>OZ035961.1:97965027-99247335 GCA_964034945.1 Chrysopilus asiliformis
GTTCTAATAAAACCATTTGTAGCTTATTTTGGAGAACTTCAGGTTTTTATAGCCCGAATTCAACCTTTTACACATCAAATTAACGATTTTAGATATCGAATTCAACTATTTCTAACAATTTTAATCAGAACTCAGAAATTTTGTTTTTTTGTGATCATAATAGAGCAAAAACCGTTAAATTTTGTTCCACGAAAATGACTAATAAAAGCATAAATTTAAATTTGATCTGTAAAAAGTCAATTTGATGTGTAAAAGGTTAAATTCGGACTAAAAAACCTTCATCAAACAAAAATATTTTACAGGCAGGACATTGTTAGTGGTTTAGCATTTGTAACTTCTTGATGTTCTATTGCTGTTGTTATTTTTGAGCATCCTTGCTTTAAGAAAGAAATATAATAATTTTTAAAGCCCGTTAAAGTGACACGAGAAAAAGATCACCGCATAAAGGAAACCATATGGAGTCTGTAACATCTATATTTAACAAATTTCGCTTTTAACCAAATTTTTTTCGTTCAGGTACCCTAGTTTTTGGGTACATTGGACAAGATTACCCTCGATTGCTGTCAAATTCAAGCGGTTTTGAAGAATCGCGTCTGACGTTTACCAGAATCTATGGTGGAGTGGTTTGGAGTGGTTACGTGGAAAAATTTCAGCAAATCGCTCGCACACAACCGACACTGCCAAGGGAAGGGTAAGGGAAGAAGTTTTCCTGGCTTAGTAGTGTGGAAGTGGCTTCATCTCTATTAAATCTGTGCTTGAAGAAACCAGCTTTTGGCTCCAACACCGCTTCGTTTCAATAAATCTACACACAGCATCCGCATCAGTACAGCGAAAACCACAAACCATCCAGAGTTCAACATCGCCTTCAACCAAAGCCGAAGTCAAATACAGCTCGAGATAAATCCCGGTATTCAGTTCGCGGTCGACGACGTGGTCAAGTGGTTGGGCAAGCGAAATAACGTTGAATAAAGTCGCCTTCTCTCGGCATCAATTATGAAGTCATCCTTTGTTATATTCGGCCTTTGTTTGGTCGTGGGTGTAGCGTTGGCGGACGAAGCCCGGGGCCCCAAAGTGACTGATAAGGTAAGGACGCCACTAAAATCACTTTAGTGTTAATAATCGCTATTTAACAATTGATTACATTCACGCGAATCCAATTAGGTCTTCTTCGATATTACAATTGGCGGTGAACCAGCGGGACGTATAGAGATTGGATTGTTTGGAGCTACCGTTCCGAAAACCGCTCGCAACTTCAAGGAATTGGCAGAGAAACCGGAAGGCGAGGGGTAATTTTTCAATCACGTTACAAAAGAGTTACTTCAGTAAGTTTTTGTTGTAAATTGCAGCTACAAGGGAAGCAAATTCCATCGGGTTATCAAAGATTTCATGATTCAGGGCGGAGACTTCACCAAAGGCGATGGCACTGGCGGTAAGCATTCGTTTATGTACTACAGTTAGGTCTATAACACATAAACTAACAATTGTGATCATACATAATTATAAAATTGGATGTAATTCACTTCAATTCCGTCGTCACAGGTCGATCAATTTATGGTGATCGTTTCGAAGATGAGAACTTCAAGCTGAAGCACTATGGTGCCGGATGGCTGAGTATGGCGAATGCAGGAAAGGACACCAATGGATCGCAATTCTTTATTACTGTGAAACCGACAAGCTGGCTAGATGGACGTCATGTTGTGTTCGGAAAGGTAAATATTCAATAAACATAATTTTGCTCAATTGAAGCGAAACGCCTCGATCAGATAAGTTAGCATAAAATCTATAAAATCTACTCTCCAAACAGATCTTATCTGGAATGAGTGTCGTCCGAAAAATAGAAAACCTCCAGACCGATGGTCGTGATCGTCCAGCTAAGGATGTTGCAATCGCAGACAGTGGATCACTTCCTGTGGAGGAACCTTTCTCAGTTGAGAAGACAGATGCCAGCGATTAAATTGCCTTATGCATCTAAAAAGAGCAATAATTTTAACTTTGTTCACCGTCATGTCTTTAAATAATCCAGTAATTAAAAAAATAGATTTCAATGTTAAGGAGATTATGGGTGAGGAAATCATTTAAGCGAGAAAATTCTCATTGCATTGCATTTAATAATTAAGATATCAAGAAAATAAAACGAGATTTTGCATTTAGAGAAAAAAATTGAATAAAGAAAATTGATTTTTTAAAACTGCCAAGTTTTTTTGTTGCCGTATTTTTGTATAATATTTTTTTTCTGATTTCCATAAAATCATGTAGCAGATATTAGTCCAGGTCAATTGAGGTCATTAGAAAGTTCAGATATTTCTTGGGTTTTCTGCTTGTTTGGTGTCTACTTTTATGTGAATAAAGTCGTGATTCGATTCATCCATTTCGAGTTTATTAATCAAAATATTTAAATGGGTCAAATCAGTTAGAGATTCAGCAGTTGAACTCTATGCAAATTTGCTTTTTTCGCTTTAATTTCCATATTTTTCTGTTGTTTTAGCAGTTTGGTGACCAGTTAGGTATCACCACGTTGCTAAAAAATTAAAATTTGACAAAAAAAAACGCTCACTTGTGATGAGTTTTGTTTTTCTCGGTTCGATGGACAAACTTAATGTTAAAATTTTATCATCCATTGCTTTAAATGTTAAAATTTTATCATCCATTGTCAATTTTGTTAACGGCTTTTGTTAACGGCTTTTGTTATCACCGTCGTTTCAAAGTATGAATAATGAAATGGTTGCTTCCATGTGTTTAGTTTGCACTATAGAACTGGATCATCACGACGAATTACTAAAACAATCGTTTGATTATATAATTAGATGGCATTTTTTATTGTGATGCTAATTAATCGAGTTCCTGTTCTATTTGATCCACTTTTTACTTAGTTAACCGTTTATTCGACGAAAGCAGGGCTTTGCTGATGCTAACAATAAAAAATCTTACGTAGATTTTTTTAAATTAAAAATTTCTCAATCATTTTTCGTATACAAAATACTAAAAATATCTTATTTTTGATAAATGGATTTGATTTTAGAACTGTATTTTGTCAATTGTGTTTCTCCACAAAGTTTTTTGCTATAAAAAATGGCTTTACGACAAATAAAACATACATGAGTAATTCTGTATTAAAATGATGTTTTTTTTCATTTTAATCATCTCGAAGAAATTAGAACCGAAAAATCACGAGTTAGAACGTTTATACTTGTATAAAACAAGAAAATACAACGTTTGCCCTGGAAAACCTTTTTTGAAATTATTAGAAAAATATTAATTCTCAATTTAAACACAACAAAAGCTATAATTGCCAATCTGGCAATCATTGGAGACCCGTATGGTGATATTCGTATCAAAATTCGAACAGTTATACCAAAATCCCACTTTGAAGTCAAACTTTCCAATAAGATTTTTTAAAATTTATTCCAATCGGATTTTGATGTATGGGAGTTTTATGTAGAATCATATCCTAAATAACTTTTGTACTTGTACTTTTTTGATGAGATGCACCGTTTTTGAGATATTCACAAAAAACGATTTCGTTCGCATGGGGGGTACCCCCCTAATGGTCCATTTTTGCCCATTAACGAACTTAGCCTCACATTTTACGAAAAACGGATCTGTGCAAACTTTCAAGTCTCTAGCTCAATCCGTGTGCCCGCAATCCGCGCCACATACAGACAGACAGACGGACGGACATGCAGAAATTAATTATTTTTATCATTCTAAACACACTGGTGTAATTCATTTTTATGTGTGATGACGGGATATTGGCGTTACAAACAGTAAGGCAAAGTTAATATGCCCTTTGGTTTCACCATACGGGTATAAAAAGCATCTTTAAGTCGAGAATTTTTTTGTTTGTGAGACGTTGGAAATCAAGGACGTCTGCATAAACACACTAGTTTGCATATCTGTTCATGTGGCGTTAAAGTTTTTTGTATAAGTTTTAAAATACCGTAAAAAATCAGATATAACTCAGCATATCAAGTATTGTTATGTAAATTTTCAGGCATATTGAGCCACCCTATTTGCGGCCTTCAAATGTTCCGAAACGGGGAAACGTTTGAATAGACACTCCCTTGAGGTGAAGGGAATGAAATAGTAAATAGTTTATAAACTTCTAAGCTACATTTAGCAAACAACCGCA
This sequence comes from Chrysopilus asiliformis, assembly GCA_964034945.1. Lineage (NCBI taxonomy): Eukaryota > Metazoa > Arthropoda > Insecta > Diptera > Rhagionidae > Chrysopilus > Chrysopilus asiliformis. Next base: position 97,969,157 of record OZ035961.1, read on the forward strand.
TCAAAATCACAGACATACGTACAAACATTCAATTTTATACTAAACAATTAATCGAATTCCTTATAATTTTTATTTGATTTTTTTTCATCATTTTCCTTGAAATGTAATTATAAATCTTTTTTTATTATTATTATAATATTCGATGCTTTACAAACAAAATATATCAGTAATAATTTTTTTATTTAATAATTTAATGTATTGCTAAAATTTACAACTTGTTTTATATCACGTATTTACATTTTTTTTTCAATTATAATAAATATTTTAGTTTATTTATTATTAATTATAATATAATTAATAGGATTATTAAATCATTTGAAAATAGAATTCAAAATAAACTTAAATCGTTTTATTATTAATAATATAATCGTATATAATCGTAACAGTGGTTTATTCAATTAATGTTATTCATTTATTGATTTCATTTTTTTTAAATATTCAGCTACACAATACATATATTAAGGGTTTTGGTTTTATTTGTACTATTTAATGAATTTTTTATTAAGTGTTGGATGATATGAAATTTTCTTTTTTGTTAATATACTTTTTAAGAATATTTTCTCGTTTGTTGTCATTGAGATAATTTTAAATGTTTATGTGTACAATAATTATACAAAAAGTGATTTTAATTTGGTTACAATTAATTTTCTTGCGGATCTTTCAATTTGAATTTAAAAAGATGATGAAGAAGAATAAATTCTTGGCTATTTTCAATTGAAGTGTTAAAGTTTTGTATTTAAGAAGTGAAAAAAAAACTAATAAAGCCTAAAATTTTCACATTCGGAAATGGATTTTAAGCTGCGAAGTATCATTATTTTTATCTTATTTTGAAATTATTTGCTAGCTTAACAATGCCCTTAAAAATTATTTAACCTTTATTGATTACATGATGCCAACAATTGTTTATATTATTCGTTTTTAAATACTTTCAGTTGTAAGATATTAATTTTTTCTATTTGAAAATTTCATTAAATATGTTGCAACGAAACCAGTTAACATGCATTTTATGTAAATGACTATTGATTTACGAACATTCTTGTTTAATTTTTAGTTTACAACTTTCGTGTTTTATTTTAATGATCAAATTTTTTTTATATTGATGTTTATTTCACTGAACAATGAAATTGCTTATTTCTTTTTATTAAACTTTTTAATACATATAAAAATCTCGATTGATTTTCATTATTTCGTTTACATTTGTTTTCGAAATGTTTCATACATATGTAATTTTTTCATCTCAATTGAAGTTCAATAAAGAACAAAAGTTTCTACGTTACCAATTTTTAAGGTAAATATTGACAATTCAAATTTTGTTTTTCGTATAATCACGTATGTTGGTCTTACGATTTAGCATTTCTCTGCGAATTAAATTACAATTTTTGTGTTCATTTACTGACTTTGAGCGCAAAATTTAACTAGAATATTATGTTTGGTTACATTTACAGGTAAGTCAATGACCAAAAACATAATTTGAAATTTATTAGAATTTTAACTATTTGGTCAATTCCAATTTCAAAAAGTTTAAATTAAAAAGCTGAGTTTATTTAGCTTATCGAGCTATGTACGTTGGCTGTTGGGACAGGGGTGCAAGAGGATGGGTGCACCTGTACCCCCTGGCGACTAAAAGAAAATAATTTAATAAAAAAATAAAAATTTTTGTGAAAAAAGTATTAAAAAGTATTATGGATATTTGTTGATTGGTCTGTCTGTCTGTCATTTTGTACGTCTCTATGTTATGTCAAATAACTCTAGAATTAAGTTAAGGTAGCGACTTGAAAACTTTTTTCGATGAGTTTTACAAAAACCGCATTTTTCTATCAACTTTTGGAAAACACCGTTTACTATAACGAGTAATATGCTTAATTTTTAAAAATACAGTTTTTTGAAATTTTCTCGAGAAATATTCGTTTAAAAAAAAAGATTTGTAAACAATGATAATTTTTTGGAAATTCTTTAGCCATTTATAAAAGGATATATGACTTTGATCTACAAAAATTTTCCTATTTAATAATTTTAAGTTAAATCACATTCTATCTAAAAAACTCGCGTGCTTTTTTCGAAGTATTTTATCATTTTATTTTTAATTGTTTTTTTCAATTGACTCGCAGGTTTTTTTACGCGCTGCATAGTTGACGTATATATAAGTTCGTTAGTATATTCAGCTGTGTAAACACATTTTACCCCATAGCTCAGAAAAGAACATAAATAATAACACTAGCGTTACTACATTATAGAACTTCAATTAAGATGATAAAGGTAGAAATACACGACGAGAGACTTTGGTATCTTAAAGGGCCCATAGACGGTCAACTTTGTTGCCAACCTGGTCGCCAACATGCAATGTTGGAGTCGATGTTGTCCGTCTGTGGCCAAGTAGGCGGTTGGTTTTTATGTTGGCGACCAGGTTGGCAACAAAGTTGGCCGTCTATGGGCCCTTTTAGAGACGAGATACCTGCGTCGTCTATGCACTCCAGAGACTTTGCTTTTAGAGACTTTTTAGTAAACGTCTCCGGAGATCTATTTTTTGATCTCCAGACTTAAATGTCTGTGATCGGGTATACACTTTGGAGATTTTTGCCTTTTGTACCCTGGAGACCAGAGACCAAAGTCTTTCGTCATGTATTTCTACCTTAAAACGTATTATTAGCTATAATTTTTTATCAGTCGGAAATAGTTAACTTAGATTAATCGAATTCGTTAAGTAGTTTTGGTTTTTGCATAAAATTTATTTCAAATAAAATTAACCTGAAGTTTAGAACAATTGTAGCACTTACAATTCATTCTACAAAAATTGCAAAACTTTCTTAAAAATATTAACATGGATAAACATTGATAGAATCCTATGAGTTTTGACGAAAATTCTTCAATATGCAAACAAAAATGTTCTTTGTGTCATTAATTTTATTTATTATGCGGGAACTAATAAAATAATTACAAGAATTGTATGAAGAATGAGAAGATTCTTGATTTTTTTAGAAATATTATTAACTTAATTAAATATTGTCATAAAATTGTTTTATTAGCAATTTGTTTTTATCTAAATACAGTTTTGTTATCGCGTTTTTTGCATGTTTCATATGTGATTTTTTTTAAATTTATTTTTATATTGTTACGTTTTTTGCTATAATACACAACCATTTTGTTAATAATAAATAAAAGTTTACAATTGTTATGTTTAACCCCAAGATAGGGCAAAAGCAAAAGTACCGTTATTTGAAAAAGTTTCGGTCTATTTTTGATAACGCGTTGAGTTGCTGTTGGGTAATTGTTTGGAGGTTTTTTTAATGCCGCTCTGCCATTGTTCTGAAATTTTCAACCATAATTTTTTTGATATTGGTAAGTAATTATATGTCACGAATCGAAATTATCCATCCTGGAAAACTTGTCATCCTATCCCTTAACGGTACGCAAGACTCTTTAACGGCTAAAAAAGAATAACGGATTGGCTGGAATAGGTTTCAGTGAATGACGAAAGACGAGTCAAAATTTATGGAACGGTTCAGCAGATAGATGGCGAGGGGCTTAATAATAGAGAAGTGGGGTAGGTGAAAGAAATTTAAGCAAATAACAAATTAATTGCATAAATGGTTTAAAAACTGTTGAGGGATCTCGATTTTTTTATCCGTAAACAAAATCGGTTGTGGCGTTTTCGTGAGCAAAAAGGGAAGTTGATAGAGGAACGCAACCAGATGGTTTAAATTTTTTCTGATGAGTTTTCGCACTCATATCTGTGTTAAATTTCAAACCAATTGGTTTAGAAATTTCTGAGACAAAGCGTAACAAACAAATTCATATCAGGCCATATTTATTTGAATTTTGTTTAAAATTTTGCCACACAGCAACTTAATGTTCGTTTTCAACAATTTAATATGCGGAGAGGCTCGAAATTTTAATCATACGAAAATAATATTGATTGGGTGTAAAATAATGCGACATTATATATCACTTAATTGACGAGTACTGCGATTAATAATATTTTTAAACTTTAATGCGTATGTTTTGTTAAATAAAATCTGTTTTCTTCTTGATAGCAAATTGCATTTTTATTTTATTTAAAAAAAACTTTCATACTCAACAGAACAAGACAAAAAAAATTTGATTATTAAAAAAAACAATATTTTGATAAGATTTTTTATTTTAGCTATCTAATTTAATAATTATTTAGTTTAATAATTCATTTAAATAATTTTAGGTGAATGATGTTTAATTTTTTACAGACGATTAGAATATCCACTTTACCTTTCATCTATTGAAATTTTTTTATTACTTTTTTGAATTATTATTATTTATTAGATACATTTTTAAATAGTTTAATGATTTAAATTTAGTTAAAAATTTTAAGTATTTACAATTAATTTATTAAGATTGTTTTAGGTTTCATTATTTATTTTTTTTGTTGTTGCCATTTAGAAGTCTATTTTCCCCTTTTCTGTACAGGTTTTAAGGTACTTACTTAAAATGTTGATAATTATTATTATTTTTAAATGGTTTATTTTTATTTATTTTTTGCATAGTTTTTATGTTTAAAAAAATCATAATATGATTGTCATTAGACTGTTTTCCTTTTTGCTTTTCCAAAATTAATTTCGATTGTATTAACAGCTGAAATTTTTTTTTATTGATTTACAGTTGGTAAATGAGAGATTTCAAATTCTGGTAATATAAATATTTCTAGGCGTCGTTTGCGATAAAAATAATATTTATCTGAACAAAATAGATACAATGGTTTAAATTTGTTAAAATCTATCAATGGAAGATAAAAATCACATCATTATCGGTTTTCAAGGATTTTGATTTTAAGTTGGTTTAAAAAATTATGTGTAAAAGGCTGTAGTTTGTAGGTGTGATGATGGTGAGGTAAAGATAGTTTAAAAAACTAAAAGTCTTAATTCGTTTATTTGGTTCTTTTTATACAAAACTTTTATTGCATTGTGTTGGCAATATATTTACCTAAAAACTGAGTAAATGCATTGCAAAATGCACTGTTTTTTTTGTGTAAAACAAAAATATTTTTTTGGACCTGTTAGTATATCAACTGTTATTACTTATTCTGTGAGAATTGTTTCGAATTCATTCGAAAATTGGACCAGTGCTGATGGAAGTGAAATACATGGTAGGGGTGAAAAAAAATCCATACATACGACCTAAGAGACAATAGATGGATATAATTTTAAAAATGATGTAAGAAGTGCGTCTCTTTCACACTCGCGGTAGTGAATAGAAATGGCGGTGCTTATCAGGAAATGAAAAAAATTGGAGATTTTTTTTTATAATTCGAAGTTTCTGATGGTGTCACCCAAGCAGTATTTATGTCAATCGTGACGTTAACGCTTGTCATTATGTTTTCACACCATATGACAACCGTTAATGTTATGGTTCACATAAATGTTTTTGGGGTGTAAATGCAACAGCTCGTTCAAAAATTGTAAAATTAAAAATTAAAAATTGTATGAAAAATATGCAATTTAAATTAGAGTAGTTGCTCAAATCGTACCACCTAAAGGAAATCTTTTCTTGTGAATAAAAAGAAACCCCTGCTTAGCGGGAAATTAAACTTCTTTATATTTATACTAGCAGACCCCACGTTGCCAGCTAAAAGTTTTTTGTATAAATTTTAGAATGCCAAAAAACCATAAATAACTTTAAAAGTTTTGGGAAAAAATGGTATCCTTACAGGACCTTTCGTTTCGAATTTTGAAAATCTAATATCGGATTCGTGATCAGCGACCCCAAAAACCCCATAATATCAATTTCTCCGGAGAAAAATGATATTTGCTTTATCCTTGCAGGACCTTCCGTTTCGAATTTTGAAAATCGAATACCGGATTCGTGATCAGCGACCCCAAAACCCGATTCGTGGTCAGCGACCCCAAAAACCCTATAATGCCAATTTTCCGGGGAAAAATGGGAAAAAGGATATTTTCATTATCCTTACAGGACCTTCAAGCTAAAAACCTGCTCCTGGCAACACAGATCATTTTGCAAAAAACCGCGTAAAAATCGGTCCAGTAGTTTTTGAGTTTTGTAATCTCAAACGGACAAACAGACAAACTTCCATTTTTATATATATAGATAACATTCCTATGAGTTGAAATTGAAGAAATAAAATTTGAAAAAAATGTGAAAAGGTACGATTTATGGTGTTTGGTGTAACTTAGCAACTTAAGTCCAATTTAAATTATTTAAGTCCAAGAATTTCTATGGTTTAAACCGGCTAAGCTCAACTTAATTTTTTAAGAAATTTTGGCGCAAAATATTAATTTAAAATCGTACCTCTGCAATCCAAAAGCGAATATCGTGGAAAAAACTAGCTTAGACTCCAGTATTACTTTCTTATACGTAGTATGGAAATCCGTAGTCTTATGTATGACCAAAGTTGCAGACAACCAAATTTCTTACATTTTTGTCTGTTACTAGAACTACATATCTCAGCGATTATTTCGAAAAATAACTCTACATTTCTGCCCTTTACCGTAAATCGATATCTTTTACCGTTATCGAGATATTCTAGTAAAATAAAAATTCTTGTTTTTATGTAAACTAATATTTTATTCGTTAAGTTATAGTGTAAATTGTGCAGACATGCACTGTTTTTTTCTGGAAATCTTCAGATTTGTAAAAGAATATCACCCTCACAGATCGGAATCGAAAATGCTTAACTTTCTGCATTAAATGTGTTTTCCTTAATAGAGAAAAAACCAAATTATATTCATAAAATTGAAATTTGTATGAAAGTACGATTTAGGCGCTAATTGGTTTTTCTTTAAGAAATGTTGCGAGAGAATTGAAAATGGCAATCCTATAGAATTTTGCAGAATTAATCTTCGTAAATTTATTAATTTTTAAAATTAAATTAAACAAAAAAATTTTGAAAAATACCCTTTTGAGTAACTTTAAAAATCAATGGTTCTTCTCAAGAACTTGGCCTTCAAATTGGGATTCCAGATATTTATACTTTGTAGAAACGGCGATGGTACGTTTTGAGCAAGCTTACCTTATCTCGATGATCCAACAACTCCCGGGTTTAAATTAGTTTAGCTTCTTTTAACCTCACAACCCTTCCAAAAACCCAACGAAACCATACTTTTTTTTTTAACTTCCAAAGACCGGGTTCCGAAAGCGTGAGTTTGAAATCCGAACGAAAATTTGTACGTAAATGATATAGAATTTTCATGCATTTTTTATAACCCACACTTGCTAAATTCGGACTCAGAAATACTATCTGAGAAGCTTTTTGAGCCGGGCTAGTTTTTCAAAGAAAACTTTCTTTACAGCAAAATCTGCCCGTTGAATGTCTAAAAGGGATATGAAAAAAAAACAATCGAAAAACTAGAATAATTTTTTGTACATAAAATTTTATGTACAGTGATTAATTACTTAATATGCACACTTTGGCATGACAATGGACTATTCACTGAATAGTTAATTAGTTTATTTTCTAATTAATTTTTAATTATTTTAAGTATATTAACAATTTCAATTTACCTAATTATTGGAAAAATTAAGCTAAAATTCAATTATTACATATTAATTAGGCTCAAAGTTTCTGTATTTTTTTTTATTAAATGTTTTTTTTGTCTTGTTTTTTGTTCTCCTAAAAATTCTCATTGTTGTTTGTTTTTATTTTAATTTTGTCGAATTGCTATCTCTTGGTGAAATATGTAGAGTTTCTCCAGCTGGTTACTTTTTTTTGTCTCCTTTTTTATTTTTTATAACAATTTTTCATAATTCCATGATATCAGGAAAAAAACGCTTGTTCTAACTAAGTGTACATTGCTTGTATTGTAAAAGATTACATGTTTTTTTTATTACAATTATTATTGGAATTAAATTTTTGTTGAAATATTGGTTGGTTTGTTTGTTTTTAAACTATTTCTTATGTTTTATTTAAATTATTGAAGCAGAGTTCTTAAATGTTAGACTTATGGATTGTATATACGTATTATTGTTATTAGGTTTATTATTATTATTATTATCCAATTTCTAGATTGATATAGATGAGGTAATTAATTGAATTTTGGGACAAAAAATTGGAAAAATCTCGAATTGAGGAAATTTTTTTTGAAGTATTTCCGTAGAGAAGAAACTACGAGTAAATCGTATGATTGAGTAAAATTTTACTCAAGTATTAGATTGTCAACTATACTCTGTTCTGTTTAGCACATTTGTTGTGTCCTTATTATCATCATCACCGTTATTATTTGGTGGTCACCTTTTCGATTCAGGTGATGATGTACTAGATTCTGGCTTTGGTTCTTTTTCTGATTTCCTATCGGCTTCGGTTGAAGCAAAACCGGGACCCGACTCTTCGTCCTCCTCATCTATTTCATCCATTGAGTCGGTAACTAATTTCTGTTGGTCATCTTCGTTATATTCATAGAATATATTTGACGTGTCTCTCTCGATATTAACGTCAATTGGTTCATCTACATCGATTATTACATCGTTATTAGATTCTTGTTGATTGGTAATATTGTCGTTGAATGAATCCGTAAAGTCCCCACTGGGTGGCTCCTTGGGGCTATCCACCATTATTTGAACGATGGGGTGGTCCGGCGTTAGTTGTGGAGCTGGACTATCATCAGATCCTGGAGTGATTTTTATTTCGGGTGGTCGTGTTTTTTCTAAAATGATAAAAAACATCATAAAACTTTTATCTAATACATTACACGCTCGATATAATGAACAGAAACGCTGATCATTATATCGAATTGTACCCTATTTCGAGCGGTGAAAAAACGAGTTGTTCACTATTTAGAATAGACAATGTTAAAAAAATGATATTTGGTTTGTTTTGATCGTGAAAGTTTTTATTATTTTTTCTGTGTTATCGACCAGTGTTTGCAACATTCATTGTTTTGCAACATTCGAAATTTTCTGCCTTATCGACCAGTGTTTGCAACATTTAATGTTTTGCAACATTCGAAATTTACTGATTTTCCATGGGAATGCAATAGCAATAATCCCAAAGACGTTATTCGGCCAGAAAAATAATGTTCACTGCATGGAATGTTCGTAATATGGGGCGTTCACTATATCGAAAGTGTATATAGTTAATTTTTATTCACAAAAAAAGGATTTTTTATAGGTGCTTTATTATGGAGTTTTGCTAGACCAATTTTAATTACTACTTTTTTCATCCAAAGCTACCCCAACGTATCTGTGAGAATCGGACGAAAAAGCGATTGGAAAAATTTGTTAAAGTACTGTAAGGATGACGGGAATATCATTTTTCCTCTTTATTATCAGGAATATTAGCATTAGGCGGTTTCTGAGGTTAAAATTTGGATTTTTTTTCGTATTTCTAGAAATGGCTAAAACATATCACACTAGTTTTTGTCTTTTAGGGGGGATCTGCGTCAGTGTTTTCGCAATTTTTTTTATATAAAGTTACCACCACGCTGCTGCAGACTCTACCCATTTTTCTTCTCAATGTGTGACGTATTTTATGGACAGCTCCTAACCCGTTTATTCACTTAAAACTCGAAAAACACTTAACTGATCTGGAACAAACTTTAAGACAGCTTTCTAGGTTTGTGTCGCAAGGGTGCGGTTTTAGCAACGAACCCAAATTTTTTTTATGCCTGTTACTGTAACCCCCATCTCCTGCAATCACAAAACTCCTTTAACCCTAATCCGTATTTCGTGTCAATTTGACACAATTTTCGAATTCAAATCCACTTATTTCATTGTTTTTTTTCATTAAATTGATCTGAGATTTTGGCGCAAGGTAAAAATCGTATATGAATTTTTATTTTTCTAATTGGATTTACCGTTAGGTGTCACATGGTCGCTGTACAAAAAAATCCCTAATCTGTCGTTCATGTGTCAAATTGACACAATGGTAAAAACTTAAACATTACGCTGCGTCAAAAAGATATTTCATGCACATTTTTTATTTGAATTGAAATAGTATCAACAGGAATACAATTTGCCATCGTTTCCAAAAAAAAATCTAATTCCAATGTCCACAGTGTACGATGTGATAAATGTGTAAAATCTACTTGTCCATCTCACCGTTTCACAATTTGTGAAAAATGTGGAACCAACGTTCAATTTTCTTGATTCCTTTTTTATGTAATTTTGTATGTTATTAATAAGACCAAATTATTTTTTTTGCTTTTCTCAATAAAAAAAATAATGATTAATCAAGAAAACTTAATTTTGTTACAATTAACACTAAAAATATGGGATTTTCTGGTATTGTGTCAATTTGACACATGAAATACTTTTAAGTAACTTTAAATGAAATACGGATGAGGGTTAATGAAATATTGATCCGGTTTTTAAAACTAAAAATGTCGCCCTTCATTCGGATATCTGACCTACTCAAATCTAGCGTATCTTTTGCCTGCAACCCTCTTACCTCCCATATTTAAAATTTTCAATTTACTGCAGATTTCAATTCTTATTTTATTTTAGTTAATTTAAAAGATCGCACCTCTCTGCTCCTCTCAGATTTAATCGTTCATGCATTTTTTAATCCTTTAAAAATACCGACAGTGGTTGAAATCAGAGATGCAAACAAATTATTTTTGAGAGATTTTTTTTGAGAGATTTTTTTTTGAGTTTGGTTCGGGGCGTCCATTTTTTTCAAAATATTTTTTTTCAGAGTGGTTTAGTTCATAGTTTGGTTTTGGTTTACTCAAATTTCAATAGTTCAGTGGTTCTTGGTTCGGTTCAAAATACCGGTTTGTATACATATCTAATATAGAAAGTTAGAAAAATTGTGGTACCTGATGGAATAATTGCAGTTTCGTCGTCCTCATCCTCATTTTTATACTCCTCACTTTCTCGATGGACCAGAACATGTACTAATGTTGAATTTTCTGGTCTCAATGATGGTCCCAATGGTGCTTCTGGAGATGGCTTCGTTACCGTTATACAAACTTCGGATGGTCCATCGGCTGTACCAATTGGTTTTTTTTTTGTGTTTTTGGAAAAAAGAAAAACAAATAAGAAAAGTGGTGGTTAATTACATTCAATTCTAGTGGTCAGGGTTAGCACACATACAGACAAAAGCATTTTTGTTAACTCTTAAAGCGCTTTGTGCTGACAAACCTCGTTCTAATGGTGGCTTCTTTCGTATAAAGCTGGTCGCTCTTTTTCTACTCGGTGTTGGCGCTGGAATTGGCTTTTCCTCGCTATAGCTTGTTGGTAAGCTTGATCCAGTTGGCGTTATGCCTGAGTTTTTTTTTTGTTTGATCCAATGTTTTTTGTTGATTGCAGAAATAAAAAAAAACGCAACGGGGAAAACATAAAGGGGAAACAGGGTAAGGTCAGATATGGATTAAAACGTGGAATAAACAAGAACGAGAGAAAAAAAGAGATTCTATGCAATTTTACTTTCACTAAATATTAGACCTAAAAGGACATACTTTTTCTTTGTACCGAAGGCGATGTTAGACTATCATCAACAGCGTCTTGATGTCGCAAGAAGAAATTATAGAAACTTCGTCTTCTCATCGGTTTTGTGGTTGTCTCCATTAGGATACTGCCACTTTTGAACCGAAAAAGTTTCCCATTTTAAAATGTTGTTTAAAAAAATCGATCGCTCGCAATTAAGGTGTTTTTTTGTTTAAAAAAACTCATAAAACTTCCACGAAATTCATTAAAAAAAGTTCCCTAATATTTTTTTTAAATAACCGTATGACCTTTTAAACCTATCTAAAATATGTTCTACAAATTATTATTGATTCGTACGGCATGTCGCAAATAGCGCAGTGGCTAAACTGTGATTTCTATAAATATTTGTGCATATCTAATTTTGTTTGCACTTTTGAACATTGCCATTGAGTTTTTCTATATCTTTAAAACAGCGTTTTGTACCAAATTTTCATATAGGCACAAAAAATACTTTTAGAGTGTTTCTCAAACTTTTCTAGTTGTGCAATGAACTTTTATTATTTTGAAGTGATATTTCCAGAATCTAGAGATATCTTTACTAAAGTTTCTGTGCATTTGTGAAATCTTTCCTAGGTACAAAAGTTCTTTTTATTTTGCCGGTTGTTTTTGTTTTGTCAATTAATTTCTTACCAATTTTATTTGAGAGTTTCATATATGGTTTCTATTTCTTGTGATTATTGCAATTTTAGACTTACTAATTTCTTATGATTTATTGAGCAAAGAGCCTAATTCTGTTTTTCGTGCAAGTATATACAGCACAATGTTGAGATACAGTGTCCTGGATTACCTGCGTTCGGAAATCCCAAGAAAGATCCACTAGCACCCTCTAAGAACGATGAAGACAGTACATGCTTGTAGAGCATCTGGTAAATTTGAGAAGACCCAACTTGATTCGTGGCCAATGGTATGCGAATACTAAAATTTTGTTTTAAAACAAAAAATTTGTTTTGTTTCCTAGTCTGTTATGTAAGTATGTTTTTTTTTTGCTAAATAATCCTTTTGTTTTCTAATAACCCCCATTAATTTTTCGTTTGTGTTCTGAGTTAATGTGACTCTGTTTTGGAAATCTTTTGTACTGTTAAATTTTTGTAAAACTTTTCGCTAATTTATTATGAAATTGTATTCTTGGTATTTTTGAGTTTTTCTTCAAGTTGTGTTTATGAAACTAAAAGTCAATGGTACTCAAATATTTTTTGCTGGTTTTTTCTTTGAAAAAACAAAAATGTAAAATTGGCTATTATACAATTTTTTTTTATAATTTTGATTTTTTCAAGGAAAGCCAAAGTGACATAATTTATAATTAAATCCCTGAAAACCGAAAAAGAAAATTGAATTCAATTTTTAACCCTCAGCTAACTCTTAGTCTTTTATGCTGGCACCACATTTTTGGCTAATGTAGACAAATCTCGCCAATCATAAGCGCGGTATTACAAACGGCAACTTTCGGGCTTACTTAAGCCGATTTTTGGGAGAAACGACTGAGGAGGGAAAAGTTGCCACTCGAAATCATGGCTTATCGACAATCTGCATACATGCAAAGCGTGTGAACCGGTTTGGGAAAAGTAGTAGGCAGAAATCATTTTCGTTCTGACCGTCGGCAGGTAAAGATCGTGGGAAGTATATGAGCAGCAGCAATTTCAATGGTTTGAATCCACACACACCCATGTAAACTTGTGTAGCATATGCAAACAGGATTGGCTTATTTAAGCCACAAGTGTAAGCACATTGGCTTATTAAGCCCAAAAGTTGCCGGCTTAAATAAGCCCGAAAGTTGCTGTGTGTAATACCACGCTAAGTGTGTGGTGCGTTCGCTCTGATGTAGTGTGGTTCGGCCAATTTTGGCTACGTTCGGCTTGAGGACGAATTTGGCAAATCCAGTCCGGCGCATGTGTCTGATTTAACAATGTAAGCCCATAATTTGGAACTCGAAATAAAGACAAATCAAGTGAACGATGCATTGGGTTGTATCAGCGAAGTCCAATCTTTTTTGCCTCATAGCCCAATTCAGGACTATAAATGTTTCCATGCCTTCTTTTTAATTGAAATGCAAATATTTCCAAAATAGCAAAAGAAGAATGCACCAAAAGCGAAATTGTTTTAAATCAATGACTAGTTTTAAAAACGGCAATGGTAAATTTTCGTTTATGCTGGCATGAACCGCCCAATTCGAGAGCTTTGTAAAGGCTTAAAAATAATTCAAGGTCCCAAAGTCCTCAACAGCAGATAGGGGTCTCAAGAGTCAAATAAGGACTCCGGTAGACGATTTTCCGCAATTTTCTTACCAAGCATAGTAAAAATATGAATTTCTATGGATTTTGTAGTCCTAGGCCCGGGGTATCGAGAACTCGCCACTATATCGCGTTGGTCGATTTCTGTAGATTAGTTCGGCAATCACTGATTCGTTCGCATTCACCAAGAGTGTGGAGTCGGCATTAAGTGAAAGACTAGCTATCATGACTTTTAAACCACTAAACCGGTTCTGATACGATTTTTGCGGATTGGTTCGATATTACTGGACAAAAATATATTCCTCACTCATATTATTTTTCTAAGTATTAAACCCCGGAATCGGCTTTGATTATGCAAAAATGGAAGGTACCCAAATCGGATTATGTCAAGTGTAACGCTAGCGGCTGTTATTACGACATATGAGGACATATATGCTTATTTTGAAAAATATCTTATTACTAAGGAATATATATTGTGACAATGTTATAAATAACACTTACAACAAACAAAAATATTTTTTTTCACATTTATAGACATCACACAACGAATATTTTTGCGTCACTGGGTAGCCTTAAAATTATTTCACGATTTTTCTAGACACAATAGACAACAATCAAACATCAAAATATTGATCTCTTGTTTGAGATTTTTGATAAAAATTTATGTTTTCTTTGCTACAAAAAGACACGTTTTACATAAATGTTCTAACATTAATTTGACACACTTGACTTTTCTAACATACATATACCAATTTTTAAATTTTTATGAAGTTTTCTTTTTCGTCCAGTTTCCCTTGAGACTCCAATCATATAAATCATAATTAATTGTAAAAAATCTGCAAAATATTTTTCTGTTATAAATTTGTATTTGAATTAATAAAAAATTTGAAGTCAATATGTCGGATCAAAAAATCTTTCATGGTTGAAAGAGTAATATTTTAGTTTTTGGGGGAAGAATATATTATTTTAAATTTTGAAACAGTTCCGAAGTTACCAAATGGTATAAAAATATTTAGAAGAGCTTTTTTTTCTAGTTTTGCCAATTTTTTCCCATTTCATTAAAATATTTATAGTTTGGCTGAAGAATTCTCCTACTTTCGACATGTCCGAGTTTCCCAAATTTATCGTGTTGTTCGTAAATCCTATTCTAAATCTATCAATGTTTCATGTATAAAATTGAAATTTTGTTTAAATTTCGTAGAAAGTTTATGAACTCATAAATAAAAATCTGAGTAATTTTTGTTTCTAATGTTACCGCTTTCCCGATTCTTCATTTTGTGTTTTGATGTCCTTGACTAATTCATCAGCGCCGGAAACAAGCATTAGTGGCAAATTTAGCCATGGTCCTGCCAGCTCACTGAGATCGGAAGCGTCTGACGCCCTTGACGATTTTCGTGAGGATGCGCGGCTGGAACATGCGGTACCACGGCGACTAACCTGGAGTGGTGTGTTTGAAATATTACAAAACGGATAAGGATATCAGATTCAGTAATTTTTGACAGCATGTGGGTAACTTTTGACACATTACCTGAAGATGCAAGAAATTCAATGCGGATAATTTCGCATGCCAACCACCAGGACTTGACGTCTGAGTGTTATCATCATCAGCAGAATGTGGCGATCGTTCTCTCTCCTTTTTCATTCTAAAAATTTCAATAAAATAAATATTGGAAAAAATATTAGGATAGTTAAAAAAACCCACCTTAGATATTCCTTCCACGTGCTTTGAATAAGTCGAGCGGCCTTATCCTGTCTCTTCCAGATCCTTGTTGAAGAAACGATTTCGAGTTCCTTACGAGTTGGAAATTGCTTCTTGAACTTAACATCCATTTGTTCTTGCAATTGCTTAAAGTTATCAGTCTCTTCAACATGGCCGAGAACATGTTTCACTAGGGCATGAAGAATATCCAAACAATGGATTTTGTTTCCCTTCGAAATTGGTAAATTGAAGGAGACAAGGGCAACTGTATTTGGTTTACCAATTCCCAATGGTGGATCCAGTGACGCAATAAAGTCGGACAGCTGCGAGAAGTGGATGAATTGCGTCGCGTGTGGATCGTATCTATGGGGGTAATTTTTGGGTGATTTTTAATAAATATTATGTGGACTTGCTGTTTAAGTTTGACAAATAATTTTTCATAACATAAACATTGCATTTGGTAAATAATTTTAAACACAGAACTTTACAGACGAACATTTGCAATGCCTTTTTGGTGGAGTTTTTTTTTATAATTTACAGTTCATATCCCTAAAATATGTCAGGATAACTAGCTTAAACGCTGTCTCTTCTCATTTCGTAAATTTCGTTTGTGATTTCACGCTCTACCTATTCCTCCTCCCCCAAATGCGTGACATATTCTATGGACAGCTTCTAACCAGTATTGCCAGGTGAAAACTTAGTTAACTATCATTAAAAACAATTAAATTACTTACTTTGACCATCGAATGTAGAACATTTCCAGATCGTCCTCAACAATTCCAATCTCTTCTTCCTGATGAGCCTGATTGAAGTTCTCTAATATGATAGCTATATACATATTTATTACAATCATATAACTGATTATAATGAAGCTAGTAAAGTATGTGATCGCCAATAACGGATGGCCACAGTCTCCGTTGGTCTGTCGATTCAAATACTCATCACAATCGGGTGGTTGTATCATTAAGGATTCTAAGACGTCATTCCAACCGGCTGACGTCATCAATCTGAAAAGCAACTGCATACTTCGTCCAAAGGTCTGAAAGTTCACCATGTCATCGAGAGCTCCTTGAAGTTTCACATGCCCGAATAAGGACATGCCGAGTATCGCATAGATGAAAGTTATCAGCGCCAAAAGAGCTCCAATGTTGAATAGAGCTGGCAATGATACCACTAAAGCGAACAGGAGTTTTCTAATGCCTTTGGCGGCCTTGATCAGTCGCAAAATTCGTCCAATACGAAAAACGCGGACGACTCGCAGTAGTGTCGGCGATATGGGCAGGTCAATCATAATGTCCTCCATTAGAATGCCGAAAATCGATGCCAGGACGAGAAGAAAGTCAAAAACGTTCCATGGAACGGTGAAGTAGTGATAACGAAGACCGACTATCTTAACTATTGCCTCTGTTTAAATTTAAAATGAATTAAAAAATAAATAAATTAGTTTAACATTAAAATTAACAAATTTTAGAATTTTTTGGGAACTCATGTAGCAAAGTAAATTTTTTTTAAAGAAGTTAAATGTTGAAAATTCTTCTAGTATTTTTTAAAAGTTGTGAAATATACATGTTTTTTTTTTTAATTATAGATTTTTATAGTACATGAGGAGTTTTAATGGTAGCTCTATATTCATTCTACTACGAAGCAAGAAAAAATGCAGACTAAAAGGTCATCTAAATAACAGTAAACTATTATGGTTGTAAATATTTACCTTTTTTATTTGAATAAAGTCAAATAATTTTTGTTATTAAAATTATCAAAATAGTTTTTTGCAACAAAATGGTGATTTAAAGTTTAAAATTGCCAATTTTTTGAATTTTTATTATAAAATAAAATAAATGTTATTAAATAAAGAAATTCAACTAAAATTATTGTTAAATTATTATATTATAGTTGCAAAAAAAATTCAATTTTTTGTGATTTCGAAGAGAACGGGGGAGATATTTAGGTGCTTTTTTATTGGGTGGCCATTCAATGATTATTATTCGGAAATTGAAAATTAAGTGCAACGAGAGTCTAAAATGCAATTGGTTTCGTTTTATATTAGACCGTTGTTGAGAGATTTTTGAGATAGGTAGATGAAGAGTATAAAGATGTTAACTGGTTTAGGGTGATTTGTCTATCTATATAAAAGGGTAGCGTGGCAAGACAAAACTGACGATCATGCTCTAATCCAGCGTAATTCCAATCGACAAATGAAGAAATTTAAGGGGTTCGTGAATGAAGAGATTTAAGGAAGAGATTAGCGATACCTTTCTTTTAATCATTATTTATTTATTTATTTATTAAAATCATTGTTAGTTTGCTAAAAGCTAACAAAGTTTTTTTTTAAATACTAGCTACAAAGCTCTTGGTTTAATTTTTAATTATTCCTGTAAAGAGTGCATATAAATAAAATAATACAGGTATCTGTTTTTTTTCTCAAAATCTCAGACGATTGGAGTCAAAGCCTAGTCTCATTGGTATCGCAAAACTTGAAATGGATATTCATCAAATTAAAAAACTTGTTTCCAAGCTTTGGTCTCTGTTAACAAAACCAGGTTTAAAAATACTTAATTTCTTGGACAAAATAGATTCGCGGGAAGGGAAAAATTCTGAGCTTCGGAAAAAACTTTGAGCTTCGGAATTGAACCACTATTTTAAATGGATTTTTATGAAGTTCTTTAGGTATTTTTATGGATTTTTATGAAGTTATTTAGCTAAATAATAAATAATTTATGTATTAAACCCCTCAAAAGGATTTCAATTTCGTGATTTGTTTTAATAACTAAATTTCATGTCCTAAGAACAGTTTGTTTAACAGCTTCCATTTTTAAATAAAAATTTTTGTGTGTATTTTACACATAATTAAAACTAATTGTAGCTGGCGTTAAGTGTTAAACCTGATTTTTTTTTGTTATATTTCCACTTACCTAAGCCAAACACTGTTGTGAAAAATGCATTACTGACTTCTAATATAAAAAATACTGCATGTGGCTGATTATAATGTTCAATTCCCATTGTAAGCATATTTAAAAAAATTAAAACAAAAATTGCTATTTCAAACCTGAAATGTAGACCGAAAAAAAGTATTTTTTTAATAAATTATGAAATTGAAGAAAAAAGCATTCATACCTTCTCGAATTTGAGAGGTCATAAAACATGGCTAAAAAATGATTGATAGGTCTTTTGATAACTTTTTGGGGTTTTTTTCTGCCTAATTTTTTCATGGCGGTGTAGTAATGTTTTTGAGATTCCGTTAGAAACATCTCTAAAACACCTCCTTCATACTAAATGGAGAAAAAAAAATTTAGTCTTATTTACTAGTTTAATATATTTAAGTTCAATTCATTAAAACAATTTTGATTTAGGATTTTCGGGGTAATTGGGGTAATTTTTTTCAATTGTGTTTAAAACAATTTACAAATGTCTGATGTGAAGAGCACATGACTTTTTTATATATAAAATATACGTTCAGGCGCCATTCACACTATAACCAGACTATAAAAAATATGATTTTTTTTACAAAATCGGAAATATCTCGATAACAGTGAAAGATATCGATTTACAAAATGGCAAAAATGTGGAGATTTTTAAAATCTTGAATTCTTTTTTTTTACTGTTTTATCAACGAACCGTTAGATTGCAAGCAATTTGCAAAAATATATTTTTATTTTTTAATGAAAATATCTTAATAACGGTAAAAGATAGCGTTTGAAAAACAAAATAATAATATTATTCTCTTTAATTATTATTCTCTTTAATTATTATTCTCTTTAATTCATTGCATGAGTTAAAACTATCGAAAACCCGTTCGTTTTTGAAGTAATCGTAAAGTTTTTTAGGCAAAATTTAGAGGTCGAAATTTTGCATGAATTCAGTACTTGATTATACTGAGTATAAGAAAGTAAAATACAATTAAACGTTTAAAATATTTTCTCTGCTTTAAAATTTCGACAAAATATTAAAAATAAAAATTTGGAGCAATTTTTGAAGCAATTCTTTAAATGTTCAGTATTGTTGTCGTATTACCTTCTTTTTAAGCATATTAAAATTATCGATGATAACTCCAATAAACAGATTAAGTGTAAAAAACGATCCGCAAACAATAAATATCACAAAGTAAATATACGCATATAAATTCGCTTCTCGCTGTGGCTGTAAATCAACGCCTCGCGCATCTACAGCATCTGCCATGACTTCCATCCATCCTTCGAATGTGGCCACCTGAAGGAGAGCCAAATACCCCATTCCGACGTGGTCAAAAGTTATTTTCGAATTTATCCACGTGTAATTTTGTCTCAGACATTCGAATTTATCATTGACCTCCTGTTTTAAATATAAATTTTAAAATGTTTTGTTTAAATTTAGATTCATGTGAAATTCACCGTAATTGGCAGTAATTCTCCATCTTTATCGATACATTTAAAAAACTTCCCGCCAAAAAACTGTACTCCCATTATCGAAAATATCAACCAAAATACTAAACAGACCAACAGAACATTGAAAATCGATGGTATTGCGTACATTAGAGCGTTAACTACGATTCGCATTCCTTGCCATCTAAAAAAGTGAAAAAAAAACGGTTTAATTGGTAGAAAAAAAAATTTTTGGCAAAAAAGATAAATAAATAAAATGATGCTGGGGTAATTGGGTAATATTGGGGTAATTTTTAAATCAATTTTTTTCTACAAGTTTATTTAAATCTTAAAGCTGATTTACAATGTAGCAGCAACAGCAACAGCAACGTCACGGAGAAAGTGTTTTGATTGGTCCAGAGTCGATTCTCGACCAATCAAAACACTTTCTCCGTGACGTTGCTGTTGCTGCTGCATTGTAAATCAAGCTTTAAATCCTTTCTGGGAAATTGACCCATTTTGGTAAAATTTAACCCTAATTTTATTTAATTACTCATTTTTATAAAACATAAGTTTCTTTAAAAATTTTTTATTAAAAGAACTATAAATGGATAATTTTTCCTTATTATAATATACCTTGAAATCGCCCTCAATGGCCGAAGTGCTCGTAACGTCCGCAACGATCGTAATACTTTTAAATTTTCATTTTCCTCTATCAATAAAGAGAAAACCGAAACCTATTCCAGTCAAAAAAAATTGTTTATAGAAAAATATAAATTAATTAATGACATTTAATATTTAATTGTATTGTATGACTTACAAATACTATTATAAAATCCAAAATAGTCCAAAAACTTGTAAAATATTTGGAAAAACCTAATGCCAACCATTTAAGTATCATTTCAATAACGAAAATTAAACAAAATGCAAAATTCGTCCAATATAGGACAGTTTTTAGTCCTTTATTGCTATCTAAGTAAATGTCCTCGAAGCAAAGCGTTATACTCGATGCAAATATCAAAACAAGAACAAACCACTCGAAGGCGGGTGTATCAACTACAGACAAGACCGCCGTCCGTACATCTGTCCATATTTTACCATATTTTGTATCTATACAGCCATAACAACATGGACATCTGAAATATAGACTTAGAAAAGAAAAAGAAAGATGTTTAGGATTAGTAAATAGTATTAAATATCTTAAAAAAGTGCTAAAATCTAATTAAAGCGTCAGTTAGTAGAAAAATAGCTTTTAACTCAAAACTTACTCGATTTATGCCCGAAGTCTTCAGTCCCAGATATACTGCGGATAACACCAATTGGGAGATATACTAAGTATATCTAAAAAAATGGAAATCTTCGTAGCAAAAAACATCGAGATAAAGATAACTCTCGGGTAAAGTTATCTCTTGGTCTGAGGTCGAGATATCTTGAAATTTTGTGTATATTTTTACCCCAGCGCCACCACTCCCTTTTTAAAGCAGTTGTTGACAGTTTTAGAATAAAATTAAAATATTGAAATCGGAAAGTTAAAATGTATGAAAAAACCTATGGATTCGTTAATGGAAGTGAATATTTTGTCTGACTCTGACAGTGATGAACCAGCAATCATTTCAAGACCCTACGTACTGCAAATAAGGGTGAATCATTTTGATACTTGGAGTGAAAGTGAATTTGTCATGAGATTTCGCTTAACAAAAGCAACATTTCAAGCACTTTTGCCTAGAATTGAAGATGAAATCTGTATTAATCATAATAGGTAAAAACGAAATTTGTTATTTATTGTTATTAAATATTTTCAGAAGCAGAGCAATGCCACCCAGAGATCAACCATTGTTGGCTTTACGGTTTTTTTGCGACAGGTTGTTTTTTAAGGGCGTGTGCTGATTTCTCAAAAGTTTCGGCTAGTCTCACTGGTCGTGTGGTAGCTAAGGTTTCAAAAGTTATTGCGGCGCTGGATCATGATATGATAAAAATCCCAAACACCATACAAGAAATCCGAAAATCGTTTCCATTTGACAGAAGTGCTTTCAGCGCCACGATCGGACAATAAAACATTCAAAACAATAGCCTTCGTGATTAGAAACAAGCCGTGATGCTGCTTTTGATTACAAATTTAAGGTCACTATTTCGACCACGATTTCATTGATTTCTTCGGTTCTTTGCTTCGCGAAACAAGATATAAAGGTGGTGAATTACTCGAAAGCTATAACGGATAATTTGCATCGTACCTTTCACTTCGAAAATCCTTTAATAAGAACACACAATTATAGAAAATACCTCTTTATGTGACGTCACGATAGTTTGTATCAAGGTGGTGTTTTATTGTATCCAGTGTGCAGGAGTTGTGGAACCTTATTTCGAGAGTTGCTATACCGAGTTGGAATTTTCATGAAGATGCCCAAGTTAAAGATATCTTCGATATATCTTTATCTGCGGTATAGCTATCTGACAGAAAAACTAAATATGAAGACCTCGGGCATTAATGCTAGATCAGGTTTTTAAAGCTTTTTGTTCTAAATTATAGTCCCGCAAGTGTAAATTACGTAGGTTGAATTCACGCAAACCGAAACAAATATTTTTTTGACAATAGCTTGCAATTTAAGAGCTCAATGGAGTAACGTAAAATTTGGCAAAAAAATGTGCAAAACGTGGAAAAAAAGTATTTTTGGGGCTCGAAAATTTAAATTTTTTATGGAGAACTTAAAACTTGAATAGGTAGATCGTTTTTCGTAACAAGGAGCAAAATAAGGAAGGGTCAGATTTTTTAGCCTTCTCAAGAAACGAAATCCTGTAAATATTTTTGAGAATATTCATCAAACCAGATTTGAAATCACATAAGATTGCGTAATTTAGGAAACAGCGCAACTAAAAGCATCGTAAATCGAGTAAATTTAGTTGAAATGACCCACACACAACTTACTGTTCGTAGCATTTGTGCGGAAAGCAGTCTTGTGGCACCTTCGGTTGCTTGTTTCGACCGAAACTAGGAAAAGACATTGGATCATTGTATGCCCCCTGCGAGTTACGTCTTCCTCCAACGGTCAGATCGTCCACGTAGGAAACCAGACAATGCCAAGGTTTTTCGGTTAAGCTCGAGAAATCGCTTTTCTTCTTCTTCGGACTCTTTTCAATGACGGCACTTGGCTCAGCATCCAGTGATGACCCTAGATAATGCTGGACATTCCTAACACCGGATGCGGCTGCAGTTGGCTTCGGTTTCGGTTTTTCGGCGTGCTCAGATTTTATTGGCAATTTCATGTTCTGTTGCATCTGTTTGCGAACAAGGATATTTTCGTAACTGGTTGTACTTTTTAGCGATAGGCTCTCCACCCTCAGATCGATGTAGAGTTGCTTCCGGGGAAGTTTATCGCTTTCTATCTTCAGAGGTGATCGTTCCTCTTCGGGAACCTCTTCAACACGTTCGATTAGGCTCCGCCGCTTGATACGATCGAAATTAGTGTAGAAGTCGCTTTTCCGCCGCAGAAATGGTGAAGTGTTTCCCATTTCCGAGAATGGAGCCTGCATCTGATCGCAAATCTTCCGAATCTCATTGGAAACATTGAAATCGTCATCGATTTTCTTCTGTTTCTCCAAACTTCGTCGCTTCACCTTCACGGAGTTTCGATTGTTGGCGGAGTGTTCACGCTTCTGAACACTGGGATAGAAATCCTCCGACGTCCCCTGGTTAATTAGATACGTCACCAGATCCTTACTGTCGTCGTCCACTTGTGGTGATGGTTCGGATAGTGTCGACAGATGTCTTTCGAGCGACGTTGTCGACTTCTTAATCTCCTCGAGTTCCTTCTCGAAACTCATGATGATATTATCGAATTCGGAGTTACCAACTAAAGGCACCTGATCATGGTGGGTTTTGGAGCCACCATTGAAGAACGATTGCGACTCAGAACGGCCAAATATTTTGTCAATGGAGCCGCATATGCTGCCGCCACGCCTCTGTTCGAGCTGCTGGAATATCGAGTTCGAGATACAGCTCAGATTCGACTTAATGCTACAGCTGGAAGCTTTTCGGGTTGGAGAGAATATCGATCCGTCTTTTTTAGAATCTAGGACGAGGCTGTCGGTGTCGGGATCGATAACGGCGCTACCGTAGCCGACAGTCTCACTAAAGTAGTTATTGCTATTGTCGACGTCCTCCTGCAGGAACTGGAAGAGCTCCTTCTGTTCGCAGTTCAGAAGCTCATCGCGTAAGTTTACCTGATCCAGTAGTTCCTCTTGATCGATCGAAAGCGTGTTGAGCGAATGATCGCTTGCTGCCCGCTTAACGGACAGATTGTCGTTGAGATTGTCTTCCGATTTACTTCTCGACGGGATCAACGACCTCTGACTTGCTTCGCTGGACAGCGACAGTCGATCGATCGACTTCCGGTAGCTCGGTGATCGCGTCAGCAGTGACTTTTGGTATTGCAAATACGCTTCGTCATGCTGTTCCGAGTCTCCTCGCTGCAGGAAGTGATCTCCACCTGGATCCGTGTCCGTTGAGTTGAATTGACCCATCAAACGTAGTTCTATGGATTCGGTTATCGTTGGTTCGTCGCGGCTATCGTTTTGTTGTGTACCGAATCCGGAAGACACTTGATGTAGTAACTTTCTTTCGTTTTGAGGAAACAACGTGTATTCGTTTATTCTTTAATGGTATTTTTGATTATTATTTTGATATGCTTTTTGAAATCGGAAAGTGTTTGGACTTACTTTTGATTATTGTCTTCGTGTACAGAATGTTCCTCATCCTCCTTGAATGATTCTTGACTACCTGTGATTGTGTGCAAGGCACCTTCTTTTAATGGGATCTCGAACCCAAAATCCGATCCTGATACTGGTCGATTCATTGACTCCTGCAGGGGTTAAAGTTTTAGAACTAATGAAATGAAATAATGAAGTAATTTTTTTTTAAGATAAGAGTCTCAAAAAGAAAAATTTGGGTTCTAACGAAAATACGGCAATCTATTTTAAAACATCCGATGTTTTTAAGTTTTCCTGAATTGGAACCGAAGTCCAAAGTCTTGCTTGCTGGTTTTGATGCGGAGTTGGAGCCCGGCCTAACTCCAAATTAACTGAGTAAAATATTTGTAAAAATGTTACAAAAAAAGCCCAACTCCGCGGTTCTTGAAAGTCAAAAAATATAAGGGTTTCATAATCCCTCCTTAAAAAAATCTCCAAAAAAGGAGATTTTAAAAAAAAAAATTAAACAAAGTCGGATAACACCCTAAGCTTTAAATTCCAATGGGAGCATTAGAAAACGACGTTTAAAAAAAAAAGTCCTACAATCAAGGATTAAATCAATTAACTTAATTTTATTATTTACCTGATAGCTAAGCCTGTGTAATTTCGTTTGTGGAGGAATACGTATTGTTGTTAGTTGAACTTCACGAACCAATTTTTCCAACTTCGTATTGCATTCGTTTTCGTTTTTTTCCTTGTTTCCCATGCGTTTTCGTCTAACTAACGACCGTACGCGTTCGATACTTCTAGCCAATTTTGACTCCTCCCCAACTTCCTAAAAATTTTGATCAATATTTTTCAAAGAGGAACTTTTTATATGACTATAATATTAGCGATATCTGATTTTAAAGCAATTTTTGGGGAATTTTTTTCGGTGTTTCACACAAAAACGTGACTGTAACATTTTTTAGGTGCAAATTATTTGTCGTTTTTTATACATATATATTTTGGTGTGGATTTTTTAAAAACTTTTATCGTTTTTTCATATTTAATTTAGTTCAAATGTTTTTATTTATCAAAATACTGCTTCAGTTTTTATGTGAGAAATTCTTCCGCTTTTTTGCACTAATAATAAATCACTAATCACAACAATAAAATTATCTATGAAAACTACAAATTAAAATTCAAGCGGATATCGAATTTGGTTCAAAGTTTATCTACACCTACATTAATTCCATTAAAATTACCTTCTTCTTGAAAATCTGAGATAGTTGATGGTGCACAAAGGTGTGGAGTAGGAGTTTTTTTTAATTATATTTTTTTTGGTTGCGCAATTTTTTTTTGTATTTTTTTTATTTGTATTCGGTGCAAGTTTTCACATACACACACATAGAAAAGATATACAACAACAATTTAAAGACATTTATCATGCTTAAAAGAAAATTTATAAGTTTTGTATTAATTTAAATTAATGTGAAATAAATATCATTTGGAAATATATTTTTTTTTGTAATAATAAAAGAATTTTACTTATTGAAGACATAGTCTGCGCTTTATAATTAAATTGTTTTTACATTATTTTGCTGGATTTTATTGTAGATGCTGTACAGGATTTTATATTGCTTTTTTGTTATTATTTAAACTTATATTAAAAATAGAATATTAAAAATTAAAATAAAAACAAATTTTTCTCTAAATGGCTTTATTGTGTAATTTAAAAATTATGTCCATAAAAAACAAAATCAAAAAACTTTGACAAGAATTTGCGAAAAAACCAACTATTTTTTTTAAAGATTTAAAACACACATGGATTTTTTTTTTGTATAATACACACACAATAAAAATATTTTTTGAAACAAAATTGATTTTCATTTTTTTAGCATGTGTATAATAAAAACACCAAAAACATTTTTTTTGTCCTGTTTTCCAAATTCAACAAAAACACATAAAAAGCCATTGAATTTGTAAAATCACTCTAACATTGATAAAAAATTCTTTTCCCTTTTATCAGTTTTTGATAAAAAAGAATTTAACAAAAAAGTCACGTAAATTTTGTTACACTGTACCTCTTTTTTCGATTTCAATTCCTCTGAATTGAAGCTGTTGAGCAATAAGGCCAAGAACAAGTTAAGCACCATAAAATTGCCCATCACTAGTGTTGGAAGAAATATCGCAAAACATGACGACGCTCCATTCTATAAGAAACAACGTTTAGTTTAATCGAGAAATTGTGATGTGATAATAATGAAATTTGGAATAAAAATATTAAAACAAGTAAAATTTTATTAAAATTAGGAAAAAAAGGTTTAATACAAGATTAAAAGAAACCTTGAAAGCCGATTGCCTTGAAATTTTGAGTGAAAATTCACAGAAACCCGAAAAAACTGATACAGGGGAGAGGAGGGGGTACAAAAATAGTCAATAACACAGAGATGCAAACCAAAAGTGGTTTAAAGATGAATTGCATTTTCGGTTTCTAAAATTTCAAAATTTGATTCTGGTTTGGGTTTTTAAAATTTCAAAAATTTCGTTCTGGTTTCTAGAATCTGGTCTCGCTTTACTGAAAGTTTAATGGTTGAGTGGTTTTTGGTTCGGTTCAAGAATTCGGTTTGCATCTCTGCAATAAACTAGTTTTTTTTTCTAAAAAAATACACAAAACTCTCTCACTGGAATTTCAGGAAAATCGGTTCTATCATATACTTTTGCATAATTTTTACCTGTTCCTCCGCTCGCATGCAGTCCCACAGTGGTTCAATCCATTCACCGCATAAAATTCGAAAAATCATCATAAACGAATGAAAAAAATCATTGAAGTTCCACCTATATTGAAAAGGAAATTAATCAAAAAATGTTTTCAATATTTTGGAATTTTTGTATTCTACTGTTTATTTAGAAAAACCAGTAATGATTCGGTTTTTTGGTTCAAAAATTTTAAATGCAAAACACTACTTCTAGAAAGTTTGCGTTTTTAAGGCTAATTTTGGTAAATACTTAAGCGAAGTTTTCTAACAGCGCAAGTTGTAATGAAAACAGACTAGATAGATTTTTTATTATAACTTGAAAGAGAAGATTTGAATGAAGTGCAAAATTATGTCATTTTTTAAATTTAATGGCAACTTTTGGAGATATGGGATTTTTTTTATTTTCCGCGTGTGTTTTAAAATTTTTGTAGTGAAACTTTAAACTTCGTCTCGATAAATCACGGTTTTTTCGCGATCTGCTATTGAGATGTTTGTCAGAATTTTTTTTTTGACATCTTTGGATATCGAAAAATTTGCCTATTGTAAATCTCTTTTTGTCTTTTAAAACAAAATTGTACGGAAATTTTGTTTCGACAATTTTTCATTAAAAACAGCGGAATTTGAGTAAATTGCATGGTTTGAAGTTTATGCCCGCACTAAACTCTTGCCGAATGCAGGCAAATTACGGCAAATGCGCTTTGATATGCTATGATTCGCCTAAGTTTGGCTATGTTTGGCTTGAGTTAGATGAATGTGACCGCCTTTGAAGCCCCTTGCCTAAATCAGTGCAGTTCTGTGTTTGATTTGGTGGCGAAAAAATCTAATTGAAGTGCGCGATGACTGATTTATAACTGACACTTTATTCCAAGAATTTTATTCGTCAACATCAAATTTATGTTGCACAACCGTTTGCACTACGGCACAGAATTCAAAATTTTATTCCTAAAAGCCGCTCGAACTAGAATTTTTCCATATAAAATCGTTTGAATAAATTTAAATTTTCGCAAATTTTGCAAAATTATTTTATTCTGCGATAGATGAAGAAAATTTGGGGAATAAATTCCGAATAAAATTCGCGGAGAAATTCAAGAAAAAATCGCAAGAGTAAACGGGGCCTTAGGCCTATGTTATACACGGCAACTTTAAGCGGCGACTTTTCTTGAGTATAGGCGTGAGAAGTGAGGGAAGCGGTGGCTAATGTCGCCAGTTCCGAAAGTAGAAACAAGGCGACAAAATACGCACGCAAGTACAAAATCACAAAGAACGGGTTCGTTCTTCACACAACTTTACACACACATGAAACACTCATTGTGTAATATACAGAAGTCTCCGGCAACTTGTCTCCGCGTGTAGCACAAACGAGCAATTTTGTATCGGTTTAAAGTTGCCGTGTGTAACATAGGCCTTAGAGGTGGCTGGTAGTATTATTTAGATACCGCGAAACACTTTAAAAAAAAAATCAGAAATGGTCTAAAGTAGATAAAGTCGTAGTCGTATAAAGTCGTAGCCGGTAGGCCGAAAATTGAGGAAGCAAACAAAAATCAGTCTTCTTAAAGCTGTATATTTATTAACAATTTAAAAATAAATAAGAAATAAAATCAAGTTTGAAATACAATCAAGAATTTTTGCTCAAATGCGCCAATCACTAAAAAAAACTAAAGTTCTACATCAGATTTCTATGTAAGAAGCATGTGGTAATTCATTCCAATTTGGTTTTATCGTAGAAAAATTGAAAACTTTGCCAATTATCCGGGATATGAATTAAAAATATTCAAGATTTTCAATATAGGTACCTCAATTTATATATGTATTTTAAAAAAAAAATTAAAAGGGAATTTTTTACCTGGGGACTGGATCGGGTTCGAATTTATCGGGCGTATAATCTTTAGAAAATAGCTGCATTCCGATAACGGCAAAAATATAGATAACAATAACTAAAATAAGCGTTAAGTTTCCCAATGCCCCTATTGTTGAGATAATAATACTCAACAGGACTTTCATAGTTGTCCAAGATTGCGCCAACTTTAAAACGCGAAGCTGAAAAGGATTTTTTTGCATTTTTTTATTGAAATTAAATATTTATTTAGTAAGTAAATTTTAATTTATGAAAATTAAATAAATCCTGATAAAAATTCGAAATATAAAAGAAAATAAACTTTTACTTACCAAACGCAATCCTCTTAATACACTTAGGCCATCAACTAATTCAAAAATTATATCTAGAAGACTAGCAGACACAATAATCAAGTCGAAAATATTCCAACCGCATAAAAAAAAATCTTTTGACATTGCCATTAATTTAATTATGCATTCAAATGTAAAAATTGATGTAAAAACCTGAAAAAAATGCATTTTTGTTTAGTTTTTTTTTTATTTTTTTTACAGATCTTTTAGTTCAACTTTTTGCACATCAAATATGTTTTGTAGATCAAATTGCTAATTTTGCAAATCAAATTCATCACAAAGAAAGTCAAACTTTTTTTTAGATTAATTTTATGGCTACATTTGATCTGTAAAAGCTTGAATTTTGCTTGTAAAATGCTGAATTTGATTTGCAAAAGACCTATTTTATTTGTAAAATAGTGAATTTAATATGCAAAGGTTGAATTTGGATTATAATCTGCACATTTTTTTTACTTTATTTCCTATGTCCAAAGCTTGACGAAATGTTTCACTCATGCCGTGATGTTCCATTGCGAGGAACATCGTATTAAGTACTATACATAATGTTATTCCTAATTCGAATAAAGGGTCCTTAACAATCTGGAAAACAGAGAAAAATTTGGTAATTTATCTGTGAATTTCTTAAAAAATCCCTTAAATTAATAACTGAGACATTTCCATCATATTCTGCGAATAAATGCATTATTAGAAACTCTTCAGAATCATCAGAAAAAAAAACAATGCACAAAAGCTCTTCAGCTTAATCGAAAGCTATGTATGAAGAGCTTTTAAAAAAAATGCGACTATAGACAACTCGAAAATATTCGTAGTTAGGGTTATAATGGAAAATTACAATGTTTTAACACAATTAAATAATATACTAACTTTATACAAACAATTTTGAAACTGCAGCCAACCTTCATAGTCTACGCAGCATTGAACACATCTATCACAATTTCGATCTGGAAGATCATCTGTCAAATGATAAAACATATGAAAGATTTTAAGATTAATGAAGAACCAATTTTTTTTCATACCTATAACTACTATCTGAGATGAATACTCAGGATGAAGAGCATAAATGTTGTGTTTTTTAATTCGAGCAACGTTGCCATTACATTTTATAATACGAATTTCACGTGGTGATAAAGCTAAAGTCACTGGCGTCAAATCCTTTTGTAACTATAGTAGAAATTAAAAAATGTTACTCTCGCTGAGACTTAGCGTGAAAACTACTTATAAGTACTCCCGAGTAGTCTTAAATTATGACAAGTGTACTCGAATGGGTCTGTAGGTGAAGCGCTGTGTTCATACTTGGGTATGTGCAGTCTTCCCAATGTAACCTAACTTAGGATTACTCGGGAGTACTTAAAAGTGTTTTGCACAAAAGACTGGAATACAGCTAACTTAAGGAATTAAGAGAAAAAAAAATACAATTTTTCCACTCACCTCAACTGTCGCAGCATGGGCTGCATGAACAAGTTCTGTCCCTGTATTATCTTGCTCTTCATGATCATCTACAACTCCAGAATCATCCAGGGATGATTCTCGATTGACGCCACCTTCGCTAGCATTGGAACTAGCCTGTCTACTTGTTGGTAATAATTGACCCTTATAGCCTGTAAAAATTGAAAAACTTTCAAATATGCTATGTCAAAAGCTAACAAGCTTCAAAAGCTAAAAATTCAGGAGCTTTAAAGCAAAGCTACTGTAAAAAGCTTTTTAGTTCATGCCACCATTTGTTTTAAGCAATACTAACTTGCATTTTTTTAATAAACCCAAAAAAATTAAAATGAATTCTCCTTTTTACATACCTAAGGGATGTAATGTGTTGGGGTTTTGATGAGGGGTTTGATGGGGGGTTTGAGGTTGGGCTCCTGGCTGAAAAGTTGTCCCTTTCGTTCGTTGAAGTTGTAACGCTTGCGGCCGAGCACAACTGTGCCTGGGACTCGGACTTGGGCTGGGTGTTACGGATCTGCTTTTGTTCTATAAAGTTTATAAAATTTACAATAAATCTCTTATCATAGTAAATGCACAAGTTTCATAGAAGAAGAAGTTTTTACAAAAAAAAAGGTTAGAACCTCGATAATTTGAACATTTTTTGGAATATTAAGAAAATTAAAAAAAAATATAGTTTAAGTCCTTCACATTATCGAGATTTTAAAGTAAAAAAAAATCAACGTAAACTAATTTGAATCAACATTCAGTGCCCGAAGTGGATATATTTTCTTCATTTATTCGTATTTTTCGCAAAATAATTGGGCCAATCAGAAGTGTGCTATAATTTGGAAAACAAGTGATATTACACTTCGAACGCTGTCAACCAACACTAATTAAGTTCGTTTACTATTTGAATAACTAATTTTGTTATACATTCGATCAAATTTTATAAAAATGAAGCCAACAAAACTATCTACAATTGTTAAATTGCGAATCACAAAAATGATGATGAAGTGGGTTTATTTTGAATTGAGACTAATCTACAAGTTTTTTTAAATTGAGTATTTGTTTGATTACTAAGAGCTTGACATGACGTTGAAATAAATGATTTTTTTTGCTGAAATATTGTGTAAAAGTAATTTAAATATTTAGTAATCATTATAAAGAGTGCGCATAGAATGAGAGGATTTTGTGTACAATTTAATTAAATATTTTTGATGAAATGACGATCGAAACGACAAGGTATGCCATCTCTTAGCCTCTATTTTAATAAAAATTTTTAACGATTACTTTTACCGACCTTTAGCTGTCGGTTTTTAAAATAAACATATTTACCACACTTCCAAGTATCTGATATTTTTTTAATAGATCATCGCTATAATTTTTTAGTGAATTTATTTAAAATTTAGTGTTTTTCGTTAAACGATTGCTACGCTCAGTTAATATTGGGCTAGTTGCTAGTAAATGGCAAGTTTCATGCTAGTTCAAAAAGCAGCTAACATTATACGAGTTGTTTGGTAGCTACTAGCAACTAGCCAAATGTCAACTGGACATTATTCTAAATCCTAAAAACCCCAAATGGTGTTGAGAAATCATTTGACTCATTTAATAATATATTTACACATTAAAACATTTTTTATGAACATTTATTATAAATATATGAGGTTTTAGATCGTATAATATAAGCGCAGTTCAAATCATGTGCTCAGTGTTTTCTGGGACTCAAATGTTTGTTTCGTTTGCTTCGTCTTTTTTTACAAATTGCTAGAACATATCCCGGAATAAGATTGAAACTAGTTTATGAACGTTTCGGTTTATGAGCAATTCTCAAGAAGCAATTAAGCTCAAAAATTGAGGTTGACCAGAACATTCGTTTAAGGGTTCGTCTGTTGAAAACCGCATTCAAATTCCTACAGTTCAAACCGAATCAAAATCCCTACAGTAAAAACCATATTAAATTCCCCGCAGTTGACGATGAGGAAATTGAGTGAGGGCGGGATACAACGAAATGGACAGAAGAGGCCGATTGGTTTTTTAAAGGAACGGTATTTAAGTGTAAAAACCGGATCGAAATTTGTTTCTGGACGAGGTTATAAATAAAGAGTGGGGCAAATTTTACCGGGTGGAAGATTTGTCTAAAAGTAAAAACCGTAGCAAAATTGATGCAGGGGTTTAGGAAATAGCAGAGGAACGGGTAAGATGGAAGGGGTAATATGGAAGGGTAAGATGGAAGGGGTAAGATGGAAGGAGGAGAATTTTGGCTCACACAGTCTTTGATACACCCCATGTTATTGATAAGCTAGGCCACATTTTAGTACCTGCGTTATAAGCGAACAGAGATTCGTGAATTTGATTGCATTTTAATATCTTTCTGTAAGAGGATCTCCATAAAAACGTCACACTAGTTTTCGCCTTTTTGAAACCCCTTTCCCTCTTGTCAAGTTTTTTTCACGATTTTTTTACAGGATTTAATACTGTCGGTTACTATCGTAGCCCCCGTCCCCTTAGGTGTATTTTTCATATTTTTTTATACCCGTATGGTGAAACCAAAGGGTATATTAACTTTGCCTTACCGTTTGTAACGCCAAGATCCCGTCATCGCACAGAAAAATGAATTACACCAGTGTGTTTAGAATGATAAAAAAAGTTGAATTTAGCATGTCCGTCCGTCTGTCCGTCTGTCCGTCTGTCTGTCCGTCCGTCTGTCTGTGAATATCTCAAAAACGGTGCATCTTATCAAAAAAGTCTAAGAACAAAAGTTATTTAGGATATAATTCTACATAAAACTCCCATACATAAAAATCCGATTGGAATAAATTTTAAAAATTCTTATTGGAAAGTTTGACTTCAAAGTGGAATTTTGGTACAACTGTTCGAATTTTGATACGAATATCACCATACGGGTCTCCAATGATTACCAGATTGGCAATTATAGCTTTTGTTATGTTTTTTGAATCATTTTTATCAAGTTTAGAAAATCGTGTTTGGTAGAATAGTCGAGCTAATTGAATTTTAAATGCCGTTTAAACAACATTAAACACTACTGAAATCCATTGGATCAATTTCGTAACATTTGCAGAAATAATTTAACTAATGTAATTAAAAACTATATAAAAAGTGATTTTTGTTCCTGAATTGCGAAAGGGTAACAATTAACAATTAATCGTTATTCAATTAAAGGTCGTAAAAATTTAAATGACCCGCTATTCATTGGAAACTTACGCTGACCTAATTTTTACCCAATTTTATTTGAATTCGACTTAATTAGAATCCCAAAAAGGCTATGCCGCTTTGATCCTTAAACTTATTATTGCTGTACAATAAAAAAAACTCAAGTGAAATTCAATTATTTCTCTATTTTTTTCTTCTGATTTTTAGCTTCGGTTATAATTATTCGGTTTCTTTTGTTTGCTACCGAAAATTAGAAATTAAAGTGGCAAATGACTTTTGTTTTTTGGTTGTTTTTTGTGAACCTACTTGACTATTCCCATTGTTATTATTTCCACCGTCTTTGCCCTTTTTTCTTCGTCTTGTTTTCTTTCTAGAGTAAGAAGCTAAGAGTACGCCCTTTCTCGAGTCGATCTTTTTCTTATAGTGTTTATTTAACTTTTTTACACTTAAAATGGACGGGTCGAAGCTAAATGTTGAATCGTCACGATGATCCAATAAGTCTTTTTTACGTTCCTGAAATTGAAAGAAGATTTTTTTTCAAGTCAAGAAAAGAAAGTATTTCTATTATTATCATTTTGAATGTTAATCACTAATAAATATTAAATAAAATCAGTTTTTTCCTGAAATAAATCTTTTATGTGTTTTTTTTCTTGGGTGGTAAATTTAAAATTTTAAATAATGGAAAGTTTGATGATGATAACTTGCCTCGTTTGTTATTTCGGCCTCTTCTTCGTAACTTAAGGCTACTACGGCTAACATCAAATTAATGAGATAAAATGAACCAAAAAACACAACCACTGTAAAAAATGATACACTCATCGGACCAGATGTGGCCAGTATCTAAAAAAAAGAAAAAAAGTTGAAATTTCAGAAAGAGAATAAAAATCGGGTTAATTAATTCGAGTATTTAATAAAATTAGCAATTTCGTTAATATCGTTTAAGATCTGGGACCTATCGCCAAATACGATACAACTAGTTCGAATCGTGAATTTAATGTTGTTGTTAGTATTTTATACCAACAACAACTTTAAATTTACAATTCGAACCACTCGTACGGTATTTGGTGATAGGACCCTTGGTTTTATAGAGGTCAATAAAATCATAAAATTTTTTGTAAATCGATTTTTAAAAAATAATAATGAATATTGCTTGCCATGTTGTAAACGTTCTCCCAGTAATCCAGAGTGATGAGCTGGAAAGTCGTTAACATCGACCACATAAAGTTATCGAAATTCGTGTAACCATGATTGGGATTTTCTCCTACACAAAGGCATGTATGTCCTGGAAAAAATTGCATGGAGGCAATTAAGATATTCATTTTTTTAAATTTAGAAATTTTAGCGTTTAAACATTCTACAAAAAAAAACTTTAGAAAAGAAGAAAAAAAATGTTGTTCAATTAGCCAAAACACAAGAAATTTTAGATCGAAATTTCAAAAACCAGTATTTTTTTTACGTCAAAAAAATATTTTTTTTTCTTTCTTTAAAGATAAAATATTTTTAATTGTTGCAATTTTTCGCGAAAATCCAGTAGACTTTTTTCAAAAAAACTTTTGGTCGACTTTTGCGGCCAAATTTACCTTGCGGACAATGCCTTGCCCCTGTAAGATTTCCGCATAACATTGGAAGTTCTTCTTCGTCAAATATCCAATTGCTTGAGTCATTAATCCACCTGCAGAAATGTCGAATTTAATTAAATTTGCCTTTTTAGATTAAGAAGTGTCCATAAAATACGCCACATTAATTTTCGCTGTTTCGAACCCACCTTGGAGAACTAGAAATGTGTGACGTTTTTTTATGGACAGCTCCTTAATTTTTGAAAATAATTCGAAATAACGGTAAATATTATTATAAAATAACTTGCGAACGAATTCTGCGGCTTCGTGTATAAAAATTAAAAAAAAAAAATTTGCGATTTTTGGCTGTCCGACATTTATAAAAAAGTAATGTTCGTACTAAAAAATTATTGTAACTTTTTTTTTGGTTTTAGTACATGGGTTTGTAAGCTATAAGACTGCAGCAAAATATGCTAGCATTTCGCTCAGTAGTTCCTAAGATTTTTTGGATAGCACTTTTGGCTCCACCTTATCTGATTCAAGTTTTTTTTGTGAATTTTCTCTATTCGGTATTCGGTTTTTGGTGTTTTTTTTCAAAACAAGAAGAAGGAATCTTCATACCAAACAAATTGAATTTTTTTCTGTGATTTTGTCAAAAATCGCACACTGTGTCGCATTGGGGACATAATTTTAATGAAAACTTACCCTCGCCAATCCTCTACGGTCACATTAACCCAATCGTTTGGAAGATTTTTAACGCACTTATTCCTAAGTTCGCCCATATAAACCTGTAATGAGTATAGCAAACATTTTTGTTATTTGATATTTTTTTTAAAAAAAGTATTAAAGTTCACCTGTAGAGCGAATAATGCAAAAACCATTAAACAAAATATCGTTAACGTCATTACTTCAGCTAATTGTTTAAACGAGTGTAACAAAGCATTAATAATAGTTTTTAGACCGGGCATTATGGAGACAGTCTTTAAAGCTCTTAGCACACGAAATGTTCGTAGGCCAGCCAAATTTCCAACTTCCATTCCAATTGTTGCATAACCACTTGTGATGACAACAAAATCAAGCCAATTCCATGGATTTCTTAAATATGTATATTTATTAAGAAGAAATCCCTTGGCAATTATTTTTATAATCATCTCTAATGAATAAATTGCCAAGAAAATATATCTGAAACATTTTTAATTGTGTGTTAATTTAATTTTTTTAAAAAATTTTATTTAAAAGAATTAAAGAAGTAGTTTTGTATGATTTTAAATTATAAATGGTGCGAGAGGAGCGGAATCCAAAAAGTTTAAAATTAGCGTCAAGTATTCAGTCTCTAAGCCAGCGTTTCTCAACCTTTCAGCATTAGCGGCCCAATTTTCAATCATAATTTTCATCGCGCCCCCCTGCATACAATAAAATATATGTCTATCTAGAGCAGTGGTTCTTAACCTTGTTGGAGGTACTGACCCCCACCAGTTTCATATGCGCGTTCACCGAACCTTTCTTAATTGGAAAAAAAATGATTTTTTCAAATTCAAAACATAGGTATATATTTATACATAGGTGCACAAAATGAACAAAACCATTAACCCTTTCAGAACTGAATTATTTTTTTAAAAAATTTGGTTGTGATAAAATTTGTGTTGATAACGTGGGTAAATAAGAGTAAGAAAATATTGAAAAAAAAAATCCAAGATCTATTACTGTTTTCGATAGCTTGTAATGTGTACAAACGTTCGCAACCGGTCTCAAATACGAAATAATCTTATGAAATTGTTATATTTGGGAAAAACTTTAATGTGTACAAATGTAACCACCGGGTCTGAAAGAGTTTTAAAGAACAAATAACATGATTTTCACATAAAAACAAAAAGTGTGTGTTTTGATCTCCGCTGAACCCCGGAGACTAACTCACCGAACCCCTGGGGTTCGATCGAACCCAGGTTAAGAACCACTGATCTAGAGTGTCTATATAATATTAAAAAAGCCTTCCTTCGAAAGACTTTGCTCTGCAAGACAGGTCCAAGGAAGTCACTAATAATTATTAAATTTGTTTTTAATTTAGTAAGTTGTTAATAAGTTAATTATTAAATATTATGTCGAAATGTATTTTGTTTTGCATGTGTGTGTGTACTTTCCTTTCAGTCAGTTAATCAACTTTTTTAAATATTTTCTCTTGGATATGCTGGCGCCCCACCTTAAATGTACTCGCGCCCCACAGGTTGAGAATCGCTGCTCTAAGCATCTTTTTAAAAAAAAAACTGTTTTTGTATAATTTTATCCCATTAAAATGAAAATCAGATTGCTGGCGACAGAATTTTTAATTTTAAGTTGATCAAAAGGGTCCTATTTCACCCTAAAATTCATTGAAATAAATAACCCATGGTATTTATAACATAAATTCATATTTTGTTGAAAATACATTGACAACTTATTGCTGTTCCTTAAAAAAGGGCATTATTCAGTAATATTGTAAAAATTTTCTTAAAGAATTAGTATAATTACACGAAAAAGATACCTGGTATACTTTTTACCATTTTGTAGCCAAGCGTTAAAGTTTTTGATACTTTTTAGTAAATTTGCAAAAGTAACTTGTTCACGTTTTGAGGGTAAATAAATTTTCTGCAGTTTACATTTCCCATTCCACTTCCGAAAAACTAACTTTCCAGCACCAGGAATGAATAAATCTGAGTGAGCGAAGAGGTAATGTAAAACTGAGCTGACCTAATAAATTTAGATTTAAAAAAAAATTATTTATGTATTTATTTATAAAATAAACAAGAAGTTAAATGGTGGTTTACCAGGGGTTTTATTTTATTTGTCGGTTTATTTGCTTGGTAAAGGAAATCTAAATTTAAATGCAAATAGAACATTTATCAGATTGAATATGAGGAAAAATTTTCAGAAATTTATTTTTCGAATTTTGTACATAACTTTTGCTTGTTTGTAATATTTTTTTTTTCATAATATAAATAAAGCATGATATTTTTTTTGGAAAGATATTTGTTGAATTTTGTTTAATTAGAAAAGTTTTATTCGATATGCAGTGGCAATTCCTTAGAAACTTTAGATTTAAATAGGTATAGATATTTTTAGGAAAAATACAGTAAATAGAGAATTATAGAGAGTGGTTATACCAAAGATTAGTTAAATAAAGATAAGAATCATCCTAGAGGGAAATGGGGGAAAAGGAACTAAAACATGATCTTATATTTAGGAAAAATGTGTTTTGCGTTTGTTCATAGTAAAAAGAAAGTAACTAATTTTTCCGAACCTAAATTCAATAATTTTGGCTTCAAATGAGAACTTTGTTGTTCCAGTAATGCGCTCCAAAAAGAATTGCACTTACGAAAGACAAAAAAGCGTGTGAATAGCGGTTAAAAAAGCCGCTACATAAACTGAACAATTACAAACTCTTAACAAATATTTCTTTTCATTTATGTGCTTAAATTTATAAGAAAATATTTGTTCACTCTATCGAATGATCATGGGATTTTGAATGTTCCCTCATTAGAATAGCTAATGCATTTTTTTGACAAAAATTCCGCTGTTCACTCTATGGATTTTCATTATACCGAATGTAAACTGTGTTATATCTCGAAAAATATTTGCGAAATTAGAAAAAAATTGATTCATTTGCTGTCGTTTATTAAAGTATCAAAATGTTGTCAGAAACCATTAATGTTTATTAAAGTATCAAAAAATGTTGTCAGAAAACATTAAAATAATAAAAGTTATTGTAGAATTTAAATTTAAAAAAATTTGTTTACTTCAAATATAAGCAAAATTTTGAAAACCATCCGTTTCAATACTTACTCAGCCTCCTCGAATGTTTCAGTCATTGCTAGGAAAACACAATTGAGCAAAATAGTGGCCATCACACAGTAGTCAAAATATTGGTTTGTCGCTATATAAACACAGGCTCGTCTCCAGGGACTCCAGGGATAAAAAAAGAAGAGGCTCTTTGTGCCTGTAAAACGATGAATATAGTTTTTCCGAAAGCGTTTCGATACAACACAAAAGGTCTGCAAAAAATAAATAAATAAAAAGTATAGATTAAATTTGAATTGTAAAAGAAGTTTCAATGGACTTTATTCACATTATTTGCATGTTAAAGTTTTTGACAATTTTTCAAACAGAGACAATTTTTTCGTTATTAAAAGGCTCAATGAAAACCCACTTTTTCGAAAGGAGAAAATTTGTATCAATAAATATGACGTAGAGTCTTTCTTCTCAAAAAAATTATACGAAAATATATTAAAGTTCTTTGTACAAAAAATATCCACCCAAAGGTAGAAGAAAGAAAATCAGTATTTTATTAATTAGTATTTAATTTTATTTTTAGTTATATTTCTGAGAAAAATCAGTCACCTAAAAGTTATATGTTTGCACTTTAGATCATTATACAATAAATACCTGCTTACTTAGTATATCCTTACTGAAATTGAATTAAATTTAATTCAGCTGAACTCTTCCATTACCTAAAATAAATTGAATTTAATTTCCCGTAAAGACTTTCGTTAACAAAGTTTGAAAGTTGAAACTTTTGGAAAATCGCTTGTTTACTACAAATGGCATGGCTCCTTACAAATGACAAACATTTTCCACCTGACAAACAAGAGTTTTTTTTTAGCTTTCAGCAATTATTTTTCTCACGAATTACTTACAGTTCGCGTAAACTTAGTGTATTTCGAATTCAAAAAAGTTTTGTACGTTGTGCGCAAAATTTTCGTTATTTCACACCTAACCTACAAGATAAATGCATTTTCTTCAAAATAAGTTTTGCCGTAAACATAAAGTAGGTGATAATATGGTAATGAACTAAATTTCAATTAAACTGGTTTGAAACTTTTCTCGTAATTTATTATACGCATTGTGAAATATTTAAATTTGATTTCAAGAAGATTTTTTTGTAAGAATGTAAAAATCCATTACTACAAAAATCTTTCGAGTACATTTTCAATTACTTTTTTAAGTATTTTGAATATAAAGTTTAAATAATCATTGTGAACACACATCCACAAAAATATTCCAAAATAAAATAGAGAAAAGCACCTAAAAAGTGTTTTCTTTTGCAGACTCGCATATTTTTTTTCTGCCGTTGGGATAGACGAAAATGGAAAGCTGAACAAACAAAAATGAAATTCGAGATATACTCTCGAAATGTTTTTCATGGATCTGTTTTATTTGTTGTATATTCGGGTGTTAAAACCGCTAATCCTGCTTGCTTCAGAAAGGAAAGAAATTATTAATGACTTTAAAAAAACGACGTAAAAATTCAGATCGGGGAGATTGGGGAGATCAGGAAAAACAACAAGAAATTTTATTTCCTTTAAATTTGGTTATATAGATTTTTCCATAATAGCGCATAGTTTTAGAGAAAAATACTCGTGTGTTCATTTTTACCGCAATTGTTGAACCAGATGGAGTTTGGTCTGTATTTAAATTTTATGCTATTTGCGGCAATCCATTATTTGTACTTATTGCTTATGAAAATTCCTTTTATTAAGAAATAAATATAAAATCTCATATCATATGTATATTTCATATCTCTACTTTTTGTGACGGTAAAGTCAAAATTAATGTTGTAAAATCAAAAAGTTCTTTTTTCAAGAAAGAATTCAAAATTCTTTAATTCGAATTTTCTATGCAATTGGAGCAAATTAGTAAGTATTAGAAAATTGGAATTAATTATATTCTCCACTTGTGACGGTAAAGTCAAAATTAATGTTGTAAAATCAAAAAGTTCTTTTTTCAAGAAAGAATTCAAAATTCTTTAATTCGAATTTTCTATGCAATTGGAGCAAATTAGTAAGTATTAGAAAATTGGAATTAATTATATTCTCCACTTAAAAACCGAATATAATAAAAAAATAAATTTTTTAATTAAAACATTTTCAATCGAAAATAATTTTTATACGAAGTTATTAAAGAAAACTAATTTCCTATATTAAAAATTATTAAGCACGATAATATCCAAGTGAAAAAACTGTGCAAACTTTTTAAAATTAGCGAAAAAATTTCAGATTAGCGAAAAACTTCAGCGCTACATATCAAATTTCCGGTGAAACATTGTTCTAAAAAATTTTAAAAGCATTTTGAGTAATTTTTCAACCACATACTGACTATTTTTGCACGAAACACGAAATATCGAATATCCCTTCTGACATTCCGAAAATCCCATGCGCTGGTAATGCTCATAGGTCGGCCATTTCTTTCTTTTATTTCTTGAACTCATCGAGTGAAGGCGTATAGCCACAGTTGTCCGAGAATTTATCCCGGTTTTAAGAAATATGAGAGCTAAGGTGAGTGAAAACAATTAATTCAGCTTAATTAAAATCGGTTTGGGTCTTTTTCAAAAGTTATTTTTGTGTGGAATTCGAGAAATCCGCCGAAGAAGTTTTGGCGTCTAACATGTGCTTTTGTTGGCCTTGTTTCCATGCCAGATCTTGCTCGTTAAAAAGTGAATTTTCTTGTAAATTAATAATGGAATCTTTCTAATTACAGTGGCGTAAGAAGCGTATGCGGAGGTTGAAGCGTAAGCGCAGAAAG
This sequence comes from Chrysopilus asiliformis, assembly GCA_964034945.1. Lineage (NCBI taxonomy): Eukaryota > Metazoa > Arthropoda > Insecta > Diptera > Rhagionidae > Chrysopilus > Chrysopilus asiliformis. The sequence continues at coordinate 98,011,133 of OZ035961.1, forward strand.
ATGCGTGCGAGGTCCAAGTAGACTTCCTGTAAGTAGCCCCCTTTGGTTTAATTGCGATGTAAAGTTTCTAATAAAATTTTTTTTGTTGCAGGCAGATCCTGTGAAAACTGCTTCGAGGACTGCACAATTTATTTTGAGACAACATTCGCTTGTAATTTGTAATTGAATAAATTCTTTTCTTGGAGGAATTTGCGTTATTGATTTTTCCCATTTTCCACTCGGCTGGGGCTTCGTCGTCCATTTTGGCATTTGCGTGGAAGTTTTTTACGAAAAGTTTAACGTGGGCTAAGGATTCTGTGAATTTTTCAGGGAAAATGTGGTTTGGAAAGTTCTGTGTGGAAGATGTGAAAATCTTGGCCTTCGCTGCCGAACTAGTATTTGAGGTTATGTTGCACCGAAAAATGTGACACGAATACTTACTGGACATAAAGAACAATCATTGGGAGTTAATTGAAAATTATTTATTTGATTGAGGGCAAAATGCGAAAATGTGGAAGCAAATAAACTCCGTCGACTGAGGTGATTAGATTGAGCTCAATTTTATTTACCTTCAGATTGCTTGGTTGGCTCACAGTCTTGGGTGAAAAAAATGGCCGCAGGAAATTTGTTTGGAATTTGTTTTATTGATTGTGATACTGAGAAATTTATTCTTGATTTTATTTTTTTGTTAGAAAAATTCTTGGAAATAGTTCTATTAACATTTCTCTAGTGTTAATTCGATCCAAGTAAGTACTTATAGTTTCAATAGCAAGTACTTTTGGCATCGATGATTTAGATGTATTTTAAATATCAAGTAAATATTAAAAACATAACAAAAGCTATAATTGCCAATCTGGCAATTATTGAAAACCCGTATGGTGATTTAAGTGAACGGCAAACAGTTGTATCAAAATTCCACTTTGAAGTCAAACTTTCCAATAAGATTTTTTTAAAACTTGTTCCAATTGGATTTTGATGTATGGAACTTTAATGTAGAATCATGTCCTAAACAACTTTTGTTCTTGCACTTTTTTGATAAGATGCACCGTTTTTAAGATATTCGCAAAAAACGTTTTCGTTCGTATTGGGGGTACCCCCCCCCCCCTCCTAATGGTTCATTTTTGCCCATTAACGAACTTAGCCTCGCATTTTACGAAAAACTGACCTGTGCCAAATGGAAATATAAATTTTAACGTATAAAAATGGAATAAAAACGTTTTTATACCCGTATGGTCAAACCAAAGGGTATATTAGATTTGCCTTACCGTTTGTAACGCCAAGATCCCGTCATCACACAAAAAAATGAATTACTCCAGTGTGTTTAGAATGATGAAAAAAGTTGAATTTAGCATGTCCGTCCGTCCGTCTGTCCGTCTGTCCGTCCGTCTGTCCGTCCGTCTGTCCGTCTGTCCGTCCGTTTGTCCGTCTGTCCGTCCGTTTGTCCGTCTGTCCGTCCGTCTGTCCGTCCGTCTGTGGCGCGGATTGCGGGCGCACGGATTGAGCTAGAGACTTGAAATTTTGCGCAGATCCGTTTTTTGTAAAATGCGAGGCTAAGTTTGTTCATGGGCAAAAATGGACCATTAGGGGGGGGGGGGGGTACTCCCCATACAAACGAAAATGTTTTTTGTGAATATCTCAAAAACGGTGCATCTTATCAAAAAAGTGCAAGAACAAAAGTTATTTAGGATATGATTCTACATAAAACTCCCATACATCAAAATCCGATTGGAATAAATTTTAAAGGATTGGGTACGAAATCCCGTTTTTTATAATCTCGTATTTAAAATCCTGTTTTCCAAAATCCCGTTTTTAAAAATACCGTGTAAAAAAATCCCGTTTTCTAAAATACCATTTTTCAGAATCCCGTTTTTTAAAATTCCGTTTTAAAAGACAAAAATTACTTTCATTAATCAGGCGCCTGATTAATGAAAGTAATTTTTGTCTTTTAAAACGACATTGATAAAAGGCAATGAACTTCCCAAAACAATTGTTTATTATATTGACATTTTTCGGAGAAAAAACAACCCAAATAGCATCGAAAGGCACGGGCACATGAGATTTGTTCTTCGCGACTTTAAAATGCAGTAATTTACGCAATCGGGACTAAAAATTTACACCTATAATTCACATCTGCGTACAAGAAGCGTAAGAAGTGACGAGCACGACGCACTGATTAATAATACGTCTGCAAAGCCACAATTGCTTTAGTGGGGAAATTGGTGATCGACTGTTCGTCTTTGGGGCAACATTCGCTTCATGAAAATCCTGCGGCGATAGAGCAGCATTTGATGGTTTTCGGGTCGAAACAGTGATTAGTTGTGGAGCCTGAATGCCAGTTTCGCTTTGAAGAAGCGTGTGATGGGAACAGGGTCGACCCGGTTGCCCTTAGAGTTACCTCAAAGTCCCCGGTTTGCAAACAAATGAGAAAAAAATTGATGCCTTCAGCCGCCATATTCAACATTGACATTTGATGCAAAGGATTTCGCTTCGAGAATTAAATTTCTTATTTCAGGCTAATAACTGAAGGAAATTGTATAAAAGATGGATAGGAGACATTTTTGAAACAGCACAATTTTATTGGCATCAAAATTTCATTGCAAAAGAAAAAATAAATTTAACCGGTAGGATAAAACTAAAGAAATTTTTCATTAAAAACTAAATAATTTGATGGCCCATTAAAATCTGTTTAAATTTCAGATCCAATATTGTCGAAAATTTTTAATTGCAACTAAAATCACGACATGCAATCGAAAGAAAAGTCCATTATAAAATAATACACCACAAAAGGTCTCCATGAATTTATAGCCAAAAATAGATTTTCTTAAAAATATTGCTTACAATATAGCTTTAAATTAGTAGATATACAATAAGTAACTCTGATTAAATATTGTAAAATTTTTATTTGTTTTATTTTTTTTAATGACCGAAAAAATCCCGTTTCTCTCATTTTCCACGGGATACACTAAAAACGGGATTTTGTAAAACGAGATTTTAAAAAACCGGATTTTTTAAAAAAAACGGGATTTTGATAAAATGGGATTTTTGGAAACAGGATATCGTATCAATCCCATTTTAAAAAATCTGGAAAGTTTGACTTCAAAGTGGAATTTTGGTACAACTGTTCGCCGTTCACTTAAATCACCATTCGGGTTTTCAATAATTGCCAGACTGGCAATTATAGCTTTTGTTATGTTTTAAATTGAGCTTGTAGAATGTATGTAATATGTAATTGTGCGATAGAATGAAACACTGAATCTATTACCTTCGATTATGACAGTCTGTAAACATATTTTCGAATATTTAAAATAAGAACGACTCATATTTTTTTTAAAAAACTGAAATTTCGTGATGGGCGGGTAGTGAGTATTCGTTGCTAAAGAAATCGTTACTTACTTTGTCACAAGTACCTGTTACTTGATCTCAAATGTGATCGTTACTCAGTAATCAAATTATCAACTTTCCACACCCGATGTTTTCCACTAAACATGGTTTAAATCAATCAAATGGTAATTACTAATTACTAAAAAAATAAATACTGCAACTTATTCAAAAGTTAGCCCGTTGGCATAAAAAACGTCTAATCATGCATGTTTCTCTCTACAATAATAATAATAATAATTTTACTCTTTTATGATTTCATGTTATACCGTTTTAGATACATTGGCCCGTTTTGAAGAAAGTATTTTTTTTGTTAAATATGGATAAATATTAACTTTTTCATAAATGGAATTAAAAAAAAAAATATTGAGTTTAAATCTTGGGTGGGTGTGAGACCTGGTGATATTTTGTACTATTGTATACAAAAGGAATAAAAACGAATTTCATATTTTCATTTCTTAAAACACATCAATTTACCATCGGTTAAATTTCCAAATTTATTTTCAAGATGGAACTAAAGGCATTGCAAAGTTTTCGTTTTATTTCGCCGTGACCATAAAAACCTCAATCCCAATCTTGAAGTCAGACTGCATAGTTCCACTGAAACTTTAATATGGTCTCCTGTGCGGTGCATAAATTTTCGTTTTCGGACAGAAACAAAACTGAAGTCCTTCCATAGTCTGCGCGCAACAAAATAACGAGATAAAATATAACCGAAAAAGGAAAAAAACTTATAAAATATAAAGTTTTGGTAATGGCTTTTCCAAGCAGTCATATACTTGCTCGCTAGACTCACTACATCCACTCTATACCTCATACCTCGACTATCGTCGCTTAAAGCTACGTTGCAAGGATACAAAGGACGACGACGAATTTTTTAAATAAATTTTTATTGTGCAAAGAAAACAATATAACGGAGCGACTGCAATAAAATGGAACTTATAAACATCTAACCTGCTTTCTCTTCACTATTTTTAGGTTCTGGTAATCGTCGCACAAAAGCGAAACACTTTTTAGAGCAGACATTATACATATAGCTTGAAACCGACGATGTAGAAATAAACGTAACTGAGAGGATATTTTGGGCTAGTCATGTGTGCGTCTGTAGTGGAAATTTAAGGGTTTTCTTGGGAGAATACAAAACTAAAATAAATTCTTTAGTATTTGCCAACTTTGTCTATTGTCTCACGATAAATTTTCAAACCAGTGCAGCACATGTGGCGAAATTGTGTGACAAGCTAAGGATGTGTGGATCATTGCAGAGAAAAAGCTTCCAAAAAGCACAGAATGAAATTTTTACAAAAAATTGTACTAAAAATAATATGGGGTGGACTTTCAAATTTTTAAATTACTATCATTTTCTTCCGTTTTCCTAAGTCATCATCTTTATTCTTGAATCGGAAGTTAAACGTAATTACCGCATTTGTACCGCTTACCAACATAATGTCAAAGACTAGCTGATTGTTTCTAGGTGATTTATTAGCTAGTTTTTTTTTGTAAATTTGGAAAATTATGGGTTAGCCTAAACTGCTTCACTCCAATTTCAGAAAAAATCGATGTCTTTCGTTTTTTTTCGTGTGACCTTCTTGATGTCTGGATTTTTCTTCATCCTTGCGATCAATAATTCGACTTCTGCATCATTCGTATAGGTTTTCTTTAAACTTGTTTTTGCATACAGTTCTTTTTTAAATATCTATTTAAAAAAATATTTACCAAACTCATAAATTTCAAAATATATTTACCAACTCGCATTTTGACGATCATGGCCAACAACAGACGGGACAAAAATTCCAGCGAGCAGTTTTAACGTAAAACATAACAAAAGCTATAATTGCCAATCTGGCGATATTCGTATCGAAATTCGAACAGTTATACCAAAATTCCACTTTCCAATAAGATTTTTTAAAACTTATTCCAATCGGATTTTGATGTATGGGAGTTTTATGTAGAATCATATCCTAAATAACTTTTGTTCTTGAACTTTTTTGATAAGGTGCACCGTTTTTGAGATATTCGCAAAAAACATTTTCGTTCGTGTGGGGGGTACCCCCCCTAATGGTCCGTTTTTGCCCATTAACGAACTTAGCCTCGCATTTTACGAAAAACGGACCTGTGCAAAATTTAAAGCTTCTAGCTCGATCCGTACGCCCGCAATCCGCGCCACAGACGGACGGACGGACAGACGCACAGACAGACGGACAAACGGACCGACATGCAAAAATTAATTATTTTTATCATTCTAAACACACTGGTGTAATTCATTTTTGTGTGTGATGACGGGATCTTGGCGTTACAAACGGTAAGGCAAAGTTAGTATACCCTTTGGTTTCACCATGCGGGTATAAAAACGTTTTTGCTATGCATTAAAAACAATCGAGTAAAAGTAACAGTTCGTCGAAACGCAGCGAATTCAAGAATTAACGTAATGTTTAGGTACGTTTAGAGCATACTGCGGATTTCAGACCATTTTTAAGCCAGAAAACAAAGTGTTCACTGTTTAGTGATCCAAGTTTTCCCTTCATTTTTATTTTCCTCTTCTCTGTTTTGTGCGATTTTGATCCGGTTTTCACCGTTACCCAAGTTACCCTTTCTAAGAAAATGGTGCTCACTAAAATTTAGAAACAGTACAAGGAAACCTCAGTTCCTTCCAGAGTTCTTGATATTTCATTGCCTGCTAAACCGAAAACATGGAAGGTTTTGACCGATACAAAGGGGTTGACCTATTAATTAGAGCATTCAATCCCGGGTACCCGAAACCCGGGTACCCGGGAATCCCGGCCATTTTCTGGAACCGAAAACCGGGTTTGAATTGGGTAAAATTACCCGGTTTTCGGTGCTGAAAGCAAGCAATTTCTTACATGCTAAAATATCAAAATACTGTTCGTTCGCTGCTGTTCGTTCGTTGTAAGTACATATTTCTGTTAATAATAACTGTAAATTAAAAGATTAATGCAAAATTAAGCCATCCGATTACATTTTCTTTACAAAGTCTCTTTAAAACAACGACAATATAATAGATTTATATGCGCTCACAGAAAGTATTAAATTTCCTGTAAAGTTAAAATGGTTTTTTATGTATAGGCAGGGAACAACTATTATATAGAATGGAAAATAAGACCTTTCCTCATTAACTTCCACTAGAGTAAGCACTACACTATAGAAATTGGTTTTGTTGTCTTACTTCCTCTTTCTGCTGTCATACCATAGTTTAACTAGTTAGGAAACCTAGGGATTTTTCCGTGTACCTACGTTGGAGTAAAGATAACCGATATACTCGTGGACGCGGTTTTTCTTTCTTTCCTATGCGTAAATTACCAACAAAACACAACACATGTAAAACCTAGCCACATTTTCATACACCACCAACACATGCAATCTTCCGACAGCGGAAGACAGCGGAAGATTGTCGGAAGATTGCATGTGTTGGTGGTGTATGAAAATGTGGCTAGGTTTTACATGTGTTGTGTTTTGTTGGTAATTTACGCATAGGAAAGAAAGAAAAACCGCGTCCACGAGTATATCGGTTATCTTTACTCCAACGTAGGTACACGGAAAAATCCCTAGGTTTCTTAACTAGTTAAACTATGGTCATACACTCGATGAAAAAAAATCAAATATGATGTTTTCTTCTAATGCCACAGAGTTATTCAAAAAGTGAATTTTTTAACTGTAATTTCTTATTGGTAATTTCTTATTTTTTATTTACATTTTCAGCACCGGTTCCAGAACCGGGTACCCGGTTCTCGAAGATTCTAGCACCGAAACCCGGTTCCTTAAAATTGTCTCGGTGCTGAATGCTATACTATTAATACTGGCAAAAGTTGGTAGTGTTTGAAATGGGTATCAAAATTTGGGGCTTCAAAAACCAAAGTTCTCTTCGTTACTTTACTCCTTTTAGCTACTTGGGTTTACCAGGTATTAGGTCCGTATAATGGATAGGAGAATATTTTAGCCCACTTCTCAGTATCTTATCGCATTTATTCCGTTTATGGGTTCTTTTATTTCCTTTTTCTTCCGAGCTGCTGGTTCGCACGGCTTTCAGCTTATCCGGTCTCATTAATACTGCAAGGATCTCCTAGTGGACGAAAAAACTGTGGATGAAACTTCCACGTCTCAGCTATTGGTGAACCCCTAGGGAAATTTTTGCCATGGATTCAGGAGTTTTATTGTTCATCCAACTTCTGTACACGTTAATATATATTTCCCTGTTGTTGCTGATATCCTTTCATCAAGTAAAAACAGCATCAAAATGCATTTCTTCAGACCATAGACTTGCCCTATGCCAAAGTTAAGATAGATGGCGAATTTTTACGGTTCAAAAGATAGCCGGGTGAGATGGCGTTTCTTTTTACGTTGTTCCTGGCTCTGGTCGTCTGTGAATTTCCTATGGTGGGGATGAATGAAAACAAGGCGATGATACTTCTTTTGCTTCCGTTGTTGAATATGACTTGCTTATGGCGATGGGATTTGGAGAGAAGTTCGTGTGTCTGCATAAATATAAAAAGGATGAATGAACTTTCCAGCAATGGACCAGTTTTATCGCAAGGGAAATGCGCCGGAAAAGTTTCCCAATCTAACGGATAGGGTTGGTTTGAGAACGGTGTCATCTCCTGCTATTTTTATCGGACACGAAGTCTCTTAGATTTATAAGGAGGGGGGGGGGGGGGGGTACTGTTTTTCGCGGAGAATGGGGTGCAACCATTTCTAAATTTAGAGAATCTTTTCGTGGATGTTGTGCAGAGTTTGTGTCTCCAGAAGGATTTCAATGTGGCTTTGAATTGGAACTCCTATTTGCAGTTGAAAAATTCATCATTTAATAGAGATTTCTTTGGTAGCTTTCCATGGATAATATGGTGTTGACAGTTTTAGACGTTTCTACAATTGACGTGACAAAATTTTAAAGTGTTACTTTCGGAAGAAGAACGTGTTACTGATAGATACATATATAGCTCTTGGAAAAACATAAGAATTTCAGTCTCCTGACATAATTTTTTCAAAAAATTCTTTAAAGCATATTATCTGATGTTGAAAATACATTTTTGAACACAACAACTCAAATAACAAGACAATTTTCGTTCTTTTTAGACTTAGGAAAAGTTGAAAGAAAAATTTAGGAAAAAATCCTAAAAAACGCTCTACTAGAAAGTAATCAAAATTGTCTTCCATTCTCCACCAAAAAATTCTTTATGAAAAATCTTGGCTTCTCAACGAATAATTGAATGGTTAGTAAAATACCAGGATCGGCTCTACGAAAGAGCGAGCCGGACAGTTGCAAAGCGGGAAATTTAAAAGCGGTGCAATCAAGGACGGCAAATTAAAGGAGCCGTAAACTTTCGAGCGGGAAACATAGTTTTTTCGAGAGCTAGATTAGATTCTATCAAAGACCACAAGATAGGAGAGGAGAGGGTCAACGCGATTTTTTGAGCCTCTGATGGTCTGTAATCTAAAAAAGGTCTTCAAATATTCAGTTTTCTGAAAAAAGTCCTTTATTTTGAACGTCGAAAAGAGATTTCTAATTTTTCAGGGCACAATTAAATTTTTTCGCGGTCTATTACTTAATGTTCCATCACTGGTTTAAGTGTTAGTTTCAGAGCTGTGCCCACGGCATAGAGACAACCAAGGTATGCTGTAAACTTTTGATAGTCAGGTGTGACGTCATTTGTGCCGACTTTTTTAAATTAATTTTTATGTTTATTGATCACTATTTAATGCAATCAGTCCACTAATTTACAAATATCTTATTTAGATCGCATAAAAATGTAAATAACCATCCACAAAACAAAATTCCTTCTGCACTTGACGAACTAATCGGCACAAGTGACGTAGCAACGAAATGTCAGATTTGAGTTTACAGCATACCTTGGTTGTCTGTATGCCGTGGCTGTGCCGTGACCTACGAATCCGTTTTCTGAGATTTTAGAAGGCCGAACGCCGACTCAATAGTAGAGAGAAGGATCGAATATTAGTTCCTAATCCATGTCAAGTTGTGCAGACTTTTTACCAGGAGTCCAAGCCAAACACTAGAATATGCTAAAATTTCATAACTTAAGCATTCTTCATATACACTCAGAAAAATGTCCAGGTCAACTTTTTGTCAGGTTAACTCTGACCTTACAGCGGTGTCTGTAAGCCAGCTAGCGGTCAGAGTTAACCTATCTAAGGTCAACTCGTGCAGCTCCCAATGCCCTACTTCACCTGCTGGTCACTTAATTTCAGAATTTCTCCGACCACAGGTCAACTCAGTTTTACTTGCCCACATGCAGGCGAACGCGCGCCTGCCCGAGGCCAATTACGCCGTATGTAGGTCGTCGAGTTAGCCTCCATTTTTCTGAGTGTACCTTTCTGGAATGTTAAGTTCGATGCCCATTTTAAAAATAAATACGTCTACTTCCATTAGGTGCTCTGAGATTTAAAAGCTTCTGCAATCTGGATTGAGTTGTTTAAAAAAATTTTATTAACCGCCCCAAAACTTCCGGTCAACGGAAACAAATCGGCATTTAAAGTGGAACGTAAACTTGTATTTGCATGAGCGGGCAACAAACGAGGAACGTCCATTCAATTTTCAAATAATTACCCCCCAAAAACCAAGCCCAATGCAAACCCGTTTTTCAACTCTGGTCACTTAACTATTGACGTTTGTTGTGTGGCCTTTGAAAACCCCCTATTTTCAAATTAGTTTTTTATGGGTTTGTTCTAAATGGCCAACTCGTTTAGCTGATGGTGGTGATTTTAGCGACAACCAGCATGCATTCATCGGGTAAAAATGGGTAATAAAAATGGGTAATTTCGTCGGAATAAGAGTGAATCCAAGGGGAGGGAGGGTCGCGGAAAATGTTAAAGCGATGAAAGTTGTGCCTGCATTTTATTTTAGGGATGATAAATTAAATTGAATTCTACAAATTGAAAAATTGTGTAAACACTGAAATCGCTACGTTACTTGTTTTAGCTCTGTTTTCGGGTTTTAGTACCTATACGTCTTTTTTGGTATTTGTAGTAATTTACCAACTCGTTTTTAATAAATCTGTTGTAGGACATATAGTGTAGGTTATATGAAATCTGAATTTTATCAAGCGATTCGAATTATTTTTGTGATAAAAAAATTATTCGCGAAAGCTTGTGTGTGATTTTTATTAGGTGTTTGATTTTACTAAAGTTTTCTTAACCGTTAAACCTCATTTTTTAAAAAAAAACAACGGATAAACAAATATTTGATTTTTTATGTAAAATTTATTTCTTTATTAAAATATAACACTATTCCTTTTAATTACGGATTAAACAAAATATCATCAGAATTAATTGGAAATACTACCGTTTTTTACATGAATTTCACGCTACAAACATTACACAATTTCCTAGAATTATGATTGTCATAAATATTTGAAAAGCTGACTGGTGATGGAAGTACATTACAGATTCCATTGCAGCATATAGAAAATTAATTTTTTAATTTGTTTGCAAGCAATGGACGAACCCCAGGCACCGCCCTATAAAAATATTATAGAAAAAACTATAGTCGATATACAAGTATAAATATAGTGGGATTTCAGGATGAAGGGAGAAGAACTTTCAGTTTTCGCACACCGAAAGTATTTTTCCATGTGAGAAGATATACATCATGAAAACTTGTCGGCTTCTGTCATATTTTCATGCGGAGATGATAAAAAAATGAAAAAAATAATACCCTTGGGAGGTGGGGGTTTCGAAAAAAAAAAATTTTCCCCAGCGGGAAAGGAAACGAGATCATAAAATATAGGGCACGTTAATTGAGATCTGTTGCATGTTCCATGGATTCCACCAAAGCTTTTCTTGCAATTTCCTTCATTTCATTCTTAAAATTTTTATATTTCCATCGGCTCCATGATTATCTTCACTTGATTTTTTTGACAATTGTACATACAAAATCACTAAAAACTGTAGTTATTATTTACAACGGAAAACTTTCTAATTTCTTTTGGGAATATTAAATTAGCTTTGAAAGGTAGCTTCTAGACTCATTGTGGGGCCCTGATCATGACAAAAATGTGCCACAGGTGAAAAATTTTACAGATGCTAACAGCGAGATACTTTTTACGAGCGGGATACTTTTTAATAATGGCTCAAATATGATCCATTGATATGCCCTTAAATCCAGAATTGCAGTTTTGTAATGGCCCTTTAGTTTCCAAGCAAATGGCACTTATCCCACTACATAAAAAGAAGGGCATTTTTCCCACCGATCATTTATGATTCTCTTCTTGTTTTCTTTAATACTTTTTAAAAAATATCAGTTGTGATCAACACAAAGCTTTCCTCGGCAATATTTAGTTTCGGAAAAAATATGTAAAACATAATATTTTTTTAATTATCTTGAGAACCGTTAAAGATACGTAAAAACCGTTAGAGGAAAAAATGCAGGAAGTTTTATTTCCTTTGAATTTGATTATATGCATTTTTTCAAAATAGCGCATAAATTTCGAAAATTTTTCAAAAAACCGAGAAATTTTCAAAAAACCTAATTTTTTGAAACATGTTAAGAACGTTAGAAATACGTATAAAGAGCGTTAAAGCAAGTTTTATTTCCTATAAATTATGCTATATGCATTTTTTTTTCATAAAAGTTTTCGAGAGATTCGAGTTTTCGAGAGATTTTTAAAAAACAGAATTTTTTCAAATATCTTGAGAATCGTTAGACATATAAAAGAACCGTTAATACAGAAAATTTATAAAATTATATATCATTTAAATTTTGTTCATTTTTTTCCCATAAACGCATAGGTTTCGGAAAATTTTCAAAGAACGGTATTTTTTCAGAAAAATGGTATGCAGGTACCCGTTTAGATACCGCAACTTTTCCGAAAGCTGATAAAAAACTACGATTTTTGTAAAACTTATTTACAAAAAGTTTCAAGTCGCTAGTTCAACTCGTTCTCATGTTATTTAAGATACGGACAACGACGGACAGATGGACATACCGACAGACAGATGCACGGGCATCCTCATAATTTTGCCTGAAACGTATTTTCTACTGATCAAAAAGTTTCTATCTGCTTCCGTTCTCGAGTCGGTCTCCGTCATGAATACTCTACTTTCCATATATAACACATGGATCAATAAGTCCCGAGACTAACAATGAAAACAACATTTTTTTTGCCAAATTTTTTTTTATTCATCAATATAATCACCTTTTAGGGTGATACAATCGTTCCAACGCTTTTCCAATTTTTCAATACCATGTTTATAAAAAAAATTATCTTTCGCTTCAAAATAAGCTTCAGTTTCAGCGATGACCTCCTCATTTGAGCCAAATCTTTTTCCCTGGAGCATTTTTTTAAGATCAGCAAAGAGCCAGTAGTCACTGGGGGCTAAATCTGGCGAGTATGGGGGGTGGGGAAGCAGATGAAAGCCCAATTCGTTCAATTTTGCCATTGTTTTCATCGACTTGTGGCAGGGTGCATTGTCTTGGTGAAAAAGGATTTTTTTTCTCTGCATGTGCGGTCGTTTTTTTGCGATTTCCTCCTTCAAACGCACCAGCAAGTCAATATAATAATCACTGTTGATCGATTTACCTTTTTCGAGGTAGTCAATGAAAATCACGCCATGCGTATCCCAAAAAACTGACGCCATGACTTTGCCAGCTGACTGCTGCGTTTTCGGACGCTTCGGACGGCTTTCGCCAGCTGTGCGCAACTCAGATGACTGCCGCTTCGACTCTGGAGTGTAGTGATGTATCCATGTTTCGTCCATGGACACGTAACGACGCAAGAAATCTTTTTTATTGCGAGTAAATAGCGATAAACAGCTTTCTGAATCATCGACTCGTTGCTGTTTTTGTTCCATCGAAAGCAATCGCGGCACCCACTTGGAAAAAACCTTTTTCATGCTCAATTTTTCATGAAGGATAGTAAATGCACTTCCATATGATATCTGTGTTATCTCAGCAATCTCACGGAGCTTCACTTTACGATCTTTCATTATAATTTTTGTCACTTCACTCACATTTTCCGGTGTAACGGCTTCCACAGGTCTACCCGAGCGTTCCGCGTCATTTGTGTCGGTACGACCACGTTTAAACTCGGCAAACCACCGACAAATCGTTGCTTTTGATGGACAAGAGTCCGGGTAACATTTTTCAATCCATTGTTTCGCTTGCACGGTGTTTTTACCCATTAAAAAACAATGTTTTATCAGAACACGAAACTCGGTTTTTTCCATTTTTTAAACAAACTACAAAACGACTTTACTCCAACCTCGATAACTCAGCTGTTTCTGGTCCGATCGACTTAAAATTTTGACACGTTTCAAGCAAAGGTTAGTACTCTAGAAAGACGTGGTTACTGGTTTACTACGAGCGTCATCTCTGGGTTAGTCTCGAGACTTATTGATCCATGTGTTAGTAGAGGGAAGTAAAAATTCAGATCTTTTTGTGTTGCAAATTTTAAGGAAAATTTCGAGGATTTTATTCTCAAAAACTTTAATAGAAGATTAGCTTAAACCGTTTAATAATCTAAAAGATTTATTTATACGTGCCTTGAAGTAAATTAACTTGACACAAAAAAATATATGAATTCTACTTTCCAAATCTCGAACATTATCATATAATGAGATTTCCTGCCAAGTGGATTTATACAATCTGAAAAGGTAATTTAATGAAATTACGGAGAAGCTTGTAAAATTTTCACGTAAGAATTCCAATTAGGACCGCAATGGTGTGCGGTGGGCCTAATGCTCGATTCAACCGCGATTAAAATAATCTTTTTCGTTTGCCATTAATTTTCACCAGCACCTGAGACTCAACCTAATTGTGTTAAAGTTATACAGAAAAACATTGGTTGAACAGAAATGGGGATAAATTTTATTGTATTAAAATGTCCCTCATGCATTTGAACGAGGGTGAATTTTGGAAATATTACACCCCGAAATTCCGAACTCTGTGCGTTTGTTCTGTTACTAGCATGAATTCATGTTATTTGCTATGTGTTATGGAAAATCTCAGCTTGATGGGTAAATTGTGTTACCTTTACATAACTTACATCCGTTCACCAATTTCCAGTAACATTTTTGATATGGTGATGAGCATCTTAAGGAGTACGTGTGCGTATGTGTGAAGGTATATTCAGCATATTCTTGTCAATCAAAGTTCCTATATATATCTTTATATTCGAGATGGTAAAATCTAAAGACGGTTTTTGTATAAACCGGCGCCATTTCCATCTTCGCAATATACCTTTTTTACTTCCCCCTCAACGCTTTTACCCGTTTGAATATTTCAAATGAAATTCTATACCCGCTACCTTGATATGATATGGTTATAAGCCTATTTTGTATTTGTTTAAGGAAAACTTCCTATTTTTCCTACACTGAAAAAAAGGAATGTTCGCCGCAAACGAGATTTGACGCAAACAATATGCATGTTTATTACAAACAATACAAAAATGTTTGTAGTAACCAATAATAATGGTTATCTGCAACACTTGAAAATATACACAATTGAAAATATGCTCAACATATTCAATATTAAAACACTTTCCTTATTTACACTAGCACATTATTTAAAAATCCAGATTTACACTATTTTTCACCAAAACTAAACATTCAAACACTAATAACATTTTTTCACTAATTTTTTTTGACAGTTCAACAAAATTGCAATTTTTAATTTATAAACAAGAATTATTTGCAACAAAGGAAAATTATTCGGGGCCAACACTTATTGTTTATTACTAACAGTTTCAATAATCATAGTTCACCACAAATATTTTTGTGTTTTTCACAAACTACTTAAATTTAAAGTTTTTGTGTTAAACAATATAAATATTTCTAAGAAAAAATATAGTGTTTCTGATAAATATTTTAAATTTTATAAATGGCTTCATCAAAAGTGTTTGTCACAAACGACAAAAAGTGTTTAAGACAAACACCGAATTTTTTAATCTGAACAACAATTGTTTTTTTGAAGTATTAAACGTTTGGAATAAACATTATTAAACAATAATTGTTGTCAACGAACATGTCCTGTTTGCTATAAAAAATTATTATTTTACAGAAACATATAATTATTACTGCAAACACTGAATTGATGTTCGCAAACACTTTCCAAACATTCCTTTTTTTCAGTGTACGGTTATCGTATCTCATTCTATTTCTACTCTTGTGGCGACGCTTAGATAAGCAAACGCGTTACGAAATGGGACAAATTATCGGCTTGTCAGGAGTAAAAATATATACAAGTTCTTCCTTTCTTGACTCACATGGACATGCCGCCCTCAACTAGTTTAACATCCCCTTTGGCCACCCGCTAAGATGTTAAATTTCACATCCACGTGAGGTTAGGGTAAAAACAGGAAGTGAGCCTGGGGCGAAAATGAAAGTGAGGATAGGGTAAAAGAAGAAAACAACTGAAAGTTGAATGGAGTTTGTGTGCATGCATTTTGATAGAGTCAAAGGGGATGTCCCTCACTAAATCGAGGATTCTCTCCGCAATTCTGCACAACATAAAAGCTTCATTCCTTACACGTTTCTTGCTGATTAGAACGAAGGATATCTACGCGAACTAGAGTACTTGGTAAATATTTATGACGGTGTGTTGGCAATTTTTGCTAGCATCCTGCTGGGCTAAGAAGGGATACCAGTCCCAAGGGTCACCAAATTCAAGAAACTAAAAATGTTTGACGAGGGAAACTGTCTCAACAGCAACAGCAACAGCGGGGAACCGAGACGCCGACCGGGTGATGATGATGACAAGGATCGAAGATGGTACTCGGGATACTGAACTGAATCAACTCTATGTTTTAGGTTAGGATTATCATTAGGATTTCTACACCTTACGCACACATAGTCGTTTACATTCATAATCTGCATCAGATTGAGGAAAACGTGGTGGCAGAGTGAAGAATGAGGGAAAATTGTAAGATAAATAGAATTTACCTTCACTCTACAAAGATTCCTCATTTAGTAAAGGAATTTTTGGAGATGGAGTAGAGATCAAATTTTCGGTATTTCGGAAATTTTCTTAGGACAATAATTTCGTTTGTCAGATAAAGTATAGCATATTTAGGTTGGTATATATATTTTCACCTTCAATGTTGGTGAACCGCCCTACTTTACTTAAACATTCTTCATGAGTTATCCTAATTGAGTCACCCTTCTATTTTCTATATTTTCTCGATTTACTTGAGAACGACAATTTCCATTCTTTTCAACATTTCTTCACTTTTCATGATGTTTTCAATCAGATTTTATCACAAGAAATGAGTTAATGTTATTTTAACGTTTGTTTGTTCGAAAAGATTTTTTTTCTAGATTGATTAGGGGTTCTAGAAAGGTTTTTTCATTGTTTATAAGTCGTAATTTTTTCGGCATAAAAAAATGTTTATCACAATCATTTGTTCTGTGAAATCTAGGTTTTCTGATTTGATTTAAATTTTAAATGTCAATTCCAATTTTACTGTTTTTTAAGTTGTTTGAAAACTATTCGTCGCTTCAAAAAAAATTTAGGGTAAGCTACGGATAGACACCTCACCCTTCGGAAAAACGCTGTAAAATTCTCAGTTTTCACGATGGGGGAACTATTCTTCTTCGCACTGATAGATGCTTTTCCGATTTTTTAAAATCTTACTTCTTAAATATTCAAACAAACTATCAAAATAACATAATTACTATTTATTTAACGTAAACAACAAAAAAAAAAATCTGAAATTGCTCTTAAAAATAGTTGTCAGATCAAAATTCAGCCATTTGTTGCTACAATTTAATTTTTTAAAAAGCTATCATAAAGTTTGTGGGCTTTGTTCTTGTTTGTAATTTTGTAAACCTACTGGGGGCAGTGTGGGTTTTTATTTTCAGTAATATGTTTCCACTTTAGATTGTTTAGTTTACCTGATTTATGCTTCGGGGCGTCTATCCTACCGGGGCATCTATCCGTACCGTACCCTATGGAATTCTAGCATAAAAAATTAGGTCGCCAATCCTATTAGTCGTATTTCAAGATCAAAAATTTACCAAAACCGTTCGCCTTAATTTTTATATCAATGAAAATTTGAAGTAAATTTCTCGAAAATGGTTCATTGAATTGTAAAATTACGGGTAGTTATAGTTTTGGCCACAAAAGACCCACCGAGATGGTAAAGCTATGCGGAAATAAGACACGTTAGATCTGATTTCTTTTTGTAAAAAATACAATTATTTAATAGTAGGTACCGTTATTCAAAGATATGTTACGATACCCGTTTTATATTTTCGTCAGTTGTTTGCTGTAGATTTTCCTCTTTTCTAGAGAAATGTGGCTTTAGATTTCTTGAGTCATGTGAAGGTTTAATTTTTGACTCCTTTGTCTTGTACGTTTGTTAAAATATCAAAAGGATTTTGAAGCAAAATCGCTCGTAATGCTCGTTTTATGTTACGAACACACGAGATGAGAAGATTTTTTGTACGTCAATTATGGTGAGATGAGTTCTACAATTTTGAATGCCTTTGCTGGAGGTGAATTGTAAACGAACTTGACGGTGATTTCTGATTTTATCTCTGCTTCATTTCTGGAATTTTCTCATTTGAAAAGTTAACGTATTTGAGAGTTAAAGGGTTGGGTTGTTTAAGAAAAACATTTTGATTTGCTGATACTTTTCTGGATTAAAGTTATATTAAAATGTTAAGTTTCAATATGGGATGATTTTAAATTGGTAGAAGCGCAATTAAGATAATACAGTTTATGTTACTCCCAAGATACCCTAAATTATACTGCATGTTTAATTAATTGTTGTGTTTCTTTCCGACTGCTTCAAATTTAGTGTGTTCACTGTACGGAACTCTAAATAACTTCTGGGTTTCCTTTTATTGGATAACGTTTGCAGGAGTAGAAAATATAGACTATGGAGAGATTTAATCCATTGACTGTGTTTACATTAGGACTCATTTTGAGGCGGCACGTCATTCCTCATTTCTCTGTCGTGTGCACACGGTTCGCTTTATCTTCATTCGCTAAACCGGTTTCATCAACAAAACTAAACGAAACAGGTCTCAACAACCGGACTCAAACCGGTTTGCGACTGAAAATTTTAAGTGAATCTAAATTTCGTTCGCTCTTTTTGGTTTCCCTCCCCACTGCGTCCCTCACCATCACTTGGCCGGAGCGAAAGATGTGCCGCCTCAAAAATGAGTCCTAATGTAAACACAGTCAAGTGAATCTAAATTTCGTTCGGTCTTTTTGGTTTCCCTCCCCACTGCGTCCCTCACCATCACTTGGCCGGAGCGAAAGACGTGCCGCCTCAAAAAAAAGTCCCAATGTAAAAACAGTTATTGTCTTCAGCAATATGAGCATTTCCGATTATAGGAACTACATTAGTTGGAAAGTTGGTAGTTGAGGATTAGATAATTGGCATGAATTTTATTTGTGATTTTGAAATGTTCCTCATTGTAACAAAATTTTACCAAAATAATTGCATATAATACAAGAGGTCGCAAAGTGGGCACCGTGACTACAAAGTCGAGAGATTCGACCAGTTTATGACCTATTGCATTACTTGGGTATAATAAATTGTCTGTCCAATAATTTAAATATTTTAGAATTTCCTATTAATTTCATGAAGTTAAAAAAATGTGCTGTCCTATTCAGTTTTAAATAGCATTTATGTCAACCGTGACGTTAGCGGTTGCTCTGAATGATGCTTAGCGTGTTTGCTATAGTGCAAAATATTTTTAATTTTTGTTGTTTTCGTTTTCAATCCACAAAATTTTTCTAGAATTATTTATGTATCTTTTCTACGAACTAAAATCCATTTTAAGGTTAATATCCTTTCAAAATCCGAAGCGATTGATCCCATTAGGTTTTTTACATGAACTCGAGATGCTCCAACGTTTTTTTGTGTTCTCGTGAAGTCATTGAGTGTCAACAAACTGTTTTTAGACTAAATAAATACTTTTGCTATTATCAAGTATTCCCCACAGTATTTTTAAGTTCTCTCAATGTGAACATTATTTCATCTCAATCCCATTGAGAAGTTGTTCGACCTTTAAGTGGTTTTCCCTTCTGTTAGCAAGAAGAGCTTATAAGGAATAGAAACAACCGCAAAAAAAGATATTTATCTTTGTTTCTGTTTATCCAATTTGTCGTGATCAACTATATATTTTAATATTACTGAAATCTTGTATAGTATCGAAAGAAATAATTGAATCATTCAAAATCATAACATTTTTTCATTTAAGGATTGTATTTCATTGGAAATTCGAATAGAGATAAAAAATTACAGTTTATCGGAATCATAAATTGAATTTCTGGTCCAGTTATCGTACAAAGGCAAAGATATCTAGTACACTTGTAGATACGATTAATCGATAGATTTAGATCAATTTATGAGAATGTTTTTATAAGGATAACGAAAATCTATACCGACTTCTTTTTCGAGATGTCTTTGTTGGCTTTGCAAGAACGGTTCAATAACCTGTGATTTATCTTCCTAGTGCAAATATGTCGATTATTTTTTTATCCAGGAAGTTATATCAACATGTCGGTTTGATTAAATCCAATGAACCATCTATTGAAAATATCTACACACTATCCTGTCGGGTAGAAATGAATTTTCCAATCTTTACATCCTTCACTTCGAAAAAAAACCGTATGCTCTCGTAGTACTATATGTATATCATCTACACTCTAGAAAATTTTATTGTAATTTTACCCCTATTATCGTAGGAAACCATTTTCCTACGATAATAGGGGTAAAATTACACCGAGTGGTAATGGCTTAAAAGCTATGCATTTTTACTCATTTTGTGGCGTACAAAAGCCACTTTTACGGGGAACTTTAAACTAAATAAGAAGTAAAAGTACAATACTGGTGTAATTTTACGACATGGATGTTTAAAATTACCACATTTTTGTTGTAATTTTCCTCCTATTTGGTAGCAAAACCGCGTCTTAAAGGTGTAATTTTACGACATTTTTTGTTTAAAATTACACCGAAAATGGTATTAGAATTTCTCGGGTTATAGGTCTGCAAAAACAAGAATAATACAACAAATTATTATATTATTTTACGGATGTTTTCACATCCAAATTCCCCCCCAACAGGTCGGGCATGTCTGCCCTGAATACCCATGTGGCAGGCATGTCTGCCATGTGGCAGGCGCCACACAGGATTTTGGTAGAGTAAAACTCGATTCGAGTATTTATACTCCGATTCCACAAACCTTATGCGAATTATAAGGTTAAGGTTAAATTGTCCGTACAATAATGTAAAAATACCCTGCGAGCGTGTTTTTACACCAAAATGAGAGTAAAAATACGAATATTGGTCGAAATTTTACGCAAGGTTTAAAATTACCCTAATTCTAGTGTAAGATTAATGTTTTTTTGGGTGAGTTTACAACTTAAATGGTGTGCGAGCTAAATTCTGATTTTTTTCGAAATTTTACGACGTTTTTGCAAATTTACCCCGTTTTTACCCCATTTTTCGGTTTAAATTCAAATTCATTTTCTACAGTGTATATTGTATCGATATAGGCAGTTATGGACCTAGTTGGATTTTTACCTCTTAAAAAGAAGAAAAACTCAGTCTAGGAATATTTATGCACGTATGTTTTATCTTTCTGGATTTGGTACTGCTGCAGAGATAGCAACGACTGCATTTCGTTCAGATATAGAGCCGAACTCTGGCATTATTGATTTTCACCTGGGGATTGTTTCGTTATTCTGAAATATCCTTCCACAGCAGCGGACACACTGAATGAACACCTCATTTTCTACTCCCTTTGGTACACAGATAAGACACACAGAATGTTGCGTATGAATGTAAAAACAGAGTAGAAATGACGTTTTTTTCACTATGGACCCTTGTATGGATCCCTGTGGTACTGCATGAGTAAACGAGGTTTGAATGGAGATTTTTACCTGCACATGAACGAATTTGAAAAGGACTCCATGGATGATGATTCTGTGATATTTTTTATCCTGGCAAAATTCTATGCTTCTGGATTTGCACATGAGACGAAATCCATGCAACGATGCTGGGAAATTGGGCTGTTCAACTACCAACATGACACTAGGAAAAATAGCATAGTTTTTTTTTCTGCTGCTGTTTTGTGTTATTTTTCAGATTTCTGCATATAACTTTAGAACAATGGATATGAAAATCCTGAAATTGAAGAGTGTACTTTGGAATTGTTGAATGTAGGTTGAATGTAGATTGTAATTGTGAATTCACATGGAAAAAGGAAAGGTTTTCTCTGCTTTTGTTAGTGGCTTGGCGGGTGTCGCAGAGCATAATTACAGGATCAACTAGGAGAAGTTTTTACTTATTTTTTTTTGCGTTTTTTATTCAAACACACCTGTTGGCAAGAGTCATTTTATGCTTCTGGTCAATTCTAGAGAGGTTTTTTTTAATGAATGCAGAAAATCGCTTTTTACTGGGCAGCCTAAGGTCGAGAGCTCAGCAGATTTATATTAGGAAACGTACAAAATTGGAATCGTTTATATGCAAATATAAGCACTTTGTGTTCTTTTAGTATCCTATTTTCCTCAGCTTCAAAAAGGGAAAATATTTAGTCCTTTTTAATTTAGTTCATTAACGAGTTAGTGGAAAAATAGAAACTACCAGTAAATTTTTTTACTGATTCAATTTTTTAGTCAGTTTCGTGGGTTTTGATTAAAACAAAATGAATTAAAAAAACTTCTTTACTTGGGGTCACCGGAATTTGTCATTTAATAGAAAATAATTGCTATAGTTTTTCACAATTTTCTCGAAAATGGTTAGTCATATTGAAAAATTTATTAAGATAAAAATTGTTTAGAGTATGATTTTAAATAACTTACACAAGTCAACACGAATTTTGAGTCTGGGTTCTGCAAGTTTGATTTTGATTTCTTATGCCTAACTAATGAAAGAAAAAATATTTTGGTCTAATAAAGTTTGCTTTTGTAGCAACCAGAACGATATTTCAAATTTTAATGAAATTATCAATTTTTTTAATTTCAATTATTATATATAAAAGGAAAACAAACTTTTTATATATTTACATCACTTTTATTTGCCAAACACAATAAAAATAATCCTACAAATACAAAAAAGAATACAAATTAGCTTTAAAAATGAATATTTTTTGTATTTCTTCTGTGTAAGTACGAACTTTCTCGTATCAGCCCCCAAATGTAGTCACCCATCATGTTCTCGTTATATTGTCCCTGATAACGTTGTTCAAAGTCCATCACATCTTGGTGAAAACGTTCCCCTTGCTCTTCCGAATATGCCCCCAAGTTATCTTTAAATCGATCTAAGATGAGGTGCCCATATTTTATCTTGACTTCGAATGGGAAGTTTAAAATAGGCTTCATAGGCTTCACAGAGTTTTATATTTGTTGACAAACTAAATTTTTTGGATCTTACTTTAATGAATTCCCCGCAAATGTAGCAAAAAGAGTCAACGTCATTTTTACACTTTTTGGGAGGCATTTTTAGAGCTCTGACACACAAAATACGTTGTTATTCTGGAAAGCGCTAACGTACACTACCCAACTGCTCTGCCACTCCATGCTCCACACCAGCAATCCCCCCCCCCACCCCCCCCCCACCCTCCCCCCCCCCCCCGCCTCACCCTCACCCTCCCCCCCGCCTCACCCTCACCCACTCTGTACACTAATGTGGTGTGTATTAAAAGCCGTTACCGCTTAAACAATCTGCCGATACCTTACATATTTCTTTATCATTGTATAAACCACAAAAGCAAACTTTATTTATTATGAATGCAGTTTTTGTTTACTTTTCGATGTAGGCAGTCGGAAAATATTCATTAAACAATAGACCCAAAAAAAAATTTTTTTTTGTTGACTTGTGTTATCTATACATCAAAATCTAGTTGGACCACTCGTTCACCCCGCCACCATATAAATTATGGTGGCCGTTATCCTTTCTCCTTTTTCCATACAAATGGTTATTTTTCATAAAAATATAGATTATTTGACGATTCGCACCTGGAAATTTATTGTTGTGCAGTTTTTATAATACAGCTACACCGTAGGTTTAAACCTTTTCATCCAATTCTTGTATATCACAACATTTTTTTTTTGCAAATTTGTGAAAAGGGTTAAATAAGTGAAAAATCTAACAGATACCTGTTAGATTTTGTGTAGTTATCATTAATTTACTCTTAGTTGTATCAGAACCTAATTATCGCCACTTAAGAAATCTTATAACGTCTAAAACAGCTGCTAGTCGTAAAAATTAAGAACTTCAGGCCCACAAGAAGTCAAGGAAAAAGTAGTTTCTGATTCTAAAGTGGGAAATTCAAGCAGTAGAAATTTTATTATATCACCCTCAAGGAACAGTTTCTATCCTGCTGTGTACCTAAAAGTAAATTCGCCACCTTTAACTAATTTCTAAGAACCGAAACAAGATGTGGGCAAAAAACAGGAGGAAAACGTATACTCGCACAATCTGAAAGGCATTCCGGATATTTTTTTTCAGCACTACTGGCTCTTCAATCCAATTATGTGCACAGTCGATCGTAGCCAACAAGCCACAAAATGAACAAGCGTAAAATGTCTCTTAAATAGGACTAAAATTCACTCAAACCAGTATGTGTGTACACCGAAACATGCATACGACGGGAAGATAATAAAAACCAAGGATTCGTTTTAATACGAAAAACATTTTCTTGGCATAACACGGGGAAGGGAGTGGGAAATAATCTCACCTTATAGTAGTATACAATGTCTCAGCCACAGAGCGCCTAGCGAACATATAAAATAATGCGAAAACTGCTAGGATAACATTAATTTTAATTAATCGCTCCTCCCGGATGAGCCATTTTAAAAGCGTTATCCTTGCGTCGTCGGTCGTACGGATCGAAGATATCTCTCAGACGTGTGGTGTCTGTTATTTTGTAGCCAGCGTATAGCCATATTAGGTCCTTAGTTGGATTCTCGGTGAAATCCCCGAGCGCCCATACATGCGGACCAATTTTCGCATCGAGTCATAACAACGTCGCATAGAGAGTCCTGTGTATGTCCTGTGCGGGCAAAATCGTCGCAGGCCCATTGCAGGGAGTGAGAGTTGTGAATTTTTTACTATATGTGATACTACATAGAGTTGAATGGAAAGATGGCATCGGAAAATCTAAAAACGGGGCAGAGTATGGTGTTTTAACGCGTTTTATGGACCAATGATATGTACTATATTTACTCCTTGTTCCGTTCCCCATTCTTAATGTCCTTTCTGTGACTGCTCTTTTCATCCGGTATGTTTCTGGAAAGCGTCTTTTTTTTTGCTGTGTGTTGCTGTTACGGTTCTTGTTAAAATGTTAAAATTATTTGCTTCTTTTCTAGGGCACTTTTTACGCCATTGAGCATAATGGGGAGCACCATAGCGTATCAGTTCGTCTATCATCCTGTTGTTCCTTTATTTCAGCACGCTACCACTAATGCTGGTTAGTTGGGTCATAAACCATACGTAAAAGAGGCGTTTTGTACAGGTATTTTGCTTTTATGGTAAAATAGGGTAATTATAGCTACAATTGCTTAAAGTATTTTTTTTTATAGAGTTGTGCATAGAGGGGTTTGTTTTGTAGCAAGTAAGTAAGGAGTTGTCTATAAGAAACTCCATACAACTAATCCTGAAAAAGTTCGACGAGGGGCACGGGGGGATTCCAAACGTTAAAATTGGTGCATTCTTTTCGCTGATGCTGTTGGGGGCTGTCTATAAAATACGTCACGGTAATTTTAAACTTTTTGTATCCTTTCGTCACGTTCATCACGATTTTTCATACGGAGTTTAGTTCCATCGACTACTACCGCTGACCGACCCCCCCCCCCCGCTCCCCCCCCCCGCTCCACCCACCCCGCAAAAGTGTGGCGTATTTTATGAACTATGTAACTGGGAATACGTATTCTTTTTTACAGGGAAATTTACTAAAGTAGTGCAGTCGAAATTAACACAAGAGGTTATAAAATGGCCGCCGTGACCTAAATATGTACGAATTTCTTACTCTGAAGTCGCAGTGTCCGTTTGAAGCCATCTCGGCTTGCTAGAGGCGTAGCAAGCTCTAATGATGCTATAGGGATGATAGTTTTTCGTAATTTTATATTAGGGACCTAATTCGAACCAGTTTACTGGCTTTGTAGAGTTACTGTTCGCCAACGTTGACTTTGTTTACAGTCTAAGTAATCAATATGATCGCCGTTTTTCTATTCTCGGACCAATCATTGGTTCATTCACCCTATATCCATTTTTGTATCCTTAGTAACATCACATGTAGCCATTATGGTGAAGCATTTTCCATATGAACCACATTTTTATTTATAGAAGTTTCCGAACCGTACAAAAAAAAACCCAGGTGAATGATGTTAAAAGATGTTAGACGACATTCGACTTGAACCATTACCACCTTCATCGCCAGCATTGCCACCATCAGTGAATTACCGCGCCGCTTGTCCTTTTTTTTGGCTAACGAGTGTGCGTGTTGCACGCAATTTTCATACCGTGTTTGGTGACAAAGAACTTTTGACCTGCATTTGTGCGGTTTTGTTGTTCAACATCAGTTTCAGTACTGCTATTCCCTTAAATATGTATATGGACCTGCGAAACCACAAACATATTTCCCTCTAATGTAAAGGGTGGCTAAATTTTAAGGGCCGATGTTGAATGTGAACCACACCTAAACGTCAAGTTTTTTTCTGCATTTCATTTGACATTTCTCAATTTCAGACTAACTCAATTTGAACCATGGAAAGATACACAATCGAATGGCCGCCGCAACCTCGGCGGCACACCTCCATCCGATTGTCCAAATTTTCGATGACGCTGAGGCATAATTGAGGTTCTATGCCGTTAATGTGCCGAATTATCTCATCCTTTACCTCTTGAATTGTTGCTGGCTTATCGACATACACCTTTTCTTTCAAATAACCCCAAAGAAAGAAGTCCAACGGTGTCAAATCACATGATCTTGGCGGCCAATTGACATCGCCACCACGTGAGATAACACGGCCATTAAATTTGTCGCGCAAAAGAGCGATTGTTTCGGTAGCTGTGTGGCAAGTGGCACCGTCCTGTTGAAACCACATATCGTCCACATCCATATCTTCCAATTCGGGCCATAACAAGTTCGTTATCATCTCACGATAGCGAACACCATTCACAGTAACTGCCTGACCGGCCTCATTTTGGAAAAAAATACGGCCCGATGATGCCGCCAGCCCATAAACCGCACCAAACAGTCACTCTTTGTGGGTGCATTGGTTTTTCGACAATCACTCTTGGATTATCATTCGCCCAAATGCGGCTGTTCTGCTTATTGACGAATCCACTGAGGTGAAAATGTGCCTCATCACTGAAGATGATTTTCTTCGAAAATTTTCATAATAAGCCTGAATAACTTTAACGCGTTGCTCGATTGTGTATCTTTCCATGGTTCAAATTGAGTTAGTCTGAAATTGAGAAATGTCAAATGAAATGCAGAAAAAAACTTGACGTTTAGGTGTGGTTCACATTCAACATCGGCCCTTAAAATTTAACCACCCTTTACAAATGTGTTCGTGTAAAGTGGTAGACCGTCTCCCCCTCCACCTCAAAGAAATTAATATGACCATCCATCTGCCGATTGTTAAGTCAATGAGGGCATTTTCCCCCACCACTACTTGAAATTTTGTGACGGATGAAATGGGCTACGTTATTGCTTATTAGAACATTAAACACTTGAAAAGGGGCATTTTACCCTCTTGCTTAATGCAGTAAATATGTGGACAATTTTCATAGGTATTTAACTTTCTATTTGATTTTTCCAACACAATGTTTTCGATTTAACCGCCTCCATTTAAACCACCCCTAATTTTTATGTTAATGCTATGCTCGTGTATTATTCACCCCTCGAAAATGGCAACACAACACCTCCATTCCACCGGGTTTTTTGAGATCGTCATCATTGGCGCGGCGGCTGATGTGGTTTCGGCATTAATAGTGGGTTTTAAGCACTTGTCGTACCTCCATTTGTTTGATGCCAAATCGTGGTTAAGTGGGCAAACAGAAATTTATTTCTATAATGGGCTGTTAATTTGCCGGAAGAAGTTTTTCCGAGAATATACTTTTTTGTTTTGTGTTCAACATTCGAAATGAATTTTAATTGAGTACTTGTGGTGGCGGGGGTAATGTTTTTGCCCCCCCCCTTTGGAATGTACAATATAAGGACACAATACCGAAGAACATGATTATCGCAAAGAAAATTCTGTTCAGTCTTTAGAAATAAATATAAATAAAACGGTAAAATGTTGTAGATTTTTGCGGTTTCATTTCACACCGACAAGGGCGGGGGGGCCGAAAAACTTTTTACATAAAACTTAGACTTCTCCATTAAGTGATGAGTTTTAATGGTTATTCCCTTTTTTGAATTTGTTTGACGAAAATGGCGCAAGGATCAAGTTCCAAGTGCCAAAGGGCAGGAGATGAACTTCACTAGAAGAATAGAGAAAATAAAAACGTAAATTGCCTAGAATAAAGAGGGTGTATAGTAATGGTTTCATTGGTAACTTTGTTAATTTTGTCTGGAGGCAGTTGGCTTAAATGAAAATCCCTTAAAATTGCTTTTGTGACCATTTCGTAGACCGTATAACCTGGAATTATTATCTTTTGACAAGAATATTTCATCGAAGGATTCCGTTTCGGTAAATACAATAAGGACAAAAGACTCTTTAACCAATTCAGAAACTTTATGTCGTATTTTATTTACACTGTGGTGTGCTGAGGAAAATGAATTCCTGTTGGAGGTGGGGCCGATGGGGTTAAAATTCTTAGAACTCATCTAACCTTTTATGTTTGATTTGATTTTCGTAATAAATATTCAGATACCCATAGAATAAATTTCGTGTAATTCTGATATGGGTAATTTTCTTTTAATCTGTCAGGTGTGATGTTGATCAATCGTTTCTGAAATAATTCACTTTTTGAAATGAAATTCAATCCGAAGAATACCTTTCAACAACATGTTTATTTATTGAATCAATTTGAACCTTTCTGAGGAGTTACCAAGCTCTTAGAATCCAAAAAATTCGTGTTTTTTTTAGTTTTCTGAAATTGAGACTTTTTTTGTGTTCATTTAAAATTTAATTTTTATATTAGATATTTTTCACCTATCTCAAAACATTAGAAGGATTTTCCATTTATACAAGGATTCCGAAGTGTCTGAAGATTTATATATAAATAGGTATAGTTTGTGGTTTTATGTAAAAGACATTCCAGGGAAATTGAGAAAAAAATTTCCGTTCAGTCTCGCCTTTAAAAAAAACATAACAAAAGCTATAATTGCCAATCTGGCAATCATTGGAGACCCGTATGGTGATATTCGTATCAAAATTCGAACAGTTATACCAAAATTCCACTTTGAAGTCAAACTTTCCAATAAGATTTTTTAAAATTTATTCCAATCGGATTTTGATATATGTGAGTTTTATGTAGAATCATATCCTAAATAACTTTTGTTCTTGGACTTTTTTGATAAGATGCACCGTTTTTGAGATATTCGCAAAAAACGTTTTCGTTCGTATGGGGGGTACCCCCCCTAATGGTCCATTTTTGCATTTTACGAAAAACGGACCAACGCAAAATTTCAAGTCTCTAGCTCAATCCGTGCGCCCGCAATCCGCGCCACAGACAGACGGACAGACAGACAGACAGACAGACAAACAGACAGACAGACAGACAGACAGACGGACAGACATACAGACAGACAGACGGACAGACAGACAGACAGACGGACGGACATGCTAAATTCAACTTTTTTCATCATTCTAAACACACTGGTGTAATTCATTTTTTTGTGCGATGACGGGATCTTGGCGTTACAAACGGTAAGGCAAAGTTAATATACCCTTTGGTTTCACCATACGGGTATAAATATCGCGAACAATTGTTTTTTTTTGTAAATTTCAGAGCGGGAGGAGGAAATTTAGGCGAACGTAGCAGAATCACAAATGGCAGATTTTTAGTAAATTAAAGCACGAGTTGGCATGATTTTTTTACACAGTTTAAGGGGTATTTCCGAGATTTCATGAATCCCCCTAATATTGACGGGAGTATTACAAATCCGGTGGTTCTTGAGCGCACTATTGGAAATATCTAAACAATTTTAATTTTAAAATTTTTCAACAAAATTTGAAAAAACCACACGGAAAGTTTTTCCAGTGACCATAAAACATTTGCACAAAAACGTTGTTGGGGTTTTATGTTGAATTTTCTCAGATCGCCTTTTGTTGAATTCTAAAAGCGGATGGATTTTCTGAGAAAGGAAGGAAAATACAAAAAAAAACCACCGTATACAGCCGCCAGTAGTTTGCTTGTTTGTGTAACAGTTTTAAAAATCTTTCGCTGACATTTTCACCCATTTTCAGCATAATTTTAGTATATATTTCCATAAAACAATCCTTTTTCAGTGGGGCAATTGAGACATAAACCAAAAAAACCTTAACTACATCCTGTCACCATTTCCCTTTAACTTTTGTACTGTGCGCCCACACCCACACCCACACATGTAGGGGTGGGAAAATATTTTTTCGTGTGTTTTCTAAAAACTTTCACCTTATGTGTATTCATGTAGGTATGTGGATTTCAATTCATCGTCACCATCGTCATAATGTCGGGTGAATTGGGTGAACGCTTATGGGGTGATGAGGAATGAGTTTTAGGCGGCTAAAAGCTTTCAGCCTGAAGAAACAATAAAAATGCCAGCCAATGGCATTTCTAATTAAAGCGACCTTAATGGAGCCTAAATGAATTTCTATGGAATTTTCATCGTCGAACAGCGACAATCAGGTCAGGAATGAAAATTCAGCAAATTTTTACATCAGGACGAGGTGGAAATTTTTTCTTTTTCATATTTAATCTGCAATATCAGAATTGCATCATGGCGGGGTGGTAGAATACCTGCCTTGTTTGTCGATTTATTCAATTTTCATGGATGTGGTATAAAAAGGAAATGGGGTAGATCTTTTATAGTTGCTGTTATAGCTGTGCGACTTTAAAAAAAAACTTGGAAACGTTGAAAAATCTAATAGCTTTCTGAAGTCACATTTTTTTTAAAAACTAGCAGCAGTAAAGTGAATTACATCAAGTAGGTTAATTACATCAAACTTTTGTGGAGAAAAAGAAGAAAAAAAGAAATATTTCTGAACATTTAGAAGCTTCAAACACAAAAAAGATCACTTGAAACATATTTTAACCTGTATTTTTTTCTCTCTGTGGCAAAAAAACCTGGATTGCTAACAATAGATGAATTACAACATTTGTAAGGTCTTTCCTTGCAACTCACTAACACCAGAGGTCTTGAGAGTAGGGTACAGAGAATCATTCTTTTTGATTCGCTTGCTTACGAATAATTCTCGCACGAATTTTATTTTTGATTCATTCACGAATTTTACGTTTAGATTTTAGGGTTTATAAAACTCCATTCGCGAATCGAATCAAAAATTGCGAGGATTTTTGGCGGAGGAAGAGAATTTGTCAGGGAACATATTTTTATGCAAAGGTTGGAACATTTGATTCCACCCTCGAACATATATCGATATTTCTTTGCAAAGAGTTTAAATTTCTCGATTTTTCACGCAACAAGCAGTTTCTAAAGTTTATAAACAACTCATAAGGTCTGGCACGGCATAAGCCAAACTCAAAGGGTTTTTACCCCATTTTAAGTTTCATGAGAGCCTCATTTCGCTTAACCCCTCAACTTTGCCGTTGCCTCAGCTTTGAGATAGCATTGCGATTAAGCACACGAAAATATGCAGAGGACTTTTTTAGGGAGAAAGAGGCAAAATATCAGACCCACCCCGCCGTACGAGCTTAGGCATGTCAAGGGCTATAAACATTTTAAAGGGCTTTTCTGCGGTGTGGCTGACATGGCTCTCTAAAGCGAGTAACAACAACACCAAAATATACTCAAACACTTTTCTAAGTATGTTTAACACATCTTAAGGAACATTTAGAGTTTTTTGTCCTTTACAGAAGCTTTACGGTAGACAAAAATTTCACCCCAAAAGTGTTGAGCGAATTCTTATCCTCTACCCTCCAAATTTAAGTGGTGTTCTTCTGAAATGATAAAACTTGATATGTTACTGTTCTCAGTTCATCCTTGACATTAAACTTGCCCATATTTGGGTTTTTAAAAAAAATATTTTTGAGGTAAGTTTTGCAAAAAAGAAAAAAAATCATGCTTTTTTTGTATAACAAATTTACAAAATAATGGTGGGGCATTGAATTCGGAACGAGTTTGTATTCATGAATTTATAAATTGTAGAAATTGTTGCAGAAATTATTCAAGAAAAATTGAAATGATTGAGATGTATATTTTTTTAGTTGTGAGTTGGAAATTGCATTTTTTTTCGAGACGTTGGAATCTGTTAGATTGAAGCGTTCTTCATTTAATTATGAGATTGAAAACATATTTCTTTTTGACCAGATAAAGGTGGGTTGTTAGGTTAAAAATTTGTTTAAGTCTTTAAAGATTTAAATTTAGGTAATTTTGAAGGAAACTGGGGTGGGTTGATAGAAATTTTGAAGTGAATCGGGATGATTTTGATTAATTTTAGATTTTAGGGATCTAACACGGAGAGGAGAGAAGCTGTAAAATTTGTAGTTACGACACTAATAATCAATTATAACATCAGGGATGTTTCGGAATTGAGCTGGACGAGTTTTTAAGGGGGAGATAAAGCAATTTTTACAAAAAAGTCTTCATTTTGTGGTGGAAATATGATTGGCAAAAGTGATATTCGTCAAAGTTTTTTTTTGGATAAGACTTTACCATAGCGGAAACCGAATTTCGAGTTAAATCACATATTCTTGAGTAGCCTGCAATGAGTTAAGGAACACATTAAAGTCGAGATGGTCTAAGTGCTTTTAGGGGCTGAGTATATCGGCTCCATTCATATTATCTATCTATCTATCTAAGTCGTTAGTGTTGGAAATGTACCGTTATACACTCCACAAAGGGCAAAACATGCATATACGCTTTTCTGCCAACTGTTAATCAATTTAAGGGTATTTTTACAAAGACTTTCTTTTCTCTGATCGATCTTTCAAAATTTCCAAGCACCCAGCAGGGTTTTCATAAATTTTTTTCGCGGGGGCGCCAAATACACGCCAAATTTTCCTTCGGGGACTCAGGGCAGGAGGGCGAAAAAACGCTAAGTTTACCACTGAAGCGGAAAATAGTGGAGCCTATATAAGGTATTAAAATCGAATTGGATAAAAATAATATATGGTAAAGTGGGACAAATTCCACAATTCTTGTTCCATAATAGAATAACGAAAATCATTTATAAAATTCAGTCCAAAAAACAATTTTTCATAATTTGAAAGGTTTCTGTTCGAAACAATTTTGATTTAATTAATCTCAAATAACCAATTTTTTATAACGGATCTTTCATTCTCCTTCAGTAAAAAAAATATTAAAACCTTTTGAAAAATAGTGAAAATTATATAAAACAGAGATCACTTGTAAACTCCTTTCAGTTCACCATTTTCTGAGGCAATATTACTGAATAAACTTTGTAATTTTTCATCATTGGGTAAAATTTGAATTTGCCTTCTCCATTCACGGACTGCCTTAGAAATCATAAATCACAAAGTCATCGTGAATAAAGTTCGATATTAAACTCAATCAATAATCAAAAACAAATATACGAAATGATTTTTTTTTTATTTTCGAGCATTAAAAATGAGGCAAATAAGCGAGGGAAAAGCTCTGAAAGTATTTTCATTCACTTTTTCTCATTTCATAAACGAAACGTTATGTTGGGGATTTTTTTCGTTCTGTGGGAAAAACATATTGCCGACTGGACTATATTTTCTACGGCAGTTTCAGCTTCCTGTGGCTCATTTTTTCTTCAAGTTTTTTTTGCAGGTTTTCGTGCGGTTTTTTCTTCCTGGGATAATCTTTGAGTAGATGACTTCTTAAATTTATGCCCGCAGAGTCCTGGAATAAGGGAAAGAAGTTATTTATAGGAAAATTCATCTTGTAACTGCTGTGTATACATCAGATATATTATGTAATACTCTGGATCAACATTGTAATGCTACGAGGGCTGAATTCCGTCGGGGTATTTTGGGTGCGGGTTCATAAATGAAAGAAGTTCCGACTTCGCTTAAAACAACAACGCTATGAACTGATGAGAATTATTTATGAAGGACCATAGAGTGGTTAATAAAACTCTCGCTTCAGTTCGATAATATAGCTGTATTACTTTTGCTATGGCCAATGGACAAAAACCCTTTACTCCGATGCCTTTGCAGAAAAATAGTCCATCGTGCTGAATTTGCAGCAAAAAAAGGGAAATGTGTAGTATTTTTTTATTGCTAAATCCTCATCATACTGGATAGTAATGAGTTTTCGAGGTCACCAGAGGCATCCTTTCTTATTTTCAGGAAAACTGGATGGGCCGTTTGGCGAATATTTTTGGTTCGAAATCCTTGGGAGAGTTAACTTTATTCCTTAGAAATTGGGATGTTTTCCGGACTGCGGCTATTTCAGGTCTTACCTTTTATGTAATGTGCTCTAATAACAATAATAATAATAGTTATTCATATAATAATGTAACAATCTGAGGTTTAATATGCTCACCTAATTGTTATTGATTGCAGGTGAATGCGTATAGTACAACATTCAAGACAGTTTGAAGGCATACCTTAAAACGAGGGTTTTTTTTTAACATAGGCGAAATTGAAGGATATTGTTGAAGAAGATTTTTCTCTACGGAGTCTAGGCAAGAAAATGTATACTATTCTTAGAAACTAGTTTTCGCACCCATCTTTTACGAGTTATCGTTATATATTACGTTGATCACAGATCTTTCATCTCTATTTTACCGCGGTTTCCGCATCCCGTTTCCACAAAAATAGCATGTGAAGTTGTCTCTCTTTAATAGTCATTCCTAGAGGAATGTGATGTATGGAAGATTTATGTGGAATCGTATTCTAAACAGGGATGCAAAACGTTACGTAACGCAATAAAGAAAAAAATCTGCGGGTTTTACTTCAAAATTATACTATAACGTTATAGACACTAAATTTCGTTACAATAACGAAAAACGTAACCAAAACTGAAAAACATTAGTTCGTTTTTCCGTTAAGCGTCGTTGTCATTGATCAAGTTACTTGAATCAAGTAGTCGTACATGCACGATATTTGACGTTGTGTACATCGCACGCATATGTGTTAGTTGCTGACAAATCAACTTGATTCAAAGTAGACGGCATTCCTACTTTTGTTTCAACTTGATTCCAACACATGCTCATAAAAGCGTGTGGAAACGAAGCAGTTCTATATGTGTGTGTTTAAATTCATTTTGTTTTCTGTTTTCGCTGGAGAAGGATGCCGACTTTTGTGAGGCGATTTATTTCCTCAGAAAATTTTAGGTTATGTTTTCGCCTAGATGTCAATTTTACTTGCAAGAGCTACTTGATACGTGTGGATGGCTGAATGTAGCGGAATGTTGCTGAATTATCTACGACGCTTTAGCGTGGTATTACAAACGGCAACTTTCGGGCTTACTTAAGCCGATTTTTGGGAGAAACGACTGAGGAGGGAAAAGTTGCCACTCGAAATCATGGCTTATCGACAATCTGCATACATGCAAACCGTGTGAACCGGTTTGGGAAAAGTAGTAGCCAGAAATCATTTTCGTTCTGACCGTCAGCAGGTAAAGATCTTGGGAAGTATATGAGCAGCAGCAATTTCAATGGTTTGAGTTCACACACACCCATGTAAACTTGTGTAGCATATGCAAACAGGATTGGCTTATTTAAGCCACAAGTGTAAGCACATTGGCTTATTAAGCCCAAAAGTTGCCGGCTTAAATAAGCCCGAAAGTTGCTGTGTGTAATACCACGCTTACACAATTTTTTTGACAACGACGCTTTACACAATTTTGTTTAATTGTTAGAAATTGCCATTCTGCAAAATTTAGTTCTATTTTAGAGGCGAAAATATTTAACCCCGGTTTCGGAGATATTATTTAATTGATATTAAACGCTAAACAAGCTTTTGCAAACGTATCGATAGCCATGGCGGCAAGGACGCCGACCTCGGAATCTAAGATGGTCGGGTTTAGAATCCATGAAATTTTGAACAGTTGCGTTTCTAGTAAAGAGCAATCCTAAGTTCAAGAACTGGCAAAATCGGACCGTTTCTTTCAGGCAAAATTATGAGGATGTCCGTGAATCCTCGAGAACGTGTTGAGTTAGCGACTTGAACCTTTTTGTAAATAAGTTTTACAAAAATCGTAGTTTTTTATCAACTGCGGAAACGTAACGGTAGCTATAATGGGTGCCTGCATACCATTTTTTTGAAAAAACAGTTTTTTGAAAAATTGCCGAAATTTATGCGGTTTTGGAAAAAAAATGATTATAACCAAATTTAAGGGATATAAAACATTTCTATAAAACTATGCGCTTTTGAGAAAACATGAATACAACAAAATTCAAACTTTCTGCATTTTATCCTTTAACAGTTTTTAGGTATCTTAAGTGGTTCTTGAGATTTTTGAAAAAACATTTTTTACGTATTTTTCTGAAATTAACAATTGCAGAGGAAAGTTTTGTGTTGATCACAACTGATATATTTTTCGTTTTGCATCACCAATTGTAAAGAATTTTATTTCTATGACTTTTCAGAACAAGGCACCGTTTTCGAGAAAATCCAAAAAAAAAATTATGGGAGAGAAAAACGCGTATTCAAATAGAAAAATGTGTTTTAACTTTTTCTTGATAAGTTTTTCGTTAAGATGATCCGTTTTTGAGTATGAGGATGGGGGAAGGAATGATCCGATTGAGTCTGGAAGACCGATGGTAAATTTTTAACTAAACAGAAAATGTGGATTTTTTTAGTGAATTTAATTTTTCTTAATTTAAAAGGAAAATTTTCGCCCTTAAAATAATGAGTGCATCTTTCTGATATCTTTGCTTACAAATATGTATAATTTCTTGTTATTGTATTGAAAACTGAACGTAACTTTTATAAAATATGCTAAAAGGTGATTCAACATCATAATTGATTTCTAGAGCAACAAATAAGATAACGATAAATTTGGAATTGCCAGTTTTTTATGACTAATATGTTTATTTCGAAGAAATTGTTTACAGTTTAAAAATAGCAGGAAAGCTGTGGTGTTTTCACCAAAAAAAAAATTGATTGCAAAGTGCTGTTAAAGTTTAAGACATTTTCAGTTTTTCAGATTTTTTTTATCACAATTTTCAAATGTAGTCTGTAGGGTAAGGTGGGCTTAAAGGAGACATATTTTGGGAATTCGGTGTTATTTTAAAGAATTATTGAACCAAATTCAATCGCAATTTGAGTACGATAGATCAAAGAAAATTAAAAGTAAGATCGATGAAAAAAAAAAAAAGTTGATTATTTACACGATATTTAGGATTTAATCTGTTATGGGACTTTTAATACCACTTTTTGTTTGAAACTTCATTTTTCGAAAACCACAACCGCAACCTTGGGAGTTTAAATGATGTAGCAGTATTCATTAAGGACTTGTTAATGTAACAGTAAGCAGCTTTATTGCTGAAGAATTTTGTGAAGGGCTTTTTTAAAAATAATTTGAAATGTCCATCTTATTCATATTTACAGTTATTCTAAGGAACTTATAGTTTTCGAGAAATTGAAGGTGGCACCTTATTGCCCACCCTACCCTTTTTGGGTGAAATGATCGCTTACTTGAAATTAAATAAATTTCTCCATAATACCGATGGCAAATTGATAAATGATAAAAAATGATGGAATCTGATTTCCTGCTCTTTGAAAACTTTTGTGTTTTGTAAACAATAATAACATGAGTGGGAGTTTGTTATTAACTTATCAGCGAATATTTGAGGGCTGAGCGAAAAGTTCTGGGCTTGAAACACAAGTAAAAAATCTTGCCGATTTTGTTCTGGTCTTCTTCCTACAGGAGGCATGAAGCAAAAATTCAACTCAATTGGTCGAGTGGTTTTCGAGGTCGGGGTTGTCCACAAAATATGTTAAACTTCATTTCGCCCTTTTCGGACAATCCCCTTCCCTCGTCATGTTTTTTTTCGCGATTTTAAAAGCTTTTATTTAGCTTGCTTTCGCATTTGTTTGTTTGTCAGGGTCAAATCTTGTAATCAAATTTTGACCTACGTCCACTTATCCGATTGACTAGAAATTTTGCACACATGCGTAAGTTCGATGACAATATAGTATTTTCACTACTTCGTCTTTATTATCCTTATGTTAGGGTAATTATTAAGGATTTGTTATTTAGCTCACTCGAATCTACTTTGAACTGCATATCGTAGTTGGCTACTCAAAGTAGTGATGGCAGACCGATATGTCACAAAACCGGATTGATAACGAGTGAGTGGTTTGCAGTTTATTAGTTATGGTGAGTGTTTATAGTTAATTGTTAAGTAGTAAAGATAGATTATAGTAGATATTTGTAGTCGTTCTTTGGGGATGATTCGGGAAGGGTAGTGTTGAGGGAGATTGCATTCTGTCCGTCAGTTTGTTGAGTCGCTGAACAAGGTGACGAATCAGGGAAGGTGAACGTGTGTCGTTCACCTGAGCCTGTGTCTCTTGTCAGCGTCAGTGGTCCAGAAGGAAGAGACACGTTCGTCGTGTCCTTCTTGGTCTGTCCGAGGTAGAGGGCGGGTAACTGTAAGCCCTCACTAAGTCTTTTAGACTTACGTGTTGTTTTTGTTTTTATTTGCAGGAGTGAACTGGACCGGCGCACGACATCGGAGACTACATCTTTACCCTCAAACGATTTATTCACCGAGCCTAGTTTTGCCACTCTAACACTTATTATTAAAATTATTCCTTTTTAGTACATTTTTTTTAAATAAAAGCTATTTTTTTAATTACTTTCTTCTACGGAGTATAATAAAGTATTGTATTCATGAAAAATTTCGACCTCTTAATTTTGCCTAAAAAACATTTCCCGATCACTCCTGAGTCGATTGGAGTCATATTAAAAAAATGTCTTTCTGTCTGTCAGTCTGTCAGTCTGTCTGTCAGTCTGTCTGTCAGTCTGTCTGTCAGTCTGTCTGTCAGTCTGTCTGTCAGTCTGTCTGTCAGTCTGTCTGTCAGTCTGTCTGTCAGTCTGTCTGTCAGTCTGTCTGTCAGTCTGTCTGTCAGTCTGTCTGTCAGTCTGTGTACAAGATTTCTCAAAAACTAGTAGAGCTAGCGCCATGAAATTTTATAGGCATGTTGGGTCCTGAAATGGGACGATCCTATCAACTTTTGGTGGATATCCGTTAACCGGAAGTATCCAAAATGGCGGTTTTTCAAAAATCGCAATTTCGTTTTTCTCGATTTACTCCCAAACTACGCGTTTTTTAGTGGCCTTAAGTATGACAAAACTTGGAGAAAATAAAAGTTTCCCACACTTTTGTCTTTAGCTATAACTCGATATCTCAACCCGTTATCGAGATAAACCGTTATTTCCAAAAAAACAGTTTTTTGCGATTATTTCGAAAAATAACGGGTTTTTGCTGACTGAATGTATGAAGTGAATTAATGAGAATGGCATTCTGCACAATTTTGTTTCTTACCGTTATCCGTTATCTTGTACCTTTATTGAGATATTTTCATTAATATGTAAAAAATCATATTTTTGCGAATAATTTGGAAACTAACGGTTTTTCGGCAAATCAGTTAAAAGAATAATTAAAGCTGTTAACATTTTCTACATTTTTTCCATTTACCGTAAATTGATATCTTTTACCGTTCTCAAGTTATCTCAAATTTTGTACGTTTTTGATATTTTTGAATAAACCAAGAATTTATTGGGAGGTCGTCTCAGGTTGACAACGCGACAGGGCTCTAGCGTAAATTGCGCAGGGTCGTAGATTTTGTAGAAGAAAGTTTTGTGTTGACCACAACTGATATTTTTTTTTATTATTTGAGATTTGACTGGCTTTCACACTATTACAGACCCTCTGCCCCTAAAAGTGTGACATATTTTTTTGAAAGCTGGTAAGTTCAGGTTGAATTTGTGACTTAAGTTTTTCCGCTTTGTTAGTTGTTTGTTTATTTTTTTTTCGAAAAACATAAATCAAAGTGGAAACTTTTTGCCTAAAGATTTCGAAGACCGAATCTACTCGCTTTTAACACGAAAATCACTCGACCGATTGAACCCAAATTTTGACATGAGTTTTCTGAATAAAGGAGCCGCTCCATTACCATGACTTTTTACCATGACAAAAAAATGAGACACATTTATGTGAAGATGCCTTGGCGAGAAAGGGAGATAAGAATCAACTGCAAAAATTTGTCGGCAAATGCAAAAATAATTTCCCCTCTTTTGTTATGGCGATTTTATGGCGATTTCTACTACAACCACACATTGTCCCTGTAAGTGAATAGCAAGCACGGGCACATACGAAAGGTTATTATAGCGTGATGTCATTTTAAAAGCTTTTTCTCCTTCGCATGCATAGTCAAAAGCTTTGTTACCATGCCAATTTGAACATTATATTCATAGCATAAGGTTTGATATGATTGCTATAAAATTGTAAAACTGGAAGGGATAGCGTTTAACTTGTATTCAGTCATTCCTATTTAGATCTACATAAGTCTATCTTGCTCTAGTTTCCTGCATTTTTTTGTCATGGTAAAAAGTCATGGTAATGG
This sequence comes from Chrysopilus asiliformis, assembly GCA_964034945.1. Taxonomy (NCBI): domain Eukaryota; kingdom Metazoa; phylum Arthropoda; class Insecta; order Diptera; family Rhagionidae; genus Chrysopilus; species Chrysopilus asiliformis. Next base: position 98,051,089 of record OZ035961.1, read on the forward strand.
AGCGGCTCCTTTAAGAGCACAAAATGTGTCCTGCGATACGCCTGAAACTTTTTACGCAGCCCTCGTATATATAGAAAAAAATCGCTGTCGATATCAGAGGGTGGATTTGATTCGAAAGATGATTGAAGTGCCTTTTAACAAGAGATCGACTATAAATAGCGCTTTAAAGTGTTATACTTGACAGTCTAGTGTCTAACAACTCACTTTATAACCTGCAGAGAATCACAAAAATAATTGAAAAATTTCGCAACAATGTTGACGGTTAATCTTGGAAGAAGCACAGGAAGAGCTTCAATTGTATTCATATTATTGGTCATTATTGGAAGTGCTCTTTTCGGTGGAATAGATTCAGAGGTATCATTACGGAAATCAGAAGGGATAATTAATGGTGAATCTTCGAATATATTGAAGCAATTTCCGCATCACGTTACTATCCATAGGTTCGATAAAAAAGGATATCAGGGTCATTGCAGCGGATCAATAATTTCCGATCAATGGATTTTGACTGCAAAGTTGAGTCTTTTGGACATGACCGAGCTGCGTTTGGATTTCGGTAGCCACAATCTTCATCAACACAGTGAATCCTTTTCCATTACGGTACCCGTGAGAAACTCAACTTTTTATGCTCATCCGAGTGATTCCAATTTTTTGGCATTGGTGCATCTGCCAGTGAAGCTAAACTTCTCAGATATCATAAAACCTGTGGATTTATACCGGGGCGAGGGCAACTTTGACAACATAACTGCATATATGGTTGGATACGCCACTAATCGCACCGCCTTAATGCTCGAAGCCTTGAAGATTCTACCGAACGAGAAATGCACAAATTATTGGCCGCAGGCAAATTCATCGGAAATTTGTACGCAGCTTCTAAATAACACTACGCGAAAGATTTGCGAAGATAATGAAGGAACTGGTCTTATTGTCGGTTGGCCTTATGTTACTAAAACTAAGATAGTTGGCGTTTTCGTATATTCTTTTGCCTGTAGTGAAGATGTTCCAGATTTTATTGTTGAGGTTTCCAAATTTATTGAATGGATTGATGACGTAACAGGAATTGGATACGACGTCCCAAAAAATCAATCACAAAAATTGATTTAGCATTGAAAAATTGTAGTTAATAAGCCTTCGGCATCAACCTAATCAAAACATTAGTTCTGGATGTTTAATTAAGTTTGTGATAAGATTTCATTCATAAATAAATTATGTGATAAAAAGATTTTTTACTTTTACTTAAGTAGTCTTGGGAACAGTTTTGTTATTTTTTTTCCAAAATGATTTGAAATGTTGACTTGGATATTTATTACATTCTTATCCGTAAGGAGGTATAATAAAATATTGCTGGTCATGAAATTTTCTACGTCAGAGTTTGTTTAAAACAGCAAATTTTTAATTTTGGCGAGTCTATTCCATCAAAATTTAGTTTTTTGTTCAAAAAAAGACAAAAAAATGAACAAATAAAATTACTTTTTCAGTGGCAAGATAATTATGGGATGGGGAATGATTTTTAACTCTGGAGAGTGGTAAAAATTTGCAGGCCCAACATACCAAAGTTTTGGGATAACATGTAACTAATTTTACTTTTTTCCTTCAGAAACAAAAAAGTTAATATTTCATGTGCATCGATCGAGTGGTTTTGAAGTTAACGCTTTTAAAAATCGACTAAAGGCAGGATTTAAAATAGCGAAAATTTTCCACATTATTTTTCATTTTTTGAAAAATTTAGGGGAGTGAAACCCAGATCTAGGGTCATATTATATCTAATGCACAACATTCCAAATGGGCAGGGCGAGTTGAGTGAGTGTACTTGAAGCGACAGCGGGCCATAGGCGAAGTTTGAATTCTTCCATTTTTTTGCCCAGAAAGGAATATCCGGTATTGGGACGGTGGTAAATCTCATAAAAAATCGCGTGGTTCGTTACATAGAGGGAAGGAGGGGTTCGGAAAGGCGAAAATGAGTATTTAACGGACGGCCCTTTTCCAAACACTTTCCTTTTCTACAGTATTCAAAAAAACTTCCAATAAATTTTGCAACATTAAAATTTTATTCCATGAACAAACCAAATTTAATCACATTTAAATAAGAAAAACAATTTAAATAACATTTCTTGTAATATATTTTATGGAAATAAAATTCCAGTAACTGCCGATATCCACTTAATGTAGCGCGTAATACTAGTATATATTCCAGGCCTTCCAACACCACAAGATGGATTACTGGAGAAAACCGCAACAAGGACGTTCGATCGTGGCCAACCAGTAATCAAGCCACCACCTTCGTTGCCTTCGCAAGGGACATGTCTATCGTCGTAGTAGCCTTGGGTGCACAATTGCAGAAATTCATCAAACATCCTTCCGTACTTATTCCTGCATTCAGCTTTTGAAAGGATTCGCAGCATGGCGTAGGCCAGATGATCGCTGAAATCCGTGAATCCTGCCATGACGGCGAATTCCCCCTCCAGGTATATGTCGTTTCCACTGAACAATGGAATTGGTAGAAGATCTTCGGTGAAGCGCAAATTTACCGGAAGTTGAATTAATGCTAAATCGTCGAATTTCGTAGGATACGGATGTACTGAAGAATTTCCAATGGTTATCGAGAAGGAGTCCAGTTGGCGATTGTACGACATGCGCACGAAGTCGAGACGGAGTTTAAGCGCATTCTGAACACATCGGAAGGACGTCAGGATCCAGTCTGCGGCGATGATCGATCCGCTGCAGTAGTCAAAAGGACTCACGTAGACATCGCGCCGGATTGTTACGTGATGTGGAAACCGTTGGAAGGTATCGATTGGTATTCCATCGATAAATCGTGCTTCGGGCGTTGCAATTTCGGCTGCGGATGAATTTGTATCCTCTGACTCTGCCCTAGTAGACGATTCACCTACGGCGAAATGGGAGATCTGAATTAAGATCAAGATCAATGTCACGAACGTTTGTGCTTTCTTTGCCATTATCACTTCAAAACTGTCGTAATTTCTCCACGATTTACGACTAGTATATATCGTGATCTGTTATCAATTTTCAAGAAAATTAGTTGCGGGTATTTGTTTTTGTTTTATCGAAAAAGCTCAGCTGATTCGGTGGTTCACAGATTCACATTTAAGAAAATTTTATTATCTTTAAGGCGGATTTTGTTTTGTGGATGCTATTTTTATCTGTCATTTCAATGAGGTGATTTACACAGAAAATATTACGAGGTTTATGCAAGTATAAATAAATAAATAAATTTTATCTTGTTTTATTTATTTTTATGGTTGATTAGTAAACACATTAACATTATTATTATTTGCAATTTTTATGACGTAGAGAGTTCATAACAGTTTGGTCACTGTCAAGATGTCAAGCTGCGAAGTCATGGGCACTAATTAAATGAAAAGCCGAAATTTTTAAAAAGCAATTTGCGGGGATTCCTTCATCGAAATCATGTTATTGGACTTCAATAGAATGCAAAGTTTACGATTTCTTGTGTAATTGAGAAGAAAATTTATTTATTATTAATGTGGCAACTTGCAAGAATAAAGAGGAAACATAATAAAAAAAGTGTGATAAATTGCTTTAATTTTAATATCTGAGACTTATTATTAGAATTTTTAAAACTGTTATCTTATTCTGAAGGTAATTTCCTATTAAATGATAAAAAGTGAATTGAAAAGCGACTATTTAAAAAAAAAAGATGTCAGAAGGGGAGGTGCAATGTAGGGATGTCAGGCTGGAGCGAAGTCTTGAAAATCACATTTTTGTTATCCTCAATTGAATGGTAGACATGAAGACATTAATCTTTGTCGTACTTCACGTGACAGTGCGTAAAGAACCTTAGAACCACATTGCAGGGGCTCTTGAAGATCGACCTCCTAAAAAAGGTTCTTCAAATCTTTGGTCGTGAAAAGAAGACCAAACAAAACTTTTATCGAAAAATATTCGAAGGATGGGGGAGGGATAGTGAGGGTTGGTGAGTGAGGGATAGCGTTTAGCCACTACTGAATGAATTTTAAAATATAGCGGATTTTTTTAGATCTTCTATAGAGGGAAAGTATTGTATTTATGACGGAGACCGACTCGAAAACAGATGCAGATAGAAACTTACTGATTAGTACGAAATCCGTTTCAGGCAAAGTTGTTTTTTGAAAAAAACATTTAAAACATTTAAAATTTTTGGATCTTTAATTTATTTTACTTTTACCTGCCGCAAAATTATTAATCTTCATAAAAATTCGAGAAAACAAAAATTCAGTGGAAAATTTTAATCCAAAAATAACCCTTACCAGGGCCCACATTTCCTAACTATCGAAATTTCGAAATTCAGAGAATCCGGTCTCAAGACGCTTTTAAAAGCTGCAGCTTGAAAGCCACGAAATCGATTGATATGAAATTTTGACACATGATTTTTCAGGAATAGCTCTAGGGGAAAAGGGAATAATTTATCACAAAATTGTGTTTTCGGGTTAAGGGTTGTCTATAAAATACATCATACTTTTAGGGGAGTGAGGGTGGGAGGGTGTGAAGGTTCTAAAGTTTTTTTTAAAAAAAGTCCCCTAAGTAGTAGATATCCGAAATTCTCGAAAAGTGAATCAGTAAATACTAGCATGCTCAACAATTTTTTTGGAAATGTTTAGACAAACATAGACAAATAAAATAAAACCTTTAGTACTTCCATGCTTTATTGCGTAAACATTTTTTCTATTCCGATAAACCCCCAATTTTTTATGATTCTGCTATAGTCGAAAAAGCAACAAAAAATTTCAATTTGCTCATGCAATCTCAGTTAGTTTGATAAATTGGGTGAATTTTAATTGACTACCAGTGTTTAATTTAATTAACTTGAAATATCAATTCATTTTGTTTACAGAATTATTAAACAAGGAAACACCCTCTGTTCCATTCACACTCATATATGGCTAGGATTTAATTTTTGTTTTTTATGTTACGGTAAAATTTACCCTCTAAAGATAGTATCAGTATTTCTTGTCCTTATTTCTATTCATAACTCGTCTACTATTTTGTCGTTGTTGTTTTTTTTTTGTCGAAATAATGCGACAATGCCATTATTTTATCCGCCTTTATGTGGCATGTACATTATATAAATACAATTCATATTTTCACTTACCCATCCTAATGGCGTAGTGTTGTATATTTTTTTCATATTGCGCTCGTTCTTTTCACTCTTTATTAATTCGCTTTTGGATGTCGTATGTACGCACGTGAAAGGAACAAAACCTTTTTAAACGTGAAACTTGAAAGCACAGCAGACCATAAAAGAAAAAAAAATATCACTAGAGAAAAACAAAAAAAAAAAAGAAAATCACAAGGGATATTTTTCTTAGCTAGTGGTGATATTTTTGGGGTAGTTTTCATTTGACAGGGGGCTAGGGAGGTGTCTTCAGGTCGGTTTCGGTGCCAAAAGAAAAACCAAAAAAAGGTCGGTAGAAAAAACGTTTCGTATGAAAACTTCATAATTCATTACAGAGTGGCACAAAAATAAACATGATTTCCCATTCCCACAGAAATGTTCGTGAGTAAAAATAAAGGAATTTATAAATAAAATGAAAATCAACAGCCACACAGTCACATGAAGAAATGTTAAAGTTTACCTGAAGGATATTCGTGTTTTTATTTCAATAAATAAAATACAAGGTGGAAATGAGAATTAAAAAATGGGAGAATGGGGCCGGTAGTAAGGATTGAAGTTGTGTTTTTTGGAGGTATTAAAATCACGCTGCCATTATGAATGACGAACTGGCACGTTAAAATATTTAAATGGGTTCTAGCTCTTATCCTATAACAACTTTTTTTTTCGTCTCAACTTTCGTGTTGCACTCATACCTTGCACAAAAATGGGGCCAAACTCTCCCACCCAATACTTTTTGACGGTTGGTACTTAAACGAAATATAGGGGTTTTTAGTTCTCACTGCTTTGACATCATGACCAAACAAAAACTGGCTCAGAGCGAAAATATTTTTGTTGTTGTTGTGTTTGCGACTTTAAAAATCACCTGGCTTGTGAAAGTAGTAAAAAATTACCAGCTGTGATCAACACAAAACTTTCCTCTGCAATATTTAGTTTTGGAAAAATATTCCGACATCCGATCAGTATACTTAAAAACCGTTAAAGGAAAAAATATAGAAAATTTTATACAAAAATATAGAAAATTTTATTATAAAATAACAAAAATTTTAATTATAAATTTTTTTATAATCATTTTTTCCAAAAAGCGAATAGTCCCTTAGAAATTTTCAAAAAACTTCTTTTTTTCAAAGATTTTGGGAACCGTTGGAGATACGTGAAAACCGTTAAACCAAAAAATATCAAAATTTTTGTATCCTTTAGGTTTTGTTGTGTTCATTTTTTCCGAAGAGCGAGAAATTTTCAAAAATCTGTTATTTTCAAAATATATAGTTATAGCTAACGTAATTGTTCCAAAAGTTGATAGAAAACCACGATTTTCGTAAAACTTATATGCCAAAAATTTCAAATCACTTCTTCACCGCGTTTTCAAGTCATTTAAGATACGTGAAACGGACACACCCACAGATCGACAGACCGAGAAACATACAGACCGATAGACAGATGCACGGGTATTCTCATAGTTTTGCCTCAAACGGTTTTCGTATTGATCAGAAAGTTTCTATTTATCCTATAATATAATACGAGGAATGTCTGTCTGTCTGTCTGCACAAACGATCTCGAAAACCCGCCTAACGATTTTCACGAAACTTGGTGGTTAGGAATTTTCGGGGACAAGGAATCAATCTAGATAGGTATCTCTTTTGAGAAAATTCGCTTTTCCGCTCCCCTCGATAGGCCTCGCCTGGTGTCTTCGAATTGGGTGGTCCGATCTTAATGAAACTTTACAGTATTACTAAGGGGGCTAAGGGCTTTCGATTTTTGCACTACAAACCTGACTTTTCCGTCCCCTCGAGACCCCTCGCCAGGTATTTTCTAAAATAAGTGAATTTTCAATCACTTTTTATTGTATTTTTTTCGATGCGCCGCAGGCGAACGAAGAAGTTGCGCCGCAGGGGATTTTTTTGGGAAAAATGAAGGAAAACACGATGAAGGTCTTATGGAGAAACTCCGTCACAGACAAAAATTTTTGGTTTCATGACTAAATCGAATTATGCTTAAATCCGGGACTGTTCCGGCGAATGTAAGGATAACGTGAATATCCTTTTTCTCATTTTTTCTGGGAAAAAATTGGCATTAGGGGTTTTTTAGGGGATTAAAGGTCCGATAAGGATGATGCGATTAATATCAAAGAGATTTTCTATGTCGCTAATCCTGTATCTGACAATAGAATTTGAAAATTCGAAACGGAAGGTCCTGTAGTGATAACATAAGTATTCTTTCTTTCATTTTTTTCTAAAGGAAATTAGCAGAGGGGGTTTTTGGATCGGGAATTTCCAATCTCAGGAAATTAACTATAAGATAACGTGAATGTACTTTTTGCTCCAAAAAAAAAAAATCAGCAAAGGAGGATTTTGACGCCTCCGAGCATGGCTCGGTCTTCCTGGTACTAGCAGAGTAAAGTATGGGGAATAACACACACAATTTTGTATTCTCGAGATTAATTTTCTTTAAAATAATTAAAATTGGGCGACATCTACATCTATTTCTACATGTAGAAACATTTTTGAGTTTGAAATCTAGGTGAAGTTAAATCAGTTGAATAAGATGGTTGTTGGGTTGTAATTCTCAATGAGAAAAATTTTAAAAATCCAACCTCAGACCTGACAATTTTAGTCGTTATTAGCATGTAAAAACGGAAAACAAGAAATACCGGGGATGAGAATAAAACAACAAAACAAAAGGACATGGTAGTGAAGATTATAAATACCGGTATATAAGAGCAGTTCGACTTTGCGTGGTATAGAAACCTTCACTTCGTATATCAATTGCATGTCGGCAACAACTGAGCTTTCGTCGCAACTTTTGGTTCGTTATTCGTAATGCCAGATTCTTGGTAGCGTGGGCTAAGGAGATGCGGAACTAGAGGGTTTGGGTAGGTAGAATAATTTCCATTCGTTTGCATTTCACCAATGGAACATGAAATTTGAATTTTAACCCCCGTGTGCTGCACATGGCATTACATTAAGTCGACTTGGTTATCGATTTGTCTGCCCTGCGACAAGAAACCAAAGCAACCAGTGTTGTAACGTCACGCAAGTTATGACGTCATACCATTTAATAAATTATTAATCATGCGATGTTAAAAGGGCAAAAAATGAATAAGTAAGACATAAAATATTTTAAACTAAGAATTTCTTTTCAGTGGTGGATGGAAAAAATTCCATGTTTGTTACGTAACTAGAAATTTATATTAAAATCGATATACATAATTATTCTTTTTGAAAATGTCTGATTTTTTGTTTAAATTTTTATATCAGAGTTCTCTTCAACTTTTAAATATCTAAATATTTTACCCGCTAGTCTTTAAATGTCAAAAGATTTTATTCTTTAAATTTGGATAAGATTTTTCTATAACATGGTTCACAAATACAATAGTCATTGTTAAATTCACTTCACATTAATTTGAATTATCAACTCGTCGGTTTTTGTCTGACAAGTCAGTGACAAAAGCTCAGTGCTTGTTGTACTGATGGTCCAGACTTTGGGAGAGAAAATTGCCGCTTCTAAAAAATTTCGCACTTCCTTGACTTCTATTGAATTGATTTCAAAATATTTATGCGTTAGGCGCAAGAAATTCGGTATACCTATGAAAGCAAGGTATTTTAGAAAAGAACAAGTAATTTCAATAAGTGATACATAAACCATAAACCGGGACGTGTTGATGTATGGCAAGGGGACAACGAGTAAGGGGAAAACCTGTATTTGGTGCTACTTCTCTTTAAAATAAAAAGAGGGACCCGAGTAGCCATTTACAATGAAATTTTTTCAGTGCTGTATGAATAGGAAAAATTTCATAATAAGTTTCCCTTGAATTGCACTGAAATAATGATGAATTTCCCTCGGATTGCACTGAAATAATGATGAATTTCCCTCGGATTGCATTGAAGTATTTCCCTCTTAAAAATATTTCAAATCACTCACTTTATTCAAATGAAAATTTCTGGTCGAATTTTTCTTACAGCAAAAATTAAAAGTTTTATGTACAATTTCATACAGGAATTCCTGGTGAATTTCATACAAAAATTCCTGATGAAGTTCATATAGGAATTCTTGTTGAGTTTCATGCAGAAACACCACCCAGCAAAAATTTTTGGACATAGAATATTCTTCTATGAAATATGTGTGGGTTGACCGTTGTGTTCATGTTTGTTATTTATGTAAATGGGCTTATCGGTCCTTTGATGTAAGGTTTAAATGAAACTAGAAATCTTTTTGGTTCTAACCGTTACATTTATGTTGAATGGATGATTTTTTTTCCTAGCAGTATAATTCACATATCCAACAATTTCTTCTAGTTAAGTATGTATAGAAGGGGTGTTTTTTTGGTATGACAGAATTTTCGATAGTCATAGCTGTCAAACCAGCTGTCACATGTCAAAGTGCGGTAGTTCTTTTTACTCAGTGTAGTTTACCTTTTCCTTTTTGTCATGGAAAGACTCACGCTTCATTCAAATTTACTTCGAAAATTGGTCGTCAATTTGCGAAACACACCGAAAACAACGTAAATTTTATGGTCGACATAATCGCCCATACGAGCTCACAATTCATTGCACTGTGAAGAAATTTCGAATCACATACTCGCTCCTTGATGTCAAGCCATCAACCCTGTTGGTCTTCATTTCTTTCGAAATGAGGGCTGAGCTCGCGCTATGGTCAATAGACAACGTTACGATCAAGACGATATGTGATTCTAGCAGGATGGCGCTACGGCCAATACATCGTACGAAACCATCAATTCTCTGTAAACAATCTGATAGTTAAACATAACAAAAGCTATAATTGCCAATCTGGAAATTATTGAAAACCCGTATGGTGATATTCGTATCAAAATTCGAACAGTTGTACCAACATTCCACTTTGAAGTCAAACTTTCCAATAAGATTTTTTAAAATTCATTCCAATCGGATTTTGATGTATGGGAGTTTTATGTAGAATCATATCCTAAACAACTTTTGTTCTTAGACTTTTTTAGATATTTTGAGATATTCACAAAAAACGTTTTAGTTTGTATGGGGGGTACTCCCCCTAATGGTCCATTCTGGCTCGTTAACGAACTTAGCCTCGCATTTTACGAAAAATGGATCCACGTAAAATTTCAAGTCTCTAGCTCAATCCGTGCGCTCGCAATCCGCGCCACAGACAGACGGACAGACAGACGGACGGACATGCAGAAATTAATTATTTTTATCATTCTAAACACACTGGTGTAATTCATTTTTGTGTGTGATGACGGGATCTTGGCGTTACAAACGGTAAGGCAAATCTAATATACCCTTTGGTTTCACCATACGGGTATAAAAAATCTCATATATGATGGCGACTAAAATAACTTAACTATCGCGCAACAAAAAGTGTTTGGTTAATATGCATTAACATACATTAAAAATTGATTCAGATTTATTTTTATTCGGTCCGTTTTTTTCATATTGTGTTGATATTTTTATACCCGTATGGTGAAACCAAAGGGTATATTAACTTTGCCTTACCGTTTGTAACGCCAAGATCCCGTCATCACACACAAAAATGAATTACACCAGTGTGTTTAGAATGATAAAAAAAATTGAATTTTGCATGTCCGTCCGTCTGTCTGTCTGTCTGTCTGTCTGTCTGTCTGTCTGTCTGTCCGTCCGTCTGTCTGTGGCGCGGATTGCGGGCGCACGGATTGAGCTAGAGACTTGAAATTTTGCGCAGATCCGTTTTTCGTAAAATGCGAGTCTAAGTTCGTTAATGGGCAAAAATGAACCATTAGGGGGGGTACCCCCCATACGAACTAAAACGTTTTTTGTGAATATCTCAAAATATCTAAAAAAGTCTAAGAACAAAAGTTGTTTAGGATATGATTCTACATAAAACTCCCATACATCAAAATCCGATTGGAATAAATTTTAAAAATTCTTATTGGAAAGTTTGACTTTAAAGTGGAATTTTGGTACAACTGTTCGAATTTTGATACGAATATCACCATACGGGTCTCCAATGATTGCCAGATTGGCAATTATAGCTTTTGTTATGTTTTTATATTTACAAATAGGTACCTACACCCCTGCCTAATTTTTGTTACTCCATTTCACCCTGCTTTAATAATTTAAAAAAATTACTCGCCAAAAAAATCCAATTTAGCTATTTTTTTATTTCCCACCCGAAGAGTTTTATGAAGCATTTACTATCTAGGGTTGATATGGTGTATCCAAAATAATGGAATCATGGAAGAGACCAAATAAAAAAAAATAATATAAATGTGTTCAGAGCAGCATATGAAATTGTCAATGAAACGAAATGAAATGCTTCAAAAAATAAATAAAATAAGGGACTACCCGCTTCATAATCCAACCAGCAAACGTAGGCATTTTGAAATAACATCCAGTGCAGTGTTGTTATATGTATATATTTAAAATTGTTGTCTTTTATTATTATTATTATACATATTTTTTGAGTAAGTAGCTTTCAGCGGTGACCTAAATTTTGCATATAAAATTGCATGTCAATTGCAAAGACTTCCATTAATTCTAGTGACAGCTCAATATTTAGTTCACTTTAGAAAGAGATGGCGATTTGTGAAATAAAAACGAGGAAGAGAGTGAGTTACACGAACAAGTGTTGGGATTGGATACAGAATACGAATATGATTTAAAATCGCTCCATTTACCCGAAATTTTTTATCAGTCTTTATTTTTTTTAAAATGGAAAAAAGGGTATTTTCCCATGGATTTTTTTTTTATGTATCGACATGTATTTTTTTTGTTGAATGCGTTGACTTTATTCTATATTGTTGATACCATATCTGTTTTATAATGTTTTACTGGTAGGTATATTTGTTTATATGAGTATTAACTTACCTCCTCGTATATGAAGGTATCGATTTCCTCCAATGGTTTTCCATACATATTTTCCGGAAAGGGCTCAAATTTTCGTGGTAGGACATCTCCATCTGAGACGGTGGCTTTTGTCCTCGGATGAAAGCCATACTCTCGTACCAATTGAATGTGTCGGTTTTCATGCTTGATCTGCGATTTTTGAGTGTAGGCAACAACTTGTTGTTTGGCAACTGGAAAATATACAAGAAAAAAAAACACACGAATAAAGTATCATTTATAACGTTGTGGAGCATATCTACAAATATTTATTATATTTTTTTTTATATACAGCAGTGGCACATCAGAGTCAGGATAACCTCACTCACAGATAAAAAATAAACACAATAAAATAAAATAAGGGGAAAATGATCTGAGGTTGGACTGTAAAAAAAGGGAAAACCGACGATGAATTGGATATTAATATAGAAAAAGGCCGTCATTTGAAAAAAAATTATCTTGTTTTTTGTATTGGATCCGTTTTTTCTTATAGTGAGATTTTGTTTGTTTCTTATTGCTACATGGGGCGGAAAAAAGGGGTTTAAGTGGGATCATGTCACATGGCAAAGGATTTTCTTTGTCATTTGAAACTCTCAATTTTTGTATTTTTTTTATTCATTCTTTTTCCACTGGCTTTTTCTTGTTCTTTATTCCATTCTTGTTTCATCTCTATCGAATGGAGAAATCATTATTTTTTAAAGATACTTTTTTTCTGAGAAATTTTATTCGTTATGCTGTCAGCCTTTTGATTCTGGCCTTTATGTTGATATTGAATTTTGGCATTTTCCCAATTTTCTTTTTAAGGAGATTATTTTCAAACGTCAAAGATTAAGGGAAACATTTTTGAGCTAATGGGGCCTTTTACTGGTTGGTACTTTACTGTTAGTGTCAGGACAACATGATATGTATCAAATTTAAGTTGGGAAAAGTGAAAAATTTAATAATTTTTGTCCGGTTTTCAGACAATTTTCTTGAAATTCTAAGAATATTCTGAAATAATTCGCTGTAATTTGAAAATGTGTTGCAGAATGTGTGGTCTAAGACATTATTCCTCACAGACTTTTTGTTGGGCCATGGTTTACTTCGTTATTGTATGAGACTGTATGAAACTGTCCACACCTGGATTAAAATTCCCAAACAATTATATTTTTATACCCGTATGGTGAAACCAAATGGAATATTAACTTTGCCTTACGGTTGTAACGCCAAGATCCCGTCATCGCACAAAAAAATGAATTACACCAGTGTGTTTAGAATGATAAAAATATTTAATTTTTGCATGTCCGTCCGTCTGTCTGTCTGTCCGTCTGTCTTTCTGTGGCGCGAATTGCGGGCGCACGGATTGAGCTAACACATGGATCAATAAGTCCCGAGACTAACCCAGAGATGACGCTCGTAGTAAACCAGTAACCACGTCTTTCTAGAGTACTAACCTTTGCTTGAAACGTGTCAAAATTTTAAGTCGATCGGACCAGAAACAGCTGAGTTATCGAGGTTGGAGTAAAGTCGTTTTGTAGTTTGTTTAAAAAATGGAAAAAACCGAGTTTCGTGTTCTGATAAAACATTGTTTTTTAATGGGTAAAAACACCGTGCAAGCGAAACAATGGATTGAAAAATGTTACCCGGACTCTTGTCCATCAAAAGCAACGATTTGTCGGTGGTTTGCCGAGTTTAAACGTGGTCGTACCGACACAAATGACGCGGAACGCTCGGGTAGACCTGTGGAAGCCGTTACACCGGAAAATGTGAGTGAAGTGACAAAAATTATAATGAAAGATCGTAAAGTGAAGCTCCGTGAGATTGCTGAGATAACACAGATATCATATGGAAGTGCATTTACTATCCTTCATGAAAAATTGAGCATGAAAAAGGTTTTTTCCAAGTGGGTGCCGCGATTGCTTTCGATGGAACAAAAACAGCAACGAGTCGATGATTCAGAAAGCTGTTTATCGCTATTTACTCGCAATAAAAAAGATTTCTTGCATCGTTACGTGTCCATGGACGAAACATGGATACATCACTACACTCCAGAGTCGAAGCGGCAGTCATCTGAGTGGCGCACAGCTGGCGAAAGCCGTCCGAAGCGTCCGAAAACGCAGCAGTCAGCTGGCAAAGTCATGGCGTCAGTTTTTTGGGATACGCATGGCGTGATTTTCATTGACTACCTCGAAAAAGGTAAATCGATCAACAGTGATTATTATATTGACTTGCTGGTGCGTTTGAAGGAGGAAATCGCAAAAAAACGACCGCACATGCAGAGAAAAAAAATCCTTTTTCACCAAGACAATGCACCCTGCCACAAGTCGATGAAAACAATGGCAAAATTGAACGAATTGGGCTTTCATCTGCTTCCCCACCCCCCATACTCGCCAGATTTAGCCCCCAGTGACTACTGGCTCTTTGCTGATCTTAAAAAAATGCTCCAGGGAAAAAGATTTGGCTCAAATGAGGAGGTCATCGCTGAAACTGAAGCTTATTTTGAAGCGAAAGATAATTTTTTTTATAAACATGGTATTGAAAAATTGGAAAAGCGTTGGAACGATTGTATCACCCTAAAAGGTTATTATATTGATGAATAAAAAAAAATTTGGCAAAAAAAATGTTGTTTTCATTGTTAGTCTCGGGACTTATTGATCCATGTGTTAGAGACTTGAAAGTTTGCACAGATCCGTTTTTCGTAAAATGCAAAGCTAAGTTCGTTAATGGGCAAAAATGGACCATTAGGGGGGGTACCCCCCAAACGAACGAAATCGTTTTTTGTAAATATCTCAAAAACGGTGCATTTTATCAAAAAAGTTCAAGAACAAAAGTTATTTAGGATATCATTCTGCATAAAACTCCCATACATCAAAATCCGATTGGAATAAATTTTAAAAAATCTTATTGGAAAGTTTGACTTTAAATTGGAATTTTGGTATAACTGTTCGAATTTTGATACGAATATCACCATACGGGTCTCCAATGATTGCCAGATTGGCAATTATAGCTTTTGTTATGTTTATCTGTAACGCTACTTATAAGGATCGACTTCTCCCAGTAAACCTTAATCGATTTTGAAGCAGGTATTAAATTATAATCCAAAAGTGTATTAAATTTTCCGCAATATAATCTTTGGAGTGAAATTAGCTTGATTTTTTAAAATCCTTTTTTTTTGCAGGATTTGCCGTCTTTAGATTGAGGTTTTATAAACATTTTCTTTTCTACTGCTGTACCTACAACTTTAAACGGACCGCAAACTACGAATGGGATAAAAACATTTGGAAGAATTGAGCATAAAAGTTTTCCTTTTTAAATTAGTATCCAAAGTATTTTTTCTTTGCTTAATTTTATTTAAAAATCTCTGTAGCCGTATTAAGTCTTTCCTACATTTTTTTCTTTTTAATGAAAAGTCTTTTTCACCCAAACCGTAAAGTTCTCAAAACTAATAATACGAATGAATCTCGAGGTTAGGTACGAGAAATTAGCTTTTCGTCCAAAAAAGCGTGTCAAACAGAAATTACGTAAGAGGAAAATCCCAATTTCGTGCTTGAAGAGTCATAATAACCCTTGCCTAAAAACAGTTTGCATTACGAATTTTCGCAAGAGAAACATTTTCTTTGAAGTAATAAGACAAGCAAAAAGAAAAATTAAAATTTATTTACACTTTATGCAGTATTTTGCCAGTTTGAATCTACAAATGTCTTGTGCAATTTTAACTCTTCGTCTCGCTGCAGATCTGCATTCTATGAAATTGTACATGAGGCCTACATATTTCCAGTAGGTATCCGTATTTCGACTTACTACCAAACAGTAGTTGAAAAGTTTGAGAAAATTTACGAGCACTAACGCAATTGCTGGCAAAGCTGGTAGACGTGGAACTCAAATTGACTTTGGCGTGAGACTTTTCAACTATCTGATGTCTGTTTTTATAGAGAGTCGAGCTATACTAGATATACGATTATACATATATTATGTACAAATTGAAAATTTCCTCAGATAGTTCTGCAGTTGACGCCAACACTACGAAACAACTTGTATGTTTGTCGATATATGTTCCTCCTATTTATTAACACTTGATGTTGGTTTGTGGAATTAGAACAAGAGGAAAAGCAAAACATCTCGTGGAAATTGAATTTTCTTCTTGAATTTTCTTCCTTGGACGAAAATGTAGGCGTTCGACACACAATGGGCCAAGGAGAAATTCAGTCTCAAGTCTGCAGGATTACGAAAATAAGGGTAGATTGAGAATTTGGTTTTGGAAACACTAGAAAATAGGGAAAGATTTCTGCTGATGGTTTTGTGTTCAGAGAGTCTCAGACTCGTTAAAATTTATCGCTTCATTATTGAAATAAGTGTTCGCCATAGGCATATTAAACGAGTTTAAATACAGAAACTCGTTATTGTTAAGTGTATGGAATACCATTCGAAACTAATTTTTAGGTAAATTGATAAAATGGAAAAGTTGAACATGCCTTAATTGTTGTTTTTATTCTGAAAACTCAAAGTTGTTTAATATTCAGTTAATATTAAACACCAAAATAGTCTCCTTACAAATGCCCCCTTGAATTTCCAACGGGTTAGAGGTTCAAGGATTGAAACACAGATTCAGTCCGAGGTTTAGAGGGTGATAAGGGCTTAGAGAGAAAACTATATGAAGCAAAGACCGCAACGTGCCGAAGTATTCTTAAAAACTCGTAATTTAAAAAAAAAGAAAAAAATATAAAGCAAAAACTTCACAAAAGGGAAATCTTCAAAATCTAAGAAATTCAGAAATCGTTAACTGCCTTAAATAAGATCTGTTTCTGCGTTTTCCAAGCAAACAAACAAAATGAAACCTTACAAATGCACCGAAATTCCACCGGTTGAAAATTTGGGGGGAGGGGTGTAGTTACAAACTTCATATGCAATAGCAAACATAACAAAAGCTATAATTGCCAATCTGGCAATTATTGAAAACCCGTATGGTGATATAGCATTATTCGGCGAACAGTTGTTGTATCAAAATTCAGTTGTATCAAAATTTCACTTTGAAGTCAAACTTTCCAATAAGAATTTTTAAAAAATTTTTCCAATCGGATTTTGATGTATGGGAGTTTTATGTAGAATCATCTCCTAAATATCCTAAATATCTTTTGATCTTGCACTTTTTAGATAAGATGCACCGTTTTTGAGATATTCGCAAAAAACGTTTTCGTCCGTATGGGGGGTACCCCCCCCCCCCCCCCCCCCCCCGCAATCCGCGCCACAGACGGACGGACATGCAAAAATTTATTTTTTTTATCATTCTAAACACACTGGTGTAATTCATTTTTGTGTGTGATGACGGGATCTTGGCGTTACAAACGGTAAGGCAAAGTTAATATACCCTTTGGTTTCACCATACGGGTATAAAAACTTGATCCTGCATCAGTCAAAGTGGTTGATTCAAAAGACAGACAGGCACAAAAAATAACAGGAAAATGGAAACCTTAGCTAGGAAAGTATTCGCTTGCATAAGGTTAACTTCCTCGACTTGAGCCACTCGACGGAAAACCACTTAAAGGTAGAGTTTCCAATCTATTAAATGCCTGTACGACTGTACGATATGAAATTATAATTGAATTTTCTTAGAGGAGTTACAGCTTTGAGCTTTGTATTCACTTGAATAGGAAAGGGTCCCATATAATTTCTAGTTTAATTTTGTGATGTAATTTTCATCATTTTCCTCTGGCTTGACTCCTGTCTTTATTAAATATTGTAGATGGAAAAAATTCCGTTTTAAGATGAGGGTATAAAAATTATATGACTGGATATGAATGTCAACAAAGCCGTATGTGAAAACTTAAACATAACTTTTTCATCTTGGTTTTTACTTGAATTTTGTCTCATAATGGGAAATGGTTTTTGCTTTGAAAGCTTTTAGTTCGTTTTAGCTATCACGAGAATTTTATGAAATTTGTGAATAAAGTTATGTGAAAAATTATGAGAAAATTCCGAGAAAGTTTAATTTAAAATTTATTGAAAGAGTTTTGAAACTAATGTGAGTATTTGTTTTTTAAGTTTAATTAAAAGTAATAGAATCCATTGAAAATGTTAGGTTTTTGATGAAAAACAACTTAGAAGTTACTAAAGTAATTTCTCATTTAATTTCGAGAAATATCTCATGAGCTGTACAAGATATAAATAAAGTGGTGAAATGGATATTGCTTTCAGTTTTTGTATGGATATTGCACAAAATACATACTTGGGGAAAAATTCAGATCCAAATTTTTTTGTTGAAATATTTTTTTAACAGAACTTTTTTTTCGTAATAAGGCACCCATCTTACACCTTATCCGCGAGTTTTATTCTTCGACACTAAATTCACGTTTCACAAGCGTTTACATTACGACACAAGATTCTGAAATTTATTCCTGACAGACACCACCCACCGGAACTGGAACTTTTTACACAAAATCGCGGGACTTTATATGTTTTTACTTTGCTTTGGTTCGCTGTAAATTGGAGAACACTTAAGTCCGTCGAAAGAGTCGGTATTGGATTTTGAGTGTGGATCGCTTAGAGACGCGTCGGAAAAGGGGTTACAAGCAGTTTCGATAATTGCTTTCGACTTCAGATTTGGTGGATTTTGTGTGATGAGTATGTCGAGTGTTGGATATTATATTTTTTGATCGTGCATTTATGAGAGAACGACATAAGCATAAATTCTCGCGTTGATTGGTATGGTGCCGGGTGATTAAGGCCCCATTAACAAATTATTAAAAAAAAATAGAACAAGAATATAATTTAATATTGGATTTCAGTTGAGTGTGCAGAGAACACTTGCGAACCCTAGAATAAATGTTACTGGGGCTTCTTTTTAAATTTTTGAACAAATCATTAAAAAGTAAAAAAAAAATGATTATTTTAAGGCGAAAGGATTACAAAACTTAAGCTACGATACACGACCATTTGCTAAAAGTGAAAAAGAACTCAGAGGAAAGTCCATAACACGTCACCCTTTTTGCGGGAAAGGGGATCACACAAGAGTGTGACAAAGGTACTAACAAACCATAACCATAAGCGTTGAAAGACGAGGGAGGGGTAGTTCCGAAACCTTGTGATGCATTTTACGGACAGCTCTTACTTTCCTAGGCACTTTTGCATTGCTTTCCCATACATCAAAAATCGAATGGAACTGTTTTTAACGACTGGATAATATGCTGACATTTATTTTTTACCTCTCCTTTGATATAGAGAGAAAGTATTGTATTCATGACGGAGACCGACCCAAGAACGAGGGCAGATAGAAACTTTCCGATCAGTACGAAATCCGTTTCAGGCAAAATTATAAGGATGTCCGCGCATTTGTCTGTCGGTTTGTCTGTTTTACGGATCTTAAATAACTCGAGAACGCGTTGAGCAAGTGACTTGAAATTTTTGCAAATAAGATTTACAAAAATCGTAGTTTTCTACCAACCTTTGGAAAAGTAATTTTAGTTACAACGGGCACAATTTTTTTTAAACAATACCGTTGCTTTGAAATTTTATCGAAGCTTATGTGCTTTTTGAAAAAAAAAATATAATAAAATTTAAAGGATCTAAAGTTTTCCGCATTTTTTGCTTTAATCGTTTATTGTGAAAACCATCGACATCTAATTTCATTCAGATTTTCACGTCAGTTTAAATTAAAAAGCGTTTCCTCTGGGGTGACATATTTTTTTTGTGAAAAAACTGACCTTAAATTTATAGTACCAAAATAGAAGCGATTAAGGTAATAAAATAAATAAATTCCCACGGTAAATTATCGTCTCCATTGAACCTGAAAAAGGGGATATAATAGATGGAAATTGTTTTTTATTATTATGGATATTCGCGCTTTGACAAAATCGATTGATGGCCTGATCTGGACGGGGCCGTCCATTCTTATGGTAGCATTTAAACACCAATTTAATGGAAATTGTGAGCGCGCAATAGTAAAAGCATAGGCAGAGTAGAGCAATAGAACAGGTCATCCATCCATCAAAATCATTAAAATCAATCGTCGCCTTATTGCGTCATTTCCATTTTCCCGGCTAAAGCTTTGTTGATGTGGAAAAGCCAATGGGGGTGGAAATATACTAAAACGGGTGCAGATCTGGTCAGTGGGTGGAAATGTTTTTTTTTTCGAGAGGTTGTGTGTTTTTATTTTTATTCATAAATATAAAACCGAACATTAGACACCAATATTGGCATAAAACTGAGGTTTACCGGTACATCGGATAGACGCCGCATTGTCGTTTTTCTGATCAAAAACATGACGGTTCGATCGAAGTAAAGTTGGATTAACTTACAGTTACTGTCGTGTACATAATATGCTAATGCTCATTAATGGCGCTTGAAAAGGGACTCTCGCTATGAAGTCATCAGTGACATAAAAAATCAAATTCTGTCTTCCACATCAAATCAACAGAAAATTATTTTCCGATAGGGATAAAAAAAGGTCGAACAAAAAAAAAATCTATGAAAGGAGACTAAATAAAAATGTTTTTGTAATCGTTATTTTTATTTTTTGTTAGGTTTGTTGATTCACCTTTAAAATAAGGGGTAAAAATTCTGAGCGCCTCGTGATTGAAAGGTTTGAGAAATTCAATGAAGAATCCTGTTGTAAGTTCTGTACATACGTCACACGTTTAGGTCGCGAAGAGGGGGTTGCTGCGGTAGTGTAATGACGGTGTAAAATCTGATACAAAAAGTCGCGATAAATAATGTTGGTGGACAAGATTGGAGAAGAGTTTGAAAATGCGAAAATTACCGTGACGTATTTTATGGACAGTCCTTTAGTTTTTATCCCCCTAAAAACCAAAAATCATAATTTTTAAAACATTGGAAAAACCTAAAACTTTTTTCTCTCACTATGAGAACTTATTGTAGTAAAGTGAGAACTTATTGTAGTAAAACTTTTGGTAATTTATATAAAGAAATTTCACTCAAGATTTTTAAAACCCTGATTGCTATATATATCCGGAACAACTCTAGCTCAACATAAATCTCAATGTTTATTAATTTTCTTATCATGTCTTGTAGACAATGAGTCATTAGCAAATAGAATAAACATAAAAACATAGGAATATCAAAACTATGTTAAACAACATGTTTTCAGTTTTTTACATGTTCCGCATGTCCTTAATTCTTCTAGAAAATTGTTTTGTGGTGTTTTTCGTGCTCTGATTGGTGATAATTAAGGGAATTAAAATGTTTTCAGGACTTGAGATCAATAAATTTGGTAAAAATTTCTACCTCTTTTGAAATTCATGCTATAAAAATAAGTATGTGTTTTTCGCGAGAATGTGGTTTACTCCCATTTCATGTTGCTAACAGATTGTTTTTACTTTCTATACGAAATATATTAATATTATCTTCATAAAAAGTTTCGACCTCTTAATTTTGCCTAAAAAATATTTCCCTAGCAGTTTTGAGTCGATTGGAGCATTAATTTGCTTTTACCATAAATCGATATCTTTTATCGCTATCGAGATATTTTGGAGAATTCATATCTATTATATTATAGGCTAGTGTGTCTATTTGTGCCTGTTTACATTAGGACTCATTTTGAGGCGGCACGTCTTTCGCTCCGGCCAAGTGATGGTGAGGGACGCAGTGGGGAGGGAAACCAAAAAGAGCGAACGAAGTTTAGATTCACTTAAAATTATCGGTCGCAAACCGGTGTTTCAGTCTGGTCGTTAAAACCTGTCGTTTAGTTTTGTTGATGAAACCGGTTTATGAATCCAGATAAAGCGAACCGTGTGCACACGGCAGAAAAGTGACGAAAGACGTGCCGCCTCAAAATGAGTCCTAATGTAAAGAGGCACTTTGTCTGTCTGTTTGTTCGCTTAAAACTCGAGAGCCAATAAACCGGTTTCGATGAAACTTTCAGGAGAGCTTACTGGTATCAAGGAGCAGGTTTTACACCATGGGTCAGCCCACGGCATACAGACAACCAAGGTATGCTGTAAACTTTTGATAGTCAGGTGTGACGTCATTTGTGCCGACTTTTTTTAATTAATTTTTATGTTTATTGATCACTATTTAACGCATTTAATTCACAAACTCACAAATATTTAATTTAAATCGCACAAAAATTTAAATAACCATCCACAAAACAAAATTCCTTCTGAACTTGACGAACTAATCGGCACAAGTGACGTTGCAAAGAAACGTCAGATTTGAGTTTATGGCATACCTTGTTTGTCTCTATGCCGTGGGTCAGCCCCTTGTTTCTTACCAGTTTCTTCGATTTATGTCTATTGCTTTCTGTTTTTCTGTCTGTTCGCCTATAACTTGATCGATTTGGATGAAGCTTTCAGGGGAGCTCACTGGCATCGATAAGCGGATCTTAGATTATAGGTCGACCCGTGGTAGGGGTTGCACGGCAAATTCTGAATAATGGGAAAATTTAAAACAGATTAAAAGTTCAAAGTTCAATTTTTTTTGATTTATTGAATTTTTGTCGTATGTTGAGAACGGGAACAAAACACACACTGAGCATCGTATATCTAAACGATTTAGACGAAACGTTTTAACTCGAGAGATGCTTGTAGTTGAAAGAAATTGAAGTATGCAAGCTTGTAAAACAGGAAATTTTATATGTAGATGAAGGAGCTTAAAAAATCAGCATTTTTAAAATCTTTTTTCGATTTGTTAAGATTTAATTTTTCAAAATCAAATAAAGAAGAAAGAATAAAAAAAACATAATAAAATTCTTTCCCTATATTTTACACATTTTAGTTCTCATACATATTCCCTATTCACATGAGTACATAAATAAAATAATTTCTATTTTTACTTCATGTCAACTGCGAATAAATTCCAAGAAATTTTTCCAAAATAAAGAAAAAAAAAACAAAATTTTCCATAGCGATTATGGTGCTTTGACACTTTCGCGCCATGTTGCGATGAAACATAATATTTCTCATAAAAATAATATCAAAATACAACAAAAATATTGATCATTGGTATGATGTCAAATAAAAACAGTGACAAAAATTTAGAAACGATAGCAACAAAGGGGATGAACTGAGGAACTCAATATCGATACCTTCTTATATCCAATAAATCTAATTCTGAAACTTGATCACGTTAGGGAAAACATATTCAAGACCGAAAACGGTTGTCGTTAGATATAATGACTCAGCACTATGAAAAAGAAGTCCTTTTCATCGACACTCCTGCCACTCAGATTTCAAATAGGGGTGGAAGGTTCGGTGTTTTTTCTCTGAAGAACTCTGAGTTTTCTTTTTATCGACTTTAGTGCTTGGGGTGGAGCTCAGGAAGGAAAATTCTTAAAACAAGTCAAGAAAACCATACTGCCGTTGGGAGTAGATGTTGTCCTGTAATCACCCCAGCTCCCAAACCCCTCTGTTGACTCTATTTATTATATTTAAACGATTTGATGGAAGCCAACATAGAGTGTCAGTGATGGTATTATATTTCATATATTGACGTATATTGACCTCCAAAAACCTCTCGTTGGCATACAAAAAGGACGTGCGATTTCGTTGTACCCTCAAAACTTTGAAATTGTGACATTTTTTTAAGGAAGTTTTTTTGAGTTAAGCTAGGAGTTGAACTACACTATTTTAGGGAAATGTTTGTCTATTTAAGTGCTCGAAACATCTTTGATACAAACAGTGTCGATATCTAAGATAGATCTTTTACGGAAGTTTGATTAATCATGATAAATGATTCCTTTCAACGTTTCTTTCGTCAGTGCTCTTGGAGTTCTCTTCATTCAAAGATAACCATATATTCGAATTTACGGAAAAACTTTGCTAATGTATTTTACTTCAAGTTAGTAACTTGTCTATCTGCCGTTGAAGTAATGTTGGAAAACTAAAAAAGGACCACATTCATCTAAAATTCATTAGAGTTCTTGTTGAGTGCTATTATGCTTTTTCGAAAATAAAGAAACATTCAAGAAACTCGGAGATGTGAACAAAAAAATAAAGAAACATCAATTTTCTTGATAGTGTTTTTTATTCAATTAATTTGTCTACAGATGTTTTCCGAAAAATTGTTTAGGATGTTATCCACTTAAAAAAAGGTTTAAAACGTAACACAAGAGATCGGAGAGCGGTCGTCGCGACCACAAACTCACAGAAATGGTTTGAATTTAAGTTTGAATTTAAAAAAAATTGCGACAAAAATATCTTTTTTTTTTTTACAAAATTAGAATAAAACTATAGGAGTATATTATGTTTAGTATACCGTTTGTAACTCATCGAACAAATCATTGGACACCCAAAATGGAATACACCAGGAATGACAAAAGATTTTGATTTCCGCATGTCCGTCCGTTTGTCTGTACGTCTATGCGTGAACATCATAACTTTCTAGAGACTTGACATTTTGAGCTAGAGACTTAAAATTTTTCACAGTTGTGTTTCTCGCAGATGGAAAGGCTGAGATCTTGAACGGACAAAACCGGACCATTCCTTTCCCCCCATAAAAGCGAAACAGTTTTCTTTTACAATTTTCTCGAAAAATATAATTTAAAATATGTTCCATACAACAAAATCGAATTGGACCAATCCAAACCCTCTCTCCTAAATAAATGGATTTTTTTTTTCATACTCCTTCTATCTCTCTTGTCTTTTAAAAGTGTGGCGTATTTTTTGGGCAGCCATGAGATGATCTTTTCTATCATAAAATCGCTTGAATTGCAGAAATAATCAGGGTATTCACAGTCGTCTTTGAAATTGCGGGTAAATTTACCGCTCGGTAATTCAGTCAAATTTAACAGATTTTTACCGAGACGGTAACTTGGTTCATGTAAAAATGAATTACCGGATTCGGTAATTGTAGACATGCCTTGAGTCGTGTTTTTCGGCCCGGGTATTCGGTATCAAGAATCAACCGCGGGTGGCGCTAGTAATGTTTTTAGTTGTCAAATTTTCTCGCTGGTTATCTCATCGGACTGCAATTTTTTTCAATTTTGATAGCCGTTGCCACAATAGAAATTCAAAAGAATACATCAAACATGGATTTAAAGGTATGTGACATATTTTACAATTAAATTCGCAGTTCATGATTTGGTCACGTATCCAATAAAAGCGCTGTTCTCAAATCTGTGCTGTGGGATGTTCACAGCAGAATATTTTCAATCTTTTAATATTACCGAAAATACCGAATACCGAAAATTAAAAGAGGATTGTGAATCCCCCAATATTTTTTTTGTACGAATGGCAACGTTTTGTGTGACAAATTGTCCTGTTGTGAAAACCGGATCAAAATCTCTACAGAAGGATAGGAGATAGCATGGTAGAGGTTTATGGATGTACTCTGAACCAGAGCGTAACAGTACAGTTTTTATCTGCAGTTTGGGATCTACAGGAGTTTGCTTTCACTGAACGCAAATGTTTTATTGGAAATAAGTTGTCTAATAGTGAAAACCTGATCAAAATTACCTCAGGAAATATCAGGGGAGAGGGCAAGATGTAAGGGGGATTGGGTTAACGCAAAACTTTAAATACGATGCTGTTGTTACTGAAAACTGTGTAAAATTATTCTGTTCTTATTCTGTACATAGTAAACATAACTCCCACGTCTCTCATGGCAATCTGTCCAACCGCTTCGGAGTTTGCTGGTAACAAACAAACTAGAATTTGAATTTTATCGTTGATATTGTCTAAAATACCGCTGTGAATAACTTTTAAAATGTATTTTTTTAAATTAAAAAAATCATTTTTTTTTACGAAAACAATGTTAGGAAAGGACGAAAGAATTTTACATTCCTGAAAAATTAGTCACATGATCAATGGATTTACATAATCTTACATGATTTCAAAACATTATAATTGGACTTTTAACGTAAATAAACCAAAAATGATTATTTTTTACCACCATATTCAGACTTTTTCATGCTCAAAGAAAAACCATATGCGTGCGATGGACGAAGAAAGTTGCAAAGGTCACTAAATCAACACAAGTTTAACAATGAAATAAGCACACAACATTTATATTAACATTAATATTTGTGTCTGTGCGATGGGAATCTTAAATTCTCATTTAATGCAAAAATACCATGCGGTCATATTGGCCGAAGGGTCCTTGGCGGCTGAAAGGACGACGTAAAATGTTTCATTTGCCGACTAAATTGTTGCTGATTATGTTGCCCCCGAGGGAGTTCGGCACACCATGTTCTCCTACTCCTCTGGATTTTCATTTCTCATCATTCCTGTTGTCGTCGTCGGTCGGTGGTGGTTGATAAAATGAGAACTCGACTCTTTGCCGCAAGGATAAAAACGATAAAATTCTAACAAATGAGAGAAGTTTTGCTCTAAGGATGTGTGTAAACTTACATTTCCTATTTTGGAATTCAAATCAACAGAGTTAATTGCTTTCGTCACGTCATCGTTAGCCTTTAATCGAAAAAGGACTCCTGCTGGATGTAGTATATGAAATGCTAATTTCGTATTAGCTTAGGCGGGTGAGATGTGCAATGATTCTGTTCGTCTTCCAAGACGTCTGTTAGTCAGACGACATGATTTCAAAACATTAAAATTTCGTACTAGAAAATTTTAATAAAGTCCCACACAGTTTTAGACTTTCAAAGATCAAGGACGAAGTGTCCTTTTTTGTGTAAGCAAAATTATTTTATGATTGGTTTAATATATAATCTACAGAAATAAGAAACACCCGAAAACAAAATATTTTTTCATCTTATCTCATCTCATCTCATCAAATCGATGAGAATTTTTCCAAGAGATCCTTAAGCAGAAACACGTGCAGAAAAAGGACCTCATATTTTCCTTTTTGGGCCGAGGAAAGCACCAACTTTAATTTGAGATTTTAAGAAATTCATGAGTTCTGAAAATGAAAAGAAACGAGAAAGGCCAAAACCGTCTGAAGGCGTCTCGGTTAGGATTTGAGAGGCGGATTGATGGGGTGTTGCTGAACATTTTCGCAGATAATGGGAATGTTGTTGGTGGTTGGAAGCCGCAATAGCGGCTAACATTGTTGGTGGCGTCGGTGATGAACTGGGTTAAGTGGGAGAAATGAGGCAAAGTCGAAATTGAAAACTAGGACGAAAGAGAATAAATATCTGGAACTGTTGAAGGATTCCAGGAGATATCCTTGATTCCGGTTAAATCGAGGGGAACGGAGGATAGAAATGAATACCAGAGTCGTCTGGAAATACGTTAACCATGATGATGATGATGAAAAGTTGGAAGAAAATTTTTGGGGTGGTTCAGACCACTTATTTTTTGGAAGTTTCTGAATACAATTTTGACTCCGGGGTGGCTATTCCTGAATGCTTTGGTAAAAATGTGAATTTTCGTGTGTTTCTACAGGGAAAACATATTGAAGCTAGTCAATAAAACATTAGCGGAACAGGCACAAGCAAACATCTTCATTTTATCCTTGTGGGGCGATTCGAGATAAGAAAAAGACGGCAAAATACTTCAGATAAAATCTTAATGCGGGGCCAACATGTGTATGGCGGTAAATGAGATAAGAAGGTCGCTGAGAATGAATAATGTACATGTACCA
Organism: Chrysopilus asiliformis; assembly: GCA_964034945.1. NCBI lineage: Eukaryota > Metazoa > Arthropoda > Insecta > Diptera > Rhagionidae > Chrysopilus > Chrysopilus asiliformis. The sequence goes on from OZ035961.1 coordinate 98,078,536, forward strand.
GCAGCAGCATAAACTTTAAGCAATACAAATCGATTTAGTGGCATAGAAGAGGAGGAGGAGAAGAGAAAACATTTTGCTTCTCATGTACATTTTTATTTCTTACAGCCAATTCATCCTCCATCGCTCCAAGATTTTTTCGCTGGAAGAAGAATTTCTTCCATCAGGTTTTCCAATTTTATTTTAATTTTTAATATTTTCATAATTTATTTTGAAGTCACTCACATTTTTCAGTTTTTCATATTTTAAGTAAGGATTTGTGTAATGCCGCCGTCTTCTGTAATTCCGCTTTAGCCAGGATTAGAAATTTGCTTTAATGGATCAAGATCTCTTTAAATATTTGAAGTAAATTTGTCAGGATTGTAAATTTCAATTTATTTCAAAATAAACGCACATTAAAAATTTTCTTAACAAATTTCTACGCTTTTAATGGTATACTATTGGTGGTGGAGCAATTATAAAATTTAATTGTAATTTGTTTCGTGGTTTAATCAATTATTAATTTCATATTTTGAGTTAATTTATTTTGCTATAATTTTTGTGGCCAGAATTCGACAGGCTTCAAATGGGATGTACCTAAGGACGGTCAATAAAAAAATTCACACTTTTAGCGGAAGGGAAGAGATGGGAATGGGGGTTGCTGTAGTGTGTCGGTGGTACTAAACTTCTCACAAAAAATTGAGAAAAAGTTACTACATACACTCAGAAAAATGTCCAGGTCAACTTTTTGTCAGGTTAACTCTGACCGCTAGCTGGCTTACAGAGGTTTCCATTACATGACATTACATCCTCAAAATGCCTATCTAAGGGCAACTCGTGCAGCTCCCAATGCCCTACTTCACCTGCTGGTGGCTTAATTTCAGAATTTCTCCGACCACAGGTCAACTCAGTTTTACTTGCCCACATGCAGGCGAACGCGCGCCTGCCCGAGGCCAATTACGCCGTATGTTGGTCGTCGAGTTAGCCTCCATTTTTCTGAGTGTAGGGTGAGGGAGGACAAAAGGCTGAAAATTACCGTGACTTATTTAATAGCTCTTAAGAAAATTTCAAAGTTTTCATACTTTTTTAAAATTTTAATATAAATTAGGGCTGCACCCTGAACTGCTTCGTGGTTTATCCCCTACCCATAGGTCGGTTTTTGGTCTCCTTGCCCTCGTCGGACTCGTTGAATAATCCGGTGGTGAAAACCGGATCAAATTTTTTTTACCGTTGAAAAGATATTTGGGTAGGGGATAAGAAGCAAGTGGAGTTTGCGTTTTATTCGAAGACATAGACTATCATGCTTATTCACAAAAGCTATTATTGCTTGTTAATACCCATAACAATTGTTTAAATAGAAATCGGTATTCACATTTCACTTTGCTTGCTATGAACTTTCGATAATATTGTTAAGCTAAAAATTGTCAAATGAAACCGTATTCAGAGTAGGGCTTCTCATTTCCCGTAGAAATTGAAATCCCGGGATTCCGGGACAAAAATATTCAAAATCCCGGGATCCCGGGAAATCCCGGGATTCGCTAACAAGCAAGAATTTATCCAATTAGATGGGAGAAAAATGTGTAAAATCAAAACAATACAAAAAATGCGTTATTGATTTCAATTACAGTCAAAGTCCTCTAACTCGAATTGTCTGCTGCCATCAAAATCGTTTCGAGTTAGAGGAATTTCGAGTTAGAGAAATTGAAATTTTTTTTTTAAATACATGTACTGTACATATATGTATATTTAATCGTTTTTATAAGTTTTTAAAACAAGCTAAAAACAACAAAAAACAAAATAAATTATCACAAAATAAAAAATTAAATACCAGCTTCTAGCTGTTTTAAGGTAGACGCATAAGGGGTACAGAACCATGCAATAAATAGCATTTTTCTTGCCCCTGTGTAAACTTTTGAACCCGTGTAGTTTTCACTTTAGTTGAATAAGTTTTGGAAAGGGCACAGTCTCTAGTTTCATTCATATATGGCTTCAAGAGCCACCGAATTGCAGGGGGATGGTGAGGGGTTAACGAACTTTCTCGTGATTTTTCACAGAAATCATGCCATGAAAAATCACGAGAAAGTTCGTTAACCCCTCACCTACCCCTGCAATTCGGTGACTCTTAATAATATGGTTTATATATTATATGGATCACATTAGAGACTGTGCCCTTTCCAAAAATTCCTCAACCAAAGTGAAAACTACACGGGTTCAAAAGTTAGTTTAGGGGCAAAATCGTGCATCGTTCTTTATTTTGTATAGAAATCCGTTATTTTAGATTAAGATTTCGCGGTAACATTTTCGCACTTCCAAAATTTTTCAATTTTGAACAAAGTGGATTGTATCTCATCGGAAACATTAGAAGTCATCTCAATTGCAGATTGCAACGTTTCAATGGCCTGTTCTATTTCACATTTTTCGGGCTTTGAAATATCGAATATTTGGACATCATTATCATCACTATCAGAATCGCCAGTTACTTCTTCCAAAATTCTGTTTGAATCAGGAGTGTCCGTAATTAAGATTTCGTCATCTTAATAACTCATTTAATCCTGTACTGCCTTAATAAAGATACGTCAAACCAATACAAAGCATAAATTTGCTTTCCAACCCGTGGAAATAGTGTTGCGGAACAGAGACAATAGGGCTTGATCTAAAGACTGTTTCTTTTTCTTTGCTGCAATTTTGAGAGAGAGTATAGGATGAGCATATTTTGTGTTTTATTTCGACTTAGAGGAATTAAAATAGACCAAAGAGCTCCAAAATCGCTTCGAGTTAGAGGAATTTCGACTTAGAGAGTTCTTTTTTAAAAAAAAATTGAAGGGAGCGCAAAAAAAGGTCAAAAAATTCGAGTTAGAGGAAAATTCGAATTATAGGGATTTCGAGTTAGAGGACTTTGACTGTATTAATATTTTTAATATCGTTAAAAAGAGTAAAAAAAATGTTAATAAGAAATAGCGGGATTCCCGGGAAATTTAATTGAAATCCCGGGATAACGGGATGATATTTTACCCCCGGGATCCCGGGAAAACGGGATCCCGGGAAAACGGGATCCCGTTTGAGAAGCCCTAATTCAGAGTGCACTATTGCTTGTTAGAAATGGTTAAAAGTGTTGTTACGATAACAAAAATAAATTTTAGTTGTTTGGGAAGAAATATTTTTTTTTTCAATCAAAAAAATTGATCTTATAATTCCATTTATGGACATTGTGGCGGAAGAAGAACGGTAAGATAAAAGGATGTGATTTAAAGCCATGAATTACCCATTGATACAGTAAAACACACTTAAATGCAATACGCTTAAATGCAAAGCTCGTGTAATTGCACCCAAAATTTGTGCCTGGAGGATTTTAAAGCATTTTTCATATGAATATATACACACGCTTAATTGCAATACTTGCTTAAATGCAACCATTTTCATACTGCAAAAGTATAAATTACATGAAATTTTACACGCTTAAATGCACATGTGCAAAAATGAAATGTAATCACACAAAAAAAAGTGATTTTTGTTATTTTTATGTGATAAAATGAATTCTTAATTAGATTCTTTGTTTTTGTGTAGCCTAATTGAATTTAAATGTTTATTCCAGGAATATTAAAGTTGCATGTTTATATTTGACTCGCATAATTGCACATTAATGTGTATTACTCCGTGCTTCCGTGCTACGGATAAATGCAAAACACGGATAAATGCACATTAAATTCTGCGAAGTTCGATGTGCATTTAAGCGTGTTCTACTGTGTTGCTTTTTTAAAGACTATCTGGGAGAAGTGCTCGTTCCATCCTACATGGCAAAAAATCCTGGAGTATTTTTCAATCCAAAAATTATATTGACGAAATCTTAATACATATTTTGGATTGGAATTTAATACATGCGAATTTTTGAAAAGATTTTAGCCTTTTTTGCAGTCATATTTGAACAGTTTTTTATTATGTATCGAACTTAAGTACTTTTAACATTAATGTCTACAATTTAATCAAAATTTTAGACTTTAATACTGAATTAAACCAAAAATAAATTTATAAAAATTTCCAATCCATATTATTGGATTAGAATTTTCCATTGGATTACATATAGGTCCAGCGTAATCCAGTTTTGATTGGAAAAAAACTCAAAATTGATAAAATTGTCCATGTTACAAGCCAAATTTCATTTAAAAGAGTTTATGTTGAAAAGATTTTGATTAAAAAAATATCAGTTGTCATTAACAAAAAAATTTCCTCCGCAATATTTAGTTTCGGAAAAAAATATGTGAAAAATAATGTTTTTCCAAATATCTCAAGAACCGGTAAAGATACGTAAAAAACGTTTAAAGAAAAAAAATGCAGGAAATTTTAATTCTCTTCAATATGTGTAATTTTTCATAAAAGTTCAGTTTCTGAAAAATTTTCAAAAAAATGATTTTCGTCAAATATTTTGAGAACCGCTAGTGATACAAAAAGGCTGTTAAAACAAAAAATGTAAAACATTTTATTTCCTTTAAATTTTGTTATATTTTTTTCCCCAAAATCGCATAGGTTTTGATAAATTTTCAAAATACTGTATTTTTTCAAAAAAATGGTATTTTTTGAAAAAATCGTATTATTTGAAGAGGTACCCGTTATAGCTAACTTTATTTTTCCAAAAGTTGACTAAAAACTACGATTTTCGTAAAACTGATTTTAAAAAAAATTCAAGTCGCTAGATAAACGGGTTCTCGAGTTAATTAATTTTGCCTGAAACGGATTTTGTACTGATTAGAAACTTTCTTTCTGCCCCCCGTTGTTCTCGAGTCTGTCTCCGTCATGAATACAATATTTTCCCTCTATAGCAGACGAAAGTAAAAATAGAATTTGATTATTAGTTAGGCTAAGAGCTCTCATATCAATTTTTTTAGCAATAAAAAGAAATTGGACAGCGAATGCAAGTGCCGACAAATCCCGACTTTTAGCACGATTTTAGTTTTTAATATCAGAAGATAAACAGAGAAAATAAAAAAAAAAAGAAATTATTAAAAACTGAAAACATAATGGAAATCCTATTGAGCAAAGTTGAGCATCGCTTTATTAAAATGAAAAGCTTTGATATGAAAGTCCCCCATAGTTATACTAAAGTATATATACATATTCCCAACAGGATTCAAAAACGAAAAGAACATCAACAAACATACAAGAATATTGGTTGGTGGTACCATAATAGTTATGGAAAATATCAAAGGAGCTTATATATCATTTTATCGATTCGAATGTTATTTATCTTGTATACATTTGGGATTTCAATTCACACAGCCATCAATTTAAAAATATGATGTGATTATATCTATTTATGCTCTTTATACTACATACGCTCCAATCAATATTGATATCAATTTTGAACAGTGGAAGAAATGGAAAGGCAGAAAGGGTATTAAAATCGACAAACATGAGGATGAAACGATAACTAAACATTTCATCCCTTTCCACATGGGAATCGAACCGTTGAAAATGGTTGAAAACAAATTTTTAAAAATGGAGCACACTCGCTAAAAACACCAGGATGTGAAAATGGGAAGACGTCCTTTTTAGGTGGTCAAACTGGATTGATTACGATCACTCCGGCATGTAGGAGGATATTATTTCTGCACTCAAATCCCATTCCAAGGCCTATGAAAATTCCCAGTTAACGGCTCGTATCACATAGCAGTAAATTTTAATTTTTTATGCTTTTAATGTTTAAATGTCAGCATTTCTGCACTCCAGCATGGATATTTTTTTTACCCCCAAAGATTTAAATGTTCATTTACTTGTGATGCGTTTTTTTATTCATTTCATAAAACCTGAAAAAATTATGTTCATTTATGGGAATTTCGTTTGTTTTTATTACGACTACCGAACATATGATGGACAATCATTAAATAAAAACATTGAAAAAGATTAAGCACTGGAAAAAAGTGTTGCGGTGAAATGATTAACGATAAAATTTTTTTTATAGTTGTTTCCATTGTTGAAAATGTTGTAATTTGAATTTTTAGAATTAATCATTTTGATTTGACAGAAACGGACAGATCGTATGTTGTTGATGGTTTCATGATAATTTAAATTTTAACTCGATATTTGTGTGCAATTAATTTGCAATTTGACTCCTCATAAATATAATTGCTAAACGGGTAAATATTTTTTTTGTGTTTTTGTGGGGAAAATTAATACATGATGAAGTTATTTAAAGTCGATTTTGATTTCCAGCCCAGATTCTGCAGGAGTGAGTTTGCAGTGTACATGAAGCTTCGTGTGAAAGACACGCGGAGAGAAAAAATTAGTAAATCTAACTATTTTATAATCGGGAATCGAGAATGCAACTAAAATAGTTAATTTCAATAGAAAAAATAGTTTTACTACTAAAAGTAGGTAATAGTTAAATCATACTAATATATAAAAATGAGTTGGTGTCTGTCTGTCTGTCTGCCTGCGTGTTCCTCGTTCACGCAAAAACGGCTGAACCGATTGACTTGAAATTTGGCATGAGTGTCTGTGGTAGTTCTGGTTCCAACATAGGCATGCGGAAAAGTAGCGCGAGGGGTGGGGGAGTAAGGGGAGGGGGTAAAGTGATTTCGAATCTTAGTTTTTGCGCTATGTTACTCTTTCGCGGGGAAACTACTAAACCGATTGGCCTGAAATTTGGCATAGATGTTCGTCGGGGGTCCAGCCCCAACATAGATCTATTAAAAAGTAGCACGAGAGGTAAGGGAGTAAGGGGAGGGGGTAAAGCGATTTCGAAACTTGGTTTTTGCGCTATGTTACTCTTTCGCGGGGAAACTACTAAACCGATTGGCCTGAAATTTGGCATAGATGTTCGTCGGAGGTCCAGCCCCAACATGGGCCCATTAAAAAGTAGCCCGAGAGGTGGGGGAGTAAGCGGAGGGGGGTAAAGTAATACCGAATGCAAGTGCTGTAATTTTTTGTTAGTTTGTTAATCATTTTCCGAAGAGAAAAAACTAACAAACAGCATGCAGGCTACCTAATTTTTAACCAACTGAATTTAGTTTTCCTAAGTTTTTTTTCTGTTCACGCTTTTAGCCGGGCGAAGCCTGGTCCAAATTCTAGTAAATTATAAAAATAGTCGATTTTGACAATTTTTGTTTATTTTTTTTTTCTGCGTGAAGCTATGCTAAACGGGAAAATATTATTTTTTGTGTTTTTGTGGGGAAATTTAATACATAATGAAGCTATTTAAAGTCATGACACTTACATTTATCCTCGTTCGGCGTTGTATCATCAGTCATCTTGATGAGTATTTATTATTGGTTAGCAGAATAATTCGATAATCCTTACATTTCTAACATTTCATTGATTTTATATGATTTCTAATTATATTTTTTTTTTAATTTTTATATATTTTTACAACTAAATTAATTCACTTTTAATTGATAACTACTAATTTGCTTTTTATACTTAAACTTTTAAAGCGGAAACATTATTATTGATTATAATTTTTATATATATTTTTTAATAAATTTAATTTTCTTTGCATATATCACCGATATAACTTTTTTTTAAATATATGTATATTATTTTATTTAACTGGAACTACTTAAATGCTTTTTATTAAATACCTATTATTAACTTTTGAACAAACTTAATCAACCGAATCAAAGCAAATTATTATTAAATTGACTTTCACTATAAACATTGATATAATTTTTTAATTTCATTTAATTTTCTTAATTTTTAAACTAATTTAATTAATATTATTTACAATTATTTACATTGGTTTGTTGCATTGGTTGCAAATACTTCGTTTAAATGCACTAAATACGCTTTAAGCACATTTTTGTTGTTATTGCGGGTAATTTTGCTGGTTGTTTTGCCAAAATATTTTTTTTTTACTTAATTTTTCATTTTGCCTTTACCACTTCACACATTTTAATTTAATTAGTTTCAGCATTTTGAGGAATTTCGTTGAGAACATATTTTTTTAAATTATTGCACTTATGAGATAACTTTAGATTTAATTTTTATGTATTTTTCACAAAAACGTTTCGATTTCGGCTGGGGAATTATTCAATAACTAAAAAGATTTAATATAATTAATTTAAAAATATCTTAAGAGGTGGTGTGGATATTGTTTAAATTTACTATTTGTTATTTTGTGTGTTGTAGTATTTTTAAAATTTTCACTAGTAATGAATTAGAATTATTTATTTATTGTGCATTGCAAATTAATTCCCTTCAATCTTATTTGACTAATAATTAAATTAGTTGATTAAGCACTGGTTTATTCAATCAAGGGTTATAAAATTAATTCAAGTTTCTATAAAGTAACCCATAAAATAATAAGGATTCAATTACGGACATTAATTGACTTTTATGGGGTTCTTTTATTAAGTTAAGTAAAATCAGCTTTAGTATGAAAAACTTTGTGAAGAAGGACCTAAATTTTAGTGTTGCATAAAAGAGAGTTAAATTTAATCACGTAGATGAAATTTTATTCCCTTACCCCTAATTTATTCACTAGGAGTTAAGCCGAGTTAGTGAGTTAAGGGAGTTAGCTAGTGTTATTTTCCATGTAAAAGGTGAGTTAAGGGAGTTAAGGCGATTTAACTCCTAGTGAATAAATTGGCCGTTAGGGGTAGAATTTCGAAAAACCCCGCCTTGTAACATGCTGTGAAAATTTTAGATTTTTAGCTCCAGGTATTTGGGCTGGGCATTATGAATCAGTCATTGACTGATGATCAGTCAATCAGTCGGCCGAATTGGAGGCGGTGGTGTAACTAGGCGCAGCATGCCCACTGAGGGTGTTTTAACCTGCGTCGCAGTTTAAACAAACATTTACCTGCGGTGCATTTCATTATAAAGTTTTCATGTTGAATTTTGAAGAAATTAGATTATCTTCCATTTTAGGCAAACAAGAATTGACAAATCTTCGCTCTGATCAATCTGTCAAAATTTCCGACCACACAAAAATTCATTCTTTTCACTTTTTTGGGAAAGAGAAGGAGGGCTGCAAGATACAGGTTTTCGTCCCTGACGCTACTTTGCCTTTTTATGGTCCTGTCCCCTCGTAATAAAAATATATGGGTCCGAAAGGTTAAGATTTGTTAAACACGGACTTTTCAAAAAATAAATTTGCCTGCGATGCATTTTTTCGAGGATGACTGGTGTACATTTATTTATAGTAAAGAAGTTGAATCACATCATCTTAACTTGAACACCATAACTATGGTCGCCATTACCTTTGCGAGCCAAATAATCCTCCCAAACAGGTGGGCCCCAATGAAATTTTCGTTTGGGAACCACCGCTCCATATGATCTACAAAAGATTTTGAATTCCGCATGTCCTTCCGTCAGTCCATCAGTCCGTCCATGAACACTATTTAAATTAAGCTAGAGACTTGAAAATTTTGTTGAGAAAATTAAGCTAGAGACTTGAAATTTTGTATAGTTCCGTTTCTCGTAAATGGCGGGCAAAATTGGATCATGATGAATTTCCAACCCAGTACTAATATTTTAAATGTTTCGAAATTTTATGGGTTCTTTAAGGTTCCTTAGTCCTTGACGGTTTTGCACAAAATATACCTGAATTTTATGAACAGAAACAGTTTCCTGGCTTGATATGCCCCATAACCATTTTCGTTTATCATTGACTGAGCATTTCACTTATGAACTACAAACTGAAGTTATTTTATTCAACCGTAAAACACGTGCCCATAATACGTGTTCAACATATGCGAATAATACTCGGTATCAACAAATAAAATGAAATAAAACGGTTCGCATATTTATATGAAAGGAGGAGAAGGTACCTAAATGTATAATATGCCTCCACGATAAACATTTATTAACCATTTTCATAGCTTTCCGTAACCTGACAAATTTCACCGGCCTATGGGACGTGGAAAATTTGATCATTTTGCCATACTGCAAATCGGTTGGTAGTAAGAAATAAGGAAAAGACATTTTTTTTGTATTTTTCGCACTACATGATGACGTTTTTTGTCGATTTTTGTTGTATGGAAAAGTGTAGTCAAATAACAAAAAAAAATCCTTATAAAATATTAGGAAATATTGGAAAGTTATTGAGAAAATAGCGCGACCTTGTTAAAGTAATATACATATACGTGCGTATATATCAAAGAATTTCATTTTCCCTATATCCTTTTATTTTGTACACACGTAAATAGTTTAGCTGATATGTTTTTATGGTTAACGTTTTATGTGGTTATGCTTGATTTGACTTTGTATATCGACTAAATGCCGGAATGTTGCGATATTAAAGTGAAAATGTTGTAAGTTTTATATATTTTTTTTTCTTCCTTTTTGTTGCGAGTTTTGTGCGTGTAACTATAGTAACTTTTGTAACTACCATGACAATACATAATTTTGATTGCCACATACGTTCAAACATGTAGATATTTATGAATCTATATCTTCTACTGATTGTATTATTTTTATTTTCATTGTTTTCTGGCGAGAAATTCTGGTTTTTCCTTTGCTTTTTCTTCTATCTGAGATAAATTTCATTTCGCAAATATGACGGAAAATTGAGTTTTCCTACGGAGATTTTCTTACATGTTCCTATCATATGTCAGTTCCCCTTCAACTCCTCCCACACTCTGCTACTCACACAATAGATACAGATTAGGGAAGCTGTCGAATCAAAGCAGTTAACTTGTCACTTCAAATCATCGATAGAGACATTGTCTGGATAAATTCCGGGTGTGTTTTTTTGTTATTCATGTATAAGAAACACCCCCAAATAGAAAGAATCAATAGTCAATCTGTGAGGATTTTTTTTTCGCAAGGGGGTTCAGTTATTTCGCATTTAGGAAAAAACTTCCAGCGACAAACTGAATCAGCAGAATTTTGGTGATCAATCGGGGGAAAAATCAAAATGTCAAAGTGATAAAGAGATTTAACACTATCCGTCCTAAAGATGACTTGGATTGTGACTTTGAGGTGATTGTGGGCGTTTAATAAAAAATTCAATCCAAATGGAGCTTCGGTTTTAATGGGTTTTTTTGTTCAAATATTATGAGAATGGAAATTTAAAATCTCAATTTTTTAAAAGGTTTTTTAAGAGGGAAAAAAACGCCGTAGGATTTTTTTTCCAGAAAGGTGAATGTAAATAAATTTTTATTAAAAGTGGGTCGCAGCCGAAAATGTATGCGTGGTCATATGCAGCGTAGATTCGTGGCTGCAGGTATAGGATTTCACTACCAGATTGAACGCGGTCAAAATTTCGTGGCTGTGGGGTTGTTCGCCACAATTCTCTTGATTTTGTTGAAAATTTCGAAATACGCGACTTCGGTGTGGTCAATGTTTTTTGTAGATAGTTTACACTCTAAAATTGCTACATCACTATGTCTTTTAGATATAGGGCAACGCAGGACAAAACGGGCATCTTAAGGAACATCTCATATAAAAGGCATAAATAGAAAATAGAAAAACGCTCCAAAATAAAAGAATAAAAATAAATCGATGAATTAGTCCGATACATACCCACCCCGCAAAATCCTGGGTATCGTTTTTTAAATACATCCGTAGCTCTATGAAAAATTTTAAATATTGCACTGCCTGTAGAACTGAAGCGAGTTACGTGGCACTGTATTTCCGCAGTGTGTCATTTGATTTTTTTTTTAAAATATACATAGAATATGAATTTGATGTGTCCTATAGTGAATACTACATATTTTCTTAATATTAAAGACATATTAAGGGTATTCACAGTTCTCTTTTAAATTGCGAGTAATTTTACCGCTCGGTAATTCAGTCAAATTTAACAGATTTTTACCGAGACGGTAATTTGGTTCATGTAAAAATGAATTACCGGATTCAGTAATTGTAGACATGCCTTGAGTCGTGTTTTCCGGCCCGGTTATTCGGTATCAAGAATCAACCGCGAGTGGCGCTAGTAATGTTTTTAGTTGTCAAATTTTCTCGCTGGTTTTTTGTTAATCTCATCGGACTGCAATTTTTTTCAATTTTGATAGCCGTTGCCACAATAGAAATTCAAAAGAATACATCAAACATGGATTTAAAGGAATGTGGCAATCAAATTCGCAGTTCATGATTTGGTCACGTATCCAATAAAAGCGCTGTTCTCAAACCTGTGCTGTGGGATGTTCACAGCAGAATATTTTCAGTCTTTTAATATTACCGAAAACACCGAATACCCAACATTTAAAGAGGACTGTGAATACCCTTATTAGTTTATTAATGAAAATAAAAGACATTTATTGTTTACCACCACCAGCAACCTTTTCAAAATTTTCAAAGTCTCGTGTATCCCCTGGATACCGTTAAAGACACCTTCAAACTGTTAATGGGAAAATGCAGAAAATTTAATTTTCTTTGAGTCTGGTTATACCCTTTTTTTCTCAAAAGCGCATAGTTTCCGAAAAATTTACAAAAGGCTGTATTTTTTCAAAATAATAGTATGGGATGTTCGCGTTATAGCTAACGTTATTTTTCCAAAAGTTGATAGAAAACTACGATTCATTTACAAAATAAGTCGTTAACTTAACGCTTTCTCGAGTTACGTACAATGGACAGACCGACAGACAGATGCACGGGCACTTTTATAATTTTGCCTGAAACGGATTTCGTACTGATCAGAAAGTTTCTATCTGCCCTCGTCCTCGAGTCGGTCTCCGTAATGAATACAATACTTTCCCTCTATAGCAGATGAAAGTAATATTGGTTAATTGCGGAGTATTTCGTTTAAAGCTTTAACTTTTCTGTACCTTAATTTGTAATTCGTTAAACGACCGGCAATGTAGATTCAATTTTGAAAAATCATGAAAACTTATTTGAAACAAGGGCCCAAACAAGTATTCATTATTTGCCTTGAGAAGAACAAATTTGACCGACTATTGAGAAAGGTGTAATTCCATGTAATTTTCTGTAATCTATATATTCTTCATGAACTCCACAGTAGAATATGCTATTCATTTACATTTTATCCATTTCCCCTTTCGTCATTTCCATTCTTTGTATAAGTATTTGTACTTCTACCGTAGTTAATAATAAATATTCGACTTTACGTGTGATTTTTTTCATTTTTTCGGTTAAATAATTTTTTTTTCGCAGCATTTGCCGTGCGCTGCCACTTTATTGCCGATGTTGCTGTTTCTGTTCTGATGTGCTTACATCGATGACGTCATTGCTGAGGCATGCAAAGAAAAGCGATCGAAGTGAAACGCAACGCATCAGGGGTAGTATGAGTGGACCCACTTCTGAGTGTAGGAACGCGGCATGTCCCTCTGCAAAGGCTCCACTTTCAAAGGGGTCAGGTACTCCTCACCGCATTTAAAGTTTAACAAAGGAGGTGGCCAGGATGCCTAAACTATACACCACCCTTCGCCAGAGGCGAAACGGCAACCGACCGACATATACACGGCATTCGAGTGCCTTAATGTTGATGCTGTTGGCATTCAGGACGGCATGAGGAACCCACCACATTGTCGTGTACAGCGAACGGGTCGACGTTGCTGCTGATAAGGATATTCAGGCAGCAAGCGCTATTGTGTGGATTTTCTGGGCCGAAATAAGTGTTGTGACAATAGTTTAACGACAAAAGGGACATAAAAGGGGTAAAGAAAGTTAAAAGAGACACACAGAGATAAAGTGAAACGGACTGCGTTATAAAGGGGATTTCAGGTGAGCGTAGGCGGCAAAGGTGACTCTAGTTGTTTGTTAACTTTGGTTCAGGTGCATGCCTGCCAGGATAAAAATGTAAGGGTAATACTGATACTAGAAACTTTAAGGTGTTTTGCAGCTTTGGGTTGGTATTTTACTAGCAAAGATGTAATGTTCAAGAGGATAACGGATGATATGTGACAATTGTTAAGGACTTTTCGCTTTGAAACATAGAACAATTTCAGCGAATGGAGTCGAGAGCTGAAAGGCAAGAATTTACAAATTCACATTTTTATGTATAACTTAATCTGCCACATTTAATGGCAACAAAGATTTTAGCAATTTTCAGACAAAAGGTTGCGGGAGTTTGCTTCTAATGATTGGACGTCATGAGCCAGTTTTTTAATGAGCCACTGGTTGTTTATCTTCAATCTCTGAAATCCAATGGGATTTAAGAGATTGACAAATAAAGGTTGTTGAGTCTGCAGGTCCTAGTTTTCTATTAGACCTCAAAAGTATATTAAATATGCCAAATATAGCGTGACACACAGGGGAGGACAAATGGGGCACCAAGGCCTCCAACAATGGAGGTGTCTCCAACCAAATTTTTGTGCAGTTAATACTATTGTGAAATATCGCAAATTTATTTTCATGACAGATTTTTGGGGCGGAAAACAGCATGTATATTCGACCTTTATTGTGTCACAATTTCGTCTTTTGCTATTTTACTTTTAAAAGATTTCGTCCGTGATGTATTTCTTTTGTTGTTTATTTTTTACCTAAAAACATATGTAGCTCTGTTCCAAAAATTTGTAATTGGAAATTTCATTAAATTCAAAATGTTCCACATAACTGTAAGCTTGAACAATAAAATCTGAATTCAATAAAATCTGAGTGCACAAATAAGGGAGGTCAGATGACAAGTCAAGATCCTTAATCGGTATGTAGCTTTAAAAAAGTATATAAAGCAGAGCTGGGAATTAAAAATCCAACCAACTGGGGATGTGACAAACGAAGCGGATAGAAAGAGAGTGTTGTAATTGTTTAACCCTCATACTGTCCTTAAGAAAAATAACGTATGATGTCTTCGTGGGTCAAGAATGACCCATTATGACCCATTTATGACCCATGAAGACTACAGTGCTCTTCAATGGATTAAAATATGAACAAATAGATTATTGTTTTCGGTATTCAAAAGAAATTTGTTCACAGAGCCTACACCATACAAACATTGTTCATGTAGTTGAGAAGATACTTTTAATTAAAATCGAATTTGGGTCAGAAATGACCCGAGGACAGTATGAGGGTTAAAAAAAGTTCGAAAGTGCCTAAAAGTAGACAATATTAATTTTATACAACAATTTTGAAAGTAGATCGTATAACAAAAATCTGCGAAGAACTTTTAGTGAAAGATTAGCGAATGAGTAGTAGTAGGCCAACTTAATAGAAGTTTAATGTCAAACTTGGTCATTAGTATTTGGTCCGACGTTTGTAGAAGGTCTAAATATAGGCGATATTTTTTAAAACATTTGAAGAAAAAGGAAAATGTCTAATTTTAGGCATTGCAGAAAAAATAGTCTAGAACTGTTTCAAAAAATTTAAAAAATCGCTTATACATTAAATATTCGTTTCGTGTTAATGAAGCAAAAAGTTTTGATTGCTATATAAAACAAAAATGATGCCAAATTTAGCCACACCATCTCTTAAAACACTCTAGTCTATCAAAAAAAAACAACTGAAATTTAAAGTGTTTTACTGATTGAAAATAATCCATTTGTCAGTTTCCGGACAAGCGAAAAAAATCCTCATTTCCTGTGGACTTTTCCTTCGACTCCAGAAAAGCATATTTTCACACATTTTCACACATTTTCACACAATGTGAAAATTTTCACAGAATGATATTCGCGTGGTCACGTTCTCACGTTTTCCACTGAGAAATGTTCAAAAACTGGAACATTTTTTTCACTGCTTCCGTGCTTTGTTTTCTGATGACAATATTTGTTTCACACACAAAATTAAAACGAAAAAATGACACGAAAAAAATAGATGGAATAAAAGAAAACAGCCTTTTTCGCTATGCACATGAAATGCACTTCATTTCATCTTTAAAATGCCACGGTAAATGGCAGCAATTAAGCTGCTTTCTTGCGATTTTCGCTCTTTTGACGGAATTTTCTTTTTACAATACATTATTATTATTCATTTTTTCAAAACTTTTTTCTCATGGTAGTGGTGGTACCGCTCTGCTGTTGTGCCAATTTTCTTTTAAATTTTCCAAACACACATTTTTTTCCAAAAACTATTCATGCCGCCATACTTGCGGTGGTGCACTTAAACTAATTGAACACTTTTCGTACATTAGATTCACTTTTCCACGTTTTCTCATCCAGCACGCGACGAAAAACTAAAGAAATCCTCCCGGACTGCGAGGAACCGTTGAAAAAGAAAACAGAGTTTTCTCGAGTACTATAAAAATTGTTATCCTTGGAACTGAAATAAATAACTTAAATATCCTCGTATGGAATGTTTTCTCATTTCATAAATGATTCACAATCGCAAGGGCTTTAAAAAAAAAACAGCAAAACTCAACATCATACAAAGTTGATTGCGTGGAAAACTGTTGCAATTTTCATTTAAAAACTCGCGATGGTATTTTCTAATCGTACTCTCGGAAAGCACTACTTGAAATTAACGAAACCCAATTTCGTTTTAAAACCAACTTTTTGAATTCAATTTTTTTTTTGTAATCCTTTGGGGGTAGCAAAACAAATGCACGAATATTTGAATAACACTGAAAAACAAAAACGAAAGCCCGTAAATTGATTTTCACACTTTTCACATGAGAAAATTCCAACTAAATCCAGTGTTAACCATTATCCAGAACGATCGTACACAGCCTTTTTTTTGTTATTGTTGGAATTCGTTGCAAAGTGTTGAAAATGAATTGATTAAAAGGAAAAATGTGAGGAAATGCCGAAAGGATTTCCTATACACTTATTTATTAGTTAGAGCTTTTCATTTGTATCTCTTTTATGGTTTTTCTTTGCTTTTAAATAAAGTGAATATGGTTTTCATTGTATTTTTCGTTATGTACGAGTATATATTTCAGAGTTATGTGAATAGAAAGGTTTTTTCTTTTCGTTTTTTTGTTGAGAATAATTTATGTATGTTGAATGTAGATTCTCTGAATTGTGTCTGTATTTGTGTATATTTGTGTATAAATTCTTGCAGACCGTTGAAACTATAGGTACCAGCCCAGTGAAAAGTTAGTCGGCTACTGAACCTTTCGGGATTGACGTAATCGAAAATTTTTCTACCATTCTGTCTTGTCGGTCGTATGTGGCGGACAGTAGCGGGAAATTCCGGTACTAAAATGTGTCCTTTCATAGAAAATTCACTCCTCAGGAATTCGGGGTAAAACCGAAGTATTTCATAGGACATTTTCACAGTACGCAAAAATGCGCAGGATTTTGGGAAATTTTCCCCTTTCATAGAATCGCAATGTTAAACTGTCTTGTTTTGGAGAAAAATTTCCTTTTATTTTTGTTGAGATTTTCCTCCTTATTGTTTACATTGTCTTAGCGGCTCTGTTATCGTTGAAGTTTAACAAAATATCTCACTTTTTGTTCTAGTTCTGTACACTTTTCTCGTAGTGGTTTTTGTTTGTTGAATGTTTTGTTGGTCTTTCATCGGTTTTCTGAACGCTTTCATAGATTATAGTCTATCATATTCGAACAGAATTTCTATTTCAATGTTTTTCTTCCACATTTTCCATTTATCTTTGGTATATCGGTTCATAAAATTATATAAAAGTATTCTCAGTTGAGGTTTTTATGCGATTAACTTTCCGCTGTTTAACCAATTTGATTAATATTTATTTGAATTGCATAAATTTTGCTTATATATAATCCGAGATTCGGTTGTTTTAGTACAAAAATGTACATATCATAGCAGACCATAGAAAATTTTGAAGATAAGTTTTTATAAGAAAGTTTTAACTGATTTTGATAAGATCTTTCTCCTATATAGCTATGATAGCTATTAGAAGCTGTCCGTAAAATACGTCACGCTAATTTCAAAATTTTGAATCCCTTTTATCCCTTCGTTACGCTTTTCCACGATTTTTTGTATAGTAATAGACAACTACAGACACTTCTCCTCTCCCCCATCCCACACAAATGTGTAACGCTTTTTTGGACAACCATAGAATTCTAAGGAAAGTTTCATAGAATTCTAAGGAAAGCGATAGAAAATATCAGTTGTGATCAACTCAAAACTTTCCTCTGCCATTTTTATACCCGTATGGTGAAACCAAAGGGTATATTAGATTTGCCTTACCGTTTGTAACGCCAAGATCCCGTCATCACAAAAAAAATGAATTACACCAGTGTGTTTAGAATGATAAAAAAATTGAATTTTCCATGTCCGTCCGTCTGTTTGTCTGTCCGTCTGTCCGTCTGTCCGTCTGTCCGTCCGTCTGTCTGTCTGTGGCGCGGATTGCGGGCGCACGGATTGAGCTAGAGACTTGAAAGTTTGCACAGATTGGTTTTTCGTAAAATGCAAGGCTAAGTTCGTTAATGGGCAAAAATGGACCATTAGGGGGGTACCCCCCATACGAACGAAAATGATTTTTGCGAATATCTCAAAAACGGGTGCATCTTATCAAAAAAAAGTGCAAGAACCAAAGTTAATTCGAATATGATTCTACATAAAACTCCCATACATCAAAATCTGATTGGAATACATTTCAAAAAATCTTTTTGAAAAGTTTGACATCAAAGTGGAATTTTGATTGCCAGATTGGCAATTATAGCTTTTGTTATATTTAGTTTTGGAATAAATATGTAAAAAATGATATTTTTTCAAATATCTCGAGAACCGTTAAAGGAGAAACTGTAGGAAATTTTATTTTCTTTGAATTTTATTTATATTCATTTTTTCCCAAAAGCGCAGTTTTCGAGAAATTTTCGACAAACTTAGTTTTTTTGAAATATGTTGGGAACCGTTAGAGATATAACCCCCTTTTCGTGTCGGTCTCCGTCATAGAAGAGGAAAGTAAAAATATCAATAGATGGATGACTTAAATTTATAAAAACTTAATTCTCTCAGATTTTGATGTATGGAAAAGTTGTGTGAAATAAAATTCTAAATACTTTGTCGTATTACTTTCCTCTGAGTAGATAAAAAAGAAAATATGGTTTTCATGACGGTGACCGATTCGAGAATGGGAGCAGATTGAAACTCTCTGATCGGCCTAGCTGTCGGTCTGTCCGATGTACGTATCTTAAATAACTTGAAAAGGCGTTAAGTTAGCGAGGTTGGTCCAAAAAAGCGAAAATTATAGTATGACGTGTTTTGCACAGCCACAAAAAATCTTTTTCTTTTTTTTTTGTTGGAGAATGCTAATTGTATAAAAATGCCCTGATCGAAATTTGTTTGGCTGCCTTAAAAAATCCCGCAAAGCGGCAACGCACTGAACTTGCTATGCTAGAGGTCTTACTCTCTCCTAAACTACAACAACCTTGCGATTTATATATGGTTAATTAAAGCCAATTATGCGTCGGAACAAATCTTATTGGCTTGAAAAAAAAACATTTTTTTTCTACTTTTCGCATAAAAAGATTGCTTGATTTCTTAAACACTTTTGCAGTGCTATAGATTTTTTTTTATTTCTAGGAGACTTTTTCAGGCTATATTTTTAAGATTTTCAGGTTCGCAATTTTTTTATAGGACCCAAAGTTTTCCCACGAAAAATAGACTTTACATCAACACTTTTGCCTTTTGACAGTTAAGAAAGATTAGCACGAGATTATCTTCGCTTAGCCCGTTTGATTTTATTGATTCCAAGCACAAATTCTGAAATAAGCTATAAAAACGTCAAAGAAATTCCCAAGTGGAAATCGTAGAAAGACAAATAAAATTATTTCCACGCACATTAAAGGAAATCAATTTGAGATAAAAATCCAATCGTGTTTATCATACAATTTAACAACATTTAATGTGTTTACAGGCCACAATAAAACGATTCAATTGTCCTTAGGAAGATCGTAAACAATCATAAAACCTAAGATTTAAAAAAAAAGCAAAAAATATAAAAAGCGAATCGCTATCGAGTCAAGTACCACAAGAATTTTCCGATTTTGTTACCTAATCCGACAAATTCAATTCATTTCCATTATTTTCCTCAATTTTCCACCAAAAACACGATTTCGCTGCTCCATTGGGGCAAATATCTAGCGAAATAAGTTTGACTAAAGCTTATTTATAGCCGGAAAAAAATCTTTTCCATTTCAATTCTTGGTAATAGCTCGTAAGTATCTTTTTGTGTCTTATCGGAATAAATCGACAAAAAAGAAATCGTTTCTGGGAAGCACGCGATTTTGCAATTAAGTGAAAATCCGCAAAAAAACTGACTGTTTTTAAAAGCATATATGTATGATCGGTTTTTTAGTCCCACTGGGTATTATTTGCTTTTACACCACATAAATATCAAATTTCAAGAAAAAAAAACTTTTTTAATAGCTTGCATTCGATTAAAATCTCAATTAAAATCAAACATTTTAAAAACAGTTTCCCACGGAACTCACGGTAGATTTTTCATTATCCTGGAATGAAATGCAAATTATTCTCTTTATAAAATATTACACTTGGATTCAATCCAAAAGAATTTCAAATTTCGTGATACTATGGGCACACGAAAATAGAGAAATCAGGTGTGATTTATGCCGTATTGCTGAAAAGATTAGTTGTTAGGGGAGTAAACCCGGATATTGGATACTTAATGTCTGCCTTATACAGGTGAGTGATTCATGTAGCATAATTGGAATATGGAGGTAATTTAGACCACATTGTATTCAACGATTCCTTACACCGATCCTTAATGCTACTCTCAATTTTCTTTACTTATGTTCAAGTCTGGGGTTAATAAGTTTATACGTAATTGTGGAATATATAAACAACAGGTGCGATATATCTTGTTGGTTAACCCACCTTAAATCTTCATTTTGTTGTCGTAATTATTGATGTAGCATTGGAAATTTATAATCAAATACTACCTACGGACTAAATAGTATGTCTGAGAAAATTGAATTTAATTTGAATTTATTATAATCTGCGGCAAATAACCATCAAGTAGATTAAATTTTACCATCGTGATTCTTTAAGTAAATCGATGTTGAAATTTAAGGAAAATTTATCATCAGTAAAATCAACGAACTCGGTTAAGGGGGTATGAAAATTTTATGTTTAATTTTTTAAAAAAAAGTTCACAAAAAA
Source organism: Chrysopilus asiliformis (assembly GCA_964034945.1). Taxonomy (NCBI): domain Eukaryota; kingdom Metazoa; phylum Arthropoda; class Insecta; order Diptera; family Rhagionidae; genus Chrysopilus; species Chrysopilus asiliformis. Next base: position 98,099,383 of record OZ035961.1, read on the forward strand.
TTTTTTTCTTGGGAGCGGTGATCGGACGAGCTACAAAAATCAGCGTAAGGTTTTTCATTGACAGCATGATCTGGAAACTTTAAAAAAAAGTTGTCTCTTTATCTGGCTTTTATTTCTAACTAGCTTGCATACCCGTTGTTGCCGGGTTAAGTTTTTTCAAATTTTTATTATTTTTTTTGATGGTCTATGTTGGAGCTAAACTTCAGGCCAATCGGCTCGGTAGCTTCCCCGCGAAAAGGGTAACATAGAGGAAGAGCTAAGTTTCGAGATCACTTTACCCTCTCCCCTTACTCCCCCACATCTCGGGCTACTTTTTAATGGGTCTATGTTGGGGCTGGACCCCCGACAAACATCTATGCTAAATTTCAGGCCAATCAGTTCAGTAGTTTCCCCGCGAAAGAGTAACATAGCGCAAAAACTAAGTTTCGAAATCACTTTACCCCCTCCCCTTACTCGCCCCACCCCTCGCGCTACTTTTCCGTATGCCTATGTTGGAACCAGAACTACCACAAATTTCAGGCCAATCGGCTCAGCCGTTTTTGCGTGAAAGAGGAACAGGCAGACAGACAGACACCAACTCATTTTTATATATTAGTATGATATGCTATTAGTATGATTACATTAAAAAAATGGTTAAACCTATTTCATCAGGTCCAAAATTATCAATATTTTTTGCAAATATGATAAAAAATGGTTAAATATGGACCTCTAAAATAGATTCTATAAATTTTTTCTTTGGGTGTACATAACATTACTTTCTTACATTTTACTAAAACCTGGTATTAAAATTCCGGTTTTACTAATTCTGTATTTGTTGTTGTCCATAAAATACGTCATGCTGATTTTCGAATTTTCGAACCCTTTTTCCGCGTCGTATTTTCGATTTTTTTTTTTCACTCTCTATATGAGAACTATATAAGAGTATATTAGATTTAGTCTATTGTTTGTAACGCTTCGTCGGACACAAAAATTAACTAAACCAGGGTGTTTGGTATGACAAAAGATTTTGATTTCCGTGTGTCTATCCGTCAGTCTGTCGGTTTGCCCGTCTGTCCGTGAACACCATAGCTTTCGAAAGAATTGAGGTAGAGACTTGAAATTTTATATAGTTGCGTTTCTCGTAAATTTGTCATTTGAGTTCTTGAACGGGTAAAACCGGATCATTCCGCCCCATCCAATCGAAACATTTTTTAGCAATTTTCTCGAAAATGGTTTAAAACCTCGACTGACATTTTTCAGCCTTTTAACTGCTAGGATTTGTGTTAAAATAAATGTTTTAAAATCGCCGTTTACATCATTATAGAATTTCAAAAAATCCCTCCTTAATGGGCGCTTACGTCATGGAAGGAACATACTGTGAAAATTTCAGGTTTCCAGCTCCAGGGCGCCGAGGAGTCAGATTAAGCATTTTTGTATTATAAAGATAGATGTATTGTTATCCAAAGCACGAGCATGTAAAAATTAGGTTACACAATTAAACTAACAATTAAAAGTCAATAATAACAGCTTATAAAATCAGCGGTTGTCAAAATTTTATCGCCTCAAATTTGATTATATAAACTAGAATTTTTTCCAGATATCGATAAAATGTATTTCCAGAATTTTTTCCAGCTGTCGTTAACTAAACTGAAAATCATGTTCAAAAATTTCAATTTATTTAAGTTCATAAAAGTTAATTGATTTCCAAAGTTGAAAATCTACTTTCGCCGGAAACTTTATAGTTTTCAAAGTTAATCAACATTTCGACGGCCGTGCCGCATAATTTTATGCTATTTTCAAGTAATCTTACTAAATATCTTGATGATAGAACATAAACTTCGTCAAATGCAAATTTTTCTGTCTAAACTGTCTCAAGTGTTTCCATGTGATATTTTATCAGATCTCTGCACTGCAATTTCACAATTTGCTACAATAAAATTACATACGGAAGTTGATATATTTGGCATCCACTAACTCTCCACAATGCCAGCGGCAAAAGCATCCTCAGTGACAGGTGAATCTTTTTGTACTTGGCGACTATTAAGCTTAATGTCAACTTAACATAATTACAAGGAACTGCACATTTAGTCAACCAACGAAGTGAAGCCACTTTCTTTTAAAACTTTGGAATCACCGAAGAGCCATGAATGAATTTTAAATTCTATTCTGTGATCTGGAATAAAATGGATCAGCGGAACTAAAGAGTGATTATAGTAAGTTAGTAGATTTTGTACAAGACGTGTTAACAACAACAATGTGGAGTGTAATAATAAAAACGTAACATGTTGGATTGGCTCAGCGGTTGACAGTGACAAATTCGTTTTGCTGGAATGTTTCTGTTCTAGTTTTCATCCTTAAAGCTTTCCTAACACTAACGGTCCTCATATCCGGTGGCCCACGCCTGCAATAACCAGAAGCGATAAAATTACGAACAGGAATTACTGGAAGTGTGTTTATATAAAAGTCAGAAGGGCGTGAAGTAAGGAATCTTCCGCTTTGTTCTTTGGTCCTGGGGGAACAATTTCCCGGTCTTATATTATAAGGGTTTGGATTCCGGTGTCTTAACCAGCCACCACATGTTCTGGGTTCCAAACAAAATTAATTTGATTAAAGTCTTAATGAGACTCGTGGATGGGGAATGCTGTTTGAATCAAATATGAAGGGCAAACATATGTTGGTCATGACTGCACGAGTAAACAGAGGGCGATCGAGTAGAAAAACATCATTAACTAATCGATGAGCAATTTAGAGTCTATAATTTCGTAATTTTTTTTTGATCGATTTTGTATGTAGTTTTATATTATGGATTTATTAAATTATCTCATTTCTAGTTTGTCCAACCGTTTATAATTTGTTTGCTCTCTAATTTTTGACTTTTTAACCCCAATGGAACGGAAAGGGTAGGGTAACTCACGTATAGATGCCCCACATTTTGACTTTGCCATATTTCACAATGAAGAAAGGCATTTTCGATTTTTTTTTTATTTTTAAATATTAGTCTGTACACTTATCTACAATTTCAGCCGAAAAAACTTACATTATGTTTTTCTTTTACTGTGATAAAACTGTTTTTGTTAGTCTCTACTTTTTGGGATAGATGCCCAACCTATGGGGTGGACGCCCAACATGACAAATGTGCATGTGGGATAGATGCCTTTGAGGAAAAAAAAACATTTTATTAAGTTATAACAAAATTTTATTATGCATTTTAATTCATTTACATGCATATATGTCTATCCAATATACACATACTGCAATATAAAAAAATTTAATTAAATAATAAAGAAAAAAATAACAAAATTCAGTGTCTTTCGGGAGGAAATCGAACGGCCTCTAATTTCTGAATATGACGCACGAGCCGTTTTTCAATTTCGAATCCAAGGATAGGATGTTTACCTATAATAAATAAGTATTTTCAATGAATGTGGGAAAGCAAATAGGTACATATTATTACCTAGAGTTAATTTGCCCCTAAGGTCAACTATCCCTTTAAAAAAGAAGGCGTCTATCCTTTTCATACCGGATAGATGCCCCAATTATTTAATAAATTAAATGTGGATAAAAAGAAAAAAAATTTTTTTTTCACAAACACTAAACACTCCATTTGACACATAAAAAATAAAAAAATATATACATACTTCTTTAAGCAAAAGTTCCAAGAGTTTTTGTGCAGCTCAAAATAAGTTTTTGGAGTTTTCCCTTGTTCGAAAACAAAAATGGCCAATTATCCCGCAACACGCCCGACTCTCGCGAATTTTAACAACGCACTGAAGTTTCATTGAGCAAACACTTGATATGTAGGATATGACATGTTCCGTTTTGTTTCGTTAAGTACGAATTTTTAACAGTGAGGCATCTATCCTAGTGGGGCATCTATACGTGACTTACCCTATATGCGTTTGGGGTAAGAGTTTGTTTGTTAGTTCGCTTGCTTGTCCTTTCCGCAAAACTTTTGATTCACTCAACCGATTTCGGCCCTGTTTTTGGCATTCGGGTGTATATAATGGGAGGAAGGTTTTAGTGCATAAAAACTCACCATCACCTCTACCTTTAATCCCCCTCTCCTTGCATCTTTAACTCCACTGAACCGATATTGATCCCGTTTTCATCATTCAGTTGGAAATAATGATAGGAATATTTCAGTATATGGGAATTCAACATTCCCCTTAACTTTGAAACCCTTTTCCTTGTATCTATCGAAACAGGGAACAAATTTTGATCGCGTTTTCGCTATTCGGTTGGAAATAATGACAGGAATGTTTAAATGTACAGGAGTTAAACCTTCCCCCCTAACTTTGTACCCCCTATGCTTGGGACATTATTTTATTATTTGAAATACATATTTCACATGTTTTTTTTTATTATATGTACATACTTCAGTCAGAGTTCTTTCAAAACCGATTTCCAAAGAAAAAATTCCCTTCTGTCTCTCCAACACGTTTTTATACCCGTATGGTGAAACCAAAGGGTATATTAACTTTGCTTTACCGTTTGTAACGCCAAGATCCCGTCATCACACATAAAAATGAATTACACCAGTGTGTTTAGAATGATAAAAATAATTAATTTCTGCATGTCCGTCCGTCTGTCCGTCTGTCTGTCTGTGGCGCGGATTGCGGGCGCACGGATTGAGCTAGAGACTTGAAATTTTGCGAAGATCCGTTTTTCGTAAAATGCGAGACTAAGTTCGTTAATGGGCAAAAATGGACTATTACACTCAGAAAAATGGAGGCTAACTCGACGACCTACATACGGCGTAATTGGCCTCGGGCAGGCGCGCGTTCGCCTGCATGTGGGCAAGTAAAACTGAGTTGACCTGTGGTCGGAGAAATTCTGAAATTAAGCCACCAGCAGGTGAAGTAGGGCATTGGGAGCTGCACGAGTTGACCTTAGATAGGTTAACTCTGACCGCTAGCTGGCTTACAGACACCTCTGTAAGGTCAGAGTTAACCTGACAAAAAGTTGACCTGGACATTTTTCTGAGTGTAGGGGGGGTACCCCCCATACGAACGAAAACGGTTTTTGTGAATATCTCGAAAACGGTGCATCTTATCAAAAAAGTCCAAGAATTTAGGATATGATTCTACATAAAACTTCCATACATCAAAAACCGATTGGAATAAATTTTAAAAAATCTTATTGGAAAGTTTAACTTCAAAGTGGAATTTTGGTACAACTGTTCGAATTTTGATACGAATATCACCATACGGGTTTTCAATAATTGCCAGATTGGCAATTATAGCTTTTGTTATGTTTCATAGTGTTATTCCGATTATTTGACGTTGTCTTAACCCTTTGTTGATGGTCGGTACTTTTAAGTACCACCAACTTTAAATCCTTATAGTTTTTGCTTATCCAATAGTATCAACATTCTTTATATACTTCTATATACCATAGGATATACCATACTCCCCCCCCCCCCCTCTTAAATTTGTTCATATCTTTTTTTTAAATGCTTTCTCAAACCAATTTCAACGAAATAAAGTCATGGTTATTGATTTATTGTTGTTCACTTCCTGGTCCACAAAGGGTTAAATCAAAGTATTTTTCTATATTTTACAGTCGGTTTTCATTGATCTTTGGGATTCGACATTAGGAGCGTTCAATTTTAATATTTATCTCAGGCGATACCAACGTTTGCTACGCGTCTTTTTGACTTTGACTAATAACACATTTACTAAAAATATGGTGAAAATTGTGTTTAAAAATGTATAGCTACATATTTCCTAAGTCTTAACGATTAGAGGTCTAAAATTAGATTTTTAGTATTTTGGTTGTTACAAAATTACGGAGGAAAAGTATCAAAATTTTATTATCGTTAATTATTCCTCTATGCCTAATTAATTTTGATGATGTGAAACTTAAGCTAGAAACATGATAGCCTTTCGGATTTTGATAAACAAAATCTTTTCACAATTTTTTTTTCTCAAGTGTTTGAATAACAACAGCAGCAATCAAATTGATACACATATTTTGCGTAAAGTGTAGGAGAAAAATCACCGAATTATCATGGATCGCTATGGGTCAAAATGTGGCAATTAATGTGATTAGTAAAAAAATATCATATAGGGGTCAAAGTGTAAACAACACGAGAAAAATTTCATAAGAAAAATTTACTTTCTGATTTGGTTATCAAATTAACGAATGCAGGTTTGAAATTTCGGATGTTATCACGGGAGGCTATAAAAGGCCGATTGCCACGAAATTTTGTTGTAGTTAGTTGGATTTTCACGATGATGTCGGCTAAGATATTTGGAGTTTTCGCTTTCGCGTTAGTGGTAGGATATTTTCATGGAATCGTTGATCAATTTGGGGATTAATTTTGTGTATTTTTTAAGGTGGCGTGTGTTAGTGGCCGGGCTGCGACCGGAACCTCAGAGGCTGATGCTGCTAAATATCTCGAAGAGACGTTGCCAAATATTGAGGAACAATTAAAATCAATCTTCAGTTTGTCGTTTAATTTCAACGGTGATGTTAACGATGAAGAATCTGACATGGCGGAATTCTTATACGCGTTATTCGTGGCTGCTGGAAGTGAGGAATTTCTGGATGAATTCAACGCCAGATTGAAGACATTCCCAATTGAGAATTTTGAGGACAAAATGCTCGCTAGACAGATTCATAATCTTATCGAATACGACTTTGCAGCTTTGCCGGCAGTTAAGAAAGAGCAAATCGAAGCTATTATGGAGAAGTTTGAAGAAATGCCGAAAACTGTGGAAATCTGCAGATACGAATCACAAACGAAATGTCAGCATTTGAGTGAAAACTTCGATTGGAAGTCATTTCTGTTCCAACTCAGCAACCTAGACGAGATTCGCTACTATTGGCAAGAATGGAGGAGCAAAGTTGGCAAAACATTCCGTAAGGATTTTAAGCGTTTCGTCAAACTATACCGTGAAGCTGCCCGTCTTAATAGTAAGAGTGGTGTTAATTTTGTGTAGAATTCAGTGTTTAAATTTATTGTTTTTTGGGTAGATTTCCCAAATGCGTCAAGCATGTGGTTCCAGCACTTTGAAGATGATCACGTGTTAGATGAGATCCAGGAAGCTCTTATGTTATTGGGTCCACTTTACAAGCAAATGCACGCTCATGTTCGTCATCAGGCTGAGAAGTACTTCCACATTGAGCTGGGCCATAAACCGATCCCAGATGATATCCTCGAGAAAATTGTCCTTCAAGCATCGAAACCGCATGGAGGAATCCCCTATCCATTTGAGAATGCTCCAGTCTTTAATCTTCGGGATGAACTTGTTGCCAAACAATACACTCCTATAAAAATGATCCAAGATGCTGAGAAATTCTTCCAGTCAATGCATATGGCTGAGTTACCAAGGTATGAAAAGCCTTTTTAAAAAAAAAATACTTCATAAGAGTTTGGTGCATTTTTAAATCCATGGGAAATTTAATCGAATTTTGGGGCATTTTTTAATCAAATAGGCATACCGCCATATTGTTTGAACATCTCGGATTCACAAATTTTATTAATTTTTACAGTGACTTCTATTCGAAGAATGTCCAATTGAAGTCAAATACATCAGATTGTTTTGCTTCGTCTGTTGGTTTCTACATCCGAAATGAAATTGGTTTCCGTTATTGTGAGGACATCACCTTCAGAAATTTTTTGGCAACCCATCGGGAATTGGCTGAGATCCAATATCAATTATACACAGCTGATCTTCCACTACCTTTGCGTCGGATTGATTGGCCAGGATTCTCTCAAGGTGTAGCGTATGCTGTCTTGGCGTCCGTTGCAAGTCCGACACATTTGAAACACGAGGGATTCCTTGAGAATTTCGAACTGACCGAGGAGGCCAATATCAACCGATTGTATCGAATTGCCCTTCAGATCTTCTTCAAGATTCCGACAAATTACGTTTTGGATAAATTCCGTGCTGACGCCTTGGATAAGAAAATCGATGATGATGATTACAATTGCGAATTCTGGAAGTACCGGGAGAGATATGTCGGTGTACAGCCTCCAGTTACCAGAACCGAACAAGATTTTGATGCGTTGATTGAACTTCCTCATGGAATTGATTCTATTCGCATAAAGTATGTTTGTTCAAAATTACAAATTACTAGCATAGAAAAATATTACCGTTTTTTTTTCTTACAGGAATATTTTCTCCAAGATTTTGGGCTTCCAACTTTATGAAGGTCTGTGCAATAAGGCTGGATATCATGGTCAATTGGATAATTGTGACTTCTCACAAGGATCCGGTGATGCTGCTGATGCTTTAAAGTAAATTTTGTTGAATTTTTTAACCTAATGCTGAAATTATCAAACGCTTATTATTAAATTTACAGAGAAATGATGTCACTTGGATCTAGCAAACACTGGCGTGAGGTTATGAAAGTTGTTACCGGAACCGATAAATTAAATGGTCAATCGTTCTTCAATTATTTCCAACCACTTTACAACTGGTTGAAATCACACAATGAAGCTAATAATATTCCTGTCGATTGGGAGTCTGTTACCCGTAAGTAACAATTTGTGAAAGTTGGGTACTTTTTGAGTAGCGCAAGGAAATACGTAAAATTTGGAGTTTCTCTGACACGAAACCTATTAGTGAAATATACATTTCGTATGCTTGGGATGACCAATAAATTTCACTATAAATATTTACTTTTGGGCCATTCCATTAAAACGGTGACCAAAAACTATAATTTTGAACCCGATCTCTTCAGATTTTCTGGAAACTTGACAAGAATGCTTACCTACGTAAAAAACGATAACGGATTTCTCGGGTTTGTGGAAGATGGTTTAGTTTAGGAAACATAGTCGTTTGAAAATTTCCCAGAATTAAATATAGAGACTTTAAAAAAAAACATGTCTCCAGTTCTAAAACACCGATTTCAATGATTTTGGACATATTGGAAAAATAAAAGTTTTCTCTTTCAAAAAAAAAATATGAAAAAAAATCGCGAAGATTTTTAATACTTTGAGATGCAAAATTTAATAATCTGTTTTTATCTTGAGATACAAAAGTAGTAAAGTTAACGTTTTCTGACGTTAGAAAACCTCGAGGTAAATGTTTCTATTACCAGCCAAATAAAGCTGAGGGATCTCAGATTTGCCTGAAATTTCACATACAGGTCCAATCGAGGGGTGTAAGAATGATTAAAATCGGTTAATTAGAACTGGAGATTGGCTTTTTTTTCTTTTGGTCATTTTGGAAAATTCTCAAACAGCCGCATTTCCATTTTAGTTTTTAGATATAAATCCATTTTTTACGTACACTCAGAAAAATGTTCAGGTCAACTTTTTGTCAGGTTAACTCTGACCTTACAGAGGTTTCTGTAAGCCAGCTAACGGTCAGAGTTAACCTATCTAAGGTCAACTCGTGCAGCTGCCAATGCCCTACTTCACCTGCTGGTGGCTTAATTTCAGAATTTCTCCGACCACAGGTCAACTCAGTTTTACTTGCCCACATGCAGGCGAACGCGCGCCTGCCCGATGCCAATTACGCCGTATGTAGGTGGTCGAGTTAGCCTCCATTTTTCTGAGTGTAGGAGCATTCTTGCCAAGTTTCGTCGAAATCGGAGAAGGTCGAGCCTAATTGTTACTCAAAATAATTTGGAATCACCCTTTTTATATAATAGTTTGAGGCTCTTTAATAACACCTTGATTTGATCATAAATTTTTATTTTTCAGAATGCTTTAAGGGAGAATCAGTGGAAAGTGAGGAGGATTAAGTGTATTAAAGAAAATAAAACTGTTATAATATTTTAGTTGTGTTTACTTTCGAACTCTCTACTAGCATTTTTGGGGTAAATTCGACGTATTTGCAGTGTTTATTATTTGGTTTCAGATACATGTCATTTACCAAAACTGCTAGTAAGAGTATTTAATTTACAGAGATTTTTATTTGAAAAATTAGATATTTCAGTTGCTTTCCTAGCATAAAGTTTTACAAACAATCCATAATTAAATAAATCTTAAGGACCGTTTACACTTGTAATTTACTGGAATTTCCTCAAAAGCGTATTCCCGTATATTTTCTAAAAACATTAGGTTTAAAATAAAAGAAAAACCCAATTCTAGGTTAAAACATTGAGAAAAAAGCCTATTTTTTCCTTTTCTCAATCAAAGTTTATCGCTTGGAACCGTTTATGTTTCCAGCCGGAGTAAATCAAAAGATCGTTTGATTTTCAAAACGAAACTTTTGGCTACCCCAGACAAATTGATTTGTTCATAGAAACTAATATTTAAAAAAAAAATCAAAATCTAGGAGAGATATGAATTTGCTGTCAAGAACCAAAGTATCTCTTTAAGAGCCGAATTATTTGGAGATATACTGCTATAAGTAACACCGAAGAAATTTTTTCCTCTGGCATATAAACTAAGTTTGGATGTGAAAGTTAAACGTAAATCAAGTTTGAAATGTTAAATTAAATTTTTAGTTATAACCTTTTCCCCTGAAGTTTGCCTGCTTAAGGTAAACTGATGAAATTTGTTGGGCACATAAAGTAAAACTATTTAGTGGTAGGTACAAATACTCTTCTACTTGAGTTTTGTTGAACAAACTGTAACGATGCCAGCTAAAAACATTCTCGACTTCCAAACAATAAAAGTTTTTTTTTTTTTAAAAATCCTTTTCCCTTTTTGTAGAATGGATAATTTTAAATGACAAGTATTCGGGAAAAAAATGAACGGCAAAAAACATGTTCTACTTTGGCTGAAGATATTTTCCTTTAATATTTTCCAAATATCGGCTGCTACTATTTATCAGAAGGACCCCAAAAAATGGAGTTATGTATGTAAAAAAAATCGCTTGTATCGTAACTTTTCATCAAACTAAAATTTTTGACTAGTAAGTGGTATTTATCGTCGCATAAAAACCTTGCAAATGTCAAATTTAGAAAAAAGTTAAAAAAATAGTTTACTTGGTCAAAATATTACCTTCGCTCAAATAAATTTTTCTCATTGTAAGTAAAACAATAGGTCTAAAAGTTAATTGTTTTTATTATTAAGAATATTTTTATTTTATCAAGAATTTTTTTTCTAAACATTAAACAAATATGCTGATAGCCCTAGCTAGCCAAAATAAAAATGTATGTAAAAATAATAAACATGTTTCGTCTTGAATGCATTTTTCGGCGGAAAAAAATAATTTGTAGATAAGGCAATATATTTATTTATAAAAAACGTTTGTTTTTCTTTAACTGGTAATTTAATCAAGTTTTGGGGTCAACACTTATTTTACATTAAACTTTTTTTTTAAAATAACACATTGAATAATATGATAATTTATTCTATTTTTCCATAAAAAATGTTATCTGTAGGTGTGTTCAATAAAAAAAACGTTTCAAGGATTTACGATTATTTAAAAAAAAAAACGAATTATATGCACTAGAATATATAGAACGACACACCCGGGGCAGGCCTTGAATCGGGTTGAAGCCAGGACGTAAGAGATATGCTAGGCGCAAGACCGGATCGTCTGGAAATTCTTGTTAGGCAGGTCTACACGGATCCACCGGTTGTTGAAATTTTTTTTAAGTAAAAAAATTCTCCTTTTTGTTGCCCAGTGTTATTTACCGCGGATCAGAATACTTTGCATCAAATTTTTTTTTTATAAAAGATAACATTTACTTTTGAATTCTTGTAACAGTAAATATTTTGTTTTTTAGTGATTAATATTGTTTTTTCATAGCTTTTATGTTGTAAATATATTGATGTTTTTGAAGTTGATAAAAATAATTGGGAAAGCTATAAAATCGCCGTAAATTTCCTAATTAAATTAGTCGTAATTTTGTGGCAGTGAAATTGGTCATCCAAATATTTAGTCTGCTACTTAGAAATCATGGTGTCGAAAATTGTAGGGCTTTTAGTCCTTGTTATGGTAATTTTTTAGAATTTTTAATTTTTTTTAGTATTTTCGAAGTTTTTATTGAAAAATTTCAGGTGGCATTCATTACATCAGCGCTACCCAGCACTGAAATGGAAGCTACCGCATATCTTCATGAAATTTTACCACAAATGGAAGAAAAATTTCATGCGACATTCGATATCGCTTTTACTGCTGTCAATGAGGCTGATCATGACGATGAATTAATGATGTCCGACTTCATCAAACTTATTGTCACTGCAGGATCCGCAGAAACGTTTTTCAAGGATGTCCAAAGTAAACTAAAGTCTTATCCTTACCTCGATTTTGAAGATCAGGATGTGAAGCGGCAATTTGAAATTCTAATCGACCACGATTATTCCATTTTGGGTGAGGTAGATAAAGCAGAAATGGAACAATTGATTCAACGCTTTTCGGAAATTCGTAAAAACGTTCATTTCTGCGCATATAAGAAGTCGGATTCTGAGGCGGAGAATTGCACACTAACTTATGACAGTTTTGAATGGAAAAATACAATGTCTTCGATTTATTACTTGGAAGAAATTCGTTATTACTGGACACAATGGAGGAAGAAGGCTGGAGCACCATTCAGGCATGATTTCGAAAATTTCATTAATTTATATCGTCAAGTGTCTACTCTACATGGTAAAAACATTTTCGTTTCCGTTTTTAGGTATTTTTAAACTTTTCGATGAATTCTAGGACACAATAAGCCATCTGAAATGTGGTTCCGTCAATACGAAGATGAAAATATCTTTAATGAAATTATAGCAGTTTTAACTGAATTGAAGCCATTCTATGTTCAATTCCATGCTTATATGCGACACTGGATTCTGCAAAAACGAAGCGAAGAGCTTTTATTTAATGCAAATGAACCAATTCCAGATGATTTGTTAGAAAAATACATAATCGAAGGATATCACGCTTTGTCACCGCTCCATCTACCATTCCCGTATCCAGACAGCGATTACTTTGGAACTTATTATACATCCATCGGTCCAGAAACTGATCCTGAGAAACGCACAAAAGTTGCTGAAGAGTTCTTTAAGTCTATGGGATTCGATGCACTTCCAAGGTATATAATCCGATGTTAAATTACTTAAAAATTTCATGAATTAACATTGGAAATTGTTTAGTGATTTTTATGACAAATATCACGTACTTAAATCAAGTGATTCCGAATGTTTCCCATCGGCAGTTAGTTTGTTAGTTAAAGATCAAGTCGGTCTCAGTTACTGTGAAAAAAAATCGATGAGAAATTTCTTAGCTGAGCACAGAGAGATGGCAGAAATTTACTACCATTTAATGGCTCAAGAACAGCCATTCCCGTATAGGGAAATCTTTTGGCCAGGATTCATTCAAGCCGTTGGATATTCGACGTTAGCTTCCGCTGGAAGTCTCGAGCATTTCGAGAAACTTCACTATCTTTCACCAAACATGGAAATTACCGACCAAGTCCATTTAAATAAATTATTCCACATTGCCATTCAAACTGTTTTCAATATTCCAATCAATCACATTCAGGATAAATTCCGTGTTAATGTTTTGGATGGAGGCATCAGTTCAGAAGATTACAATTGCGCTTTTTGGACAATGATGGAAAATATTGCTGGAATTCAACCTCCGGTTGAGAGAAATGAACAAGATTTCGATGCATTAGCAAAGGTTTTGACTGGAGTGGATGACGTCCGAACCAGGTGATTTAAATTCATTCAATGGGGCGTATTAATTGTCGTTTTTCAACATAGTTTAAACTGGCAGTTTGTTTTCTGTCAGTTTAAACTCATTTTAAAGTAAACTGTATTTAAAAACGACCATCAACACGCCCCAATGCTTTTTTTAAAAAAAAGTTTTTATTTTAATGTGCGGTACTTCGGAATTTAGGAAAGTTTTTGCAAAGATCCTTGGATTCCAATTTTACGACGCACTATGCAAGAAAGCAGGACATGAAGGCAGGTTAGACACGTGCGATTATTCAGGAAGCATTGAAGCCGGAAATGCATTGAAGTAAGATTTTTTACTCTGCTTTCTCAAAATTTCTAAGATTTTCTAAATAAATTTCAAATGATAGGGAAATGATGTCGCTGGGATCCAGCAAACATTGGAAGGAAGTCATGAAAGTTGTTACCGACACTGATAAATTGGATGCAACGCCAATGATCAAATATTTTGAGCCTTTGTACAACTGGATCAAGGCTTACAATGAGGAACATAATGTTGTTGTTGGATGGGAGCCCACAAACAGTAAGTCGAATTTATATAATTCATTTAAACTATTTTCTAATAAATGTAATTTTCCCCTTTTAGAATGTACCAAATAAATAGTCTGTATGAAATAAATTAGTAGATAAAAATGAAAAGAGTTTTATTTAGAAACAAAAATCTTGGATCCGTCGTCGTTTATGGGCCTCAGCAAACACGACCGCAGTTCTCCATTGCTTTCCCATTGCTTTTCTAAGATTGGAACGTATCTATATTCTTTTACATTAAAACACCGAACATGTAATTTTACGCAGCGATTTTCCTTGTTTCTAGAGTTATGATACATTTACACGAATGACAAATTTGTCATTTTTTTCTTGTCATTATGTTAATTCCCGTGTAAATGGCATAATTTTTGTAATTTTTTCTGTCAGAAAATGTCAATCTCTCATAAAAGAATGAACTTGTCCATTCTTTTATGCCAGATTGTCATTCGTGCAAACGCAATATTAGTTATGACAACTTTAGTATTCAACTTTTGTCATAACTAATATTGCGTTTGTAATACAGGAAAATTAGGCGAAAAAAAGCATGAACCTCTTAAAAAATCCTAGTTAACTGGATTTTTGCACAGACCTTTATTTTGGCATAACAAACAACGTCCCAAAAGTCCATTCCAAAATTGCGCCGGCGTCGTGAGTTACTCAAGGTCAAAGGTCCAAAAAATCAGTTTTTTACGTTTATCTCACTTTGTACGGGTTGTACGTCTTTTTGAGGTTCAGATGAATTAATCACAATAAAATTCTCTACAAAAAAGGTTAAATACAATTTTCTTGTAGGACAAACATTTTTCGAGATACAAGTCGTCAAACTATGCGTCGCACAGAGAAATTGCTATTATTCAAGGTCAAAAGTCAAAAAAATCGTAAATATCTCGCTTTGTATGACCTGTCCGCATTTTTTGTGTTCAGATGAATTGCTCCTCCGGAAATTCTCTACAAAAAAGGTTAAATAAGGTTTTTTTGTAGGGGCAATAGTTTTCGAGATAGAAGTCCAGACACTGTGAACTGTACATTCGTTTCCCGAATATTAGTAGGCCTAATTTATATTCTTTCCACCTTCATTCATTTATTCTTCTTCTTCTCCTTCTTCTTGTTCTTGTTGCCCTTCATCTTCCATATAGGTATCACCTTCACTTGCATTTAATGTTAAGGTACCAATAAGATCGAGTTCATCATCGACATCGTTTAAATTGTCAAAGGATTCAGTGATATCACAAGAAGCAGGATTTAAACATGATTGACCCCGACAAAAGCTACAAACGATGGAGCACGGTAATCCAATTTTTCTGCATCCACAATTGGAACCACAACCTTTTGTGCAGTTGCAAAAAACGGAATTCAGGAGTTCTTCCGGTGCTGGTGGAAGTAATGTACTAACTGGCTGCAAGAAATTGTTGTTAAATGTCCATCCCCACTGTTGAGGGTCTAAGTATTTTCCAAGCCAAGTTTGCACCTGATAATATGGTGTTGTGCGGCTCCTATTGTGGGTGGAAGTGAAGATAATTTAACTGCCTTATTGAGTCTTGTAGATTTAGCGAAACTCAAGTAGCGATAATTGTCGAAGGAGTCTTCAGTTTTTGGAGCTCCGTACATTGCTCAAATAAAAAGTGTTCCATTTCTGGCAATAGTATCCCGTGAGCAATTCTCTTGCTTGAATACTTAGACAAGACTCAATAAGGCAGTTAAATTATCTTCACTTCCACCCACAATAGGAGCCGCACAACACCATATTATCAGGTGCAAACTTGGCTTGGAAAAGACTTATACCCTCAACAGTGGGGATGGACATTTAACAACAATTTCTTGCAGCCAGTTAGTACCTTACTTCCACCAGCACCGGAAGAACTCCTGAATTCCGTTTTTTGCAACTGCACAAAAGGTTGTGGTTCCAATTGTGGATGCAGAAAAATTGGATTACCGTGCTCCATCGTTTGTAGCTTTTGTCGGGGTCAATCATGTTTAAATCCTGCTTCTTGTGATATCACTGAATCCTTTGACAATTTGAACGATGTCGATGATGAACTCGATCTTATTGGTACCTTAACATTAAATGCAAGTGAAGGTGATACCTACATATATGGAAGATGAAGGGCAACATGAACAAGAAGAAGAAGAAGAATAAATGAATGAAGGTGGAAAGATGTTACCGCCGCCTGGAAAATCAAAACAATTTTTGATTTCAAAATTTTGTTATTCAATACAAAAAAAACTCTGTCCATTTTATTTCTGTTTAATTTATTCGATTGACCTCCCGATCAGTTGTTCATACCTATTACAGAAAAAAAAAGAAAAAAAGAAAATAACAAACAAAAGAATATCAACATGACTTATTGTTAGAGAGAAAATGTTCAACCAAGTTGGATCAAACAGATCAAACAAACTTAAGATCATGTTCGACATAGGAATCTCAGCACAAACAATTACACTATCATCTGCGATAGCTGTTATTGAGTTGGTCATTCGGGAAGAGAGTTATAATCAGCCATATTGATAATTTCAATTAGTGGTTGTTTGTTTTACTTACTCCCACATCAATTGTATATCACGCCGCCATCCGTTGCAGCACACAGAAATATTACTCCGAACGCTCGTGTCAACTCAATCCAATACAAACAAATCTCGAATAACAGTAACAACAGTCCTGTCATACTTTCGTCGATCACAGCTGATAGTGTTGATACTCCGATTTTGTTAACGGCAACCAGGAAACAACGGTCCAAAATGTTGTTTGTATCAAACCTCGCACCAGAAACAACACCACGAGACGTCTGTCAATGGCTTCTGTCTAAAAATGTATTGTCCACTGAGGATACAAAAGAGATCAGATGTTTTGATCTCTTGGCAAAGCGACGACAAAAGCAACCATTAGAATATGCTTCGTTTAAACTCAGCGTCCCGGAACACTGCTTTGAAATTCTCTCGGCCCCCTCTATCTGGCCATCGGACATCCTAATTAAGGAGTTCACACCTCGACGCAAATCATTGGGGTTTCGAAAACAAAGCAGGAGACATTAAGAATATTTTATCAAAATGTAAATGGACTAAGGACCAAGACCAATCAATTCCGTTTAAATGTGACTCTCTCAAACTATGATATTGTGTGCCTGACAGAAACCTGGTTACATACAGGCATTTTCAATGCCGAACTTTTTGATGACAATTATACTGTTTTTCGACGAGATCGCCATACTGACATAAATGCTCCCGTGGGTGGAGGTGTTCTAATTGGAGTTAGGACAAATCTAGCATCTGTAGAGATCATCCATAATTTGCCGCTAGAGTTATTATGCGTCAAAATTAATATGTCAGATAGGAAGGTATTTGTTATCGTCGCTTACATTGTTCCTGGTAGTCCAGTGGAAATTTATATCAGTGTGCTTTCGGCAATCGAAAGTTTCATCTCGACCTCTTCTGCGCTTGACGAAGTAATACTTCTAGGCGATTTCAATCTTCCAAAACTTATATGGACTCCATCTGACGAGGATTCTTCTTTTATAAGTTATGCATCATCGCCTTGTGAAACTCTTTTCTTGGACAACGTCTTCGCATTAGGTTTAAAACAAGTAAATTCCATCAACAATGCTCGCGATAGAATGCTAGACCTTATCTTTTGCTCCAATATTGACGACATCAATGTGAGTCATGCTCACGATCCGCTGTTTAAAGAAGTTCCAGATCATCCAGCATTAGAAGCAATTTTTGTTTTAAATACTACTAGTTCAAGCCATCTGGACAATACTATTTTTCATTATAATTTTAAAAAAACAGATTTTATTTCACTAAATTCTTTTCTTTACAATATAGATTGGCAGACATTGATTTATAATGACAACAATATAGACTCTGCTACAGTTTCGTTTTACAAAGCTATCTCCGAAGGTATAAAAAAATTTGTACCCATTATTAAAAAGAGAAACGGTTGTCTATCTCCATGGTGGTATGATGATATACTTCGGGATTTAAGAAATAAACGTAACTCTGCTTGGATAAAATTTAACAATACGAAAAGCAATGACGACTATGTAGACTATTCTCAACTACGGAAACAATTTAATATTTATTACAAGTATTGTTATCAGTGTTACTTAAATGAGTGTAAGACCAACATTATTAACAATCCTAAACATTTTTGGAATTTTGTAAACTCTAAACGCAAGTCTAGTCAATATCCGTCGGTTTTAAGTTATAAGGATTGTTCTAGTGATAATCCCTCAATGATATCACATATGTTTAGTGACTTTTTTTCAGAATCTTTTAACTCATCATACTGTGATATTGACTATGATTATTTTAAATACTTGACAAACAACCCTGGTTGCCTTATTAATACCTTGACACTTGATTCCGTAAATGTTTTAGATTGTTTATCAAAACTTGACAATGATTTTTCTGATGTTCCTGATGGGTTATCATCAGGTTTTTTGCTAAATTGTAAATCAGCTATAGCTGACCCGTTAACATACTTGTTCAATCTATCCTTGTCGACTGGTGTTTTTCCACATATATGGAAACATTTTTTTGTTATCCCCATCCATAAAAAAGGCTCCAAATGCTCTGTAGAGAACTACAGACCAATTGCAAAACTTTCTCCTATTCCAAAAGCTTTTGAGTCACTTGTATGTAATTCTCTTAGTTTTCAATGTAAGTCTTTAATTAGTGATAGCCAACATGGTTTTATCAAAGGTAGATCTACTACTACTAATCTACTGGAACTTACAAACATTTGCTTAACAGAAATTGAATTAGGCAATCGAGTCGACTGTGTCTACACAGATTTTTCCAAAGCGTTCGATAAATTGCCGCACAATATATTATTGTTTAAGCTCCGAAGTGCCGGGTTTTCAAACGCAATTTTACGCTGGATCGAGTCGTACCTCTCCAAAAGGACTTTTGAAGTTGTTTTCAAAGCATCACATTCCAAAGTTTCTGTAGTTCTGTCAGGTGTACCACAAGGTAGCCATTTAGGTCCGTTATTGTTTAATTTATTTATTAACGACGTGTTTTCACTGATGAAAAATAGTTCTGTTCTCGGATTTGCTGACGATTTAAAGATATTTAATGTAATACATGATAGACAAGACCAGCTTTTTCTGCAAGGAAGCTTAAATACCTTTTCCTTTTGGTGCTTAAAAAATGGATTAACGCTTAACGTACCCAAATGCTCTTTTATTTCATTTGGACGACAAGCTGAAAAAGATAGCTTATTGAGTTATTCTTTAGGTGGTTCTACAATTGCTAGAACCGATAAGATTAATGATCTTGGTGTATTACTTGACGAAAAGCTGAGCTTCCAATTTCATGTCAACAATGTTATTATTCGAGCAAATTCAATGTTAGGGTTTGTGAAGCGTTGGTCAAAAGAAATTTCTGACCCTTTTGTCTTAAAAGCATTGTTTTGCTCTCTTGTTCGTCCCATTCTTGAGTATGCGTGTGTTGTCTGGAAACCATACTATAGCATCCATATTTCTCGCCTTGAATCTGTGCAGAAACGATTTCTTAGATTTACTTTAAAGTTTTTGCCATGGGAGAATCGTTTATTGCTTCCACCATATCAGGATAGATTGAAATTGCTACATATGTCGTCCCTTAATCACCGTAGGTGTATACTAAGTGTGCTTTTTATTAATGATTTGTTATGCGGTAATATTAACTCATCAAGCCTCTTGAGTTTGATTAGTATTCACTCACATCTTCGTGCCACCAGGGACAAAACATTTATTTATTTGGACTGTCATAGAACAAACTATGGTCATTATAAACCAATGTCTGCCATGAGTAGACTCTACAACGAGTACGTTTATAATGTAGATTTTAATTTAAGTAGAAATTCCATAAAACAAGCATTTTTGTAAATATATTTTATTTCTGTCATTATTTCTTTTTTACGTATATAGTATTAACTTTTAAATATTCAGATGGTTATAATTATACCTGTTGGATGATAATAAATAAACTTGTATTTCTAAAAGAAAAGGTTGTTAGTCGTAGTATATGCAAAGAAAGTAGTTTCCCATGATCAATTTTACGCAAATAATTATCAGAAATCATCAGTTAAATGTATCAAAAAATTCGCAAGTTTTCAATTCGATTTTTAAATATGATACCACTGATGATACGATATTATTTGATTAAGTCATATTAAAAATACCGAATTTGACTCACATACACCCACTTACACCCATTTCTTATTGTAAATCTCTATCCGGTTTCTACATTGGTCTCTTTAATCTAGTGTAAGATAGACACATTTTTAATTAGAGTACAATCCAGAGCCAATATAGGATAAATTATCTGAAATTTTAATCTAGGCAGTTCAGGGGAAAGAGTAAGTTAAATTTGCAATTAAATTTGTGATTAGAATAGTCTCAAGTCGGACTAACCTTTTTAGCTGAAAAAAAAAGAGGAAAATAGCCAGGAATTTCTTGGGCTAAATTGCACCGCGTGGTGAACCGGAAAGGTTCCGGCCTGTAGTTTCGGGGAAAATAGAGGAAAAATCCGTTTCCAGAATCATCCTTCTGAATTTCAAGAATCAGCGGTTCCTGACGATATTGGTTCCTGAAAAATTTTAAGGACGCTGAGGAGACAATAAGACCGAAGCATATTTTCCATGGTCGAACGTCTGCAGCTGAAACCAAAAACTACGTAGGAAAAGAGAAAATATTACTCAATGCAGTTTTGATATCCGCGTGGAAAAGAAAAAAACGTAACCTCTTCAGTCTTTCCCCATTTAAAATAATATTAAATAATGTTAAACGAAATAAAAATTTAAAAGAAAGTATAAAATATCAAGATATCTGCATAAAATCTTAATGCTAGATTGCAAATTAGATAAAAATTAAAATAAACTAAATTCGAAATTTTTGGGGATGAATACCGCATGGTCCTCATAACCGTTCCGGGAACAACCGTTCTTCAATTCCAGTTATCGCTAAGAGACTAAGATTAGGATGTCTAAATTATAAATATATTAAATTTGTTTTAAAATAATATTGAAATTTAAAATTAACTTATTTAAATAGTGTAAAGTTAATTTGTGTGTATTCTCTTATTGTAATCTGTCGCCACTTACTTATACGCTCGTTTATTCGCGCAAGGTGTATTAAACCCTTAAAATCCCTAAGTTAGCGTACATATTTGGGCCCAAATACTCCTAGGGAATTTATTCTTTGTTTCGATTTTTTTTTATAAATAGGAAAATTTACACTTGGTCCTATTAATTTCAAGTGGCTGCAGTTGTTTTAGAAAACTAGCCTAATGTTAACTCTAATTATATAAATATTTTTCTTATTATTATTACTATACAAACTATAAATGCATGTCACATAAATATTATAAAATTAACTTAAATGACTAAGCTTAAGAATATAAAAGATTAAATTAGTGCTTAACTACTTAATATAGATGATTAAAATAATGTTCAATGGTATTTAAAACGGTTATAATATATTACATTATGCAGTGAATCTCGTTTTTTTGTGGCTGGCTGTGGAGAGAAAGAGGATGAATTATCTTATACATAATTCCGATTATCTCGACCTTTACACTAACCATGAGTTAGTATAGATAGAGTGAGCATCGCTTGATGACAAGTTTCGTCCTGAGTCCTATCCATCCCGTCCTTATCCCTATTTGATTAGAAAAAAAAGAGAGAAAACCCCCACATTTCCTTTAGGCATGTATTTTTTTTGTGGCAAGTTTAGAGGACGTTAGCTAAGGCAAGAACCACACCCCAATCCGGCGAGCTGAGCCGCAAGATCACGAGCATGCCTAACCCGCCTTTAGCTGACAACCACAATTCGTAAACATCGATCTATGAGACCGATCGAAACTGCTGCTACAAAGAATATGGATTAGGCCTACTGGGGAAACCATGTAAAAAACGCGCCTTGTATTCTACCTCAATGGTGGTCGGGAAACGAATGTGCAGTTCACAGTGTCTGGACTTCTATCTCGAAAACTATTGCCCCTACGAAAAAACCTTATTTAACCCTTTTTGTAGAGAATTTGCGGAGGAGCAATTCATCTGAACACAAAAAATGCGGACAGGCTATACAAAGCGAGATATTCACGATTTATTTGAATTTTAACCTTGAATAATAGCAATTTCTCTGTGCGTCGCATAGTTTGACGACTTGTATCTCGAAAACTGTTTGTCCTACAAGAAAATTGTATTTAACCTTTTTTGTAGGGAATTTTATTGTGATTAATTCATCTGAACCTCAAAAAGACGTACAACCCGTACAAAGTGAGATAAACGTAAAAAACTGATTTTTTGGACCTTTGTAACTCACGACGCCGGCGCAATTTTGGAATGGACTTTTGGGACGTTGTTTGTTATGCCAAAATAAAGGTCTGTGCAAAAATCCAGTTAACTAGGATTTTTTAAGAGGTTAAATCCTAATTTTCCTGGATTATTGTACGAATGACAATCTGGCATAAAAGAATGGACAAGTTGATTCTTTTATGAGAGATTGACATTTTCTGACAGAAAAAATTACAAAAATTATGCCATTTACACGGGAATTATCATAATGACAAGAAAAAAATGACAAATTTGTCATTCGTGTAAATGTAGCATTACACATGATTTGAAGATGCAGAATGTCAATCTATTTAGAATACCAAAATGGGCTGGGAACTAAAATCTAAAGCTCCAGATCGACTTTACTAGAATAGGGACAATCTATATATATATATAATCGTTTAACCTGATTGACTCACTGACTGACTCACCAACGCCCAGCCCAAACCCCTGAAGCTAGAAACTTGAAACTTTCACAGTATGTCCCAATCATCACGTAGGCGCTCACAAAGGCGGGGTTTTCCGAAATTTTACCGCTAAGGGGATAAACGGAGAGTAAAGGGGGTTTGGGTGTTTTTAAACTGTGATTTTCGCCATGAATCCTGCTCAATAGGAAGCTGAGAAGTTTCACTCTGCTCACGAATCCGGTGTTAGATTTCCGAAATTAGAAACGGAAGGTCCTGTAAGGATAACGCAAATATCCTTTTTCCCATTTTTCCCGGGGAAAACGGCATTAGGGGGTTTCCGGGGTCGCTGATCACGAATCCGGTGTTAGATTAATTCGCAACGGAGAGTTCTGCAAGGATAAGATTTTTCTCAAAAGTTTTTAAGTTCTTTCCGGTTTTCTTTGTATCATAAAACTTATACCAAAACTTAACGCGGCAACGACGGGTATGCAAGCTAGTATTTTATAAAGCTGTAACCCGTCAACAGTCACTCCGATTGGAATTTGAAAATTCTATTCCAAATATTTTCTTTTTACTTTTTCGAATTTTTTGAAAGAATATTTGAGAGAATGATTTCAACTTAAAATTGTTAAACGAAACATAAGAAAAGCAACAAGCGTCTGGGGACAATTGTCAAATACTCTATATGATGACAGTTTATTAAAAAATCTATTCCTGTGGGAGATGGAGAAAGGAGTGGTCAGATATACTAAATCTAATATGATATAAAAATAAGCCGCAGGCGAAAATTCATGCAGATCAAAGTCAAATATCCCTTTAACTTGATGGACAAACAGCTCCCAAAGTAGATTAAAACTTTCTCCATTTCACCTACCTTGTCAATGTTGTGTTAAGGAAGAACTTAAAAATATATCAACATTATAGAACAGCTAATATATTTTATGTATGACGATATTAATCCGATTTATTTATAATTAGATGTTATGTCAATTATAGACCTCCCCTCATAGCTACCAACAACATTTTAGTGTGAAATGACGAACATATATGAGAGTACAACTCTTCAAACTACAACGGAGTTTCTATATTTTGTTCATTTACAATATGGTCGCTTTACTATTTGGAAAAAATTATTAAGTATATTTCCATAGTAGTATTTGCAAGCACCTTTTGCACCTCTATTTA
The DNA here is from genome assembly GCA_964034945.1 of Chrysopilus asiliformis. Taxonomy (NCBI): domain Eukaryota; kingdom Metazoa; phylum Arthropoda; class Insecta; order Diptera; family Rhagionidae; genus Chrysopilus; species Chrysopilus asiliformis. Next base: position 98,123,375 of record OZ035961.1, read on the forward strand.
ACTGCCTTGGTGATACATACCATTTGTTTGTACGATGCCTTTGTCTTTAAAGAATTTCTGGGCAAATGAAACTTTTGTAGAAAAAGGAAATCAAAGATAAATTACGTTTTGAATGTAAAATCCACATTCGTATTCGAAGAAAAAAATCGCACGAAAAGCTTTTACTAAAAGTTAAATCCCGTCCGAAACCCACAAAAATTGAACCACAAAGTTCAATAGTTAGTTTTAAAATAGAAAAAAATGCAAATTTCTTGTATTATTTATTGTTATTTTTTTCTTCACATATGGCTTAATTTTGCTGATAATAATATTTAAAACTTCATAACATAACGTGTATTTGCGATATTTTAAATTTAAATTTTATCAATTGCATAACAAATTCATTAAATAATTCACCATGGTCCAGCAAATTTTGCACCGAATATTTTTCGGAAATCTGATTTTTTTTGGGTCACGAACCTATGCGATATTTTTTGAATGATTATAAAATTTTTGATAGCCTTAAAGTCAACAAAATACTTAAAAATAAATTTATGCTGCAAAGGTTGATAATAAGAATTCGGGAGGGTATAAATTCGCCGTGAATTTCCTAATTAATTCAGTCGCGATTGTTTGAAAGTGCCAGTGAGGTCTAGTGTACATAAAAGTTTGATCCTGTTTTTATTTGATTTTGCAATCATGACAGCGAAAATTATAGGACTTTTAGTCCTTGCTATGGTAATTTAATTTTTTTTAAAAATTAGTTTGTAAATGATTAAATAAAAAATTTCAGGTGGCGTTCACCACATCAGCGCCAACTAGCATTGAAATGGAAGCTACCACATATCTTCATGAAATTATACCACAAGTTGAAGAGAAACTTCGGGCAACATTTGAAGTAATTTTTACCACATTTAATGAAGATGCTCATGACGATGAATCAACAGTTCTGGACTTTTTGAATTTTATTGTCGTTGCTGGTTCCGCTGAACAATTCTTCAAAGATTTCCAAGCCAAATTGAAGTCTTATCCTTACCATGATTTCGAAGATCCGGAAGTGAAGCGTCAATTTGAAATTTTAGTCGCCCACGATTATTCGGTGTTGAGTGAGGCTGACAAGGAGGCAATGGACCAATTGACCAAACGCTTTTCAGAAATCCGTAAGGCCGTACATTTTTGTACCTATAAATATTCCGAGTCAGGGGAAGATGATTGTACACAAACTTATGACAATTATGATTGGAAACGCTCCCTTTTCTACACCGAAAACGAGGAAGCTATTCGGTATTATTGGATTGAATGGAGGAAGAAGGCTGGAGCACCTTTCAGACATGATTTCGAAAATTTCGTTAATTTATACCGTCAAGTCGCTAGCTTAAATGGTAAGAAAGTCACAATTTTTATCTGTTAGAGAGTTTGAATAGTTTTTCCATTGCATTCTAGGATATACTAAGCCATCAGAAATGTGGTTCCGTGAATACGAAGATGAGAATATTTTCAATGAAATCAAGGCCGTTTTAACCGAATTGAAGCCATTCTACGTTCAACTTCATGCATATGTCAGAAACTTTATTTTAGAAAAACGAGGTGAAGAAATGCCATTCGCCGCGAATGCACCAATTCCAGATGATTTGATGGAGAAATACATTATCGAAGGATATAAACCATTTTCGACTACCTTCTTACCATTCCCATATCCAGATAATGATGATTACTTTACAAAGTTCTTTGAATATTTCGAATCCAAAATTGAGTATGGAGATTACACAAGTGTTGCGGAAGGATTCTTTAAGACTATGGGATTTGATGACCTTCCAAGGTTTGTTGCTTAACGATTTTTATAGAAATGTCTCAGAATTTCAACTGAAATTTTGTTTTAATTATTGCAGCGAGTTCTACGAAAAATATCGTGTCGTAAAAACAAACAATACTGAATGTTTCCCATCGGCAGTTAGTTTGTTAGTTAAGGATCAATTTGGTCTTAGATACTGTGAGACAAATTCAATAAGAAATTATTTGGCTGAACACAGAGAAATGACGGAGATTTACTACCATTTAATGGCTCAAAATCAGCCTTTCGCTTTTAGGGATGTTTACTGGCCAGGATTCATTCAAGCTGTTGGATATTCGACGTTAGCTTCCGCTGCAAGTTTAAAGCATTTCGAAAAACTACACTATACTTCACCGGACCTTGCAATGAACGATGAAGTCCACCTAAATAGATTATTCCATGTCGCAATTCAAACCATTTTCCATATTCCAATGAATTACATTCAAGATAAATTCCGAACTAGTGCTTTAGATGGAGATATTAGTTCAGAGGATTATAACTGCGCCTTCTGGACGATGATGGAAAATATTGCTGGAATTCAACCTCCAGTTGATAGAAATGAACAAGATTTCGATGCATTGGCAAAGGTTTTAACTGGCGTTGATGACATGCGAACCAGGTGATTTAAAATAATATATTTATAAAAATAAATTTTTAAACGTTTTGTTATTGAAAATTTAGGAAAGTCTTTTCAAAGATTCTCGGATTCCAGTTCTACGAAGGACTCTGCAAGAAGGCAGGAGTCGAAGGTAGATTGGATCTTTGCGATTATGCAGGAAGCACTGAAGCCGGAAATGCATTGAAGTAAGATTTTCTACTCTGCTTTCTCAAAATTTCTAAGATTTTCTAAATAAATTTCAAATGATAGGGAAATGATGTCGCTGGGATCCAGCAAACATTGGAAGGAAGTCATGAAAGTTGTTACCGATACTGATAAATTGGATGCAACGCCAATGATCAAATATTTTGAGCCTTTGTACAATTGGATCAAGGCTTACAATGAGGAACATAATGTTGTTGTTGGATGGGAACCCACACATAGTAAGTTATATGAATATAAAATAAAATCATTATTCTCAAAATTTTAATTTTTACTTTGCAGAATGTCAAAAATAAACGTGTGAAATAAATTACTTATTAGAAATTAAAATTTGTTTTATTGAAACTTTCGTTCGAAATTTTTGATAAATTCAGGTTCAAAACGCCACAATTATGTTGAAATTTTTGATTGATTTAAAAGTGATAGCTTTTTCTATATTTACTGCGTACTTGAAAGCTAATACAAAAAGTCTTCTTCATCATTTGTGAGGTTTTGTTCCTAATAATTCTTCTTTTTGCCTTTTCCTGTTCATCTGTGGCATAGCAGAGGCATAAACAAATTATAAGAAGACTGTTTTTTTCTAACTTGAAACTTGAAAAATAATCCCCCAAAGCAACATATATGCATGCGGTCGGCATAAGAATTCAACGAGAATAAAACTTAGATTTAAACATAACAAAAGCTATAATTACCAATCTGGCAATCATTGGAGACCCGTATGGTGATATTCGTATCAAAATTCGAACAGTTGTACCAAAATTCCACTTTGAAGTCAAACTTTCCAATAAGATTTTTTAAAATTTATTCCAATCGGATTTTGATGTATGGGAGTTTTATGTAGAATCATATCCTAAATAACTTTTGTTCTTGGACTTTTTTGATAAGATGCACCGTTTTCGAGATATTTACAAAAAACGATTTCGTTCGTATGGGGGGTACCCCCCTTAATGGTCCATTTTTCCCATTAACGAACTTAGCCTCGCATTTTACGAAAAACGGATCTGCGCAAAATTTCAAGTCTCTAGCTCAATCAATGCGCCCGCAATCCGCGCCACAGACAGACAGACAGACAGACAGACAGACAGACAGACAGACAGACACACAGACAGACAGACGGACGGACAGACAGACGGACGGACATCCAAAATTCAACTTTTTTTTATCATTCTAAACACACTGGTGTAATTCATTTTTTTGTGCGATGACGGGATCTTGGCGTTACAAACGGTAAGGCAAATCTAATATACCCTTTGGTTTCACCATACGGGTATAACAAAGGGCGAATGTAAGCAGCGACATGCATAGGCGATCACCACGGCTGCTCGTGTGTACTGCCGACTAGTCAGCAGCTCTTACGTCACGATGGGGGATTATTTTGAATTTCGGTTTTGCACTAAGTTGAGTTGTTAGAAAAAAATGATCTCTATAATACATAATTTTTGGCAGAGGTTACTCATCTGCGGTGGGTATTGAAATTGGCCTCAGCTTAATGTTTTCCGACGCCCGTCTTCACTTTGTTCGCAGTCTGTAGCAAGCACGAAGCAGAAGCTAACATTAGTCATTTTTATGAAGAAAATGGACCGGACCCAAAATAACTGGGTTTGAACCTGATACCTTGTCATACCAGTTAAGGCCTTTAACACGAGTTCCACTGATATCACCAATTAAGAACTAATATAGGAAGTACATAAATATGACAGTTTCTATAAATTATTAGTATAGATACACATTTTATGCTGTAGTTTTTTTTTCCAATTGAAGAATGCGTTTCAACTGACATGGGTTTTTTTTCTAAAAGATATAAGTTTTAGTGTTTCTTGTGCCAGAGACCACAGACTACAAGCTTTATTTAATAAATATGAAAATTAGAATAAAAATATATCTCATACAGAAAAACATATTTTAAAAGTGCTTGTTGTTGTAATTTAATTCGAATATACAACAGCGCAAAGTTTCCGAGAAATTTTCAACGTAAAAACCGTTCAAGCAAAAAATGTGGAAAATTTTATATTCTTTTAATTTTATTATGTTCATTTTTTTCCCAAAAGCGCATAGTTTTCGAGAAATTTTCAAAAAACCGTATTTTTAAAAAAAATTGTATGGTAGGGTAGACCGGGGCTAGTAGACCCACTTTTTATAATCTACTTTATAGAGGTTTTACTGTAATTATTTCAGGTGCAGTAAAGACGTTTTTGGTTGGTTTATTCAATTGTATTTCTTAGTCAATCTTTTATTTTGACTAATTATAAGTGTTTCAAATATTTTTTTTCATTTTAAAAAAAGTTGTTCGATGAGTCGACTAACCCCGTGTCTGGGGTTTGTTGACTCTGTAAACGGGGTTATTTGACTCTATACTTTTTATGGGGAAAATGTGTTGGAACATATTAAAAAACTGTAATAATTCTGAAAAAATGTATTCTTTAAAAAATTAATAACATTTCAGATTAACATAAATTAACACCGATTGCGAGTGTCGTGTCGTTTTCGACAAGAGTCGTTTCACGTGTTGTTGTTGGTAGAAAAACACTAACAACAACACGTAAAACGACTCTTGTCGAAAACGACACGACACTCGCAATCGGGGTGTAAATTTCATCTAATTTAAAAAAATATAATTAATTAACAAAAAAATATAGGTAATTCATATCGAGTCATTTAACCCCAGTATACTGTGAGTCAACTAGCCCCAAGCCGCCATTTTATTTTTAACACACTCGTCAAAAAAAAATGAAAAAGCATCGATCAGAAAATGCTTCACTAACTTGTTAACTCATACATAAATTTTCACTTGAAATCACTGACGAGTTCAATACAATGAAAGTGTAAGCTACAAAACAATTTAATTAACAAGAAAAAAAATTCCTCACACGCTTGAAATTTCGTTTTTCCCCCTCACAGTTCGTTCCAAGAGCACTGTGGTCTAACCACGTTGGTTCACTCAAAGCTGTCAGTCGACTGAATAAACAGTCCAATTCACGCAGGTTTATTCTCAACCGTGGTTGAGTTATTCGCAATAAGTCTACTTACCCCTGAAGCCAACTAGCCCCGGTCAGCCCTACCCTTTATAGCTACCATCACTTTTCCAAAAAATGATACAAAACTACGATTTTCGTAAAACTCATTTAGAAAAAGTTTCATGCCGCTAACTGGACGCTTTGTCGAGGCACTTAAGATACGTAAAACGGTCAGAGTGACAGAGTGACAGACCGACAAACCGAGAGACAGACATACCGACTGACAGATACACGGACATCCTCATAAATTTGCCTGAAACGAATTTCGTACTGATCAGATTGTTTCTATCTGCCCTCGTTCTCCATACTTTCTCCCCGCTATAGCAGAGGAAAGTGAACATTGAACACTTTGAATACTAGACAACATAGATTCATAATATAACATGGGGAGAAAAGATCCAGAAAATTCGTCAGAAAACTATTTTCCTAGTCATTTATTTTTGAAAGTTTGAAATTTTTTTGTCAGATTTTAAATCTATTTTTATATTACTCTTCTGAAGATAAAAATTGTTATTTAGATTTCCAATTCCAAATCCAAAAAGCAAATCCAAATTTTAATCTAAATCTAAATCCGAATCTTAATCCAAGTCCGAATATAAATCCCAATTCAAATCGAAGTCCAATGATGGATTGGAACGACTATCCAGCCATTAGATTCTCGGGATCAAATTTGATTATAATATTATTTTCTTATTCCTAATTGTTTCAATTAAAATTAATTTTATTGTTATTTGAAAAGACATTGTTTCGATAGAAACAAAATATAAATTATATATTCAAACATGACTTGTAGCTCGAAATTAAAAAAAAAAAATAATAAAAATCCTAGATGTCGAGATAACCAAATAATTATATAGAAAAACAACTTTTGCAAAAAAAATTGAAACTATTTACGCATAGTTCAAGAAAGCTAATACTAATTGCTGAGTAAGATTTTTAGAATAAAAATCTAAGAAATATCTAATTGATAAGTATTTAATTTTTCAATTGGCATTTAATATTCTTTTTAGCAACATAGTTATGATCAACTTGAGAAAGCAGATGTTCTATTACGAGAATAAACAAATTTAAATATAGATTACGTAAATCTAACTTTAATTGTATTTTGATTGTGCAAAAGTAAGCAACATCTTATGTGAATTAAAATGTTATTTGAGTAGATTTTTGCATTACAATTGTTGATAAACATTGAACCTATTTAAAAATGTTTCTTCACATATGGCTTAATTTTGCTGATAATAATATTTATAACTTCATAACATAACGTGTATTTGCGATATTTTAAATTTAAATTTTATCAATTGCATAACAAATTCATTAAATAATTCACCATGGTCCAGCAAATTTTGCACCGAATATTTTTCGGAAATCTGATTTTTTTTGGGTCACGAACCTATGCGATATTTTTTGAATGATTATAAAATTTTTGATAGCCTTAAAGTCAACAAAATACTTAAAAATAAATTTATGCTGCAAAGGTTGATAATAAGAATTCGGGAGGGTATAAATTCGCCGTGAATTTCCTAATTAATTCAGTCGCGATTGTTTGAAAGTGCCAGTGAGGTCTAGTGTACATAAAAGTTTGATCCTGTTTTTATTTGATTTTGCAATCATGACAGCGAAAATTGTAGGACTTTTAGTCCTTGCTATGGTAATTTAATTTTTTTTAAAAATTAGTTTGTAAATGATTAAATAAAAAATTTCAGGTGGCGTTCACCACATCAGCGCCAACTAGCATTGAAATGGAAGCTACCACATATCTTCATGAAATTATACCACAAGTTGAAGAGAAACTTCGGGCAACATTTGAAGTAATTTTTACCACATTTAATGAAGATGTTCATGACGATGAATCAACAGTTCTGGACTTTTTGAATTTTATTGTCGTTGCTGGTTCCGCTGAACAATTCTTCAAAGATATCCAAGCCAAATTGAAGTCTTATCCTTACCATGATTTCGAAGATCCGGAAGTGAAGCGTCAATTTGAAATTTTAGTCGTTCACGATTATTCGGTGTTGAGTGAAGCTGACAAGGAGGCAATAGACCAATTGACCAAACGCTTCTCAGAAATCCGTAAGGCCGTACATTTTTGTACCTTTAAATATTACGAGTCTGCGGAAGAAGATTGCACACAAACTTATGACCATTTTGATTGGAAAAGCTCACTTTTCTATATCGAAAACGAAGAAGCTATTCGATATTATTGGATTGAATGGAGGAAGAAGGCTGGAGCACCTTTCAGACATGATTTTGAAAATTTCGTTAATTTATATCGTCAAGTCGCTAGCTTAAATGGTAAGAAAGTCACAATTTTTTTATGTGATAAAGTTTGAATAGTTTTTCCGTTGCATTCTAGGATATACTAAGCCATCAGAAATGTGGTTCCGTGAATACGAAGATGAGAATATTTTCAATGAAATCAAGGCCGTTTTAACCGAATTGAAGCCATTCTACGTTCAACTTCATGCTTATGTGAGACACTTTATTTTGGAAAAACGAGGTGAAGACAGGCCATTAGACGCGAATGCACCAATTCCAGATGATTTGATGGAGAAATACATTATCGAAGGATATAAACCATTTTCGACTACCTTCTTACCATTCCCATATCCAGATAATGATGATTACTTTACAAAGTTCTTTGAATATTTCGAATCCAAAATTGAGTATGGAGATTACACAAGTGTTGCGGAAGGATTCTTTAAGACTATGGGATTTGATGACCTTCCAAGGTTTGTTGCTTAACGATTTTTATAGAAATGTCTCAGAATTTCAACTGAAATTTTGTTTTAATTATTGCAGCGAGTTCTACGAAAAATATCGTGTTGTAAAAACAAACAATACTGAATGCTTCCCATCGGCAGTTAGTTTGTTAGTTAAGGATCAATTTGGTCTTAGATACTGTGAGACAAATTCAATAAGAAATTATTTGGCTGAACACAGAGAAATGACGGAGATTTACTACCATTTAATGGCTCAAAATCAGCCTTTCGCTTTTAGGGATGTTTACTGGCCAGGATTCATTCAAGCTGTTGGATATTCGACGTTAGCTTCCGCTGCAAGTTTAAAGCATTTCGAAAAATTACACTATACTTCACCGGACCTTGCAATGAACGATGAAGTCCACCTAAATAGATTATTCCATGTCGCAATTCAAACCATTTTCCATATTCCAATGAATTACATTCAAGATAAATTCCGAACTAGTGCTTTAGATGGAGATATTAGTTCAGAGGATTATAACTGCGCCTTCTGGACGATGATGGAAAATATTGCTGGAATTCAACCTCCAGTTGATAGAAATGAACAAGATTTCGATGCATTGGCAAAGGTTTTAACTGGCGTTGATGACATGCGAACCAGGTGATTTAAAATAATATATTTATAAAAATAAATTTTGAAACGTTTTGCTATTGAAAATTTAGGAAAGTCTTTTCAAAGATTCTCGGATTCCAGTTCTACGAAGGACTCTGCAAGAAGGCAGGATTCGAAGGTAGATTGGATCTTTGCGATTATGCAGGAAGCACTGAAGCCGGAAATGCATTGAAGTAAGATTTTTTACTTCGCTTCCTCAAAATTTCTAAGATTTTCTAAATAAATTTCGAATGATAGGGAAATGATGTCGTTGGGATCCAGCAAACATTGGAAGGAAGTCATGAAAGTTGTTACCGATACTGATAAATTGGATGCAACGCCAATGATCAAATATTTTGAGCCCTTGTACAACTGGATCAAGGCTTACAATGAGGAACATAATGTTGTTGTTGGTTGGGAACCCACACATAGTAAGTTATATGAATATAAAATAAAATCATTATTCTCAAAATTTTAATTTTTACTTTGCAGAATGTCAAAAATAAACGTGTGAAATAAATTACTTATTAGAAATTAAAATTTGTTTTATTGAAACTTTCGTTCGGAATTTTTGATAAATTCAGGTTCAAACCGCCACAATTATGTTGAAATTTTTGATTGGTTTAAAAGTAATAGTTTTTTCTATATTTGCTGCGTACCTGAAAGCTAATACAAAATGTCGTTTTCATCATTTGTGAGGTTTTGTTCCTAATAATTCTTCTTTTTGCCTTTTCCTGTTCATCTGTGGCATAGCAGAGGTTACTTGACTGCGGTGGGTTTTGAAGTTTTGCCCCAGCTAAATGTTTTCCGACGCTCGTCTACTTCCTTTAATTCGCTCCTGTCCATATCCTAAAGCGGCACTGGGCTTTCGCAACGTATTCACTTTGTTCGCAGTCTGTAGCAAGCACGAAGCAGAAGCTAATATTAGTCATTTTTATGAAGAAAATGGACGGAACTTAAAATAACTGGGTTTGAACCTGATACCTTGTCATACCAGTTAAGGCCTTTACCACGAGTTTCACTGACATCACCAACCAAGAACTAATACGAAAATAAAATAAAAACATAACAAAAGCTATAATTACCAATCTGGCAATTATTGAAAACCCGTATGGTCATATGGCATTGTTCTAAGTTCAATTCAACAGCCAACAGTTGTATCCAAACTCCACTTTATAGTCAAACTTTTCAATAAGATTTTTTAAAATTTATTCCAATCGGATTTTGATGTATGGGAGTTTTATGTAGAATCATATAATCATATCCTAAATAACTTTTGTCCTTGCACTTGTTTGATAAGACGTACCGTTTTTGAGATATTCTCAAAAAACGTTTTCATTCGTATGGGGGGTACCCCTCATAATTTTGCCTGAAACGAATTTAGAACTGATCAGATTGTTTCGATCTGCCCTCGTTCTCCATACTTTCTCCCCGCTATAGCAGAGGAAAGTAAAAATTGAACACTTTGAATACTAGACAACATAGATTCATAATATAACATGGGGAGAAAAGATTCAGAAAATTCGTCAGAAAACTATTTTCCTAGTCACTTATTTGTTTGAATTTTTTTTGTCAGATTTTAAATCTATTTTTATATTACTCTTCTGAAGATAAAAATTGGTATTTAGATTTCCAATTCCAAATCCAAAATGCAAATCCAAATTTTAATCTAAATCTAAATCCGAATCTTAATCCAAGTCCGAATATAAATCCCAATTCAAATCGAAGTCCAATGATGGATTGGAACGACTATCCAGCCATTAGATTCTCGGGATCAAATTTGATTATAATATTATTTTCTTATTCCTAATTGTTTCAATTAAAATTAATTTTATTGTTTACAATTTTGGCGCATGAGACATCTGGTATTTGAATAGATATTGTTTCGATAGAAACAAAGTATAAATTATATATTTAAACATGACTTGTAGCTCGAAATTTAAAAAAAAAATAATAAAAATCCTAGATGTCGAGATAACCAAATAATTATATAGAAAAACAACTTTTGCAAAAAAAATTGAAACTATTTACGCATAGTTCAAGAAAGCTAATACTAATTGCTGAGTAAGATTTTTAGAATAAAAATCTAAGAAATATCTAATTGATAAGTATTTAATTTTTCAATTGGCATTTAATATTCTTTTTAGCAACATAGTTATGATCAACTTGAGAAAGCAGATGTTCAATTACGAGAATACACAAATTTAAATATAGATAACGTGAATCTAACTTTAATTGTATTTTGATTGTGCAAAAGTAAGCAACATCTTATGTGAATTAAAATGTTATTTGAGTAGATTTTTGCATTACAATTGTTGATAAACATTGAATCTATTTAAAAATGTTTAATTGGAAATTATAAAGGCTATCAGAAGTGATAGAGCAAAAAAAAATAACATTTTTCTAATTTGAAGGTGTGATTGCAAACTATAAAACGCGGTTTCGTGCGAAGCTAAAATTAGTTGGTTTTTAAGTGACGAAAGGAGCTTGACTTTTCTAAAGTGTTAATAATTTTGCTGAAATTGAGAAATTATTTTCCAATACAATATGGTTTTAGTTAGGATTTCAGGACTGCTAGTCCTGTTATTTGCGGTTAGTTTTATTAGAAATTTGAAATTTTTTGAAATTGAAAAAAAGTCTTTAAAAAAGATTTTTTTTTCAATTTTTAACAAAGATTTACAAAATGTTTTGTGTAATTTAATAGATATCCTTAACTACGTCAATGCCAACGGATATTGAGAAAGAAGCCAAGGAATATGTCGAAAAAGTTCTACCGGAAATTGAAGAAAGACTCAGTGCAACTTTTCATGTGGTGTTCGCGCAGCCTCAAGACGAAAACTGGAATGAGGAAACAGCAAAAAGAGATTATATTAAGTTCGCGGAATTGGCAGAAACCACACAAGATTTTCTAAAGGAAGTTCAGACAAAATTAATGACTTATCCGTTCGACACTTTTGAGGATCAAGATTTGACGCGTCAAATTAAAACCATGTTGACTTATGAGTATTCTGTCTTACCTGAGGGTGATAAGGAGGCAATGCAGGAGCTAATAACAAAATTTGAAGAAATTCGAAAGTCTGTTCAATTTTGTGCCTTCAAGCATCCCGCAATCGAAGACGAAGAAGATGACTGTACTTTAACGTATGACAAATTTAAATGGAAGGATGAATTATTCTTTACGGAAATTTTCAAGAAGGTTCGTCATTATTGGATTGAATGGAGGAAGAAGGCCGGAGCACCCTTCAGACATGATTTTGAGAATTTTGTGAATTTCTACAGGGAAGCTGCAAAATTAAATGGTAAACAGTTTGGTTTTTACCCCGGAAATTTTTAGTATTGCTGCTAATGTTGTTGAAAAAAAAATCTAGGATTTGAAAAATCATCTGATATGTGGTACCACAAATACGAAGACGACAAATTTATCGAAGAATTAAAAGAAGTTTTAAAAGAATTGAAGCCATTTTACAAACAACTTCATGCCTACCTGCGCCACTGGATTGTAGCTCAGTACGACGAGGAACCCGCATTAGAGCTGAACGCTCCAATTCCAGATGATTTACTGGAAAAATATGTCATCGAGGGATATCGACCATTTTCAACTCAATTCTTGCCATTCCCTTATCCTGAAAAAGGCGCATACTTTAAAGATTTTGATGACTTTTGGCATCAAAATACCGTCCAGCCGGATCAATATACAAAGAAGGCAGAAGAATTCTTTGAGTCTATTGGATTTGATGCTCTTCCAGAGTTCGTTTGCTAGTTTTTTATAAATATGTTTTTTGTACAATTTTTTTTCATAAATATTTTAGTGATTTCTACACACATCATCGCCGATTAAAGTTAAATCAAACCGAGTGTTCCCCTTACGTATTCGGTTTATTAATTGAAAACCAAATTGGTTATGAATATTGCAATGAAGTTTCCATCAGGAACTTTTTAGATGAGCACCGAACAATGGCCAAGGTTTACTATTATCGCACAGTTCAACATCAACCCCTACCTTATAAGGATATTTTCTGGCCAGGATTCACAGAAGCTGTTGGATATTCGGCATTGGCTTCTGCTGGCAGTTTAAAACATTTCGAGAAGTTGCAACTTCTGCCTGAGATGGAAATTGACGATGAAGTCCATTTGAATAAATTATTCCACGTCGCCATTCAAACTATTTTCAATATGCCAATTAATTATATTGAGGATAAATTCCGAACTAGTGCTTTAGACGGAGAAATTAGTTCAGAGGATTATAACTGCGCCTTCTGGACGATGATGGAAACTATCGCCGGAATTCAACCTCCAGTAGACCGAACTGAAGAAGATTTTGATCCCTTGGCTAAGATTTTAAGTGGAGTTGATGAAATGCGAATGAAGTGAGTAAAAAATCATTAAAAATTATTTTTAAAAACTATTTTTAAAAACTTTTCACAATTTAAAAAAAAAAACAGGAAAGTCTTTATGAAGATCCTCGGATTCCAATTTTACGATGGACTCTGCAAGAAAGCAGGACACGAAGGCAGGTTAGACACGTGCGATTATTCAGGAAGCACTGAAGCCGGAAATGCATTGAAGTAAGATTTTTTACTCCGCTTCCTCAAAATTTCTAAGATTTTCTATATAAATTTCAAATGATAGGGAAATGATGTCGCTGGGATCCAGCAAACATTGGAAGGAAGTCATGAAAGTTGTTACCGATACTGATAAATTGGATGCAACGCCAATGATCAGATATTTTGAGCCCTTGTACAACTGGATCAAGGCTTACAATGAGGAACATAATGTTGTTGTTGGATGGGAGCCCACAAACAGTAAGTCAAATTTATAAAATTTTCTTTTACAATATTTTTTTCTAAAAACAATTTTTTTTCCTTGCAGAATGTACAAAAGCATAAAAGAAATATATTTACTAATTTTTACAATTTTTGTTATTTGCGTATTTTTTTTTCAATGAAAAAACATTTTAACTCTCAATAATTTCTTGTTTTAATTGAGACAAAATTGTTATAAATTTTATTATTAAAGTATAAAACAGTTCCATATATTTTTGTTGTTTTATTTATTTAAATTTTTGTGGAGAAAATGGTAGTGAAAAATTTTGTTAAAAAAATAGTGTGATTATATGCTCTAACTCGGAAACCCCTCACCGGTTTATGGCAGAAATCATAAAACGGTAAAAAAGAAAATGGAGAATAGAGGAAGAAAAAGTTTGTTACAAACCGTTTCCAGAGATCCAGACTCTTTTCGCCATTCATTTAATCTTTGTTCAAAACTTATTTTCTAGGTTTTCACATTTCTTACATACAAGAAAGGTATTAAAATCAGTTCAAAAACCGAAATCATGTCGGAGCCCCGCACGTCCCCGGGATATATACATATTAAACCTTAACAGATTTTGACGCGGTTTTGTGCATTCGAAAGTTGTTCCATAGAGACGCATAGAACACAATTTTAGAAAAAAATTCGAGGAAAGCACAAGACAAAAATTATAAGTTGAGGAAAATTCTATAATCTTCAATTCAGTCTGATTTTGCTGATTATATATTAAAAAAAACACACTTTTGGTTGAAGTATTTATTCATTCACACAATTTATTCATTACATCCTGAAAAATCGAAAATTCTATGAAAATTAATTCTCTTTGAATTGCGAAAAATATTAACTTACTTCCAGTTAATATCCAACCTAGTTTTGTGTTATTATCTTTATTTTTACTAGTCACCCATATTCGTAACGGGTTAAAATAATCCATAATTCCCGTCGCATTGAGACCCTTTTCACCTGTTATTGGCTCTATGATTTCACTCCATGTTTTAGTCCTACCAGCGGACATCATTGCACTAAAAATTAAAAAAAATATAGAAAAAAAATCTATTTTTAAATTAAAAAAATCTGACCTTAAAGCATTCCCAGCCTCATGGTTACCATAAAAATTACACAAATGTAGCGGTTGCTCAGTTATATTTTTTGGGTTAAATTGGCCACTTTTAATGCATAAAGCTCTGTATAGTTGAAATCCAAGAATTTCGGTGGTTAAAATTCTAAAAATGTGAGAAATTGTGTAAAATAATTAAATATCAAGAAGTCTTTAAAATAAGAAAGTTTGTCGTAGTTTTGACAAGTTTGTCGTATTGAAAAGTTCCATGAGGCCAAAAATGCCAAAAGGCAAGGCACGGAAGCAGAAATGGAATAAGGTGCGGGGAAGCGGAGAGGTTTCCGAAAATCATAGACTTAGCGTTACGTACTTGAAAACAAAAGGATATATCAAAATTCTCGGCGTCCACCAAACTTATTTGCTTCAAAATTTAATGTGAGCATTTCTTATATGACTTTGATGAATTTTGTCTCGTAGGGGAATAAAGTTTAAACGATCCCTTAAGCCTAAACCACAATTACGCGTGCGTGCGTGCGGCATTATTTAGTTCTGGCATCTAGTAGTTGTTACCGCGTCTAAAAGTAGAGACTGAGCCTACTCTACGCGGCACGGACGTGGCAACGCGTCTGAGCAACGCGCAATTATACATTTACTCATATAAATGCGTAGTTTTTACTTTCACCGCATGGGTGCCGCACGCACGCACGCACGCGTAATTGTGGTTTAGGCTTTAGTCTGAAATTTACCCTTGGTTCCTTTATCTACCCTCTTATCAGCTATTTCGTGAACCGTTAAAGGAATTGTAATCCGGTTTTCACAATTAGATAATTTGAACATCAAACAAATTTTGTTTCCACTAAAAACTTTTTCAACTGATTCCCTGTAACTCCCTGCCCCGCTGTATTCGAACAGCTTGGTATTTAAAAGTAGCTTCCAGTCTCTTGAAATCAAGTCCATACTTGCCTTAAATAAAGATAAATATCGACTTTATTTTAATGGGGTAGCGAATCGTTAGAGCGATTTTTTCAATGGGTTTTTTAGATAATTTTTTGGTTTTGTTTTGTAAGTTGAGGTATCGGAAATGGAAATTTTCGGATTTTTAAAGTTTAAAATTTTCGTTATGTTCATAGAATGGTAAACTTCTAGACTCACTAAAAATTGGCAAACATCTTACTTATGAGATGGTGTTGAATATCCAATTTCCGTATAAAATTCAAATGGCATATCGAAATTATGGATATTTCTTGGTATCGGTGAATCTAATCCGCAAACATGTTCCATTTGCTTTAAAAACATACAATTTAATTCATTTATGTGTGACGTCAGATTTAAGCTCTCCACCCAAATATTCTCCAATATGAAATAAACCGGCGTCGAGAGGATCGTCCTGAAGGCCTTCGAATTTATTTCTGAATTAATTTTATGAAATGAATTTATTGCAAAATGGAAAGTTTACCATTTGAAATAATCGATTTATATGGTAATTTTCATTAAAATCGGCATCTTTAAATATTCCCATCTGCTGATATCGGCTAGGTGTCGTTATCGATAGCTCAATAGCTTTTCGAATAGCATCCCTGAATCCTGGCATTGGCTCCCGGTCGAAGCCAAACGGTAACTTATTTATTGCATCATAATACCGGAAATCTGACATTGTTAAATGTAAATTAATTAATTGCATTGCTGATATTTCGGAACAGTATATCAGTTGGTAGTGGTTTTGGAGAGCATTCAATGATGGTTCGCAAGGTCCTTCATCAGCTTCCTGTAAAGATGAATACGTGGCCCAAAATTCACTAAAAATAAAATCAGTTTTCATCAAATATGATTCGCAATTTTTCTGAATATTGTGACACTTACTTTGTGTAATTCTGCAGCCCCATTGATAGAAAGAAATCATTGGCCACTTCAAATATCCTCATCGGTGTTTCATATCCTTGATCCGCAATAGAAATGCTGCGATTAACTGGGATGTGGTCGATATACGGATAATCAATAAAATCATTTCCTTCCCATGTTTGACTTTGGATTTTTTCAAATAAATACATTGGAATTGGATCCGTTTCTTGTGCATACGATATTCCATGTCGTTGAATTAGTATCTGGCGGAAATATGCATGCAAATGTTTGTAAATCAAGCGAATCCTTTTTATGGCTGCAAGAAATTCATCAAACATTTCGGCATTTTCATAATCAGCATAGTGGAAATCTGCTGGAGTTTCAAAACCTGAAAAAGTAATCTTGTGAAAGTGAACCATTGAGAAAAATCTTTTTGTATTTTTATTATTTAATATTGTGGAATCACTATAAAGTTTTTAGTTATGAGGGTCGTAAATTGAAAGTAGGAATGGAATTGAATTTTATTTTGAACAAAGGACAATTAGGCAACAAATTTTGCAATTTGAAATAAAAGATACTTTTGAACACAACAAGTTGTACAACATGGTTTTAGAACAAGTCTCATAATGTATGGCCGGCTTAAGCTAGAAAATTTCATACTCTTATATTTTAGCTTTGATGATCATACTAATATATAAAAATGATTTGGTGTCTGTCTGTCTGTCTGTCTATCTGTCTGTCTGTATGTCTGTCTGTCTGTCTGTCTGTCTGTCTGTCTGTCTGTCTGTCTGTCTGTCTGTCTGTCTGTCTGTCTGTCTGTTCCTCTTTCACGCAAAAACGGCTGAACCGATTGACTTGAAATTTGGCATGAGTGTCTGTGGTGGTACTGGTTCCAACATAGGCATACGGAAAAGTAGCGGAGTAAGGGAAGGGGGTAAAGTGATTTCGAAATTTAGTTTATGCGCTATGTTACTCTTTCGCGGGGAAACTACTGAACTGATTGGCCTGAAATTTGGCATAGATGTTCGTCGGGGGTCCAGCCCCAACGTAGACCCATTAAAAAGTAGCCCGAAAGGTGGGGGGAGTAAGGGGAGGGGGTAAAGTCATCTCGAAACTTAGTTTTCCCTCTATGTTACCCTTTCGCGGGGAAATTACCGAGCCGATTGGCCTGAAGTTTAGCTCCAACATAGACCATAAAAAAAAATGCAAGCTAGTATAAAATATTATGAAATAACTTACCATGTTCCAGTGAGGCATTTGCATATCTTTCAACATAATCGAGAAACGATTCTTTCGCTCGCTCCTCAATTCGATTCCTCCAATCAACATAATAAAACACCAACTCAGCTGCATTTTTACTCCTCGAAATGATCTCCTTTAAATCTGGATCAAATGCCAAATCACAACGATCGCCATCATCATAGTGGCAGGAGACTTTTTCCCTCACAAGTAATCCGAAATCCGTTGGGATTCCATCATAGAAGTCATTAAAAGCGTTCGTTCTTTTTAACACATGAACATGACGCTTCAAAGTTTCATCTACAAAATCTTCAACATTCACAGACCTTAATCGATCTTTAAGTTCAGATTTCAACTCATCAAGATGATTTGTGTAGTACGTAAATAGAGTATTCTCACGTTCTTTTGCTGGCTGCAACAACACTTCATCAATTCGATTCATTAACTTCTTAATGTCTGTCGTTTTGGTTTGTAAGAAATTTTGAAAATCCTTCTCATTAACCGCATCCGAGATCAGAGCCAAGTTTATGCTAAAACTCTAAATCTTATTTTATTTAATTCTACACAGAAAAATTATAAAAATCCTGTCTTACCAGAAGATGTAAAACAATCAGTTGCAGAATTTTCAGTTCCATCTTTTAAAAATCTGTAAAAAAAACAACCCGAAAAATTAAAACTTTTCGGTGGTTAACGTTCAACCTTTGCTTTTAGACTAATTTATCAGGTGTTTTTTGTTACAGTTAATATACGTATGAGGTTTATGAATGAATGAATAACGTGAAAAAGGTGCGGGCGAATTTGTCACGATTTTGACATCCGTTTCGGTAAAAAAAGAAGAAAATTTTTCTGCTTTTGTTTGTATTTTATCAATTAATTGAATCTCAATGTGGGCAATATTTTGCTTCATTACTGTGAATTTCAATTGTTTTGATTAAAAGAAAGTGTCTGGAATTGCTTTTTTAGCGGCATGATACTTTTTTTTTTTGAGATTTACTTGAGGTTTTTTTTGGTCGTTTTTTACGAATAATTTACTTTTGCTATTTAAGTATTTGAGACATTTCGGTATTAGAAGGTATGCGGTAGCGATTTTGCTACTAGTTGTAACGATTTTTGCTACTACCTTCTAATCTAATACATGAAGCTTAAAAGAAACATGCGTTCTAAATAGTGTCGTCAATGATGTTTTGTTATCTACAACTAGACATACTTCCATATGTGTTCAGGTTAAAGACCTCTAAATATTTTTTTCAAGAATTCGATCAGATAGCAAAATGAAATAAAATAGAAACAAAAATTAACAAGAAGCAATTTTATGCCATTTCCCAAAAAAGAAGAGAATTTTTATGGAGTTTCCTCTATTGAATAGAAAACTCTCTAGAAAGGATATAACATAGATATGCTAGATCGCTCGATTTGCTGTCTCAAATGGTCCCATTTCAATACAGTTCAGTGAATCAAAACGAGTCAAGTAAGAGCAAGATAACTGTATGAAAATAAATATAGTCCTCTCGTTTAAACCGTGAGCTGTCAAAGGAAAATAGACTTTCGGAATGGTGTTGGCGCCTAAAGTTATTTGTTTGCGCCTAAAGTTAGTCTCAAACTTGTGAAATTTGAATTTCGCGGCAAACGAAATTTGAATTTCGCGACCTTATACAGTTCAGTGGATTCGTTCAAGTACGATAAAGAGGGAAATACTTTTGGGACCATTTTTCAGCAGAGCTTTGTATGGTGACAGTTGTTCTATGTTATATAGTTCTGTGAAATATAACCACCAAAAAAATCGACTCCAAAATCCGACTTTGAATATTAAGGTTTTTTAGTAAAATACTCCAAAAATTAAGTAGGCCACAAAATTTAAATTTAAATTTTAATTTTTTAAAAGTATATTTGCCCAGAAAAAAATAAGTATCTACACTCTAAATTTTAAAAACAAATAAAATAATTTCAAAAATTCTTAAAATATGGTTTTCGCAGTGATTCTGAAAAGCAGAGATGCAAACCATTTTTTTTGAACCGAACCAAAACCATTGAAATTTCAGTGATCCAAAACGAAACCATAAACCGAACCGCTTTAAAAAAAATATCCGAACCGCACCAAAACCAAACCACTTGTTAAATCAAATTATGTAACCAAAAGATTGTTCACGAAAAGAAGTTCACCAAATCGCAGAAACTTCTTCCATAAGAAAGTGTTTCGATTTCATTCGCTTTTGGTAAAATTGTCGCACGAAAACGGACTAAACCGAAAACCTTACAAATGCAAGAAGTTTCTTGTTTATAAATGTATGCACTGGACGAGTTTTTCGAACTTCATTATTTACGAGTCACACATTTATGTTTTTTTTTTCACCAATTACAGTATTGCAAAACCACATAATAATATAAAGCCTTTAAAAAAATCTGAACGAACCATTCTATATCAATTGACATATTTTTTAAAATAAAAAGTTTGACCCGGATTTATTCGATTTTAAAATCTTGTTTTCACAGAAATGTTTTACTGAATGAACTTTTGAATAAAATTAAAAAAAAAAAATCATCATTTTTATCTTACAATTTATGTATGAATTTAACCCGAATCGGTTTAGTATGAAAATCCTAAAATGACTCCAAAAATCTTTAAATTTCTTCTTTACTCCAATAATCACATCTGAAACGATTTCGTTAATGGACTGATAAACAGATGTGGGACGAACAAAAATGAAAACAGAAATTCCTACTTTTTACATATTTTATTTTTATTTTTCCTTCCAAGATAGCAATTATTATGGCTTATGGCAGACGACTGTTATTCCCGTTTTCTTACTATCAATGAACTCACTGACCGATATTCTTAAATAAATCAAGTTTTCTCCATTTTTAGCTGTTGCGAAACTCAAAAATTAAAATACTTTGATGTATAAATAATAAAATTTGTTAAAAAAATCAATGTTGAGGACAATAAATGGTTTTTCCATATTATTACAAATATATTTTTAAAATTTGTAATTTGAGTGAATTTAAAACTAAACACTGTATGAATACCGAAACTTAGAAACAGATACTGATAATGGTTGTTAAGCGTTTGGTGAATTTTAACAGCTGAATAATATTATTCAAATGTAAAACCCGATTATGGCGGATAATTTTTGTCATTCTATCACTGTAACATTTGACTTTTTAACTGGAACTCTGGTAGGTGTATACGTTAAACATATAAATACCTGAATAGTAAACACACCTGAAGAACACGATGACGAAGAATTCAGCACAGAATCGAAAACGACTGACAGAACCGGCTGTAATTCTTCAAAAATGCTAAGAAAAATATTAATGATGTTTAGGTACGATGATTTTATGTTAATTTTATTGCTTTTTTACAAGTACATGGATATAATACACATTTACGAGACTTCGTTAATGCATAAAAACACTATCAAAAAGAAATGGAAACAATATTCAAATATATTTATTTCTCTGAATATGCTTTCACATCTTTCGTAGTCAAAATATCATTATCATATCACCTTTTGAAATGTCTGAATATATG
The DNA here is from genome assembly GCA_964034945.1 of Chrysopilus asiliformis. Taxonomy (NCBI): domain Eukaryota; kingdom Metazoa; phylum Arthropoda; class Insecta; order Diptera; family Rhagionidae; genus Chrysopilus; species Chrysopilus asiliformis. Next base: position 98,144,846 of record OZ035961.1, read on the forward strand.
TAAAATTGTTCTTTATTCATTTTCAAACATATGCTGATGGATTCTGGATTTTCTGTTTCAAAGTTTACGTAACTTTTATTTTTGTGAGGAAATGTGAGTAAAAATGTTGGAAAAATAACAAATTTTGGTAAATTTGTTTTTCCGATTTTTCAAAAAAAAAAATAAAAATTTATTCGGCCAAAAAATTAAAATTCAATAATAGGTTTTATGACCAGGTGACATTAGGCTAGTTGCTAATTGACAGTACCACACATCTAATGTAATATGAGCTGGATTTTGAACTAACATTAAACTAGTAGGAAGCTTCCAAATGTTCCGCTAGCCTATTGTCAACTGGGTATAAAAATCGAAATGATCGGATTTTCGGTTTTTTCAAAATTTAAGGAAATCAAATTTATGAGGGGCTTGTGGCAAAATGGCTGGTTTAAGACATTTTTAAATCAAGTATTTTTTGTTAAATTTTTTTTACTAATATTCCAGGTATCATTTAAACAATATCTTTGACGATTTTGTCGAAAAAGATTGATGGCTATCAATATTACGGTTTCCCAATACCGGGAGGTATCCACACACTTTATAAACTTTTAACAAAATTAATGTTATTTTTCACGTTGAAATTTAGAAGTTTGCGTCTGTTACGCATTTTTTTACCCGTATGGTGAAACCAAAGGGTATATTAACTTTGCCTTACCGTTTGTAACGCCAATTAATTTTTGCATGTCCGTCCGTCCGTCTGTGGCGCGGATTGCAGGCGCACGGATTGAGCTAGAAACTTGAAATTTTGTACAGATTCGTTTTTCGTAAGATGCGAGGCTAAGTTCGTTAATGGGCAAAAACGGACCATTTGTGGGAGCGGGGAGGGGGGGGGGGAGGGGGGGGGGTACCACCCATACGAATGAAAAGGTTTTTTGCGAATATCTCAAAAACGGTGCATCTTATCAAAGAAGTCCAAGAACAAAAGTTATTTAGGATATGATTCTACATAAAACTCCCATACATCAAAATCCGATTGGAATAAATTTTAAAAAATCTTATTGGAAAGTTTGACTTCAAAGTGGAATTTTGATACAACTGTTCGAATTTTGATACGAATATCACCATACGGGTTTTCAATAATTGCCAGATTGGCAATTATAGCTTTTGTTATGTTTCTTAAGAGATTTTACAGTAGCCATATAATCTAGAGTTACATTCTATTAGAATTTCTCGGCTTATACGGTCTGCAAAAACAAAAATAATACAACAAAATTATATTATTTTTGTGGATGTTTTCACATCCAAAAATTTCCCCCCAACAGGTCGGGCATGTTTGCCCTGAAAACCCATCAGGAGCCTGTTTCCAGTATGGAAGCTGGCTCACCGTCATCAGAGCCTGCTTTACCAGCTTCCACGCAGGCCTACAGGATTTTGGTGGAGTAAAACTCAATTCGAGTATTTATACTCCGATGCCACAAACCTTATGTGAATTATAAGGTTAAGGCAACATAGCTCCATCAAGCCAGAGCGAATAAACTATTTAGTGTTTAACCATTGAACCAATTCTGATTCATGGTTTATACTCGACCTTTTAGAATTGAATTCTATTAGAATTTCTCGGCTTATACGGTCTGCAAAAAATCTAGAGTTACAGTTATATTTACAGTAGAAAACGTTTGGGAATTCTAATGTAACCTTGGAAATACACTCAGAAAAATGTCCAGGTCAACTTTTTGTCAGGTTAACTCTGACCGCTGGCTGGCTTACAGAGGTATCCATTATATGACATTACATCCTCAAAATGCCTATCTAAGGTCAACTCGTGCAGCTCCCAATGCCCTACTTCACCTGCTGGTGGCTTAATTTCAGAATTTCTCCGACCACAGGTCAACACAGTTTTACTTTCCCTCATGCAGGCGAACGCGCGCCTGCCCGAGGCCAATTACGCCGTATGTAGGTCGTCGAGTTAGCCTCCATTTTTCTGAGTGTAGGATGGACAAATTTTTGAATCATCCCCTGTCTTTCTCCGCCGGTTCAACAAGTTTTTTGTTGGGTACCTCTGAATTAATTCAATCACCACAAATTTTGAAGAAATAAAAATTTTTTTAGGGAGCCTCTGCCCCTTGACCAAAGTTTTGTTATGGCTACTTATACTTTTTTGAGCCAGAAAAATCTTTGCATAAAACCACAACTCATGTGAAATAATATTTCTAAAGTGCAGGCGCGCACTGCGATGGTAAGCATGTAGTGCTGCCATACCGGTTCTAATGTGTTTCAAAAACTTCAACAGCCATTTATGTACCATTTTATATGCGTACCACAACGTCTGCACTAACGGACGGATAATTTTTCTTTTTAAATATTAGTAAATAATTTTAACACCAGTAAACCAGATTATCTTACCGAAAATACTTTCAAATCCTCGTAAGTACTTAAAAATTGTTATCAACTTCTTAATATTTATAAGCTTCAAATATTTTGATTTTTTGTAGTTCAACGGTTTTGATAACAAAATGCTCATATTTTGTTGAAATATAAATTCAATAAAATTTGCCAAATAAAATTTAGTAAGGAAAAGATTTTTCATCTTGAAACTGTTTAGCAAAACGGAAGTGTGTTGATTTTTGATCAGTAAACTTTAATTCACACGTGAGAAACATAAAATTTGTTATTCTAAATAGGAAATAAAATTAAGATTGCAATTCATCGCATTTGGATGAGCTTTTATGGTTTAATAATGAAAAAAATTGATTTCAAAAAACTTTTGATTGGACTTTTCTAAATTTTTCATATGACTTTATCAATTTTTGTTGTGATCTACTAACCTTTCTTGATTGATAAGTGATCTCTTGCGCTAAACAGAAAATGTGAACATTTTTCAACTATTGTCTGAATTTTATTAATTCGAATTTGAAAAGTGAAATTTGTGAATTTTTTTAAATAGGGGCATAAAATACATTACATAAATATGGGGGAATTTGGGTCTACGCTGATATCACAGTACTAAATTTCAGACAAAAAAATTGAAGAAAAGTGCGACAAGTATGAATTTAAAAACCCTATAATTAGCCTGACGTATTTTTTGTGCATTTTGTGTTTTAAACAAAATATATTTGTTGTGTTTGCTTTGGATTTTCAAAAAATTAGCACTTTAATGATTTCTTAATATTTAATAATTAAATGATTTCTTAATTGTTAAAATGAAAACTAAAAAAAACATTTATTTCCATAATTTTTTTAGATTCTTCTGACACAACACTGAAAAAATGGTTCAGAGAGTTTTACTAATATTTCTTCTCTCTTTGGGGGTAAACATTTTAAATTTTGAAAAATTAAAATTACTTTAAATTATTATTATTCAAAAAAATTCAGCTTTTAATGGCATTAGCCTGGCCTCCATCGTCCAGCAATGAAGAAGAACGCGCTCGACAGTATCTGAAAGACGTAGACATGGAGTATAAAGAAATGCAAACAAAATTAAGAAACTTCTTCTGGGATGGGCTTGGATCGTTGGCTGTTTCCCAACTTCTTGAATTAAAGCACTTTTTCAGCAAAGTCGACGGTGGGTTGAGATCATTTTCTCCTCATCATTTCAAAGATGAAGATTTAAAACGACAAATGAAGAACTTAAGAAATATGGGTACCTTCAACTTACGAAGTACAGATTGGACAACATTTGAAGAGGCGATTTTCAGATTGGATTCGTTGTCAAGTAATACGGGTTTATGCCCGTACCGAAGCCAGGGTGGTGTATGCGAATTAGCGTACGATCCGGATGCACGAGAAATTTTTACAGACAGTGAAGATGCCCTGGAGTTGCAGCACTTTTGGCTGGAATTTCGCAATAAATCTGGAGGGGATGGGCTTTTGTATCTGAATAATTATATTGCAATGTATAATGTATCTGTTGATATGAATGGTAAGATTGAACCTTAAATCAAGTACCAAGTTTTTTTTATCACATGTAACTTTTTAGGCTTACAAAAACCGTCAGACCAGTACTATTACAGTTTTTATGACACTACAAACCGAACTGTGAAGCCGACATTTTTCTTGGAAGAGCTCGATGAAGTTATCCGCAAATTGGATCCATTGTACAAAGAGTTCCATGCCTATGTTAGACAAGCTCTTTGGGAAAAATACGGAGAGGATCTGGTCAAGAAACATGGCCATATTCCACATCATTTGCTGGAACAAACAATGATGCAGACCTGGAAGAAAAACAGTCTTCTGGAACATCCATTTCCCAATAAAAAGTTACCCAATTTGAAGGACAGTCTTGATGATCAGGAGTACACACCTTTGAAAATTGTCGAAATTGCTGATGAGTTCTATCAATCGTTGGGGTTGCCACAGTTGCCTGAGTAAGTAGGGTGAAGTATTTAATTGTTTTTAAGGGACAATTATTTTTGCCCACAAAAAAAATCCCCCCTTCCCCTTCCTACCATCAACCCCTTACCAGCTATCTTCTGAACGGATGAAGGAATTTGAATGCAGGTTTTAACATTCAGCAAACTATCACTAAAAGCAATTTCGGGCTCACTAAAATCTATTTCTTATGTTTTTTTTAGTTATTCTGCGAATTATCAGATTAGAAAAAAGGGAAGAATTTGAAAAAGTCATACTTCATATTCTGGGCCAATTGTTTTTATATTTATTTTTAAAATTTAGATCATTTTGGACTAAATACACACGAATGATCCCAGAAGATAAAGCTGGGTCCGATTGTAAAGCACAAGTGTTTGATTTCACGCCGTACGTTGGAATGCGATATTGTCCGAATCCTACTTTTAAAAAATTCCTACAAATGCACAGTGATATGGCGATCGTACAGTACACAGCAGCCAGAAATCAATTACAAATCGGCCTAAATAATGAACCCTGTGTTGGATTCTCGAAGGCAATTGGTGAGGTCGGAACGTTATCGTCTGGAACTCCGAAACACATTCAGAGTATTGGTCTAATCGAAGACTACTATAATGATGAGGAACTGAGCTTAAATCGTCTATTCCGACAGGTATGAATTTGATAAGAAGTTATTGGAAAATTTAGACAGTTTTTTTTGTCCGTTTGTTAAAAGAAATGTAGTGAAACAACAAAACCTCTAAAACATAACAAAATTCTCGATATAATAAAATTTTGCTCGGAATTTTTGAAAGATAAAAACGAATAAAACTATCTACATATAACAATGTTTCATATAATGAAGTTTTCCTATAGCGAAACTATAGCTTTCATCTCCACCCTACAACGGGTAACGAATTTTTTTAAAGGCACACTGGCAACACTTTTAGTTTTGGTTTTCTTTTCCTAACATTTTTTTTATGGCGGCCAACTAACATTCTGAGAGAAAAATGCTATCAGGAGACAAAAATGTAAGAAAAATTGTTTTATCAAAAAGATTCTGTTCGCTGAAAGTTATAAGAAGACTTTTGGCAAGTAGTGTCGTTTCGTAATAACTTTCGTTAACTTATGTGAGTTAAGTTTTTATTAGTAATGGGGTTTTTTTCTTGTGCGCATTTTTCCAAACTTTTCCGAATCATTTTCTGTATTTATACACTATATATAAACTTTTGAGAAAAATTCCCAGGAAAAATCGGAAAACGATTTTTGCGTTATACTTACAAGACTTATCGTTAGGATTTTTGAAATTGTAACACCGGATCAGCGACCCAGAAAACCCATTAGAGTCAATTTTTGCCGGGGGAAAAGGGAAAAAGGATATTTGCGTTATCCTTACAGGATCTTTCCTTTTTAAATAGCCAGACTATGTTCTTGAATGGGCCAATTCGGATCATCCTTGCAAATTAAACCTTTTTTTGCAATTTTCTCGAAAACGGTGAAAAATATGATTTTACATAACTCTTGAATGTATGAAAATATCGTCGGACCACTCTTTCTCCCCTTTCCCATTTAAGGATTGCCCTCCGGCAATTGTAGTTTCCCACAAATCAATTTAAACGATTTTTTTTTGTTAATATTGAATGTTTTCGAATTCGATTTAATGTTTTATAAAATAAATTTAGGCTGTTCATACGCTATTTTCTCTAAGAGCGGCATTTGTCCATGAGAAACTTTTTGTTCAAATGCTTGATGGAATGATTGAACCGACAAAATACAATTGCGAATATTGGAAATTAATGGATCAATATATGGGAGTGGAGCCACCAGTTCTTCGAAATAACAGAAATTTCGATGTTCCCGTTTCATTTTACGAAGGAGTTAATCCAAAGAAGCCTCACACAACGTAACTTGAATAAATATTTTAAATCACATTTTAAATAATATTGAACATAACTATTTTGTTTTTCGAAAGGAAAATTGTTGCTGAGCTTTTGGGATATACGTTTTATAAGGCATTATGCAAAGTTTGCCATCAATACGTGCCGGGAAATCCATTCAGAGAATTGCAAAATTGCGATATCTATGGATGCTATGAAGCTGGAGATGAGCTTATGTAAGTGTTTTTCACAAGAATTTCGTTTATTTCTTTAATATTTTTTTAAATATTTTATAGGAAAATTATGGAATTGGGATCAAAAATGACGTGGCGTGATACCATTGAGCCACTTGTGGGAAATGAAGGTTTAAATGCAACCGCACTTTTGGAATATTATGAACCACTTCGAGTTTGGCTTATTGAAAATAATCGAAAGAATCACATTCGTGTTGGATGGGAACGATCTAATAGTAATCAAAATTTAATGAATTTTGAGAGTATTATTTTTTACTCATTTTTGATTCTTTTTTTTAGAATGTTCTGAAGAAGATTCATAGTGCGGATTAACAAAAATAGCTGCAGATGATTTATTTGTTTTTCAAAGATATATTTTCTGACTAAAATAAATTTGTTTCTGATTTTTTTACCTCCATAAAATTTAAAATATTTACGGCAATGTTAAGCTACACACAAAAAAATTGCGAAAAATCGGGACAAAGCGAGTAGGGAGAGTCCAAAAAGTTTAAAATTAGCGTGACGTTTATTATAGACAGCCCATTATGTTTTTTTTTAACTTTTAAATCAAACTTTTTTTATAATTAAAATTTTCTTTAAAAGATTTAATGTAATCAAAATTTTCTATTTAACCGTTTGAGATACTCATTTTTCAGAAACTCCGGATAATATTAAATTTATGTACGGGAGTTTCTCAGCTCGCTAATGACGAATCCGTTATCAGATTTTCGAAATTCAAGATGGCAGATACAAAACGACGGACGCAAAAAAAACTGGAAAATATCGATAACTATTGGTTTTGTTGGGGTTTTGGTGTCGCTGATTACGAATCCAAGATTCAAATTTGAAAATTAATTTTGAAATATTAAATTTTGCAATCACGAATCTGAGGTCTGGAATTGATTTTGGAATATAAAACTCAGGTTCATAATCAGGGACCCCAAAAAACCTACAATATGCACTGTCACCGAAATTATCTCGTTGTTTTTAAACTTTTGCCATAGTTTAGAGATATATAGTCAGGAAACGCGTAAGAAATTTTTTCCTGAAGAAGAGTACATTATTGTCTGTTTCATTTGCTTTGTAAAGACACTAATTGCTTTTGTGTGAGAAATGCAAAACTCTCGGGATATTTCGTATTGTCGGCAGAACATTTCGCAACAAGGCATTTAAAATGTTCCTTGCCAGGCATTTTTTCTGTTTAAGCACCGTAACAAGTGAAATAAAAGTGTTTTTTTTGCTAAAAAATCCTATCGCCATTGACAGTTGAAGAAATTGTGAAAGGCCGCTGGCGGCCCTTGTGTATGTGTTGGTCCAATATTTTAGTTTGTTCTGTGCGAGTATTACAAAATGATTTTTTCCAACAAGTCCAGTTGAGCTAAATGATAAAAAGAGAGAAATGATACTGTCGACTACGGAATGATGCTGTCGACTACTTCTTTCTACAGGCGACAAACGGAAAACCACGTTTGTGTCTTATCTGTAGTAAGTCTCTAATCTATGCTTTTGCGTCCGCCATTATGGATCCGCCATCTTCAACTTTGAAAATCGCATAACGGATTCGTATTCCGTGATGATCTTGATTTCGAGCAAAATATTCACTCAAAACAATATTGAATCTTTAATTTTTTTTCTAATATACAATATTAGAAGCTTAGAAGCTCAAAATCGCAAGGAAAAACGACTAGGATCCCTCAAATATGAGATATTTCATGAAAATCTGAGAATAAATATGTGGTAAGTATGCTTAGCACTATGCCTTAAAGGGTTAAAGACTTGCGACGTAGTCAAAAAGGAGCCATTCCAAAATCATTCCCTTATTTTATGTTTAAAAGAGTTAAAACAGAGAAAAATGAATAAATTATATAAAAAAAGTTCTTATAAGAAACATATTTTTGAAAAGATTTCTCAAAGCTATGTTCGTGTGCTGTGGAACCAGAAGGAAATCTACAAAATGTGTTTTAAAATCTCGGCTAACCTTCATTTATTTCGGTATTATTTGTCCGACATCTGTTTTTTGTGTTGTGCAAACTCCAAAATATGTCAAACCACTAAAAAATTATTTCATGGCTGAGATTAACATAACCTAATAATTATCTTCTATAGTAGATTTCAAAATGTATAACCAGCCTATCAATTCCAATGGAAAAAGAAGTTGCTATTGCACAAAAGAAATTCTATTTTATGCGATGTGGCAAATTTGCTATTTCATTATAAACCGTACAAAAATTTACGATATAACAAACTCATGACTTTATAATACTAAAACTTTACAACCGCGTATTTAAATCTTCAATATTATGGAGTTGTTATCTGAGAAAAAACTGATAAAATCATAGTTTTTTGATAAATGCTATTTTAAATTGTCCGAAAAAATCTCAGAGAAATTTCATTAGTTGATTTGTGTCAACTTCGCTCGTGATTAATTCAACTAAGGACACATTGTCATTTATTAAAATCATACAATTTCCATTGTTTAATTCGACTATACTTTACGTGAGTTAATCAGCGATCGCATTCATTGTCAACTTGAACGATATCATTTTTTACGAAGTTTACAAACATGAATTGTTGGACATTTTGAATTAAAGCATATTAATTTGATAGACAGACGGATAGACATTCTAATAATTTTACCAATAGGAGAGGATAGTAAAAATGTCACGAGTTTTGTTCATTGAAGCAATTACTGTCCAACAAAAATGACATTTTTTGTATTGCCAAAGATATTGCATTTTAGAATATTTTGACGTGGCTGATTCTGAATCGAACTTAATTTTGGTCAGGTTCACTCTTCTTCAGGAAATACGAAAAAGGAAATATTTTCGATATCAAAAAAGTTGCATAAAAATATCACCACAATATTTCCCGGAATGTGTCATGTAGGTGGTAGCTCTGTGGAGTTATATTTGATGAACTTTTGTGGAATATTTCACAAAAAAATAATACAGAATAAAATATGGCAAAAATAAATAAATATCGAAAAAACAAAATATTTTTTTTCGGTGTTCGCTACGTTTCTGATTATTGTAACGGGATTAAATTTCTATAACGTTATAACATAATTTTGAAGAAAAGGCCGGAAAATCGTTTCTTTATTTCCTTTCGTTATGGTAAGGAAAACGATACATAAAAAGTGAATGGTTAAGAACGCAGTATCTGAGACAAGATTTCTGACAGCCAGATAAAAAGATTTTTGACAGACAGATAAGAACATTTTTGTAATATGACTCGAATAGACCCGGGATTTTTTTAGACAATAATTTATGCGATCGAAATTTTTCATGAATACAATTCTATATTATACTACGTATAAGAAAGCAAAATGTGACTAGTAAATATTTATTCAAATTTCATCTGTTTTATATGTTTGCTTATGTTTCACACCGTTTAATCAGAATTTATAGAATGTATAAAAGGGGTGATAATATGGACATTGCTTATTATTTTTGCAAAATTGGACAGACTGTGATTGCAGGTATTTAAAAATGTGGAAATTTTAAAATATGAGAATAGTTTTCTAGGTTGTCGATTTTAACCTTTTATATGTGATATGTGAATTTACGAAAAATCGATTTCGAGCAGAAATTTCATATATATTCGGAGTGAAAAACATTTTGTGCGAATAAGCTTTTAGTAGTTAAAACCAATGATTTTGTTTTTGCAACTTCGCTTTTAAAGTTTAATGGATAAGAAAGCCGTTTTAATTTTAAAGAGTTTTTAAAAAATTACTCAATAATGGATGAGCTTGAAGTACATTTGAAAAATGTTTTAAAATACAAGCGGTTTGATTTAAACGGTGCCTCACCTTTTTTCGGAAAAACTTCATCATTTCGGTTTTCATCACAGATATAATATAACACACATCGTGCTGTTATATAAAATTAAAAATTAAAATGGCCCCAGGATATATCGCTTTTCTTTACTTTCATTTGTATGGAGCGCTGCCAAACTTTACAAAATTAATAATTTTTTCATCGAAATCATACCGTTTTCAACTCATATAAGATGAAAAATTTTAAACATTAAACATTTCTTTAAATTTTATTATTATTCAACGTACCTGGAATTTCCAAATTTGACATAAATAACTAAAGAATATAAAACAAATTGTTGAGCATATTGCAGAAAGACTATAATAGCATTTGAGTTTTTTTAAATATAACAGAAAATGTGAAATAGTTTGTCAATTTTCAAATATTTTCATCCCACTCTAATGTGGCCCCTAGACGTACAATATTATTGTGCAATATTTCAATATTGTGCAATATATTGACCGTCTAGGGGTCATATTGAACGGTTGAGCAATATATTGAAGGAATCAAAATCGGTTTGATTTTTATTGCACAATAAGGTTTTATTGTATAGTCTGAGGGCGACATTGCACAATATTGGCTCAGTATCGTATGAAATATCGCTGAGAGTACACCTAACCATGGCTTATTTTTAAGTAATTCAACAAATGTTCATGGGTGTACTGACTTCTTTTTTTTAACCACACCTTAACCACCTGCGCTTTTTTTAAAACTCTTTTTTTTTTGAAGTTCACAGCCAGTGCAATGGTTACACAACTAGCTTCAATGTCATTTAGAGACATGTTGACTGCTCACGAATCAAACGTAAAATGATTTATTGTGCAATAATATTGCATCGTCTAGGGGCATGTCAATAATATTTTACAATATATTGTACAATAATATTGTACGTCTAGGGGCCCCTTTATATTAAAATTTCCTTAATCTTCGCTGAGAAATTTAATCTGTTTGAAAGTAACTCGTGTATGAAATTGGCCCAGCCCTACATATGCACTTAAAAGTTAAAACACAATTCCACTTTTTCTATATTGAAAAAAATACGTTTCGGCTTGTAAAAATTTTACAAACATTTTTTAGTTTCATGACTTTAGTACTCAAATTCGTTTAAAGATTTTTTTTCTTTTTAGTTCAACTAACGACCAAAAATGCTGAAATTAATACTTTTATTTTCGGTAAGTAAATACAAACATTTTTTGATACATTTAAAATTTCTCTCTATAATATTTTAATTTCTAGTTAATTAGTTTGCTAAAAATTGCAAATTGTTATAATAGTGAGGCATTTAAAGAAAAATATTTATATGCAGTTAAAGATACCAAAGAGCAAATCAGAGCTCTTCAGCATAATGTTGAATTAGGCTATCAAAATGATGGAATTGCACGTATTGCACGGATAAGAAAACAATATTGGAAATTGTGGCTCCGTTTGCAGCACGTTGGTGAGATATCATCGTATGGTTTCCTTAAACGGCGATTATCCAATATCGGTACAATGTCGCTGGAATGCTCGAATTGGCTTGAGTTCGAGAATGCCCAAGTCCAGCTAAATCATTTACCGAAAAAACCAGTACTCTGCCAGTATAACCGTCCGAATAATCCACAATATTGTAATATGGCCTATAATCCAGTGGTTCGGGATAAACCTGCTAAAACGGACAATCTAGACGAGTTAAAGCACTATTGGTTGGAATTTAGGAATAAATTAGGACCAATTGGGAAGCAAGCAGTTCAGAATTATATTTTACAGTATATTGAATCTGCTAAGTATTTTTATCCGAATGGTATGTATACTGATAGATATTATTGTGAAAGTAATTGCGAAAAAAAAACAATTTTTGTTGCTCTGCAGATCCCAAAAACCATATAACAGGACATTATTATCATTACTTCAATGATTTGCAATTTGGAGATAAACTTGAAGAAATAATACTTCAATTGATGCCATTGTATAAGGAATTCCATGCGTATATTCGTAACGCGCTTCTCGTTTATGGAAAGGATGTTATCGATAAAGGCGATTCAATTCCCCAACATTTATTTGAGCATTTCTTAACAAAAATTTGGACAGAGGATCATTCCCTTCGTATTTACCTGCCATATCCTGATGTTCCATTTCCGGTTGTCGCAAATAATTATCAAGTAAAATCGATATATGATTTGAGCCGGACTTTATTCAAAAAATTCATTAAAGAAGAGTAAGGAAATTATTTCTTTTATCTATATTAATATTTAATCTAATAAACACTCCGAATATTTAATTTTTTACATCATCACTGAATTAATTTGCTAATACAGACATCTGTCGATTTATGGACGCCGCGATATAATACGTTTCGATATACAACTCCAAATCACGAAATTTTACCTAAAAACATCGTAAATCGAGGGTTGTCGATATGAAGCTTTTTTTTAAATTTTACATCAAATAGCAATTTGTTAAATAATCATAACTAATACTGTTTAATTTATTTTAATTTTCTTAAGTCGTCTTAAGTCTAAATTCGTGCCACTTAACGCCAGTTTGGATGATCCGTTCTGTAAGAATCAAATCTACGATATGTCTCTGCAGAAAGCTTATGTTGAGGTTCGTCATTGTCCAAGTGTCAACTTTAGAACGTTTTTACAAACCTATGGTGAAAGTTTTTTGACTCCGTATACCATAGAATTAGACAAAAACGAATGGCGGATGTTTGATGATCACGCTTGTCCTGGATTTCCTCTTGCGCTGGCGAAAATGTATTCTTTGCACGCATCATCGCCAAGTTTCATAAAAAGTGCGAAATATTTAGACGATTGGGAATTTGAAGATGAGCCAAAGAAGATCAATCGTTTGTTCTTAATGGTAATATCTTTTACAATTTTTTGGAAATTATTAAAACAATTGTTTTTTTGTTGAACCACAGGGCCTTCAAACATTGTTCAAACTGTTCTCAGCATTTGTGCATGAAAAACTATTCGTTTCAATGTTAACAACGAATTCAGAAAACTTCAATTGCGAATATTGGAATTTGATGGAGAAATATATGGGAGTTCGGCCACCACAAAACCGAAATAATAATGATTTTGATGTTCCAATTGAGTTCTATGAGGGCATGAATCCAAGGAAACCCTTCACAGCGTAAGGATAATACATATTTTATAATTTAAAAATAGTTCCACGATACCAAATACTTGAACTTTTCAGAAAAATTTTTTTTGAATCGCCTTAAGAAATTCAATAATAAGATATAAGAAAAATTACAATTCCCAGGGCGGAATCGTCAAATACGGACAGACGAATTTTGATTAAAAAAAACTCCATTTGTATGGAGAAAGGGGGAAGCAGCAATCCGATGGGATTTTAAAGTATGGACGAGTTATGTAAAATCAAATTCTTAACACATTTTGGCTATAGAATTTTTTTGATACGATGAACCGTTTTCGAGAAAAGCTCAAAAAGCTAATTAATTTGTTTGGGGGAGGGAAGGAGCAATAGTCCGATTAGATTTTGATGTATGGAAAAGTTATGTATAGTCGTATTTTAAACACATTTTGTATCTATAATTCATTTGGAAAGGCTAACCCTTTTCGAGAAAAGTACTGTTTCATTTTTATGGACGAAATCATATAGAGCATAAAAATTGCATATCTCTAAAATTGCCATAATGTGTAAATAAGTTTGCTGATATAAAGGGCCCTAAGGGTCCTAAATTTTATAAATTTGGCCAATTTCAAAGTTCAGTATTTGCAACCTTACTAGAATTTTTAGTACATCCTGGAATTCTTGGGCACATAATATTCAAGTAACAGATAAGTTTCATGTACAAAAATTGCTAGTAGAGTAGGGATATCAAATTAGTGTTTTAAATTTTGTAATTTACATTATATTTAAAAATTCCTTAGGAGTATTGTATCTGAAGTAATGGGACATCAACTTTATAAGGGCGTGTGTCAAAAGATGAATGCACCACTTGGTGATTGCAATGTTGAAAGCAATGAACAAACAATTAGTGACATAACGTAAATATTTTTCTATTTTTTGTTATTAGTGTTACATGAAATTTTGATGAATTTTTTAGATGGAAACAGAGAATATTTGGCATCGATTGTTTAGATATTCTTTCGGCCTCGACAAACGACCAAAAATTAAACGCTGATGGCATACTAGAATTATTTAAACCAATTCACGATTGGCTAAAAGAAACAAACAAAAGGAAAGGGTCCCGAATTGGATTTCACCCCATCGAAGGTGAACTTTTTGTTAAATTCTTGCAAGATATTATTGAATTCTGTGAAAAACATTTTCAATTTTGTTTCTGGTTTTTCTATTTTCTTTTCAGAATCCTGTCAATAAAGCTTTGAGTCTCTAATGGTTTGCTAATGAAAAAAAGTTTGATGCTAAAATTTGTTTTACTTTCGGAAATAAAAATTCTTTAAAATATGGAAGCGCATTTTTACGTTGACCAATTTCTTTTACAATCTTTGTAATGTGAAATTAAACATTTTGAAAAATAAATTTTAGAGAATGGAACCAAATTTTCTGAAAATCATAAAGATTGAGAAAAAAACAAGGTACAAAAGTTACTGTGTTATCTATACCGTATTGACTTTGAAAAACAGATACTTAAGAATGGAAAATTTTTAACTACTAATTTAATCGTAACGAAGTATTCTTTTCAACTATCAACTATAGTTTCAGGGAAAAATAAATAAATAAATACTTATCTAAGCAATGCTTTATAGTTCTTAACTTAGAAAAGTATAAATACCGAAGTCATATCCACTTATGTGATTTATTTCTAGTAGCTGTGATTGTAGCACAGGTGATCAACCAAAGTATAAACCAAACCACTCTAAAATAAATTTTTGAACTGATCCAAAACCAAAACTTTTTAAAAAAGATGTCCGATCCGAACTAAAACCAAACTAGATTGAAAAAAAGATGGCCATGCCGAACTAAAACCAAACCTGTTTTTAAAATAAATGCTGTAACCAAACCAAAAACCAGAAATATTTCTAATGGTTCCGTTCGGTTCAAATTTGAATTTTGGAATCTTCTATTGTCGGCCAGATTTAGAGAGTTCAATTTTTTATGTAACAAAAAACATTCCACATGCCCTCTACCAGTCTTGTGTAAGGACCTAAACCATTAATAATTCAGTGAACCAAAGCCAGAACCAAAACGAAATTCTTGAAATTTTAGAAACTAAAACCAGGATCAAAAAAATGTGAAATTTAGGAAACCAAAACTAGAACCAAATTTGTGGAACTTTAGAAACCAAAACGAGAACCAGATTTTGAAATATTAGGAACCAAAATCAAAACCAAAAACCAGAAATCCAATTTATCGTTGAACCAAAATCGAACCAGACTCAAAAAAATTTTGAATGAAAAAAAGTTGACACCATTACGTTGGAGTTGAAAGTTACGATTCGAAGGAGAATCGTATGGAGTGACAAATCTTTTAGAATAACTAAAAACTCTAAGCTTATAAAACAACTTTGTGTCGGTGTTTAATATTTTTAAAAGTGGAAAACTATTTGTTGGTCTAAATTAAGGGCTTGCAATTTTTTAAAGGTTTTAAAATTAGCCGGGTTGATTCTTTTGTTAAATAAAATCGCTCTGTAAGGTTTATAAAATCGAAGAAAATGAGTTTTTTTTGTATCCGAGGAGGACCAAGCCTTGAAAAAATATTATTTACGTGATTAAAAAATGGCTTTTATTGGAATATTTCTTTCTGCCCTCACTAACCGAAATCTACCATTTAATCCAATCCAATTAAGTGTACAGTTGATTTTATTATTTCGGTTTAATTCTCAATTTCAGTACACGGATTGTCTTTATGTACGCCTCGGTACGAATATGGATTCACGTTACGACTCTCGTTTTTTCGTCATCGCTCGGGTTACCTGATTGGCTTCTTTTTCCTGACCCTGCGGAACAGAGGTGTCAGGCTGACACATCCATAACAATTTTTAGAAAAAGAGGAACAAGGATTCCCAGTGAAAAATTATTAAGGCATTATAGCTAAGGTATCTTTAAGACATGAGACAAGTAATATAAAAGCCTCCAAATTAAAATGAGATGGAAGTTCATCTCAGAAAAAACGCGCCTTTTTATGCGTGTGTTGGAAAAGTGAACTAAAAGTTATATGTCAAAAGATTTTTGTTGAAGTTTTGTGTTGGCTGGCAGGAGAATTTAAACGAAAGTAATAGAAATTTATTTACAAAATATATTTAAATCCTCATTTTAAGCAAAGCTTTTACCATATCTAAGCAATCAGCGCCATCACCGGTAAAAAAAAAAAAAAAACATCCATTAATGTTGCCTTAGTAATAAGGCCTTATATAAGAGGAAATGGCCATGCAAAATTAAGGCAACAATAAGGTAACTTTAATGCATTAGGATAATGCCTTTATAATGCCTTAATAAGGCATTTTTTGTTCACTGGGTTAGAGAAAATTGGAGAATATGATAGAAGGTGGTTAATTTGATTTGAATAATACCACAGAATAACAGAAGGGAAACAATCGAGAATTTCAATGTCACACGGTAGAGAGAAGAATCGGCGATAGAAAAAAATATCTTCAACTCGCTTTAAATTTTCGAATTTTCCGGAATTCCTTTTCTTGCCTTCATATTCAAACCGAACACGCAAAAGAGATAAAAAATATAACATGCGAAATTTGTTTTGCAGGGTTTGATACGGAATTTTTTTCATTATTCCAGCAATCGAAAAAATCTAACTTCTCCTCACACAAAACACTTTTTAGAACATAAAACGCAATGCGGGATCGATAAAATGACAATTCGATCGAGTTTTGGTTTCATCCATTCCAAGAAACTCATTTTCTGCCAAAATTGAAAATCAACCAAAAACGATTTCCATTGCAACCCTGTTTGCATTTTTTCTTCTTTGCACACAAACGCATATCAATTGTAAACAAAACGACGTCGTTTTGTTTACATTTTTAGTTCAATTTTTCCGAGAAAGGTTGGAAGAACTATTTATTATGCCAAAATTGGAATTTTTAAAATGCCTCGTCAAGCAATGTTCCGCGGACAGCTTAAAAAATCCCGAAAGAACGTTTTTTAGGGTACCGAAAGCACCAGAAAGGTAAACTTTTTCGATTAGACACAAAAAAGGGGGAAAATTTAGGAAACACTAAAATTTTCTCGTAATTCCGAGGAAATCAAATTTTTTGAAAAGAATTACGTTATCCGCCGCTGCTCCGCGTATCACATAACAATAAACACGTCACAACATCCACGATTTTACACAATAAATCGGCATAAATTCAAAACGTTTCCGACATTTATCTCGATGTTTTTTTGTTCGGTTTGACAAACGTCAAACCTTCCCAGTGAACAAAAAATGCCTTATTAAGGCATTATAAAGGCATTATCCTAATGCATTAAAGTTACCTTATTGTTGCCTTAATTTTGCATGGCCATTTCCTCTTATATAAGGCCTTATTACTAAGGCAACATTAATGGATGTTTTTTTTTTACCGGTGATGGCGCTGATTGCTTAGATATGGTAAAAGCTTTGCTTAAAATGAGGATTTAAATATATTTTGTAAATAAATTTCTATTACTTTCGTTTAAATTCTCCTGCCAGCCAACACAAAACTTCAACAAAAATCTTTTGACATAATAACTTTTAGTTCACTTTTCCAACACACGCATAAAAAGGCGCGTTTTTTCTGAGATGAACTTCCATCTCATTTTAATTTGGAGGCTTTTATATTACTTGTCTCATGTCTTAAAGATACCTTAGCTATAATGCCTTAATAATTTTTCACTGGGTTGGTATTACCTGATTCAAGGGTTCGTGATTCAAAAATTGCAAAAGGCGCGTAGATTTGAATTTCAATAAATTTCTGAACTTTGAATTTCATCTTTTGGATTTGTAAGGGTTTTAAGTTCTCAACGAATTATTTGTCGGATCTAAAAGTTTAGTCTCAGAATAGGGTATTGGAGTAATGTCGATTACATTAACTTTTTGATAAAAAAAAGTTTTTACTAGAATCTGAGCGACGAGCATTACCGCTTCTTTCAAACAATCAACGTAATTAATTCATACATACTAACTGTTATTAGAGATATGAATTAAATTCAATTTCCGCGAATTTCCATTTTGTGATTTTAGCGGAATAAAATTATGTGCATCAACACATCCAATAGTTTAATTCTGGCAACCCCCTGGAATTTCATCCGCCATTTCTGGGCACACATATAAAGCAATTCGTGTGCTTACAAGGGAAATGAGATTTTCCGGAAAGTTCTTCGCACATCAAAAACTTTTGTTCCTCGATTCCCTTCTGTTATTCTGTGATAATACTCACTGGTCATAAAAGTATTACATCAAATAGTTTTAAGGGGTAGTCTTAATTGTTATATGTAAATAAACGATTTTCATAAGTCCTTAGTTATAAAGTTGTAACTGACTAATTTAAATGTTTTTTTTTTAATCGAAGGCTGCCATTACAAAGATTTGCACAAAATTTCGATTTGTAGTTCCCTTTAGTATTTTTTGCTCCCAAATAATTGAATCAAAATAAATAAATAAAATGAATGTCTCGTCACACAAATTTATACCAGAGAAGTCACTCAAAAATGAGCGCAAAAATTTTCCAAATTCTTACAAATCAATTCAAAATGAGTTCAGGGATGAAAAAGCGATATAGTCATTACTGTACTTCGTACAGACTTTGAAATTTTTTTTTCGAGGTTTTTAATCTTTCATAAATTATGTTGAAATTAGTTTTTTTTTCGCAAATATTTTAAAATCTATCTTTTTCTCGAAACTGTTTAAACCTTTTTCACACTTTTGTTTTCTAATCTGTGTTTATTTAAAAACCAGAGATTTTTTCGATAAATAAAAAACCTGGGCTTGACCTTCGTTTTTCTTTTAATATACTTATCCATCTGTTTTTTATTAGCAACGACTTCCATTGGGAAGTATTGGCTTGTGTGTGTGTGTACTTGTTGTATTTTATACCCTATATGAAATAAATAGGGATAAGATTAATAAACTTCACTGTCGAAAGTTTTCTTACTATTTAATATTTTTTCCTTGTATCGTTAGTGTAAAATGATGCATTTACAAAATGCGTCAATAATAGTTTAATTTTTACTAACTTTTTACTAACTTTTTAGAATAAGTTTACGTAGATTTAAGGGTAAATTTAAAACGACATGATAATGTTAAGGTAATTACTTGTTTTCTAATTTTACTTCATTAAATGAAATGCAGTAAAATTACAAACCGAAGTGTAATTTACTATTACCGTTCAAATGTTTTAATCAAGAAAAACATTTGACATGTTTTGAGTAGTATTTTTTCTTGCCAAAGTAACTAGACTTACAACATATGAAAAATTTGATCAAATGCTGTAAGTCGACTTGCGATATTCTCGCTTGTAGAAATATGAATTGTGTCAAAAAATTATAAATTTAAAGTTAAAAAACATGATTAAAAATCACGATACCGTTATGAAATTGTTGTTTGTGTAGGTGTATTTTTATCTGCAGATTGCCAATAACGATGGTTTTGCATGGAGGCGACGATATTTAAAAAATATATACTTGAAAAAAAGTCCCAACCATCCTAAGCGGAAAATTGTTAAATTATATCATATGAGGTATTGTAACGAAACCAATATAATATCGCTAACAATCGCTTGATATTCATTTTAGAAATGTAAATCTCAGTCACTGTCTCAAATTAACATTAAGTTATTTTCAGTTAAATTATTTCAACTGATTAAATAAAAATTAACTAGAAAATATTTATTTAAGACCCATATGTTTTTTAGATTCATATCACGTTTAAGAACTATCGTCGATAAAATATAAATACGAAGCTATTTCTAATAACTTTGGTTAATGTTTCTATTAACTGTGATTTAAACACAGGTATATATTTGGAAATTTTAGAGAGATTATGTATAAATCCAAAAAAAGTTTTGGTAATTGGTTTTTACTGAATTGCGTAACTAGAAAAGTCTTAGAATTGGATTATAAATACAATTAAGGTAGTGCGAGAACAATATTCTTCAAAACGGTCGCCTTTTTTCACAAATTTTAGTTTAATGTTAATCAGCGTTAAGGTTGAATGATAGAAAAACCGGAGTATTTAGGAACAGACTTGAAATGTTATAAACTATTCCTTGAAAAAACCATTAATTTTTGTAGTGATTTTTATCGATTTAAATTATTTTTTTAAAAATAATTTTCTTACTCAGTTTATGTGAAAAACGTGATTTTTGGAGTTGTGAATTGTATATTAAAAAACTTCACGGGACACACGACCGGATTAAAACTTGCTAAGAATAAATATTATAGTACCTACTAGAAGTTTATTTGATTGTTTGGTGTAATTATGGAGAATGTGGACAAAAACAGTTTTTCATTTTTAGTTTTCCATTAAATGCTCCTAAATTGAGAAATTTCGTAATTTTTTAACTCGTTGATTTCTAAAGTACGATATTGCAGTTTCGTGACTATGGTTCTGCCAGACGATATCAAAATGTGAATAAATCTTCAAGGGACGGATCATCATATGGGCAAACGTAGCATTTGCCCGGGACACGCGCCAGTCGGCCCGTTAATATTTGAAACCCAGTGTTTTGTGGCAAAATTTTCGCGGCGGCGCATTTTTTAAATAACTTTTTCTCTAGTGTTATAAAGTTTAAACTTTTTGTTGTTATTTGTGCCTACAAAACTTTTTTCTTTTTCTTTTAGAGAAGTTTAGAGTTGAAAGACTGTGCAGGGCCCAGAAAGGGCTATTTGTTGCTCGGATTGAGTACATTTTTTGATCGGTAAAGGAAAGAAAAATCGGGCTCGATGATCAAAAAAGTTTCGAAACCTGTGGTTTAGAGAATGATACATATTAAATTATCAATTGCATTTGTCTTACATAATATTTTCAACCAAAATCATGTAGGCGTTTAAGTTAGGTTTTGCCTATTGGAGCAAAATAAACTAGAATAAATTATGCAAGTATTTAAAAAAGGTTTTCACGTTTTCCCTCCAAAAAAAATTCTACAGGTAGACTTTGCTTAGGGCCTTAATTCGCCCTGCCTTCAAGTATTACTTTTTGCAATTCTTAACAAATATTCGTGTATCCGTTTAATGTTGAAATTTTTCCATATTTTCTTTTGTAGTTTCTTTGAAAACCAATTGAAATTGAGAATAATCAATGATGATAAAGCTGATAATTTTCTTCACAGTAAGTACTTTTTGCGCTCCTGGAACATAAAATGTGAAAAGTTTTTTTTAATATCATCTTTTCAGTTAGTGACTTTAGTGAAATGGTCACATGGACGTTTTGAATATGATTACCAATTCCTAGATCAGTATAAAAAAGTTACAGCACAATCCAAACAACAAATCAAAGCACTTCAGTCTAATTTTATAAATGGCTATCAAAATGCTGGAATTGAGCGTATCGCACGTATAAGGAAAGAACATTGGCAGCTCTGGCTCCGATTGAATCAGGTTGGAAAATTAGAAGTATTTCCAGAAATTAAAAATCGACATTTGAATATCGGCACCATGTCACTGGAATGTTCGAATTGGTTTGAGTTCGAGAATGCTCAAGTCCAGCTAAATAATTTACCGAAAAAACAAGTACTCTGCCAGTATAACCGTCCGAATAATCCACAATATTGCAATATGGCCTATAATCCAGTGGTTCGGGATAAACCCGCTAAAACAAGCGATTTAAAAGAATTAAAACACTACTGGTTGGAGTTTAGGAATAAATTGGGTCCCATTGGAAAGCAAGCCGTTTTGGATTACGTTAAACAATATAAGGAATCAGCTCGAGTACAATCGACTAGTAATATTTTTCATAAACATTAAGTCACAGTAAAATATTTTATTTTAAAATATAGATCCATTCCTTTCGCTCGAGAATCATGCCTTAAATCAATATTATCACCGTTTTTATGATTTTGGTATGCTTGAAAAGTTCGAAGCAATCATACTTCAATTGATGCCATTATATAAGGAATTCCATGCGTATATTCGTAACTCGCTTCTCGTTTATGGAAAGGATGTCATTGACAGAGGCGATACAATTCCACAGAATTTATTTGAGCATTTTTTAACAAAAGCCTGGACGGAGGATCATTCTCTTCGTATTTACATGCCATATCCTGATGTTCCATTTCCGGTTGTCAGAAATAATTATCAAGTTAAATCGATATATGATCTGAGCCAGGGTTTATTCAAAAAATTTATCAACGACAACAGGTATGAAATTCTTTTCAAATTACAACTGGGTTACATAAACTAAATATTTTTTATGTTAATTTGAAGTCTCCTCAAAACGAATTTCGTGCCACTCAACACTAACCTGGATGATCCATTCTGTAAAAATGAAATTTACGATATGTCCTTGGAGAAAAAGCATGTTGAGATTCGTCATTGTCCAAGTGTCAATTTTAGAACGTTTTTACAAACCTATGGCGAGAGTTATTTAACTCCGTACACCATAGATATGTCAATTGACGATTTGGCAATGTTTGATGATCTTCCCTGTCCAGGATTTTCTTTAGCAATGTCTAAAGTATTTTCTTTGCACGCATCATCGCCAAGTTTCATAAAAAGCGTGGATTATTTAGACGACTGGAAATTTGAAGATGAGCCAAGAAAGATTAATCGTTTGTTTTTAATGGTAACAATTCTGTTTGCTCTCGCTAAATTGATCGACATTTTATTAAAATCTTAGGGTCTTCAAAGTTTGTTCAAACTGTTCTCAGCATTTGTGCATGAAAAACTATTCGTTTCAATGTTAATATCGAATTCAGAAAACTTCAATTGCGAATATTGGAATTTAATGGAAAAATATATGGGAGTTCGGCCGCCACAAAAACGCAATAATAGTGATTTTGATGTTCCAATTCAGTTCTATGAGGGCGTGAATCCAAGAAAACCTTTCACAGCGTAAGTATAAACTATGCACTTAAATTCGGCATAATATTTATCATAGGTTCGTTAAAAAATATTAATTTATCACAATTTCAAACTGCATTCTGATTTCTGGTGTTTGACGGCCTCAACAATTTTCACACATTTTATTTCGATTTTTTTTTTGAATTTAATCTTTTCTAGGAAACTTGTCTCTGAAATATTTGGACATCAACTTTACCGGGGCATTTGCAAAAAGTTGAATCTACCTCTAAGTGATTGTAATTTTGAAAAAAGTGAAAACGCTGGTACTGTATTAGAGTGAGTTATATGATTTTCACAGCTATGGTAAAATACTTATTATAAATAAACAAAAAATTTCAGCGATATCCGTAGAACAGTGCCACAAACGTGTCAAAGTTATTTTCTGCATACAATTCAGGAAGAAAATATTACTGCCGACAGTATGCTTGAGTTTTTCAAACCAATTTATGAATGGCTGAAGAAAACTAATAAACAGAAGAAGGCCAGAATTGGTTTTCAACTTGCGGAAGGTGAATTTGAATAAAATTTTAAAATATTTTTTGTTAAACACGGGTTTTTTCTAGATTCTTGTAGCTAAATATTTGCTGCTATAAATGAAAAAAAATGATCTGCTGAATCTAAACGATTATGAATGTGTATAAAATGTAAAATTGGTTTTCAAATTTGAAAATCCGAAAATAAAAAGCATTTTTAAATAATATAACAATATTTCTGTACCCCAGAGGTAAACTGTCGTAACTGCCAAAACCGCGATTTTGGGGTTATTGTTGTAACTACATTGTGGGGACGTATATATTATATCAACTAATATTTTGTTTAAACAATGTCCTAAAATAAAATAAACTACAAAAGTTTCAATAATTACCGAAAATCATACACAATAAAAAGTTTGCAATTCCGAACTAAAAATGGCTCTCCTAAAATTTGCAAAATGTCAGTTACGACAGTTTACCTCTGGGGTACAGATTTATTTTAATTAGAATTGTGTGAAGAAGAAAAAAAATGATAGGTTAATTCACATTTTACCATTTTAATTTCAATTTCATTTTTTTAAAATAAACCCCCGTAAATATTCTTTTGAGAGAATACATTAGTGATCTGTAGTTAATTAATTTATTTTAACAAAAAAATTTTTTTTTTGAATATAGAAATATGCTGAATTGTTGATATTAAAACCAGTTGCATTCGCTTTTTTCACTTGGTCGAAAGTTTATTCAGGTTTCCAAATTCCGTATAAAACGAAAAACTTGAGTGCATATTTGATAATTAAACATGAATGACAATCTGTTGGCAAGTAAATAACATCTGTTGGTATTTATTTGAAATTTTTGTACATACTGTAAACATGAACAGATTTCTTTTTAACCTTCAACAAAAAAAAACATATTGTTGAACTTTTTTTTTTGTAAATACAGGTGTTTTAAATGTTTTCAACCTTAAACTGGCAGTAAACAAATTTTTTTAAAAGCATTGAAGAATATTGGAAAGATTTACCTCGCCATTTAGAAACAAAAAAAGTAGAAAAGTTATTTGAGAAATTGAAAAAACGCTTAACTAAATGTGATCTAGATTGGCAAAAAATTACATGATGTATTTTACGGGTCTAAAACATTTTTTCTTTGGCAGCAGCCGGATAGTTAAAGAGAATTGCAGGTTGGAACTGGACTGAGAGATGAGTATTCGAAAAGCACGAACAGGGGCAAAAAAGAAAGTGCGAAAGCTCCACTTCTTGTGCATATTATTTAATTTTGGCAATTAAAAACATAAGGCAAGCTACAATTGTTAAGGGGTAATAGTCAAATACTTTATAAGAGAACAGAAGAAAACTTTCCATTTATATGGCGGAGGGGTTTTTTTTGATAAATATTTCGCAAGGAAGAGTAGGGGCAGGGGCAGGGGCAGGGGCAAGGGCAGGGGCAGGGGCAGGGGCAGGGAATGGTTCAATTTTACCCGTTCAAGAACTTAACCTCACTTTTGGCAATTAGTTTATCTGTGTAAAGTGCTGACTCTCCAACCTTCCTTCTAGAGTTATCGCATTCACTGGAGGACATAGCGCGGTATTACACACGGCAACTTTCGGGCTTACTTAAGCCGATTTTCGGGAGAAACGACTGAGGAGGGAAAAGTTGCCACTCGAAATCATGGCTTATCGACAATCTGCATACATGCAAAGCGTGTGAACCGGTTTGGGAAAAGTAGTAGGCAGAAATCATTTTCGTTCTAACCGTCAGCAGGTAAAGATCTTGGGAATTATATGAGCAGCAGCAATTTCAATGGTTTGGGTCCACACACACACACACATGTAAACTTGTGTAGCATATGCAAACAGGATTGGCTTATTTAAGCCACAAATGTAAGCACATTGGCTTATTAAGCCCAAAAGTTGCCGGCTTAAATAAGCCAAGTGTAACACCGGACCTACATGAGGATAGGCAGACGGACAGACAGGCGGAGATACAGACGGATAGACGGACGGATGGAAATCTTTCATGAAATGGGTTTCGTATTGATTTTATTCTGCAGTTACGAGGGTCTGCCGATATCCCTTTAATAGCATAAAATTGTGGAATTATGCGGGACCCTTTTAACTGCACGAAATTGTACACTTCCGGGGACGGTAAGAAACTGCAGAAAATTGTGCATTTACTTTCTATGATTGTAAGATCACAACATAATTGCATTGGTTTCTACACTTTAAATCAGGCATCATCAGCTAGTGGCTCGGCTGGCGCATCACAGAGATAGGCTTTAACAGCGTAGCCACTATGATACACCTTTTATTGTGTGCTGTAATGCTTGTGTGTTGCGGCTTCGGATTGCAGGAATAAAACGAATCGTGCTTTCAGTTGGAATCGATGCATTATTAGCATGACGTATTTCATTTTAAATCATTACGTGTCAAGCCATTGCTGTGGAAGGTTGTGTTTCATTGAACTGTATTTTAATTTGTAGTGGTTATAAATTTTGATTGTAAAAGGAGCGACAGTTACTTTCATGACCCCTGCTTTAAATGGTTAATTCACACTAAATATTGTTGCAAAAAACTCATTTTTTTAAGTATTTTCACACTTTTGATGCGTGATTTCCAAAAATCGCGTGAAATCACTATTTTTGAGTGATTTCTAAAATAGTGTGAAATACGTCAATGCAGATAAGTAAAATTCCTGCAGTTTTATCTGCACAACTAACTGAAAATCGACTTAAGATGTTATGTTGTTTTGTCACAGATAGAGTATAAAAATTTAATCCTTAAAAAACGCGCAATGTAGTGATTATTGTTTATTTCGAAAAAAAGGAATTCATTAAACATATGGCAAGCAATTTTCTGGAATGCCTTCGGTTTCAATTTTCCGGCACACTGAAACAGAGATTTATTTAATTAATTTTTTTATGGAATCATACTTTAGAAAAAACTAACTTCTTGTAACTGGCCATCCAGGATATACACGATTTAACCGATTTTGAGCTTCTAACCAGCTTCGTAGCGGCTCATAATATTCTACAATAGCATCTACATTTAATCGCCGATTTCCAGTTATAGATTCAACATGATCACGCCATGATTTACTCGATCCTTTCTCCATTATTTTTCTAGTAATTTCTATTTTTATCAGGACTTACTAACAAATGTTAAAATTCAAAATTACCTCAAACTTGTTCCAACATCAAGATTTCCATAGAAATCGCAATTGTCCAAAGTGTTGTAGTATAGGTCATAGTCTCGAGCTTGTATACAGAATCCTTTGTACATCTGATAACCTAAAACCTCAGCGAATATTTCTCTAAAATTGAACATATTTAAAAAAAAACATTTTTGTTTCGACGTGGCCCTTGACTTACGAAGCGTGAGTATGTTTAGGATCGATGCCCTCATAAAATTTGTATGGAACGTCGAAATTTTTACTTGTCCTTGGAACCGGTGGATCAACACCCATCCATTCATCCATCATATTCCAGTAGATACAATTGTAATCAGCTGGACTAATCCTTCCATCTAATATTTGGACAAATAATTTTTCGAAGACAAAGTTTTCAAATATTGTGAAGATTGTATGAATCGCCTGGGAATTATAATTTCAGATAGATATATTTAATAATTAAATAAATTTTTTTTACCATTCGGAAGAGACGATTCAATCTGTACTGTGAATCATATGGGAAATTAATGATCAGTCTGGTTCTGTCTGCATGTTTAAATGTTGATGCAGACAACATCGCGGCATGGCCAATTGCTTTGGTAAATCCTGGACATGCTTCATCATTCAAGCCAATGGCATGAATATTTCGATTGGCGGTGTAGTAAATTGCAGCCATATCGCCATGAATTTCCACATATTGCTTAAAACTTAGATTCGGGCAGTATTTCATGGCAACATCTGGAGCGAAATCGAAAACTTGCGCTTTACAATCGGTTCCGGCTTCTTCTGTAGTCAACGGCTTGAGATACGTTGCCCAAAATGAACTAAAATACATTTAATTAATAAAAAAATTAAAAAAAAAGTTTCTTTGTACTTAAAAGTACTCCCGAGGACTAAGAAGTAGACTTTTGTTACTGCAAATCAAAATTATTTTAAATATGGCTCGGTTTTAGTTCAAGAGTGAATTGGATTTCTAATGGTACGGTTTGGTTCCTTAAATTTGAAAGTTTGATTTTGGTTTTGATTTTGGTTCCTAAAATTCCAAAAATTTGGTTTTGGTCTTGTTTCCTCAAAAATTTTATTGGTTTCCTCAAAAGTTTTTAAGTTTAGGATTTTTGTTCCTATTCGGTGGGGTTTCGATTTCTTGATTATATTAGTTGAGATACAAAGAACGGGAAAGGGTTTTTGGGTACTAAATTACCGTAAAAAAAATCATAGGCTTTAAATTTCGTCGATAATAGAAAATAATAAAAAAAAATTAAACCCAAAAATCTAAATGTAACCGAACCGAATCTAAAAAAAATATGGTTTTTGGTTTAAGTGCAGCTTTTTTTTTCTTTACAAAAAAATGGTTTTGGTTTTGGTTCGGTTCGTCCACATTTTTTTTCAGAGTGTATCAGTTTATGGTTTGATTTTGGTTCACTAAAAGAACCATGCAAGAAATAGCGTTGTTCGTGCCCCTGAGTTAACTTTTGAACCCGTGTAGTTTTCACTTTGGTTGAGGACTTTTTGGAAAGGGCACAGTCTCTAGTTTGGTGAGGGGTTAACGAACTTTCTTATGATTTGTCCATGATATCTGTGAAGGTGTCCTTTCCAAAAAGTACTCAACCAAAGTGAAAACTACACGGGTTCTAAAGTTAGTTTAGGAGGGCATCATCGTGCATCGTTCTTTCAGTGGTTCTTCGTTCGGTACATAAAATACTAACCTTGGTAAATTCGCAATTCCAAGTGAATTGTAGAATTGATTGGCGGTATCAACAATCGTCCTTCCATTATAGTTATTTCTCTCTAAAGCCGCATTCATATCAGGAAGTGGCCTCATTGGGAATGGCAGAGTTACAAAACTGTCTGGTTTAAAGTTCTGCAGGATCACTTTTTCCAGTAAATGATATGGTATTGGTCCATTATCCTTAACAACATCGGCACCGTATTTAACGTTTAAGAAATGCCGAATGTAGGCATGCAATTCACCATAAAGTGGGCGAAGCGGTACAAGTAATTCCTCCAATTCGATTAGAAAATTTGGATTGTCGTATTTGTAATAATGCTGGTAAGATGGTGTTCGGGCCTCTGCGAAATTGAAATTTTCGCATAAAATTTAATTACAATTATTTTATCATTTAAATCGCTCACCATTCAATTCAGATGATTTCTTATAGTAAGTGACGTAGTCTCGGAGCCAGCCTTTAGCCTCTGGGCCGACTTTATCACGGAATTCTGTCCAATAGTGTTTCAGTTCATCAGTATTATCGGATGTGGTGAAAACCTTGAAGAGATGTGGAAAGAATGCCTTATTACACCGGCCGTGGTGACTTTCGAAGGGACACATTCTCTTCGTGGTAGAAACTGATTTCAAATCGCTGAGGTAATGTTCAAAGGTCAGCCAGTCTTCGTTTTGAAGAGCCATGGTGCCAATGTTTCGCAAATTCTTCACTTGCTGTTTTAGGCCAGAATCCTGAATTGGATTTTTAAGGCCTTCTCGGAGGTAGTTGCTTGTCTCGAGAGTCAAATTTCGGATATAGATGATGTAATTGGTGGAATACTCGAGATCAGGATTTTCTTTCCAAAACGCATCCCGTGCCTGGCGATTTAATTCACGATAGCGTTGATTTACACCATGTAGATAATCTCGAGTTCGCTCCTCTTCCGCATTGTACGCAGTCAGGAAATTCGGCAAACATATCTGAAGTTAAAAAATGTTAAAGACACATCTGATTCCTTGTAAATTGCAAAATTCTTACCAGCAACGTTAACAGAAAAATCTTCTCCATGATAGCGGCTTGGATTTCTAGAAAATTAGAAGTAAAGGATTTTTTTAGCCTTATCAAAACCAATTCAAAATGTAAATTCAAAATTTCAAAAATTAGATGGCTCACTTACCAAGACTCCAAGACGACTAGTTCCAAAGACCGTTTATCTTCTACTGCTTTAGCTTTGGCAATCAAAATTCTTAAAAACCTTTTTTTTTTTAATTTTTTGTAACATTGATAAGAATTTTTTGTGAATTTCCATTATTAAAGTTCTGAAAATTGTTAGGTTTCTTTCATATGGAGGAAATTCTCGAAACCCTCAAATGCTAGCCCATATGAACTGAAAAGAAGATTACAATTGGTTTTTTTTTTAAAAAATAAGTTCAATAACTGTGAACTTTTTATTCAGATTTAGTTCTAATCAAAATTAATTTAAATTATCGGTAATTCAGGTCAAATAAGTTATCATCATAATTGTTTAGCTAGGAAACGAATACTAGTTGTAAGAATTGAATTTTTAAATTTATAAAAATGTAAGAATTTATAAACCAAAGATTAGGTAAATAATATAAAGAAATCTGGGACAAATTTTGGGGGTAAAAAAAACCGCCAGCGGGATGATTTGCAGGAGGAAATAAAAATTTTACCCGTTCAGGGAATATATCACACTTTTCAAGAGAAACTTATCTGTGAATAATTTCAAGTCTGTAGCATAATTCATTCGAAAGTTATGGTGTTTATAGACAGGCGAACAGGTGAACAGTCGTAAAAATACTGGCAGTTAGAAGGCTTATGCCCGGTTTCTCAGTGAAAGTTTAAACTCCGTTTAACCGGCGATAAAGTTTAAACTGCCGTTTAACACGAAATGGTGTTTTTCAGTGACAGTTTATCTCTAACCAAAAGTTTAAACGGAGTTTAACTTAAACGGCCATGGATGAGGGTTTAAACTGACGTTTTTTCAAAACTTATTTGTCTTTTGTAGATCCGCGAAGAATCAAACAGAAAATGGACTCAGATACAGAAAATTTAAGTGATTCGGAATATGGTTCGGTGTTGCAATAAAATTCTTATCGAACAAAAGTGATACGTGTAAGACCAAACCATTTCGATGTATGGAATGATGCGGAATTTTATAAAAGATTTAGGTTGAGCAAACAAACCGCCCAAATTATTGTATATAAAATAGCCTGTAAAATAGAACACAAAACAAATTGGTAAGTATGCAAATTAAATATGGGATCGGCTCAAAATCTTCGGAATTGGACAAAAATGAAGTTCTGGAATTCAATATCTCAGCAATTTTAAAACTAATTTACAGGAATCATGCTTTATCAGCCGAAAACATGCTTCTTTTGACCCTGCGATTTTTCGCTAGTGGAGGGATGCTGATAGCTTCCGGTGATTTTTGTGGTGTAACGAAATCAACAGCATCAAAAGTTGTCAGAAAAGTGTCAATTGCAATTTGCATGCTACGGGATGAATTCATAAAATTCCCTATTTCTGAAGCGGAAATGAATGCCACGATATTAAATTTCTACCGCATATCCAGATTTCCGCGAGTTATTGCAGCATTAGATTGTACGCACGTCAAAATTAATTCTCCAGGTATTTCTTCGCCTATTTCTGAATATTTTTTTTTTGCAAAAATTAATGTTAAACATTTTTTAGGTAGACAAAGAGGCGAATTGTTTCGAAATAGAAAAGGTTTCTTTTCTTTGAATGTCCAAGCAATGTGTGACTCTAATTTAAAAATTTTCGATATAGTCTCACGGTGGCCGGGATCCTGTCATGATTCAACCATTTTTGCAAATTCAAGGATCTGCGCAAGATTTGAGTCTGGCGAATTCGGTGACAAATTAATTGTGGCTGACTGTGGATATCCCAGCAAATCATACATGATGACTCCTTTACGTTCTTGTTTGACTGGAGAACAACGGCTTTACAATCGAGCGCAAATTTTAACAAGGAATCCCGTAGAACGACTTTTCGGTGTATGGAAGCGACGTTTCCCAGTTTTAGCATTAGGATTGCGTTTAAAAATGAGCACCATCCAATGTGTGGTTGCAGCAACAGGGATTTTGCATAATATTTGTTGCGATCAGATGGAAACTGAATTACCAATGGTCGATCATTTGATTGAGGAACAAATTCAATACACATTAGATGTCTCAAATAGTGAATTGCATACTTCCGATACAGGTGCACGTAGAGAAGCAATAATAGAGTATTTTAGAAATATTTCAGAAAGTTCTTCCTGAATTGGAGATTTATAATAAAACAACATGAATTAATTTTCTAAATTTTCTTTTATTTTAACAATTATTTTTTTTTTTTTTTTTAACTCAAATTCTACTTTCATAATTTTCATTTTTAGTTCATGTTCCTCCTGTAAAATCTTCATTTCCAAAACATGTTTTTCCTCTGACTGCCGCTTTTGCTCCCGAACCAGCTTAATTTTTTCCTATGCAAGTTCTTGCCACTTATCAGAAACGAAATCCTTTTTTTGTAATTTACGTTTCCGTAGTGGATGTGACCCTGACGATAGGAACATCTGACTTTCCTTCCCATTACTTTTAGCTCCAGTGGCTTCTTTTGACACATTTTGGGCTCTAGGAGTTTCCCCATAGGATGATTCTGTTTGCTCTAAATTTAATAATTTATTTTATTTTATTTCAATTAATTTTAAATTTTCACCATTGCTTTTTGAGTGTGTGTCAGTTGAAGCAACAAATTCCAAATGATCTTGATTTTGCAATATAATTATATCTTCTGATATCGCTTTTGATAAACCATTTTCCAAATCTGTTAAAAAATGTGAAAAAATAGAAGTTCTACAAAAAATTCTATATATTTTTGGGAATTGAAATGTTTTATTTACCTAAATTTGTAGTATCGGAATCAAAAATAGTTGGAAGTCCGGTAACTTGCTCCTTCAGTAACCCATAGACGATGTTATCAACATCAGTAATCTCGACTGGCTGTACTTTTCCACCACCTGTAGCATACATCTGTCGCTTCTCCTCTGCGAATTTCTTCTTTGATGTTTTTTTCAAATTTTCATATTTGCTTTTTAGTGTCGCCACCTGCCTATAACTGGTAATGCATGCAGAATTGAATTCTCCAGCAATTATTTTCCACGTTTTCAACTTTTCTGTATTAAAAACTGCATCACTTTTTTTGTTCTCCACAATTTCACTATATTTTTTCACAAGTTCTAGCAATTTTAGAACTTCTTCTGAAGTGAAATTGGAGGACCGTTTTGAACTCATATTTGAAACAATAACACAATAACAACGAAATTACAACCGAACCGTTTTTATGTAATCAAAGATTACGAAAATTATCATAACTAGACAAATAAATCAATGATTTTATGATTGAAAAATTTGTCATTTCAATATATTTTACTTGTGTAGTAGACTGCAAAATTGACAACAAAGTTTAAACTTTAGTTTAATAAAACGTTCAATTCCGTTTGCCTGAAAAACACCAAAAGTTTAAACTTTTGTTTAAACTTCATTGTGAGTTTAACTAAACTAAAGTTTAAACTTTCACTGAAAAACCGGGCATTAAAGAATCATATCCTAAATAAGTTTTGTTCTTGGACTTTTTTGATAAGATGCGATATTCGCAAAAATCGTTTTCGTTCGTATGGGGGGTACCCCCCCCCCTAATGGTCCATTTTTGCCCATTAACGAGCTTAGCCTCGAATTTTACGAAAAATGAATCTGCGCAAAATTTCAAGTCTGTAGCTCAATCCGTGCGCCCGCAATCCGCGCCACAGACGGACGGACGGACGGACATGCTAAATTCAACTTTTTTTTTATCATTTTAAACACACTAGTGTAATTCATTTTTTTGTGTGATGACAGGATCTTGGCGTTACAAACGGTAAGGCAAATCTAATATACCCTTTGGTTTCACCATACGGGTATAAAAATGATGATACCCCCCTTTTTGAAGCTTTTCACGGTCTCTTTGGACTTTAGAGAATTGGTTTGTTTCAAACAGATCTTTACATTATGGATTAGCTAAAAGGTATTTAACAATTGTTTTAAAAGAGCTGGTTAAAACTTTTTGCGAAAGTCTACTGGTTTTTCAGTATCCTGACGTATTTTGTGAAAATTTCCTTAAGTAGTATATATTTGTTTAGATATGCTAAATGCAAATATTTGTAATACACCTACTATATGATTGTGAAAAAATTAATTTGAATTTGAATTTTTCACTAATTGTAATTGATTTCAATGAAAAATAATTTAATTTTCAAAAATCATTTTTTATTTTAGCATTGCGAAAACATATTAATTGCAATACGGAATTCCTTCTGGTGAATAATCGCGTCTTTCCGTTCCTGGCGGCACATTGTGGCATTCTTAATAGAGGAAAAAAATCAATGTAGTTAAATTTATACTAGAGTCAAAAAATCTTAATATTACTGCTCTGTTTCGACCATCCCCTGTAAACGTTATTTCTGTTATTATAATCCACAAGCCAACTGTAAAGTGGGGCATAGAAATCAATTAGAGCATCAGCGCTTAGTTGACGAACATGTGTTATCGGCTGCATAGTGTCCCGCCATGTTTTCTTAGCACCCGATTCATAAACATCCCTAAAAAATTTAAATCAATCAGAACTCAGTTAAAAAAAAATTTTAATTAATTAAGTCATTTTTTTGCCTTAACCGTTACCATTAGCGATTGACACATATTGTGTCGATATTATGCTAACCGCTAACGTTACGATTAATGTAAATGCTGCTTGTTGTGCTGATAAAAAAGAGCAAAAAGAGGTATTACAACTTACTTGACAATATTAGTAATTCTGCGGTTACTAAAGAAATCACAGTTTTGTAGATCACGGACAGATTCGCCACTAGCTTCGCATAATCCCTTATAGAATTGATATCCCAAGATTTCCGTAACGAATTTACTAAAAAAAAAATTTGACGTTTAATCGTACTTAAAAATGAGTTAGGATTTGATTCTGTTACCTAACATGTGATCTCTTTGGATCGACACCTTCGTAAAATTCAATTGGGACATCGAATTCTTCGCTTGTTCTAAAATCTGCTGGTTCAACTCCAACATATTCGTTCATTAATTTCCAATATTCACAATTATAGTCAACCGGTTGTAATCGGCCATCCAGTATGTCGACCATCAGATTATCATAAACATAATTTGAGGCGATATTGAAAATAGTGTTGAGAGCCTAAAAAATTCAAAAACGAGCATTATTATTATTTTGTTATCAACACTATTTTCGTTCCTTAGTACAAAAAGTACCTTTTTAGAGTACATAGGTAGCAGTACATGTACTGAGCAGTACCTTTACCAGTACCAATACTTCTTTATTACTTCAAGTGGTAGTTTTTTTCTGTTTTTAAAGGCCTATGTTACACACGGCAACTTTAAGCGGCGACTTTTCTTAAGTATAGGCGAGAGAAGTGAGGGGCCACCGCTTCCCTCATTTCTCTCGCCTATACTTAAGAAAAGTCGCCGCTTAAAGTTGTCGTGTGTAACATAGGCCAAAGTACTCCGAACGAAAAGTCCTACTGGCGACGTACACGAAGCAACTTTCGGTCATCAGCATGCCTCAGCCTCACCAAATTGTAGGAAAGAAACGAGTGCGGTAAGAGGAGAAAAGTCGCCACTCGAAAAGTGTTCTTCACGTCTTCTTTGCGAGGACGTACACGGAGCAACTTTCGGTCATCAGCATGCCTCAGCCTCACCAAATTATAGGAAAGAAATGAGTGCGGCAAGAGGAGAAAAGTCGCCACTCAAAAAGTGTGCTAGCTAGTAAGGGAATGAGCTGGAAATACAACACATATATGAGAACCACAAACACATGAGCGATCGCTTGTTGTACACAAGTTTTTCCTACTAAAAAGTAAAAGTCGCCGCAACGAGAAGAAGCGTGTACGTTCGCACCTAGACTGAAACTCAAAAGCCAGTACAAAAAGTACTGGTACTGTGGTACTGCTGATTTATCAAGCTCTGGATAATAATTACCTTATGGAATAGACGATTGATTATCATTTCGGTATTGTAATTTTGGGTGTTGTCGATCAAACCCTGTCGCTGTTTGTATTTTGCTGAAGATGCCGAAAGCATTATTGCTTTGGACAAGGCTTTAGCGAATCCAGGACACGGTTCTTCATTTAGTCCCATTACCAGCTGCTGTTTCTTCTGCGTGTAGTGAACCATAGACATATCGCCATGCATTGAAAGGAATGTTTTATATGTGGGGACAGGGCAGTATTTTAACGCAACCGTAGTGGTGAAATCAAACACTTGAGATTGGCATGTATCGGGATTTCCGGCTTCCTGTTGGGTCATTTGTCTCGTGTATTGATTCCAAAATGATCTAAAATGTATGCAATTTTAATTAAATATTTTGTTTTTGCAAAATCTCATAGGATTTGTATATGAATTTTAGTCAGTAAGTAATATTGTGCTTTACAGACTGAAATTCAATTCATTCAGGTACAATATATCAAATGATCCAGCGGATAGAAACAAAAGACGGGAATTACATTTTAAGTTAGCGCTACACTCTCCCCGAATGTAGGCGAATTACGGCGAACGCGGTAGTGTAGATAGTTCGCCTTGATTTACTGTGATTCGCTAAAGTTTTACTACGTTCGGTTTGAGTCAGACCACAGAGAAGTATAATACACAGAGAAACAATTTGCACTAGGGTTTCTGTGGCATTTATTTTCCATCCCGTGGCTCCCCTGTTCGATGTTGGCAAATTCATATTCGTCTAGTTATGTCGAATCGTGCTAAAAAGTCTGATTCGCCCTCATTCAGGGAGAGTGTGAGGCTAGGGTTAGTGGCACAAGATGTGTAATGATAAAAATTGGATCAAAGTTTCTTCAAAAATTCAGGTAGGGTACAATTTATCTGCGTCAACAAACCTATCTCACATCACCTACCGAAATTTACAAAACAAAGTACTCACGTAGGTAAATCACTTAATCCGATCGATATTAAGAAATTGTTAGCCAGTCGAGCTATTCGGTTTGTGTCGTAACGTTTGGCACTTAGTTGTCGGTTCATGTCTGGAAGAAGAGTATACGGGAAGGGTTGATCGACGATATTACTTGTTGACCATGCTCCAGCAATGACTTTCTTCAGTAAATGATATGGAATTGGTCCACGTTCCGATAGAACTGACGAACCAAATTTCGTATATAACGAGTGTCGAATATACGCGTGTAATTCAGTAATAAGTCCTTTCAACTTTAGTTGTACTGCATGCATTTCATCACTGAAATTTGGGTTATCGAATTTGTAATAATGCTGGTATGATGGTAGATGGATACCTTTTTTATACAAATACAATATTGATATAATTCGTGTAATAATAAAAATAAAATATAAGCTAACCATTGATATCAGCTGATTTACGGTAGAATTCAGCATAATCGTGAACCCAATTTTTAGCAACTGGTCCAATTTTGTTAACATATTCCAACCAATAGTGTTTCAACTCAGCAGGATTTCCACTGCGAATTATGGCATTGAGGATATGCTGTTCATATGAAAGATTGCATTGTCGTCTGTTAAATTCGCATAATTCATTTTTAGATCCAGTCGATTTTAAATGATCGATTATGGTTTCAAAGTTATTCCAATCATCATTCTGAAGGGCGAAGGTTCCGATAAATCTTAAATTCTTCACTTGCTGTTTTCTGATAGGATCTTCAAAAACGACATTGTCGTATTGACGCAGCCAGTTGCTAAGATCTAGCGCATCAGAGCGTATCCTGGTAATCCTTTGGGCTGCATAACCGGATTGATTTCCCCAAAACTCAGTAGCCGCTATTTCATTTGTGCGCTTTATATTTTCTTCGACTTGCCTTAAACGGTCAAGAATTTCATATTCCTGTTCATTTAACGAATTTGCCACAATTGCTGATACTAATAACTGATATTAGAAAACAAACAGTATTTTAGCAAATAATAATTTTTTAAGAAAAAAATCACTTACCACTACTGTAGATAGTAGTAATTTTATGGACATCATTGTGTCACGAGTTCTGCAATTAAAGAAGAATTAAAATAACAATTGATATTAAAATCAGCCAGATGTCCTGCTTCGTAAAACTAATGCTCTAAAATTTTGTTATGACCAGAGCAGTCCAAAAGTTTTTTAAAATTTCAAAAATTTGCTCTCTAACATGTCAACAAATTGGTTTTGGTTTTTATTCCCAAAATTTCAAAAACTTGGTTTTGGTTTTCATTCCCAAAATTTCAAAAATTTGGTTCTGGTAAATGTTTTTCAATTTCGCAAAATTTCAACGGTTCGGTGGTTTTTGGTTTTGGTTCATATTAAGTAATTTTAGCGTTTCCTGGTCATTATACCCGTATTGTGAAACCAAAGGGTTTATTAACTTTGCCTTACCGTTTGAAACGCCTAGATCCCGTCATCACACACAAAAATGAATTACACATGTGTGTTTAGAATGATAAAAATAATTAATTTTTGCATGTCCGTCCGTCCGTCCGTCCGTACGTCCGTCTGTCTGTCTGTCCGTCTGTGGCGCGGATTGCGGGCGCACGGATTGAGCTAGAGACTTGAAATTTTATGCAGATCCGTTTTTCGTAAAATGTGAGGCTAAGTTCGTTAATGGGCAAAAATGGACCTTGAAACGATTGAAAACGTTTTTTGTAAATATCGCAAAAACGGTGCATCTCATCAAAATAGTCCAAGAACAAAAGGTTTTTAGGACATGATTCTAAATAAAACTCTCATATATCAAAATCCGATTGGAATAAATTTAAAAAAATCTTTTTGGAAAATTTGACTTCAAAGTGGAATTTTGGTACAACTGTTCGAATTTTGATACGAATGTCACCATACGGGTTTTCAATAATTGCCAGATTTAGTTATATTTCCTGTGATTTGTCCAACGGAAACGGTTTTTTGGTTCCTAGGTGATCGTAGAAAACTCCTAGACTATAAACTGATCGATAACAGAAAATAATAAAAAATTGTTTATATTAAAAAGAAAAGAATTTTTCTATCGATTCTTGGAAGCCGAAAAAAACGAAAGGCCCAATTTCCTCAGTTAAAGTTAATCCTGTACGTTGTAATCCTAAAGCAACACAGTTTTTTTTAAGAAAAAACTGGTAACGGCAAAATGTCCAAATTTAAATTTTTAAATTCTAATTCTCACTTTTTCTTAAAATTCAACAAATATAACGAATTGTACAACCTCAATACTCACCTTTACACAAAACTAAATTACACTGAAGTATAAAAATAAAATACAAGATCAGCCCAAATATGAAGAACTCTCATTCACCACTGGACTATGTTAAATGTAAGACACTCTATATTTATACCGGTTGCAATTATCACAAACTTTTATAATTGTTTTGCGTTGAACAAAAACGGTATTTGATAACATTTTAACATTCCGCCAAAATTATTATTTCTTTTGATATTTAATTAAAACAAAACGATGTCCTTATCTCGAATTTTGTAACTTGAAAATATTTGATCTTGAAACTTTTTTTTTGATTTTTGTTGAAAAGTTTTGTAATGTATCTATCGTAATTGTTGAAACTGCTATGATTGTTGGAAAAAATGAACTTCTTTGCCCTATTAAGTGCTTTCACCCAACTTCAAAACAATAAACTGCGTAAAAAAGTGTTTTTCAATAAACATGGGTTATCGCACTTATGGAATTGTTTAAAAACATTTGATTATATTTATGAAAGGTCAACTCCCTGAATTTAATTTCACTAAAAATGAATTCGAAATAGTTACTGACTCCTGGTCAGCTATCATTAAAATTTTGTAATTTTTTTAGGGTTCAACAACTCAACCATAAAAATTCCGGATCAGGAAAGCGTTGGGTGTGTGTTTAGAAAAAAAAACAATATTTTGGTAATATTAGTAACATTATGTCAGAATGTTAAAATGTTATCTGCTACAAAATAATAATTAATAAATGCTGCAAAAAACCTGTTTATAGATAACTTAGTCAATATAAATGTTAAGTGAATCTTCAAAGGAAAAGCAAAGTGATAGAAAAGCTCATCTTGTTCAGAAGTATTTTCAGAAAACCAACTCTGATTTTATTAATTTTGTGAAAAGGTATTTAAAGAAAACCGACTGAAAGTATAAAAAGAGTTAAAAACGTGTTTTAGCCGTTTAAGTCATAGATATTTAAAATCTTATCGCTTTTAAGATTGTTTGTAAATTTTAAAATTTTGTGAAACAAGTTTTGTGGGTCGGTTACATGACCTACAACAGGATCCGAAATAATTATTGCTTTCGGTCCGTGGCAGAAAATTATAGAAAAATGTTGTGGAAAATTACTAGAAACGTACTCAAATTTTTAATCGGGAAATCCTTAGTGGAGGGCAATTTTAATATCCGCCCCGAACGCAAGGGGTGAAGTGCGTTTTATGTACACTATGCCACCACTAGAGTGTGATTATAATCTAGTAAAGTATGTCTCAATTCTCTAAACTGGAACATTGTTCATAAACCGTTTTGTAGTCAAAAGATTTTTCAACCCTGAATCGTTCACAAACGTAGGTTTTACTGTACAAAATTAAATTAACGATAACTTGGAAGGATTCTAGCCTAAAATTTGGCACAAATCAGTTTTTCCTTCAACGGCGGGAAAAATCGAACCAGCCCAATCCAAAAACATAACAAAAGCTATAATTGCCAATCTGGCAATCATTGGAGACCCGTATGGTGATATTCGTATCAAAATTCGAACAGTTATACCAAAATTCCACTTTGAAGTCAAACTTTCCAATAAGATTTTTTAAAATTTATTCCAATCGGATTTTGATGTATGGGAGTTTTATGTAGAATCATATCCTAAATAAGTTTTGTTCTTGGACTTTTTTGATAAGATGCACCGTTTTCGAGATATTCATAAAAACCGTTTTCGTTCGTATGGGGGGTACTCCCCCTAATGGTCCATTTTTGCCCATTAACGAACTTAGCCTCGCATTTTACGAAAAACGAATCTGCGCAAAATTTCAAGTCTGTAGCTCAATCCGTGCGCCCGAAATCCGCGCCACAGACGGACAGACAGACGGATGGACGGACGGACAGACGGACGGACATGCAAAATTCAATTTTTTTTATCATTCTAAACACACTGGTGTAATTCATTTTTTTGTGCGATGACGGGATCTTGGCGTTACAAACGGTGAGGCAAAGTTAATATACTACTTTGGTTTCACCATACGGGTATAAAAACATTGTTAAATTAGCCAAACTTTTTTGTTAAAATCACTAAAAAATTGTCTTTTGGAACAAATATTTTTGGAGGAAAATTTTTTTTTCATTAAATTCATTAAAAAAAATTTGTTTTATAAAAAATAAACTCACAAATGATTTTTTTTTTAAATCAATAAAATAATTGTGAAATTAACAATGCCTTAAAATTGTTATATTTTCAAATTTTTGTTTCTCAAACAAAACAAATTTTGTCAATAAGGTTTTGTTATTATTTTTTTTAGTGTAGTTTGGAATTTAGTTTACAATTTAGTTCAAAAATTATAGAAAAAGTAGGTCAGCTTTCATAAAAAAAAATTATAATCATATTTTATTATTTTACAATCATTCTTAACATTAAAATTAAAATATTAATCGCAATAAGGAATTCCTTCCGGTGACAGATCCCATCTTCGCGTTCCGGGCCGTACGTAGTAGCATTCTAAAAGTAAAAAAAAAATGAATCAATTCAAACATGTTTTACATTTAATTTTTTATTTGAATTTTACTATTAGAAATTGACCATCCCCTATAAACACGATTTCTGGTGTTATACTCTTGGAGCCAAGTAATAAGTGGCTTGTAGAACTCTAGAAGTGGGTAAGCATTCAAATTACGAACACGTGTAATTGGCTCCATAGTGTCACGCCACGATCTTTTCGAACCCATATAGTACGCCGCTCTATGAATAAAAATCAAATTTATTTTAATAAAAAATCGAGATACCGAAAGGTTGAATATTTTAGTATACCTTACAATATTGCCAACAAGACGACTATTGGAGAAGTCACAATTTTGCAGGTCAGCGGATGTGTCGCCGCTAGCTTGGCATAATCCCTTGTAGAATTGATTTCCCAAGATTTCCGTAACAAATTTGCTAAAAATTTATTCGAAATTTAAGAAATCATCCCAAGTAACACAAGAAGTCGGTAAGTAGTCGTTGCGTCTTAAATTCGCACCAATCTCTCGAATTTGTGATCGCTGTGTAAACTTTGCGATTTCTTGTGTTGAGGGTTTTAATTTGAATTAAGATTGGTGTTTCTTACCTTACATGTGGTCTCTTTGGATCGACACCTTCGTAAAAATCAATCGGGGCATCAAAATCTGCACTAGTTCTGTAATTTGCTGGTTCAACCCCAACATATTCATTCATTAATCTCCAGAACTCACAATTATAGTCGTCTGGCTGTAATCGGCCATCCAGGATGTCGACCATTAGCTTATCAAAGACATAACTTGATGTTATTTTGAAAATTGTATTTAAAGCCTGTAAGATTCATACGAACAATAATTGCACCCAAAATGGAGAGACTCTATTTTTTCAAAATCACCTGACGGAATAATCTGTTGATTATCATTTCCGCATTGTAGTTTTGATAGCTGTCGATTAAACCAATTCGTTGGTTATGCTTTGGTGAAGCTGCCGAAAGGACCATTGCTTCGGATAAGGACTTAGCGAATCCAGGACATGGTTCTCCATTTAGTCCTATCGGAAGTTCATTTCTTTTTTGCGTGTAGTGTACGATAGACATATCACCATGCATTGAAAGGAATGTTTTATATGTGGGCAATGGGCAATATTTCACTGCAACGTTAGCACTGAAATCAAATACCTTTGCTTTACACTCATTTGGATTGCCGGCTTCCTCATTGGACATTTCTTTTGTGTATTGATTCCAAAATATTCTAAAATTTAAAACGGTAAATTAAACATAATTTTAGTTGTTACTTATTATAGTTTTTGAGAGAAACAAAAAATAAGAATTCTAATCTAGATTTTGACGATCGATCTTTACAATAATCTTGACCTGCTAAGATCAAAACTGACTTTAGTTCAATTTTTGTCTGTTTGTTACCGCATCTCGTACAAACCGCTGTATGGATTTGAATGAAACTTTATAGTTAAGTTAATGATATATTAGAATAAAACATAGGCTATACATTTTTAAAGTGACTACTCTTTTTGCCCCCTACCATACAAATTGAACAGTTTTTTGTGATTTTCTCGAAGACGGTACTTCGTATTGGAAATTTAACATAAACAAAATATGTTTGAAATGTGATTTTACATAACTCTTCCATACATCAAAATTCAATAGAACTGCTCTTTTCCACATCTTCCATACAAACATGTCATTCTTTGCGAGTTAACTTAAGAAAGAAATTTTTTTCACCACATTTTTCTTGTTAATAACAGATAACTAAAGATCTCTTTTGTAAAAAAAATTATGAATTTCCTTTCGAAAATCTTGTGTTAGAATTTCAATGCTTGACATGGAAGTTCTGGAGGCAAACCGATATTTTTTTCAAAAGTTTTTAAGTTATTTCTTGTGTTTTTTTTGTGCTAAAAAACTTATGCAAAACCTTAGCCCGCCAGTGACGGGTATGCAAGATAGTATGACCTATAGCCCGAAATTATTCAAAGAAAAACTATTAAAAATCCTATTGGTCGAAAAATTCAAATAGTTAACTCAATCTAGTATATTCTATATAAAATTTTATCAAATACTTACAATGGCAAATCATCTAATCCAATCGATCTC
The DNA here is from genome assembly GCA_964034945.1 of Chrysopilus asiliformis. Lineage (NCBI taxonomy): Eukaryota > Metazoa > Arthropoda > Insecta > Diptera > Rhagionidae > Chrysopilus > Chrysopilus asiliformis. The sequence goes on from OZ035961.1 coordinate 98,188,225, forward strand.
AAGAAATCATTAGCCATACGAACTACACCGCTACCGGTATAATGCTTAGCCTCAAGATTTTGATTCAGGTCAGGTAAAATTGCATACGGAAAGGGTTGGTCAACAATATTATTTGTCGACCATGCCCCAGCAACGACTTTTTGCAGTAAATGATATGGTATTGGACCACGTTCAGATAGAACTGAAGAACCAAATTTCGTATATAAAGAGTGTCGAATATACGCATGGAATTCCGTGACAAATCCTTCCATATCAACCAAAACCGAACGCATTTCATCACTGAAATTTGGGTTATCATATTTGTAATAATGCTGGTATGACGACAAATGGACACCTATGGAAATTTAATTTAAATGTAATATTAGTAAGTAGAGCAAAAACCTAAAAAAAAATAAACCTGCCATTAGATTCAGATGATTTCCGGTAGAATAGTGCATAATCGCGAACCCAATTCTTAGCAGCTGGTCCAATTTTGTTAACATATTCCAACCAATAATGTTTTAATTCATCTGCATTGCTACTACGAATTACAGCATTTAGAACGTGCTTCTTAATCGAAAGATCGCATCGCATAGGGTTATTATATTCACATAATCGTTCCTGCGATCCTGTCGATTTTAAATTATCGAGTACTGTTTCAAAGTTATTATAATCGACATCTTGAAGTGCGTAGGTTCCGATGTTTCGTAGATTCTTCACTTGCTGCCGCAGGACCGGATTCTCAATTGCGACATGCTCGTATTGACGTAACCAATTGCTAACATTTAGGGCAGTCGAACGAAATACGTTGATTCCTTGTGCAGCAATTTCTGGCCTATTAAACCAAAATGCATCGCCTGCCAGTCGATTTGTCTCTTTTAGACTACCGTCGACTTGACGTAGGTAATCAGCAATACGATACTCATCTTCGGTTACCGAATTTGACAAATTTATTATGGCTAAAAGCTGAAATTATAATGGAATTTTTCTTAATTTTTTTAAATATTTGTAAATACAAAAACTTACCGGTACGATTGCGAGTAAACATTTCAACGACATCATCGTGTCAGGAATTCTGAAATTAGGGTAAAAATTTGCCAATAGGTACTATTAAATAAATAGAAATTAAAAGTAGTTTCCGAAATATTAGGAGGATTCATGGAATCGCAGAAATCCCTCGTAAACCGCGTAAACTGAGTAAATTCACCACCTCTATTAAAAGTTGTATGGAAACTCTTTTACGCGACCCTCGTAAGTTTATAAGACGATTTTGGTATGTAAACAACCTCGTAAAATTATACAAACGTCAAATACGGAGATTTCGAAAAAATATGAATTTCAGGTGCAACAATAAGAATTTATTTTGTACCATTTGTTCCCATATTATAATTAGTATTAATTTTTCACTAATTAAAACTTTCTTCTCGTTGGCTATAATAACAGTCAAACATTTTCTGCAAAAGGAAAACTGAAAACCATTTAAAATTGAAAAAGACGCGTTAATGCAATATATCGGGTCTTTCAATAGGACATAGCAATTTTGTATTTAAATAAAACACAGAATAATTGAGATATCGGGCTGAAATTTATTCCAGGTGTAGTGGATATGTTTCATTTAAGTATGAAATTCGATGTCGTTCATATGGCCACCGCGAGCACGTTTGCTGATTGATTCTTTGGAGCCAATTTTCCACCACTCTTCCTTCCACACATATCGGCCGGAACGTTGGCAATTTCGCTTTCGATATTGTTCCTGAGCTCCTCTAACGTTGTTGGCTTGTTGGCATAAACCAACGACTTAACATAACCCCATAAAAAGAAATCCAACGACGTAAAATCGCATGAGCGAGGTGGCCATTCGACCGGACCATTTCTCGAGATTACACGATTACCGAACTTCTCCTTCAATAGATCAATTGTTTGACCAGCTGTGTGGCATTTCTCGTTCGTGAACTTCACCATGATAAAAATATAAACCTTGACTGACGTTTTAGCATTGCCAGATCATAAAAAAAGTTTTAGAATGCGTTTTTATTAAAATACAAAATTGTTATGTCCTTATTGAAAGACCCTTTACATGCTGCTCTGTAGCACGATCAAGAGCCCAAGGATTTTACGGTAGTATTGTCAAATTCGTTTATGAAACTTTGAGCGCTATTCTTTTCTTACAAAACGAAGCCAGGAGAGAACAAAAAGAGACTCAAAGAGCCAAATCGGGTCAATATGGTGAACACTCACGCAAAAGAATTTAACAAGCTTCAAACAAAATTCAGTATTTTTAAAACTCGTTTGGTAGACATTGCTCAGCTTTTTTTAGTACAAAAAATGTTACTTTCGATGTGTAAAATTGCTATTAGATGGCGCTTTAAGTTATTTCGATTTTGAAAATATTTTTGACAATCTCCCACGTGTATTTTGCGTTTTTCTTACAATCTCTTTTGTATCTTTTTCCAAAAACTAGTTTCAACGCTTAACACGTTGACTGCCATGTGAGCCCGACGTGGTCTCACATTAAAATGGGCTCATCAGGCCGTGTGAGAAACATGGGATCGCAAAGCACTTTACTTTAGTAAAAGCTGCTTGGTAAATCATTGGATGCACAGAACAGTATGAAACTTGTGGAAAAAATAATAGGCGTTCTGGAAAAATCTTTTTTTTTAATATTTGGCCCATGAATTTTGTGTGTCCAATGTGGAACCACCAAGGATTATTTTGGAAGTATAAAACCATTGATAAAAAAAAGTCTACTGGCCTCTAGGACCCCATTTTTTCAGTTGGGTGGTGACTGTCAACGTGCTAATATTGTAGTTTTTTTAAGAATTGTAAATAATCAAACTCACCTCTTACTCAAATAAATCACACTAAAATGTTTAAAATCAATCTAAATATGACGAGTTTTCATTTACTACTGGGTTTTGCAAAATACACAACCCTCTGTATTTATACCGATGGAAATTATCAAAAAAAAATCGAAACTGTTTTCCTCAGAGCAAAAAATGAATTTTGATAACATTTTAACATTCTGCCAAAAATGATGCCCTTATCTGTAATGTGGTGTAATGAAAAATGGTTGATCAATTGATTTTTTCAGACTCTAACATTTAAACATGTAGTTAACTAATTGTAAGTAAAATAGAAATGATTCGCTGAAAAGAAATTAAATTGTGTTATTAAGGATGAGTGCAGTAGCTGTTTTTGCGGGCAACAATTTTCATTTTATTTCATATAAAATCTGAGACTCGGAGCAATTTTTGTGGATTTTCGGGAAATAAGGTTGTATTTAATAAAGAACCTGCTATATATGGAAAGATTTAAATCAATACAGATCCAGTTTCCGGTAGTTCTCCTAATCGACAGTCTAGGGATCTATGAATTTTTTTATTCAAAATTTCTTGAACACAACTTGTTTCATTTGATTTCAAAGGATCAAACGTTTTATGGTTTGCGATAATGTAAACAAACACCTTGTAGATTTCAAGGCGAGATAAAGCTTCTTCAGGAGGTTTTCATAACAATTTTCTTCTCCATTATACGTAATCTATAAATAAATATTGATTGTGAATATTGGATGGCATCCCAACATTTGTATGGTTTTTGGTCCTCATCAACAGCGAAGACTGTCGTTCAGAGACTGCTGGTAACGTTATTATCTACTATCCCTTCGTAAAAAAAAGTTGCATGTACCGGAAATGATAGCAAAATAACGGCTGGAATAATTGAGAATACTTTGAGTGTCAAAAGCACAAATATCTTATCTGTTTACAACACGATCTTTGATTAAAAGATTCTTCATAGGATTTCTTTTACACAACAAGGATTCCAGGAAACAACAACCTAATTTTAATTATTTCGCACTAAAATATTGAAAAACAAAAACAAACAGTTACGTGTTTTTAATTGCTTGATATTTTTTTTAATTTTAGAAAATACTTTGAAAATGTGGGCGCTAAATGTTTTGCTAGTGCTGGTAAGAAATTTTTGTCAAATTTATCAGTTTGGTCAAATTTATCAGTAAACATTTTTATTTCTGTGTAGTCACTAACATCTTTGGCAATAGCGGACTTGTCATGGGAAACTCAAGTAAGGCAATACATCGAAGGCGTTAATAGACAGCGTCTGGATGATATCAAAATTGTAAAGGAGGCATTCTGGGATCGCACTGGAGATTTAGCATACGCTGAAAGGCGTATAGGAGATGAAAAGCGTTCCGCTAAACAAATGAGCGATTATCTGAGAGACGTTGGAAGTGTTCAAATAGCCGATACTACACTCAGAGCTCAAGTGAAGAATTTAAGAAATATTGGAACTTTTGTATTGCAAGGTGAAGAATGGAGGCTCTTCGAGGAAATTATTGGACATTTGAAATCGGTGTCAACGGCACCAAAGATTTGTCCATTCCAACAACGTCCTACGAACTGCAATATGAGATATGCCGAGGATGTGGAAAATAGGTTTAGAATCAGCCAGAATCCCGACGAATTGAAACACTATTGGTTGGAGTATGTTCAAAAGACTGGCCCAGAAGGAAAGATTTGGGTGCGAGACTATGCGCAATTGTATCGGAGGTCTGCTGAACTTAACAGTGAGAATATTGATTTTTTATTTTCAGTTTTTTTTTAAATTAAGACCAAAGATTTATCTGTTTGTGGTTCTAAAGACCTTAATTTTGTTTTTAATGTTTTTTAGAGGCACCAAGCGCATCATACCAACATTATTACACCTACGATAATCAAGACTTCATCGGTGAACTGGAACAAGTTATTACCACAATTCGTCCATTGTACGTAGAACTCTATGCATATATTCGTGAATTGCTTCATCAGCAACATCCAGATTTAGTACAAAACCGTGGTACAATTCCGTATCACTTAATGGAGAAGGTTTTAATGCAGTCGACACTAACCAATAGCATCCTTAAGGAACCATATCCGAATCAACCATTGCCAAACATGGATGACTTCTTCAGGAACCAACAATTCGATGGCTTAAAGACATATCACGAAGCGGAACAGTTCTTCCTTAGTTTAGGATTAAACCCATTGGGCGAGTAAGGATTTGTTTAAAATTTTCTCATAAATACTGAGGAAATTAATTAAGAAAAACTATTAAATTTTCAGAGCATTCTGGTCTGGTTTTACTAGAGAATTAACACCAGAAGAAGGTGGTCCGCATTGTAAAAGCCAGGTGTTTGATTTCGCACCGGATGTCGCTTTGAAATACTGTCCGAAACCGACATTTGTAAATTTCATGCAAGGTCACAGTGATATGGCTGTAATTTATCACACGATCACTAGAAATAAGCTGCCATTGGGTATTAATGATGAACCATGCAGAGGATACTCTAAAGCCCTTGGAAATGCGGCGATTTTATCAGTTTCAACTCCAAGTCACATTAAACTCAGGGCGATGCCCAATTATCCAACTGACAGACAATCAAATATAAATCGTCTATTCCGTCAGGTGAATTGAATTTTGTTTTCACTAAAATATTATTTTATAGTTTTTTGAGGTTTTACGAAATCCGTTTCAAGTAAAATTATGAGGATGCTGTCTGTCTTAAATAACTCGAGAACGCGTTGAGTTAGCGACTGGAAATTTTTTGCAAATGAGTTTTACGAAGATCGTAGTTTTCTATCAACTTGTGGAAAAGTAACGTTAGCTATAAAACATTCAAAATATTACCTGCATTTTCCCCTTTAGCGGTTTTTCGCATCTTTAACGGCTCTCGAGATATTTAAAAAAAGATTTATTTTTTATATATTTTTTCCGGAACTAAATATTGCAGAGGAAACTTTTGTGTTGATCCCAACTGATATTTTTATTACAATATTATTTTGTAGGCTATGCAAACGTTATTCAGAGTTCGACTGTACTTCGTTTTTGAGAAACTTTTCGTGCGAATTCTAGACGGTCATATTGCACCCGAAGAATACAATTGCGTATTTTGGAATTTGATGGACGAATATCTGGGAATAGAACCTCCGATGGATCGAAGCACTAACGATTTTGATCTTCCCTATCAGTTCTACGATGGTATCGATCCGAAGAGACCACATGCAGCGTAAAAAAATTCGATATTTAAAATAACATTTTTTAAATTATGATTTTTTTTTAAATTATTTCCAGTACAATCGTACAAGAAGTACTGGGATATCAACTATACAAAGGACTCTGCAAGAAAGGTTTTCAAAATACCGATCCTTATTCTCTTCATTCCTGCGACTTGTCAAATAACAGACAAATCACACCATATCTGAAGTAATTAAATTTGAAACAATATCAAAGTATATCTTAAAAATAATTTGGATAAACTCTAGGGATCTGGTTAAGGATGGATCTCTGAAATCTTGGCGGGATTTAATTGAACCAATCACAGAGACACGAGGATTAGATGCTTTTGCACTTATGGAATATTATGAACCACTCCACAGCTGGTTGAAGCGGCATAATAACGCTAACAATCTGTACCGCGAATGGCCAAAGGCAAAAAGTATGCTGTGTAATTTTAAATTTTGTGGTAAACTTGATAAACATGTTATTTTTTTGTAGAATGTTTTGACTCAAGATGGAATCCAAACCGTCCCGGTGGTGCTTCAAACTGTGTTCCTCGGCCAGGTCTTGGTTAAATAGATTGATTGTTAATAAATGGCAAAATGAGTAAAGATTGTTTTATTTTATTTTTCAACTTTGGTGGATTTATCATCGTGCTTCTAAAAATTGTTGTGACATGTGAAATAAATATTACAGTGAAACCTGTATAAGACTGAGACGCGCGGGACCAGAAAATTTGTCCAGCTAAGTCAGTTTTACGACTTATCCAGATTAATTTACTATGTATGAAAATGAAAATAACAGTTTTGCGGTTTATTTAGGATTCAGATTAGACAGGTTTCACTATTTTACTTCTCTTTAAAGGTTAACACTGGTAACTTTCTGGTTATGAGGCGATTCAACAAAGGAATCTATCTAATCTTTTCTTAAAATTTAATCTTGACTCTAGATCAGGCATCATCAGCTAGTGGCTCAGCTGGCTCATCACACAGATTGGCTTTAACAGCGTAGCCACTATAATCGACCTTTTATTGTGTGCTGTAATGCTTGTGTGTGGGGCTTCGGATCGCAGGAATAAAACGAATCGTACTTTGAGTTGGAATTGGTGCATTATTAGCATGACGTATTTCATTTTAAATCAGTTCGTGTCAAGCCATTGCCGTGGAAGGTTGTGTTTCATTGAACTGTGTTTTTATTTGTAGTGGTTATAAATTTTGATTGTAAAGGAAGCGACAGTTACTTTGATGGCCCCTGCTCTAGATATATTTTCAACCCTATTGGATTTTTGCGGCTTACAAAATGTTATATTATTTTTGTGCAAGTTTCCACAACCGAAAAGCTTTTCCTAATGGGTCAGGGATGTTTGATCTGAAACTTTACTGAGAGCCTGTTTCTGGAATGGAAGCTCCTCACCATCATAAGAGCCTGCTTTTCTAGCTTCCACGTAGGGTAAAAGGATTTGGTGGGGTAAAACGAGACTTGAGTACTTATAGCCTTACTGCCTTAAACCTTATACGAATTATAAGGGAAGCAAAACATGTTCAGTGATCCAGCGCGATTTGTACTGTTTGCGATTAACAATTAAATAATTTCTGATTCATGGTTTTCACTCGGCTCGAGTATTGAACTCTATTGGAATTTCTCTAAGGCTTCTCGCACACTGCACAGAATTCATGTGAATTTTGTTCGTGCAAATTCTGGTGAAAATTCGTCGTCAGAATCGCAACTACGGCAAAATTCATGCGAAAATTCAGTTTGGCAAATTAGCAGAAATGGACCAAATCACAGAAGAGAAACTGTTTTTGTTGGACAATTGTTATTTCAAACGAAAGTTGTTGAGAAAACGGGAATGGGTTTGTGAATTTTTTTCGAAACGAAAGAAATTATAGTTCATTTTCTCTGCAACCCTCAGTTCATAAATTGAGTCGAATATGTCTCTTAGGATAATTTTTGTCTGCCATATCCTACAAAGCTTTTTCCCAACAATTACAGATAGTAATTTCTGTGCATCAATATTTAATGTCGCGTGATAAACAACTTCACTTACTAAAAATATCAAAACTCGTCCGAAATGGCATCGTTCGCATTTCGCAACTTTTCGCAAGAATTCTGACGAACAAACTTCACTTCGAATACTGATGCGAATTCTAATACAGTGTGCCAGAGGCCTTACTTGACCTTTTAGCATTGAATTATATGGGAATATTTTCAACCCTAAAATATACACAAAACTCACCTTAGTACAAAAAAAAAAACACACGAAATTAGATTAAAAAAATATTGAAGATCAATCTAAATATGAAGAGTTTTCATTCACTACTGGATTTTATGAAATGTGAGACACTCTGTATTTATTCCGATTGCAATTATCAAAATTCTTTTTCAGTGAAAAATAAAACAAAAAACTGTTTTTGATAACATTTTAACATTTTGCTATTACTTCTCATGATGTCCTTGTCTTTAATTTCGTATCATGAAAATGATATGATCTGTAATTTCGTATTTATTTTTAATACAGCATTCAAAGAATTAGTTACTTAAGAGAAAAAAGACGATTTGTTGGAAATTCATGAAATTTTGTTTTTAAAAATCATCGCAGTAATTTTTTTACGGACCCCAAATTCCAGTTCATTTTGTAATCTGAAATTCAACGCAATTTGTGGAGTTTTCGGGAAATAAATTCAATTCTAAGGGCCTAAAAAGTTCACTTTATTTGTGATAGTGCTAAAACTTTATAAAAAGCGCATCTTAAAACTTAAGTACATTTTCCTCAAGTGATTTCAAAAGATTTATATGAAAATAGTGGAATTTTGGTGATTAACAATTTCATACCTTGGAAAGTGTTTGTTTGTCGATTTATATTTCATATTTCTCAAATATAAGATTATATGTATGTTCAAATTTTTTTTAAAACGTTTAATTATTTTTTCGTTATTAAACGTTATTGTTTATGTTAAGTTATTTAATTTTGAACAATAGCGAAATTTTACTTGCAAAACGCAAATGTTAACGTTATGTTATCGCACAATATTGTTTAACCACATGTAAAACATAATCATGAAAAGGTCACTTCCCATGAATTTAATTTAGACAAAAATAAATTGGAAATAATTACTGGCTTGTGGCATTTAAGATCAGGTTACACTAGAAATTGGAATTCATTAAGATCAGTTTACACTAGAAGTAATTAATCAGGGAATTACAGCATAATTTTTTTTTATGCAACCTTCATATTATAATTACTGCAAACATATTTTGTTTAAGATAAATATGATGTTTTTGCTACAACCAATTTTCGTGTGTCACAAATTTCATTCAAATCGATTTTTAAAAAAATTATACAACACGATTTTGTGCATTGGATTTACTAGATCTAGAATTTAACATTAATGTATCAAGCATAGTTACGAGGGCAGTCCGATAAGTACTTAGCCTACAAAAAAAAAACGAAAATTTTGGAAAAGTGACCATTTATTTCTCAACATAGTCTCCTTTTAGCTCGATACACTCGATGCTCCAACTTCTTTAACCCGTCTGAAAAATACGTTTTCTCGAGGTCTGCAAAGTAGGCCTCCGTAGCGGCGATGACCTCCTCATTCGACTCAAATTTCTGCCCGGCGAGTGACTTTTTCAAGTTTGGAAACAAAAAGAAGTCGCACGAGGCCAAATCTGGAGAATACGGTGGATGGGGCAGCAGTTCGTAGACCAATTCGACCAATTTGGCCATGGCGACGGCGGAGGTGTGAGCCGGTACGTTGTCATGGTGGAAGAGCACTTTTTTTTCGCCAAATGGGGCCGTTTTTTCTGCAATTCGGCGTGGAATCGGCCCAATAATTCGGTGTAGTAGAGCCCTGTGATCGTTTTGCCCTTCTCCAGGTAGGCGATGTAGATCACACCTTGTGAATCCCAGAAAACGGTGGCCATCACCTTTTCGGTAGATAGGACAGTCTTCGCCTTCTTCGGAACACGTTCGCCGGGTAAAGTCCACTGTTTCGACTGTTCCTTAGTCTCTGGTGTGTACCAGTGGATCCATGTTTCGTCGACGGTCACGAAACGACGCAGAAACTCCTTCGGATTGTGCTCAAACAGTGTCAAACACTGCTGTGAAGTGATTTCACGGTTGCGCTTGTTGTCCGGAGTGAGCAAACGTGGCACCCATTGCGCCGACATCTTTCTCATGCCCAAAATTTCATGCAGGATATGACCCACGCGGTCTTTTGAGATGCCTACTGTCTCAGCTATCTCGCGCACCTTCAATCGGCGGTCTGCCAATACGAGATCGTGGATTTTTGTTATGTTATCCTCCGTGGTAGCCGTTTCCGTAGCACCTGGGCGTGGCTCATCAAAAACCGACGTGCGACCACGTTGAAACTCGTTACACCAATTTTTGACGATCGCCATCGAAGGAGAAGAGTCACCGTACACAGCATCCAAGCGCTCTTTGATTTCGCTGCGCGATTGCCCTTCCAGAAACAAGAAACGAATCACCGACCGATATTGCTCTTCTTCCATTTTTCTGAAATCCGCAGACACGCCCGCTTCCATACGCGGTCAAAACAAAACTACGAGTTCGATTCGGCTGAAATTTTGACTGTAGCCGTCTATGAGAATGTACTACACGATAGTAAATTTCTCCTGCGATAGTGGCGCCATCGGGCGGTGAGGCTAAGTACTTATCGGACTGCCCTCGTAGAAAGGGGGGTAAATATTTTTATAACTTTAAATTTTGAAAAAGGAGGTCCCGAGAGCGGGGTGCTAAATTCATCCCATTAAAAAAACGTTACCCATATACAGGCATGGATCCCACAGTAAAATTGTAATTTTTTTATGTATTGTATGTTTTATTCATAGTTAAGGCCTGAACTACATGAGTTAATTTAATTCATAATGCTTGATAGATACTTGGGTTAGTTGTAGCGCATAAAGGGTCTTACATTCTTAAACACTAGTAATCCCTGTTTCAACATTAAAATTGAAAATCTCGTATTGCTAGTGTAGACTGGCCCTTAGCACAAAAAAATGAATGAAATATTTTGTTTATCGATTTAGTTTACATTTTTTTGGTTCAAAAAATTCAAGCAGAAAAATTTTAATTCAGAAAAATACTAGTTGTGTTGGTACAAAAAAAAATCTCAAATAGACATTTTGGTAATATTTTACAACGCTGTGTTTGAGTGGTAAATTCTTATCAATCACAAAATTGGAATTAATTAATATTGCAAAAAATGATTTGTAGATAACTTAGCCAATATAAATGTTAAGTAAAACTTTTTATGAGAAGCAAATTGATAGGAAAGCTCATCTTGTTCAGTAGTATTTTTGGGGACACGTGTTTCTTTTTAAAAAAACTTAGTTTAGGAAAAAGGTATGGAAAAATAAAAATTTCGTTTTAAATATTGGTCATTTGAGATCTTAAGGTTCATAATTAGTTCAATTATGTGGAAATAGTGTAGTGTCTAAGGGTTGAGAAATGTGGCGGGATACATAATTTGGCTTGATTTACAATAATGAAATGCCTGGAGACAATTTATTTGAGAAGAAAATATCAAAGAGCTTTTTATACCCGTATGGTGAAACCAAAGGGTATATTAACTTTGCCTTACCGTTTGTAACGCCAAGATCCCGTCATCACACACAAAAATGAATTACACCAGTGTGTTTAGAATGATAAAAATAATTAATTTCTGCATGTCCGTCCGTCTGTCTGTCCGTCTGTCCGTCCGTCTGTCTGTGGCGCGGATTGCGGGCGCACGGATTGAGCTAGAGACTTGAAATTTTGCGCAGATCCGTTTTTCGTAAAATGCGAGGGTAAGTTCGTTAATGGGCAAAAATGGACCATTAGGGGGGGTACCCCCCATACGAACGAAAACGGTTTTTGTGAATATCTCAAAAACGGTGCATCTTATCAAAAAAGTGCAAGAACAAAAGTTATTTAGGATATGATTCTACATAAAACTCCCATACATCAAAATCCGATTGGAATAAATTTAAAAAAATCTTATTGGAAAGTTTGACTTCAAAGTGGAATTTTGGTATAACTGTTCGAATTTTGATACGAATATCACCATACGGGTCTCCAATGATTGCCAGATTGGCAATTATAGCTTTTGTTATGTTTAAATTTTAATTTAATGTGACTGGAATCGCTAAATAAATAGTTTTAAGAGTTCAAAGTGGATTTATACGGAAATATCAGTCGTTGTGACCAACGCAAAACTTTGCCCTGCAATATTTAGTTTCGAAGATGTCGGAGATGAGGAAAAAATGCAGGAAATTTTATTTTCTTTGAATTTGGTTATATGTACTTTTTTCCAAAATCGCATATTTTTCTAGAAACTTTCAAAACAAATCATTTTTTTGAAATATATTAAAAACCATTAGAGATACATAAAAAACGGTTAAAGTAGAAAGTGTAGAAAATTGTATTTCCTTTAAATTTTGTAATATTCATTTTTTCCCAAACGTGCATAGTTTTCGAGATTTTAAGCTAAAACTACTGGGCTACTGGGTGTTTCATGGATAGTCCTAAATTTCAACTCATTTAACTAATTTAAAAATTACCAAGTAAATGATCTTTTGATTGCTTATTTTCTATTGAATTCCAGAATAGAATCTAAGGATGTTGGAGATAAGACTTTTAGCAGTGTTGGTAAGAACCAAAAACCACTTCATGATTTTTTTGAGAAATAATTTTTACTTTCGTGTAGTCTCTAGTATTGTTGACACTAGCAGAAATATCCCCATTTGAGGAATCCCTAAGGCGATCTATTGATGAAGTTAATCAGCGCCGCTTGCGACAAAACACAATCCTAAAGGAGGCATTCTGGTTCGGGAGGGGGAATTTGGACAGTGCTGAAGCTGGACTTGGCTACGAAAAACGTGAGGCTCACAAACTAAGTGAATTTCTACGAGAAAAAGTATATACAGAAATATCGGATCCTGCGCTTCGGGCTCAAGTAAAGAATTTAAAAAATATTGGAACTTTTATACTGCAAGGTGAAGACTGGAGGGTATTCGAGGAAATTATTAACAATCTTAAGTCGATATCAACAGCGCCAAAAATTTGCCCGTTCCAACAATTTCATGGAGGCTGCAATTTGAGATACGTCGAGGATGTAGAAAATAAGTTTAGAAGCAGTCAAAATATTGAAGAATTAAAACACTATTGGTTAGAGTATGTGCAAAAGACTGGGCCACAGGGAAAGATTTGGGTACGAGACTATGTTAATCTTTATCGAAAGTCAGCTGAACTTAATGGTAAGAGCGATTAGTGCATAATTTTGCCAGTGATTTAGTATAAGAGTTTTCGGAATAAAAATCTACTTTTAAGAGTTTTGAAAATACAAAAATGTTTTTCTAAAACCCCTAAAGTAGGCATTTTTAAAAGTGGAGGTTGTTAAAATTGGGCGAATGGTTTAAGCCCACAGAAAACAATTTAAGTCGGAAGTGGGAAAATACAAACCTCTGAAAAAAATTACTTTAACAACTATTTGTTTTATAGAGGCCGTAAGTCCATCTTTTCAACACTACATTACATACGACACCCCGCATTTTCTTCGTGACCTGGAACTAGTTGTGAACACTATTCGGCCACTCTATGTAGAACTATACGCATATGTACGTGAATTACTCCGCAGAGAATATCCAGGCTTGGTAAATCCACGTGGGACGATTCCGTATCACTTAATGGAAAAAGTCTTGATGCAGTCGTGGTTAGCAAATAGTGTTCTCAGGGATCCATATCCAGATCGTCATTTACCGGATATGAACAGCAATCTCCAAAGCCAACAATTTACTGGAATTAGGATGTTCCAAGAAGCAGAACGCTTCTTTCGATCGCTAGGGTTTCCTGCACTAAATCAGTAAGGATGTTTAAAAATTTTCCAAAAAGACGTTATAATTGCTACATTCTAGTCTCATACAAAACTTATAAATACCCCCGAGAAGACTTTTTGTAACGTGGTAGTACTCTAGAGTATTTATAAGTAGTTGGCTAGAGTATTTATAAGACTACAATGCATCTAATAATAAAATTTGCAGAACATTTTGGTCACAATATGTGAGGCAACTGAGTCCAGAGGAAGGCGGTCCACATTGCAAAAGCCAAGTCTTTGATTTTTCACCTGATGTTGCGTTGAAATACTGTCCGATACCAACATTTAGAACTTTTTTGCAAGCTCACAGTGATATGGCTGTAATTCACCATACAAATGCCAGGAACGAGTTGCCATTAGGTATTAATGATGAACCTTGCCGTGGATTCTCGACGGCTATTGGAAATGCGGCGATTTTATCAGTTTCAACACCAGCTCATATTAATTTAATACATTTACTCCCATTCTATCCAGCTGACAGTCAATTAAGCATAAATCGTCTATTCCGGCAGGTAAATTTGAAGAAATTAATTCTAAAGGCATTATTAGTACGTTTTATTCGAAATCGATAACTGTTTTGCAAGATTTTCGAACACGGCATTTTTTAATCAAACATTTTTTTAATCCGTACTAACTTTGTTTTTAGAATTTTTAACTGATTTATTTACTTACCGTTTAAAATTTGAGAATATCCACTTTTGAGATTTTTTTGACTTTTGAGAGATTTTAGACATTTAAAACATTTAAGACATTTAAGACATTTAAGACATTTAAGACATTTAAGACATTTAAGACATTTAAGACATTTAAGACATTTAAGACATTTAAGACATTTAAGAAATTTAAGACATTTAAGACATTTAAGACATTTACGATATTTAAGACCTTTAAGATATTTATTTTATTTAGACTATTAAGACTCCTAAAAGTCTTCAAAAAATATCTACGCTTCTACTCCCCTGAAATTGAAATTTTTTTTGTTTTGTTTTTGGTTTTACACAGGCTATGCAAACATTGTTCAGAATTCCGCTTTTCTTTGTTTTCGAGAAGCTCTTTGTTCGAATTCTTGACGGACAAATTTCACCTGAAGAATACAATTGCGCATTTTGGCACTCGATGGACGAATATATGGGAATCGAGCCCCCAATAGATCGAAGTAGTAATGATTTTGATGTTCCTTATCAATTCTATGAGGGTCTAGATCCAAAGAGACCTCATGCAGCGTAAGAAAATTCTTACCAAAATAATTTATTTTTTCACACTTTCGAGTTGTTTTTTTTTAAATTGTAGTACAATTGTATCAGAAGTACTTGGATATCAACTTTACAAAGGATTCTGCAAGATAAGTCGTCAATATACCGATTACAATTCTCTGCAGTACTGCGATTTTGCAGATAATCATGATGTTGGCAATGCTATTATGTAATTAATTATATTTTTATTTATTAGATTTGGTCAAATATTTTTAATATATTTCAGGAGAATAATAGCAAGGGGATCTCAGAAATCTTGGCGTGATTTTATTGAACCAATCACAGAAACCCGAAGATTAGACGCTTTAGCACTAATGGAGTTCTACCAGCCACTTTACAATTGGCTAAGAGAACATAACAATGCTAACAATCTTTACAGAGGATGGCCGAAGACAAATAGTACGCTTTTGAATTAAAACGTCTTAATTGTGAAAAAAATACTATTTTTTAATTTTAGGATGTTTTGACTCAAGATGGAATCCAAGCCAACCTGGAGGAGTTCCGTTTTGTGTTCCTCGTCCACTTATCGGTTAAAAAAAGTTTGTTTTTAAAGACGTTTTAATGTGTAAAAACTGTTTTAAATTTATTAATATACTTACATTATTTTTTCTTAAACTTTTAAATTCATTAATATACTTACATTATTTTACCTGCTCCCAATTTTCCAATAAATTAGTCTATTGTTTCGGCATCATGTGAAAACGGTTCAACTGAGTTCGATGATTTTTTGTTCATAATACATCAAAAAACAAAATGGTGGCTTTCAATCGCCATGTTGTATAAATTAATTATTTGAAGTACCCATCGTGTGGGTCTTGCTGAGGGTTTTTGTTTGATGGGTGTCGAAATTAAAAAAAAAGCCACTGTGTCAATACTGAAGAAGAAGTGAATCATCATTTTGTTTGGTTTAAAGATTTTGGTTGAGTTTTCGGTTGTCGAAGAAGACAAAAACATTAAAAATATTTGTATCAAGAATTATTATCCAATACATAAAATACAACATCAATTTGGATTCACCATAATTTGTATTAATATTTCGGGTTCTTCAAGCCGGATAAACTTGTTCATTTTAGGTGAGTTCCGCCACAGATCTGAAATGAATGGGTTTGGAAAAATAATGACAAATTCATTTTTCGAACTTCGGAAAACAACAAAATGGTGAACACAGGATGCTATTTTGTTGAAACTGAATGAACGAAGCACCTATCGTGTGGGGTCCTAAATGAAAGGGTTTAAAAAATAATCATAAATTCAAATTTCGAACTTCGGAAGCCCAATAAATATTGGAACTTATTTGTACCACAATAAATATCATGAAACCGGAAATGCAAGTATACTTAGGGCTGTTCACAAAATACGCCACGGTATTGTACTCCTTTTCGGGTTTGCCCGTCTCTCCATCCCACTCGTCCTGCTTTTCGCCATTTTTTGTTTAGAGTTTAATAACACTGTCAAACAACAGGAGACCCCCCCCCCCCTTTTCTTGAATGTTCCACTAATTAAAATTCAAAAAATTGAATATCAATGCTTTCAATTTAATATTTTTATTATTTTTACACCGGTTAGCTAAAAAACTAGATTCTTTCAATTACAAATAACGAAAAAAAGATTCTTTTGGCTGAGAACTAATTTAACAATTTAGAGCTAAAAACTCACTACACTTTAAACTAAAAACACGACAAATTTAAGCTCGAATGGTAGATTTTAAACAATTTCTGATGGCTTCATTACACTATCAATCCAGTCGATATAATTTGAAACATCCATATAAATGGGAGTAGCATTATCGGTAGAAAAAGAAGCTAAGAAAACTCCAATCAATCTTACTTTTTTAAGATTTGGCCAACCGATTAGCAGTCCACCGCCTTCGTTATCATCGGTTGGGCTTTGAGTGCTGTTATTCCATCCTTGCGTACAGATTTGAAGGAAATCGTCCGGAATTGAATCACCATATAAATGTTTACATTCATCTTTACACATTATTCTGAACATTCCATACTCGAATTTCTCATTCTTTTCGGAAAATCCTGGCAGAACTGCAAATTGATTGACGAAAGACGATGAATTTCCACGGAATAATTCAACTGGTTGCACTTTATCCGTGAATTTCAACTCCATTGGAAGCTCAATCAATGCCAAATTTTCTAATTCCGATGATGATAGTTTAATTGTTGAATTATCAACAATAATGGAGTATGATCGCTTGTAGATTTTACCTTGACGATTGAAATTTATTAAAAGTTCTTGTGCGTGTTCAACACAACTGCCTGATGAAAGAATCCAGCGGTTGGAAATTATTGAACCACTGCAATATCGTTCTAATCCCAAATTCGTAATCACGTAAATGATAACATGATGTGGGAAGTGGTAAATTGCGTCTATAGGGATTCCATTTAATATCCTAGCTTGCGATATTGGTGACACAGCTAGCTTTGGTGGGGTTTTTAAGCTTCCACCTTTGCTAAGAACCACAAATGAAGCCAGTACAATCCACAACGCCCATCTCGAACTGCACGTTTTCATTGTTAGCTGCTGTATGGAGAAATAGTTAACACCACTGCCAGGAATATCGTCTTAAAGTAGTATTTATACTTTTCGTAAAATCGTAAAAAAATATGTATATCTACAATAAAAATCTACTAACATTGACTTTCAATTGGTATATATTAAAGATGTCATTTAAATTAGAAAATGCAACGAAATTCTTAAGAAATATTAAACAACGAAATTCCATTAACAACATGACTAATATTGATAACCTAAAAGTTGCCACCGTTAATTAAAACTTTTTAAGCATGTATTTATCACTGTTTTGTTGTAATGATGAGTAGAAGTGTGGAGAAAATTTTGTTACTATTTATATGTTGGAGCAATTACAATAATTAAAGTTTTTATACCCGTATGGTGAAACCAAAGGGCATATTAGATTTGCCTTACCGTTTGTAAAGCCAAGATCCCGTCATCACACAAAAAAATGAATTACACCAGTGTGTTTAGAATGATAAAAAAAGTTGAATTTAGCATGTCCGTCCGTCCGTCCGTCCGTCCGTCCGTCTGTCCGTCCGTCCGTCCGTCTGTCCTTCTGTCCGTATGTGGCGTGGATTGCGGGCGCACGGATTGAGCTAGAGACTTGAAATTTTGCGCAGATTCGTTTTTCGTAAAATGCGAGGCTAAGTTCGTTCATGGGCAAAAATGGACCATTAGGGGGGTGCCCCCATACGAACGAAAACTTTTTTTCTGAATATCTCAAAAACGGTGAATTTTATCAAAAAAGTCCAAGAACAAAAGTAATTTAGGACATGATTCTACATAAAACTCCGATACATCAAAATCCGATTGGAATACATTTTAAAAAATCTTATTGGAAAGTTTGACTTCAAAGTGAAATTTTGTTACTTAAATCACCATACGGGTTTTCAATAATTGACAGATTGGCAATTATAGCTTTTGTTATGTTTTTTTCTTTCTGCTGGGCACGTTTTATTCAATACTATACAAAAAAGGTGGAAAATATTTTTGTGATTTTATCGGAAACGATGCATTTTTCTTTAGACACAAAGAAATTTAGAAATTAATTTTACTTAACAAACTAAATAAAAGCTTTCAAAATTGCTTCTAAATGGATTCATTAAAATCCAATTAGAGTCAATTTTAAAAGCTCTTATTTAACTTGCTTTTTTGTCTATTATTTCTAATACGCAGAACCTAACAAAATATTTTTTCCTTGTTAGTGCATTTTTTAAAATAAAAGCCTTTTTTAATATTTTTTTTCTACAAATCTAAGAGGATATTTAATAAACAAACAATTTCTTTAAATTAATAAAAAACCAGCTTTCTCCAGTAACATATTTTTAATTCACTGCTAGTAAGTACGGCATCCTACAGAATTGAAAAATGTATGAAATTTCCAAAAAGTAATTTAAATTCACTCACTTCTAGAAGTTCCCCAACCAGGTAAGACCCCGTGGCGGGCATTTTCTCCTACCAACCAAAGACGCAAAGGTTCAAAAAAGTCTAAAATCGGTTGAATGTCTAGTTTTCTAGTATGGGTTAATGGCTGGATAATATCTTTCCAAGATTTTTTGGCTCCTAAAGACATTATTCGCCTGCAAAAAATTTTCAGAAATTAAGAGAAATATTTTTCTAATACACGAAAGATTTTCTTTTACTTCAATTCATTTCCAGCAACTGTACTATTGAAGAAATCGCAATTTTGGAATGAATTTTCAACGTTTGCCTGATTGATTTTCTCGCAAAGACCTTTGTAGATTTGGAACCCCAGAATTTCAGCTACCAGTCGCCTGAGTGCACAAAAAAATCAACAAAAATAAGCGGCTATCCATAAAATACGCCACAGTTAGGCCCATTCAAAAAATTGCGAAAAAGCATGACAAAAAAAGGGGGGCCGGTGAGTTCGAAATACCGAAAATTGGTGTGACGTATTTTTTGGACAACTAAAAAGTTTTCTCAAAATCGGGCTTAAATAGACAATCTTCTTACTCGCTTTTAAAAGCTTTAATTCGAAACAACTTGGCCGATTGAGCTAAAATTTTAGCTTATTTATTCTGTCAGCACAGGGGTGCGTTCCTTTATTAACCGTGGTTAACTGTGGTTAACCGCGGTAAAGAGAAATGCGTTCTTAAATGCCTACGGTTAACGCTCAGTAAACTTTACTGCTGTTCCTTAATGTCAAAGTTAAGCTGTCAAAGTTACTTTTCTCAACTCTGCTCGAGAGCTGAGTTGGAGAAAGTTAACTTTAATTGTAATTAAGGAACGCGATAAAGTTAACCGAGACGGTTACAACTGTCAATCAACTGTCAATTCGTCTCGTAGTTTCGAATGAGTTTTGTGCAGAATAATGGAGTATTTTATTGTGGTCCTTGTAAATGAAAAATACGACATCAAGAAGAATTATATTTTTTTTAATGTATTGTTGTGCATATCACTGCTGTCCAAGTTAACCAAATCGCGTTCTTTTAATCAGAGTTAACGTCGGTAAAATTTCAACTTTGGCAATCAGCCGTTCTAACTTTGACAAACCCAACCTTTACTTTACTCGGGAATAAAGGAACGCACCCCAGGTGTACTAGAATGAAGGAATCAAGAGATAAATTCATAACAAATAATGTGTAAATCTTGCCAGGCCATACCATTAGATCAAAACACTTACGCAGTGTGTGGCTTCTTGGGGTCAACTGCATCATAGAAAGAAATTGGCACATCGAAATTACTGTTATTTCTTTCTTGCGGGGGTTCAACGCCCATGTGTCTATCCATTAGTCTCCAGTATTCGCAATTGTATTGATTTGCTGAAACTCTACTGTCCAGCATATTCACAAACAGCTTTTCGTGAACGAAATGAGCCGGAATAGCAAAAATGGTGTGCATACCCTAAAATTAAAGTGAATTTGATTAAAAACAAAAATGCTGTTAAAAAGAGGTCAAGAAAGAGACGTCCCAACTAAAAGCCAACGATTTCGTGCAAATGTAACTGCGACGCCCACTTTCAACCTCTCATGTTACAATGATCAAAACTACCAAACGCATAAGCCGATTAATATTGGCTTCATGGTCAAATGTGTAATTCGAAATAAATTCAATTGCTTCAAAATGTTTTGGGGTAGACACAGACATCATTGTGGCTAAGCCCAGAGCCTTAGAAAATCCTACGCAGGGTTCATTGTTGAGTCCATATTGAAGTTGATTCCTTTCTGCCGTGTACCGAAGAACTGCCATATCGCCATGCATTTGAAGGAAGGTTTTAAAATTTAAACTTGGACAGAAGGCCAAACCGACATCAGGAGCGAAATCGTAAACTTTGGCTCTACATTGGGGACCAGCTTCGGATCTTGGCAAACGTTTGAGGTATTTATTCCAAAAAATACTAAAATACAGGGTTTTTTTGTACAATGTTGTGTAGATTTTAAAAATCTAGTTACTTGGGCAGAGCACTGAATCCCAAGGACGTAAAGAACTCGTCGCATTTTTCCACGACTTTGAAGGGCGTGTAGCCTTTGTCGATCAGTTGAGTTTTCATATTTGGTAATTTCTTATTGGGGAATGGACGTGAAAGCCAACTGTCGCCTGTTTTCCAAGCTTCGACCATGACTTTTTCCAGTAAGTGTTGAGGGATCGGTCCATAATTCGACACTGCATTGTAGCCGAATTTTCTCCAAATAACGTTGCGGACATAGGCATGAAGCTCTTTGTAAAGTGGCATTAAACCATTTACGGCCCTTTCGAGTTCGTATATAAAATTTGGATTGTTGAAGTGGTAGTAATATTGATGAGAGGGTCTACCGCCTCCTGAAAGTTGTTCTTTTTTAGTAATTAAAAATTTAAGAGTTGTTCGCATACCATTAAGTTCCACAGATTTATTATAGTTTCGGATATATTTTATGATTGCTTGCTTTCCAGTTTGTCCCAATTGATCACGAAACTCCAGCCAATAATGCTGGAGCTCATTGATGTCTTCATTTGTCTCCAAAATTGATTTTACATCAGGCTTTAAAGCCAAATCACATTCGGTTTCTGCTGACGTTGCAGGACAAAGGACTTTTGTAGTTCCTAAATTTTTCAATTCATTTATAACACTTTCCAAATTAGTCCAATCAGAATCTACCAAAGCGAAAGTTCCAATATTTTTTAAGTTTTTTACTTGTTGTTTGAGATTTTCATTTCGAAAATTATCGATTGAAACGTTTTTGATCACTGCGTGAACTTTATTCACAAAATGTTTTAAATTGTCCAGATCACTAATGGCGTAGTTGATTTGTCCTTTCCAAAACGCGTCCTTAATCGTACTATGAATCTGCTTGTATTCCAAATCAACATCATTCAAATATCGTCTGATTTGATGCTCTGTGAGGGCTTTTGTTGGTGAAACTATCGCTAAAACGCACTACATATATTTCGTTAAAAGTTTTTATACAACTTTATGAAAATTAGGAAATTACCATAATAGCGAAAAATATCATTCTGAAAGCGTCTTACAACTAAATTTTTTTTTATCTGTTTGAAAAAATAAATTAAAAATACTAGACAATCTGTTAAACAGATTTTATTGACAGCACAGAATAAAACACTGACTATTTTCCTAACCTCACCCAGAAATTTCAAAGCTTAATATTCAATAGAGTTTTATTACCAAATTGAGAATACAATAATAAAGTTTTCACAACTTTTATCACATCAACAATATTTTTCACAAGAATAGTTAATCTATTCGAAGAATTTGATAAGAATTTACCATATGACCTAATAAAAATATCAGTTGTGACCAACACAAAACTTTCCTCTGCAATATTTAGTTTCGGAAAAAATATATAAAAACAATATTTTTTTCAAATATCTCGAGAACCGTTAAAGATACGTAAAAACTGTTAAAGGAAAAAATTTATAAAACTACGCGCTAACGAGCCTTCACTCAGAAAAATGTCCAGGTCAACTTTTTTTCAGGTTAACTCTGACCGCTAGCTGGCTTACAGAGGTTTCCATTACATGACATTACATCCTCAAAATGCCTATCTAAGGTCAACTTGTGCAGCTCCCAATGCCCTACTTCACCTGCTGGTGGCTTAATTTCAGAATTTCTCCGACCACAGGTCAACACAGTTTTACTTTCCCTCATGCAGGCGAACGCGCGCCTGCCCGAGGCCAATTACGCCGTATGTAGGTCGTCGAGTTAGCCTCCATTTTTCTGAGTGTTTATTGGCTATTCTGGGACAACAAGTTCGTCTGATTGTCTTGAATAATTCGTGGCGTATGGTCACCCTAACTATAAAAAATACACTACAAAAATACACTATTCTGTTGTCTGAACATGAAATATGGAACATTTATGAGCTCTAGCGTGCCAAGCGCGTTGAGTTGCCACACTAACGCGATTTTCGAAGACAGCCAAGCTTTAGACATTTTGTTTTCAATACAAGGTTCTTATTTGGCCATTTTTTTTCTTCGTTCCTATATTATTTCCTTGGGTGTGCAAAAACCTTTTGTAGAAGGAAAAACTTGCCCATTTTTATACCCGTATGGTGAAACCAAAGGGTATATTAACTTTGCCTTACCGTTTGTAACCCCAAGATCCCGTCATCACACACAAAAATGAATCACACCAGTGTGTTTAGAATGCTAAAAATAATTAATTTTTGTTTTAGATAAAGAAAAAAAAATACATAAACTAATACAAATCGAAAATATAAATAAACAAAATTGTAACGCCAATGGGTTTTCTCCTTTGGCGGAATATTAGTTAAATAAATAAATAAATAAACAAAAAGCAACCAATTTATTCTAGTCAACATAAAAAATGTTTTACAGATTTTTTTGTAAAAAAAATTGTGTTTACAATACATCGGCGTAGCACTCTATAAAAATAAAGAAGTGATATTTATTTTGGGGGAAAATCTTTAAACATTAACTCACTTGTAGAATGTGACCATCCAGGCGAAACACGATTTCGAGTGTTTTCTACTACCAGCCACAGACGAAGAGGCTCAAAAAAGTCTAAAATTGCTTGAATGTCTAACTTTGTACTATTAGTAAGTGGCTGAATAATATCTGTCCAAGATTTTTTAGCTCCCAAGGACATTATTCTCCTGCAAAATAATTGGTGGGGTGTGAATAAAATTTACTAATTAAAGACTTTCTTACTTTAATTCATTTCCAGCAACAGAATTGCGGAAGAAATCGCAATTTTGAATTGGATGTTGCACATTCGTCTGATTGATTTTCTCGCAAAGTCCTTTGTAGATCTGGAATCCTAGAATTTCAGCAACCAATCCCCTAGATATGAATTTATAAAGTTAAAAAATGTATGCGTAGACGATTTAAGAACATTACGACCGTAGGCCATTTTCCATATAAAAATATAGAAACGTACCTGTATTTTTTCTCAAATGGTCATAGTTTTTGAGACATTTTCAAAAAACTACATTTAAAAAAATTGTTTAGAAGACCGTTCTCGAGTTAGTTTCGAGTCAGTTTCTGTAATGAATACAATACTTTCCCTCTATAGCAGAGGAAAGTAAAAAGCAGGTCGATATCTTTCTTAGAATTGGAGAAAAAGGTACCTGAGTAGAAAAAATCAAATTTTTCGGGAGAGAAGCTTTCCGACCTTCTCATCTTTAACGCATAATAAAAACACTTCTAAAATAGGTAGGAACATGCGGTTTTTGGCAATGCGTGAAATAGTAATGAAATAGTAATAGGCAATAAAAATTGGATCTTTTTGTTAGTTTTTCGGTCGTAACGTCCTTAAAAGCTAATTTCTATGTCAATTTTCCCCAGAATGATGAAAAAAAAACTTTAATTTTTCTTTAAATTGAAAATTATTTACGCCGTGTGTGGCTTCTTCGGATCGACAGCTTCATAGAAGGAAACTGGTAAATCAAAAACACGATTTGTCCTTGGAATTGGTGGTTCAACGCCCATATATTCATCCATAAGTCTCCAATATTCGCAATTGTATTGATTTGGAGAAACTTTTCCATCCAACATATCCACAAATAATTTTTCATGGACAAAATAAGTTGGAATAGCGAATATCGTGCGCATTCCCTGAAAATCAAAGCGTTTTACGTTAAGTCAAACAAAAAATTCTACGTAAGAACCAAACCTACCAATTTCATCAGCCTATTGATATTAGCCTCATAATCAAATGTATAATTAGAGACAAATTCAATTGCTTCAAGATGTTTTGGTGTTGACACAGATAGCATGGTAGCTAAACTAAGCGCTTTAGAAAATCCCTCGCAGGGTTCATTGTTGAGTCCATATTGAAGTTGATTCCTTTCTGCTGTATACCGAAGGACTGCCATATCGCCATGCATTTGAAGGAATGTTTTATAATTTAAACTTGGACAATACGCCAAACCCACGTCAGGTGCGAAATCGTAGACTTTAGCTCTGCAGTGAGGTCCATCTTCAGATGCTGGCAGCGGTTTAAAATATTTGCTCCAAAAAATGCTAAAACACAATTTTTACATTGAACGGTTGTTAGGAAATTGAAATTAAATTTACTCTGGTAGGGAACTGAATCCCAAGGATCTGAAGAAAGCATCGCTCAACTCTACAACATCACGAGGAGAATATGCTTTATCGACGATTTTTTTATTAAAATTTGGTGATTGTTTATTTGGGAATGGGCGAGGAAACCAACTTTCTCCTGTTTTCCACATTTCAATCATGACTTTTTCCAGTAAATGCTGAGGAATTGGTCCATAATTAGAAACTGAATTGTACCCAAATTTCGTCCAAATAACGTTTCTGACATACGCATGTAGCTCTTTATAAAGCGGCCTTAGACCACTTACAGCTCTTTCGAATTCATGTATAAAATTTGAATTATTGAAATGGTAGTAATATTGATGAGAGGGTTGGTTACCACCTGAAAATTTACGGTTTAAACGAAGTCTTAATATTTTAGTATTAATTTAGTTTTTGAAAATCTAACATACCATTGATTTGAACAGATTTATTAAAGCCTTCGATGTAATTCAGAATTGCCTGTTTCCCAGTTGGTCCCGATTTATCGCGAAATTCCAACCAATAATGTTGGAGATCGTAAATATCGTCACTTGTCTCGTAAATGGAATGTACATCAGGTTTTAGAGCCAAATTACAAACGGGTCCAACTCCGGTTTGTGGGCACAAAACTTTCGCAGTTCCCAAACTTTTAAGTTGACTAATGGCATTTTCAAAATTAGTCCAATTAGCCTCAACCAAAGCGAAGGTCCCAATATTTTTCAAATTTTTGATTTGCTGCTTGAGATCTTCATCCTGAAAGCCATCAGGGGACACCGTTTTGATCACTGCGTGCACTTTGTTTACAAAATGTTTCAAATTGTCGAGATCACTGATGGCGTAGTTGGTTTGTCCCTGCCAAAAAGCATCTTTCATCGTGCTGTGAATTTGTTTATATTCCAGGTCGACATCATTCAAATATCGTTTAATTTGTTCTTCTGTGAGAGCATTTGAAGGTGAAACTATTGCAAAAATGCACTGAAAATATTATTTAGTTTTTTAACCACTTTTTTTCACTACAAAAATTTGCGTCTTACTAGAGTAGCTATCAGAATAGTCTTGAAAATCTTGCTCATGGCGCTTCAGTTATTATTGCATTAAAAAGGTTAAGAAATCTTAAAAATGTATCAATGGAAATGAAAAAATATTTTGAAAAAAATATTTATTTTCACTTCTTTTCGTAACCTTTACAAGAAATTCAAAACTCTCCTGAATAATCCGCGGTTATTGACAAACTGATAATAATATTAATATTTTAACAACTTTTATATGGATTTCTTTGTAATCGTAATATTTTTCACAATTCCACATAAATTTAAAAAAAAAGTCGAATTTGATAAGAATTTACCATATGACCTGAAACATTTAAAATACTTTTATTCTTTGGAATACATTTCTCCAAAAATGTATTGTGAGGAATTTTATTATAATTTTAGTGGCCAAAAGCTTTAATAGGCGATAATTAGGTTCGAATCTTTTCGAAAGAAATTTAGAGGTCAGTAAAGTCATTAATATGATAGATTTGTCTCAGTTTCAATTAATTTAGTTTTATATGTGATTCGTTAACTTTAAATTGTGATAAGACTATCGAGTTTATTAACAAATGTTTCTGTTAGTTGGAAACATGATAATCCATTTGGTTTTTTTTAAAAGCTTTTATTTAGCTTGCTAGCTTGTGTGTCTGTTTGTTTGTTTTTTTGTCAGGGTCAAATTTTGTAATCTTATTTTGGACTCACTTCCACTCATCCGATTCACTTGAAATTTTGCACTCTTGTAAGGATAATAGAAGGTCCTGTGAGTGTAACGGATTATCAATTTCCTCAAACTTTTCGGAAAAAATCTCTTCTGGGGATTTTTGGAGTCTGCAAGGACAACTAGAGGCTCTGTAAGGATACCGTCGTTTTGGATTTTGAGCCTTACCAGTCAAATACAAAATGACTACAAGGGATAGATAAATTTTTTTTTTCAAAAAAAGCTTTTTTTTAAAAAAAATTGTACTAAAAAGGAAAAAAGTATTTGCCTCTTTGTTCCGAAGACTGGTTTATTGCTCTAAGATCATTTAATTACAGATAATTACTAAATTTAGTGAACTACGTTTTGTATCATTTTACATTTGTATGTTAAACGTTTAAAAAACTGCGTTTACGGGTAAAAAACTGCGCAAATTACTTTGCGCAACAATCAATATTTATGAACCCTCACATCGGGTATATGATATCACTAAGTATATTTAAGTTTAAAACCCGGAATTTTACTGCGTTTATATCATAGTGAGAGGTAGGCGGTGGTGTAGTGTTGGGTGAGCTGGTGGTGCGACTTTTAGCGTATGCAGATGATATTGTATTGTTGGCAGAAGATGGGAAAATTCTACAAGCTATGATCAACAGATTCTCAGAGTACTGCAAAAAATGGGGCCTGGTCATTAATTTATCAAAATCAAAAATAATGATTATGAAAGAAACTGGGGGCAGACGGGCAAGAAATGATGAATGGCATTTGGAAGGCGAGAAAATTGATATAGCTAAAGACTACAGGTACCTAGGGGTGAACCTAACGCCATCTTTGAAGCTGCACTGCAATTTCATTGATAGAGTCGCGGCTAGTAAAAGTGCAATCAACTTTGTATGGAACAGGTTCTTGAACAAAAAGGAAATAAATTTTCAGGAAAAAATTAGAATATTTAATGCCATTTCTAGAGTTAGTGCATGTTATGCAGCGCAGGTTTGGGGAGGGGTAGAACATGAAGCACTAGAGAAGCTTGGGCGTTTTTTCTTGAAAAAAGCTTTATACCTTCCACAATTCACTCCTAGTTACATATTGAGAATAGAGACAAGCACTGACCCAATATCTTTATATACTCTAAGAGTCCATATGTCTTATGTTTGGAAAATATTGTTCACGCTAGACGAGCAAAGGCTACCAAGAAAATTGGCTATAAAAGCAATCGAGTCAGAGTTAGATTGGTATGTAAACTTAAAAGAACTAGCTAGACAAAGTGGATTAGAACTGGGTACATGGTATGGAAGACAAAGGGAATGGAGGGAGATATTTAGTCAAATCCTGAACAATAAGAGGGAACAAGAACACCTAAAAGACCGCGAAAAAGCTGCAGAAAATACCACACACGGCGTATATCATCTCCTAGATCGCGAAGGGGGAAAAGAGTACTTTAGGCAGATCAACGACAATAGACTTCTAAGCTGGATTTTCAAAGCAAGGGCTGGTTTACTGGGTCTAAATACAAATGCATTCAGAAATGGAGGAACTGAAACATGCTCAATGTGCAACCTTAACGAAAACGAAACCGTGGTTCACTTTATTGGATGTTGCCCGATTCTACGAGAAACTAGAAGAAGCTTTTTCGGAAAAGACAGTTTAAGTGAAGAAGAAGTTTTGGCAGAACTTAACGGGACTGACTTTTTAAGACTCGCTAACTATTGCATCAAGGCATGGAGTTACCGCGAAAGTCTCATCAGTGAATTTAACTCTTGAAAATTCACTGATTCACTAATACATAAGAGCAACACACATCAAAATTATAAATTGAATTTGAGATTACTTTTTCTTTTTTGGATTAGATATTAGAATTACTCTTGTTTATTTTTTTCTTTTGTTAAATTAATTATTTTATTTAGTTTTATTTTTCAAATTGTTTTTCACATGGAGTGAATTAAATTTAAGTAAATAGCCAATCCTGACAGACAAGACCTTATGTCAGACAGTTTATTTGAATTCGGTAATTGTTGATATATTTGTAAAATTTTTGAAATAAACTTTATTATTATTATTATTATTATTATTATATCATAGTGCTATCGGAACTGTGCCAACTTTCAAGTTAATCGAATATGCGAAAGTGGGTCAAAATTAGGTAACCAAATTTGAACCTAACTAAAAAAGTGTAAAAAAAGCACGGTTTTGTTAATTTTATTTTTAATTGAAGAAAATTAAGTGAACTTTAAGCGTCAAAAAGTTACTTAAAAACTTAAAAATTAAGGAATTCTCTAACGCGCTGTTGAGTGAGTAAGACGTGTTTCTATTTGCTCTAGAAAGTTCGTTCTATTGTCAGCTTCTGGTCAATAGAAATAATGTGCTGACGTGGCTTACAGTATCATTGCGGTAATTTCAGTCTTTTCTGTCGTGATGAATGTGGATCTTGTGTAATTTTTTATCTAATTGTGTTTTAGTTATGATCAGAAATAGTCGATAAAGAGTGAAATTCCACATTTTGTTTTTTACCATTTCATCTCGGTTTTATGGTTAGGTTGGGACTTTGGAAACGTGGCTCGTGAATCGAGGTGCATCGATATTGTTCTGCTTGAAATTTATTTGATCGTGTTGCATTATTTTCGCAATAGTTAACATTTTTGACTTTGGAAACGTGGTTTGCTAATCGCGGTGCATCACATATTGTTCTTCATCTTATGTAAAAGTGGTGGCGAATTAAGGTGCATCAATTATAGTTTTTTTTTTTTATCGTGTTGCATTATTTTTGCAATCTTTAACATTTTTGACTTTGTAAGCGTGGTTTGCTAATCGCGGTGCATCACATATTGTTCTTCATCTAATGTAATTGATGTTGTTGACACTTGAGCCTCTTTTGCGCATCATTCTGAAGTTTTCTGTGAACCGTGGTGCTTTTAATTTAATTTAATTTAATTAAATATAGTATTTCAAATCATCTTTCGCGTGCTACGAATGCTGCTTTAATCATTATCTTTTGAGCGGCTTTCTCTAGTTTTTTTTGAATATTCCTATAGTCCACGAGGATTATCATATGGTGTACATAACCTCAAAGTGTTTTTTATGATTGAGCGTGCTGCTAGGGCTCTGTCATCTATAGTTTTTGGGTTTTTTCTGATGCCTGCTGCTTGTGAGCTGCTGAACACGTTTTTCGCCGCTTGCTGATCTTTGCCTTTGAGCACCTCTTGATTTGGAAGCGGATCTTTGGTTTTTGCTGGGTTGTTTCCTCCGTGGTATCCAGTTGCGGCTGTTCCTGCGTTTGGTTTGTGTGGCTCCATGCTGCATGAAGGATTTTGTTTTTATTTCTTGATTTTTAATATATTTTAACCAGTTCTTTTTGAATTTCTAGCTTTTTGGCTAGTTGGATTCAGTAGGCGTATCGGAATGGCTCATCTTCGTAAAAGCTCTAATGACTCCAGATGTCCGAAGTGCAACCTGGAAGTAGTTGATGACTGTATTGGCTGTGATTGCTGCTTTATGTGGTTCCACAATAATTGTTCTGAGTTATCGGCTTCGCACTTGAAAATTGCAGTGGACAACAAAGGAAGTGGTTGGATTTGCCCTATGTGCCGTAGTAATGGATTGTTTGTTAATAATACGGCGCTAATTCAATCCAGCATCGAATCATTAGAGGCCACGCTTCAGTCTAGGCTTGTTAAATCGCTGGATAGTTCAATTCAGGCTCAGTTTGCTGGCCTTAGAAGTCTAGTATTGGAAGTTAAATCATCGCTTGAATCCAAAATCATTTCGTTTGGTTCAGATCTCAAGGAGCTAACTGATCGTGTAGCGGTGTTGGAGAATACTTCTTGCAGTTCGGCTAATACAAATCATAATCAATTTGATACTTGGTTAAGACAGCATGACATCGTTATTTCCGGTCTTTCTGATCCGAACCTTAATCTTAAAAGCTTAGTGGTTAACATTAGCTCGGTTATAGGTGTCAATCTATCGGAACAAGACATTCTAGGGGTTCGTAGGTCTAAGAGAGGCCATATTTTTGTTCGTTTTGACCGAATCTCTATGAAAAACCGTATTGTTGCTGCATATTTTAAGTTTGGCAAGTTAATGCTGTCACACTGTTCTCTGGGAGCAGCTCTGCAGGATCAACGTATATACATCAATGTGAATCTTCCTCCCAATCTTCATCGATTGAAGATGAAAGCCAGATATCTTAAGAAGTCATCATTGATCAAGGATTTTTCACTGGTTAATGGCAAAATAAGGGTTCAGCTGCTTAGTGACGAGGAGTTCCTGTTTTCTGCACCTGAGGAGATGGATAAGCTTGTGAAACCTACTGCTAACACTCGGGCTTCACCCTCATCATAGTTTTTCATCATAGTTTTTTTTTTCACCATAATCAGTCTTTTTTTTATTTTTTTTATTTAATATCTTTTTTTTTTTAGACTTTATCTTGTAAAAATTGCTATTGTAAGATCCACTCTTTCTGCGTATTCTTTGTACCGTATTGATGCTAGCCATATTTATTGAAATGGAGTTTAACTTCATAGTTTTGGTTTTCTTAATGTCCTACTGGATTATTAGTTTTTATAAGCCCTTTGCCCCTGGGCCATCCAATTCCTACTTGTTCGTTCCTTATGATTTCTTATGATGGTAATGGAGAGGATCCCCCTGGACATGTGTTAAACAATTTAGCTTCATTGTCCATCAGTCATTTTAATGCCCAGAGCATAAAGCCCAGTTATCGTTCAGGTAAATGGGATGAGGTTGTGAATATTTTTGATAATAATGATTTTGATATGGTTGCAGTTACTGAGACCTGGCTTAAGCCGTTCGTATCCGATGCTTCTATTAACATTAAGGGATTTAACGTCTTTAGAGCAGATCGTACTTCTTCTCGTGGTGGTGGTGTTGCGCTGTTTATCTCATCCAAGTTCCAATCTTCTCTAGTTACAGCTGATTGCTTACCAGATGCTGAGTATCTCTTTATTGAGGTAAAATCTAATCCCTCTCTCCTTTTGGGAGTTGTCTATTGCCCAAGTGGGAAATTCTCGTCGCTCTTTGACGTCCTTATGGATCTTTGCTCTAGATTCGCTTCCATAATCCTTGTTGGTGATTTCAATTGCAATCTTTTGATTCATAGAAACCAGGTTGGTTGCTCTTCCTTTTTCAATCAGTTCAATCTCAATATTGTAACTAATAATTTTGTCCCTACTTACTGTGATCCGCAGTTTGGGTCTGAATCTTTACTTGATTTCTTTGTGGTCAGTAGTAACCTTCAACCTGTCTGCAAGGATCACATTTGGATTCCTGGCATTTCTCGTCACGCTCTTATTTCCTTGTCACTTCCTTTGGATCTCATAAAGGTGTCTTCTACTTTCTCGTTTAGGGATTTTAACAATGTTGATTTACAGTCACTTCTGTATGAGGCTGAGCGGTTGTTTGATGACATTCTTTGTACCCCAAACGTAAATAAACAAGTCAGTATTCTTACTGGTGGATTGTCCTACTTGTTGAATAAGTATGTCCCTATCAAAACATCTAATCCGGCTAGGAGATCCCCGTGGTTTAATACTAAAATTCGCAATGCACGTTCAATAAGAGACTCGGCTTTTCGAGCTTTCAAACGCTGCAAGACAGCTGAAAATTGGGTAACTTTCACTAAGCACAGGAATCGTGTCAACACACTTATCCGCGATGCCAAACGTTCGTACGCAATGTCTCTTTTTCCTCCTAATCAACAAAGCGCTACTGTTTGGAAGACCCTTCGTAAGCTGGGAGCCTGTAAAGACTCGCCTCAGGATTCTCCATTTTCTCCGGATGATTTTAATAATTACTTTGCATCTGGTGCTGATAGTTCTTTGGCTTCTCCAGAAGTTTTTGACTTA
This sequence comes from Chrysopilus asiliformis, assembly GCA_964034945.1. Classification (NCBI taxonomy): domain Eukaryota; kingdom Metazoa; phylum Arthropoda; class Insecta; order Diptera; family Rhagionidae; genus Chrysopilus; species Chrysopilus asiliformis. The sequence goes on from OZ035961.1 coordinate 98,220,994, forward strand.
TCCCTTGTTGGTTCGGATGGTTTTTCTTTTCATAACGTTGGGTTACTTGATTTATATGCCGCTGTATCTAAGATTACTTCTGGTGCACCAGGATCTGATTGTATACCCCTGAAATTCATTAAACTGATTCTTCCTTCCATTGATAATGTCTTACTCCATGTATTGAATTCGGCCATTACGCAATCTGTTTTCCCAGATCAATGGAAGCTCGGATTAGTGACTCCCATTAATAAAATATTTGCTCCTAAGTCACTTTTTGATTACCGTCCAATTAGCATTCTACCATGTGTATCTAAGATTCTTGAAACACTAATTAAACTTCAGATTGTCGATCATCTTAATAGCTCCAATCTTATATATGAGTGCCAATCTGGTTTTAGAAAAGGGTATAACACTACTTCGACCATTATGGATTTGACTGAACAATGTAGAAAAGCCCTTGATCGCAACAAGTTTGCTCTCCTTGTTCTCATTGATTTCAGCAAGGCTTTTGACAGTGTTGATCACTGTATTTTGATGAATAAGTTAGCTAGCTCTTTCAATTTTTCAAAAACGGCGTGCAAATTCATCCTCAGCTTTCTGTCTAATCGTTCTCAAGTTGTACGTACTAAACTAGGACAGTCATCTCCTTTTGATCTAACTTTGGGTGTGCCTCAGGGGTCTATTCTTGGACCGATTCTTTTCCTAATGTTTTTGAATGATGTGGCGGGGGTTTTTAATTTTGGGAAACCGCATCTCTTCGCTGATGATTTACAGTTTCTCTGTATTGGTAATCGCTCTGATTGTGCCAGATGCGTTGTAGAGGTTAATTCTGATTTACACTCTCTTATGCTCTGGTCTTCTGAGAACCGTCTTAGAATCAATGCTAGTAAGTCTCAGGCCATTGCAATTAGTAGGAAGCCTATGTCGGAGGTACTGCCTGAGGTATTTGTGGGTGTTTCACCTATCCCTTATAGTACTAAAGTAAAAAATCTAGGCTTTATTATTGACGAATCCTTAACTTGGAATGAACACATCAGTTCCGTCATTTCGAAATCTATATTGGTTCTTCGTAGGCTAAATTCCTTGAATGTCCGTCTCCCGCTGATCATAAGGAAAAGACTTGCCATTTCTCTAATAGTACCGTTTTTCAGTTATGGTTGTGAAGTTTTTTCTGGTTGCTCTATTGATAACTTACAGCGTTTAAAAAAATGTCTCAATTCTGTTGTTCGTTTCGTTTATGGAGTCCGCAAATTTGATCATATTTCTTCCTATGTCTTGGATTTTTTAGGTTGTGATCTGTTAACTTTTTTTAACTATCGTTCATTGGTTTTCCTATATAAGATTTTGTTAAACAGGTCACCCTCCTATCTACTTAATAACGTTAATTTTCTGATGTCTCGACGGGTCAAACTCATATCAATACCTTACCATTCACACAAAATTATGGAATTGTCCTTTTATGTGAGAACGGCCAGATTATGGAACTCCCTTCCGATGGAACTTCGTTCTCTTAGAAATATCAATCTTTTCAAGAAAAACTGTTTTTTTGAGTTGGCTCGTCCACCTGAATCTGTGGGTATTGCATCTGTTGTTGGTTAGTCTTGGTGGTTTTTGGCTGCGATAATCTTTAAGCTTTCGGCTTAATCTTTCTGCTTACCCCTTGTTATATGCTTCATTGCTTGATACGTTTACTAGGTGATCCTCTTAAATTGACTTAATCTTGGTTTTCTTGATTTGATTTTTCTGATTTTCATATTTTTTTTTCTTTCTCCTTGGAATTGGTTCGTGTGGGGGCACAGGCTTTCTTTATATCTTTATGAGCTTATTATAGCTCCAGTAATATTTTGACAAATTGTCTATTTCTTTTTTTTTATATATATATTTTCTTTTTTTTTATTTTTCATTCTTATGGCTCGTGTTTAATCGACTTTTTTTTTTTTTCTTTTTCTTTTTTTATATTAACTCATACACTTAATATGCTATATTACATTTATAACATACATTGATTTATTTGATCTCATGCTATGGCCTTGAGCCTGGTTTATTCTTTATTTAGCATTAAGTATTGATTTGTATCTTTTACTGTTGCTGAGCATTGATATATTTAATTTTGTTCATGTTTTTATCTTTGAACCTTGTTTTTGAACATACTCTTTGTGAATTAACTTCAGAGGCACTTTGCCATTTATGAATTGAACTGAATTGAATTGTTAAAATAATAAACTTTCTTGATTTCCTTTAGCTCTATTTTGTATATTTGTATATTAAATATTATTAAGCTTTTTATTAATACTTTATTGTACTTAGTTAAGTTGCCATTGTTTATAACCTGTACAAAAAGGCAATTTGCCTTAGAAGATAATAAATTGAATTGAAAAATTGAATTGAAAAATATGAAGGTAATTTCTTGTATATTTTAAACAATATTTGCTGGTTTCCTTAACGACATTAAGAATGGCATTCTGAAAAAAAAATAGGAAATTAGTGCAATTAGGATAATATTATTATTTGAATTTACTATTTGATGATATCCATCCAACAGGAATTCGATGTATTCTATTTTGTTCTTGAATCCATTGGAAAATCGGTTCAAAATATTCTATTATTGCATCTCCGTTTAAATGTCCCGTGCCTAAAAGTGGTTCAATGGTCTGCTGCCAGGATTTTGTAGCCCCCATGGACATAATTTGGCTGAAATTATTGTAAAATTGTTTTAAGTAATTTTTTTAGTAAAAAAAACATGAAATTAAAATTAGTTTCTCAGTTAAACATTTTATAGGAACTGAAGCTAATTAAGTCGATTGAATAATTAAAGTCTAGCAAATGATTTTACTTAGCAATTTTAAAAAAAATTGTTCAGATATTTTGGTTATTTTTCTTTTCTCGTCGTTGCGAAATTTTACAAAATTTTATTACCCATGAATTGGAAAAAACATCAGTAATTTTCTTTTTGAAAGCTCAAATAAACCAAAATGATATAAAAAACTAGTTTTTCCACTATTTTCAAAATCTTTACCCTAAAGCAGCACCAGCTTTTCGACTCTCATAAAAATCACAATTCTGGAGTGAAAATTCAGTCCCATTCTCCTTGGTTTTCAAACACAGCGATTTGTAAATTTCGTAGCCCAGAATTTTCGACACAAAGTTTCTAAAAAAACAATTTTTCTAAATATTAAAATACAAAGAAGATTTTAAATGTTTGATTCTTACGATACAAATGTATGTTCACCATCAATATTTTCATAAAACGATGACGGCAAATCGAAATTATTACTGTTTCTAATACCAGGTGGTTCAATTCCCATATAATCGTTCATCAATCGCCAATATTCGCAATTGTATTGATCAGGACGAATTCTTTCTTTAAGCATATCAACAAATAACTTTTCATGTACAAAATCTCTGGTAATTGCAAACAGCACTTGAACCCCCAAACGGAATAACCGATTTAATCTCATTTCTTCGTTGTAATTGAAGTTTCGAAGAAGGCCAATATTTTCAACGTGTTTTGGGCTGGATGCTGACAAAATGATTGCTTCTTCAAGAGATTGCGTAAATCCTGGGCAAGGCTCGTCATTTAATCCAATTGGTAGATTCTTTCTACGGTTTATATAGTGAAGAGACGTCATTTTACGATGTAAATCCAAAAAGGTCTCAAAATTTGGCTTTGTGCAATATTTAATTGCGGCATTTGATTTGAAATCAAATATTTGAGTTCTACAATTGGCACCAGCATCCCCATTAGTTTTTGGTTCAGTATATCTCGTCCAGAAGGTGCTAAGAATTAGTTAAAAGTTAATATTGTTGGAATTTCGATGATTTGTTGTAAAACATTTACAAGGGCAAATCTTGGAATCCAAGCGAATGGAAAAACTCGTCAGCAACTTCGACGGTTTTTAATCCTTGATACCCGAATTCGATTAACTTTTCTTCTACATCTGGAAATAGTGTATTCGGATATGGAAGTGGAAGGACGCGATTATCGTTCCAAGAGTGCATCAAAATTTGTTCAATTAAGTGATGTGGAATGGGATTCTCCTCTGAAATAACATTAGCTCCGTATTTCGTCTTTAAAACATGCCTTATGTAACCGTGAAACTGGAGAAAAATTGGTCTTAAATTGAGCATAATTTCCTGCATTTCCAGAATGAAATTTGAGTCACCAAACTTTGAATAGTGTTGATGAACTGCACTTTGTTGTCCTGGAAAAATTATCAAAAATTACAATTGGGTGTAGATCCAAAAAAAAAACAACTCTCACTGTTTCTCATAACTGACTGTCGATATAGAGTTAAATATCTTTGGAGGGCGATTTTCCCACGTCGCCAAAGTTTTCCTCTATTTTCCCGCCAATGATTGAAAACTTCATTAGAATTGGAACTTCGTCGAATCATTTCTTGTTCGTTAGAATCATAAGACATGTCGGCGAGCAATTTGAATTCTTCAACAGTTTGCTGGAAATTCGTCCATTCGGCGTCCGAAAGTGTGAAAGTTCTAGCATTTTTCAAGATTTCAACTTGTCTCCTGAGTTCCTGATTCCTAAAGGTCACAGTCGAAACCTCCCGAAGTCTTCGGCTAGCTTCCGCCATTAAAGATCTGATATTTTCCTGTAGAGCATTTGCGAAACTTTCATTTCGAGAATATCTGTCTAGAGCGATATTATTGAAATAGGAAAATCGTCGATTTACATCGCTTAAATAGTTTTGAACCCATTCTTCTTCGAGGGGATTTCCGAAATTCGGTGATGTGAAAAATATCTAAAATAATTTTCATTATAGAATGTTTTTTAAAAACTTTTGTGTATTTTACCAGCATGAAAAAAGTATAAAACAAAACCTTTTTACCATTCATTTCTGTCGAATTTAGCAATATTTACAGATGAGAAAAATTCCTGAATAAAAAACAACCTGTTTAAAACCTTCAACTCAAACATCGTACTGAAGTCAAAAAAAAACCATTTTTAAAATTTATGTTTATCTGTCTGTCTGTCTGAATGTGTGTTCCAGCATTATACGAAGACGGTCCAACCGATTTCGATTAAATTTTAAACACGGGTGGAACCTCCCTCTCTTGTTCGATACCCTTTTCTGATACCTCTTGAATAACTGAAGGAATTCGAATGCGGTTTCATATTTAGAGGGATAAGCCCCTGATATCTACGCCCTGCTCATATCTACCCTCCTTCCTGTCTGTGAACCACGCGCCTGCTATTTCTTACAATTCTGAAATGATTTGGATCCGGTTTTTATCATTCGAGAGGCCAGCCCTCGGAAAAAATTTTCGTCTACTAATATCTATCCCCTCCCCTCTCTGTAAACCTCCCGCTTGCTATCTCCTAAATTCTGAAGGTATTCGGATCCGGTTTTCACTATCAGAAGCCTTTATTATTGTTTAATCTAAAAAGTTCGAAACGGAAGGCTTGCTTAAAGTTATTTACTGTTTTTTTTTTTGCAAAAAAAACTTCAACGCGGCATCGATACATATGCAAGCTACTCTATATGAGGACAGACTGAATTTTGACAGAAAATTTTCCATGTGTAAGGGGAAGGAGTGTCCCGAATGGATTTTTATGTAAGGAAAAGTAATGTAAAATCATAATCTAAACCAGTGTTGTTCCTCTACGCGTAGACTTTAATTGTCTACACTTCAGTGTAGACAATAGCGTAGACAATAGATTTGGGGTAGACAATGTAGACATTGGCGTCGACAATGTCGACTTTGCGTAGACAATGTAGACTTTCTCATATCTGTCAAAACAAAGTCATCAGTGAGTCATATATCTAATACTATACATTATAGGAAATGGCCAATTACAAGAAATGGCGAGGCGCTGGTGTCGCTAAAGAGTTAAATTTATATGAAAACTCGCTAACTGGGCTCCTGCCTTTATTGTATTTTTCGCTTGTTTGGGAATCTAACCTCATTTCCTATCGTTTTATGCAGTGAGTACGTGACCACAGTGAAATTGTATCTTTTTTAAATATGGCAGGAAGGCTTAAAAATAAAGCATTTAAAGAGCTGGGCTTTGATTTAATCAAGGCCAACAACAAATACACCGCTTTTTGCCTGCAGTGCAAAAATTTTTTGCAAAATACTTCCGAAAGCCGACTAAGAGGGCACAGGTAAAAGAACAAATATAAAACCAAATTTCTAAGCACTTGTAAATTATTTTTTAGAAACATTTGTGAGCTAAAAACCATAAAAAGTGGAGAAACTGAAACAGCAAATGAAAATGAAACACTTTGCTTAATTGTGGACGGCTCAGAATGTGAAGAAAATGAGATTTTAAAACTAAATCAGCTATCATTTATTTCATTGATTGTCTACATTGTCTACGCGTAGAGAATAGACCATTGTCTGCAGTAATAGTCGACGCGTAGACAATGGTGTAGTCTACATCACGTAGTCTACGCGACACAACCTTGATCTAAACCCATTTTGACTCAACAATTTTTTTAATACGACTCACTCTTTTCGAGGATAATTTGTTAAGCAGTAATTTTTGTCTTAAAACACAGAAATAAACTCAGTGAATCAAAAACACAAAACTTACTAATTGTTATAAATTCGTATTTATTATAAACTTTTGCTTAACCACTTCATTTATATACGAACTTAATTGCTTAAAAACGTGACTGAACAGTGAGTGTTATTACTTAATTTTACAAAGATCTATCTTGAACTTCAAGAATTTTGATTAACAAAATTATTTCGCAGTACAATTAAGTCTTATCAAGAAACGTGTAATTTTGTATTATAAATATTTCGTCATTGATAACTTCTCAAAAGTACAAAAAACAATTTTTTTTCCGCCGTTCCCATAGAGCTTTGTATTTTTTCACTCAATGTTTAATCTAATCATTATTCAGGAATAAAAAATATATAGGAATTTCAAAAATATTAAGAATATTCGCGAAAATGTTGGAGAAATTTATCAGTTAAAACACTCAGAACATTTTTTCTTGTTAGTTAATTTTTATTTTCAGTACAAAATTTTACAGGGTATACATCAAAGATTGTTAAAACAATTTTTTGTATTTTTTTCATATGCTAAAAGATATTATTATTTGATAAAATATTTTTTTCTGCAATACATAAAACTGTAATACAAGTATGTAATTAAACATTTTTATTGCATTCTGAAAGTAAAGGGATATAAGTTAAAAATATTTATAAAATATATTAAAAATTATTACTATTTGATGAATTCCATCCAACCAGGACGTGGTTTCGTCGATTTTGATCCTCCAGCCAAATACGTAGGGGTTCAAAGAACTCCAAAAGTGGTGCCATATCAAGATTTCGGGTACCCGTTATTGATTCCATTGTTTCCCGCCAGGACTTTTTAGCACCTAATGCTAAGACTTGTCTGGAAAGGTTATAAACCAAAAATTTGTGGAAAATTTAAATTTTAACATGTTAGTGTTTTTTTTTTGCTTTTCTACTTACTTTAAAACATGTCCAACTTCCCGACTTCCAGTGAAATCACAGTTTTGAAGCGGCCGGAAACGATTTCCCGGTGTGTATTGATTTCCTTTCTCACAGAATCCCTTATACAACTGGTAACCCATAATTTCAGAAATTAGCTTCCTAAAAAATAACAACAACTTTTTTAGAAACGCCTGTTTAAGAATTTCAAAGCTTTCTTACGAAGTGTGAGGCTTCTTTGGATCAACTCCTTCATAGAAACGGTAAGAAACATCAAAGTCATTTCGAGTTCTCGGAATTGGTGGCTCGACACCCATATATTGATCCATTAATTTCCAATATTCACAGTTGTAGTCATCAGTTCGTAAATTGCCATCTAAAATATTCACGAACAATTTCTCATGAACGAAATATGCAGGCACAGAGAAAATCGTGTGGATTCCCTGGAATTGACATTTTTAAAATTTTTATATTCATATGCACAAGAAATAAGGTAATCTCTTCAGGGGATGATTTTTGAAACATTCAGTCCTATTCGGGTGACTCTCAGTGACCGGTAACTAGTCATAAGTCGGTCACAGGAGCCTTAAATTTTGGGAATCTGTGAACTTAAGCGTCAGTGCGCCATAATAGGACTGATTTTTTTAAGATTTTTGGTTTAATTATGATTTTTGCAGAAGAAAAACATAACAAAAGCTATAATTGCCAATCTGGCAATCATTGGAGACCCGTATGGTGATATTCGTATCAAAATTCGAACAGTTATACCAAAATTCCACTTTGAAGTCAAACTTTCCAATAAGATTTTTTAAAATTTATTCCAATCGGATTTTGATGTATGGGAGTTTTATGTAGAATCATATCCTAAATAACTTTTGTTCTTGGACTTTTTTGATAAGATGCACCGTTTTTGAGATATTCACAAAAAACGATTTCGTTCGTATGGGGGGTACCCCCCCTAATGGTCCATTTTTGCCCATGAACGAACTTAGCCTCGCATTTTACGAAAAACTAATCCACGCAAAATTTCAAGTCTCTAGCTCAATCCGTGCGCCCGCAATCCGCGCCACAGACAGACGGACAGACAGACAGACAGACAGACGGACGGACAGACAGACAGACGGACGGACATGCAAAAATTAAATATTTTTATCATTCTAAACACACTGGTGTAATTCATTTTTTTGTGCGATGACGGGATCTTGGCGTTACAAACGGTAAGGCAAAGTTAATATACCCTTTGGTTTCACCATACGGGTATAAAATTTTTTTATTATGCAAAAATACCATAGACGTTCACATTTACACAGGATTAAATATGCTATTTTTGTTCCAAATATTCATTTAACTCATAAGGGCTGTCCATAAAATGCGTCGCACATAAAGGAGATAGGGTTTTCAACGGTAATGTGAAGGCGGTATTAAATCCCAAGTGAAAAACAGCGGAAAAGTTTGAAGAGCGGGGAAAAAAGAGTTTCGAAAGTGAAAAAACTAGAGTGACAAGCAGCCCTTTATATAAATAAAAAGTATTTACCAATCGGAACAATCGATTTAAACTGAGTTCATCATCGTAAATGTAGTCATCCAGAAGCCCAATTCCCTGAATATGTTTTGGTGTAGATGCTGATAAAACGCAGGACTCTCCAATCGCCTTTGCGAATCCTGTGCATGGTTCATCATTGAGGCCAAGTGGCAATTGATTCCGATGCACAGTGTATTGGATAATTGCCATATCACTGTGCATCTGAAGAAATTTCTTAAAGTTGGGTTTCGGGCAATATTTCAAAGCCACATCCGGTACAAAATCGAACACTTGAGCTTTGCAATCAGGGCCAGCTTCTCGGTTCGATATCTTTCTGTTGTACAGCGTCCAGAAGTTCCTTGAATTACAAATGGATTAGTTTGAAAAAAAAAAGAATGTTAAAAATTTCCTCACTCTGGTAATGGAGGAAGTCCCATGGATAGGAAGAACTCATTTGCAACCTCAACAATTTTCAAAGCTGTATAGTTTTGGTGGTCCAAATGCTCCTTGATGTTGGGAAGTCGTTTTTGTGGATAAGGATGCTCCAGAACGCTGTGTTTTTTCCACGCCTGTAACACCACTTGATCGAGAAGATGCTGAGGAATCGGACCTCTTGACGGTACTGTAAGATCTCCGTATCTCTGTCGAAGGATATGCCTGACATACGCGTGGAATTGAAGATAGAGTGGTCGTAATTGTTCAATGACGGACTCGATTTCATTTAGAAAATTGGGGCTTTCGAACTTAGAGTAATATTGGTGTGAGGGTTTCGCATGCCCTTTAAAATTTTTTTTTATTATTCGTTTTAGATTATAATGCCAAAAAGAAGTGTTTTTGTACCATTTAATGTTGAAGCGGTCTTGAAAAGCTCAACGTATGTGTTGAGTGTGTGTTTGGCCCTCGGACCCACTTTATCCCTGAACTCCTGCCAATAGTATTGAAGTTCTGCAGGATCTTGATTATTCGAAAACACACCACGAACATTTGGAAGGTAGGCCATATCACAAGCAGAATCCTGATTACGATAAGGGCACAACTCCTTAGAAGAAGAAAGTCTTTTAAATGACGAAAGGACAGTTTCAAAAATACGCCAATCGGCATCTTGAAGTGCCATAGTCCCAATATCTTGCAGATTTATCACTTGTCGTTTGAGATCCTCATCGCGGTAATTTGCAGTATTTAACGTTCTTAACTGCTGGCTGATGTGTAATGAAAAATTTCTTAAATTATTGAGTTCTTCCAGAGCTTCTGTGATTTCTTCCACAGTGTGTTTATCATCTGGAGTCCAAAAATGAGTTTTGATTTCTTGGTAAATTTCCTTATACTGCCGATCGACAGTCTGAAGGTATTGACGTGTTCGGTCTTCCTCCGATGTTGGCCGATAATATTGTAAACCAGCCGCTGTCAGCACCTATTAAGGAATCTCTTAATTGTTTTTTTTTTGTTGAATAATTTTCAATTTACCATAGTGGTTACTAAAAGTAATTTTAACATATTTGATCCCATTTTTTTAAAATTGCAGAGAAAATTCAAAAAAAAAGACACAGTGAAACTCTTTATTTTTTTGCTTTTTGATGCACTGCAACGAAACACTTTCTGTGAAGTCTAAAAACTCCAGCCGACTAAGTGTTTTTTGGAGAAAAACTGTCGTATTTATATTCTTTTGAGAACATTTATCACAGAAATTTTACTGAAAAAAATTGTTTCAAAATAAATATTTCGTGATAGTGTCATAACATGATAAAAACTTGCTTAACCAAACCTAGAAACAGTTTTTTTTCTCTATAAATTTTGCAAATGCTTATCTAAACAAAAAAAAAATAAGCATGCTCCGGACATTCTCTCTTAGAAATATTGGCTTTTCAAACATTTTCAAGATCATGGACGTTCAAAATTTCACCGGCTTTATGGTTGATTGCCCCCTGTGGGCTTTAAATTTTAACGTCGGCGTTAATTTCAATATAAATATTTTTTGTGACATATTTTGATTGCATAAAAATAGCCATTCAGTTTTGTAGAATTATGATAAACGGTATAAAAAATATTTTTGATAAGTGAAATTTAACTGGGACATTGGTCTGTTGTTGATATAATGAAAGTGTAGTAAACAAGATTGAAAAAAAACATTCCTTTGTGGGAAAAAATAAATATAGATAACTGCATATATTTTTAACAAAATTTTCACTATAATATAATTACCCATAAACGAATATTGCGTATAATTTTTTATTTGTACCGGTAGGTAATTCTTCAACACAAAATGTCTCTATAACGCGGATTCAGGAGTTGCGGAAAATTTTGGTAAAAAATTCCTTTATAGGTTTTTTATTCCAAATATAACCTTTTAAATATCAAATTGAATTTTGTTTCATTTCAAAAGGACTATTTTAAATTCATCTAAAAAAGTTTCATGCACTCAGAAAAATGTGCAGGTCAACTTTTTGTCAGGTTAACTCTGACCTTACAGAGGTGTCTGTAAGCCAGCTAGCCGTCAGAGTTAACCTATCTAAGGTCAACTCGTGCAGCTCCCAATGCCCTACTTCACCTGCTGGTGGCTTAATTTCAGAATTTCTCCGACCACAGGTCAACTCAGTTTTACTTGCCCACATGCAGGCGAACGCGCGCCTGCCCGAGGCCAATTACGCCGTATGTAGGTCGTCGAGTTAGCCTCCATTTTTCTGAGTGTGTGATTTTTCAAATTCTCAGATTTTTTGTGAAGATTTGTCGAATTCAAAGTGATCAAACATGAAATTATTTTTAATCCTTTCAATCCAAACTTAATAATTGTTCAATAAATATTTTTATCACTATTACTACTTAAAAATTTCTTTTTGATGAATTTAATTCGTAAAATAATGAAACAAAAAGTTGAATTTGATGTGAAAAAGGTTGTATTTGAAAGATGGAAAAATCATTACGCCTAAGATGGCAGCTGACCACCCCCCTGTAGTTCCCCGCCAAAAAAGAGCTTATGGCCATGAAACTAGAGGAAAATACCTTTCCAATGGATGTACTACGAAAGTGAAACCCGAACTGGTTCAAAAGTTAGCCCGGGGGCATAAAAATCGTCGAAAAATGCATGAAAAAATCAGTGCCCCTAAGATTGCAGCTGACCATCTATTGTGGATCATCATTACTGCTGCTACAAGTTTTTTTCCGATGGACGGTATTTTTACATAAGTTTTAGGGAGAGCAAAGAGGCGGGTAGGCACGCTTGAGATGTTCTTTCCGGCTAGCTCGACGGAAATGGGGGTGGTTCTTTGCCCTTGCTCTCTACCTTACGAAGATCACAATAAAAAAAATCGTGCCTGAGAAGTTACGTATGCCATTTACCAACCTGAGACGGTCAAGGGGGGGAAAGAAGGGAAAATAGAAATCCTGTCAAGCCATTACCTTACCGTGATCGTCGTCACTTCACACTGCACGCCCCTAAAATCGCTTAGCAGGACATACTAGCGTACTGGCTTTGTAAATCAATTAAAAGATAATTATTTCGCATAATATTCATATAAATTTATTTACTAAAAAAAATCAATCATAAATAATCATGTTTAAAGCAACCAAAAGAAACTCAAATCGAACCAAGATCATTTAAATAAAATAAAAAGCTCTAAATAACGCAAAAAAAAATTTACAGAATAATTCAAATTATCAATATAATAAAAGCATAAATTAAAAGAAATAAATAAATAAGCAGACCAAACCTAATAAATTAATTCCACATTTACTAAATAAATAAGACAATACGGTATGGCATAAACCAAACATAAATTGCGCATAATTCTTCGAGCTCCAAGAATCGACGATATAAAAGAGAATTGGACGCCAATATTCGGCGGGAAAAAAATCTTTTTAAAAAAAACGTATGTGGTATTAATTGTACAATGTCCTTAACAATTAATAATTTTAAACCAAAAATGAAAATAAAAAAAAACGGTTTGTTAGAATCAAATTGAATTTAAAAAAAAGGAACTTTGAAAAATGTTTAAAGACAACAAAAATCACTTCAATTGTTTGGTCCCAGCGACGTCCGTTGAGCTTTTGTTCAACATTAGCTGGCAATCTGAACCGCTCGATCGGTGATTCATTGAACGTTTTTCTGCAAATTCCTCTTTGTTCAAACGAATCGAAATCCTTTCTTTTACTTAGCGTTTTAAGCGACGTAAGCAATCCCAAGCAAATGCCCGGTGCTTCTTCGAAGTTAAATGGTATGAAAAGCCCTTCAATCTTTCTTTCAGCTATCATGTATTCTTGGCGTTTAATATTTGAATTTAAAATAAAATAAAATAAACGAAAAATCGAAATACGAAATTTTTATGTTGCGAGGAAAGACCGTCTAGTTGCTGTGTTAACGAAGCTTGAATTCGGAGGGATTTAAATACCCAATCCGATACTAAAATTAATAAAACTTTTGCTACTTGCGTGAACTCCTTTGTTCTTAAAGTCTCGCCTGTGACCCCTGGTCCAAACGATGAGTAGTACGGCTGTTAAAATTACTATTATTAACTCACTGCACTAAACTAGATAATTTTAAATAAAAAACCTACTCTTTCCTACGCAATTTCACTGGTTACAAAAACTAAACCCTTTTTAGGGAAATTTAACTTCTCTGAAGTTTTTCCTTTTAAACACAGCAACTAACTAACTCTGCAGAAAATTTGATGACTCAAAAATTCAAATCATGATTGTGCTGAATTATATTCAAATAATCCCCCTCGCGAACAAAGTGACCCCTGTGAACAATTTTATGAATCACCAAAAAAAATAAGGATGGGGCTAACACTGTCGAAGCTCAGCTGTCAATGATCGCCGAATATAAACAAAACAACATGGTAAGTTATTTGCAATCTCCTTTTCTAAGATTAATATTTAAATTAGTGCATTTATTTCAGACGCCAGGCTTCACCCACTTTACACGACGTAGAGGATCTGATCGAAACGTGAGATTTCATCGTCATCAGGTAAGCATCGTTTCAATTTTTCCCCATTTTATTCCACCTATCCTGATGCTTTTTCGCCTTACCTATTTTAGGGTTTCGTATATTTGTCGCTGAAGAGAAAGGAACCAACCTCTCCAAATTCGACAAACTTCCAAGGGATATGTCCCACCTCTGTAGAAACGATTATTTCTACAGAGGGATTTGGACGGCAGACGGACGGCGATCTCGTTAGGGATCAGGAATTCGACGGACGGATCCACAATGGACAGCTGGACGAAATTTGAGATAAGTGGTAATTTCTCATCTTATTTCTTAGCTAACCACATTTTGTTTTTCTAGGTGGCTGCAACAGGGTCGGAAACTTTACCGAGGCTTGCATCGGAAAAGGATTCGAAGAAACAGTCGCCGATATGTGATATGCACGCAACCAACGATCTACATCAACATGAAATTAAAAAAAAATGTGAAGAAAAAAACTTGCCTAACGTGGTGTTGAACCCACTTAACATAGCCGGGCAAATTGAATATTCAGCTGTACATTACAGGTTATAGGTATCGAATTTAAAATAAAAATATATTGAATTTAAAATGTGATTGCGTTTTTCTAAAGTTTTCTCAATTTCAGGTGCTAACTACAATCAACATTTGTCCCAAAAAAAATCTTTTACAAACGGTTATAAAAATCTTTATAGTTTTATGTCCTTACAGTGATAGTTTCCGATTGGTTTTCCATTTAAGTCCTCCAACTCGTACATGCTATTTCCGATAGTCTTTCTTATTCGACATTTCACGTATTTCGAGCAAAGTTTAGCGTTGATTTTCTTGTTCGCGTCGCTCAAGACAAAGTTACGTCGATATACTTCTTGCCCCGGTTTATACTTAACGTGTCTAGCACGGAGATTGTATGTTTCCGCGCTCTTTTCATATGCAAGATGTAAATTTTCTTTAATCTTTTCGCGAATAAGCTCCAAACGCTGTTGCCTTGGTAAATGGTGAAATTCGGAATCAGAAAGAGTCCCTAATTTTTGTGCTACTTTATACGTACTAGCATGCGTAACCATATTACACCCAAACAGTGCGAAATACGGTGTAACACCAATCGCTGAGTGTACCGAACTTCTTAATGCGCATTCGATGTCACTTAGATGAGAGTCCCATTCGCGTTGATCTTCTTTTAAATAAGATCTAATCGCGGCCAAAATCGAGCGATTTACCCGTTCTGATGCATTCGATTGCGGTGCATAATTGGCAGTCTTCATGTGGTGAATTCCATATTTCGCCAATAATGCTTCAAATTCTTTTGCAACGAATTGTTTCCCATTATCAGAGTGGAGTATTTGGGGTACGCCGAACTTACAGAAAACTTCCGATTCCAGAAATTTAATGACGTTCGTGGAATTAGCTTTGGGTAGAGCTTTTAACAACACGTATTTTGTAAAATGGTCTAAGACCACGAAAATGAAACAATTCCCTTTTTTGGATCGAGGATAGGGCCCAAGAAAATCGATATATATTTTCTGGAACGGTCGAAGTGTGACAGTCTCATTGCCCATTAAGTTGCGAGATATTTGATTGGACGGTTTCGCTTCTTTGCAGGTTTGGCACTCGCTAATGAAGCTCCGTACCTGAGACGACATATTCGGCCAGAAAAAATATTCCTTGATTCGCCCCAGAGTTTTCCCTATTCCACCGTGTGCAGCCTGAGGTGGCTCATGTGCTCGAGTTATCAGCTGATGTGTCAAACCCGATGGAATCCAAAGTTTCCATGAATTTTCTTCAGTTACAACATTACCATCGATCGGTATGGTGCGTTTATATACGAATCCATCGACCGTCTTTAAGTCGGGAAAGCGTTCTTTATTTTCTTCGATGTATTTCACCAACTCGGTGTATTCATCCGACTTAAATTCTTCCGAGTCTAAATCTATGGAAATGCTACCTAGGTGTTCCAATATTAACCCATCGACTCTGGATAACGTGTCAGCGACGACGTTTTCCGAACCCTTTCGATGTTCAATCTTAAAGTTATACCCCTGAAGCTTTAAACTCCATCGAGCCAAACGACCACTGAGATCCTTTAACCCCATTAGCCACTTCAGGCTTGCGTGATCCGTGATCACCGTGAATTCCATCCCTTCAACATAAGGACGAAACTTATGAATCGCTGTTATGGCAGCCAGGCATTCTTTCTCCGTGACGCTATAGTTCGCTTGTGCACGATTGAGCTTTTGAGAGATATACGCTATCACTCTTTCTTCCTTTCTCTCATTCATCTGAAAGAGGACGGCTCCTATTCCGGTATCGGATGCGTCGCACTGAATAAAGAATGGCAGCGAAAATTCTGGATGCGTCAAAACTGGAGCTGAGGTCAAAGCCAGCTTGAGCGATTCAAAAGATTCGTTTGCCTCTTTACTGAATTTAAATGTTTTCGCCTTTTTCAATGTATCTGTTAGATTGGAAGCAACCGTAGCGAAATCTTTAATGAATTTCCGGTACCACCCAGCCATACCTAGGAAACGCCGGACTTGTTTTGCGGTTTTTGGCACCGGGAAATTCTTTATTGCCGACACCTTTTCGGGATCCGTTTTTAAATCACCACGCCCAATTATGAAACCGAGATATTTTAGCTCTTTACAGCAGAAACGGGATTTTTGCAAATTGATGGTGAGATTTGCCATTTTTAAACGATTTGCAACCTCTTCTAGCAGCTGTATGTGTGAGTCGAAGTCTGGTGACACTACCAAGAGATCATCCAGATACACAAAAACACGCTCTTTTATTCTGGACGGAATCACCTTGTCCATTAAGCGACATAACCTTTGTGGACTGTTACAGAGCCCAAACGGCATAACGGTGAATTGATAGAGTGGCCGTCCAGGTATAGTGAAGGCCGTTTTCGCTCTACTCTGTTTCTCCAGCGGTATTTGCCAGAACGCGTCTTTAAGATCTATAGAAGAAATAAAGAAGGTATCTTGCAGACGGCTCATCAAGCCCTCTATATGAGGAAGCGGATAGGCATCCTTCACGGTCAAAACGTTGACTTTCCGGGAGTCTAGGCACAGTCTATTCTTGCCAGGTTTTCTGACAAGGACAACAGGACTGCTCCAGGCGCTTTGGCTCTCCTCAATGACTCCCAATCGAAGCATTCTATCCACCTCCTCATACAGAAGGGCCTGTACCGCTGGAGAAACTGGGTAATGCCGTTGCTTCACTGCGACTGCATTTCCCGTATCTATCACGTGCTCTTCTAATGAGGTTTTCCCAAGTCCCAGCTTGTTGAAGCAAGGGAATTTATCTTTTACGGACTCTAATCTTCGCTCTTGTTCTGGTGAGAGGTCGTGTTTGTTTGGGTCGGTGTTTTCGGGATCAAATGAACTAAGACTACTAATAATATGCGGTGCGATTCGAAATATCTTCCAAAAATCCACTCCCAGGTATAAAATCTGGTCAAGACTCGGAACCAGGTAGAGCGTTATATTTTCTGTTTGATCTTTATATGTCACAGATACTCGAATTCTTCCAGCAATACCTTGAACTTTACCATCCGCAGTCCTGACATTGGAAGTAAATTTCTGAATCTCAATCTTCAATTCACGCACTAACTCTAACCCTCCACGTCCCAAACAACTTACACTTGCTCC
This sequence comes from Chrysopilus asiliformis, assembly GCA_964034945.1. NCBI lineage: Eukaryota > Metazoa > Arthropoda > Insecta > Diptera > Rhagionidae > Chrysopilus > Chrysopilus asiliformis. The sequence continues at coordinate 98,238,507 of OZ035961.1, forward strand.
ACTGTCGAGCAACCCATTTAATTCTCGGTCAAAAATCTTAATTTTAGCATATGGGCGGACATCATCATTTAAATTAAGGATACTACTTGCGATATTTTTTCTTTCGGACTTTCTAACTAAATACCTATTACGCGCATTTATCACTGTTTTTGAAGGACCATTAGAATAGTTTGTTGTTTGGTCTTCATGCTCAAAAATTCTTTGCCTAGCGGCCATATATTCTTTGTAACGCACGTGATAAGGTTTAATCGTGTATGACTTGTGGACAATTTCTTTTTCGGAATCGACAAACGGACAATCGGACTTTAAAATTTGTATATTTTTAGAACTTAAAACTAAATCCTCAGTCGAAGTTGACTTGGACAATTTACAATGATTTACGGGGATGTCTGAACCGAACGTGATTCCCCCGCCTTCGTCACGTTCCTCTTCATGTTTCCCTTCCGACACTCACATTTAATCGTAAAAACATTTTCGGCTCCGCATCTATAACAAAATTTGGACCGCTTTTCCGATAAGCAGTCCATGAAGGTGTGGCCTAAAACCTTACAGTTCCAACACCTAAGTTCGCGTCTTTCACCAGTAGAGCGGAAATTCGAGGTTGATGGAACACCAATAGCTTCTACACTATCGTGATATCCAGCTTCCTCGTAACATTCCAAATCGTCGTTGTTATGATGATCGATTTCGTTGACTTGACGACTAAGCCCTGGATTTCGACTTCGCGTGGTATCGTGCATCGGAAAAGCGTTCTCCGTAACACGACAGGCATCTCTTAATTGGTCCAAGGAATAGATAGACATTGGAAAAATATATTTTGTCATCCATGGTTTCACGTTTTTCTTGAATAACGTTATGAGATCATTTTCCCTCATCGGTGTTCTCATTTTGTTGCGCATCTTCATGATAACATTATAATAATCTATAAAGTTTTCATGAGGCATCTGCTTGCGATTTACAATTTTGTTTATGATCTCTAAATCAGTTTCTGTGGATCGAAATTGTTTGTTTAGAGCATCGCGAAGCTCTGCCCAAGTAATTCTTTGGTGATGGCGTAAATATTGCCAATACCACTCTCTCGGTAAACCATCTAAAAGGAGGTGAAAATTTTTCAAAACTTGATTCCAAGTACAATTATTATTGGTCTTGAGGTATTTTACTTGGAATATAAAATCTTCGATGGGCAAAGTTTTAGACGTGGCATCGAATTTGATACCCCATTTCTCAATTCGAGTGAATCCCCGTTCCCCCCTACTTGGACTATACGATCGGTCACGAGTTCGAGGACCACGAGAGTGTCCGGCGGCGTTATGCTCATCCGCTACAAACCTCGGATTAAAACCCTGGTCAGAATCATCATCTTGCTCATATTCTACTTGATTATTTTCGGCCCCATTAACCTGCGCAATCGCTACCCCTAAATTTTGCTCATGCCCATTAAAATTGTTTTGAGCAGAACTATTCGGTGCTACCTGGATTCGCTGATTATTATTATTCGCTGGCAACTGCTGCCGAATCATAGCCGATAATGTTTCAATAATGTTTTGTTGCGAAGCGGCTATCATTTGCGAAACAGTATTTATGTCAACCATTCCGGACTGAGCTGCATTATTTCCGTTATTTAAGCTGTCGTTATTATTTGCCGGATTATTAGCCGCAGAATTCGATCTCGCAGTCGAAGGTGCATTGGTTTTCCCCGCTGATGGGTCATAAGCCTCATTCTGAGAATTTTCCCCATCCATGTTTGTTTGGTTTATTTGGGTTTTCTGACTGGTGTTTGGGACAGACAACCGTGACGGCCAAATGTAGTTTCTAAGACTATTCACCTTAGTTTGAGATCTTGTTATGATACGATTATTTATAAAATTTATTGTACGAGAATCTTTTCGTTGATTATCTTTATCTTTACTACTATTAAGATGACTCATACTATGCGAAATATTAACATTTGTACACCCTTTAGTGTTATTCAGTTCACCCAAAAGTTTGAACTTTTTCCCATAAAAAAAAAGGAATGATAAAATTATATGTGAAATTGACAATCTATCATGAACATACGGCGGGTGCAGTGTGAAGTTAAGACTACTCATGGCTTGGAAATGACTTGACAAGGCGGAAAAAGATTGGAAAACTCTACTAGATAAACGCTTGTTAACCGGCAACGCGATCATCCAAATATTGGTGTCGGGACACAGTCAACAAACTTTATCCTAAAAAAAAACCTTTTTGCACTTAGAATCGGCCAAACTGCTGCAAACGCGGATGCATTATGCTAGAGCTTTATGCACCGGGACAAGCATTCTGGAAAGATAACAAGCTGCAGAAAGATACCTAAAAGATTCATGAATTTAGCGGAATCCAAAGCGGCAGACGCGATATCTAAATGTTTTAATATCGGGACACACTAAGGATCCGCTAAATTCGTTGGCGGTTGGATTTGTTTTTGCTTCGTTTTATCGTCTTATTCCTCCATCGTACGGCAAACGCGATCACATTATGTTACTAGAACTTTATGTCCCGGGACACATACGAGGAATAGAATAAGATGTCAAATTCGAAGCAAAAGAATCTTTCGTGTGGTTAAATGGCATAAAGTGAAGAAATGAAAATAGAAAATAAGAAAAATTGACAGAAAAGTAAAATTTTTGAAAATGTAATATGAAAATTTAAAATAAAAGAAAAAAATTAAGAAATGAATTTTTTTTTAGAAAGTAGAAAAAGAAAATAGAAAACAGGAAAGTTAGGGAAGAGAAGAAAGGGTGGGAGGAAAAGCCTTAGCGTTTTCTGAAGAGAGGGGATAGCACTTTCCGTGAAGGACTTGGCTGCGTATCTAAGTTTTCCGTGGAGGACTTACTCGAGCCCCACGTTGGGCGCCATTTTATTGTGGATCATCATTACTGCTGCTACAAGTTTTTTTCCGATGGACGGTATTTTTACATAAGTTTTAGGGAGAGCAAAGAGGCGGGTAGGCACGCTTGAGATGTTCTTTCCGGCTAGCTCGACGGAAATGGGGGTGGTTCTTTGCCCTTGCTCTCTACCTTACGAAGATCACAATAAAAAAAATCGTGCCTGAGAAGTTACGTATGCCATTTACCAACCTGAGACGGTCAAGGGGGGGAAAGAAGGGAAAATAGAAATCCTGTCAAGCCATTACCTTACCGTGATCGTCGTCACTTCACACTGCACGCCCCTAAAATCGCTTAGCAGGACATACTAGCGTACTGGCTTTGTAAATCAATTAAAAGATAATTATTTCGCATAATATTCATATAAATTTATTTACTAAAAAAAATCAATCATAAATAATCATGTTTAAAGCAACCAAAAGAAACTCAAATCGAACCAAGATCATTTAAATAAAATAAAAAGCTCTAAATAACGCAAAAAAAAATTTACAGAATAATTCAAATTATCAATATAATAAAAGCATAAATTAAAAGAAATAAATAAATAAGCAGACCAAACCTAATAAATTAATTCCACATTTACTAAATAAATAAGACAATACGGTATGGCATAAACCAAACATAAATTGCGCATAATTCTTCGAGCTCCAAGAATCGACGATATAAAAGAGAATTGGACGCCAATATTCGGCGGGAAAAAAATCTTTTTAAAAAAAACGTATGTGGTATTAATTGTACAATGTCCTTAACAATTAATAATTTTAAACCAAAAATGAAAATAAAAAAAAACGGTTTGTTAGAATCAAATTGAATTTAAAAAAAAGGAACTTTGAAAAATGTTTAAAGACAACAAAAATCACTTCAATTGTTTGGTCCCAGCGACGTCCGTTGAGCTTTTGTTCAACATTAGCTGGCAATCTGAACCGCTCGATCGGTGATTCATTGAACGTTTTTCTGCAAATTCCTCTTTGTTCAAACGAATCGAAATCCTTTCTTTTACTTAGCGTTTTAAGCGACGTAAGCAATCCCAAGCAAATGCCCGGTGCTTCTTCGAAGTTAAATGGTATGAAAAGCCCTTCAATCTTTCTTTCAGCTATCATGTATTCTTGGCGTTTAATATTTGAATTTAAAATAAAATAAAATAAACGAAAAATCGAAATACGAAATTTTTATGTTGCGAGGAAAGACCGTCTAGTTGCTGTGTTAACGAAGCTTGAATTCGGAGGGATTTAAATACCCAATCCGATACTAAAATTAATAAAACTTTTGCTACTTGCGTGAACTCCTTTGTTCTTAAAGTCTCGCCTGTGACCCCTGGTCCAAACGATGAGTAGTACGGCTGTTAAAATTACTATTATTAACTCACTGCACTAAACTAGATAATTTTAAATAAAAAACCTACTCTTTCCTACGCAATTTCACTGGTTACAAAAACTAAACCCTTTTTAGGGAAATTTAACTTCTCTGAAGTTTTTCCTTTTAAACACAGCAACTAACTAACTCTGCAGAAAATTTGATGACTCAAAAATTCAAATCATGATTGTGCTGAATTATATTCAAATAATCCCCCTCGCGAACAAAGTGACCCCTGTGAACAATTTTATGAATCACCAAAAAAAATAAGGATGGGGCTAACACTGTCGAAGCTCAGCTGTCAATGATCGCCGAATATAAACAAAACAACATGGTAAGTTATTTGCAATCTCCTTTTCTAAGATTAATATTTAAATTAGTGCATTTATTTCAGACGCCAGGCTTCACCCACTTTACACGACGTAGAGGATCTGATCGAAACGTGAGATTTCATCGTCATCAGGTAAGCATCGTTTCAATTTTTCCCCATTTTATTCCACCTATCCTGATGCTTTTTCGCCTTACCTATTTTAGGGTTTCGTATATTTGTCGCTGAAGAGAAAGGAACCAACCTCTCCAAATTCGACAAACTTCCAAGGGATATGTCCCACCTCTGTAGAAACGATTATTTCTACAGAGGGATTTGGACGGCAGACGGACGGCGATCTCGTTAGGGATCAGGAATTCGACGGACGGATCCACAATGGACAGCTGGACGAAATTTGAGATAAGTGGTAATTTCTCATCTTATTTCTTAGCTAACCACATTTTGTTTTTCTAGGTGGCTGCAACACATCCCCCTGCAGTTCCCCGCCAAAAAAGAGCTTATGGCCATGAAACTAGAGGAAAATACCTTTCCAATGGATGTACTACGAAAGTGAAACCCGAACTGGTTCAAAAGTTAGCCCAAGGGCATAAAAATCGTCGAATCCTGCATGGTTCTTTCGCATTTAACAATAAACTATTATTAACTTTGTTAATTTTCGGGCTGTAGGTCATATTGGAAAATTTTTGCTTCAGTCGAAACCAAGAAATTCTTCTTACAATTCAGATGGTTATATACTTTTTCAATAAAATACACGTTTTTCAACAAAATTTGTTTGAGACACAGTAAAATTTAAAAGAGGAAATCATAAAATAAATTAAAAAATTTCAATAAAAAAAAAACTTTTGGTAATTGCCGAAAACGTCTTAAATCTTCGGGGAATCTTTTTTAAAATCAAACTGGAGAATTTGAAAAACTCCAACAGGAATTACTGCCATCAGAATTGTATGGGAAATTGGAAAAATTACCATCAAAATTGCATACAAAAAATAATGAAAAACCATGACCTAAATATAGGGTGACATAAACAGTCACTTTTAAAAAAAGAAAACGAAATCTTTTTAAGAAAATCCCTTTAAAATTTGCAAAAAAAATGTGTCCCATTTATGTAATAAAATGGTGTTTTCGTATATTTCTTGAACTGTTTTAAAAATATCATAAACGTACAAAAACAACACATACTCGTATGTTAAAAAAATTTATTGAAATTATTAATAATTTAATCAAAATTGAATCAAAATTCTTTAATACAGTTAGGCCTAATCATCATCGTCATCATCATCATCGTCAGGTTCTTTACATTCTGTGTGATTGTTTTTAAACAGATTAAAAGTGCTTTTTCAAGAAAATATTGAAGAATAATTACTTTCAGTAGCTTCCCATCCAACATGTATATTCAACTTTTCATTTTGTGCTTTCAGCCAATCAAAAAGCGGTTGATAAAATTCCAAAATCGCCTGAGAATTCAATCGACGCTCGCCGGTTAAAGTTTCCAGTGCATCTCTCCAATGTTTTGTTGATCCCAAGCTCATCACGTCACTAAATTGAAAAAATCAGAAAATTTTTATACGAAATTTACCTATTTTTTCAATTTACTATAAAGTTTTTCCGACATCGGTGCTACCAAAGAAATCACAATTGCTGAGTGGAAAATCTGGATTCCCTGGGATGTAGCTGCCACTTTTTAAACACAACGCCTTGTAAATTTGGTAGCCCAAAATTTCCGATAGAACTTTGCTAATTAGTACGGTAGCAAAAGGAATTACCAGTAATGAAAATCAATATTTATAATTAAGGGATGTAGTAAATTTACATGGTATGCGATTTATTCTCATCGAGTCCTTGATAAAATTTAACTCCCGGATCGAAATGGTTTTCATTTCTTTCAACTGGTGGATCGACGCCGGCAATCTCTTGTTGAATTTTCCAATATCCGCAATTGTAATTATCTGGTTTGATTTTATAATCCAGAACATCTGTCCAAAATCTCTCATTGACGTAATACATCGGTAATGTGAACATTGTGTGAACTCCCTGAAATCAAAACAACCAACCACCGAAATAAACATGAAAACAGTTTAACAACATACAAAGTTTTCCAGGGGGCGATTGAAGGAAATTGAAATGAAAGTTGATAAAAAGTATATGAAACTTGTTAAACTCACCAAACGGAATAATCGATTTAAACTTAGTTCATTATCCAAAGTGTAGTTGGCAATCAGTTCGATTCCTTTGAGATGCCGAGGGCTAGATCCTGACAGGATCGCCGCCTCCCCGATATACGTCCCAAAACCAGGACATGCCTCTGTATTCAGAGCAATCGGGAAACGATTTCGGAGAAGTAAATAATGGATTTCCCCAATGTCACGATGGATTTGTAGAAGTTTGCGGAAATCCACTTTAGGGCAATATTTGAATCCAACATTCGGGTTCAGATCGATTATATCCGCACGGCAGTCAAATCCAGCTTCGTTTTCGCTTTTCTCCTTCAGGAATTCTGTCCAGAAAGTTCTGGAAATTTAAGAATTTGCTGTATAAATGTGTTTTTTTTTTTAAATCGGCTGTAATTTACTCTGGAAACGGAGGTAAACCCAGTGATTGATAAAACCTATCGCCACTTTCGACTAATTTTCGGCCGGTGAGTTCAAGGCTTTGCATTGCATCCTTGATATTTGGTAGCTGTCGATGTGGAAATGGTGTGCCTAAAACACTCGAAGGTTTCCAGGCATGGCTCATAGCTTGCTCCATCAAATGCTGTGGAATTGGTCCTGTCGGGTCAATATCGGTGCCGTATTGAATTCGCAACAAATGACGAACGTAGGCATGAAATTCTGTGTAAAACGGTCTTAATTGTTCCATTGCTTCTGCCAATTCAGCACCAAAATTTGAGTCTTCGTAGTAGAGATACCAAGTTTTCGAAGGGGTCACGTGAACTGAAAGGGGTTTGTTTGAAATTAAACTATGGTTCAATTTTAAATTAAAATTTATAATCCTTTCGCTCCGATTTGCAGGTTTTGTGGACCTAAGAAAACTGACCTCTTTAAAAATTTTCGGTTCGTTAAAACGTCGGTCGTCCAAAAGCCTCCGAAAAAAATTCAACAACGATTTTAATTTTCAGAACGTCTTTCACCATTTTTCGCGATGGTATTGCCAAGGAAAACATACTATTTGCACGATTTTTTTTCTCTTTTCCCCTGGCTAGTTCTCTCCTTAATCGGTCCAATAGTTTTCCAGACAGTTTTTTAAAATAAATTGTCAGTTTCATTTTTAGCTTACGAAAACTAACTTATTGTTAGTCGCAATCCATAAAATATTTACATGCGCGTTAATTTTAATCTTCTGGAAACTTATTTCCCCCTCACCGTCTTTCTTCGTAGAAGTCTCCGTTATGCCCCGAAATATGGGATTTTTGTTATATATTCTTAATTTTTACAAAAATCGAAAACAAAAGAGTGGTAAATTCGGTAAAAATTTTAGCAAAAAGCAATGAATTACTCACAAAGTTCGTAAAAGGGAAAGGGTGAGGGGAGCGCAGTTGGAACAATTGCCCAGAGCAGCAAATATTATTTAGGGTGGGCAAGTTTGAGGATCGTCAAATTTAGAGGTGGTAAGAGGTGGGGGGGGAGGAGGGGGGAGGGGGGGGGGTGGATGGGGAGGGGGGGTGGAGGGGGAGGGGGGGAGGGGGGTGGCGTCAAAATTTCAAGATAGCAAAATTAGACCCAGGAATCTTTAATTTCAGGGCTGGCATATTAAGGGAGCGACAAAGTAAAACGCAATAAATTTTGGAGTGATAGGCGTCACAATAGTCTTCGTGGCTGCTTAATAAGTTCATATTTTAAGTTATTGCTATGATAACATCATATATGTAACATATTTGTTGAATTGAAAAAAAATTCCCAGTAAAATAGCACAGAAAATTTAATTACGCTTTGCTTAGAACTGTGTGTATTTTAATTAAAAAGTAGGTGTTACGCCTAGTAAATAAAATATTTCGCCTGCGGCGCATTTCCCATCAAGAATTTGAGGTTACATAATTTTCTTTAAAAAAAATTCGCCTGCGGCACATACTTCTTTAATTTTTGTTTAATTTCGAGATAATATTATTTTTCTGAAAGTCAATTCTCTTTTTGAATATTTTTAGAATTTTTTCTGCGCACCTGTCATTTTGATAGGTTTTACAAGTTTTCTGCACATATTTTATGGCTCCGTATAAATGAAATCTTTAAACGGTGCACAAAAAGGCACTATGAAAGCTTGCATATAGGCCAGGAATCGCTATTTATGACTCTTGTTCAAGGAAGAGATATTGCGTTTGCTTTCTCACTACCTAAATAAAATTCATTCAAAAAACATCTTCCTTTTTGTGAAAAAAGATTGAAATTTTTGATGCAAATCTCTGGGTAATTAAAATCTTTTTTTAAAAAGGAAAAACATCTGTCTTGAACAGTGCGACAACTTAACGTAGGTACTTGATATACTGTAGATAATAAAACTTACAATTCAAGGTTGCTGCCTTAGTGTACAATCGAACGAATTCATTAAAAGCTTCTCTTGCTTTTTTCCCGTGACGGTCCCTCCAAGCCACCCAATAAAACTTTAAAACGTCCGAGGAACGTGTCTTTCCAAGAATCCATGTTATATTTGGATAGTAGGCAACATTGCATATATTTCTATCTTTGTAGGAGCAGATATCGGTAACTGTTGCAAAATTATTCGTGATTTTCTTCAACTCCTGAATCCTTTGATAGTCCTGTTCGTTTAATCCATCTGATTGCATGTCAGAGAGCAAAACTATTTGCCTTTTTAGGTTTTCATTTTGGAATTTCTGATACTCGAAATGTTTTAATTTCGAACATAATGTGGTCAAATTACTCCGTAGCTGTTTCGCTAACTCCCCAAGGTTAACCGCTGGGAGGGCATTGGTTGACTCTGTGGAACCCGTCGAAGGGCCCCATTCCTGTTCCCTCTTTCGCTGTTGAAAAAAAATCAATTGGTCATTCGCATCTGAGATTAATCGATTCGCTTCCAATTCCTGTTCAGCAACGTTCAAATTTTGAATGGTGTTTAATCCTAAAATAAGCTAAAATTAAAATTCAATTTTTATGTGTTTATTTTCAGTTAACACTTAAACATACCGGAAACCAGAAGATACTAAGCAGAAGCGTTGATCGCTTTGAACAGGCCATTTTGTTGGTGGGGTGGGGATTTTAATTTTGTATAAGCAAATTGCGTCGATTTTAAATTTGAAATTATAAAACCGAACACTTATTAAAGGAATTTTTTTTAAACTGTTTTAGAGTTTTTCACACAAATTACGTACGTAAAATAATGTTAATTTTAAATTTTCACGAAATTTTCACCTTAAAAATATTCAAAAAAATATGAAAATCTTATAACACACACGTAGAAACATTCAAAATATTTCATAGCAATATTCCACTTTTGAATTTCGTTTAATTTTAGCACTTTTTGAAAAATTTATGTATTGTAACTAATCACTGTTGAATATTGTTTAAAAGAGCTTACAGTTGCTGACTAGAGTATGCTAACGAAATCTTATTTGGCATAAAAATGTTCAACATTAACGTCTGGGATAATCTGTATTTGCTTATCAAGAAAATTTCATTTTATTTTAATGATCTTCTCGAACGTTTTGAATGTTTTGATAAAAGCAAAGTTTCTGAAGTCTTCGTAGAAAAGTTTAATTACTTTTTTATGCTTTTTTGTTAAGACGTCCTTCGTTTATTTTAATCAACTTTTGATTTATTTACAGTAAAACTGGATAATATGTTCAGTATGGTTTAGTATGATTATATTAGGGTTTCGGTTCAAATACGCCGGAAAACTTTATAAAGAAAACCTCTGATGTAAGAAACAGTTGTGAAAAATTGATTCTATGGTATTAAAAAAAATATTTGATGTGAAAAGCACATAATTTTCTCTGCAATTTTTAAAAACTATTATTTTTTCAAATATCTCAAGAGCCGTTAGAGATATGTAAAATACATATATGCAAAAAATGGACAAAATTTTATTACTTTTAAATTTGTTTTTATGCATTTTTCTCAGAAGCGCATAGTTTTCGAGAAATTTTCCAAAAACTGTATGTTTTCAATATAATTGTATGGGAGGTACTCGTTATAGTTAACGTTAAAATCGCATGTGTAAACGAGGTCTTGGGGGTTTTTTTTTCAAATATTTGTGTTCCCTTCAAAAATTTTTTTTTCTCAAAATAGATTTGTTGAGAAATTTTCCAGTTTTACTGTGAGTCTCTATATCAAAGGTCAAATTCGGGTTCAACAGTGTTTTCAGAAAAAAAACTATGATGCGCAATCAAAAACGTGCAAATATGTTATCATTTCCGTTGGTTGGGGTAGGAACAAAATACAACCATAATTATAAAAAATCAATTCATTGTATTTTCTTACAGACCGAATTGATAAAATTTATAAATCAAGGTTTTTTATATAAAAAATTAAAAACTAAAAACCTTTAGCTTTTATGCGGGCTTTGGGTAACGATTTGATGTGAAATTTTTAAATAAAAGAATATTTTAAAGTGACGATTGTAGAATAATAACAGATTTTTCATCACAAAAAAAATTCAGAACGATGATGACAAATTTGGTTTAACAATTTTTCCCAAACTACGCACTCTGTGTAAATTCTCAAATATGATTTTTTTTTCAAAGATTTAAAGCATTTTTTTCCTTCCTAGACTAGTTGATAATTCTATCATTGGCATTGACATAATTTGGGTTTCAAAGTTTTTAATTTACTCAAACCAATCACATGTTAATCAATGAATGGAAAGAGTGTGTAGAATTCGAAAAAATCTTATAAAATATATTAAACAAATTTGAATATTATTTTTAGTTGTCGAAAATTTTTTATTTATAAAAGGTGTGATAGAATTGATTAAAAAATATTGTTTTACGCTTTGCTTTGTGTAGTGGTTCAACAGAAAAATAAATAAAACAATTTTTGACAAATTTTTGAATAACCCTTTTCCAAATTGTGGCATAACTCGATATCTTGGGGTGACATGAAATTAACAGTAATCTTATGGCAACTAATTGTGAGAAAGATAATTTTTAGGGGCTGTTCCTAAAATACGTCATACTAATTTTCGAAACTCCCCTACCCGTCTTTCCCTTCCTTTCCCCGACGTCAAGCTTTTTGACGATTTTTTGAATACCCAATTAGACATTTTGTGTCGTTTTGCGATGTAAGGATTGAATTGAAAAACGAACCCAAAGTGCCCCTATCCCCTAAATGTGTGACCTATTTTTAACAGCACCCTATGAAATTTTTAAAACCAATCATTTTAGGTGCAACAGATACAGTCCTAGCTGAAGAAACGACAAAATAAAATACTAATAAAAAATATTGATTTTAGATTTTCCTGTTCTCCACAACTGCAACCCTTGGCTCAAACGATGACATAGAAGCTGCACAATTTATGAATGAAACAACAAACGAAATCCTTCGTGAATTAGCGATAATTCAATTTTTTGAATGGACTTCAGGATCTCCCTGTCGAATACCGAAACAAAAATTAGATGCTTTTTTCAATGCGAAATCAAAAATCCGTAGTTTACTGTATGACATTCGAACAAGGTTCCACGGAGTTCAGTTTAAGGACCACAATTTGAATCGACAAATTGAAGTCCTCACTAATTCACCTTTAGACGCCCTATTTTTAACGCAGCAGCGATACGATCGTTATGTAAATTTAAATGCAATGACACTTACCCCTAATTTATTCACTAGGAGTTAAGCCGAGTTAGTGAGTTAAGGGAGTTAGCTAGTGTTATTTTCCATGTAAAAGGTGAGTTAAGGGAGTTAAGGCGATTTAACTCCTAGTGAATAAATTGGCCGTAAGGGCACTCCGAGCCTGTGACATTTGTGAGGATAAAGAATGCACTGAAATTAATTTAGTTCTATCGGAGGATGAAAAACACTTTGTAATTGACAATGCAATTAATCAGGATGATATTTTCCAGCAGACAAGGATTTTACCATCCGCTGTTCATCATCCACATGAAAATATCACAGAATTGATTAATATTTATCGAAATGGCATCAAAGAAGGTGGGAATTTAAAAATTGTTTGAATAAAGTACTAGTTTATGTATTTGCAGATTCCTCAAAAAATCTTCGAGATGTTTATTATGCTCAGTTTAGTAGCGCAGCGAATTCAAAGAGTTTCCTGAAGGAAATCACCGGTGCTTTTTATCAGATTTCACCGCTATATAAAAATCTTCACGCGAACATTCGCCGTATTTTGCGTGAAAACGACTATTCAATTGGCCAAGACGATACTTTGAGTGAAAATCATTTGACTTCGTTTTTAATTAATTACTTGGAACCACCGTTTTACCCATACCATGACATCAAACTACCAAACACAACACATTCAGCGTCAAACCGACTATCTTCGAAAGAACTGATAGAAAACGCTGAGACATTCTTCAGAAATCTTCATATGTCGCCAGTAAACATTGAAGAATTAATTCGCGATGTTGTCATCAAGGAAACTCCTGAACATGCGTGTGAAAATAAAGTTCTAGCATCCAAGGATAATGTGAATATATTGTATTGCTTTCTGGGCGACTACGATGATGTCTTGACGGTCCATGAATTGTTACTGCGATATCATCATGCCTTGGAAACGCAATCACTGCCATTTGGTCTGGATAAAGAACCCATTCCAGGATTCATAGACGCAATAGCTTTGGCCATATCCCTTACACTACGAGCCCCGCAAAGGATGTACGGGGCGTCATTGTTGCCTGCACAAAATATTCAGCGTCTTTATCCAATTGTAAAAAAATCCTTTCGTTATCCTTGATTGTGAATTTTATGCTAATTTATGATAACGATGGTAATTTTTTCCTTTTTAGGCGGTCGAAACTCTATTCCGTTTGCAAAGATCCTTCGTCAATGAATTTTTATGGACCGATTTGTTACTTGAAAAATTTCATATCAGCGATAGTGCCTGTCCATACCAAAAGATCTACAGTCAAATATTCGGCGTCAAAAGCAATCCCAATCGGACACATTTCCCATTGGATTTTTTCGATAATATACCAATACGAGGTCAACCGACAAAGTTTGAATTTTACACATTTCGTATTGTGATATTTTTAATAAAAAATCGATGTTTTTTTTTTGGATTTTTCAGAGAGATTGCTTCACTGTTTTTAGGATTTCAAATTTACAGGAATTTTTGCCTGAAAAGTGGTCAATATGAACCTGGAAATCATGAAAAACCATTAAATCTTTGTGATTTTAGTGCGGGAGATACTTTTTACATAGGAGCCTTTTTGAAGTAGGAATTTTTTTTTCAATCTTTGTCTTAAAAGGGATTTTTTCATTTTTTTTTTTTCAAATAAAGGCAAGCATTACACAATGGAAATATCCGTGACTGGCGCGATACTGTATTTCTTCTGACAAACAATAACAGAATTGATGGACGTGCAATGATGGAATATTTCGAACCAGTCAATTTTTGGCTACAATATTTTAATATAAAACATTTACAAACTATCGGATGGCAGAATGAAATTTGTAAGATCAATTAACTTACATTTTATTGGATTAAATGATTTAAAAAATTTATTTCAGTTCCCTGCTAAAATTATTTGGAGAAATTCTACTTATTTCTATGGGTTATAATGTTAAAGTATTTTCTTGTTATTTTCAGTAAATAAAAAAAAAACTATTAATAAAATAAAAAAACTGAATGATTCTGATCAGAAAAATGTATATTTTATAGGAAAAAAATATATTTTCTAAAAAAGGACTACGATTTTTGTAAATCACTTCAGGCATGAAATTTATTGATAAAATATATTTTTGTCTAATTGTAATGTCTTATAACTAGGGTGAACATATTTTTTGTGTGGATCCGGGCAGATTAAAAAGAGTTTTAACATTTACAATTTTTACTAATTTCTTCTATACTCGCTTTACTAGTTTCCTCGACAATCGCTTTACTAGTATTTTCATCTATAATCGTTTCACTCGCCTCCTCTATAGCAGCTTCACTACTCTCCTTCACAGTGGATTCAGAAGTCTCTTCTATAATTACTTCACTTATATCCTCTACATTAGGCTCACTATTCTCTTTTATATTATCTTCCGTGTTTTCTTCTATAAACGCTTCAGTATTTGCTTCAATAGTTGCAGCTCTATTTTCTTCTAAAATAGCTTCACCGCTTTTCTCAATCACCTTTCTCTCGCAATCTTGAAAAAAAAAATCTATTATTTGAAAAATGTATTGTAAAGGATCTTCAGGTAAAGATTTCAAAATTTGAATACTATATCCTTGCTCAACGACCTCAATAACCCTCGACTGGCAATTTCCTCGAGATGCAACTAAAAAAATCAATCGGTTTTATGCTCGCAATTGAATTTTTGTTCCCGAAAACATTTTGAAAATAATTTGTTAACGTTTAGGACATTTTCGCGTCCATTTTGAAATGATCAATTAATTTGGCTAGTATACAGGTTCTCTACTGATTGAGTATAAGTTCTCTACTCATTAAAACCTGCCGCTAACGTTTATTATTATTGAAACCTATTTTTATACCCGTATGGTGATTACTTAGTTATTAGAATTAACAAAAAAAAAATGTTGTGGTTATTCCATGGAAGTCATTGAAGCGAAAACTTTAAAAACATTTTTTGAGCTCTTTCAATACACTTGCCATAACAATCATAAAACGGATTCCAAAATACACAAGCATAGTCCTGTATCGAAATGCCGAAATGCAATTTGGCATCAAGAATAACCCTCAAATTTTCAACGTGAGAAACCATTTTGACGACAATGTTGTTAAATTTGTACGACATAACTATAGGAGTTTTTTAAGTCACTTCGAGTCTTTGAAAGCAAATAAATAGTGTACGCAGGTGAAAACAGCGACTATTTGTACAAGCCTACATAAAGATAGCTGTAAATGAAAAAAATAATTATTTTAATCGATCCGACAGAACTCCATAACTAAGAATACGTGAAAATCTTTATTTTTTCCCCAGAGGCTTCGCCTTTAACCGATGCATGGTCCAACCCCATGGTATAAAACCCGATCCTTGATGCCAGTAATCCCACCTTTTATTCAAACCGGTTAAGTGGTTTTCGAGTTTTAAACGAACAGACAGACAGATTGACACACGAGCGTATTATATAATAGATATAAGATTTCAGTCAAAATTATATTTAGCTTACTTTTAATATCCTCATTCCATCCAGGCCAAACGCCATTTTTCCTATTTTCATTTTCCAACCAAATCTGCAACGGTTGAAAGTATTCCATAATACCACGCGCATTCAGTCTTCTTTCGCCTGTTAACATATTTAAAATTTCCCGCCATGGTTTCATGTAGCCATGTGACATTACTTCTCTAACAAATTAAAAATTTGTGATTATTAGTAGTAACCAGTTTTGGCGTCAATGTTATGTAATTTAAAAAAATGTTTTAATAATGTAATAATGTACTTTAATTCTGGAAAATCTGTAGAATTTTTATTGTATTCATGACGGAGACCGACTCAGATAGAAGCTTTCTGTTCGTGCATCTGTCTGTCGATCAGTTCGTTTTACGTATCTTAATTAGCTCGAGCACGCATAAAGATAGTGAATTGAAATATTTCGTAAATGCGTATCACTAAAATATAAATTTTCTATGAACTTTTGGAAAAGTAACGTTAGCTATAACGGGTATCTCCCATAACATTTTTTTTGAAAAAAAAAAAACAGTTTTTTGAATTTTTTCGAAAACTATGCGCTTTTGGGAAAAAAAAAATTACAACAAAAATTAAAAGATATAGAATTTTCTACATTTCTTTCTTTAACGGATTTTATGTATCTTGAACGGTTCTAGAGATATTTGAAAAAATATTATTTCTTACATATTTTTTCGGGGAAAGTTTTTTTGTGATTGAAAAATTTGTATAAACGTTGTTCAGTATTTAAAAATATTAAATAAAATAATCAAGGTGAGAATTTAAAAATATATAGAAAGATTTTCTAATTTAAAAGCCGCCTAAAAAAATTAAAAAAAAAGTGTTCAATACTCCCAAGTGCAGGCTCGCACTGTTTTTAGGGGTATCGAAATTGCCAATTTAGCACCATGCCACATACCACTGTAGTGCGCGCCTCCACTAATGTTTTCAACTTACTTAACAATATGTCCCAAAACAATTTTGCGATCCAAGACGCAATTATGAAGTGGCATACTAAGATTTGCAACACTATATTCTCCAGTAACCAAGCAAAAGCTCCGGTGTATTTGATATGCCAGTACAGTTGAAATTATGCTCCTG
Source organism: Chrysopilus asiliformis (assembly GCA_964034945.1). NCBI lineage: Eukaryota > Metazoa > Arthropoda > Insecta > Diptera > Rhagionidae > Chrysopilus > Chrysopilus asiliformis. The sequence goes on from OZ035961.1 coordinate 98,255,424, forward strand.
AAATTTCATTATTTATTTGTGTGATCACATTTTGTAAAAAAATTTATTAAACGTACTTAGTATTGTCAATCCTGTTAAGAATACTGTATAGAAAATCGTCAGGAATATCAAAATAAGTTTGATTTTTCTCTTCATTAAATTCCGGTCGAGGAGGTGGCCGAATTCCAGCGACAACATTTTGCTGTTCCCAATATTTACAATTCAGATCTTCAGGTTGTGCCCGTCCTAGCAACACATCCGTCCACAAAATTTCATTAGAAATCGCCTTATGGATGCTAAATAAAGTTTCAAAAGCCTTTAAATTAATTAAGACAAATTTCTCCTTGATTTTTTTTTAAATAAAAAACTTCTCACGATGGAAAAATTTTGAGTGCTTACTTCTAAATAAAGTCGATTGATGATTTGTTCATCGGTGAGTGGATTTGGGATAAGATTCTTCTTCAGCAGATACTTTGATGCCTTCGTCGATAGTGAAAATGCTTTTCCGATTCCATCATCAAAACCAGGACACGCTGGAAGTCTCAGACCTAGTGCTAAAGCTCTGAATTGGTAAAAGTATTGAACATTAAACATGGTTTCCACGGATTCGTGAAGCGATTTATGATCTTGAAAATCACAGTATTTCAAGAAAACATGAAGTGAAGTTGTTGAAATCCGATTTTTACATTTCAATGTCGTCTTGCTAAAGTGTTTGGATCCAGTCTGCCAAAACTCACTGTAATCAAAATGAATTTTTCAGTAGAAAAAATTAATAGAATTTATTTCAAATCATACGTACGAATAAATATCTGGTAGATTTAAATTAACGAAAATTGAATTTCCATTCAATAATAATTTCCGACTATTGTAATGTGCATTATCCAGACTTAGCGATATGTTCGGCACATTGATTTGTGGATATGGCAGATCGAATTGCACCTCGCGCTCCTCGAAACGTGTTAGGAGGGCATCGATAACATAAATTGGAATTTGATCTCGTGGATTAATATCACTTTCATTGCTTTTCAGCATTATTTTGTTACGAATGTAGGCATGTAACTGAATGTACAATGGCTTCATATCACGCACTAAATTAATCAACTCCAACAAAAAATTCTCATCGTCACGTGTTGCTAGGCTTGTGTTAACATAGTTCTCATACCAAATCTTAAGTGGTTGATTCGATGATGCTGTGAAAAGGCGAAAATATGAGAATTATTATAAAAGGCTTATTAATTGAAAATGTTCAAAATTGAACAAAATCTACTCCCAGATTTTTACGGCGAAAAAATATTTGTGTTTCATAATAATTTGTGGGCACAAAAACGTGTTTGAATATTCTTCGAAATTAAATATTTATATAAACTTCCATTACGAGATGGAGTGACAAAACCTGAGTCCGGAAAAGGAATATATTTAATTTGTGGTTCTTCTCTTTCTAAACTAAGAGACAGTTCGCAAAATGCTTAATATTTTATGGGCAGAGGGGGAAGGACCACGGTTGTGTGATGGCGCTAAAAATCGCGATATGGGTTCAAAAAAGAAGAATTTTCGTGACATATTTTACAGATAACTCAAAATTTCAGACCAATTGGTCAAGTTGTTTTCCAGTTATATATTTTAAAATATTAAGTTTATTCAAGCAGCTGTTATGTCAACTACGACGTTAGCAGTTGACATAATAAGGCTATTCACTCTTGATCGTAGATAGTAAAATCGTAGATTGTACTGTACATCTACGATGGAAAAGTACAACGAAGCGTGAGCAGCGCTTTACTAGAGGTTGTGGGTTTTGTCGTAAATTTTTGACTCTTTTATTTATTTTCTTTACCTAAATTGTTTAAAGCATTTTTTAACTCTTAATTTATACTAAATCATATAAATACTTTAATTTACTTGCTTTTCCAATGTCCATTTTAGAGTTGGCACCAAGTTGACATGTCACGAAACATGCCTTAACCTCACTTAATTAGAAGTACGACAAAAACTACGATTTTACCAAACCTTCGGGTGTGGTAGATTGTAGTTTTCGTCGTAAAAAAATTTGTATGGAGAACTGTCAAAAAACTACGATTTTATTTACGATTCTACGAGTTTACAATCAACTACGATAAAGAGTGAATAGCCCTATTATATCGTTAACCCGTTCGGTATTTTGATGCCATATGGCAACGCAGTTAAAAATCTGAATTTACTTATTACTTATTTATTTTCAACACTCTATTCTCATTCAGTGCACCATTCAGTGCATTTGGGACTCAATTTTGATTTTTTGAGTAAAAAGCTGGACCACAGTGGACGTATTTGAAAAAAAATAAAATTTTAAATTTTTTTTTTAAATTTTTTTTTTGTTTTAAATGAATACTAATAGCTTAAACATCATTAATTTGTATATAGAGTATTTTTAACCCCCATAGAAAAAAACATGTACCGAACGGGTTAAGGTAGTTATTTCGAATTTCATGATCCGTTTGTAAATTCATTTTAGATTTTTTACTAAATACAGTCAAACCTGGATAATTTGGACCTGGGTAAGTGGGAAACCTCTATAAATGGTACCTGTGGAGCGATTCTCCGAGGTCCCACTTATCTAATTTCATAAAAATTTAAAATTTTCACCTTGATCAGCTGCATTTTTATAGAATTTCACAAAATTAATTAGTAGTTCTTCATCGATCCTCTGTGATTCATGCCTGCTAATCCATAAACTTTTCCAATCTTTCTCATCGTTTAATTCCCTCAATAAACCATTCATTTGTTCAGCTGTTAAACTAACTAAACTACATTGAACACCATAACAATTTGGTATTTGATATATTGCTAATTTTTCATGTTCTTCAATGTTTTTTAATAATTCGGATTTATACTCATTATATTCGATCATTTCTTCCTCAGATAAAAATATCGGCTCAGGAATACTCGTTAATCCTTTTATTTGACGATTGAAATTTTCATCGGAGAATTTCACATTTTGAAATTTATGCTTGATTTCCCAAAGGGCCGAAACGATTTTGCTCGTTGCGTTTTCATATGATTCTATTTGTATTTCATTCAGTTCTGTTAAATCATCATATGCCCAATAGTAGAAATTTATTATCTCGAACTGTTCATTAAGAAAGTCGATTTTCCGATCTATAAATTCTCTTGCATCTGAATATGATGTCGAATGACCGGATTTAAACAACTGAAAGTCAATTAAAATAAATTAATAGTTTTTCTGGTTATTCGATTTTTAAAATACATGCCACTAAACATATCAGGATAATTAAAACAATTTTTATATCAGCCATTACTGTAGATTCTTAAATTGAAAATTTTTTTTGTGAATTTAATTAAAATTTCACTTTTAATTTCGATTCCTCATTTTTATTTTACTATTTAATGTTTTACGAACTACACCGTGTTTTGTTTTACAGCCTTTTTCATAAAAAAAAACCCAAAAAACAATTTAATTTTAGAAGTACGTAACTCGATTTATGTTTTAGAAATAAACTTTATTTTATTACACGTGTTTGTTGAATTATACAACACTATAGAATGACCAAAAGTGACATATCGGTTATAATTTCTTTATTACGAATATTCAGATTGTTTAAAAATGTTTTCATTTGGTATTTGTTTTGTATAATGCAAAACAATTCAAAAACACATAAATATTGAAAAGCTTTTTTACACAATACAAATAAAAATTACTAATACTAATCCCGCTGTCCTAAAAAGTCTTAGATTAATTATGCTTTAATCAATTAAGAGTTTCTTAGTATAAAAGATCCTCACAAATATAAATTGTTTATATTTTCATACAGTAAAACCTAAATAAAACCAACATTTTTAGTTTTTTTTAATAGAACTCGTGGGGTGGACATTCGATGTAACGAACCCAATATTTTTTAACGTTGGCTATTCTAAGGAGTGAACAATTCGTTTTTTGACCGCTCGAAATAGTGAACAAAATTTCCAAAAATAAGAAATAACTGCAATTGGTACCTATGTAATTCAGAACCTTTGGATCTAATACCAGATTTGTTACGTGGGTAAAACATTCAGAATGTATCTTTTCGTTATCTACAAATTTTTTTACTGTGAATACGACAGCGATAACTGAATATTCTGAGGGCTGGATCACAGCCCGAGTACTAGTATGGCACTAGTATGGCACTAGTATGGCCGGAACAACGTTTTATTCGTTTCAAGAGCTTATCAAATTGAGCTTTTTAAAGATCAAATTCAATTTTTTACAAGTCAAATTGATCATAAAATCATATTAACAGTTTTCCCTTTCTGGATTAGTATCTGTGAGGATTTAACGAGTTGAAATTGATTGAATTTGATCTGAAAAAGGTTTTCGTCTGTTCGTTATAGTGAACACTCAGAAAAATGGAGGCTAACTCGACGACCTACATACGGCGTAATTGGCCTTGGGCAGGTGCGCGTTCGCCTGCATGAGGGAAAGTAAAACTGTGTTGACCTGTGGTCGGAGAAATTCTGAAATTAAGCCACCAGCAGGTGAAGTAGGGCATTGGGAGCTGCACGGGTTGACCTTAGATAGGCATTTTGAGGATGTAATGTCATGTAATGGAAACCTCTGTAAGCCAGCTAGCGGTCAGAGTTAACCTAACAAAAAGTTGACCTGGACATTTTTCTGAGTGAACAACTCGATAAGTGCCCAGCGTTAGTTTTTTTCTAAATTCATTATATCGAGCTATTAAATATTTTAAAAATTGTAAACTCACATCATTAATATGATGACCATATTTTTTTTGGGTTAATCCGGGACAAGATGAAAAGAATGCGGCGCATAGATTTAAATTAAGTGGTGCTCAGAATCAAGCGAAAATTAACCTAATATTTAACGCTCTTCATATTCCATAAATAATGGCGAAAATTTTAAAAATACCAATAAAGATAAAAGCTCCGCATGCGAAATATTTTGAAATAAATGCATGCGCGATTTGTAGGAAATGGTTGACAAAATGCGCCACAGGCGAAAAATAATGTGATTTACAGCATTTCTAGCCAAAGTAGACAATTTTTTGCATATTTAATCGTCATTTTTTAGTGTTTGACAAATTATAACACTAATTTGAAAAATCTTGGACAAAACTTTAGTTTGCGGGACGTCCGACAAACAAATCTAAATCTGGTACTGTCCCGACCATATGGGATGTATGGTCACCCTAATTATAAATCATAAAAGCTATGGCATTTCAAGGATTTTGTGTCGCATAGTGAGAGTTTTTTAAGCAGTCAAACAAAGACGTTTTTCTTCAACATAATATTAATTTTGGTACGACCACAGAACTATATAACAGAGAACAACTGTCACCATACAAAGCTCTGCTGAAAAATGGTCCCAAAAGTATTTCCCTCTTCATCCACTGAACTGTATAAGGTCGCGAAATTTAAATTTAGTTTGCCGCGAAATTCAAATTTCACAAGTTTGAGACCAACTTTAGGCGCAAACAAATAACTTTAGGCGCCAACACCATTCCGAAAGTCTATTTTCCTTTGACAGCTCACGGTTTAAACGAGAGGACTATATTTATTTTCATACGGTTATCTTGCTCTTACTTGACTCGTTTTGATTCACTGAACTGTATTGAAAGTGGACCATTTGAGACAGCAAATCGAGCGATCTAGTATATCTATGGGTACGACCAAACGAATAAAAAACAACAAATAGAGATTACTCAAATAAGAAGCTTTTGTGGACGGGAAAATACTTCAATTTATTTAGTTGCCGAATCGCCCGGTCCTCTAACTAATAATCATAGGACCGATTTAACCTAAATTTTGGTAATGTCTCTAGAAGAAAGTGGTTCAAAATTTTGCGTGAAGCACATTTTTTTTAAAAACCGTTGTGTTTTTTCAGCTGTGACTTTTTCTTATTTATTTATATTGAGGAATGTAACTTCAGTATTATTAAAATAATGCTTAAACAAATATTAACACATCAGCATATTTTATTGATAAACTTTTTATATCAATTTTTACAAAAGACAAATATATTCGAAGTTATTTCAAAATTTTGTCTAAATGTGTGAAACCGATTTACGCTAATATTGTCAAGCAATTTTTTGTGATTTTTAAAAGCTGTACTTAATAAAAATTGAGTACTTAATACAAATTGGGGGCTTAACATTATACAAAACTTTGAGTGATCTAAAAAGCCAAGCTTCTTTTTATTTGACACATAAATGATTTTGTAGTTGTAGATTAACATTGGGACCATAATATAAAAAAAATCAACATAGAAAAACTTATTTTCCGATAAGAAAAATCATGTCACACTTTTGAATGAAAATAAATCATTTTCTTGTTTCGTTTCAAATTCGATACCAATAATAGCTTTTGCGGAAATTTGGTAATCTCTTGAAGTGGTACAAATTGACTTTTCCAACTAAATAAAAATTTAAATAGTGAAGACATTGAATATTTTGTGCAATTTTTAATTTTTACTAACTGTGGAGTTTTAAATTTTACATTAATGAATTCTAAATTATGGCTAATGTTTCACTGGCTTCTAGTGGTGAGTTATAATAATTACAATAACAATTAGTTGAACTATATCTCAAGCTGATACAATTTCAGGTCCAAATATCAATTGGTATCTGTGTTGCGAATGAAGAGGAGGTAATTAAATACCTAAAGGATGCTTCAGAATCAATTCTCGAGAGTCAGGAGTTAATTAATTATTTCGATTGGAATTTTAACGATAAAACCAAATTGAATGATGAACAGATGCACTTATACAATGATGCAATTCAGGAAATCGATCGAATTTCCCGTGATATTTTCACGAAATACCACGACAAGAAATTTTCCAATTACGAATTGAATCGCCAGTTAAAATCACTGACGAGTTCACCAATTAAAGCACTTTTTATTGGTGACACGAATCAGGAACTTTTCCATGCGAATGTTGACAAAATTGTAACAAATTTACAGAATCAGAAATTATCTTATAAGGCTGAAGAATGCGATGCTGAAGTTTGTAAAATGATTGAATTAAATTCGGCTGAAAGGGCGCAAAAAATTTTACAAATCAGAAATGCAACTTTGTTGAAACATTATTGGGAACTTTATTTCGCGAGTAGAAATTTTCCGATGGAAATGTTTTGGCAGGCTGTGAATTTTTATAAAAATGAGGCGAGTTCATGTGAGTATTGGAAATATTAGTAGTCTATTCTTCCATTAACCAGTCGAATTTTTGGATTTTTATATCGAAAACGGCCGGTTTTATTAGTATTTCTTCGAAACGGCCAATTGCACTACGGGCAAATACAATTTCCTGCCTTTTTTCTTTAACGCTTTTTACGTATCTCTAACGGTTCTCGCGATTTTGGGACAAAAAAAAAATTTACATATTTTTTCCAAAGCTAAATATTGCAGAGGAAAGTTTTGTGTTGATCACAGTGAATATTTTTAAACTATAAACATTTTACAAAAAAGCAGATATTTTTATATATGTATACATATATGCCCCTTTAGATTCTGGTGGCCACCCACTCGTCACATGGTACCGAGAGTACTTGGAATCAGACACTTCCCAAGAAGCACAAGATTTTTTCGATGAATTATCATCAGTTATCAATCAATTAAGGCCATTATATCAGAAACTTCATGCCTACATCAGACAAAAATTAAGTGCCATTCATCAAGACGCTAAAATGACACCTCGCGATCAAATTCCAGAACATCTGATGGAGCAAATGTTGTTGCAAATTGAGACCAATGAATTCATTAGTGATTTACCAGAACCAGAAAATTCATTTCGAAATATGTCAATTGCTTTGCAACAGAGCGATGGCAACCTGAGATCAATTTTGACGATTGTCAATTCCACATTTGCTTTATTAGGAAATGACGTTATGTACAAGTAAGTTTTCCATAAAAGCTCCAAATTATTTAAAAAATTTCAAAAAAAGAAATGGTGAATTCCAGAGAATTTTGGCACAATGGAATAAAACTAATCGAATCTCCTCCAGGCCATGCATGCGAAAGTAAAGTTCTGAAATCAAAAAATTACATAAGTTTAATATTGTGTAACCGCCGCAATTATAAGGGAATTGTTGATTCATTTGAGAAAATGTTTGAAGTTCTCCATGCGATGAACACTCAAGATCTGCCGAACGGATTGAATAGAGAAGCATGTCCAGGATTTACTGAAGGAATTGCTCGTGGCTTGTTGATATTTCAACCCAGAAGATATCAGAAACCAGTCCTGCAACATAGGACTTTTGTTCAAGTATCTGTGAATAATTTTAGTACAGATTATTGTTATTAAAAGTCAATATTTTTGAGGCTTTAGCTCTATTTAAACTGTATCGCCACTACATTTATGAAACATTATGGAAGGACATCCTTCAGGGCTCTGTCGAACAGAGCAATTTTAACTGCCATTATTGGAAACTGCAAGGTGAAATAGCTGGAATTCGGCCACCCGTTGTACGGTCAAATGCCATCCCAGATATTCCAGTTGACTTTATTGAAAATATTCCACCAAAAGGACAAAATACAAAGTGAGAAAAGTAATTATTTAAACGTCTTACTTGAAACTAATTTTTTTTTTGTGTTTTTGAAGGCATCTAATCTCGTTTATCGTTGCTTTTAAATTTGAAGAATGGTTTGAGACAATGTTCCGGAGGTCTGGTGGATTATCTTTACAGTATTGTGAATTTCTGTTTTAATTTCATTTAGAAAAATATACAGAAAATTTCTTCTTCAAATTTTATAGACATATCATGACTCGTGGTTACATAAAACCATGGAGAAAACTAGACGATGTTTATGGTTACTTTTTGAAATTAAATGCAAATAATATAAACGGATATTTTGATGACTTAAGTAAGTGGTTGGAAAAAGAAAACTTGAAAACCCTAGCGCCGACAGGATGGGATCCGAAGACATGTAAGCAAAAAATAAAAAATAAATATCTAGTGATTTCTTGTAATATATTCTTCCACATTTCTAGATTGCGTTGGATAATTCATTGAATTTTTAAAATTGTGAACTTAACAATTTTTGTATATATTCTGATTTGAAATTGTTTATCTTAAAAATATGATTATTTTTTATAATTTTTATAAATGAAGTTTTTTAGATTTCTAATAAAAAATTATGCAGTATCTTACTTTAAATCAAAAAGCGCCAACATTTAATTAAAATAATTCTAATATAAAACGTAAGGAAAACTACAATTGGAAGTGGGCGATACATAAATACTCTAATTTAAAAAAAAAAAAAAACAATTGGTACGGCGGTGGGGAGAAGGATTGGGGCTATTGATTTTTGATGTATGAAAGAGTTATGTAAAATTATATTCTAAATACATTTCGTTTTAACGAATATTTCGATACGATGCATTGTTTTCGAGAAAATTATAAGAAACTGTGTTACAATAAATGGTTGAGAGAGGAAATTACAATAAATGGTTGAGAGAGGAAGGAATGGTCCGATTTTTCCCGTACAAAAAATTACCCTTCCTAAAATAATAAAAAAAAACGTCACCCTAATTTTTGCAATTTCGAAATTTCCGCTTCGTTGGCGCTGATCCATCTCCATCATTTGTCACTCTTTTCGCGTCTTTGCTTTCCTCTGCTATAGAAAGAAGGTATTGTACCGACTCGAGAACGCGCGCAGATAGAAACTTTCTCATCAGTACGAATTCCGTTTCAGGCAAAATTATGAGGATGTCCGCGTATTTTTCTGTCGGTCTGCCCGTTTTACATATCTTAAATAACTCGAGGTCGTGTTGAGCTAGCAACTTGAAATATGTTGTAAATGAGTTTTACGAAAATTGTAGTTTTCGATTAACTTTTGGAGAAGTAACGTTAGCTATTGCAGGTATTTCCCATATAATTGAAAATTTCTAGAAAAACCATGCGCTTTTGGAAGAAAAATGAATATAACATAATTTTAAAAAATATAAAATTTTCCACATTCTTTAACGGTTTCTACGTATCTTCAACGCTTCTCGAGATATTTGAAAAAATATTACTTCTTATATATTTTTCCGAAACTAAATATTGCAGAGGAAAGTTGTGTTGATTACAACTGATGTTTTTATATTGGAGTTTGACCACCGACACACTAACGTAGATTCCCTCTGTTATTCGCTCCTTATATCTGGAACTAAAACTTTAAAACGCCTAGAAGTAGACAAAAGTTTTTAAAAACGCCTAGAAGTAGACAAAAGTTTTTGGAAAACATTTTCGAAGCATATAAGCCAATAAAATCTGTTCAATAATTTTAAATTAGTTTAAACTTTGGACCTGCTAATCAATCCTTCAATTTAATCACAAATTCAGAAATGGTGATGGCGGACAATACGTAAAACAAAATCTAAGCTAGATCAAAATATTTTTCAAAAGTTAGGAAAATTTATTTTGTTAATTTTCCATAAATCGTTTTGTTATGCCCCAACTAACAAATTCTAAATCTTCTATATTATTCTGATTATACAACATTTCTTAGCTTAACTAATTCAAAATTATTTAAAATTAAAAAATTGAAAAAAAATCGGTTGAGAGAGTAAAGACATTTCAAAATCTTAGAAAATTATTGTTAAACATTTTAATCACTTGCCCTTGTGCCCAATTTTTTACACCACATTTTACATTATCTCCTAAAATTACATACAACAGTGGTTAAAAAAATCCAAGAAAGAATCGTTTTCCGTTTTTTATATCAATTATGAAAAGCTATGAATACAAATAGTTGATATCAAGCACTCAAAGTCTTACTACGAGACTTCATTCATGACCAATGCCAATTATTATGACTTAATTTTAGAGATAACCCCTAAATTACAATACTACAAAATACGACTATCAAGATATTTTATTACTACACGAAGTACGTAACTCGAGAAAATGTTTTCTAAATTTTACTTAGAAGTCGAAACAAAAATAGTTGCCAGTTGAATATAAAAAACCAAGAAAGATCAAATGAGAATTCTGAGAAAAATATTCTAATATTGATAAGAGTAGTCCGTCCTCAGTTCAGACCAGTTGAAATTATTTTCAGTTGGAAAAACGCATTTTAATCTGATTTTTTCATTTTATTCGAAAACATACGGGAAATCGACCTTGGCTTAATTACGTTTAATAATAATAAAAAATATATATTTCAAAGTGCGCAAAAAAAGACATTGAGAAAATTTGAATTTTCCCGCCGCAGTGAAGGTGAAAAGTATCAATGTGAAAACAATTATTTAGAAAGTGTTGAGAAATTTTTAAATATGAGGTTAAGTGTGGTTATTGTCGCAATCACACTAGCATTTGTAAGATTTGAATTATATCTAAATTATGGTTTCAAAAATTCAAGGGATTTTTTTTTTGTTATTTCAATTTTTTAGTTGCATTCATGTTCCGGCGTGTACGTAACACTAACAGAACAATCTAAGGCGAAATCTTTCATAGAAAATGCAACAAGGACTATTTTGCAAAAGCAAGAAATTATTAATTATTTCATATGGAATTTCGAAAGTAACGGTCAATTATCAGCACAACAGCAAGAACTTCTGAGTGATGCCGAAGAAACCATCAGAAGTACACTGAAAGAAATCTATCAGAAATATCATGGGTTGAGTTTCTATGAACCGGCGTTTGGACGTCAAATTCATTCCTTGATTAGTGCTCCTCAAAAAGCTCTATTTTTAAACGATACGGACTACAAAAAATTCGTCGATGCAAGTAATTTGGTTTTACTGGATTTAAAGCATCAAATGGTTGCATTACCTGTGGATCCAAAGTGTTTAACGATCGATTGTACAAAAGTTAAATTGAATTCTGTTGAAAGAAATGAAAAGATTTTAAAAATGGAGAACGCCACAGATTTGAAACATTATTGGGAGATATTTTATTCGAATAGAAAATTTTTGCAACAGGATTTCGATGATTTTATCAAAATTTTCATTGAAGGTGCTTCACAAGGTAAATTTTACAAGCCATTTTATTACACTACACGTCAGGATTTTGTAACAACTCGGTAACCTAATGTTTCTCTTCCCTCTTACCCCCTCCTCTGGCATCATAGAAGTCGTTGTATCAATTTTGATCTTGTTTTGATTATTATGCGGGTGGTCCTTTAAGGGAAAGTTTCCAACACTAAAATTAACCCCACTTGGCTTTGCCCACTCTCTCTTCTGATGCTTTTAAGGTATTTTGTTCCAGTTCTCAACATAAGATATTAGCAACCCGAAACCGTAAACTCACTACGATCCATCACACCCCCTGCTTTTCCCACCAATTAAAACTTTTAATTGTTTTTTTAAATTTTACTCTTTTAGAGTCCGTTGGAAAACCATTGACCATTTGGTATTCTGAATATTTGGATGCAAATCCTTCACAAAAGGATGCCACGGATTTGATTGCTGAAATGTCGAATGTTTTTTATCAACTTGAGCCACTCTACAAGGAACTGCATGGATTCTTAAGAGCAACGTGGATAAGAAAACATCCAGACGCGAATATCGGCGTAAGAGATAAAATTCCGGAACATTTAGTTGAGCAATTGCTTTTACAAATATCCAATGATGAAATTCTATTTGAACTACCAGATCCTCAAACCGGATATCCGGCCATAACAGAAAAGCTTAAATCGAATAAATATAAAACACATGATATTTTAAAAGTAACAAACGATTTTTATAACACACTACGAATGGAAGATGTTTATGAGTAGATGATAATATTATGAAGCTTTAAAATATATTTTATTAATTCAAACCTTTTTCCAGAGAGTTTTGGAATTCGGGGACAAGAAAATCAAGGAAACCACTTGACGACTGTAGTAATACTCTTTTAAAAGCTCAGGACTACATCAGTTTGAAATACTGCGATAATCCAACATTTAGAGGGTATTTTGATTCCTTTAAAACAGCAGCACAAATACGATATTCGGTGATCTCAAAGAATCAAAAACTTGGATTAGATCGGGAAACATGTCCTGGATTTGGAGATGGTATTGGTTTGGCAGCAGGTTTGTCGGGAACATCACAATTTTATATTGAGAAACTAGGATTAGATTCACATGTGGATTATGTCAACAAAAGACCTAATCAACTATATGTTTTGGTAAAAAAAAATATAGATTAAAAATTTCTAATATATATTAAAAAAATTTTTTTTAAATCTTTAGGCGCTGCAATTAATAAAACTGCATCGGTATTTCGTTTATGAGCGACTTTGGACAGATATTTTAAGCGGCAATATTCGGGATACAGATGAGATCAATTGTCACTATTGGCGCCTTCAAGGAGAAATTGCTGGTGTGAAGCCTCCATTAATGAGGTCTCATAATTTCTGGGATGTGCCAGAAGAATTTTTAGATAGAATTCCACCTAAAGGGCAAAATACTAAGTATTAAAGCTTAAGCTTAACATTTTTGATCACTTCAATCTTTAATTGTGTTTAATTAGGGACATCGTTTCATTTATTGTGGGCTTTCAAATTTATAAGAGTTTCTGCCGATTGAGTAATTTAGATGTTAGTCACGAGGGACATAACACTTTAAATAGTTGCGATTTCTCTGGAAAAGATGGCCTAGGAAAAATGTTGAGGTAAAAATTTATCCTAAACATATTTTTCTTAAAATAAAAATTTAAATCCTTGCTTTTTAAAAGGTTACATACAATCGTATATTTTCTTTGGGGACCGTAATTTTTTTTCAAAATATTAAGATCCAAAAAGTTTTCTCTTTTAATAGAAACGAATTAATTTTTTTAAGATTTTAGTTAATATTTACACACACGTAACTCCGGTGGCAATACAATATGCATGAAAAAACAAAATGGCGGCTGTGAGGCGAAATGTTGTTTGTATTAATTATTCCAAGTGAGGGGTTAAAAGAATCAAAAAATATTTTTTTTAAAGAAGAGCCTCTATTAAAAAAATGTGCTGAAAATTTTGGGTGTTGTGTATCAGAAATAAAAGCGAGATAAAAGCATAAAACATCTCGCTTCAGAAATAAAAGCGAGATAAAAGCATTAAAAAAACATCTAAAAGCATAAAAAAACATCTTGCTTAAGAAATAAAAGCGAGATAAAAGCATAAAAAAACATCTCCCTTCAGAAATAAAAGCGAGATAAAAGCATAAAAAAACATCTAAAAGCATAAAAAAACATCTTGCTTAAGAAATAAAAGCGAGATAAAAGCATAAAAAAACATCTCGCTTAAGAAATAAAAGCGAGATAAAAGCATAAAAAAACATCTCGCTTTTATTTCTGATAAACAACGCCTACATTTTTTTTCCTTTTTAGTACATTTTTTTTTCCTTTTTAGTACATTTTTTTTAAAATAATTTTTAGCAAAGTAATGGGCTTTGGCTTTGAAAAGCACTGGAGACAAGAATTAAAGGCCCTAACAGATGAGCGACAATTAAATGGTTTGGCAATTGCGGATTATTTTGAACCATTGAAATTACATTTACAACGCCTTAATTTGGAGCAAAGAGTTCCCGTTGGATGGGAAGCTCGAACAGGTATAAATATTCAAAATCTATAAATTAGAAAACGTCGAAGAAGGAAACCATAAAAAATCATTTTGGTTTTTTTTCAGATTGCAGTCAATATAGCTTGACCACTAATCCACAATAGACGCTGAAAAACTATTTTACGTACAAATTTACAAGCACTAAATAAATACTTGAGATCAAACCTACTGTTAGTTTCTTTATTTATTCGTTTTTCGAGATTTTAAAGTGTGGAAAGCCCCGAATTTCCATAAAATAATTCAGGGCACATTTTCGCCTTTTCAGAGCATCGCCCCACCTCCCCCTCTCCCATAACAATTGTTCATGATTGTCCGTGTGGGATTTATTGCCACCGTCACACTACCGCAAACTCCGTCCCACGTAAATGTGTGACACATTTTATTTACAGCCCGTAATGTTAAAAACCATAAAAAAATTATTAAAGGTTCAGAAGATAGTGAGGGAGGGGGTTAATTTTGGTTTTGAAAAATGTTTCTTGAAAGGCTGTAGTCAAAACCTGATCCAATTTTTTTTGAGTTTTTTTTCTGCTACATGCAATTTTTATCTTTTAAATCCGATTTTGCCTTGTCCAAGCCTTGCTATTTACGAAAAATGCAGCTGTTTCAAGTTTCTAGCTCAATGCTTTGGAAAGTTATGCTTTTCACGGACCAATAGGCAGACGGACGGACAGATAGGCGGACGGACATGCTCATTTTTGTATTAGTTAATTTTTTTTATCAAAATCTAATATACTCCTAATATAGAGTATCAAAAAAGACGTATTTTATGATAATTTATCTCTGGCTTTCTTTTCAGTAAATAAAAAGGTTTAATGAAAAATATATGATTTCTTTCTGATTTTTATACGCGTATGGTGAAACCAAAGGGTATATTAACTTTGCCTTACCGTTTGTAACGCCAAGATCCCGTCATCACACAAAAAAATGAATTACGCCAGTGTATTTAGAATGATAAAAAAAAGTTCAATTTAGCATGTCCGTCCGTCCGTCCGTCTGTCTGTCTGTCTGTCTGTCCGTCTGTCTGTCCGTCTCTCTGTCTGTCGCGCGGATTGCGGGCGCACGGATTGAGCTAGAGACTTGAAATTTTGCGCAGATCCGTTTTTCGTAAAATGCGAGGCTAAGTTCGTTAATGGGCAAAAATGGACCATTAGGGGGGTACCCACCATATGAACGAAAACGATTTTAGCAAATATCTCAAAAACGGTGGATCTTATCGAAAAAGTCCAAGAACAAAAGTTATTTAGGATATGATTCTACATAAAACCCCCATACATCAAAATCCGATTGGAATAAATTTTAAAAAATCTTATTGGAAAGTTTGACTTCAAATTGGAATTTTGGTATAACTGTTCGAATTTTGATACGAATATCACCATACGGGTCTCCAATGATTGCCAGATTGGCAATTATAGCTTTTGTTATGTTTTGTTTTGCTTTTTAAATCTATTTTCTAATTCTCAGGAAACGTTTTTATACAAAAAGTATTTTTCTGATTTTATAAAAACATTCTTGGTACTAAACGTCCTCCGAAATATTTCGACATTTTCCAGTGGCGTAGCTACAATTTTTTGGGTGTCCAGAATAAACGTATGAAAAGTTGTAGAATTTTTTTGGGCTCCATTTTCGGACATCAATGCTTTCTTCTCTATTCCAAAATAATTCACTTCAAAAAGCGAATTTTTGAAGTATTTCCAATGAAGGCCTCGATAGCAAACCAAGACTGTTAATTAAAAAATTTAATCTTATTTTGGGTCAACAAAAGGTCCATTACTATCATCGTGATGAAAAAGTTTTGTATAAAAAATATTTTCAATTTAATCGGTTGAGTAAATTCATCTCATTCTATCTCAATTGAAAGAAATATGTTAAATTATTTGACAGTCTCATTTTAGTGACACGGAAGCGGAGGGCATCCATAATTGTGTATGTTTTATAGTAATTACAAAAGCTTAGGTAATTTTATTTAGAGTAAATATCTATAAAAAGTTTGTTTATTATCAATATTTGTGGGCGAAACGAAAAACTTCAGAAATATTTTAAAAATCTGGTTTTTGTTATTTTTGTATTCACCACATAAAATTTTTACTATGAAATTTTGGGGCCGTTGGTCATCTGGGAATATTTTTACTTCCCTCTTATTGGTGATCTTGAATTGAAATGGTTTCTTAAAGAACAAAAATATTCCAGAGGACCAATAAGTACTAAAATTTCTAAGCAAAAATGTGGTATTTGTTTTGAATTTTCAATTCGGTTATTCGAATTAGTTATATTAAGTAGTAGAAAGTGATACTAATGATATGAAAATGTGATGAGAGTAGAGAACTAAAAAATTTGAAAATATTTGGCAAAACAAATAAAATTCTATAACATAAAATGTTTAAAATGTTGTGTTTTCAGAATGGAGATAAAATTTCAACACATTTCTCTAATTACAATTCTGATACTAGTAAGTAAAACAAATGGTAAAAATCAAGTTTAATGGAAGTACAAAAAACTTAGTTTAATCTTAGCTCCTGCAATAGTCAACATCGTCCAAATGAAGAGATCGTACGGAACAACATCAATCGGTTCACCGAGAATTTATATCAACTTTTATCGATAGTCCAGTACTACAAAATGAATCCAACGTACGTTTTCAGCCGTGAAGACTCGTGGACATTTTCAAATTCAGGACTGCAAATGCGAAATATTCTTCAAACCATTAAGCGTCACTATGGAAATGTTACATTTTCGGATGTAAATTTGAATCGGCAAATCCAATCGCTGATAAATTCACCCCTAGCGCCACTTACCCTTACCGATGTTGAACTACAAAGATTAATTGCTCTGTATATTCAGCTGACGAGAAATGAAAGCATGCAGCCCAAGGAAATCGAATACAAAAGCAATCCTAGCTGCCAAGGACCAAATTGTTCAACAACAAAATTGGGTACTGAGGAGAGAAAAGAAGTGGTACGAAAATTAAAAGATGCTACCGACATTCGCTACTATTGGGAGAACTTATTCTCGAATAATTTCACCAAAAATACTTTTGAAGAATTTCTCAACATGTACAAAAAGGGATATCGAAGAGGTAGGTGCTTTGACAGCTCAGTTTAGTGTATTTTCAATTAAGTTTGCTATTTCTGTTATTTTCCTTAAAATATTCAAACCGATTGACCCAACCAGCATAGCGTAGTGCTGAGAAATTTAGAGAAATTGTGGGGTAAAACCCATGAAATATTTAGGGTATTCATGAAACCAGATATTTTTATGCGGCAAGTTTCATGAAAGCACTTTTCAAATAGTTTGTGACAATCGTTCAGTAGTTTGTGACACTCGACTTTATATTAATTTCTTCAAAAATCAATATGTTAGTAACAAATATTGCGCTATATTCATTCCAAATACAACCTTTCTAAATATTCGGTTTAATTTTGGCTGAAGCCGAAGTTTGTCCGAATGTGTGATTTTTGGCCGAAGCCAAATAATCAGCCGGACTCTAGAAATATTGTTACTCACTTTTTGATACCGGAATCGGATTCAGCGACCCCAAAACCCCCCGGAAAATTTGGGTGGACAAAGTAATGAAAATATTGTCTCCCCACCAAAGTTATGTATGTGTGCAAAATTTCAAGTTAATCGGATGGGTCAAATAAAAATTAGATTACGAAATTTGGCCCTGACATAATAATACAAGAACAAACAAGTGAAACCATAAAAAAAATTGGGATTAAAATAAGTTAGCAATACCTGTTAGCAATACAAAAAAAGTTCTATACCAATCTAATAAAACGAATGTATTATTTTGCTACTTGAGTCGATGATTGTTGAATTTAAACAAAAAAAATGCTAAAAAGTTGCCATTTTCGTGATTCTCAGAATTGGCTGGAAATACATTGGGCGCTTGGTATGCAGAATATGAGGATGCAAACTTCCTTGAAGAAATCTCAAAAGCGGTTCGACAAGTCCGACCTTTATACGAACAACTCCATGCCTATTTACGGAATGACTTGCGAAAGAAGTTTCCTGGAAGTCAAATCAACCCTCGGGACCCAATTCCGGAGCATTTCCTTGAGCAAATATTTCTTTGGATAGAGGATTCCGACTATGGCCTCGAATATCCCTACCCAAATGATAGATTGCTCAATGTAACGGAAGTAATGCGACACCAGCACTGGACAAGCAGGAAGATCCTTGATGTTAGCAACGATTTCTTTGAGTCTCTTGGAATGCGAGAGACCTTCAGGTAACCTTTATCTATATTTATGTTTGTTGTTGTCCTGTTCTGTAATAAACGAAGGTAGATTTCCTTTTGGTTTCCAAACTTTATTGAGATTTTTTTTCCATTTCAGTGAATACTGGTATCCGAAGAATTTACAATTACCGAATGCGATGTGCCACAATTTAATTCATGCAATGCGTGATGAATATACGTTGCAGTATTGTCCCGATATTGATTATCGGGCATTTTTGAACGCACATATGACATTTGCAAAGATCCGCTACATAATGCAAAGTGGAGGACTTGCAATGGGATTGAACAAGGAGCCAAGTCCTGGTTTCGGGGATGGTATCGGTATCGCTGCAGTCCTTTCCGCAATTTCCCCAAAACATTTAAATAAATTGGGATTGATGACTCACAGTAATCTGACCAGGAAACAAACTATTAATCAGCTTTACGATATCGTAATTTTTGCAAAAAAAATGTCTTTGATTTTTTAATAAAATGACATTATAAAAACAATTTTTAAAGGCATTCGATTCTCTGTGGGGATTGCAAAGACTTTTCGTGTATGAAAAATTCTGGACTGATATTCTCCTCGATAACATTATCGATTCCGACTACAATTGTCACTTTTGGAGGCTTCAAAATGACTTGGCTGGTATCATGCCACCAGGAGATCGAACGTCCGATCAACTCGATTTACCTGAAGAATTCTACCAAAACATCCCTATCACTGGTCAAAGTACAAAGTAAAAAAAAAGTTTTGTTAACATGAAAAACATTCTTATGAAAAAAAAATCCCCTGCAGGAATATTATGAAACTCCTTCTCGGTTTTCAAATATTTAAAAGTTTCTGCCTGTCGACAGGACAATATGTACCTGGAAATCCATCGAAACCACTGCACGCGTGTGATTATTCTGGGGACAAGACAATTGGCTCCAAACTCAGGTTAATTAATTATGCCTCATTTACTGATGAATTATTTAAATAAATTTTATGAAAATACCTTTTAGTCATGCAATGTCCCTAGGACGAACAAAGTCATGGCGTGATGTCCTTGAAGTTTTAACAGGTGAAAGGACATTAAACGCCGGAGCAATTTTGGAATATTTTCAACCGTTGCAAGTTTGGCTGGAAGAAGAAAATCGAAATAATAATGCCGAGGTCGGATGGATTACAGTTGATAGTAAGATTTTGAAAGTTTTGTTTGAAAAAAAAAATTATCCTTAAAACGTTGTGTTTTTATTTATTTTCTCATTCGAAGGATGTAAATCGAAGCCAAGAAATACAACATCAAATCCTACCAATGGATATCGTGAGGAATGGTCATGGACGTGGACTACAGCGCAATAGATTAACAATTTTAATCACGAATATTTTTAGCTGTAATTCATAAATTAATATCATTTTAATATAAAAAGTGTGTTTTTCTTTCGGAAAACGTTCTGAAAAATACATATTTTTTAAAATAGAAGGTTTGTCTTTATTTTTTAAAAACTTTTCAGGCCAGGCTTTTGTTCCAAGAAAATAAGTATTTTTAAAAAAAAAAATATGTTTTTTTTTTACATGAATATCATGTTTTTTCAATTTTTTACACCTACCCATAATTATTTAAAAAAAATTGAATTATTTGTATTTGTTATGTAAAGAACTAACCTTTATTTTTCAAAGAAATAAAAGTTAAAAATTCATTTGGTTTGAACCAGTCACAACTTTATGTCAATTGTACGAATTTGCATGAAATACAGTGATTCTATATACGGCATTTCTATTTGAAACGTATCTAGGCGTACCGAACGTATCGAACCAAGTAGGACTGGGTTTCCTCAATTAAGGTTTTGTAATAATTTTCTTCTTACTGTATGCACCTACAGTTTTTTGGAATCATTAAATAAAAAATTGTATTTAAACTCACAAAATAAAATTAGCAAAAATATTCCTATGTAAACCAACATGAAGAAAAACTCTTCAAATTGAAAATAAGAGTTTTATCATCAATTTAGCCATTCTAATAAACTTCAAAAATTAGCATAAGTTCACAAAAGAAAACAACGTAAATTAGAAACAAAAATAGAATTCTTCAATAAAAAAATTTTTTTATG
Organism: Chrysopilus asiliformis; assembly: GCA_964034945.1. NCBI lineage: Eukaryota > Metazoa > Arthropoda > Insecta > Diptera > Rhagionidae > Chrysopilus > Chrysopilus asiliformis. Next base: position 98,276,208 of record OZ035961.1, read on the forward strand.
TGATAATAATTTTCTAAAAAGCTTGAGGCAAATCAACATTTTTACAAAAATAATCGTATGAAAAAAATTCTTATCAAAATGTGGGTTAATTTTGATCCCATAAATTTGTTTATTCAGAAAATTACAGTTCCAAATAAATTATATGTAAATTCACAGCATTTTTATTCACTTTAATAGTGATGTTTTGACACCGACCTGCAAAATCAGTTCTTTTTCCACAAAATCTCCAGGAGATTTACGATTTTTCTATTCAAATTATTTATGTTAATCGCCTTAAACGAAGTCATTTGAGGTCAATCAATTTTTATATCAACAAACATCTCGTTAAGATTCTTAGGTAAAGGTTTTGAGAATGTTATAAAACGGCAGAAATTCACAATAAATTTTTAGTTGCATATTCTTTAATCCCGTGGTCAGTATTGACATATTTAGGTTTTTTGTTTACAAAATACAATAAACTTTCAATATGGAAGTTAGTTTAAGGTTGCTAGTGAATTTTATTTGGATTTTAAGTTTAACGAATTCGGTAATTCTTTATTACAAGAAAGTTTAAAAGTTTCTTTTCCTACTTTTGAATATAACTTATAGATAGTTCGATGTTCAGTTATAACCAGTAAGGAATTAAATGCAGAGGAGTTTTTGCAAATTGCCACGAAGGACATTATTCCAGTCCTATCGGAGTTAGAGTCCTTTGAATGGCTTGGATTTAATTTATTTACTAGTGAGGACGAAATGAATTTTGAAAATGCCAGAAATAGATCAATCAATGATATTTACGAACTTGTTCATGGCGTAAGAAACTTTGATCTCGAAACGATTTCGAATGAAGAGATTCGACGCCAGATGAAGTTAATATCGCAATATGGATGGAATAATCTTAACTACAGTGAATTAACGGCTGCGAATATGCTGCAGGAACAAATGGTTTTCTCCACATTGTCAAAGAATTTCTTCGAAAATGCTCGATTTATGGGTGACGAAGCTTTGGCCAACTATTGGACACAATTTCATGATATATTTGGGAATATGGCAAAAGATATGTTTAGGGATTATGTTCGATTCTACCAAAAGGCAGCAAGTTCATACGGTAAAAACAAAAATTTATGCTGAAAAAAAAATTAATTTACTTACAATTTTGTAGAATCTGTGTTGCACATGCACTACAAATACTATGAGGATCCAAATTTCCTAGAAGAACTTACTGCGGTTATTGAAGCATTACGGCCACTTTACGAAAAGGCTCATTACAACGTGCGAACTTCTTTCTATGGAGATAGCGTTAAGAATGTGTCTAGCAGTGAAGATCCACTAAGATTTGATAAAGTCGAATTATTGATGGGAAATTACGTGGCAAGAGATTTACCTTTGGAAGGTTTTCGTGTCGTAAATTCGCATTTGCAGAAAAATAACATCACATCTACGAAGATGCTGAAAATTGCAGGAGATTTTTTCAGTTCTTTAGGTTTGGCGGTTCCGTAAGTGATTTAAGATTAAAGGGGAAACAGGTAGAATATTTTTCCGTTTAACGTCAAGTTAATGATCCTTCTTTACCTTACTTTAAATATAAAAGTTTGTAAGATAAACATTTTTGTCTGTCTTTAGTAACATTTTATAAAAACATCCACGCTGAAACATTTTTCACCAAATTGTTGCTCATGAAATTCTCTACTCACCTATGAACTTAAATGCGTTTCTAAATAAGAAGATACGAGACAGTGCAGACTTCTGCAATGATTTCCTAAAAATAAGCAATTGTTCCTATAATTTTGGAAAATTTCCAAAAAAGGCATGAGTTTTCCTTTTGCTTGGCAGTCATTACCAAAAAATTTCACTGTCTCGGATATTCCTATTTTTTGTATACTCAGAAAAATTGAGGCTAACTCGACGACCTACATACGGCGTAATTGGCCTCGGGCAGGTGCGCGGTCGCCTGCATGAGGGAAAGTAAAACTGTGTTGACCTGTGGTCGGAGAAATTCTGAAATTAAGCCACCAGCAGGTGAAGTAGGGCATTGGGAGCTGCACGAGTTGAGCTTAGATAGGCATTTTGAGGATGTAATGTCATGTAATGGAAACCTCTGTAAGCCAGCTAGCGGTCAGAGTTAACCTGACAAAAAGTTGACCTGGACATTTTTCTGAGTGTAGGAACCTGTCGTATTATTTCTCTCTTTTTAAAAAATAGCATAAAATGGTAACAGGGAGAAAAAGAATTCAAGCTAAAGGGTGGTTAAATTTTAAGGGCCGATGTTGAATGTGAACCACACCTAAACGTCAAGTTTTTTTCTGCATTTCATTTGACATTTCTCAATTTCAGACTAACTCAATTTGAACCATGGAAAGATACACAATCGAGCAACGCGTTAAAGTTATTCAGGCTTAGTGTGGCTGAAGAGCCGTCCACCTCAACTCGTCGTCGTGCCCAACAATTGCACCTCCCACGCTCGTCGTTGATGAACATTATGCATAAAGACTTGCATTTACACGCTTACAAGGTGCAATTGACTCAAGAACTAAAGCCTCTTGACCATTTCAAGCGTCGTCAATGGTCAGAATGGTGGCAAGAAATGGCAACAGTGGATGATCAATTTTCGAAGAAAATCATCTTCAGTGATGAGGCACATTTTCATAATAAGCCTGAATAACTTTAACGCGTTGCTCGATTGTGTATCTTTCCATGGTTCAAATTGAGTTAGTCTGAAATTGAGAAATGTCAAATGAAATGCAGAAAAAAACTTGACGTTTAGGTGTGGTTCACATTCAACATCGGCCCTTAAAATTTAACCACCCTTTATATTAAAAAACGGAGATTTTTTGACAAAATAATTTTTTGCCCTCTTATTTCTACAGAAATATCTTTGAAAACGGACTTAAAACCGCAGGACCGCGTTCGCCATGTTTTAACCGAGTCTACAACATTCATACCGGACAAAAACTTGAAAATTGCCCCCAGGCGGATATTTTTGGATATTTTGATGCTTTCCGAAGCATGACTCATTTGGAATCTCTTGGATATCGAAAAGATTTGCCATTTGGTCTGAATTTTGAGCCTTGTCCTGGTTTTGATGCTGCCATCCAATTCGCTTCAATTTTATCGGGAACATCTTTTAATTATTCCTCAGAAGCAGGACTTTTTGAAGATCCAAAATATCATGCGTCCGTAAATTATTTGATGGTAATTTGAAGATTTTATCAGGAATTTTTGCAACTTGTTTTTATGATTTTGTATTGTCTCTAGTCAATTGGAACAGTAATGAGAATTTATCAAATGTTTGTAAATGAGAAATTTTTCGTTGATGTGATAACTGGGAAAATTGAATATGAAAATTATAATGAGGCTTACTGGAATTTACAAAAAGAAATTGCTGGAATTGTACCACCGGTTGATCGGGATAATACACATTTTGATGTGACACCGCTATTTATACGAGGATTACCGGATTTGGGTTCGAGGTAATTAAAAACAATTTTTTTAATGACTTAAAATAAAAGTGTTTCCTGTTTTTTGAGTTTGGATAATTAGAGTTAGATTCAGCTTGAAAAAACTTCAAAAAATGTTCACATTACAAAAAAAAAGAAAAATAATAAGTTCTATGGTGAAATTTTAGATACATCGTCGGTGTTGTATTAGGCTTTCAATTTTATGAGGCGTTCTGCAATATGGATGAAACTTACAAGGAAACCGGGGAGCCTTTGCATGAATGCAACTTTGCTGGAAATCATAAAGTTGGGGAAGTTTTGAGGTAAAAATGTTATTTTATTTTTTATAAATTTTTTTATTAATATTTTTCATATTTTCCAACAGAGAAATGCTGTCTATTGGATCCAAGAAACCATGGCGCGAAATTATTAGACCAGTTATTCCGGATGCCAAGCTATGTGCGGGTCCTATGTTAGCGACGGTTTCACTTGAAAAGCCCCAGGAAGATTGATTAAACTTTTTAGAAAATTTAAATATTGTTAAAACTATTAAAAAATTATAAAAAAAAGTGTTTGTAAAAAATTATTTTTTTGATAATTCTCCTTAACCTCTAGAGCAGTGGTTCTTAACTTGGGTTCGATCGAACCCTAGGGGTTCGGTGAATCAGTCTCCGGGGTTCAGCGGAGATCAAAACACACACTTTTTGTTTGCCGAGAGTTCAGTTTAGCGACAATGACGTTAGAGATTTTTCGTGTATAGGGAGGGGTAGATAGAAGCATCCCCTATCCAAAATGGGCATTTTTAGCCGTCGCTCCCCCCCGTTCCCCCTCCAGGTCTCATCAAACTTTGTATGAAACTTTGGGGGGGGGGGTGGTAGGGGGGTGTGTGGTACCTCAAATGAAAGGTATTGAAGAGTACATTCCAAAAATATATAGAACGGTAGGGTTCCCCCCTCCCATTGATTTATACGTCATCGAAAAAAGTGGAATTCGTGAAGGAGGGGGGAAAGACGAAATTTTTTTTTACCAAAAACTGCGCTTGATACTCCAGATAATAAAATGCAAAGAATCATAAAAATATCTCAACCCGTTTTCAAACAACATCAAAAAGTGTGAGGCGAGTTTTCGCTGAAAAAATCAAGAAAAACGAGGCGCGGCGGTGGGAAAAAGTGGGATGTGGCTGAAAAGCTTGTTCGGTCTGGGGGGTCCGCTAGCGCGGACCCCTGGCTCACAAGTAAAATTGGTTTGTAGCTCAAGTTTTTTTTCGTCAGAAAAGTGAGGTTATATGAAAATTTCAAAATAAAATTTTGTAATTAAAACTGCGTCAGCAGTAATTTCAAACCACTTTTATAAGGTTTGCGAACCGAAATTGTGCTATTAAAAGTAGTTTTGTTGCAAAATTCCACTTTTTTTCGATGGGGTATAAATCGAAAGGTGAGGGGGGAAACTCTACCATGCTATATATTTTTGGAATGCACTCTTAATTACCTTTCATGGTACCACACACCCCTCTACCACCCCCCAGTAAAAAGTTTCATACAAAGTTTGAGGACCCCTGGAGGGGGCAAGGGGGGCGAGCGACGGCTAAAAATACCCATTTTGGATAGGGGATGCTTCTATCTACCCCTCCCTATATACGAAAAATCTCTAGCGTCATTGTCGCTAAACTGAACTTTAGCCTTTTGTTTGTATGTGAAAATCATGTTATTTGTTCTTTAATGGTTTTGTTCATTTTGTGCACCTATGTATAAATATATACCTATGTTTTGAATTTGAAAAAATCATATTTTATTTTTCCCATTAAGAAGGGTTCGGTGAACGCGCATATGAACCTGGTGGGGGTCAGTACCTCCAACAAGGTTAAGAACCACTGCCCTAGAGCCACAGAGAAATAGCAAACATGTTGTCCCGTGCTATACACGAAAAAAAATTTTTTTTAACTTATTCGCAAACGTTAGTATACGAGGAAAACACAAATCATAATGACTAAAGCACACTGAAACTATTTAAAACCAGTTCAAATCTGCTACTGGAGTTTTATTATGCATCAGGATATATAATTTTGTATGTGGTACCATTTCAAAGCTTTTATGCAGCAATGGAAGTCGAGCAATGGAAGTGTCAGTTAATCGCCATTGAGATCAAAACCGAAGGTTGATTGAATTTTATTTTTGCACTAATTCTGGAACTGGTCAAGAGTTGATAACCTTCGGATCAGACATCAAAATTTACCGCTTCCAAACCGTTGATTTTTCACAATATTTCCACAATATTTCTTTTTTGTTGTTTTCTGATCATGGATTTTACTTTACCAGCCTTAAAAATGTACTTTTCGTTGAAAGTAAGCATAGAAAGATTTTACTATTTCAAAAAAAAATTTTATTATATCAAAATTCCATCAACATTTTTTTTAGATGTGATATTTCTTAATGTTGGCAGTCTGAAACGAATGTTTTTCTTTAAAAAATTGTAAAAAATAATAATAATATCTACAAACATTTGAAATCATCCCATCCAACATGAAGTTCTTTCTCTTTATTTTCCTTTTCTACGCTTTCCAAAACAGGTTTGAAGAGTTCCAACATTGCAGAAGCGTCTAATTTCCCATCAGGAATCAAAGGCTCAATAACTTTACGCCAAGATTTTGTGGCACCGGAGGACATCATAACGCTGTGAAAAAATTTTGACATTTACAAATATTTTTGATCAAAATTTAAGATATGAAGTTCAGAGCAAACCTTAAAATCTTTCCAACTTCGTGACTTCCAGAATAGTCGCAATTTTGAAGTGTCTTTTCGGGATTATTCTCCTCGTATTCTCCACTAACCTCGCAGAATCCTTTGTACAGTTGGTATCCAAGTACCGATCCAAATATGTTGCTGAAATTTTTCAAAAAAAAAATGTGAGCGATTTTTTTTGAGTTTCTTATTAGGCTGCCCATAAAATACGTCACGGCCCCACCTTCCTCCGTCAAGCTGTTTCGTGTTTTTTCGTATGGAATTCTTACCATTAACACACTATCGCAGAATCACCACCCCCCAATAAAGTTTTATATATTTTATGGACAGCCCCATAAACGATCATTTACCGTCCATTTTCATTGGTTTCTCTCAAATTTAAGAAGAACTCAATTGGAACATCAAATTGATCCTTGGTCCTATCATTTGGTGCTTCAATACCAGCAACTTCGTTTTGGATTCTCCAATACTCACAATTGTAGTCTTCATATGCGATTTCACCTTTCAGAACTGAAACCAGGAATTTCTCATGGGCATAGTAGCGGAACAAAAAGTATAGTGTTATTCCAGACTGAAAAATAAAGAAAAAAATTGAAAATTTTGGATCAAAGTCCACAAAAATAATTTTAAAAATCTCTAAAATACGTATACTTTTTTTGTATTTACTTTTTTCCGATTTTTTTTTTTTGTATATTTTTGAAAATTAAAGTTGCATTTGTAAAACTTGAAAACTCTTCCCATACTTTCAAAACCGCTTTAAAACATCTTAAAAGCTCTACTCAGGCTTTGAAAGCTCCTCCGAGGCTTTGAAAGCTTCTCCGAAGCTTTCGAAAGTTTTCTGCAGCTTTGAAACGCACTTCCAAAGCCGTGGAGTTATTTATACTCGACAACACTACTATATAAAAGAATAAAATATTCTTACCAAAGCTTCAAGATGCCTTTGATGGTCTGCGTCAACCAGTTCCAATGAAAGCAAATGCTTAGGTGATGTTGCGGACAAGATTGAAGCGACTCCAAAAGCCTTTTCCAATCCAGGAGCAGCTTCGCGTTTTAGACCGTATTTTAATTCCTCACGCTTTGAAACTGCTGTAAATTCAGTCATAGTCTTATATCCATCCAAGTATGAAATAAAATCAATTTGGGGGCAAACAGACATTTTTAAATCTCTATAGTGAGTGTGAACTTCATTGAAGCAGGAAGGATCTTGCCTTTTTTCGTCCATTAAACGAACGTTAGAGTCACTGTACCGATATTGTGAAGAATAGTCTAACCTATAAAAAACGCGCAAAAAATTAAAGAAAAAGCTTTTTTTGCTTATATTATTTTTTTAGCTTACTCCACAACCTCTATTCCCATTGAGGTGTAAAATTCTCGAGCCACTTCCAAAAATTTAAATGGTGACCATTCAGCCAATTTATCAGTAATAGATTGCCCCAAAAGAGCATTCGATCCAGTACTCCTGCGAATCATTTTGTCTGCAATTGGCGTAATTAAATGCTCCTTAATTGAGCCAGTTGGACTTTGTACATCAGAACCATGTTTTGCGATAATTTTACCACGCCATAAGGCATGTAACTGTTTGTAAAATGGAGTCAGTTCTTCAATAACATTGGTGAATTCATCAAACAAATGTGGGTCTTCGTACAATCGGTAGTGCATTTTTAAAACTAAAAAAAATTAAATTTTAAAAAAATTCTTGGGGAGATTAAAACTTCTTACCGTCTTCATCATTGGCAGCAGCTTTTCTATAGAAATCGACAAATTGTTTGAAAAGATCTTTGACTTTTTCACCAAAATTATGTCGTACAGCTTCCCAATAATATTCAAGAGTTTCTGCATCCTCCTCAAATAAGACTTCCGGTAGTTCCCTAATATTGTAGGTTCCTGTTCCATTGGGATATTTTTTCACAACAAGTTCTCGGCCAGTCCTTAAGATTTCATCGCGGATCTCATCGGCGGCCCAAAAGTCTTCATCATCCAAACTCATAAGACCCGTTTGGGCTAAAAGCTGCATCTGCCGTTTAAGTTCTTCGTCCTCGAAGGATTCATAATCGTAGTCATTTACACCTTCCCATAGTTTATGCAAGAGTTTTCTTGAGTCTCGAATAGCCGAAGTTAGAATTCTGAAAGTTTGACGCGAAAGATCATATCCCTGCCAAGCGGCACTCGCGACACCGGTGGTAATTTCATCGATTTTTTTAGCCGTCTTCGTCACCAGTTTCTTAGCGTTCAATTCATTTTTACTAGGGTTAGATTCAACTAAACCTAATAATAACTAAAAACATAATATAGGAATTATTTCAATAGAATTTACCAAAAAGACATATTTGGATATTTACCAAAACACCAAGCCCCAAAAGGACAGAATTTTTCAAAAACATGTTGAAGTCTTTACCTGTAATCAATAAAAGGTATTTTTCAAATAAAAATTGAAGTATTTTTTATATATTATTTAAAAAAATAATAAACTGTTTTTGAAGCAAAATTTAAATTTCCGTTGTAGAAAATTCTGCACGTCTTATGTAATATTTATTAGAATAATTACTTACCGATTCAAACCACAATCAACACTAAAAATTTTATTGAAAAATTCAAGAATATTCGCACCAATTGCCGAGAAAATTATCATTTCAATAAAAAACGGCGGTGACCTTTAGATTAGTGAAATAAATAGATTTTGAGATTTAAGGGTATATATTATGTCAACACTGTTTTCAATCCTCTTAATGTGATTACAAAAATTACATCACCATTTGATTTACTATGGCTTTTTATAGAAATATGAGATAAAAATATTTTTTTACTATCATGATTGATGATGGCTAAGAATATTTTTTGTTCTAAAATATATTCATTAGAATTGATCTAAACCAGACATGTGTAGGCCGTAGCTTGTTTCTACTAGCCAATCACAAACAAATGCGTGCGTCGAACACAAGTACTTTACAGAGTAGCGTTAACACTAGTAATTCCGAACTTCTACACGTGAACAATGAGTTTTAGTACTGTCAAATGCATTCCGAAAAGAACAATGAGTTTTAGTATTATCAAAGGCAGTAAGATATAAAACTTTTTCTGAATTGGATCAATATAAAGAGATATATAACTTTTTCTAAACAATAACGAAAAAACAAAATTTTACAGATTTTTTTTTTTTAAATCAAGGAAAAATAATTAAGAAATTTGCGTCGCAGGCGAAAGAGAATGCAACGCAAAGATTTCAGTCAAGACTTGCACACTTTCAACCAAAAATTAACTTAATTTTTTTCGCTCTTTACGCTCCACAAATAATCACAACGGAAAATGTAAAAACACCAATAAAGACGAAAGCAGCCGCAGGCGAAGTATTGTTTAATACAAATGCAATTTGTCGAAAATCCCTAAAAAAATGCGTCGCAGGAGAAAAGCTTATTTTACAGTATCATTTAATTGATTTTCCAATAATTTACCACTGAAGTATTTTTTCGTATATTTATTGATCGTTTTTTCTGGCGTTTGATAAATTAGAACACTGAAATGAAATTTCCGGGTCAAAGGTTTAGTTTCCAAGACGCCGGGACCAAATACCCAAATTCGGGACTTCCGGGACGTATAGTCATCAAAAATCTGAACTTCCCTAGAATTAAGTAATTTATTTTTGGTCTGTCTATGGATCTAGAATAAAATTATCAAACTTTTTAAAAGCCCAACATTTAAAATTTTTTAATTTCCCCAATATGGAGTCTAAAAGAATTATTTTTTAATCTGGTTGGGAAACCTATTAATGGTTCTTAATGGGTTAATAAAGGTTTATCAAACTTTGCAAATGTAATTATTAAGGATTTGTTATTTAGCTCACTCGAATCTACTTTGAACTGCATATCGTAGTTGGCTACTAGTAGTCAAAGTAGTGATGGCAGACCGATATGTCAAATACGGATTGCTAAACGGGTGAGTACTTATAGTTAATTATTCTGTAGTGTTAGATTAGATTAGATTATTATTATTGTTGTGTTTTGGGGATAACCCGGGAAGGATAGTATTGGATAGTTGGGTTTGCTTTCTGTCCGTTCTGTCCGTCAGTTTGTTGAGTCGCTGAACAAGGTGACGAATCAGGGAAGGTGAACGTGAGTCGTTCACCTGAGCCTGTGTCTCTTGTCAGCGTCAGAGGTCCAGAAGGAAGAGACACGTTCGTCGTGTCCTCCTTGGTCCGTCCGAGGTAGAGGGCGGGTAACTGTAAGCCCTCACTAAGTCTTATAGACTTACGTGTTGTTCTTGTTTTTATTTGCAGGAGTGAACTGGACCGGCGCACGACATCGGAGACTACATCTTTACCCTCAACGATTTATTCACCGAGCCTAGTTTTGCCATCCTAACACAAAAAAACCAAAGGTTAACAAAGACGATTTGAACCGTCGAAGTAAAAAAAAATGGAAAGCAGAATACCTTCTATTGTGATTGATTGTCTCTATACAAAAAACTGTCATTGTTAGTATGGAAAATAATTCACAAAAATTCTTTGGAATCTCGATTTATGGACAATTTTTAGAAACGGATTGAATTCATAAACGGAGGTTTCACTGTATTTCATATTTATTTCTTATATTTGTAATTTAAAAATTACAAATACATACAGGATTTCTATTTTTATGGTTTTTATCAATTTTTCTTAAGCTTTGTCTTGACCTTTAGATAATCCCTAGTTCAATATTAGAAACCATACTTAAAGAATCGAAATATTGAAGCATATTTTTTTGTCATTTAAATAATTAAACTCTAGAAACACAATTGTTTTTAAATTAAAATTTTATAAATTAAAAAAATTGTGATCTCATAGTAATGTTTTATTTTATAAGAGTATTCAAAGGCAGGATACGGAAAGAAGAACAATCATATTTTTTTTTTCATTTTGAATAATTCACAGAAATTTTTATTTTCATTGTAAAAAGGTAGGTTTTCGCTTATTTTAAAGGTTCATATCAAAACAACTATTAGAAATATAGCAAAAGTCTTTGAAATTTTGAAACATTTACACGCCTTTCTCACGTCTTAACTGTAATCAAATTTTTTAATTAAAATTTAAACCCAATTCCAAGTATAAACTAAACACGGTACCTTTTTTCTGAAAACGGTTGAAAACGGTTGCTGGAATTTTTTTTATGAGCTACACCAAAAAAATTGCAAAAAAAAAATAAATAAGAAAATTGCCAAGATGTCCTACACCCACTTTATAAAATAAGGCCCTTATAAAATATGATATCAAAAAAAATTATAAAAACTCAAAAACCATGTTTTAAATATATATTTATTTTTGTACTATAATTAAATTTTATTTTTTCTGTTCCTCAACTATGTCTTCTGGTGTACATCCTACAACAAAAATTAAAAAAGAAATCAAATGTCAGAAAATATTAATTTTAGAATCAATTACGGTTTTCATATTCCCATCCAATATTCACATAGTGTTTTTTATTCTCTTCTTCCAGCCACCTTAAAAGCGGCTCGAAATATTTTAAAATTCCATCAGCCTTCAACTTTCTACTTTTAGTAACAGGTTCTATAATGTTACGCCAATTTTCCTTAGATCCCATTGACATTAATTTCCTGTGTTATTAACATATTTTTAAAAATAAAAATATCTCGCATGAAAGTTCTTTTAATATAAATTACTAACTTTAGAATGTATCCAGCTTTAGAACTGTTGGCGAGGTTACATTGGTTTAGAGGTTTTTGTTGTGCTTCAGGCATTTCTTCATCGATAGATTCACAAATTGATTTAAAAAAGGAAAATCCAAGTATCGGTCCGAAAATGTTTCTGAAATAAAAATAATTTTTTAAACTTTGTTATCATAGATTTTTTGCCAGACCATTATGAAAGATTGTGGACCTGCCAAAAAAAGCATAAAATTAAAAGAAATCTGTTATTGGCATTCTATTGATGGATTCTGAAAGATCATTTTGAGCTAAAAAAAAACACTGCCAAACAATGTATATTTCTATCTCATCAATGTTTTTAGTAATTGATCCTTAAAGTTTTCAAGGATTTATTATCCAAAAACTCATAGAAATTTCTTTCATCATCATATTATCATCCTCGGCGCTACAGCTCTTGCAGAGCCTGGGCCTCCTCAATTGAGGTTTCATAACAATTTCTTCCCTGCTTCGCACCCACAGTTTTACATGGATTGCGAACCAAGGATGAATTACAACATTTGTAAGGTTTTTACGTTGCAACCCAACAACAGCAGAGGCCGTGATAGCAACTATTAATTCGGGCCAAGTACTTTACCGCTTGGACTAGGTTGCAATTTTAGAAATTTCTATATTCGTTACCTATATAGTGTTACCTATTTTATGGACAGTCATTGGTGTAAAAGAGAAGCAAACATCGCTTTTCATTTACGCTTATGTTATAAAATAATCCAAGATAATAGGTCTGCATCAAAAAGGTTCTACCTCGAAACCCACTCGATCGATTAGTCTGAAATTTTGAGTCATTTCTTTAACCCTATTCCTGTCAGGCTGTGACTGTGAGTCACTATTCAATTTCGAACCAATATAGATGATTTAATACATGTTTTAACGCAAAATCAATTTAATGTATTTTATTATTGGTCACTACGCTACTGTTATATAGAATAAATTTTATGTTTTTTTGTTAAATTGATTTTGCGTTAAAACATGTATTAAATCATCTATATTGGTTCGAAATTCACAGCCTGACAGGAATAGGGTTAAAGTAATTTTCCTGAGAATAGAAAAAAATCTCAAATCTTTAATTTTTCTTCTCACGCTAGATACTTTAAATTCAGCCAATGTAAATTTAACATCTATCTGCTATTTTTTTGAAATATTTTCCGATAAGATTCATGAAAATAATTACCTCGTATTTTGCGACTCATCATCAAGATTTTCATAGAACTCCTTTGGCAGATCCAATCCACTCACATTATAATCTTTTGATATTTGAATGCCAGTAAATTCCTCATATAAATCCCAATAAGCACAATTGTAATTCTCTTCAGTAATTTTCTTATTAAGAACATCAAGCCAAAACTTTTCTCGCACTAAAGCACTGAAAAGTGGAAAAATTGTCATGACAGCCTGAAAAAATCAACACATTAAGGAAAATTATAAGCCATTAGATTAAATTTCAGAGTATTTTTTGTACCAAGAAGTAGAGATTATTAATACTTGATTCAATATCATGGCTATCTCGTCGAATAAATCCCAATTGCTCCAAGTATTCTGGAGAAAATGCAGCCAACGATGCAACAAATTGCAGGGCATCATCAAATCCTGGTGTATTTTCCTTGTTCAGAAAAATTGGCAGATTCGATCTGACACTATTATATTCGATGGTGGATAAACTTCTGTGTGAATCAATGAATTCGGCATAACTCACAATTGGACAGTAATGGATTTTCGAGTGAGTTATAAAGTCGAAAACTTCATTTTGGCAGATTTCACGTTTATAAGATCGTGGTATTGGTCTCGTTCCTGTCTCCCAAAAGTCCCTAAAAAAAAATACAACTCATATAAAATCTTTTATAAAAACAAGAATGAATGAAAAAAAATTCCACCTTTCAATCTCCGTCATCCCAATGGATATGAAAAAGTTTTCAGCACTTTTCAAAAGCTTAATGGGCGAATAATTGAGTTCTTGTAGAGCTTCTGTAACATTAAACCGAAATCTGTACGGATATGGAAAATCAAAATCCCGTTTCAGACCGATTTTTAGAAGATGTTGCATCAAATATTCAGGAATCAACTCCCCTCTCATCATAATATCACTTCCGTATTTCTCAGTCAATATCCGTCTGGTGTAGGCATGAAGTTGACCATAGAGCGGATGAAGGTCCTCAACAACTACCATTAATTCGTCCAGCAAATTCTCATCTTCATACGGCAAATACCAGAATTTTGTTGGCGTCAGACTACCTGTAATTCAATGAAAAATTCAAATGCTTTTGCTAACTTTTGGGAATAAGCAAGGATCCTTTCTGAGACCATGCAAATCAGCTGCCTTCCGATAAAGTTCCGCAAATTCCGTAAAGTTCGTCTTTGATGTACGATTCGCCCTCAACATCTTCACTGCTCTGTCATAGTACTGTAGCTCCTTAACATCATCTGATAATAAAATTAGACTTTGTGCCTCATTTGCCAGGATGCTGTGAGTTTTATCCTCGTATTTCTTCACGTAGAAATTTTCTGGTTCGCGCATCAGTTTTGCTAGTAGCCGATGAAAGGTAATAAAATCGTCCTTTTCCAAGACCATCGTTCTTAGTGAATTGACTAACTGAATTTGCCTCTTAATATCAGCATTATGAATTTCATCCTGATTAAATCCCCTTGTTCCGTTCGCCATTGAAAGATAAAGGCTACGTGCCTCAAGGAAACCATTTCTTAGTAAATCAAAGTCATTCTGAGTAGCATTAGCGAACTCTGACCAAACCAACTGTTGAATTCGATTGCGTAGATTCTTATAATCCTGTGAGATTCCTTCAAAGTATTCTTTCACAAGAATTTCGTCTTCATTGAGGGGAATTGGTGATCCTAAAACGTTCACCAAAATAAACTGGTTTGGCGTGAAGAAAAAATATTTACCTTTTTTAAAAAAAATATTTACATTTTTTTAGTACTTACACATGTAAGGAAGCATGGGAAATTCCAAGTTTTGAACATAATGCGGTATTGGGCATCTAAAAACAGTATTTTGATTACTTTAATTATTCTAAAAAAGTTCCGCAAGTTATTTTAGATTAAAAAAAAACACCACTGAATCCTTGACTATGAGGTCCTTTTCGAGACAACAGAGTAAAAAATTTAAATAAAAAATAAAAAAAAATAAAGTATAATAAAACAAAATAAAAAAATAAAATCACAATGCAGCCACAATGAGAAAAAATTAAATTTAAAATGCCGATAAAATATCAAATTTATTATTTAAAAAATTGATCTAAAATAAACCAATTCCTTTTCAGTAATTCATATCTGAATTCAATGGAACTTCGGATTATGAATTATTCGGTTTACACACTTTTTTTAGCCTCAAAAATGCCAGAGGTTATAATAATGCAATTTTCGCAATTTTCTTTACCAGCACTCTGTACTTGGTATTTTATATTTTCTCTGAAGTGGAAAAATCGCTTTGTTATTTCTTCAATATTGAAATCATCATTGCCTTATTATTAAGTTTATTCACTTTGTATAAGATTTTATGCGAATTCACTATTTTTGGACCAGGATATTTTTCCGGCTTAGGCAGGTTTCAATGTTTGTGATTTTCACCATAAGGATAAATGTTAAAATAATTTTCTTTATAGACTCGGGCACGGATTGAATCGTTTCACACAGATTTCTATCAGAAAATTAGTTTTAGTTTATGAACAATTTATTTTATGAACTACGTTTCGCAACCAAGTTTCACTTATACATTTTGGATTTTAGTTATTTTTGGCACATGTTTAACACCACTTGTAATATAAAAAAGTATCAGGAAAAATGTAGTATTTTTATTGAATTTAAAAGCAAATAGCGATCTTAACAGAAGCAAAAGGTATTTTTAATACAAAAGATTTAAATTTTTCTACAAAATTTCTTGTATTTCGAGTTGATTTAAATTTACTTTCCATAACTTTACAAAACTATTCACAATTAAAAACAATAAGATATAATTATAAAACAGTTTAACACGTTGGCTGCCATGTCTTCGTGCGACACCCAAATGTTACCCTAAGGCCGCGTCGCACATTTTCGTGCGACGTGGCCCCACAGGATGTTTTATGTTCTCCTAGGCCATGCGACACAAAAAAACCGTTATAACTGCAAAATTAGGACCAATAATAAAGTCGCGAGTAGTCAAAAATGAGTTTTAGGCACAACGAAACAAAAAATAACAAAAAAAAGTTGGTCTCAGGTGACCAAAATCGTGAAAAGACGTTGGCACTGCACGATCAAAATCCTAAAAAGGCTTTGGCAGCCAACGTCTTAATTTGCGGTAAAAACACACAACATAAGCAAAAAATGATTTATTTTAAAAAACATCAAAACAAAACTCTTCTAAATATAGATATTAAAAGCTAGATATTAAAATTTATTTTCCAGATCTAGAGTTAAAATAGAACAACAAATCGTTGTACGAGTAAAGATTTGCACATGAAATACGCAAAACGAATTCAAATGATAGTCTTAAAATACTATTTTTAATTATTATTATTTTTAATAAAAAGTCACTCACTTATGAGAACGAGGCGAATAACACGAGATCACGAGCTGCGCCGAGCACGAATTCAAAACATAAATAGGAAAATTAAAATTGTGTACGCATTTTAGAAATTTTTTTTTTGTCTTGGGATTTTGAACGAAAACAATAACCAAAGATAAGAAGCCTTAATTTGAATATGACCTTAAGACCGATAAGCAAACATATTTTATTTATAATTATTGTTTTGAAGACCCAAAACAAATGTGTAATTAGGAAATACTACACAAGCCAAGCCATCATTCAACATAAAATCAAAATAACAAACAAAACCAAGTAAAACTCGAGAGTATCAAATTGCATTCATGAAATGGAAAATTTCCCATGAAAAGTTGAAGCAATCGTACTTAAAAGTCACTCAGCTCATGGCATTTGATAAGATTTCATTTCGTTGTTCCAATCGTAAAGCCCTTTCCAATCTCTCAGACATAAGGAAAAAAATAAATACTTATCAGTGATGAATTTCTTAAATTCCAAATAATTGCCCTTTGGGTTTGTTTCAAAACAAACTTTGTAATGATCAAAACAATTATAATTTCATAAGGCTTGGTTTTTAAATCAAAACAATTGTGATATTTTTTTAATTGATTATTTACCCTTACCAGAATTTCGTACTATTGTAAAAGGGTTTCCTCTTGGAAGAAGTCGAATTTATATTAACAGCAAAGTTTTTTTTAAATTTATAGTAATTAAAAAAAATCATTTAGATATTAAAATTTCAAAAATCGTAATAATCTCTTGGAATGTGGGTATGAAATTTTAAAAAGGATTTTTTTCTAATTTTCAAACCAAATTTTAATGTATATAAAAGTGTCTTAATTGAAAAATTAAACAACACAGGTTTTAGTAACACACGAAAAAAAACTTTCTGCGTTACACTTCACACAAAATTCACAATAGAAAAATAATTGTTTTGATACATTTTTATAATCCAAAAGAATAATTGACATTTATTAAGAATCTTGTACAATCCGGCCCCTGAATGACTTATTCACTGAAGGCCACCTCCCTGTTCGTTTCATAAATCTTACTTCACCTGCAGCTATAGCTAACTCAACATAACTTCAATAATTCCACGAATAGCAGAGAAAGGACCTAGACTTAGATTTGAGTGGGAAAATTTGAGTGGGAAAATTTGAGTGGGAAAATTTGAGTGGGAAAATTTGAGTGGGAAAACTTGAGTGGGAAAATTTGAGTGGGAAAATTTGAGTAGGCCAGAGAAACACCATTAAACCACAACTTCGTCGCAACAAATCATTGTTCTTGCAGAGACATTGGCATTTTATTAAATTGATATTAAATGTAGGTTAAGTATAGAGAGAACATAATTAGAAAAAAAATCTATTATTATTTAAATATTCAATTTTATGTCTTTACATTGTATTGTTATAAATATTTAATAAATGGCGCCTGAAAAATTGGGTCAAAACTCAAAAAATTGTCGGAATAACAACATTTTCAATTTATTAAATACAAAATAGAAAAACAATTTTATTCATTTTAATTAAACCATAGAATGAAATAATGGAAAACTGATAAACTAATAATAGTAACAAATTAATTTTTTCTAGTAGACACGAATGAGTAACTTCGGTTTTTTTAGCAAAAAATTTTTATTTCTTACTGCAACAATGAAATCATGTGACGAAGAGTTGAGTCAAAATAAATCAAATGGCAAAAAATTAATTTTTTTCAATCTACAGAGAACTTTCTAACGTCATCAAGATCATTAACTTAAATTTTATTTTCCACAAATGTTAATAACCTTCCCAGTCGAAATATGACACACTGTCGCCAAAAAGAATTTGTGATAAGAGTTCCATGGAGTGAAGTTTTGACATTGCCTAAAAGATCAGAAAACGACGGCCAGTGATCTATTATGATTCAAATTTTAACTGACAACAAACCAAGAAGGGACCTATTTGGTAACCTTTGATCGTATCTCATATTAGAGATGGAATATGGCGACAAATTCTAAATCAACAGATTTGTTAATGGTTTCATTAAACTTATTTAACTAATGAGACATTTTAATCCAAGATTTCACATAACAACCCGAAAAATTCTATGTGGAAAAACAATTAATTCCGAAATAACATTTTTTTTAATCTATTAAATTATCAAAACAATTGAAACAAAACGTAATTTAAGTCTGTCGGCTTCTGACCTCTGCCACTTTCGGCAAAAATCTCTAGATTTATTGTTTTTTTTCTAGAAATAATGAACCAATACTTTTACGGTCTATTGAAAATCAGGGTTGACGAAAATTTCTGGTATAAATTTGCTTGTAATTTTCGCATTCGAAACATTCTTGATTGGATTAAACTCGGATTTATTACTTGGAGACAATTTTTAAGGATTTTTAGTGCGGATTTTTTAAATTAGTATTTCGTGTTTTTGTGCTATTTTTTGTAAAGCAAGATGGGGATACCAAAATTTGGATTACT
Organism: Chrysopilus asiliformis; assembly: GCA_964034945.1. Taxonomy (NCBI): domain Eukaryota; kingdom Metazoa; phylum Arthropoda; class Insecta; order Diptera; family Rhagionidae; genus Chrysopilus; species Chrysopilus asiliformis. Next base: position 98,295,052 of record OZ035961.1, read on the forward strand.
GTTATTAGTTATGGTAAATTACAAAATTCGTGTTAGATTAGTGAAAATTAAGAAATGATTTATTTATAGCCGTTGCTGACACACTCAGAACAATTACCTGATGCAAATTATGTAGCTGGAGCTTATGAATACAGTGGATACAATTTGCCCCACTACACACCCCCACAATTCGTTCATCCAATTCCGTTTCCACCTTACGATCAATACAGCCCACAATACGATCAGTATAGTCCACCGTTTGTTCAACCAAACAATGAGCCAACCGATTTTGCTGATCCTCATCATGGATACGACCACCACAGTTTCAACGGTAACCATTATGATCCACCGAATGGTAACGGGGCGGAGTTTGAAGAAAAAAATGCACACGAAAACGGACATGAAAATGAGCAAAATCACGGAGACGATCGCACCAATGCTCAAACGAATGGTCACGATCAGTTTACAAACGGTCACGATCAGTATCCCACTAACGGATTCGACCACTATGAGCCACAAAATGGCTACAGTTCATACAACAGCCCAGACGCAAACCCAATTAATGGATACGATCAATTTGATAACCACGATCGCGGCCATTACGATCAACAAGATCCTTACGATTCCCAGCGAAATATCTACGATCGCCCACCGGAATACGATGCCGCAACTGCTTATGTTCCCCCGATGAATTACGATCAACCACCACCCCAATTCGATCAACAGGCATATCCAAATCCCCCCGAATTCCCACAAGCTGCACCCCTACCACCATACCCTATTCTTCACAAACCCGACAAGTCGCAGGACGAAATCAGAGCCGCACAGTATTTGGACACACTTCGCTTCACAGTACCATCCCTAGTTACAGGTATGAGTGAATTTATGTGGAATTCAGAAGGTATTCCCACTCATATGGCACTCGGTACCATGCAGAGCTTCATCGATGGCATCAAGGCAATCTGGACTGATCTCAAGGACATCGACTATGAGCACTTCCAGAATGGCGATCTAAAGCGACAAATGAAATTGATTATGGATATGAAGACATTGGCTTTGGATACAAACGAGTTTTACAGCCTTTTGATAGAATACTCTAAGCTTGCTCACCTGGACACCACAATAGAGGTGTGTGAATTCAACAATGCATTCAATTGTCATTTAAAATACGTTCCTGATATTTCGAGTGCGAAAGTCGCAACCAAAGATGGCGATGAATTGCTGCATTATTGGGCAAGTTGGCGAAATGAGGCCACCGAACAGGTCAAACTATCTTTGCCCAAATTGGTTGCTCATTTGCATGATGCCGCAACAATTCAAAGTAATTATTTGGAATTTAAAAAGAAATAAATTTTAATTTACAAAAAATTTCCCCATAGATTTCCTAAATACCTCAAGTATGTATTACAACGACTATGAAAACGCAGACTTCTTCACGGAATTGGGAGACGCTTTTAGGGAAATTCAAGATTTCTACAAGGAGTTACATGGACATCTACGATTTCTTCTCCAACGAATTCACGGTGGCCATGACACAAATCCCAATGGAAATATTCCTGATCACTTAATTGAACAGCTGCTGGCGCAGCTGTGGAGCTGGGAAGGAATTGAATATCCTTTCCCAGATAAACCACTTCCAAATGTAACACAAACATTGACTGAACAGTGGTATGACTCGGAGCAAATGCTGAAGAAATCTGAACATTTTTATACTAACATTGGATTTGAGCCACTTAACAGGTAAAATATGCATTTTCCATAATAAAAAACTGGAATACCCACAATTTCATACCCTCTGCCTTACACCCAAAAATTTTTGTTTAAAATCGTGATAAAACTTCTTTTGACTACAGAGCATTTAATAAGTTTTCTAAAAGAACTCTAAAACCCAGCAAGGGTAGGTTTAATTTTAGTGGGCGAAAAATCTCCTAATTGGTTAATTACTATTAGGAAAAATTTAAAAATTTTTTTTAACGGTTCAGAACATAGCAGGCAACATAGAACATAGCAGGAAATCTGACCCTTTGTTACTAACAAAAACTCCTGTGAAGTTAGCGTTATGTCGATTGTATTGTTGAGCTATAAACGAATAAACAGAAACAAATAAAATAAATAATTGATTTATTTAATTTACATTCTCTGTTTTTAGTCAATTCTGGACATTTGAAAGGACACGACCGTCTGTAAATTATGGTGATGCCTGTGTTGGTAAAGTCGAAAAGAAACTCTACGAAGTTCCTGGTTATAAATTCTGTCCATCGATTGATTTCAAGACTTTAATTGAGATGCACTCCGATTTGGCTGAAGTTTTCTACGAAAAACACACTGCAGACCTGGCATTTGCATATCAAAGGCCACCAAGTCCAGGATTTGCTCATGCAATTGGTGGCGCATTAGCTTTATCTGTATCGACTCCAAATTATCTACAGGACAATGGACTTCTCACAGATTTCTATGACGACAAACAAATGAACCTCAATCGATTGTATCTTTTGGTAAGTGTAACTCTAATTCAAGTAAAGAAATGTTAATGAATTTTTTTGCTCAACAGGATTATTGCCAATGCAACCCTAAATATTTTCTAAAACTATTTTTTTTGTTGAATTTTCCAGGCTCTTCACACAATGCTGCCGTTGGCGCGAAACATGGCATTTGAAAAATTCTGGGTAGAAGTCATGGATGAAAAAGTGAATGTTGATAGTGGAAATTGCATCTTCTGGGGACACATGAGCCGATTTGCCGGAATTGAACCTCCAGAAGTTCGAACTTCTAGTCATGTCGATCTGCCACCAACGTTCTATAAACATATCTACTCCGATCAGAATACTTTCACATAGTAAGAATCGATCTTTCAGTATTTTAGAATTATTTTACTTTGTTTTAATTGAACTTTCCATTTCAGTTATATATTCTCAGAGATAGTGAAATACCAAATTTACCGAGCACTTTGCCTTAGAAATGGTCAATATGTCCGGGGTGATCCAGATCGCCCACTTCATTTATGTTCTTTGCATAATGATCAGGAAGCAGGAAAAATCATCAAGTACGACAATTTCTTTTATAATTTTTCCACTCAAGAGTTTTGGTCTTTTTACATTTCAAAATAGTTTTCCAGTTTTGAGAAAAGTGAATTGAAGATCAAAGCATTTCAATATGAAATTTCCTAAAACATATTTATTTAACTTGAAGTAGTTTTTTTGTTTCGATAGAACTTTGTTTGGATATTTTAATTTAATAATTTATGTTTCTTTCTCGCAGAACTGTAATGCGTTTAGGTGCATCACTGGACTGGCGTGAAAATCTTCGAGTATTGACAGGTGAAAATTATTTGAGTGGTTCCGCGATACTGGAATTCTTTGATCCACTTAAAGTTTGGATAACTGAAGAAAATCGAAAGCATCATGTGCAAGCTGGATGGAAAAACTCAACTAGTAAGGGAAAATTTACAAAAATCTAACAATAGAAAAACAAATTTGTGTTTTGTTTCAGGATGCACGGAGCAGTCAGCTTATTGGGGACTGTTTGAAAACTAAGAAAATTTGAGTCGCTCCTAGGATGTATTTAATTATGATGTGATAATTTTAAGATGTATATAAAAACTAAATAAAAAATGACAAAAACCATATTTTAAAGTGTTTTTAAAAGTGTAAAAATAAAAATATATTAAATTTTAAAGAGAAGCTTTTAAGTATATTTAGCACAAAGGATTAGTTTTGTTCAAAACCAGTCAAATGCGTTGGGAAGAAATAAAATAACCAAAATTGCTGATTTTTCTCCTCTTTTTTTAGGCTTATAGTTTTGACCAAAAAAATTGAATAAACCCTACAATGTAAAAGCAAATATTCATGAGGGTCGAAAAAGTTAAAAATTGACAACTTCTAGCATAAAAATAAAATTAAAAACAACAAAAAATAGACAGAGTTTTGTTTGCTCTACACTCTCTCCGGAATTATGCCTGCTCTACACTCTTCGATAATTCGGCTGCAATGTCGATATTTTTTAGTAAATTGAATAACGTTTGTACCTTTCCTACAAATAAGAAAGGTATTAGAATCACTCTAAAAACCGAAATCATAACCGAACCTGCACGACTCAGTGTTATGTGTTCGTTCGTATGTATATATGTATGCAACGAAAATTGTAAGATCGACTTCTACCAGAAAACCTGATCGTTTTTGAGAAAATCGCAAAAAACGATTTAATTTGTATGGGAAAGGGGGAAGGAATGGTTCAATTGTTCCCGTTTTCGGAAGAGATTTATCTTTTGATAAAATTCTGTTGCATGCCAAATTTCAACATCGATTAGTTCCCGAGTTTTTCAACGTTTTTGAATAGAAGGATTCGGCATTATACCCACACAGAAAAAAATAATTTTGTATTATTTACAAAATGGGTTTAACAAAAAAAAAATTCGTAAATATTACTGACGTTTTGTATATACTTCGTAATATTAACAAATATTTTTTCGTATAGTTACTAAAATTTGTTAATATTACGAAGTATATACAAAACTTCAGTAATATTTACGAATTTTTTTTTGTTAAACCCATTTTGTAAATAATACAAAATTATTTTTTTCTGTGCAGTTATAATCATCATATATATACAATCGCGAACATAGGCGAATTTTTTTAATCATAAATTCGAATATCTATTATGGGATATTTCTTTTGGGCAGGGTAAATAATAAAACTCATTAATTCAAAAGAAGAAATTGTATTGCATTTTAACCCCGATAAATCTAACTGGTAGTATCCAAGGATCTGAAAAAGGGAAAAATAGTAATTTAATTGCAAAATATTTAAAAGTTTTCATTAAAATCTTACTCAATATCCCAATGGGTGTCCAAATGTTTCTTTAAATTATCTGCCTTCAACCATTCATAAAGCGGCTGGAAGTAATGAACAATTCCTTCACCCAATTTCTCAACATCCACATTGATACCCTGAAGAGTTTCAAACCATGGTTGCTTCTTGCCTTGCGCCAAAGTTGGCCTAATTTTTTCCAGTTAAAAAATTTAATAAGTACCATTAGGTTTAGCTGAAAAATTTTTACTCTTACTCTAAAACGTATCCAACCAATTTCTTTCCATACAAATCACAATTATGCAATGGTTTTTCATTGGTATTTTCTGGGAGATACTCATTTGTGATTTTGCATAATGCTTGGTAAATATCAAATCCAGTAATTTCAGATAACAAATATCTACAGGGAAACGAATTGAAAGAATGAAGATGTCATTTAAAGTGTTTTCAAACTTACTGAGTATTCAAATTATTGCTGAATTTACTATAAAAATACACGGAAACGTCGAATTTATCTTCATCGCGATCGTTTGGTGAATCAATTCTAGCGTAATCGTATTGCATTTTCCAATAGTGGAAGTTATAATCATTAACTGAAATTTCACCATTCAAAATCTTAACCCATAATTTCTCCTCAATGAATCGTTGGTAAATAGAGAATACAAAGTAAGTAGCCTGAAATTATTTGTGAGAAATGCATTTGTATTGTCCTTAAAACAAATAATTTTGAATAAAAATAATGTCTCACCAATCGGTAGAGTCTGTTTATGTTAGCCTTGTAAGTGCTATAGTGAGTTAACCCTAGGACCTCGTTAAGATGTTTCGGTGAAATGGCAGACAAAGCGACAGCTTCACCAACCGCTTTACCAAATCCAGGTGCTGCTTCCGTAGCATACGCCGCTGGTAATTTTCGGTATAATTGATCATAGAAAACGCTAGCGGTATCGTAATGCATTTGTAAATATGAGCGGAGATCCAAACTTGGACAATATTTATATCCAGCAACATCACTGAGAGCTGGGAATACTTCTCCGCTGCAGACGTACCCTTCTGTGTCAAGTGGTTTAGTTTGATCCTTCAAAAAATCTCTAAAAAGTTTTAAAATCAGAATTCGATTTATATAATTTAGACATATTTAAATTTTTTTGAATTAGATTTTCTGCTCGTTTTGAAAAATTTATGTTTCGTACAAATTTACTCATGCAACGGGGCCCAACTTGAGAACGAGTCATGACGCTACTTTTTTTAAAGAAATGCAATAAAAGTTAAGTTGTACGAAAATAGCGGACAAACTTTTGCGAATATTTGAAATTTTCTAAATTCTACCCGATCTTGAAACATTTTTAAGCCTAAACCACAATTACGGGTGCGTGCGTGCGGCATTATTTTGTTCTGGCATCTAGTAGTTGTCACCGCGTCTAAAGGTAGAGACTGAGCCTACTCTACGCGGCTCGGACGCGGCAACGCGTCTGAGCAACGCGCAATTATACATTTACTCATATAAATGCGTAGTTTTTACTTTCACCGCGTGGGTGCCGCACGCACGCACGCGTAATTGTGGTTTAGGCTTTAATGTTGCCAACTAATTTAATAAGTTTAACAAAAGAAAATCTCACTCTGGCAATTGATCGAATCCAACACTGGTGTAGAAACTGATGCACTTTTCCAAAAGACTTTCAGATGAGTACATGTTTTCCTGTAAATATTCGGTAATATTTGGCATAGGTTCCTTGGGATAGGGGAAGTGAATATTAGCGTCGGCTTTGAATGCCTCCAAGATCATATGCTCCAAAAGATGTTGTGGAATTGTTCCATTCGAGCGCAAAACCTCTTCGCCGTGCTCCTTTAGCAAAACCTCATGGACGTGAGCATGAAGTTCCTGGTACAAAGGTTTTATTTTCTCAATCGCATTTTCAAATTTCTCAATTAAATCATCGGTATCGAATTCAGCATAGTACATATGAGATGGCTTTTCATATCCTTGAATAGGAAAACCAAACATAATTACGTCAAATCTTTTCACAAAATTAAAAACCTCCCCATCATTTACTCACCACTAATTTCTGCACCCTTTGCAAAAAGCTCTGCATATGTGGAAAGTAGTTTCTTTCCCTTGGCACCGAATTTATCCCGAAACTGAGTCCAGTAATGCAACAATTCAGAAGCATTATTACTTTTAGCCATTACTTCAATAGCGAACGGAATATATCCCTTGTCACATGTCTCTGGTTTTTCATAATCACAGATTCCCTTATTAGATGCCAATTTTCCAATATCAACCAAAGATCGAATAATTTGAATGAGTTCATTTTCCTCATTGGACATGTAGCCACCAGCTCGGACTAGAAGCTCAGACTGTCTTTTGATATCTTCTGCTTCAAAGTTCTTGTAATCGTATTGCTTTAACTTACTAGCTACTTCTTCGGAAAGGATGATGGACCTTAAAAGAGCTAAAAGTCCCTGTTCTGGTGCTCTATCGTCACCCCACAAATGCTCATAGTGGAAAGTTTGCACTTCTTTGTATTGAGAATCGATACTCTTTAGGTATTTCTTAACTTCTTTTTCCTTTTCTGTCAGATTAGAGTCGTCGTCATCATCATCGTCATCCCGATCGCAGTGAATCGATATAATCTTTTCAAAAAAAAAAAATTATTAAAATAGGTTTTGCGTAAAAATATTATCTGAAAATTTTAAAGCAATTTTCGAAAATCGTATTTACCAAAACCGCAAAAATAACGATTCCAAAAATCCTTAGGGGAACCATTTTGACCTAAAATATTACAAATTTTCAAACAAGGGTTTTAACATAATTTGATTTAATATAATGAAATAAATTGCAAATATTACGGACTTGGAAGATCTGATTTTTTTAACACATTGACTGCCATGGCTATCATTTTTGATAGCCAGTGAGCCAAGGCTATCATTTTCGATAGCTGGGTCTACAATCTACATGCATACATACATACATTCATACATACGTACATTCTACATACGTACATTCTACATACGTCTACATGTATTGGCATCTCCCTTACATTTCTGCAAAATTGGTCTGGCAGTCAACGTGTTAAGGGATAAAATATTTTTTTAAAAATTCAGAAATTCACAGAAATTTTGAAAGATTTTGGTCGACCACTTTGAAAAGATTACGCATTTTTTAATAATAAATGGCCAATCGTATAAAAAAATCGGTCAAACACACTATTTTACAGTGGCGAAATGCGACAAATTGATTTTACTAGTAATATTTTTTTATTACGCACCCTTAATGACAAATGAAATTAAGCAAAAGGCTTTACTGACATTACTGTGAACAAACAAGCCTCTAGAATACGTCTCTTTTCTAAGTGGAGTGTGGTCAATGCTTATTCTAGTTTGAATATAGACTGGTCAAATTTTCAATTTTCTTTTTAATTCGTTTTGAAGAAAAAACACAATTTTAGCCTATCTTCAGTTAAACATGTTAAACGCCTGAGGATAGGCAATCAATTTCATTGTGAAATTACATTTTTCATTTTCCCACAATCATTTTTAAGTGTGACAAATTTTGAAATGTTTTATATAAAGTATTTGTTGATAAAGATTTTACTGTATTGATTCAGCATACCTTAATGAGTTTAAAATTGACTCCACCAAAAAGATACTTTTCTTATTAATAATAATAATTTTGAGTGAAAATCATTTTACTATTCTTATTAATAAAAAAAATCCACGTTATCAAATTTTTAGGTAACAAAAAATAAAAATATTATTTTGTATTATAATATAAAAAGTTCTTATCAAAAATTCGGAAGCTCGTGTCTTATGGTTACCAAACAGATAAGAAGCCAATTTAATTATATTTTGAATCTTTGAGTATAATTTCAGTAAAAAAAATCTATCAGTTTCTTTTAGTCAAAATGTTATCTGAGATCAAGTGGAGAAATGAATATTTGTACTTGACAAATACCGATGCATATCAAATTTTTGTAAGAGTGATTTGGAAATTCTCTTACAACCCATTTTTAACCGACTTCATTTAAAATTCAGTATTAGTATTAAATAAAATTTAGAATCCAATCAATGCGAATTCATTCCGTTAAGCGGCCCCTAGACGTTCAATCTTGCAGTCAATCATGCTGTCACAGCAAAAAGCTTATTTGCACTAGACGTTCAATCATGCACGCAAGCATCAGTTAATTCGAAACAGCCAAACCGACAGCACAAATATGAATTTAACAAATTGTTATCCTTATATTTTTCGCTTTTCGTCATCCACAACTCACTTCTTTGTCTATATAACTCGAAAAAAAATTCCCAAAAAACTTTGTCCTTTATATGCGACATCTTTTTACTACTAAAACTTACGCTGAAATGACGAATTGATTGACAGCATCGCCATACACGTTCAAGCATGCTGTCATTCACAAAGCTCCCTTGAAAAATATCAAAATGATTTTGATATTGGCCAGCATGCTGTCAAGCATGGAATTTTGCATGACAGCATCACCATAGACGTTCAAAATGCTGTCACAGCATGCCATGATTGACTGCAAGATTGAACGTGTAGGGACCGCTTTAGACAAAAAAAAATACAATTAACATTTATGTAAGGTCGCCTGAACCCTCGGCGTTTTGTGAATCATCAAACCATAATATGCAAATAATGTAGCAAGTTTTCAACCGCATTGTAGCGAAACATTGTATTAAAAGTACCGCATTTTTTTTATTCACTGTACCAAAAATGTCAGATTTTGTTTAAAAATTACTTAAAAATCAAAATTTTTGGCCGCAGTGTAAACTGTTTTAAAATGTTGTAAAAAATTATAGAGAAATATTCAATTTATACAGTCAATAGAGGTACTTCCCATCAATGTCGGTTTATTTTATTTTATTTTATTTACGATTAAATTTATGTCCAATTGAGAATTATTAGTTTTTTTTATTATTTTGCTCATTTCACATATTCTAATATAAAAACACTAGGTAAATATTCATCCAATTATGGTTTCTTAAAAGTAATTTTAAATAAACTGTGTCATTTTTTTGCTATCCATCAAATTCAGGACCAAAAGATTTTATTTATTATAATGAAAAATTAATTTTACCTATGAAAATTAATCAGCTACCAATTAATTCCCAATTTTTTAGATGAAACCTCACACTACCAACATAAAACTGAGACTGGGTTAAGTTAATACTTATTTAGCTTCTTATAATGTTATACTGTAAAAAATCATTATCATCTAAATATATATAACTCATGACCCTAAATTGATAAGAGCAGGAAAAAATGGGAATTATTTGGTAAATCTTTGCCAAATATAGATTCTTACTTACATAACAAGTAATAATGAAAACAAATCGACTAATTCGCTGTTAAAAAGATAATCATAACCTCGAAATGTTGAAGAAATCTGAAAGTTCAAAAATGCTATCTGCATAAAATTAAAGAAATCTTTTTTTTACATATATTTTACATATTTTTCTTAATCAGAAACATTTATTTTAAAATTTATGTTAAAGCTATTATCGAAATACTAGTGCCAAAATGTTATTTTTTTTAAATTAACTAGCAATTTTAAACAATTTTTCTAATTAGTTACTTTGAGCAATTGCTATCAATGAAACTTAGCAATTTATGTTTAATTTAAATTATTGAGGGCCCAAAAATTCAAGGATTTAAGGCCCGTATGCACGCACTTTAAACATTTTTTTAAATTAAAAAAAAATGTTTGGTCTGAAATAAATTAAGTTGAACATAACTTTCGTAGCTTCGTTGGTGCAAACGGTTATAATTTGACTAAGCAAAACTTAATTTTTTATAAAATGTCAAAATTCACTATACAATATTTTAAATTCTTTAACCTTTGGGCTAACGGCATTTCTTCATTAAAATTAAAGGTTTTTGTTTTGAATATTTTTTTGTGGATTCAGAATCTAAATATTACGTGGAGTCCCCATGATTGTATGTAACCACGTTCGGGTATGTGACCACGTTTGGGTATGTGACCACGTTGGCAGTCTAAAGGTTAATTGTCAACCCTTAAGGCCTGTGTCCACATGGAAGTTTATTTGCAGAAGTCGCTTCTAGCAGAGACTTCTGGAAGTTTTTCCCGTGGAAACACTAACTGCAAGTAAACTTCCAGAAGTTGTGACACCAGAAATCTCTTCTAGAAGCGACTTCTGCAAATAAACTTCCATGTGGACACATGCCTTTAGAGGCATAGAAATATAGCAAATATTTTCAGCCGTGCAGCACACGAAAAAAAACTATTTTTTTTTTACTTTCCTCTTTTATATAAGGAAAGTATTGTATTCATGACCGAGACCTACTTGAGAACGGGTGTAGATAGAAAATTTCTGATCAGTACGAAATCCGTTTCAGGCAAAATTATGATGATGTCCATGCATCTGTCTGTCAGTTTATCGGTCAAGAACGCATAGAGGTAGCGACTTGAATTTTTTTGTAAATGCGTTTTACGAAAATCGTAGTTTTTTATCAACTTTTGGAAAGTAACGGTAGCTATAACCTCCCATACAATTTTTCCGAAAATACCTTTTTTTTAATATCTCTCGAAAGCTATGCGCTATTCTGAAAAATTGCATATAATTAGATTCAAAGGAAATAAAATTTCCTGCATTTTCCCTTTAACGATTTTTGCGTATCTTTAACGGCTTTCAAGACAATTGAAAAAAATATTATTTTTTACATATTTTTTCCCGAAATTAAATATTGCAGAGGAAAGTTTTGTGTTCATCACAAGTGATATTTTTTTAATGTTAACATTTCAAAGCTTTCATGCAGCAATGGAAGTCGATTTAATAAGTAGTACAATTTTGGTATCAAATCGCGTGTACCGCCAAGCCTGTAACGGTTAAACAGTAATTTCTCTAATTTAAAATAAAATTTAAACATGAACTCAAAACCTGATCAACTAAAAACTTATTAAAACATACTTAACGAGAAATTACACGGAAAGAAATAATAGGACAGATTGTTACAAAAAAGAAAAATATACGAGAAAGTGAAAATTTTTGGTAATGACTCCTAAACAAAAGGAGAATTTATGCCAAAAAATGAAAAAATTTTCGAAAATTATAGGATACCATATTTTTAGGAAATCATTGCAGAAAAGATCACTGTATCGCATGATCCCATCTGGATTTCTCTCCGTTTTTTTTTAATACTAGTTTGCATACCCGTCGTTACCGGGTTAAGTTTTTTGTCTAAGTTTTAGAATACGAAGAAAACCGGAAAGAACTTAAAAACTTTTTAATGGGTCTATGTTGGGGCTGGACCCCCGACGAACATCTATGCCAAATTTCAGCCCAATCGGTTCAGTAGTTTCCCAGCGAAAGAGTACCATAGTGCAAAAACTAAGTTTCGAAATCACTTTACCCCCTTCCCTTACTCCCCCACCCATCGCGCTACTTTTCCGTATGCCTATGGTGGAACCAGAACTACCACAGACACTCATGCCAAATTTCAAGTCAATCGGTTCAACCGTTTTTGCGTGAAAGAGGAACAGACAGACAGACACCAACTCATTTTTATATATTAGTATGATATTCAAGTACGAGAATTATGATGTCATAATTTTGCGCTTAGATATATTAGTATTAAAAAAATAAGGGGAAGAAAACACTGTGTACGTATAATATTTCAAACACCACTTTCAGAAATCCATCGTTAAATTAACACACAATAATTTTGCGAACTAAATGTCGAAATTTTGAACTTAACTTACGTTAATTAAATTATTATTTTAACAGAACTAAAGTAAAACAATCACAAGCCAAGCGTTTGTTATACTACTATGTACGTTAAGCGAAATTGTGATTCATGAGAACAAATTTTTATATCGTTGTTGGCTGCTAAAGGTCACTAATCATCTTTAATGAAGAATCTTTTATTATATTTGACTGCGCCCAAAATGTAGCTAGATGTTATATAATTTAACCTTGACTTCGTCGATAGCCAAAAAAAAGCATAATAATATCTCCTGCACATTAACTCATTAATTATATTTGAATTTCTGATGATGCTTTTCACACTTTGTTTAGCTTGCGAGCATAAATTTAATAACCCCGGTGGCTTTATTTGAGTAGGTTTTTGGTGCTTGATGTTTTGGTTTAGTTGCTTCAATTCGGTCACGATGCTGATTGGGAATTTGTGATTTAGTACAGTGAAACCCGTATAAGCTAGAATTGCACAGGAGGTTAAAATTTGTCAGGCTTTTACAGGTTTCCATTTTATCTAGTGTTTGGTTTAGACAGGGTTCTATCTTATCTAGGCCCCGGCATTATAGGTTTGACTGTAGTCAGTTAAAGTGATTTTTGGATAATTTTAGTTGTTGCTCAGTTAGACAAAAATCTTAAAATAAGAATCTCAAGAGATTAATAAAACACTTTATAATTTATTTCTTCATAATTTGTTTATTTTTCATAAAACGCCACAAATCCTGACTTAGTGTAATGCTTTTGTGCACACTGTAAAAAAGATTCAAAGAAAATATGTTAAAAATTTTGCTAAAAATATGTAAAATTATAATTTTTGTTAAAAAAATTGCTACTTACAGACTTCAGAGCCCCATGTGCTAGTTCCGCAATTTTCATTATTAAATTCAACGAGCCAATCCTGGAGAGGTTTGAAATATTCAACCATTCCAGATCCCAAATCCTCCAAATTGATGTTAAGTTCAGTCACAAGTTTCGTCCAAGGTTTACTGCGGCCACCTTTCAATATTGGTCTGAAAAAAATAAAAAATGTTAATACTTTTTTTTCAAGTGGATCGAAAATTCCATGTAATTTACTTTAGAATATTTCCTAAAAGAGTTTTATCACTCAAATTGCATTCATGCAAAGGATGTTCTTCAATATTTTCTGGTTGGTACTCATTGGTAATCTTACAGAATGACTTGTAGAATTCAAAACCTAAGATTCCAGAGAACAAAAATCTGCAAAAGGCAATGAATATCAATAATATCTCTTTTTTTTTTGTGGAGTTTTCAGAATTCATACTGGGTGTTCATGTAATTATCGAATTTGCTGTAAAAATGTGGTGAGACGTCAAAGTTTTCTTCGCTTCTCGATTCTGGCGGTTGAACTCCAGCATAGTGATTTTGATGTTCCCAGTATCTGCAGTTATAGTCGTAGGTACCAACTTTTCCATCCAGAATTTCAACCCATAGTTTCTCCTCAATGAATCGTTCGAATGTCGATAAAACGAAGAACAAGGACTGCATAAAGCAAATTAATGTAATATTACAATTAAAAATTTCGAATATTTGATATTTGAACCAACCAATCGATAAAGTCGATTAATTTGCAACTCCTTGTTGTATTCAGCTTCGACTTTGAAATGATCGCGAATATTACTGGTGGTAATCTGAGATAAAGAGAACGCTTGGCCAATGGCTCGACCGAATCCTGGTGCGGCTTCCTGGGCGAATGCAGCTGGATTTTCCCGGTACAAGTTATCATAGTAGACATATCCAATATCTTCAACCATTTGCAAATAAGTTCTGAAGTTCAAATTCGGACAGTATTTATACCCAGCGACCCCGTCTAAAAATGGATAGACATCACCGTGGCAGATCTTTCCACCAACAGGAACTTCCTTTGTCTTGCGGCGGAAGAATTCCCTAAAAAAATTTTTGTTTTCTTTAAATATAATTCAAAGAATACGCAATCTTATTTCATACGATGGAAGTTCATCAAAGCCAATAGACTGATAAACTTTAGCAGCCTGCTTCAGCATATCTTCCGAAGAAACGTCACGATCGTGCATAAGTTTGGTGATATTTGGCATAGTGGCATCAGGATAAGGATAATAGTGTTCAGCATCCGGTTGGAATGAATTCACAATAAGATTATAAAGTAAATGCTGAGGTACTGATCCAGTTTTGCTAACCACGTCATCACCATATTGTTTGTTCAATTGATATCGGATGTATCTGAAAAGTTCCTTGTAAAATGGCTTCAAGTGTTCAACTACCAATTCTAAATGTTGCAGGATGTTGTCTTCGAATTCAGCATAGTACATCTGAGAGGGAGTTTCGTATTCTATAAAAAAAAATTGAAATTATTGTAAAAACATAGATATAAAGAACTAAACAACGTTTGTATGGATCCAAAAAAAAGCAAAATTCCTTATCTTCTCACACATACTAATATATTGCAGTCAACTTTCAATTAGTTTTATTAAAAATGAAAAACTTTTATTGAAATTACAAGAAATTAATATACGAATGTCAAAAACAAAGTTTCAGTTCTGATAGGAAAAATCCTAACTTGTGGAAATTTTTCTTCCAGAATAATAAAAGAAAAAAAACAATGGAAAATTTTATAAAAAATTGAAGCCCACTCAAGTAGCATTTGTGTCAACCGTGGCGTTACGGTTGACATAAATGCTGCTTGAGTGAAGTTTCAAAAGTTCTAACTACAAAATCACTTGACTGAGAGAAGGAAAATTTTACGATAAATCAAGAGTTTTTCGTCACAGTTCTAAAACTTTTCATCCCATCCTCGTAAAAATAAATTCACACACTATCGTAAAAATTCCAAATACTCACTGCTAATGATTGCACCCCTAGCATACAAATCGGCATACGATGACAAAAGCTTTCGTCCTTTTACGCCCAATTTATTCCGGAACTCATTCCAATAGTGCTTCATTTCGGCTTCATCATTGGTAGATGCCAAATCCGTCAAGATATCGGGGAAATATTTCTTTTCACAGGAATCCTCTTTATTGTATTCACAAAGAACTGGTTTCTTGGCCAATCCAAGGATTTGAATCATAGACGTAATAAGTTGAATGAGTTCGTCCTCCTCATTCGACATATAACCACCAGCCTGATGCAACAATGTCGCTTCGCGTTTTATGGTCGCATTTTCAAAGCTCTTGTAGTCATACTTCTCAAGTTTGCTAGCGACTTCTTCAGTCAAAATGATATTCTTGAGGAGAACCAGAAGACCTTCTTCTGGACGCCTGGAGTCACTGTCAGTCCACGTGTGGTCATAGTGGTTTGTGTTCATATCTTTGTACGCCTTATCGATTTCTTTTAAGTACTCCCGAACCTCTTCTTCATCATCAGCAATAGCTGAAGAAATCTAAATTTAAAATTTTTAAACTAAACAAAAAATCCACTGAATAAAGTATTTTTCAATATTTACCAAAACCACAAAAAGGGCAAAGCCCAAGAATTTAAAGGACCTCATTGTTAACAATCTGCACAAAATGTTAAAATTAAAGATTTTGACCTTAACGTTATAATAAATTTCGATTGTGATGAAAACGAAATACCAACCGTTTTATGAATTATGTTTGAAACCTAACACTACCAACATAAAGATTGGACTGGTTTTAATAATTTCAAATGAATGTTCTTTTAAATGGAATCCAAAAAAGTCATCGTTATCATTACAACTGAGTCGATTTAACCTTAAACCTCTGGCATTTTGATAAGCGCCAAATATTTATTCAAATTTTTAATTGATAGGCAAACAACTTATAAACGAATTTAAAAAAAATTGCCTTTTTTTATATAATGTAAAAAATCAATTATTTTTAAAAGAGATTATCAAAAGAATTATCGTGTTTCTTTGGACCGAAATTATATATTCACCTTCTAATCAATAAGTCGACCTTTGTAGGGATAATTTTAGAATTTCTGGTGATAATATTTTAGCATAAAGTTTTTATTTCGGCAATCTTGAACCTACAATTTCTACAAGTGGTATAGCAATTTTAATTTGCAATTATTTTAATTATTACAATACTTAAATTTTTTTCACTAAATTTCTTAAATATTAATTTGAAGAAAACAATTTAGTTGTCTATGCTATAAAATATTTCGAACTGGCAAAAAAAAATATCAATCTTCATGCAAATCAAAAAGCCCTGAAGCTTTTCTTCATCATTCATCATGGTAATATCAGGCTTCTCGGAACCCCATGGTGATTAATTTTTTATCCGTTAGTATTGACTGTAGAAGTTTTATATCACTATATTTTTATATATTAAAATACTAAAGGTTTTTAACCTCAAGCCCTGTCTTCACTAGTGATTTTTTTTAATTTCTCCGCTTTTGCGGATTTTATTTATCTATTGCAAAAGAAATTTAATTTTGTTTATTCAAAATTTGAATTAAATCTGGCGGTTTTGTATAAAAAAAAATCCATGCAAACGTCTTTCAGAAATAAATTTCAGAATTTTGTGTCTTAAATTACGTGCTTTTTTTTATATTGTGCAAGTATCAGATGTAAACGACGCCTAACTAATACACCAAAGAAAATAAATTTAAATTTGACATGATTTGTCCTACAATTTTCTACCAACATTAATTCTCGTGTTGTATTGACGTTAAACCATGTGAATTTGACATTGATAAATATTTGGTTCAAAGGTTTTCCTGTAATTTTTACAAAGATTTTTAATATTAAAATTACAAAAAAATTACAAAATTTTGTGTCCAAACCACAAAAAAATCATATTAACTAAAAATTGTCATTCAAAATGACTCTCATTGTTAAAATGAGATACAGGTGGAATGATAAGATATGACTTGGGCCTGATTAAAAACGTCGTTAACTCTAGGCACGCCTGTATTTTTTTACCCCGTTTACACTTGCAATTTTGTCCTGAATTTCTCCGCGAATTTCAATCAGAAATTATTCCGCGAATTTTATTTATTTATCGCAGAAAAAATTCACGAAAGTTGTCAAAATTTAAATTTATTCCGGCAGTTTAATGTGAAAAAATCTGGTTCGGGCGTCTTTCAGGAACAAATTCCAGGATTTTCTATCGTTGTGTAAACGTAATTGAGTGTCGCAGAATAAAATTCGCCGAATATAGTGTCAACTGTAAACGGCGCCTTAGAAAAATTTAATACGTGTGATTCCATGTCAAGTGTACCTAACCCGGCCCTTACACGCGTCTGTAGAGCTGACACAGTCGTTGACACAGTCTCGTGTAAATGCACTGACTGCCAGTTCGCTAAATGTATTTTAATTCGTTGTCAGTAATTTGACATTTGAAGTCTGGGCTACTGACAGACTTTACAGTCGCGTGTAAAGGCCGGGTTAGGCTCCACTCCAAATCTAATGAGATTTTTTGTGTTTTATATATCCCCGAAGAAAATTCTGTATTGCTTTGCAGCGTAGATAAATTCTACATAATCTTATATTGAAATACTTTTGAATATTTTTTTTTATTTTTTTCTTTGTGTTAACTTTTTTCAAAAAGAAACAATTTTTTTTTGAGTAGTTCAATGTTAACAAATTAAAAATTTTCACTTTGATTAAAAAGACAACATGATGTCTAAATAAACAAAACTCAAAATACATAACTATAAAATATCGTAATATTGATTTTAAAATTAAAATAACTGGCGCCAGAGCGGTGTAGGGGACAGTTTGGGTTCACTGTGGGTTAACAAAATTTGGGTTCGCAAAATATATGAAAAGTATATAGCAATATTGATAAATCAGAGCGAAGCAATTGACACCATTTTTTTTATTTTTCATCAATGTTTGCCAATATTTGGGGGTCTAAACCGTATCTTATTCGATTTTGTTCTTTTATGTTTTGTTTTATTTATTTTTTGGAAACAGAATCAATTTTAGTACAAAAATCACCATGAATCATTCTTTTAAAAGTCCTTGCTATAATTTAAAAAAAAAACTTTAAAGATGTGCATGTTTTGCAGGCATGGAATTATGACTGATTTCGGGCTTTCGATTATTTTTGAAAAATTAAAACTACATTGAAATCTTGGAACTCAACTTTATTTTTACAACAAAAAATTCAAAAGAAAATCTTCTATGGTTCATAGCATGCTGAAAAAAGTAACAAAAATTATAAAAAATTGAAAAATGAAAGATAATTTTGTTAATCTTACAACGTGGTGCATCCCAACCAACTTGCACACGATGTCTCTCGTTTTCAGCCTTCAGCCACTTATACAAAGGATCGAAATATTCAAGAAAACCATTGGATTTTAATGAATCATCGTATGTGAAACTATCCAAAAGTTCTGTCCAATCAGTTGACTTACCTTCAGCTAAGATTGGTCTGAAAAATCATAAATTCAGTTATTTAAAAAATACTTTTTTTTGTAAGATGTTTCTTACTTCAAAATAAAGCCAATTGGTTTTTTTCCATAAAAATCGCAGCGATTCAATTCGGTGAACTCATCATGCTCTGAATATTCACCGGCAAATTCACACAATCTCTTATATAGTTGGAAGCCCATAAGTTGAGAGAATAGAGTCCTGAAATTTTTTATGTGCTTAACAGATATGAAAAACTAAATTAACAAAGATTTTTATTACTTGGTTGTACCACTGCCCACGACATCATCGTAGAATTCAGGTGATAAATCGATAGTGCTTTCATCTCTTCGCTCTGATGGACTGACACCAGCAAATGTGCTCATATGCTCCCAATACCGGCAATTATATTGTTGCGGTTGAACTTCACCGTCTAACATTTCGGCGAAGAACTTCTCCTCGGCAAATTGTTGGGGAATCGAGAGCATAAAGTATAGGGCCTAGTTTGTCAAAATTTCATTTTCAATTATGAATATTGCGCAAATCTAAAACTAATTACCAGCCGATAGAGGCGATTGATATTGGCATCTGGTGATATTATTTCATCCCGACCGATATCTATTTTTGAAAAGTGTACTGGCGCCAAAACTGACAGTGCAACTGCCTGACCAATTGCGTTCCCAAATCCTGGAGCCGCTTCCTCATCGAAGCCCATTTTTTGTTTGCGCGAAACAGCGTCATAGTAAATATTTGCCATATCTTGGTGCATTTGAAGGAATGTCTTGATACTCGATCCGGGACAGTATTTATACCCAGCAACTGGATCCAAATATTGTACCACTTGTGACTTGCAAAAGTTTCCAGACTCATCCCCTTGGGGTTTTGAATTCTTTTCATAGAAATCCCTGTTAAAACCGAAAACTTAAAATATTAAAAAGAAAATAATTTTAATTTCCATACTTTGGAAGATCTGGGAATCCAAGCGAAGTGTAGAAATTCTCAGCAGCATTCAACATTTTTGTTGAGTTAGTATAGAATTTGTGGAATAATTGGGCGGTGAGGTTGGTTGGTAAATCATGTTGAATTGGGAACTGAATGTGAGCTTCGGGTCTGGATGAATCGTAAATCAGCTGTTGAATTAAGTATTGAGGAATCCTTCCGTTACGTGGAACAACATATTCGCCATGCTCTAAATTCAATTGATGGCGGACAAAGGCATGGAGTTCCTTGTAGAAATTGGCAAAATCTTCGACAACACCTTCCATTGGACCAATCATATCCATACCATATTTTTCATAGTAGAATTTTGATGGTGTATAGACATCTACGAAAATTTAATTTTAGTAATCAGCTCCTTGACGATTTTATATTGTACTTAAGGAATATTTCTTTATAAAATATCATATGATTTTTTAACGTTTTCCCAGGCATTGCCAAAAAATCCGAAATTTCAAAACTCTTAACCTTTAAATTGCCGTGGTGGCCCTCGACAAATATGTAGATTTCAAATATATAACTAATATTCAAACTAAAAACATTTAATTTTAATAAAAACGGTAGTCTAAAGGTTAAAGAATGTCCGGAAAAAAATCTAAAAAATTTCAACACTTTCCATACCATGCATCTCGGCAGCTTTCTCCAATAATTCCTTCATTTTCACTAATTTTTCCCTGGCACCCTGCCCAAATTTATCGCGTGAATCCTTCCAATAGTGTTTCAAATCATCGACAGAACGAGTTTCAGAGATCCTCTTTGCAACATCAGGGAAATAGCTAAGACTACACGTATTACCACCACCCCATCCAGAATTTGGTTCACAAATGCTGGGAGCGCGGGTTAAACCCGCTAGACCTATTCCAGACATCATAAAATCAACCAAATCTCTCTCTTCCAATACCAAATAGTTTATATTATCGATTAGAATGTGTGCCTGACGCTTAAGCTCCTTATTTTCAAATGAATCGGTCGAGTATGTTTTCAACTTCTTGCCAATCTCCTCAAGGATAATGATTTGCTTCAGAAGAGTCATGAAAAATGCTTCTGGAGTCTCTTTCACAGCATCGGACCACGTCTGGCTTGCCTGTTGCCCCATAATATTCTTATACGACGTCTGTTTCTTTTCTAGATATTCTACCACCTCCTTCTCTACGTCACTGTGCTCCCGGCAGGATATTGATGCAAACTAGAGATTATATGGATTCGATTTAAAATTGGAAGAAAATAATTTCTGAAAATTACTTACAGCACACACCAGGGCGATCATAGTAAACATCCAATGAGACGCCATTTTTGGCTAAACAAGAGTAAAATTAAAAATTGATTTTAGATATAAAAAATATTGTAAATAAAAAATACAGAAAATCTATAAACTATATCACGCTTTTAGGAAAGACCGTGCCTGCACTATCAAACTTCATACAAATCCAAAAAAGTTGAACAAAGAAAGGAGGGGCACTAAAAATACTAAATATAACGTGATGTTTTTTATGGTCAGCCTCGTAAAAAATTCCAAAACTATAAGCAGCATTTATGTCAATCGTGACGATACCAGTTGACATATTTCCACACAACATAACACCAGAATTTTACAAAATGATGCCTGGAACAACTGTGACCCAATTAATCCGATTTGGTTAAAGTTTCCCATTTCCACTATAATATTTTTGGTCAATATCAAGCTTCATCTCTTAAAAATAAGCAAAACAATCAGAAACTAATTTTTTCCATGTTACTTTCTTCTGCTGTAGAGGGAAAGTATTGTATTCATCACGGAGACCAACTTCAAAAAGGGGGCAGATAAAAACTCTCTGATCAGTACGAAATCCGTATCTGGCTGTACGAAATCCATTTCAGGTCTTTCGGTGTGTGCGTTTTACGTATCTTTAATAAATCGAGAACGCGTTGATCTAACGACT
This sequence comes from Chrysopilus asiliformis, assembly GCA_964034945.1. Lineage (NCBI taxonomy): Eukaryota > Metazoa > Arthropoda > Insecta > Diptera > Rhagionidae > Chrysopilus > Chrysopilus asiliformis. The sequence goes on from OZ035961.1 coordinate 98,316,792, forward strand.
TGAAATTTTTTGTAAATGAGTTTTACGAAAATGGAAGTTTTCTGTCAACTTTTAGAAAAATATAACTTTTTAATTTTTTTGAAAATATATAGTTTTTGAAAAATTCTCGAAACTTTTATAACAAAATTTAAAGGTTATGAAATTTTCTACATTTTTTACATTAACGGTTTTATGTACTTCTAACGGTTCTCAACCTATTTCAAAAAAATTAGGTTTTTTGAAAATTTCTCGGACACTTTCTAGGCTATTAGAAAAAATGTATGTAACCAAATTCAAAGGGAATAAAGTTTCCTGTATTTTTTCGTTTAATGGTTTTTACATTCTTATATATACATATCTCCAGAACCGTCTATTTGAAAATATATTATTTTTTACATTTTTTCCGAAACTAAATATGGTTTTGTGTAGATTACAACTGATATTGTTTTTATTCTTTACTTCTTCGAAATAATTAGAGTACTTTTTTCCCATGAACACAAACAAAGCCTCTAATTATTTTCATATTAAATTCACTTAGAAATAATCGATTTCCACAATTTCAAAAAAAATGACCAACCTTTATTTTGAAATTCTAACTAAGAAAACTAATATCCAGAGTAAACTGTTTTATTAAAAATGTACTCTTTCAGAACCCAACAAGACACTGAATTAACTTAATTTTGTCAAACAGTTTTTGTCAGTCAAAAATTTATAATTACCGCCTATCAAATCATGTTAATAACATTTTGGCCTCAAAATTGATAATATTTGATCCCAGTTAAGAGACAGTCAATACAATTTGCAAATTTCTCGATTGCATAATTATCTTCTGTCTTAAAATGGACCCATAAAAAATAAAATAAAACCTCTAATCAATAGATGTTTTTAAGAACAACAAACTGCAAAATTATTAAAATTTTGGCCACAAAATGAAAATTATTTTTAAACCTAAAATTATTATCGCGAAAAAGCAATCTTTGAATACTTTCCGCATCAGTTGTAATCGGAAAAAAAAATAAATAAAAATTTTAGATAACAGATTTCTTTTAACAAAGCTTTTATTTAGTTTCACTACACTTGTTAATTTGTTTGTTAGGTTCAAGCTTTGTCTTGTAATCTAATTTTGACTCACTTCCGCTCATCCGGTTGACTTAAGATTTAGCACACATACGTAAGTGCGATGACGATACAATATGTGTGTATGCATGTACGAGAAAAAACAAAATGGCAGCCGGCAGACCAAATCGAACAAACAAAGTACCCATCGTGTGGGTCTTAAATGAAAGACCTTTGAAAAATCATTTAAAAAAAATAGTTAAAATAAATACTTTTTATACACTTTCTATTAAGTTGAAGTGTCGCGACCTAACTATGTGGCTATGTGTCTTTCTCTGGAATCTTTGGAACCTTATATCTCCGAAACTATGCAACCTAGGAAGATGAAATTTTGTCACCTTGCGTAGTTCCGGTGACAGTTCAATATTTTTACTACTCCATCCTTGTAAGGATAATGGAAGGTCCTGTAAGGATAACGCAAATATCCTTTTTCCCATTTTTCCCGGGAAAAAATGGTATTAGGGGGTTTTCGGGGTCGGTGATCACGAATTCGGTGTTAGATTTTCAAAATTCAAAACGGAAGGTCCTGTAAGGATAACGCAAATATCCTTTTTCCCATTTTTTTCGGGAAAAAATGGTATTAGGGGGTTTTCGGGGTCGGTGATCACGAATTCGGTGTTAGATTTTCAAAATTCAAAACGGAAGGTCCTGTAAGGATAACGCAAATATCCTTTTTCCCATTTTTTTCGGGAAAAAATGGTATTAGGGGGTTTTCGGGGTCGCTGATCACGAATTCGGTGTTAGATTTTCAAAATTCAAAACGGAAGGTCCTGTAAGGATAACGCAAATATCCTTTTTCCCATTTTTCCCGGGAAAAACTGGCACCAGGAGGTTTTCGGGGTCGCTGATCACGAATTCGGTGTTAGATTTTCAAAATTCAAAACGGAAGGTCCTGTAAGGATAACGCAAATATCCTTTTTCCCATTTTTCCCGGGAAAAACTGGCACCAGGGGGTTTTCGGGGTCGCTGATCACGAATTCGGTGTTAGATTTTCAAAATTCAAAACGGAAGGTCCTGTAAGGATAACGCAAATATCCTTTTTCCCATTTTTTCCGGGAAAAACTGGCATCAGGGGGTTTTCGGGGTCGCTGATCACGAATTCGGTGTTAGATTTTCAAAATTCAAAACGGAAGGTCCTGTAAGGATAACGCAAATATCCTTTTTCCCATTTTTCCCGGGAAAAACTGGCATCAGGGGGTTTTCGGGGTCGCTGATCACGAATTCGGTGTTAGATTTTCAAAATTCAAAACGGAAGGTCCTGTAAGGATAACGCAAATATCCTTTTTCCCATTTTTCCCGGGAAAAACTGGCATCAGGGGGTTTTCGGGGTCGCTGATCACGAATTCGGTGTTAGATTTTCAAAATTTCAAAACGGAAGGTTCTGTAAGGATGACGCACATATCCTTTTCCCATTTTTTCCGGGGAAAAATTGCATTAGGGGGTTTTTGGGGTCGCTGAATCCGATTCTGACATTTAAAATTCTGTAAGGATAACGGAATGTCCTGCAAAGATAACGTGAGTTTCCTTTTGCTCAAATTTCCCGCGAAAGATCTTTTCTGGAGGTTTTTGGTAGGCTAATTCAAGACTAAAAAGTATAAAATAAAAAAAAACACTTTAAAAAACAAGTTTTATAACCTTATACACTTTCAAAATGCACTAAAAAGTAAAAAACAAGTTCAAAGTTTCACAAAAAATGTTTTTATAAATTGCGTGTTGTTGTGAAAGTATAAAGTGTGCTGCGTTGCACAGTATGAAACCGCTATTACAGATTCAAGAGCAAATGCAACGTCACACACTTTATACTTTCACAACAACACGCAATTTATAAAAACATTTTTTGTGAAACTTTGAACTTGTTTTTTACTTTTTAGTGCATTTTGAAAGTGTATAAGGTTATAAAACTTGTTTTTTAAAGTGTTTTTTTTTACAAACCCGCTTTAACGCTTACCAAAAATTCAAAAAAAAATGATTTTACATAGTGATTGGGCCTTAAAAAATAAAATCAAGCTGAAACTTTAAGGGAGAACTCCAATTGAGCAGAGGCAGCAGCAGTGGCAGAAGCAGAATCTGCTTTCTGTCCCACAATGAAATTTGAATTCTGACGAAAATAGCAGAGACCTCTCAAAACGTTGTACGTATTTATATCCGCGGCATGATTTGTCGTATAATATTTTGTTGTTTTTTAAGTATTCAATTAATTTCTCCTCCATTTCAAGTATTACAAATATTTACTTCCGTCCATATATGCAAAAAATGCAACAACGATTTGTGAGGTTAAATTGAAAGCAGAAATTTAGAGATTAGAGCTAAAATGTGTTTCTGCTTCTGCCACTGCCTCTGCTGCTGCTTTATTGGAGCTCATCACATAAGACGCTACGTGTTCTAAAGTTCTGCTTCTGCCTCTGCTGCTGCCTCTGCCCAATTGGAGTTCTCGCTTAATACGCAAAACCTCCCAACGCATTTATATTGCTTTTTTTTTTAGGCCAAATTCTAACGTAAAGTCTTTTTATTTTATTTTTAGTACACTTTAATACACACAGAGAAAAAATAATAAATCCAACTATTTTATAATGGGGAATCGTGACTATCACTGTAATAGTTAATTTCAATTACAAAAATAGTCAAAATCGACTATTTTTATAATAAATTTAACACCTTTAACAATTAAATCTACTATTTTGTGGTAAAGTTGACTATTTTCGTAATTGTATTCCCGATTTCCCGTAATAAAATAGTTGGATTTACTACCTTTTTTATCTGCGAATTTTTGTTTTAATTTCAGATTTTATTTTCTATGGTATAGTTTCTAGAAAAAATGGAAAATTAAAATCTGAGATTCACATATAAAGCTAACGTAGTATTATTTACTGATACATAAAACATAGGACAACCATACGTCCCGGATTAGACATTTTGCAAAACATACCCTACTTTGGCTGGGTGGTCGTTGTACAATATCATTTTCTCGCTTGCGGTGCATTTTTTCAATTAATTTCATTCATGGCTTCTCCTTTTATTGATATGAATAATAAGAAAGCCTGAGTTAACTTTCACAATGCGCCGTATTTATTAATTGTATGACCTTCGATTTGATTCAAGTCAATATTTTGCTTCCGTATATTTCCATTTTAACCACCCTCCTTTTCTTCGTCCTTACCCCTCACTTTACCACGGATACATGGCCTTTTGATCATACAACAGGCATCAAAAGACATGGAAATTATCAAAAAATGTTCGTCAACATGACCCAAAATTCTACTAATTTTGAATCCTGATGGATCAATAACTCGAAATTATGTAAATCTAAATATCCAAATGGGAACCTTATTTCTAATCAAAATCGGTTTACCAGAAAATTGAATTTACTTAACATATTAAAATTCATATTGACCGAAAAGACGGATCTAATCTAAAAATCATCACACCTCAATAAAAGTTTATAAACTCAAACATAGATTATATCCCAAATTTACTGAATAGATGCAGTAAAACTTTGTAAATTAATCGACTATAAAGCTGAAATCGATTAAGGATCAAAAATTGATTATTTATACTCAGAGAATGGTTTGTGAAACCCACAAATACTCTATATATGAACTTTCCTATCTCTATTCAATAGAGTCTATTGCTTCAAAAATTAAATTTCCTTTTCAAACAAATTTCACATACAATAAAATTTTCCTGGAAAATCCCTTCGATTTTATGAGCCCGAATTCTATTGGCCAATGATTAAATAAAAATATGACCATGGTCATCAGTTTATGAATGTCATACACAACCCAAGGACAGTTTTCTCGCTTTCCAATTTTTTGTTTGCATTCATGAGATGGAAATTTCCTCCAGCTTCAGCAAATCGATTGAAAATTTGCCAAAGGATACAGAAAATCGTAAAGTGACGACAGAAAGCTGACGTCATTCAAGGACGTTGACGATTTTGCTTAAACCGAATTTCATTCAATAGATTAACCCTCTAAAAGCATTCCGAAGTTTTCTCCTTGAGCCCCTTTTATGCTAATTTCACCCTTTCAACGATTTGATCGAATTCAATGGAGAAAATTGCGCTCGTCATGTTTGATTTTTGAGACTTGCCATTAAAAGCTTTTTCGGTCAATGGTTGATGGATTTTTGTGTGAAGAAAATCATCCTGCCCGAATTTGTTTAACGATTGCGATCTAATTGAACCAGGATGGTATCGAATTTCATTCCATTCAAAAAAAAATCGAAACCGTCGAAAAAGTGACGGGTTTTGCTGTCACTGAATTTGTTTACAAATTTTGGGCTCATTTATCATTTCATGCGTGAACGAAATTAGTAATTAGCTTTTTGCTTCACAGTTCGGTTAAAGAATTTTTATTTTTATTTTTAGATAATCAAAATGATGCCTATTAGGGGTTGAATAACTAAAAGCCACGTAGTATCTTAAATACTAATAAGCCCTACAAGATTTATATCAATGGATTTTGATATGACCTTTAGATGATTTTAACAACTTTTCCAAATGGTTTGTTTTTCAATTATCCGAAAATGACACGAGTTTTTAGTGAAATCCGAAAAAATGAGAAGAACATCGTTAAGACTGTACATAAAATTTATCACACTGAATTTTGCATTTTCTGGTTCGGACATATTTTTTATAAATGGTTTGGTTTTGATTTATCGCTCCTGTATTTTTTTCAATTTCTCCAAAACACCTTTCTCATGTTTTAATTTTTTTATTTTTTAAAAACATGCAAAAGTTGTTGTTTTGGAAAAAATGAAAAAAAAAACAGGAGCGATAAATGACAAAAAATTGTCGAAATTCACATTTATTGTATGGAAAATTTATGTAAAATTTTATTTTTAAACATAAATATAATAAAAGCTATAATTGCCAATTATTGAAAACCCGTATGGTGATATGGCATTGTTCGAAGTTTAAGTGAACGGCGATGAGTTGTATCAAAATTCCACTTGAAAGACAAACTTTTCAATAAGATTTTTTAAAATTTATTCCAATCGGATTTTGATGTATGGGAGTTTTATGTAGAATCATATCCTAAATAACTTTTGTTTTCACACTTTTTTGATAAGATGCGCCGTTTTTGAGATATTCGCAAAAAACGATTTCGTTCATATGGGAAGGGGGGGGGGGGGTGGACCCCCCCACCTTACCCACCTAATGGTCAATTTTTGTCCATTAACGAACTTAGCCTTGCATTTAACGAAAAACGAATTTGCGTAAAATTTCAAGTCTCTAGCTCAATTCGTACGCCCGCAATCCGCACCACAGACGGACAGACGGACGGACGGACGGACATGCGAAATTCAACTTTTTTTTATCATTCTAAACACACTGGTGTAATTCATTTTTGTGTGTGATAACGGGATCTTGCCGTTACAAACGGTAAGGCAAATTTAATATACCCTTTGGTTTCACCATACGGGTATAAAAAGAGAAAATCAAAAATATTTTTATTGAAAACTCCAAAGCAATTTTTATTTAAATACCAACAAAAGCCAAAACTCTTTACAATCTTTACAGAATAAATAACCAATTACCACAACAACAACAAATATAAACATTATCTGTCGGATAAAAAATATAAGTAACATATATGATGAGATTTACAATAAAATTCTATTACAAAAATATAAACTTTGACTGTACGACAATATTCTATAATATAATCTCTAAATGGCTTGGAAACATATCCTATTTAAAGTTTTACTGAAAAACTTTATCCATCTTTTTGTAACAATGAAGCAAACATAGATATGTTGTAGATGTGAAACCTATCAAAAAGTTTAATTTCATCGGGAATGGATTTTCTATATACGAGTTATACCCACAATTTCAAATATCTGACAATCTAACGTTCGTTTTGTTTACAGAAAAACCATTTACGAGCTGTTGTTTTTAATTCACTTATAAAACTACAGAATAATATACCATATGACTTGCGAATAATATTCACATACTTGTATGTGTAAAAATATATTACTACAACTACAGTATATCCCTTTTCACTGTTTAGTAATAGAATCTTGTGTTATCCCGACAAAGCCCTTAAAGATTGTCGCATGTGGATATGAAAAGTAAACTGTTTGAAGCGACATACCGAAATATCGGTAGATTTGCTTTAAGAAAGTCTGTGTTTGTTTTTCATGTCCTTTCCATTGATCCATCTTGACACAGTAATTGTATATCCATAACCGTATCTCTACTTATATGTTAACTATGGGGAAGTAAAGTATTTTGTGTTGATATCAACGTTATTCAGACAGATTTTTCACAGATTTTCCTTTTGTTCGGTAATGGGCTGTAAGATTCTTCGGTTACGTGCATAAATCCTTCGAAAGAACGAGTTTTTTATGTTAAATTTTATTTTCTCCATGATTTAAGGAGTGCTGAACCTGAAGCTGAAAGAAAATCTAAACCGAACCGGATACTAGGTATATGCTGATATGATGATGTTGATGTTGTTGACGATGATGATGATGGTGAAGCTCTCTGTGAATAACTTGAGATGGAATATTTCAGGCCAGATATGTAAGATAAACGTGAACGTGTTTCTTTAAAGAACAATTCAAAATCTTTGAAAAAATTCTATGTTTTCCATCATAGTCATCATAAACTGGTAACAAAAGGGGTATATATATAGGTTAACTGAAGGCAAAGATATGAAAATGTTTACTAGAAGAATGGAAAAATCTTCAGTATATTCAAAGGTGAAACCGACACGAATGGTGGCATTATATTCTTAACAGACTAAAGTCTAATGGGAAATGGAGATTTGAAGTCGTTTTATATGAGTGACAATATATCAAAAGGTATTTAACTGCTAAGGTTTAAATTACATTACAACAGCAGCGTAAGCGATATTATTTATTCAACAACAATTTAATGGTGTATTAAATCTTAGGTATGTGAAATATATGTTCTTGTAAAATATTTCCAGTGTCTTAGACTTATATTATTTGAGTTTAATATTATTTTGCATCATTTGTTCTACTTAAATTTTATGACTTTTATACTATGTAGGTGTAATAATTCAATTGAATACTCCACTCTTATTATTTCGAGTAAGATGTCTTTGGTTTCTCAAGTAAAAGAAAACATATAAAAATGTTTGTGTTATTCTGTTAATCTTAGTTTTGTTTATAATTATATAAAATATCTTAGTTTTGTTTATAATTTTTTCAAAGCTACTACAAGGTTTGAAACTATTTCTTTATTCAAACATAAAATAATAACTTCCAAAGACCAATCTTCAAATAATTCATATACATATATATATAAAATCCTCATTTGTTCTGTTCAGTTAAAATTTTTGCACAAATAAGTCCTTGAATCAGCGTTGTTCCTCTACGCGTAGACTTTAATTGCGTAGACAATAGATTTGGGGTAGACAATGTAGACATTGGCGTAGACAATGTCGACTTTCTCATATCTGTCAAAATAAAGTCATCAGTGAGTCATATATGTGTCTATTGGGTTCAAAACGAGTCTACTCCATTTTTGAAAAAAATGAGTTTACGATTGATTTTGTTTCCCACTGTTGGTTCCCACAACTTACTTAACCATTGGTTATGATCAAAACTGTTTTACACCGTTAAAAATCGGTTTGAAAATGCGGTTTAGTTTCAAAATGGTTCTATTCCCTATGTATGTAAGAATCAAATCGAGCCTATTCCATTGAGTATCAAAGTGGTGCTATTCCCATTGCAACTAATAACCAAGGCAGAAATTATAATCAAAGTGAGTATTGTTGCATAAAATTATTTTAGCGCGAAAAGGTGAAAATTAAGAGTTTTGTTTTTAGGGAATTGCATTCCCTATTTATTTTATTATCATTATTTTTTGTGATCATAGTTAGGGTGAAAAACATAAAAAGAAAAAAAAGAAAAAAAAAAGAAAAAAAAAGTTAAGAAAAGTTAAGAAAAGTTAAGAAAAGTTAAGAAGTTTACTGTGTAATAAATGAATTACTTTAAAATTTAAATCAAATAGTTTATTGACTATGTCATTCGACTGCCAAAAAAATATGGTCTTGCCGAAATTATCTGATCAAGCTGCGTATTATAGCCGGCAACTTTACCTATATCTGTTTGGCATTGTAGTTGGCACTGCACGGGACCCTTTAACAAAAAATAATGTGTTTTTATACCACTGGACAGAAGGCACTCGTCCAAAAGGATCCTGTGAAATAGTTTCGGCAGTACATCATCGCTTATGTAATCTGAATCTTGAAGGAGTTACGACTATAAGACTTGTAGCCGACGGATGCGGAGGGCAGAACAAAAATACAATTATGATTGGGATGTGTTTGTATTGGCTTACAAAAACAGCCCCGCATAATATTAAATCCATCGAATTGGTCTTTCCTGTTGTCGGTCACTCATACATCCCTCCAGACCGTGTTTTTGCCCAAATTGAGAAGAAAGTTAAGGCAAATAGGCGATGCGCCACGGGGCATGGGCATGCCGGCGCAACGAGCAAGTTACGGGCAAGACGGTTTCGGGAAAGGTTTGAGGTTTGCGCTACTCCAGAATCTGGTTGAACGGAGCAAAGCACACACACATATAAGACATAACGAGTTTTAGTTCCTATTTCTAGCGATACACACGCACACAATTGAAATGAAACGTGTAACTATGTAGCAGGGCAAAAGAGCAAGCAAGAATCGTGGCGCAGCGAACACGAAAATAAACTATCGTTGCACCGGCATGCCCATGCCCCGTGGCGCATCGCCTAATGAGACTATTGTAAAGCCTAGTACGCAGTTCGAGTAAAATGGAATTTTCCATACAAATTTAACACTGCGCTTAAATTTAACCTCAGAAATTTTACCAAGCGGTACGCAGTTCGCTGGTAAAATGATGTGAAAAACTCATGTTGCACTAGATGGCGTAGAAAGTCTCCACTTGATTTTACCAGCATTTTAACTGTTCGGTACATTAAATTCGAGGTAAAAATTTGACAGATGAAAATAATAGAGGTTCTGTTTCCAGTTTTCTTAACGAGTGTGGTTTTTTAATTAAAAAAAATGGAAGAATATTTGATTTCTCCACAAACAGTTTTTACTTCGGTTTTAATGTGCCAATTTGGAGACCGCGTTAAAATTTCATTTTACTCGAACTGCGTACTAGACTTAAAGGTTGAAGATTATCTCAATATTTACAAGGAACACGGAACGACAGTTCAGTTAGCCAGTGATTGTTGCCCAGTGTTAGATTTCAAAACTGAAACCTATAAGGTAATAAAGTTACCTGGAAACTGGCATTTTCCATTCAATGAATCAAAACGATTCATTCTTACAAAAAAAAAACCAATCGATTGTTGTCAGAGGAGAAATTTTTTATAGATCCGATACTGGAAGGAGTGCCTCTGTGATAAAGCGTGGCAAAAGTATATCAACCATGAATCCTACAACTTTGCCGATCACAACCAAAGTTAAAGACCAGAAATTGAAAGATGTTGACAAACTTCTACAAAAACATTTTGGAAGTGATTGGAGACATCTTGAGGACTTGGGATTTTACAAAAACATCATAAATACTGCAATAACTACAGATATGAGTGATGGAGAAGAGGATCGTATTTGCGAACACAGTACAAGTGTAATCGAACTAAGAGTTTAGCCACGGAATTTGTGATAATTTTTTTGTATGTTAAAAACTAAAATTAAGTTTATTTCTTTGTATACATAATAAACAATAATATAAAGAAAGGGAAAACATTTTTTACTTGAATTTAATTGACTTGAATTTATATGTTATGTTCAAAAGCCATCTATTCCACGCTCATTATTTTCAAAGCGGTTCTATTCCAAGGTGTTAGCGTCAAAGTGGTTCTATTCCAAATTACATATTGAAATTTTGGACAACCTAGGTGCTTCTGATTTATGACACTTATAATATTAGCTTTTATGATGTTGCACTTTAATTTGAAGATGCAGAGATTTCGGTTGGTTGGTGCATACATTAACTATAGCTTTTTCTGCATTATCTCGAAATCGCTTATAGTGGAGTAGACTCGTTTTGAACCTAATAGACACATATCTAATACTATACTATATAGGAAATGGCCAATTACAAGAAATGGCGAGGCGCTGGATTCTTGAATTAGTGTGAAGCAAAAATGTTTTAGAATTCAATGTGATTTCAATTGCAAAAATTTAAAAAAAAGCCGCTTAGATTGCATGCATAGAATTAGAACTGGAAATTGTTCTTTATTAAGTTAAAATTGGTTGAAGAAAATGAGATTTTAAAACCAAATCAGCTATCCTTTATTTTATTGATTGTCTACATTGTCTACGCGTAGAGAATAGACCATTGTCTACAGTAATAGTCTACGCGTAGACAATGGTGTAGTCTACATCACGTAGACTACGCGGCACAACACTGCCTTGAATGGACAAAATCGGACAACCCCTTCTCCCTTCCCCAGACAAATGAAATAATTTTTTGCGATTTTCTCGAACACAGTGTGTCGTGACAAAAAAAAGTATGAAGACAAAATGTGTTTAGAATATGATTTTAAAAAACCCTTCCATACATGAAAATCCAGTCGCACTCCAAATGGATAATTTAATATGGACGTTTGGTCTTTTTATATAAAAACTAGCTCTTGGACCCGTCGTTCTCCCTTGCTTTCCCAACCCAACCCGTTTTATAGAAAATAGTTTGTAAAGTTTAACCCATCAACAATCACTGTGATTGGAATATGGTGTACGGAAAAGTTGTACAAAAGTATATTTTTCGCAATTTTTTCCTCATAATTTTTTTTTTTGATGAAAGATTTTATTTCCACCAGAACTCAAGTTTCATAATTTTGACCACTTTCACAGCAAAAGTCGACACTGTTCGTCGCCTTAATTTTTTTGGGCCCCCATAATCGGCCCACTAAAAAAATTCTTGGAATTACCACAGAAATCGTAGTCCTTACCGCTTCATTCACACATTTATCAGCTCAATATTAAAATAATTTATGACGCTACCACCTGCCCATAGAACAAATTGAACAATTTAAAAAAAAAAGGTACTAAAACCTGTATAAAATATTGGTGGCCTTCTAACGGCCGATTTCTTCACCGAGTACTAACGCTATTACCGCGGTATTAGACCAAAATTTGGTACTCAAATTGGTATTAAGTCATTTCTTCACCAAGTACTAGCGCGCCTTAGTACTGACTTTGGTACGGAGTATTAGCTGGTACTCATTATTTCCTGGACCCTCGAAATTGAGGGTCTAGCGATGTTAGTACTCGAATTTATGCCGATTTTGTTTCTTCACCTATAATATAATACTGGCGTAGTCGATTTTTATTGATTTGATTATATTATTCTGTGATTGTTTTTTGTGTATGTATAGAAAATAGTTCTGATTTTTAGCGGTGATGGTTTATTTCGCGATTTCGACGACATCGAGAGTGATGGGCAAGGAGTAATGAATCGTCGATTTGACTGCCGAATTTACCATATGCCACAACGAAATAGAATAAATAATTGGGACGCTGTGGATTTTTTTTTCGGCGTTTTCGAATGTCGAAAACAACGTTTCTTTACGTTCTACAATTGGCAGTGGACGATTTGCAGCACCCACAGTCACGGTAAAAAAGGAATCCGATGTAATTTCATTTTTATACCCTAGAGACTAGAGACTAGAATTTTTGCGCAGATTCGTTTTTCGTAAAATGCAAGGCTAAGTTTGTTAATGGGCAAAAATGAACCATTAGAGGGTGCCCCCCATACGAACGAAAACGTTTTTTGTAAATATCGCAAAAACGGTGCATCTCATCAAAAAAGTGCAAGAACAAAAGTTATTTAGGATATGATTCTACATAAAACTTCCATGCATGAAAATGCGATTGGAATAAATTTTAAAAAATCTTATTTTTAAAGTTCGACTTCAAAGTGGAATTTTGATACAACTGTTCGCTGTTCAATTGAACTTCGAACAATGCCATATCACCATACGAGTTTTCAATTATTGCCAGATTGGCAATTATAGCTTTTGTTATGTTATTAATTCGTTATATATTACCTTAGCAGCAACTGCTCATCACTCTGCGGTTCATCGACACAGATGCTAGTTGCCGATGTTATTCACATGTCGACTGCTAGTGTTTATCGCATATTGCCGAAAGTATGAATGGCATTGATACGCCATTTGAATTACTTTATTCAAATGCCAGCAATATTGCAAGAACGAGAGGCGGCCACTACTGCATTTTTTCTTATCTTGCTGACTCCAATTGGGGCAGCGAGGCCCTTTTGCATGACCACTAACCGTACCACTAACCGCACTAAATTACACGTTTATAAACAAATATTAATTGAAAAAAACCCGTACACAGTTTCACGGAACACAGCGAACAATAATATCTTAAATTCAAATGTCAAAATAGTGTCAAAATCAGTTTTAGACGTATTAGCTTAGTTTTAGACGTATTTGCCGCTAGTACCGGCTGATGAATTTAGCTCCGGTACTAGCGATGTGAAGAAATGCACAAGTACTAACTTTTCGTTGGTACCGAGTACCAGTGATAGTACCTGGACTAGCTAGACTCCACTTTAGTACTCGGTGAAGAAATCGGCCGTAAGCGTTGTTAAAAAATATGAATTGTTGTCTGCGCTGAATCTTCCTCACACAGGGACTACATTGACTTATATTTCTGGTATACCAGCTGGTAAGCCTTTTAGTCGCAATCTGTCAAATTTGTTTGGTGGACAAATTCTGGTAAAACAGTTCTAGGCGAAATGTCAGTGAGCAGGGAACAACAAATTATGGTTGCCAAAATATTGGCTTTAAAACGTCTGGAAAAGAACTAATCTACCCTTTGCCCTGTCAAACCGACTCTCTTGTAATATCTAGAATGTGCATTCCATTCAAAATTCCTTTTCTCGTAAAAAATTGATAAGCTCCCATATATCTTTTCTCGAAAATTTACCAGCACTGTCTTACCAGAAAAACTGGTAAACCAGATTGGTCCACACTGGCTTTTTAGCAAACAGTTTTGCTGGTACACCAGAAATAAAAGTCAATGTAGTCCCTGTGATAGCAAATGCACGTAGATATCTAAAAACGTAAAACAATGTTAACACAATCCGATCTGGGTCTTTAGGTATGGACAGAAAATCATATCATGTTTAAAAACCAATTTGCTTGGTTCTTGTAGAATATTTTCTGTTTAGAAATACAAAATCTACAAAAATTTATTTCTGCAATCTAACGGTACATATTTTGCTCTCATTTGTTGTCATTTAAAAATCAAAGAGACATTTATTGCACCTGTCTGATAAATGTTTCAATTTCGGTTAAAGAATACCCGCCTTTATTGAACTCTTTCCAATGCAATGGAAACAAATACGAAAATTATTGAACATCGTTCAATTTTCAATTTTCCACTCTCTACTCGTACCATACTAAAACTTATTTTTTCAATGTTTTCTTATTGTACAATTTTACCTTCATACATTGAACCTCCAAATTTGTTCCAATAAAAATTGTCAATTTACTTTTTATTTTTCAACTTCTCTATTTCGAAATAAAAGTATCTACTGAACACACTTGAATTCAATTGATAAAAGAAAATAAAGAGAATCAATAAAATCCATTGAAAATTTTATCATTTGTTTGCCTAGGTAGATATATGGTGTATTATTGTATATTCGCGTATAAAAAGAAAATCATCGTCATCGTCATAGTCGATCACTGTCGATGACGACGATTCCATAATTTGAAAGTAGATATTATTATTGGTTTGCCTTATTGAATTTCGATTTTTTGAATTTTTCGCAAATATCAAGAGTAAACGTCAATCAAATTGCTGTTTTCACCAGCACAAATATTTGGATTTGTCGAATAAAATATAAAATCATATTGATATTATTGTCCTATGGGATTTTACTGAAAAAAATTCTTAAAGGCAAAGGGCTTTTTCTTATACGAGTATATTCGATAAAACTGAAAATCTATACTTATATAACCGTATCTATACTTCGTATACAAAGAATCATAAAGTATTGCATTTATGAAAAATTTCGACATCTTAATTTTGCTTAAAAACATTTCGTGAGCACTCCTGAGTCGATTGGAGCATTAGTACAAAAATGTCTGTCTGTCTGCTAGAGCCATGAAATTTTACAGGCGTGTTAAGTTTTTTGCTGTTTACTCTGAAATTACGCATTTTTAAGTAGTCTTATGTATTAGGGATGTCAAAAAAGAACCGGTTAAACCGGTTACCCGGTGTTTTTGCTTCGGTTAACCGGTTTTTTTCGGTGTTTTTTTTTTGCACGGTTATACCCGGTGTTTTTTTAAAGCCAAAAACCGTTTAAAAAAACCGATCATTCTTTTTTGTATGGAAAAATAATTTTAAACCAATTTTCGTGCAACTGATTTGTTAGAAACACTTCTTTTTAGCCACTCTAAACCAAATACAATATTATTTTATGCCATTTATGACCTCTTAATGGATTATATGGCACTTCACGTCTTTTGTTCGTATTATAGTGTATTTGTTGTGTCTAAGACCTTAACTACCCAATTTGAACAAAACGGTTTTTCGGTGTTTTAATAACCGGGTTTTTGGACCCGGTTAAACCGGTCCGGTTTAAACCGAAGTCTTAAAAACCGGTTTAACCGAAAACCGGTTTTTTCAAAATTTTGACATCCCTATTATGTATGACAAAAGTTGAACACAGTAGAATTTTTTAAACTTCTATATTTTACTAGTACTCGAAAACTCAAACTGTTATCTTGGGAAAATTAACGGGTTTTCTGTGGTTCATTGTGGTGAATTGAAAATAATAATATTTTCCACAATTTTGTCATCACTTATCTTTTACCATTATTGAGATTATTTTCATTAAAATTAAAAAAATAGATTTTTACGATTCGTTTGCAGAAGAAGAATTAAAGATATTTCTACATTTTTGCCTTTTACTATAAATCGTTATCTTTTACCGAAATCGAGATATTTCAGATTTGGCAAAAAAAAAATAACTTTATATGTATAAGCTAATTTTTTTTGTCGTGTTATAGTGTAAATGCTCAAGAACGTGGATTTTGTATAAGAAAGTCATGTGTTGTTCATACCAGATTTTTTTATCGCAAATGATAGCAATTATTTGAATTTATTTTTTCTTTTTTGTAAATATTGCAAATTTTTGAGTCTTGAAAGCTTAAAGATAATTTGGAATGTATGATGGATTGTATGAAATCTATGATGGAATGTATGGAATGTATTGAATGTATGGAATGTATGGATTGTATGGAATGTATGATGGAATGTATGATGGAATGTATGGAATGTATGATGGAATGTATGATGGAATGTATGGAATGTATGATGGAATGTATGGAATGTATGATGGAATGTATGATGGAATGTATGGAATGCATGGAATGTATGATGGAATGTATGGAATGTATGGAATGTATGATGGAATGTATGGAATGTATGATGGAATGTATAGAATGCAGAGTTGGGCGTATTAAATTCAAAATTGAATGCATTCAGAATTCCATTCCCATTCACTTACTGAATAGTATTTGAAATTTATACTCCATTACCATTCAGTAGTGAATGGTAATGGCCAAAAAATTCAACTCTCCATTCACTGAATGGGAATGTAAATCCATTTCTATTCCCATTCGATTTGAGTTGAGATTTTATAATTTTAAGTGAATGGTAATTCAATTTAGTCAAATGATTTTTTTATATAGAAAAATGCTCGAAATCGATCGAAATGAGGGAAAAGTTAATTTGCCTCAAAACGACAGGACCGATTTTTATGATCCATATCACATTGGATAGGGATCAGTGTGGCCTATAGTACTAGATATGAGGCTACTTTTGGCCATTATTAAGTGTTAAAATTTGTATTTTCATACTTTTTACTATAGAAGTATGTAGGAAATGGAAAATTTAAATGAAGGTCTAATGTAATTCAAGTATTTCTAGAACGAAATCTTTGGTGCTATTCAATTCTATTATTCAGTTCCACATTCTAAATTTAGATGAAATTTTGTAACAATATAAAATCCATCGCTTCGAAATTAATCCAATTTTAGCAACACTGAAACTTATTCAAATATAAATAGTAAATTCTATTAACACAGCCAAAGCATAATCACTAAAAAGCTATTCAATTTACAACACATGCCTCCATAGTCCCTTAATGATCTTAGCCCCTCCTCAAACATTCATAAATCCCAAAAATATCCTTGTTGCAAAAATAAACGCACCATCTGGACCCTACACAGCCAACTCTATTAGATACATGTATAGAAACGGGGAAGAGCGAGAGAGAAAATCATTTTGCGTAGAAATTCTCCTATATTTATGCAATACCCAAAGGACAAGAGCGATTCCAACAAAAATAAAATAAAAAATACTACAATAGCACAGCACTTGAATACTGTTACCGCGTGGCTGAATGTCCGACACCGTCTGGCTGGACACAAATCAAATTAATTAGTCCTAATTACAGTTTCTACTCAAACAAGTGTGAAAGCACTTCTTTATTTATCTCATATAACTCCTTTCCGTTCAGGATATCAAAGGGATCTAAAGTGATTATAGCTAAATCTTGTATTATTACAGCTGCATGAGTAATATTTAGAAAGGATTACTGTCGGCTGGCATTAATAATATATAAAAACATCGGGTTTGTTTTGTAACCCAACTCTTAGGAAGAAAAAAATCAAAAAATTGTTATGAAAACAAGTCCTTATCAAGGCATATTCGTGCAAAAAACAATATTTTAATTTATTAAAAAAAAATCTGTTTTAAATCTGATGCCGAATGTCAATATAAACAATTTGAACCCTTTTTGAAAATGAGGGCTGATGAGAAAAATTATTTGGAGAGATTTTTTCGTTATTAACTTATTTATACTTATTCAATTTTTCCGATTTTCGAAAAAAAATTTAGATGATTTGTAAACGTTCTTCAAGCGTGAGTCTTTCATGGTAAAATTGTACACTATACTGAGTAAAAATGATTACCACACACAGAGATGACACTTGGCTTGACGGCTATCCCTATCGAAAAAAAACACACCAAATAAAAACATAAAATTTATAAAACATTGAATTTATGTTTACATCTAGAAACCTTAAACAAGGAATGCACCTTTCCATCCGTGTGCTGTAATGTAAAACTTTTCACCTTGTCTCCAATTACACTAGCTGTACTTTAAAACACTTCGGCAAGTTATGAATTCCATTTCCTACCTGCTTTTTTTCTGACACCACTTAAAATGAATCGATTATACACTTATATTATTTTTGCTATCACCCTTCTAGCGGAAAAATTGTGTAACAGGTGAATGAAAAATCATTCTGGACGAAAGCCAAATATACCAACTCGTTCTTTTATGGACGAATATTTCTTCTATAACAGGTGAATAAAAGATCAACAAATGGGTAAAAAATTAAACGAAACAATTTTCACAAAATTAGTTCATCAATCAAATGTTTTTGTGCTTCATTTTGTCTGTTTGTCACTTGGTTGAAAACGGAAAACCAAATAGGAAAATTCCATAGCAGGTGAATCAAAAAAAAAATTTATAAATAGAGAAAAATATGTGAATGGAAAAATATTAAAACACAGTTTCACATCAATTTAAGAGTAGTTTTATTAGTTTTTTACAATATTAGCTTGTAATAATAGCGAATAATACCATTTGTCTGTACGTCCGGTTTCTAATAACCCTAAACCCAATTGAATCAATCTTTAGGGTGAGTTTAGCAAGATGGGCCTAACAAGGTGTATATTAACATTCACTTCCCTCTCATCCCCCTCTTCTGCTGTCTCCCAAACCTCTAAAGGAATTTTGACCCGGTTTTCGGTATTTAACATATTGTTCTTCAAAGTAAATTCTGGCCCCCTCCAATATAATCACCTGGCTTCCAACATCCGGCCCCGTCTATGAAAACTTTTCCTCTTTCCTCAATAATTATCAATTTTCATTGAAGCATCATTGAAGCAACATTAAATGTCGTGGAAAATATGAACCCAATTCAGACCTGAAACTAACTTATTAAGTTCAAAAGTAATTAACCTAAAATTTAATGATCCCTGCAAAGACAAAACAGAATTCCTCACGTTTCATTAATTTTCAGATTTCATTTTACACCCACAACAGCCTACGTATTTAACTTCACGTTTATGTCATAAATTTTGATATTTTTACTATTTGTGCTGTATGAAATCAGTTCATGCAATTACCATTGATATTTACCACTGCCATTGCCATTATTATTACTTAACAGATTAATGGCTAGTGGATAAATTTCAAAATCATATTGCCAGAAATACTAGAAAACTTTTATATCGATTACAAAATATAATTACGCTTTCGAAACATACGCTATTATTGAATAATATCACAGTTGAAATACTGTTCATTTGCTGTTTGAAATTCGTACTTGCGGCGGTTGAACTCATTCTGCTAAGGGGTGAACGTGATAGGGTACAGGTGACCAGATTTAATTACCTAATTTTACCTTTAACCCTCTAGCTACCCCCGCTAAACAGATTTTCACTTCGGATACCTAAACAGAGTTTCATCACTTGCAGTCTACCATTTTGGCACTCATTCAATCGCGTTACCCTCCAACCTTTTCCGTCGATGCCACCCGCGAGAATCGAGTTAGTTTTGGTTGTGGTAGTGAAATAAATTGTGCGTGTAACACGCAATATTAAGCATGTTTCCCTTCAAGCTACCTAATGGCGGCATCATGGATTAACCATACGCGTCGAGGGTGTTTACGGCAGGCGAAATTGAATAAAAATCACCGCGAAAGGTTGTCCATGTTTATTTAGATCCTTGATCAAATATTCACGGAACAAACCATACATTTTAATATCTTTAATCCGACGGTGATAAGACTTGATTAATAATAGTACAATTTGAAATTTAA
Source organism: Chrysopilus asiliformis (assembly GCA_964034945.1). Lineage (NCBI taxonomy): Eukaryota > Metazoa > Arthropoda > Insecta > Diptera > Rhagionidae > Chrysopilus > Chrysopilus asiliformis. Next base: position 98,336,797 of record OZ035961.1, read on the forward strand.
TATAAATAAGCGGTTTACTGGATTTCATAATTTTCGCTTAAAATATTGCTTCTGCTTATTTTTATTTGACCTTTGTCATGTTGCAAATAACTGAAATTTAGGGCACAAATACCAGTAAAGCTAGAGTTTCAGTCAATATCGTTCTGGCAAAAACCGTTTTATTTGATTCTTTTTTTCAAAATTATAAAATTAGCAAGTCTAAAATTTACAATATATCCAGTCTAAATACCACTTATGGATGTTTACTTTTCTCTGATATAAAGAGAAAGTATGTCTGTCTGTGGACTTTAGCCTGTCTGCCTGTCGGTTTCTCGGTCTGTCGGTTTCTCGGTCTGCCGATCTATTGCACTCTAGAAAATTTTATTGTAATTTTACCCCTATAATCGTAGGAAACCATTTTCCTACGATAATAGGGGTAAAATTACACCGAGTCGTAATGGCTTAAAAGCTATGCATTTTTACTCATTTTGTGGCGTACAAAAGCCTCTTTTACGGGGGATCTTTAAGCTAAATAAGAAGTAAAAGTACAATACGGGTGTAATTTTACGACATGGATGTTTAAAATTACCACATTTTTGTTGTAATTTTCCTCCTATTTGGTAGCAAAACCGCGTCTTAAAGGTGTAATTTTACGACATTTTTTGTTTAAAATTACACCGAAAATGGTATTAGAATTTCTCGGCTTATACGGTCTGCAAAAACAAAAATATTATATTATTTTTGCGGATGTTTTCACATCCAAATTTCCTGGGCATGTCTGCCATGTGGCAGGCGCCACACAGGATTTTGGTAGAGTAAAACTCGATTCGAGTATTTATACTCCGATGCCACAAACCTTATGCGAATTATAAGGTTAAGGTTAAATTCTCCGTACAATAATGCAAAAATACCCTGCGAGCGTGTTTTTACACCAAAATGAGAGTAAAAATACGAATATTGGTCGAAATTTTATGCAAGGTTTAAAATTACCCTATTTCTAGTGTAATATTAATGTTTTTTTTGGGCGATTTTACAACTTAAATGGTGTGCGAGCTAAATTCTGATTTTTTTCGAAATTTTACGACGTTTTTGCAAATTTACCCCGTTTTACCCCATTTTTCGGTTCAAATTCAAATCCATTTTCTACAGTGTGGTATGTTGGTCTGTCCGTTGTATGTATCTTAAATAACTCGAAAACGTGCTGAGCTAGCGAATTGAAATTTTTTGTAAATAAATTTTACGAAAGTTGTGGTTTTCTATAAACTTTTGCAAAAGTAACGATAGCTATAACGGGTACCTCCCCTACAAATGTTTTGAAAACAAAACCGTTTTTTGAAAATTTCTCGAAACGTATGCGCTTTTTGGAAAAAATGAATATAACATTCAAAGGATATAAAATTTTCTACATTTTCAGCTTTAACTGTTTTTTGTATCTCAAACGATTCTGAAAAAAATTAGGCTTTTTGAAAATTTTTTGGAAACGATGCCTTGGGAAAAAAAATGCAATACCCAAATTCAAAGAAAATTTCCTGCATTTTTTCCTTTGACGATTTTTACGAAAAGCCCGAGATATTTATTCGAAAGAATATTATTTTTTACACATTTTTTCCGAAATTAAATGAAATTACAGCTACCGCAGGCGAGCCTCGAATCCACGGCTCTCGGGTTACAGGCGGAATACTTTACGCTGAGCTCCACTATTGTAGCATTCAATCCTGAAAATTTCGCGTAATTTTGACATTAGTGCTTGACATCATATAAAAATTACAAAACCTTTGTCACACTCACATCATTGAATTTGTTTGTTCATAAAACTGTAATGAAGTCATAAAAAGATCCTAAGTTAAATAATCAACTAAACTCTAATAAAGCTGAAATTTCTCTAAAAACAGGAATTCAATAATTTAATGAAAAACGATAATCGGAAAATGAATATAATTTGATAGATTTTTAATATACACGATCAGCAAATAACCCATTAATTCTGTTTACAACAGCGAATCGTATAACAATTTACTGCCCTATATTATGACACCCTAAATAGACCATGGCTCTTCCTTCATCTTTTGGGGCATAAAATTTGCTCATCTGTGTTATTCTCCAAAATTAAATGGAAAGTTCAACAAATTTCCAACAATATTAATCGCCCACCTTGACTCAGAAGGGCAGAAAACGAAAATTTAGCAAGTTTTACGATTTTATCTCAGGCAGATTATTTTTTGGCGTAATAGCTTCTGTATTGTTTATAGTATTTCTTCCCTATTTTAGACGTAGGTCTAATCCATTATTTGTACAAACAGCCAAACAAAGTCCTTAAATATTTCTAGAACAGTGATTTCTTTTATTGTTGTTTATTTTGTTGAGTTTAATGCGAGTTCCAAAGTTCAGCAGGTTCTCCGTATCTTTTCTTATTTTTGCGAGGTAAATAGTATATGAGTAGTGTTTTGTTTTTAATATTATGAAAACTACTTTAAGAATTTAACTGTTTTTTTATGTGGCAAAAATCTTGCGAAAGCCAAGAAGACAGTTTCAATTTATGGCATGGCAACACGATTATGTACAAGACACATGACATTTATTTGTTTCAGGTCAAACATAATTCTAATAATTCATTTCCCTCGACATTCTGTTGGCAAAACAGAAATTAATTAAACTCAAACAAGATATTTGACAGAAACAAAACAAAATATTCATTAAAATAAATCAAATTTAGATTTGCTTATCAGGGAAGAATTTTTTTAATTAATACCTACTCTTGAATACACGGATTTTTTTTTCGAAAAATTTACAATTATTGTAGTTAAAATCGAGTTTACTGAAGGGTGCTCACAAAGCGCTCACAAACTGGCGCCAGAATTGAAATATTGTACACAAACCGAAACATTGTTTACGAACCGGAGTGTATTTTGGACTCAAAAATTGTTCACAAATCAAAAGGCTCCCAAAACGAGACCCTTAAAACCTATGTTCTAAAGTATTTAAGGACATATAAAACTAGATACACACCTAATTTAATCCCTATAAATAAATGGATTTATGAAAACTTCAAAGAAACCCTTCAGACCTACCATATGCTAAGAAACATCTTTGCTTGTCAAATTTAGCACTCAGATTTTTAAATTTTAATAAAAAAAAAGTTCTTTTCTCCACTTCTATTTCTGAATGACTTAAGTATAAATAATGCCTGCTTATTATTCATATTAATATATTTTGTCGCATTACCACTGTGCCGCCTGAGCATCCTGACGTTGGCATACAGAATAATGGCGGTCGAATCGTCCTTCTGGTTCTACAAGCACTACAACCAGAGCCAGTATTTCAACCAGAAAAAGGTACAATCGTCCCGCCAGCCATTTAACATTATGGATACACAAGTGGCAAAATGCGAAGCTACCCCTGGTGTTTTTTTTTTCAAATTTAAAGATAGAAATGCGTTAAAGCGTACACAGAATCCAATTTATCACTTTAGTTAAATGGCAGAATTATACAAATTACCTGTTTGGTGGCAACAAAGAACACACGTATTTAATATAAATCATTGGTAGGATGTTAAAACATGACAAAATCAGAAGAATTGTTTTTGTTCTTGCATACCAAATCCGATTCTAGTGAGTATAGAATTTTCAATTTTCCAGAGAATTCAATTTACCGGGAACAAATGAAGCCCTGAAAGCATTTTTATAGTGAACCAACTTACATACATACCCGTCCTTGCCAGGTGCAAGTTTTTTGCACAAGCTTTTTTTTGTACTAAAAATCCATGAAATAGTTTAAACGTTTGAAAAAAAATCCTAACGTCTTCAGGACTTCTCATTTCGAATATTTAAAATCTTACACCAGATTTGTGATCAGCGGCCGGCGCCGAAAAAAAAGAAAATAAGGATGTCCGTTTTCCGAAGGAAAATGGGAAATTCGTTATCCTTACAGGACCTTTCGTTTAGAATTTTTAAAACCCGTTTCTTAGCGAGCACCTATAAAGTAAGACGAATCTGCGTGCAAAATTTCATGGCAAGCGGTTCGAAAGATACGACGAAGTGTGAGGCTTTAAGATTGCTTCTAAGGTAATCGTAAAATTTTGAAAGGTTTGTTTCATTTTTTTATTTGTGATTATATAAAAAGTATTATGGGTGTTTTATATTTCCAACAAATGACTAAATTTGCGCTGCAGCCAAAACTTTTAGAAACAAATATTTCAAAAATTATTTAATAAACTGCGAGGCAGGCCTTTTTTGACAAAAATGCGCTAAAGGCAGTATTTTTTGAGGATATTAATCACCCAACTTTACTTTGAAGGGCAAAAAAACGAACATTTAGGGAGTTTTACGATTTTATCTCAAGCAGATTATTATTTGGCATAATAACTTCTGAATTGTTTATAGTATTTCTTCCCTATTTTAGACGTAGTGTAATCCATTATTTGTACAAACAGCCAAACAAAGTCCTTAAATATTTCTAGGACACCGATTCATTTTATTGTTGTTTACTTTGTTGATTTTAATCTGAATTCTAAAGATTCTATTTTGGTTAAGTAAACAATATATAAGTAGTGTTTTGTTTTAGATATTATTAAAATTATGCTAGAGGCAGTAATTGCTGAGGAAACTGTGCCGCACTTTAAAAAAATCAATAACAAAACTTAAGAACAAAATTTAAGTTTTTTACAAAAAAAAACTTACATGAGGTCATTTCCATAAAAACTTTTGACTATTTTTGTTAAAATTTGATTATCCAAAATATCGTGACATAATTCAGCATCTTCTAGTACTTCTACTGAATCCTACATATACGACGATACACAATTTAACACCACACATATAGATTAAAATAATAAAAATTACGGTCGCAAAGGGGTTGAGAGGAACTTTAATCATTAATATTCATAATGTCAGCATAAAGTTTTCTTAGATTTTGTTAGTACACTGCTGTTGAGACAATGAATAATAAAGTAGCACAGTTTCATCCCTTCCACAACAAAGGACATTGGTATGTTATACCGAATTCATAATAGCTTTAACCCCTCCAAGTCGATTATTAATACATACACAGTTAAAATTGATGCTTCAATTCCAACATTCAAAGTTGGAAATTTTCGATAAAGTAGGTATAAAATATCTAATGGGAAAAATCATAGAAAGACTACAAAAATATTTTCTGTAATTTTTTGCAAATACTGAAAAATAATGTAAAAATAAATTTCTGTTGTAAAATTATAATTCAGTGTTTCGTTGTAATCTTACAATTCTTATAATATTAAATTTGAATAAGTAGAAGGGATCCAAAGTGACGTGAATCATTCAACATGGTGAACTCGAACGAGCTGGGTACGAATATATAAACTTCTTTATTAATAATGTTATAAAATCACAAAACAATTGTTGTATCAATTCGGCCAGTATTTTATATCACTAATTTTGTAAAACTACATAATATTTATAAATTTTACTTTAATTAAAACTGTGATTTTACAACACTGAAACGTAAATTTACATTATCGGGAATAGTAATTTTACAATGTGTAATTTCGTTTTACATATCGATTTGTAATTTTACACTTGGTATGTAAATTTATATGCGTTTATATGTATTTATATGTATTTCTACAGCACTCAAAGTTGGCACCATTTTTGCCAACATAGAATCTTGTAATTATTTTTAACTGTGTACCTATATCTTACTTAAGATACAGATAGAGATATCTATCACTATGTTTGTGTGAGTCTGGAGATACATAAATTTATTTTAAGCAGAGTTGAATCAACCCTAAAAGCTATTTCACTTCACCAGCAAAATGGAGAACTAAAGGTGATTTTACCTTTTAGCCACCGAATAGATTTTCATCAGAGAGATTGAGTGCATATAATGTTAAAGGATACACAAGACATTGTATCATCCTAGAATTCCTTATTTCATTTGATATCCAAAAATATAGGATCTTAAAGTCGTGCATATAAAAATGAATTTGTTAGTATAGAAGTGTTATACTTAGTTGTCTCGTCTTTTGTTGCGTTCCAAGAATTTCACATTCTTGAGTGAAAACTTAATTTATATTCAGATCATGGTGAAATTCTAACTTAGTATTCTCCGAAATGATGACAGTTGTTGGAATTGGAATTAGAACACCACCATCGATGACATATCTTTGCCACTGGTTTTTTTTTTAAATAAATAAATCGATGAATGAAAATCAACGCCAATGGGGATATAAAATCTTTAACAAAATAGCAAAAGAAAAGCGTCAGAAGTTATTCGGTGATACAGAAATCTTGTTGAAATTCAATGTCATGTTTTGCTTGAAATTGATAAAATATTAATTTGGCAAATTTTGATATCAACTGAAATGAAAGAATTTTCTTGCTAAATGTGTATGTGATTTTGTTCATTCAAGAACTTAGCCTCATTTTTTACGAGAAACAGAATTGTGTGATATTTCAAGCCTGTAGCGCAATTCATTTAAGCTGAAGTGCCGATTTATCGAAAACATGCATCTATTTCATACGCAGGGCAGTTTTGCAGAGCAGAAACATGATTAATTTAACAAAATCTAAAGCAGACTTACTATGACGAGCTTCATTTCTTAAAAGCAAGGTCTCAGTTGAAAAATAATTAGTCTATTACTAGAGGCGCGTACTATTTGTTGGTCACTAATTTTTTAATCAAAACCTACTGTTTTTGATTGACCTGAAAGCATCATGGCAAAACTTGCCCTGCGTATGAAAAAGACGCCGTAAGCATTCATTTTTCCTGAGATTTCTGCGTAAAATTCCTACAATTTCCAAAAAATAGACCGTTCCAGATGTACATAATTCGGATCCTTCGCCAATTATAATAGTATTAAGTAAACTATCTTTTTTCCAAAAATAGTTTGGATTCTTTAATCCTTGGACATTATAGTAATAGCAAAAAATTTCATATCACTCTTTAAAAGCTTAAATAAATATCCAACTAGTTATTTATTTAGACCAGACGTGGGTAAGAGAAAATTAAAACGGGCCAAACATATACCAACAAGCCAAAATAGACTTCAGAAAATCGAGTACACTGTGAGAAAATGTCTTTTATAAAGTCCCGTCGCTGAAACATTTATTGTGCTGTGCGATTTTTAAACTGACTGCAAACGAAGCTTTTTTTATTGCTTTCGAATTACATGACTTAGTTTTCTGCTCTGGTATAACATTAGCAGTGCATGTAGTTTTCTTTAGAAAGTCTTCTTTTAATTTTGCAAAAATTAATTTTCTCCTTTCACCATCAAAATCAAAATCCCTTTTGTGCTTGGCTCCATAATGCTTTTGCATTGCATATTTTTTGATGTGGGAAAGCTTAAGAAAACAAACCAAGCATTGTACGGCCTGTCCAGGGATTTCTACAAAAAAAAATCCTCATCCCATTGATCTTTGAAGTTTCTATTATTATAGAAACGCTTCATATTTATTTCAGTGTATATGCGCAAATAACAAACACAACCTACTTAGTGGAGTGCCTGATGGCGAATGACATGAAAACAACTCAGAGCGACCGATGGCTGTGATGTGTTTTCGCTCATCGCTGTGAAAGTAGAGAGTTACAAGCACTGTGTAAGCATGATACTAAATTTGGCCCAGTTGCAATTGTATTTGGCCCAGTTGCAATTGTATTATTTCGGTTCTCTCAAACTGGGCCAAATGGGCCAAAAAGGCCACACTTTGCCCATGTCTGATTTAGACTTTAAAAAAGGAATTTATTAACTTACTGTACTTGATTAATTGTTAATGGCAAATAATTACGATAAATTCGGTAAAGACCCAAACTTAGAAGCGCAATTGAAAAATCGCCTTAAAATATTACAAAAAATATACTTGAGCATTTTTCGTAAAAATTCGAGTAGTTGAAAAAACACCCAAAAATGAAAATAATGATTAGTTTATAAAAACAACATTTCCAGAAGCAATTGACGAAATTGTTTTAAAAAGTTGAACTGAAAAGTATTCAATTAACATAATCTGTTTTTATTACATCAAAATTCAAATTGTTTATTAAAACACTTTTTATTGAAATAAAATTTCAATTTCCATTCGTTTAAGAATAAAAACCTAAACTCGTCTTTACGATATAATATTATTTGAAATTTTCAATTGTCCGTTTTGGTTTGTTAAGTGGAAATATCCCATTAAGTATTTCGTGTTTAAACAACACGTTTCATTATATTATTACTGTTGTTAACATGCATATTCACATACATACAAAAACAGACGTTTAAAATTAGTAAGCCTAAAAATATCGTATTCAATTTAAGGACCCTTGTTACTTTTAATTGAAGCCACCGCAACATTTGCGGGTGGAAAATTTTCCTGGAATTATCTCACCGTCTCGTTGGCGGACGTCTGTATCCATGGTCGGTTTCGGTTAGTATGATTTTTGTAGTCCATGTTTTCAGCATACCGACACAACTTTCCTTTTTATTTCACCATTTTATTTTCCTTTTCGTAATTTTTTATATTCATGTACAATACATAAACATAAAATGAATTTAATTTCTTTTTTTCACTGGTTTTTCTTGAGAAAATATCCAGAAAACATGTCCAAAGAAGCAGGAAATGAGAGACACTGAACTTTCAATCTTTTTTTTTTAATTTCCTTTTTTTACCATTCAGACAGTGTAATTTCTGTCTGAATGGCGGTTATGGTTATCTGGGCATCCCGCTTTTAAAAATTAAATCGTGTCTGGAAATTTTTTATTTCACTTTTAGTCAAGAATATTAGTTTTTCGTTTAAATACAAAACAAGAATGCAAGATGAAAATAAATCTTTAATTAAAACATTTCCTTTATCAACAATTGACCACTTATTTTCAAATTAAGTCGTTACAATTTATTAATGTTTTTAAACATTTTTTAATGTTTTTAACGGAAAATATTTTCACAGAGGGTGGTACAAAAAGATATTTTAACGAAATATTGTTTTAATTGATAAAAAAACCTATGAAATTAGAAAATCTTTGCAATAAAATCCAAATAAAGAAAGTATTTTCAAGGAAATCTATACAAAAATTCACTAATTATTTTTCTAATATTTTTCTTTTAAAAAATAAAGCCCGTCATAGTAAGGCTGCTTCAGATTTTGTTAAATTTATTCAATGTCTACCCTGCAAAACTGCATTGGGTATAAAATAGATGTCTTATACCCCCTTTTTTTGGAGGAAATTTTCACGTATGCAAATATGCTCTCTTGTGATCTGATATAAAAACACCTGCTTCAAAAGTAGAGCATTTGCACACTTTTGTTCACAAAAATTGGAAAATTTGCACCAAAAAAGTGGAGTATAATCACAGGTTCATTTTTTATATACACGGCCCAATCTGTCATAACCTGAAACTATGAAACTACTTTTACTTAGATTTTGACTCAGATCCGATCAATAGTTGATACTGGCATATAAAAACTTTCTGTTGTCTCGTCCCACAGAAAAAATGACATCTCATCCATTACAACACGAAAAAAGATTTTTCTTCCTTAGATGTTTTTCTCATATCTTACCTCCTTTATTTTCGTTTTATTTTCCAAGGCAAAAAGACGGCAAGATAAAAACAATGAGCTATAATTAGGAAGCTTCCGTGCCGAGTCCATGTCATCTACCCCACCATCCCTCCATTTGTCCGCTTTGAAATAACAAAACCTTTGGTGGTAAACAGATGCCAGACGAACACCACCCATTTATGAATACCTTTTACCACCCAACTTTGATTTAACAGCCAGTAAGTTTCAGAGATATTGTCCCTATCTAAATACCCCAACGTTTTTCACTTTTCCGTGGGTAGTCCTAAATTTTTTAGTGGGCAAACTCAAATACATATCCATAGCTATAGAGGAAACAATTCAGGTTTCAAATTGGTGGAATTTATATTTTTCGCGGAACAACTTAAATTTTTTTAAATCCCAGTGGATTACAAACACGATAAAAAAATTGGGTTAAAGGTACAGGCGGATGTGTATTTCGTTTTTGTAATAAAATTGGTACACAATAGATAAATCTGCATCATCCAGTGAATTAGATACTTTGCATAATTTATGTCGCCAATATGCAGCTAAAATTTTTTGGGGTGAATTTAACGATTTTCTAGGTCACAAGTAATACACGCGCCGGCATTTGAACATAAGTTTTGAAGAGATTCGGTACACACAAAACATGAAAAGATTTTGTGAACCAATAATTTCAATACGATGGAAACGGAAGTGTAATGAAATATTACTCGAGATATCAAGCAAGAAATGTTGTAAAGGGATTTTATTATAGTAACCTACAACACATTGGAAGAGGGTGGTTGGTTTGTGATACTGGTTATAGTTTGGGGGATTAAAATTAGTTTTTTGGGAATCACTTACAAGTCAAGCGAAAGAAAAGGCAATGGGAAAGACGACTAATCAGACAAGTAGGCTCTTAGCCACAATAACCGAAGAATAGAGAATATACAGTACAATTCTATGATGGGTAGGAATCAAAATCCCTATTTTATGTGGGATTTAACTAATTTATATGGGGATTCGGAGTGCGAGCGGCAGGACGATAAGCATTGTTGAAATTATGTTGTCTGTGTGCAAATGAGAATCATAACCACAATTATGGTCGCTTTTGAGTTTGCTTCTCTTTCAGTCGGTGAAGTTCGTTTGCTAACATTACGTATCTATTGTATTTAAGGTTTATATCTATAGCCACTTATTAGATAAGAGTCTATCCCATTGGATCATAAAATGGAAACACATAGCGGAAGAATGAAATATGGAAGGATTTCCATTCATATCTATTGGCATGGTGCGCACATCTATCGTTACGAAAAGCGAATCCTCAAATAAGAATCTTGTTAATTATGGGCAAGTACTTGAGCGGAAAATTAAATTATTACTGTTATAGTACAGTAATGATAATGCAAATGTCAATTTCTCAGTTCACTTGTCATCTTAATCATCTCATATGCGTATAACATATTGAAATAATAACTCTACTCACACAATTTAAGGAAGATTTTATATTTTGAAGGAGGTATTTCTCAAATTGATAGATATTAGGTAGCAATATTTAGTATATGCGATTTTTCATATGAAACATAAGGAGAACTACAATTTTCACGGTGAAAACATCAAATCCATGTATAAAAAATCTTTTGTCAAAACAAATGGGGGGTTGGTAAGGGGTTGTTGTTTTAAAACATTGATTTTTTCCATCCAGGCTGCCCGTCAGGAGGCTGAGAAATGTCACCCGGAGGTTTTCGGAGTCGCTAATCACAAATATCGTGATGGATTTTCAAAATTTAAAAGAAAATGTTCCCGTAACGATGACGCAAATATCCTTTTTCTCATTTTTCCTCGGACAAACTGGCAATAGGAAGTTTTCGGCGTCGCTGATATGGAACTGGTGTTAGAATTTCAACATTTGAAATGGAAGTCCTGAAGCCATAACGTTTTTTTTCGAAAGCTCTTAAGTTATTCCTCGATTTTTTTGTGCGAAAAAACTTTAACCCGACAACGACGGGTGTGCAAGGTAGTACCAAATATTAGGTAATTATTAGGTATATTCACGAAAATGTGCTCCAATCGGATTTTGATGTATGGGAGTTTTATGTAGAATCATATCCTAAATAACTTTTGTTCTTGCATTTTTTTGATAAGATGCACCGTTTTTGAGATATTCGCAAAAAACGTCTTCATTCGTATGATGGGTACCCCCAAATTTGCGTGTATTTTTATAATCTTTTTGTGTAATGGGCAATAACCTATTTTTTCAAAATATATTGTCAAATTTTTCCCAATATTTCTCAGTATAGATAAAGATATAAAACGCGTGGCCGCAGGCCGCGTATGATTTGGGGCCAAGTTGTGAAAGGGGGGGGGGGGGGGGGGGGGGGGGGACCGCGAAGCGGTTCGGGGTGCCGCCCCTAGTACTTTATATAAGGACAGATAAAACTAAAAAAAAATCATTTGTATGCGGGAGGGAGGAAGGAATGGTTCGATTGGATTTTGATGTTGGGTGAATCAACGATTCCTCTCCAATTTTGGTCGTTAAATTTAAACTTATTGTAAAAAGAGAAATACTCCGCATGTGAAAATTTCTTTAGACAAATGTACCGCCAGAAACGTTTTTTACTTTGTTGAAAAGTTGGGATTTTTTTCTTAAATAATCTACGCTTCACTCGTTTTTTAATAAATCCTGAACTTGTATAATTCATAAAAAAATGATTTTATAAAAAAAAACTCGTAGCGCATATTGCGTCCCACCTAAAAATGTTTGACGACCACCAAGAGATCGCGACACACTGATTGAGAAACGAGTTTTGCGTAAATTCACCAACCCTTAAGATCACTTTCTATAAACGACAAGAAACCACAATTAATTTCAAGCCTCTTGAAATTAGATAAATTTATTAAATAAATAACGAAATACCGACCGAAGAGAAATATACATGTGGGTCAGAAATTATTTATTCTACTTTCGTACCTGAAATTTATTTCATCAAATAAATTTGGCAATTCTATACCTACGCCGTAATTTTATTTTAAAATCTGAATAATTTAAGTAAATTTCGTTGATATACGGGAATCAACCGCTACTAATTATTCGTATCACGTTTTTTTCTGTTTATTTAACAACAGCATCCTTGGATATTTTTGATATTTATGTGGAAAGCCGAAAGGACTTTATTTAAATTTAGAGACCATAACAATTGAAGCATTTTTTAACTAATTCTGATTCGGTTTTCACAATAAAAAATAATTAAAATTATGTCTTTAAACTTTTTCTCTTTCTTCCTAAATAAACTTTTTCTCTTTCTTCCTCACCAAAAATACATATGCGTCTGTAAAATATATTAAATCAAACCAAAGTATATAGCTATATAGAAAAGATTGTAAAAAGGCTCCCAAAATATCATTTAATTAAACTGATAACGACAATGACTTTCAGATTTTGGTGAATTTGCCGAAACTTTCAAACTTAATATCCTTTCAAGTTTAAAAGATAAATGCCATTTTAGAACATAAATTTACATGTTTTTCCATTGAATGTGGAACAACGATTTTACATATAATTTATTCTACTAGCACAAAAAGCACAATTCATGTACATGGAAATTTTGTGTAAAAGGAGATAACCATAAGAAGATCCCATGGATTCTGATCTAATTCAATGTGATTTGCATGATAAAATCGTTTCCAAGTCCAATACAATAATTCTATAACATTATGTGGACAACGCAAAATCGATTCTAACTAAAAACCAGAACCGGAAATTTTACCAAAAAACCAACAACAAAAAGGATTACAGTAACTTTATTGTACAGTAACTGTAATACAGATATATGTACCTATATAGACACATCGATTAGCATTATTCTTTATCCTAACTTCACCCTTTACCATCCCCTAAGAAAAGTGTGTAGAGATTTTGTTGGTGTAAATGTCAAAATCAAATTCCTATTCTTAGTTAGCTTGAAAGGAAAATCGATGTTTTTTTTATATGAATGAAAATCCCACAGAAATGATTTCTAGAGATGAAAAAAAAGCTAGGTAAAAGAACCAATCGACCATTGTGATTTTTCACCGCATTTTGTCGATGGAAAGAAATCAATTTTCGTACACTGTAAAAAAAATTAGGATTTATATGAATAATTTCTTTTACCAAGATCTTTTACACCAAATTTGTATCAACTCGCATGTTTGTATCGACATTTGATGTAAAATGTGAAAACAACAAATTTTTTTATGAATTTCAGGCCAATCGGCTAAACTTCTGGCCAATCGGCTCGGAAGTTTCCCCGCGAAAGGGTAACATAGAGGAAGAACTAAGTCTCGAGTTCACTTTACCCCCTCCCCTTACTCCCCCACCCCTTGCGCTACTTTTCCGTATGACTATGTTGGAACCAGAACTACCACAGACACTCATGCCAAATTTCAAGTCAATCGGTTCAGCCGTTTTTGCGTGAAAGAGGAACAGACAGACAGACAGACAGACAGACACCAACTCATTTTTATATATTAGTATGATTAGTATGATAAATATTTCATTCATCAAATTTTTACATTTGATACCAAATATCGATAAAAACATGCAAGTTGATACTTTGGTTAAAAATAGCTTGATAAACACAAATTTATTCGAATAAATCCTCAAATTGTTAACCGTGTAGAATAAAACATGTATGTGAAAGATTTTTTAATTTTTAACTCGAATCCTCTTTCGTTTTTTTTTTAACTTGAATCCCAAAGAAACTCTTTCTCTTTAATGTGGCTTCATTCATTAAAATCGATACCATACGATAATAAATCAAGTGACAAATTTCATAAAAATGAAGAAGGCAACCAAAATTTAATTAATTTTCTTGTCGTTTTGCTTAACTACCGAGCGATTTTCTTTAAGACTTTTTTTCATCCTTTTTCTAACTCACGAGGAATCAATTTTTTAGGTTCCCCATTTTAAAAACGATATTTACCTTTTCTTTTCATAAATTTAAAGAAAATCGAGGAGTAAAATGGAAAGTTTTCCCGAATTTTTTTTCAAGGAAAATTGAAAATTTCCACAGTATTTATGTGAATGGGATTAAGAAAAGCTCCCGATGGCCATTCATCCAGAAGGAATCCAGAAGGAAACAAAGTGTAGAGCTCGTTAATTGATGGAACAGAAGGCGCAAGGATATTTATTATGACCCAATTTTACATAAGAATTCAGTTTTAATTTTGGCATTATAATTCAAGTCTCATTTCTCAAAATGCGTTTGTAAATAATTGAAGAAATTTTCGTGTTCGAAAGAAAATTTGATTTTTCCAGTTTTCCTTTTTTATTGTTGGAATCAATTTCTCGGTTGTAAAAGTATGTACGAGCAGATGGTTTTTCGCTCTGCTTGAGTGAAATAATTTATCATGATTTTTAATTTATTTATGGGAAATTCTTAAAAAAGACAAGAGGTTGGTCATGAAATACGCACGCTGATGTTAAGCTTTTCGGACATTTTTTTTCTTAATTTTATGGCAATTTTTTGTATGATTTCACACTACCAGAGCCCCCTCTTCCTTCCCCTTGTAAGTGTGATTTTTTTATGGGGAGTGTATGAAAAGTGCCACTTAGAAGCATTTTCACAGCTAATATCAAATCCATTTTTCGGAGAAGGCGATCAATTTTCTGAAAACGCAAAAAATCACCCCAAAATGTATTAACTAACATATATGTGCCATCTATAACCGTAAATACACACAGATCAGTATCTCTTTTTGAATTCCAGTTTATCATTCATCAGAAGAGCCTTGTCTGTTATCTGCATTGCGGTCAGTAGCTCCATTTTCCACTGAGATTCTTTGCACAAAATTGGAAATTGGTCACCACAATTTTTCTTCGTCCACAATCCATTCCCAGGTGGTTATATAAACTCTTTTGCTAGCATATCCTGAGATTTCTTTTAAATCAAACCCAAGTGTCCACATGATATCCCGATTTTCTGTCGAAAGCAGCCAACAATACTGTAGAGTCTTCTATGGACATTTTACGAGCCAAAGAATTTCATTTAAGGATTATCGGTTCTGGGAAATGTGGGAGGACACAATGAGGACTGTTTATTCTGCACGTCTTCGGTTTACTATTGGTAAATTTAATTTTAACGTCATTCCAAATCGAAGAAGTATCCTTGCGACCAATCACTTCCATACTTGGCCTTCCCTTTATTTAACCCAAATGCACTCTAACTGAAATTGAATTTAATTACATTTTCGGTTCGAAACATTTATTCAAATTGACATTTCGATATCTTTTTTTTGTCCATGATAAATCCATGTCTTATAAGGGTATATTGAGCAGAACTTACAGGTAATCGATAGTAATTGGAGGGAACAAAAAACATTTTAGATTCTCTGACACTGAAGGTCGTGAACAAATTGATTTTTGATAGATGCGTTTTTTTGGGTTTTATTGCTGGGTTAATATATATCTTTTGACATTTAAAAAAAACTGTTTTGAACGTTTCTATATTTTTTTTTCCGAAGAGATGATTTTTCTAGCATGTTTGATGAATTCGTATACAATAATAAATACTTGTTGCTCAAAATATTTTTGAAAAAAAAATCAGAGGAAAAATCACGTAGCCTACCAAATTTTTTCAAGCCTTTGTTTATTGTGCGTTTGAAAACTGTTATCGCTTTTAAATCAAGTTAAAGTTACAGTCGCGCCCTAAACTCTGAAGTAAGGCTTTGAATAGTTATTTGATAAAATTCCAAAATCTAGAAAGAGAAGTCATATAATTAAATTGAATTCTTAAAAATCGACTTCAATTCGATTTTGATGTATGAGAGAGTTATGTGAAGCCATATTCTAGATCAGGCCTGGGCACCATGTATGTAGTGATTTACTATTACTCGAAGAAATTTTATGTTTCTTCATATATTATGACACGAAATGAGAAAACACATCTTTTTCATTTTTTACGCTCTTTCGCTTTTGATGGAGACGTTTAGGAACAGTGGACTACACAATTTATCATGATGCGATTACAAAAAAATAATAAGTTCCGTCGTGCAAAAAAACTTGTGGGGACGTATTTCCGGTTCTGTGCTTCGAAAAAACATGCGCTAAATTGCATTATGTTACCTGATAGGACAGCTGTTATAATGGCGTTTTAGATTGAATTTTTTATTCGACATGTAACTGCAAACTAGACATTGACGGTTATCATTATTTGTGGTTATTAAATATTTGTTTTCCGAATCACACGACATAGTATTTGAATTTGAATATGAGCGCTTCACAATGGAAAATGAAAGCTAAAAAAATCGAATTTCTGAAAACATTTCGTACGTCAGTGTACTTTGGGAAGCAATTAGGGTTTTGGGGAGCAAATGTATACATCCGCACGCATCAACAACAGAAATTATACTGAATGGCTGTCGTAGGCTCGCTCCATCGATTGTTAGTGAATCGTTTGATTTCGGCTGCCGAAGCGGCCGTCGTCAACCAACACGTATCATTTCTTGTAGAGTCGAGTAAAAATGTTCATACATTGATTGTATTCTCGTAAAATTTGAATAAAAATGTTATCGTTGTGAGGAGCCAGACGAGCCAAGGAGTGCCCAGGCTTGTTCTAGATAGCTGTGATCCTTAAATTATGGATAAAATCGGAAAACTAACAAAAAAAATTTAAAAAATCCAACAAAAACATAAAATTGGCACCAACCAGATTCTTTAATTAAAAACAAAATATCATCAAACCCTCTCATTTTCGAACAAAATAAATTAAATTCGATTACCCGCTTTCTGTTAAATGAGTTTTATCTTATTTCTACGTATGATTAACCCTATAACCCTAAAATATGATATCTTCATTCGTCTAATCCTCGAATTTTCCTCATTAATACAAACCTTGACCAGAATTGAAAAATATGTCCTTCTAGTCCTGAAATCATGAGTAATACTTGATATCAAACGTCAAATTTCTAATAATGGACAAATGTTTTGGGCACGTAAAAATCGGTTTCAATACGAAATAATAGCCATAATATCCGAATAATTACGTTTATCCTTAGCCAATTATAGGCCTAACAGGAAAACGAACCGAGCAAAACATATTTGTACTACATTTGAAAATTACGTAGAAAACAGAGGCATCCTCCTGCCCCTATTCACAATCCTTGTAATTCGTATAGCATTTCGTTACACTTAACTTTCCTGAAAATCCGCCATTAGTCGATTTTTATACCAAATCGGGCCAATCATTTGTAATTACCGCACATTCAACATAAACCATGGCTCTTTTTCAAATTGACGTTGAAGGTGTGAAGGGCTCCAAATCTGAGGATACAAATAAGCGAAAATAACTATAAAATTACACAAAAATATACTAGAAAAGAAAAGCTACACCAAATGTTAGGAAAAACCGTGGTAGTAATCAGAAAATATGAAATTTACAAGACTGGCGGAAAAACTCCAAACACATACATAAAAAAATCGGCAACGATATAAAAATGGAAAACGCGTATATAGTTTCAAAGCTTAAGCGCATTTTCAGACACATACCGCTATCTGCGACGAGAAAAACAAATCACCAAAAGGAAGGGTCCCATTTATCAATATGGCCCTTAAGTGAGTACCCCTCTGTTTTTCTGTGGCTGTAAGGGGCTGCCTGTGGGTGATGCGTGCAACACGCAATCCTCTTGGAAACATGAAGTTTCAAGGTACCACAAACATAACCATACCTCATTGTCGTCTACACCGTTCTACCAGACTGTGACTCCACGACCGACGCTGTAA
Source organism: Chrysopilus asiliformis (assembly GCA_964034945.1). Classification (NCBI taxonomy): domain Eukaryota; kingdom Metazoa; phylum Arthropoda; class Insecta; order Diptera; family Rhagionidae; genus Chrysopilus; species Chrysopilus asiliformis. The sequence goes on from OZ035961.1 coordinate 98,355,026, forward strand.
ATACACTCTGAAAAATTTCAAAATGTTTGGCATTGGTATTTTTAAAACACCAATTACATCTTTACGAATTTTTACAATAAATAATCTCTACATCAGTGTTTTCCAACCAGGAGGACCAGTGGGTACGATAGACTTTGAAACCAAAATGACGGCAATCAAATTTTAAAAAAGGTAATTGCCTTAATTTTTGTTAACAAGCTAATCTAACTGTAATGTAAGTATAAAATTAATTGATTTGGTACTTACTATTGATGCGTCGTATAGTTCGTATTCTAAAAGGTCTGTTTCTGGTTTGATGGTAGCTAACCGTCATCACCCGAGAAATGTAAGCCTGTCTTTCAATGGTAATTGGTCGAATCTAACAGTAGTTAACACGTGGAATGGGCTCCTCAGGCCCTGTGAGACACACGTTGAGACTACATTACTTTAGTATAATCTACGTAGTAAAGCATTGAACTATATGAAATTTATGGAAAAAATAATAGGCTTCCTGGAAAACTCTTTTTTGATGTTTGGCCTATGGAGTTTATGAGTGCAATGTTGAACCACAAAAAAAGCTTACTGGCCCCTACTCTTTAATTTCCATAGCGCGGCAGTTAACGTGTTAAACACAAACAGTACCTACAATTCAAAAATACTGAAATTTGTTTACAACACTACAGTTTCAGTTAATATTTGTAGGATGGCTAGAAATCAAACAAATATAATTCAATTCGCAATATTGTATTTCCCAAACTGAACTGTCTAACGAATAATTTAATAATGACAAATTAAAAAATAAAAGTATGTCATACCCCACCACACCAATGAAGGGTTAAAAGATCCCGGTAATAATCAAAATGTACTTTAACATAACATATTCTTTACAGCGCACAAAAAAAAACTTTTTTTTGCAATTTAAAATACATCTTTACGGTAAAAAAGGATAAACATGGTTAACTTGAATTTCTGAGTATATAAAAGTTGTGTAAAATCGTATTTTAAAAACATTTGGTCTTTGATTATTTTTTTTTTATGTGGTGCGCCGCTTTTGAGTAATTCGCACAAAACTACTTCATTTGTTTAGGGGTGAGAGGAAAATAATGTTGCGATTCTTTTTATGAACCATCTCCAAGATAAGCGTGATCTTTGTGCAAAATATTGTCTTAATAGGCAAAAATTGTATTGGCCGTATAAATATTTTATACTAATTAAAAAAATTGTATTTGTATTTTTGTGATAAATTCTAGAAGGATTTCATGGCATTCACGGTACTCAACGGTTGAGTAAATCTCGATGAGTTCTCGTGAATGTCTCGATACATTAAACAGGTGTTATCTGTCAAAATTCTACTCATCTGTTGAGCAGAAAAGTATCGCAGAAATTTTTCGATACAAAAAATGGCGTCCGATCAGTGGTTATGATGAGTAAATCTCTCAACTGTTGAACAAATTCCTCAACCGTTGAGTACCGTGAATGCGTCCAATGTCTCGACAGAAACCCGGAGAAATTCCAACTATAATTCGGAGTTTTCCGGTTTTATATATATTTTATGTACAATTTCACTAAAAACGCTGATCTTAGAATCCCCCAAAAATTTCTCAAATAGTGGCAATCAGGTGTACATGCAAACAGCCAACAAATTCTACATATTGAAAGAGTGGGAAACCTGTTAATGGTGGCGCAATCCATCACAGAAAGAAAAGCCAAAACATAAGGATTTGATGTTCCTATTAACCCTCCATCGAACCCCCCGAGCTAGACATGTCATTTGGAATCTGCACACTGCCAGCTAGCTACAAACTACCCAATTCTGAATGGTCTTTTATCGAAAGTTGTTATCCTTTTTTCATGTTAATCGAGAACGCTTTAGGTTAGATGGGTTGTTTCCTGATAAAGCATAATATGCCATTTGATGGCCGTTGGCTTAATCACTTCCCAATCGGTTGCTTTAATCATGCTAAAGTGCTCTGTCAACTTTGAGTACGTGCCCCAAACTAGGAACCTATCGGTTCACCGATCCTCTTCAAAAGAAGGGGGAGGGTAAGTATTCTACCTTCGAAAAGAACACGTTCTCTAACGATGATGATAGCTGGTATAATATGGTCATGAATTTTTGTGAATATTTCAATGTTGATGGCATTACTAGCCGATATTTATCCCCCATTGAGCCCCCAATTAGATCCATCCCAATGAAAACTTTGGCGAAATATCAACGATTATAGCCGACAAACATCACTACCGATGGATTAAATACCCCATAACAACTAGGGTACCCGGGAAAACGCTCCGGGCAAGTTTTATGGCTGTCAGACTCGGATATAACCAAAATACTGGGAAAATCGATATCTCGTCAAGCTGTTGCCGTTGACTGTTGACCTCGTTTTCGAGGTCAAGATGAAAATACTTTAACCCAAATGGATTTCATTGTTTGTTTTCTACAAAGTAGAACATAAGACTGAAGTGTTTCGACAAGAAATGATGTAACTTTTCTTTTTATACTACCTGAAAACGTGTGTATTAATTATCTCTGTGGTCATCTATTTATGCTCCGTCAAAAATTTTAAATTAGTATTTTTGACTTTAACATGGGTTAAAGTGGCTTTTAATGTTATAATTGTTCGAGATATCAATTGCTTTATAGTTAAGTTGGAAATCTGTATTATAATTGCAGGCAAACAAATTTTCTTCAGCAAACCGTTTCCGAGAAAATAGATTTCTGTTATACTTTATGAGAACTTTTAGAGATGAATGAAAAAAACTAGATAAAGATTTTTTCAAGAATTCGGTGCAAGATTTAATCCTGACAGACAAACTCATGCACATACAAAAAAAGAAGCTAAATAAAAGCCTTTAAAATATAGCAAATTTTAATATTTTTTTCTTTCTTCCCCCATACGAGATACACTATTTTATTGCAATTTATTGAAAAAGATTTCTCAAATCGAACAGAGACGGAAATGAAGAAATTTTAATAATAAAGTGTAATATAATTTTACTGAGCAGCAAAATTTGTTGGTAACAAAATGAAAATTTCCCCTCTACCATCCAAATACCGATTTTTAAGACGTTCTCGAAAACGGGTAGTAGTAAGAAAGCTCCTCTATATATCAGTATCACACTACCCTCCGTGAGATCATGTCCCCATCTCCACAATTTAAAACAAGTTTTCAAAATTTAAAATAATTAAAGTGCAAGAAAAAAAAAAATTTTATTAGGAAAAATACAATTTTTTTTGCAATAAATATCATATTTTAAACACGTAAAATTGTACTATCAGTGTGAACAATTTTAACCTTTTCAACAAACATATTTGTAGTAATAAAATTTGACAAACGATCAGTTCCAGGGCGTGCCAATCGATCGAAAGGATATCCCATTGGCCTTCGGTCGGGATAAAGACGATCCCGAATTCCACAAAATGTGGAGGCATCTTGGCACACACCAACAATATTGTTATGAACCTAAATATTTTATCAAAATAAATATTTTATTTAAAAAAATATATAATCAAAAAAACTTTGCAAAACATATCCTTTAACAAAAACATAGGGCATAAAATTTCCGAAATGTTTTGGCTGGATTTAAATATGGTTTAGTTCCAATATACCAACACAAAACATAAATTTTACCTGATCATAATCGTTATTGGAAATCATCACAAACAAATCACATTCGAGTCCTTGCGGAAGTCCTTTCGGAACCAACATATGCTCTGGCCAGCCACAACCACAGTAATTGAACTGCTCCTCCTCGGAATCTTTTTTCTCCAGGCATTTCGAGTCAAAATTCCGAAAAGTCCTTTCAAACGTGAGAGTCAAAGCAGAATCGCATGACTTTCGGAAAATTACATTTTCCCCTGGGCGAACTGAAAAAAAAAAATAAAAATAAAATTTTCTCTAAATCAGAATTTTTGACAAAATCACGTATTACTTACGTACAACAACAAATCGGTCCATTTCAATCATGAACAGTCGTTGATCCCGGAAAAACATCTCCTTTCCTTCCTCATCAAATTTCGGTCCCAGAAAAATTCTTACCGTGCCTGAACGCAATTCGCCTCCATCATTATTGGCAGTGATTTTATATGTGAACGCTTTATGTTGGAGATGTGTAAAACGTGCAAAAACTTCACCCGGTGATGTGAATTCCATCCCTCGGGATAAATCTACGTCCGATTGCTGCCAAAATGTTTGTAAAGTATTTACTTTTCCGTCGTCCGTTTGAGTTCCCACACCGGAAATTGTAATCCCACGGAAATTTAACTGAAATATTTAAGGCGATTAATTACAAATTATTTGCAAAAATGATTAAGTTTCAAAAATCCTTTAATTTTAAAGGGTTTTTTTTGTTAATATTTTTTTTCAAACCTGCTGAACCGTGTATGGAATCAAAGTCTCTTTGTGCTCCTGGAATAAGTCATCTATTAGAGCGTGAAAAGTATAAAAGGCTGGATCACGCATGGCTGTGGCTGGATCCCCAATAACACTATATGACTCCTTGAATCGATTGTCAGGATCATGGACGTAGGAGAGTAAAACGTGTCCCATATTATGAAAATCTCCGTAATAATATCGATTAACTGAAATATTTGCTGATTCCATAATGTTTCCTAAAATATCAATTCCTGTCACGTCGTCTAATTGAACGCGATTTCCTGTTTCCTGGAAATAAAAATCGATTCTATTTATAATTTTTTTAAAGTTTAATAATTTAAAATTTTGATTTATTTATTTATTTTGATTATCAAATTAGAGTCCGACCGAAAGTCCGTTTTTATCCAATGCCAAACTTCGGCTTTTTACTCAATCTTCGGCCGAAGATTCTGGGGTCAAAAGCGAGACTACTTATTCGAAGACTAAAAAGTATATACAATACATATAAACGTGGCGAAAAACAGATGTCATATAAAATGACTAAAAAAGATAATACCTAATAATTTTCAAGGTCTGAGAGAAACTTTCGAAAAAACTTTTTAAAGATTTGTGATTTCTTTGTGAATTTTGTTAAAACAAATTTTTTATCAAACAAACAGCGGCAAAGCTACAAATTTTGGGCCTTTTTTAAAGAAAATTGCAAAATACTTTAAAACCGCCATACGGGTATAAAAAAATGCTTTGAGATTAATATACGAATTAGCCGGGAAAAATTGTAGATACGAAACAAAATGGAAATTCGCATCTTGACACCCAAAAATGAGCGCAATTCTAAGAATTAAGTTTAAAATCCAAAATTTAGAAAATGGTGGTTTCGATAAAACAATTTTCAACCAATAAAACCTCGCAAAAAATGTAAACCGTGTGCCTACTGGTTAAAAATATTTAATATTATGCAAAATCATAAACATTAGCAACTTTTTTAAATTTTTTTTTTGTTTTTCTATTTTTTTGATTACGGAAAAATTAGTTTGTGTTTAAGAATTGAATTTTTGAATTGTACTAAAAGTTTGCTAAATTTACCGCTATATAAAACTCGAAAAATATATCTACAAAACATTTAAAAAATCATCTATTCATTTTGTTTACTCACATCAGTAACAAATCCTTGTCGAATAGCAGTGCAAATTCGTTCCCGCCACCTTTCCATGTCATCAACATTCAACTTTAATTGATCGTCAGCACGATTTATATCACTTATTTTTGTATTTTTACCTCGACCAGGATACGCACGATGCCCTGCCGAATTATTTAATTTTGGATAATAGCCCGCCTTAATAGTATCTCGAAGATTTTCCAATCGCATCACTCGCTGCAAATTGTTGCTAAATCTCTCAAAATTGTAGCGTGCTAAAATCTTGGAAAATTGTTTTCATTTTTTTAAATGTTCTCATAAGAATATTATTCCAAAAAATACCTGTTGATGCATGTAGTAAAATAATTCACCACGACGATCCTTGTTAACAATTTTACGATCGGAAGCATCAAATGGATAAACTAAGTGCCAATGCCAGTGATGGAGATTTATTCCCATATCCTCACGGAAATACCACAATCTTTTTGTTTTTAATAATTCACCTTAAAAATATTTCAATTCATAGAAAACTTTTAAAAATTCTCACTTATGTTCTGGATCCAAATCCAATGCTGTTGAGTCCTTGGGGATCATAACAGGCATTCGATATTCAATTGGAGCTATTGCGGCTTCTTCGCGAATTTGTATAAAGATCCTTGAGTTAAAAAATTTTTCCGGGAAATACTTTGCAAGTGTGGGAATGTTTAAATTTCTCGTGTCTGCCCGATGCATTAAAGCAACTGATAATGCATAATTGAAGAGATTTGGATTAACACGATCCCGCGAAAATACTGCGATATTCAAGAAACCCTCTAAAGGTTTGGCACCTCAAATAAAAGAAAACATTTTCAAACAAATAAATATTATAAGATTTTTTTAATTACTCATAAATATATCTATCAAATGACCGGCAATTTTTCTATGTTGTGGAATGAACAATGAAAAGGGTTCATCTCTTCTCAGTGACATAGGAATCCTCAAATTGGGTGGATTAAAATCCCCAATTGAAATTTTCCGATCAGCGTTTCCACCAAATTGTTCTGTAATTATTGGACCTATTTGTCGGTATCGGTCCGTCAAATAATTCACTGGCAGATCAAAAATCACTTTTTCATCTTTTATAACTTTTTCCGTGAATATTGGTTCCCGAGGACGATCAAATAAAAGTAGAAGATCCCGCTTATCCACTGCCATAGTCAAATGAAGCTTGAGTCTTATAGACTGCGAACCAGCGAAATAAACACTAAAGTCATTTTCCTGATAACCATTTCTTTATATACTCAAAATTATTTTTAAGAAAAAAAAAAGTTAACCACAAAGTTGAAAGAAGTCGTCAGATAAGTTGACCAAAATTGTACGAAAATTAGAAAACCATTTTTTTTTTGTTTCTACTAGTGACATTGGCGATAGCACGGTTAATTAAATTTCGTGACCAATATCTTAAAAAGATAAACTTGGCCCGGCAAAAAATTAATTTATCGTATTAAACATAACAAAAGCTATAATTGCCAATCTGGCAATCATTGGAGACCCGTATGGTGATATTCGGATCAAAATTCTAACAGTTGTACCAAAATTCCACTTTGAAGTCAAACTTTCCAAAAAGATTTTTTAAAATTTGATCCAATCTGATTTTGATGTATGGGACTTTTATGTAGAATAATATCCTGAATAACTTTTGTTCTTGGACTTTTTTGATAAGATGCACCGTTTTTGAGATATTCGCAAAAAACGTTTTCGTTCGTATGGGGGGTGCCCCCCCTAATGGTTCATTTTTGCCCATTAACGAACTTAGCCTCGCATTTTACGAAAAACGGATCTGCGCAAAATTTCAAGTCTCTAGCTCAATCCGTGCGCCCGCAATCCGCGCCACAGACAGACAGACAGACAGACGGACGGACAGACAGACAGACGGACGGACAGACAGACAGACGGACGGACAGACGGACGGACATGCAGAAATTAATTATTTTTATCATTCTAAACACACTGGTGTAATTAATTTTTGTGTGCGATGACGGGATCTTGGCGTTACAAACGGTAAGGCAAAGTTAATATACCCTTTGGTTTCACCATACGGGTATAAAAAATACCAGCTGTGATCAACACAAAACTTTCCTCTGCAATATTGTAGAAAATAATGTAAAAAAAAATATTTTTTCAAATATCTCAAAGACCGTTAAAGAGAATTTTATTTTCTTTGGATTTGGTTTTTTCACTAAAGCGCATAGTTTTCTAGAAATATTTGCAAAATACTGAATTGTTTTCAAGTCCCTTGAGAACCGTTAGAGGTACTGAAAAACTATTAAAGCAAAAAATACAGAAAATTTTGTTTTCTTTAAATTTTATTATATTGATTTTTTCCCAAAAGCGCATAGATTTCGAGAAATTTTCAAAAAACGGTATTTTTTTAAAATTGTATGAGAGGTACCCGTTATAGCTACCGTTACTTTTCCAAAAGTTTATAGAAAACTACGATTTTCATAAAACGCATTTACAAAAAATTTCAAGTCTCTAGGTCAACGGATTCTCGAGTTATCTAACAGAAAGCAAGAATTTTCCTCTTTCCAAAAAGATTTTTATCCTGAAATGTAGGGTTTTGTCAAAAAAAAAGAACAAAATTCTACAAAATACTAGAAAAAAATTATAGGAAATGCCGTTATGTCCAAAAAAAAAAGGTCAGCACTGGATATATAATTTTTTTTTATTGTTTCATCAAATCATTATTATAAGAATTAAGCATTTTTTTAATCGTGTACGGATAAACATAACTTTTGTTGCCGCCATCATATTATAATTAGTGGAAACATATTTTGTTTCAGATAAATTTAATGTTTCGTTCAAGATGATAATTATGTTTATTCCACTAAATTCCCTGTTAACATAATTTTATTTATGGTAAACGAATTTTGTTTAGGGCAAACAAAAAAAAATGGTTGTAGCAAGAACAATATATTAATCTCAAACAAAATATATGTCCACTAATTATAATATGATGTCTGCATCAAGAGCTATTTTTTCCGTGTATTTGTCGTTTTGCCAAAATCGAGCTTCTTAAGATTGACGTAAAGTTGTACGATCAGTATGCACAACGGAAACATCGGTAACAAACATATTTGGTGTCAGGAAATTGGCTAGACGATCAGATCCAGTCCGTGGCAAACGATCGAAGGGGAATCCCATTGGACGACGATCAGGATACAGACGGTCCCTGACGCCACAGAACATCGATGCGTCATTACAGCTTCCAACAAGATCTTGATCAACCTTAAACATAAAATTTTATTGAAAAGTATCGCCAAACTATAAAAGCCTCTATATTCATATTTCACGACTTTTTCCGCGCGTAAAATCTAGCCCTATGCGGACTCTACACTTTCGCTATATGCAGATAAACCATAGTCACAGCTACAAGGATGAGTGGTTTGTTGTGAATTGAATTACATTAAAAAAACGTAATTTAATTTACAATAAAGCGCCCAACTTGGCAACCATGTCTGTGATTCCCTTCTATTCGGCGAGAGTGTGGAGCCGGCATTAAGAATTTATGACAGGTTTTAATTTTTCTTACCCGATCATCGTCATAATTGGAAACCAAAACAAAAAGTTCAGATTGTAATCCTTGTGGAAGTCCCTTGGGCACCAACATATGCTGTGGCCATCCACATCCACAGAAAATAAATCCCTCTTCGGCTGGTGTGTCTTGAGCAGGACGAGTAGCATCCAAATTACGGAAAGTTCTCTCCCATGGAATGGTCAGCGAAGATTCAGTTGATCGTCGACGGATTGTGTTTGCACCAGGACGAACTAAAAATATGTTAACATTTGAAACACACTAATTTAAAAAAAAAAGAAAAAATTAACTCACGCGAAACAACGAATTTGTCCATTTCGATCATCAAAAGTCGCTGATCTCGAAGAAGCATTTGCTGTCCACGTTCATCAAATTTGGGTCCTAAAAAGATTCTGCAAGTTCCAAATCGATTTGCACCGGCATCGCAGTTAATGTTGATTGTGTAGGTGAATGCAGTGTGTTGAAGATGAGTGAATCTAGCGAAAACATTTCCACGTGGGACGAAATCCATGCCACGAGACAAATTAATGTCGGATTGTTGCCAGAATGTTTGGAAAGTATTTGCCGCTCCTGATTCAGGATTCACTGAAGCGCCAGTGACTACAACGCCACGGTAGTTGAGCTAAATTTTGTTTATCATTGTTAAGATGGATCTTAATTTTTTTTTATTCTAATTTAAACCTGTGGCAAGGTGTACGCTGGCAAGGCTTCTTTGTGCTCTTGGAAAATATCATCCATATACGCGTGGAAGGTGTAGAACGCAGGATCACGCATTGAAGTGCCTGGATCTCCAACAGGTGAAAGTGGTTCCAAGTGACGATGATCAGGATCGTGACAATACGACAAAAATACGTGTCCCATGTTATGGAAATCACCGTACAATTGACGATTAACGGATATACTAGCGGACTCTATAATATTGCCAAGGATATCAATCCCACGAGCCTCGTCCAAAGGTACTCGATTACCACTTTCCTGATATATAAGATTGAAAATTTGATAAATTTGTGTGAAATAGTTCAAAGTTATGTAACTTTACATCGGTAACGAATCCTTGATGGATGGCTTCATAAATACGAGTTTGCCATCTCTCAAGATCAGATAGATCTACTTTCAACTGATCTGCCTCCCGATTGATGTCCCGTAGTAAAGTATTGTCAGGACGAGACGGCCAACCTCTACTTGCCACCAGGGAGTCCATCTTTGGGAAGTAACCTTCTTTGACCGGTTCTCGAAGGTTATTTAGGCGGCTTACACGTGGTAAATTGTTGCTAAACCTCTCATAGTTGTAACGGCCAATAATCTAAAATTTAAATATTCCTCCCTGATTTTCAGGAGACAGGAGCAATTGATTTTTTTATGTAACCTGCTGATGCATGTAGTAGAACAATTCACCACGGCGATCCTTATCAACAAGTCTACGATCAGAAGCTTCGAAGGGATAAACTAAGTGCCAATGCCAGTGATGAAGATTGATTCCCATATCTTCACGGAAGTACCATAGCCTGTAAATTAAAAAGGATTTTTTTATTTAAATTGGAAATGTTAAAGCTAATATCCTATTTGTAAAAGGTATAATATAACAAATAGAATGTATTCGTATAATTAAATAATAAATTTAAGGGTACCTGTGTTCCGGTTCAAGATCAGAAGCAGTGTAATCCCTCGGCACGATAATTGGCATCCTAGATCCTTCCTGCACAACAGTAGCCTCCTCCCTAATCATCCCAAACACCTTGGAATCGACGAATTTTTCTGGGAAATGCTGAGAAAACGTCGGGATATTCAAATTCTTGGTGTCTGGACGATTTAGTAGAGCCACAGATAGAGCATAATTGTACAAAAATGGATTGATACGATCACGAGCATAGACGGCAGTACTTTGGAAGTCATCAAAAGATGTTGGAGCTTAAAAGCCATTTAAATAACAATTTTTATCAAATATGAAAATTACTTCCCCATTTACCCATGAAAATATCGATTAATCGCCCGGCATATCTCCTATGAAGTGGAATAAACAGCGAAAATTGTTCATCCCGGGCCAATTGCGCGGGTATCCTTAGATCTGGTGGAGTGATCTCCTTGACTGGAATCCTTCTATCAGCTTCATTGCCAAATCGTGTCTGAACTTCGGTGCTAATTGGTTTGTAACGGTCGGTTAGAAAATTGTCCGGAACATCAAAAACAGCCGACGTATCATGTCCTTTCGGCATGAAGACCGGCTCCTTTGGACGATCGAACAAGAGTAAAATGTTGCTATTATTGGACATTTTTTCGAAGTTTCTTTGTTTGATGAAACTTTAAATCTTTATCAAAACTAACAGTCGCAGCTTTCTAAGTAGTACTTTGTACTGACTTTGCAAAGATTTTTAGCACACTGATATTTCGTGCACCATCTTGATGGCCTTTTATACAAAAATAGACTTTCAATTTTTTTATCTATGACCACAATTTACCAAAAAAAAACATTTTTTTTCTACCGGAAACTAATAGAAAATGCATTTCCTTGTTACCGCTGGCCAAATAGATAATAATAGATAAAAAGCCAAAAAACTACAAAATGATAAAATATAATTTTTGTGAACTTATCAAGGTCAAGTACTTTTTTTCTCACAACTTTTTTGAGAAATTTATTCAAGTAAATTTTACAGAAATATATTATCTGAAAACCATTTTTTATATATTACTGGTTCGTTTTGCAATATTTCGTCGGCTAAGAGTGAAATTGTGCTAAGTGCATTTGGTATAATTTTCCAGAAGAGCAATAAAAACCTTGTTAAATCGTTTTAATTCTCTTTCAATAACACTGAGTTTTCTTTAAATGAGAAAAATTGGGCTCAGTGTTCTTTAATTGAGACTCTGTTTTCTTGAAATGAAAATTAAAATGATTTAACAAGGTTTTTTATTGCTCTTCTGTCAAATTTTTATATAATGGACTTAGCACAATTTCACTTTTAGTCGACGAAATACATCTTTACAGAAAATTTCACGTAATTTAAAAAAATGGTGTTACTAAAGTTAAATTCTGAGAGGCTATCCATAAAATACGTCACCGTTTTTTGTATTCCATACAAAAAAATCGCGAAAAGCGTGACGAAGACCGGGTTTCGAAAAGCCGAAAATTAACATGAATTATTTTATGGTCAGCACTTAGAAAAAAATTATTTGAGCTAAAAAAACAAAGTTTTTTAAAAACAGAAAATCGCATTTGTAACAAAAAAAAAATGTTAAAGGGTTTTTCAAGTTTTTAATTTTTTCCTTTTTGGCACTATAGCCTGATCACATTCAGAATCCATTCTCAAACATTTCGGTTTCCATTTATTCAAATTTGTTTAAGTCAAATCTCAAAATTTCATACATTTCATCTACCCATATCTCTTAAAAACGTCACAAAATTATTGGGGAGGTTGGTCTACGATAGTGTAACAGCGGTATTAAACGCTTTATCATGAAGGGGGGTCTAAAAAGCGAACACTGCTTTTATGGATAGAATTTTAGTTCATGTCTTACCCACCTGAGTCATTGTATTCCGGCCCATGCCGTCGCATTCTTCAGGTGGTAGGGATTCTCCTTTTCCTTTACTCTTCTTAATACATGTTAAAGTATGTGTGTTTACAAACCACACAATTCTTGCCATATTACTTGTTTTTGTTTTGACCATACTTAAATCTAGAATATTAAATTCATTTCATCCTCATTGAGATAAGAAAATTAATCCTAATTTTCTACTAAATAGAGTCTTTAAAAAAATTCATTCAAAATGTGTTTAAAATAATAATATTCATGCTTCATTGGAACCTCGATAACTCGAATTTCTCGATAGCTCGAAGATTTTTTAATTGTCTTAAACTTCCAAATCTTAGTTCATGTTAGTTTACCTGGACAACTCTTAAGTAATCCTTGATAAGTCAAATTTTTACAACTTTCTTGACTAGCTGTCAGACCTTACCAAGATCGAGTTTCTCCCCAGGAACCACAGTAACTCGAAGAAACTTCGATTAATCGAAAACAAATTGCCTAAACTTGAATAAATCGGTAATTCGGGAGTAATTTAAGGTCCAGTGAATTTTATCTTAGTGATAAATATGGTAAAACAATCATGTAAAACTTTGTCTTTCATCATGACTCATCATTGACATCGACAACTCAAAGTTTTTTTGCTATCGAAATGCTCGAAATTTCGTCTTCGACTTATCGAAGTTACACTGTAAGATGAATGTCTTGAAAGTAGCATAAATGCCTGAAAGAACTGCTCACGACTAAAAACTCAATTTCTAGTATTTATTGGAACAAAATAATAAAGGGCCTAGAAGGGAATTACACCTCATTTATAAATCTGATGGGAGAAACTTCTATATTTGCTATATTTGCTATATTTTCTTTGAACTTGGTTATATGCGTTTTTTTACAAAAGCGCATAGTTTTCTAGAAATTTTCAAAAAACTTAATTGTTTTCAAATATCTTGGAACCGTTAGAGATACTTAAAAACCCTTAAAGCAAAAAATCAGAAAATCCATTTAATTTTTGTTGTGAATTTTTTTTTTCCAAAAGTGTCTTCAAATAAGTAAAAGTGACAGACCAACAGACGGAAATCCTCATAATTTTACCTGAAACGAATTTCGTATTAGAAAGTTTCTATCTGCCCCGTTCTCGAGTCGGTTTCCATCATGAATGCAATACTTTCGCTCAGAGGAAAATAAAAACTGTTTGAACTTTTTTATATTTTCGGCAAAAAACGTCCAGAAATTTCATATGTTTCCAAAAAAATACTTCGATGGAAATAGTATAGATATACTACTTTTTTATAAGAAACTAGCTTGCATATCCGTCGTTGCCGGGTTTTTTTTTTATGGTCTAATGTTGGAGCTAAACTTCAGGCCAATCGGCGAAAGAGTAACATAGAGGAAGAGCTAAGTTTCGAGATCACTTTCCCCCTCCCCTTACTCCCCCACCTCTCGGGCTACTTTTTAATGGGTCTATGTTGGGGCTGGATCCCCGACGAACATCTATGCCAGATTTCAGGCCAATCGGTTCAGTAGTGTCTCCGCGAAAAAGTAACCTAGCGCAAAAACTAAGTTTAGAAATCACTTTACCCCCTTCCCTTACTCTCCCCACCCCTCGCGCTACTTTTCCGTATGCCTATGTTGGAACCAGAACTACAGACACTCATGCCAAATTTCAAGTCAATCGGTTCAGCCGTTTTTGCGTGAAAGAGGAACAGACAGACAGACAGACACCAACTCATTTTTATATATTAGTATGATATGTTAAGGATATATGTTCATGATTGAAGTCACAGATTTAATATTTTAGTGATATATTGAAATTTCATTGGAATCGGATTTGAAGGGGTTAAGTTCAACATTAATTTCATTTGATTTTAATTATGTTCAATGCATTATTTAATTAAACATTGAACAGCTATTAACACTTTCGCATCCGGTGTTGCCTACAGAATAAATCTGAATCAGATGCCATAAAAAAGCCATTACATATGATAGAGAAAAAAACTAAAGGCTTTTGCCTTGACCGTAAAATGCGAGATCCGTTCTCCTTTTCATGGTACATTAAGTCAGTGCAGTTCAGTTGGCAAACGGAAAATCAAAAAGAAAAACATGCTTTGAAAAATAATTTGATTGCAACACAAATTGACATGTGAATTTCAGTGCTAAGGATAAGTTTTTATTTTGATAAGTTAATTTCGCTAAAAAAAAGTTTAGTTCAACCTCCATGGTTTAAAAAATGTATGGGCCTATACAAAACCTTTATATAAGATTATACAAAACTTATATAACCACATTATAATAAAGCTATAATCCTTCAATGTGCCTTCCCTTGTTTCCATGAATCAATAGGGAAATATTTCAAAAACTAGTAAATAATTGAAAAACAAAAAACAAATTTAAGCAGAAGTCATTTATTTAAACTCGCATTTTAAAATGGTTTACAAAACACACATTTTTTTTAATTTTTTCTGTCTACAGTCATGTCAGTGAAGACAATGCTGCATTCCTTAACGAACATATTTGGCGTAAGGAAATTTGATAAACGATCAGCACCCATGCGTGGCAAACGATCGAATGGGAAACCCATGGGCCGCCTGTCTGGGAACATACGATCCCGAACTCCACAATAAATCGTTGCATCGTTGCAGGCTCCCACTAAATCTTGATCAATCTGAAAAATAACAAAATAATATTGCATTTGAGAAAAACATTACAAGTAGTATAAAGTTTACCCTATCATCGTCATAATTTGAAATCATCACAAACAATTGTGACGCTAACCCTTGTGGAAGACCTTTGGGAACTAACATATTCTCTGGCCAACCACATCCACAGAAGGTAAACTCCTGCTCCTGTGGTGTTCCATCGGCCGCGGTGTTTGCATTCAAATCGCGGAAACTACGCTCGAACGGAATAACCAAATTGGATTCGCTGGATCGGCGGCGAATTGTGTTTGCACCAGGATTTACTAGAAAAAAATTAATGGTTTTGTGAAAAGTATATCTAATGTAAAAAATATTTTATTTTTTTCGATTTTAAATTAATTGCAGTAACCAAAATTTTTTAATAGGAAAAGTTAGTTATTTTACTTACGAGAAACAACAAATTTGTCCATTTCAATCATAAGAAGCCTCTGGTCACGGAACACCATCTCTGTGCCACGTTCGTCAAGTTTCGGTCCTAAAAAGATTCTGCAAGTTCCAAGTCGAGTCACGCTTCCATCGTTATTCACATTAAAGGTGTAAGTAAACGGTGAGTGCTGAAGTTGAGTGAATCGACCAAAAACAGTTCCACGTTCAACAAAGTCCATACCTCGCGACAATTCGATATCAGATCTTTGCCAGAATGTTTGGAAGGTGTCGGCAGCACCTGATTGTGGAGTTAGGGTCACTCCAGTTATTGTCACTCCTTGGTAGTTGAGCTATTTTTCAAAAAAAAGAAATATTTTTATAGAAAGAAATATTTCTCAAAAGAAAATAAAAAATTCCGCTTACTTGTGGTAAAGTATACGGGGGCAGGGATTCCTTATGCTCCTGGAATATATCATCCACCAGAGCGTGAATTCTATAGAAAACCGGATCCCTCATGGCAGTCGCAGGATCACCAATAACACCAAATGATTCCAAATGACGATGGTCAGGATCGTGAGCGTATGAGATGAAAAGATGTAACATATTGTGAAAATCGCCGTAAAATTGACGATTGACGGAAATTTGAACAGATTCCATGAGATTTCCAAGTATGTCGATACCAGTTGTCGCATCCAGCATCATACGATTTCCACTGGCCTGAAAATACAAATCAATTTTTTCATAGAAAAAAAGCACACTTAACATTTTTTTGTGATAATTTTACTGACATCAGTAACAAATCCTTGATGAATGGCCTCGTAAATACGATCACGCCAGCGTTCCAAATCTGAAATATCAAGCTTAACTTGATCGGCGGGCCGGTTGATATCACTCATTCTAGTATTGGAAGGACGTGCTGGCCATGCTCGGCTGGCGACTAGGGAATTCATTTTTGGGAAATATCCTTCCTCAATCGGATCCCGGAGATTATTTAAGCGTTTAACGCGAGGTAAATTATTGCTGAACCGCTCGAAGTTGTAGCGGGCGATAATCTGAAAGTAAAAATCAAATTTTTAACTTTATTTGTTTTCAGCTACTACAAATGTGAAAAAAATGTTTATACCTGACCGTGCATGTAGTAAAACAGTTCTCCTCGTCGATCCTTAGCAACAATGCTTCGTTCAGAATTTTCTAAAGGATAAACCAAATGCCAATGCCAATGATGGAGATTAACTCCCATGTCTTCACGGAAGTACCACAATCTGTAAGTGATTAAAAGAAATTGAAATTTTGTTAAAGGATAACACAAAAGGAGTAACTATGACTTGTGATTTATATGTCCTCTTTTTTCTGAACGCCTCTTCCCTAGACGCCTTAAACCAAAAATTTCAGTTCAATCTTTTCAGATCAATCTTTTCAGATCAATCTTTTCAGTTCAATCTTTTCAGTTCAATTAGTTTTTAGAAAACAAACTTGAAAATGTTAGCTCAAAGTTTGATATTATTGCCTTAAAAAAACTTCTCTCGACCGATTGAACTGAAATCTTGGCTTATATTCCCAGAGCGAAAAAGTCCAGATAGAAAAGGAAAAATTCATCACAAATCACGTGAAATTTTCACTTTACTTCGTATCTTTTATTATTTATTTGGAAACAAAAGCATTTTCCATTGGACTTGGAGTAGCACTCCATGGCGTCTAAGGGTTGATCGTTCAATACAGCGATCTACCCCTAAATGCTCCGCAGTGATACTCCAAGTCCCAATGGAAAACGAATAATGATTATATTAAATTTTTTTTAAACAAATTTACTTCTGAAATATTACCTGTGCTCCGGATCAAGATCAGATGCAGTATAATCGATGGGAATAACGATAGGGCGTCGAGTACCCATCCCAACAATTGCGGCTTCCTCCCTAATCCTTTCCTGAACCTTGGAATCGACAAACTTCTCCGGGAAATGCTGGGAAAATGTCGGAATATTTAAATTTTTCGTGTCCGGACGATGAAGAAGTGCAACCGATAGCGCATAATTGTATAAAAATGGATTTATACGGTCTCTGGCGTAAACGGCAACACTTTGGAGATCATCAATTGATCGCACACCTTAAAAATATATAAATTTATTTTAGAAAATTTCATTTCCAATTGTTTTGCATTTTTTTTGCATACCCATAAAGATATCAATCAATCGGCTAGCAAGTTGTCGATGCCATGGAACAAACAGGGAAAACTGCTCTTCTCGGCCCAACTGCATTGGAATCCTTAGATCGGGGATGGAAATATTCTTCACCGGAATTCTGCGTTCAGCCTTTTCTCCAAATCGAGTTTGAACCTCGGTTCCGACATCTTTGTATTGGTCGGTTAAGAAATTCGGTGGAATATCGAAGACGACTTCAGTTTGTTGGTTGCCTTTCGGGACGAAAACTGGCTCCCTTGGGCGATCGAATAGGAAAAGTAGATTTTTATTATCCGCCATTTTTTAAGTACTTGATTTAATTCAAATTTATTAAACTCTTAAACCAAATTGAAAAACTTTTGAACAGCTTTGCGAGTACAACCGTTGGCTATTTGAGCTCGATGAGTACCTAAATAGTTTAGCACTATTCAAAGTCTTTTATAGTCGAATTTTAGTGAGAACTTTAAGGTTTTAATTCTAACAAAAAATCATAATCGTGGAAGTTTTTAGGGCACTGATAATTTTTGGCTTTTTATGGTGATAGCAAAATATTTGAATATCAGTTGAGGTGTGACACCATTAGGTTTTTATTTTTTGCTCTTGTCGAGAATTTGAATTTGGTAATTTTTATCAATTTTTTTATCATATCAAAGGTCACTGTCCTTCAGTATGCAATTTTTTGGTTGCGATTATTATTTTTAAATTATTTAGCAAAAAATTCTCAGGAAATGATTTTTCCATCACAATAAGATTAATCAAAAAATTTAATATTCTATGTGTATTTTTGTAAATAGCGTCGTAATAGATCTAGAATTTTTAAAGAAATTATATTAGATATTCCCCTTAAGGGGTTATATGTACTACCCAAGCGCGTTGAACAATGAACCTTTTTTTGAGAATTTTTTTCTCGATTACTAACGAATAGATTAAAATGAAATTTTGAGGCTTAATTACACATGTATTGAGATATACAAAAAAAAATTTTTTTTTCAAGTGTTGATACAAAATGACGCCGTGACACTATATTACTTGAAAGTATGTTTTCCAAACTTGCGTTGTCAGAAACTCAGTCAATTTTCATTAGATTTACTTGAAATTTTAACTGTAGCTTCTCAGATAGATTGTCTATGGAAGAACACAGGGTTTTTAAGATTGATAAAAAATTACATTTGTGATAAACAATTTAAGGTTGATTTTTGCCAAAAAAACGAAAAAAAATTAAAATTGATGGCAGTTTATGAATTTTCAAGAAAATGGTAAAACCATGCAAAAACACATAAATAATCAATCCATGATTTTTCTTCTTCTCAAGAGTTCAGTCTTTAAAAAAGCGTCTTTTTAATATTAAAAAAAGTTTTTTACTAATAAGATAAAGCAGTTATTTAATTCATATTACATTCTACGTTCAATCGCATGGTTTATATTTTGAGAGAGTAGAAAATCGTTTTTAATTGATTTAAAATTAAATATCTTCATGAATTATCATTTCTAAAAGGAAAACCGCATAGTTTTTAAATTTTAGATACCAGCGATGGGAAACATTATCGTAAAGTAACGAAATAACAAAAATATTTTCCGGCTTTTTCTTCAAAATTTCGTTATACCGTTATGGAAATTTAATTCCGTTACAATAACGAAAAACGTAACGAAAACTCAAAAAAATTATTTCGTTTTTTCGTTATACGGCGTTATCTAACTGCTAGAAAATTTGATGGTGCAAAATTCTATTTTAACAGAGAAAACATTTAATACCCAAAATCTAAGTCTATCATAGCACAGAAAGAAAAAAACCAAAATCGGTTGTAGATTTCTTTGTTGGTAGAGTTTTGAAAAAGTACAGTCAGAAAAATCGTTAGTTTTAGGCAAAATTCTGAGGATTTCTGTGCTTATGTCTGTCATAGTTTGTTGATCTGTTTGTTTTACGTATTTTAAGTAACTCAAGAACGCATTGAGCTAGCGACTTGAAATTTTTTATAAATGAGTTTTACGAAAATCACAGTTTTCTACTTTAAGGGCCCGATTCTGAGTAAAACAAATAGAATCTCTCAAACAACGTGACTTTATTTATCTTCCTCCATTTCGCCACCCTCGTAATGCCATATCCTTATTATTTACAGTGATGTCAACCGACTACACTATCAACTTTTGGAAAAGTAACCTTGGCTACAATATTTAAAAAAAAAATCAGTCTTTAGAAAATATCTCGAAACCTTTACGCTTTTGGGAAAAATCAATATAACAAAATTTAATTGATATAGAATTTTCTATGTTTTCTATTTCAACAGTTTTAACGTATCTTCAACGGTTCTCAAGATATTTGAAAGAAATAAAGCTTTTTGAAAGTTTCTCGGGACCTATGCGCATTTGAGAAAAATGGAAATAACCAAATTTAAAGAAAACAAAATTTCCGGCATTTTTACTGTAACGATCTTACGTATATCGAAACGGTTCTCGAAAAAAATATTACAAAAAATTTTGTTTTTTACACAATTTTTCCGAAACTAAATATTTCGGAGGAAAGTTTTGTGTTAGTTATAATTGATATTTTTTATTAAAAACAAGATAACTATTGAAAAGCAAAACCAATTGCAGCTTTTACAGTTCTTGTAATTATTTCGCAATCCAATGTTTTTAAGCCTAGTTTGAATCCGAAAAAATTGTCAATATTAACATTTGTTCACTGGTTTAAGATCTGTTAGAATAAGAGTTAAAGGAAGAAAAGTTGTGTAGATTTTTTTTGCATTAAATTCTCTATCTTGGTGAAAACCCTTTTAAAATTCGTTTACTGCTTATCAGGATAAGAAATCATTCCCAGTCTCAACATGACTAAGAAAAATTCGCGCCATACTAAACAATTTATTACGAATGCAATTTATTTCAAATTTCACTGTTGACGGGTTTAAAAGATACAGAGAAACCTCCTCCATAGATGGCGACAACCAAGCACATATCAACCTTTTTTTTTGAGAAATTACGTAAAAATCAACACGCATTTGAATTTGCATTGCATGAAGTTTACCTGGTTTTTAAATAGTCTTATTTCAGTTGTAGAGAAGTGAACAAAATTTTAAGAAATGTAGAAGTTTCCATAAGTCTCTATTCAAATTAAATCTTTTTTTTTGGTCCAAAAATATTTAACCTCAATTTTTTCATAACATGGAACAAAAATTTTTGGTGGGAAAAAACCTAAACAAACCCTTCCTAAAGTTTTAATTGCGTCGCAATAAAAACTTTAGGATGGATTTGTTTAGCTTTTTCCCCACTAATTCAGTATCAAAAACTAAAAAATTATAAATTAATTTAGGATTTTTTTAAGTTTGGTACTGGTTTAAATATGGATTAGTGAGAATATTTTATGTTCAAAATCAAAACTTCCAAGTATTATTTAAATATGCTCTTTATTCATGAAATTATGAAACAAAATTTCTGTAAATTTATGAAAAACTTTTTAACTTTGACGTAGTTCTGTCCGGTCGGTATGCACTATTGAGCAATCCTTGACGAACATATTTGGAGTCAGGAAATTGGCCAGACGATCAGCACCCATACGTGGCAAACGGTCGAATGGGAATCCCATTGGACGCTTATCGGGATATTTACGATCACGAACTCCGCAATATATAGAGGCATCATTACAGGTTCCAACAAGATCTTGGTCGACCTGTGAAAATTAAAGAAAATTATTTATAAAGAATGAACCCAGATTGATATTTCTAAAAGCTAAATTTCAAGTATGAAAAGAAATCAAAAATCCTTACGCGATCATCTTCATAATTTGAAACCATAACAAAAAGTTCTGATTGGAGTCCTTGGGGCAGTCCTTTTGGAACCAACATGTGTTCTGGCCAACCGCATCCACAGAAGACAAACCCTTCTTCTTCAGGGGTTCCAGTCGCTGGACGATTTCTCTCCAAGTCTCGGAATGTGCGATCCCATGAAACAATCAAGGACGATTCACTTGAACGACGGCGAATGGTATTGGCACCAGGTTGAACTGTTTTTATTATATTGAAATGTCGAAAAAATAAGTGATTTTAAAAGAAAATTCGGCTTTTAGAAAACTTACGAGAAACCACGAATCTGTCCTGTTCGATCAACAACAGACGCTGATCTCGAAGGAGCATTTCCGCGCCACGTTCATCAAATTTCGGAGCAAGGTAGATCCTTACAGTTCCAAATCGATTTGCACCGCCGTCGTTGTTGATGTTGATTGTATAGGTGAAAGGTACGTGTTGGAGATGGGTGAATCTTGCGTAGACATTCCCACGCGGGACGAAGTCCATGCCGCGGGAAAGATTAACATCGGATTGTTGCCAGAATGTTTGGAAGGTATCTGCAGGTCCTGTAGTTGAATTGACAGTTACACCAGTTATAGTAATGCCTTGATAGTTAAGCTAGAAAGTCATAAAAATATATATATACAAAATATATTAGTCGTTGTAGTCAGGATAATTTACTTGTGGTAAGGTGTATGGTGGCAGCGTTTCCTTATGCTCCTGCATGATATCATCCATGTATGCATGGAAACTGTAGAATGCAGGATCACGCATTGAAGTGCCTGGATCTCCAACAGGTGACAGTGCTTCCAAGTGACGGTGATCAGGATCGTGAGCATACGACAAAAATACGTGTCCCATGTTGTGGAAATCACCGTACAGTTGACGATTAACGGATATGCTAGCGGATTCCAGTAGATTTCCAATTATATCAATGCCACGTTCCTCGTCCAAAGGTATTCGATTGCCACTTGTCTGCGAGATTCTCCAGCATTAAAAAAAACCACATTTGAAGTGTAAAAAATACAAACTTACGTCAGTAACGAATCCTTGATGGATTGCTTCATATACGCGATCACGCCATCTTTCCATATCCGCAATATCAACTTTCAATTGATCAGCTTCCCGTCTGATGTCACGAAGTAAAGTGTTGTCTGCACGTGCAGGCCAGGATCGGCTTGCCACCAAGGAATCCATTTTCGGGAAATATCCTTCAGGAATCGGTTCACGTAAATTATTCAAACGCTTCACCCGTGGCAAATTGTTACTAAATCTCTCGTAGTTGTAACGGCCAATGATCTAAAATAATATTTTTATTTCTTAAAAAGAAAAAAAAACTCAATTTTAAATGTTGTAATTTACCTGCTGATGCATGAAGTAGAACAGCTCACCGCGACGATCCTTATCAACAAGTCTGCGATCAGAAGCTTCGAATGGATATACCAAATGCCAATGCCAGTGATGGATGTTTATACCCATATCCTCACGGAAGTACCATAAACTATCACGATTATTAATTTTAAAAAGTGTATCAAATTTTAATAGTTCCGTTTCTCACCGATGCTCAACATCCAGATCGGAAGCAGTGTAGTCCTTTGGTACGATGACGGGAATTCGGGAACCTTCAGGGACGAGAGTCACTTCTTCACGAATTTTCGCAAACACTTTTGAATCAACGAACTTTTCCGGGAAATGTTGAGAAAATGTCGGTAGTCTGAGATTCTTGGTGTCCTCTCTATGAAGAAGTGCAACCGATAGCGAGTAATTGTATAAAAATGGATTTATACGGTCTCTGGCATAAACGGCAACACTTAGGAGGTCATCAACTGATCGCAACGCTTTTAAAAAAATAGTAAAATTTTATTTAATTCTTCAATTGTTTGTAAAATTCTGAGCCTATCATGATTTAGTGACCAATTTTTTCTTCCCTTTAAAAGTTCCGTCAGATAAAGAACATGATTCAAAAAAATTAAGTTCAATCGGTCAAGTTGTTTTCGAAAAACTTGCGGTTTTTGCAGCAAGCTCTGCAATAGACGCCTTTTTTCCTAAAATTGAATTAGTTTTAAGCAAGTTGTACACTTTTCAAGCAACCTGAAGCAAGCATTGCAAATACATAAGATTTGTGGTAGTGTGGGACACTGGCATATGTTTGAGAACACTTTCTTTTACTCGCTGAAACAAGTAGAAAAAACTTCTAGGTGTTTCAGAACTGAAACAAATACATGAACAAAAGCCGTATAAAACTCCTCGGAAACAATCAGTTTTAGGTTAAAACCACAAATATTTCTACAAAATAATTTCGAGACATATTTTTTCAAAAACTTTAAGGTTATGTTTTTGTTCAGATCTTTTTCTATATGAATCTGGATGACTTGCCTTTACTTGCATTTTCTCTTTAAAATTATTTTTAATCCCTTTTCTTAAATATAATATTACCCATAAAAATGTCAATCAAACGACCAGCCAATTGTCTGTGCAACGGAATGAATAACGAAAATTGATCATCCCGAGCCAACTGCATTGGAATTCTTAGATCGGGGATAGAAATTTCCTTCACTGGAATCCTGACATCGACACTTGCTCCAAGCCGTGTTTGAATTTCATTTCCAATTGGTTTGTAGCGATCCGTCAAAAAACTGCTTGGAATATCAAAGACTGCTTTTTGCTCTGCTTCTTTCGGTACAAAGATCGGCTCCTTTGGACGATCGAATAAATAAAGTAGATTTTTCTTGTCGGTCATTTTTTCACAATTAAAATTTTTCGAAAAATATTTTTAAAAACAACCAAATTAATTAAAATTAGTTTTTGCTGTTTGTTTGTAAACGATCGAAGTCTGTTAATAAACTGTTAATTTTGTAAAAGGCTGAGTCCGTTTTTATACAAAATATTTGCATTAATACTACCAGAATTATTATAGAATGGATATTATTTCAACAACACACGTGTTGTGATAAATAGATAATTTACCGGAAAGAAAATTACCCTCAATCAAACGCGGTCAAAAAAAACTTATTACACATAAAAAGTGGTTTACCTATAAATATTTTGTAAATAAATTTTTTTTTTTGGAAAATTCCAATGCGGTTACCGCATTACTTCCTGCATGAACTTGAAAATAAAACTTATCTATTGCATATCAAAATATTAGGGCAATTCACTCTTGATCGTAGAT
Organism: Chrysopilus asiliformis; assembly: GCA_964034945.1. Classification (NCBI taxonomy): domain Eukaryota; kingdom Metazoa; phylum Arthropoda; class Insecta; order Diptera; family Rhagionidae; genus Chrysopilus; species Chrysopilus asiliformis. The sequence goes on from OZ035961.1 coordinate 98,379,792, forward strand.
AGTAAAATCGTAGATTGTACTGCACATCTACGATGGAAAAGTACAACGAAGCGTGAGCAGCGCTTTACTAGAGGTTGTGGATTTTGTCGTAATTTTTTGACTCTTTTATTTATTTTCTTTACCTAAATTGTTTAAAGCATTTTTTAATTCTTAATTTAGACTAAATCATATTAATACTTTAATTGACTTGCTTTTCCAATATCCATTTTAGAGTTGGCACCAAGTTGACATGTGACAAAACATGCCTTAACCTCACTTTATTAGAAGTACGACAAAAACTACGATTTTATTTACGATTCTACGAGTTTACGATCAACTACGATAAAGAGTGAATAGCCCTATTTTTTCTAAAAAAACACTGCATTACAGAAAGTGTGAAAAAATTATTTATGTTTTTGTCGAATTGAAATATTAAGATTTTAGTGAAAAATTATTTTAATTGCGAGGTAAAAAGAATTGCAAGTAAAAAGAAATCAGTATAACAAAATTTAATGGATATAGAATTTTCTATATTTTCTGCTTTAACGGTTTTTATGTATCTCTAACAATACTCAAGATATTTGAAAAAAAAAATGTTGAAAAATTTTCGGAAAGTATGGGCTTTTGAGAAAAATGCATATAACCAAATTCAAGGAAAACAAAATTCCATACATTTTTTGCTGTAACGACCATTAAATATAGGTTCTCGAGATATTTCAAAAAATATTGTTTTTTACACAATTTTTGCTAAACTAATTATCGGGGAGGAAAGTTTTGTGTTGGTCATAAAAATGTCAATATAAACATTTGTTCACTGGTTTAAGATCTATTAGAATAAGAGTTAAAGGAAGAAAAGTTGTGTAGATTTTTTTTTTGCATGAAATTCTCTATGCTGGTGAAAACCCTATTAAAATTCGTTTACTGCTTCAGGGCATATCAGGATAAGAAATCATTCCCAGTCTCAACATGACTAAGAAAAATTCGCGCCATACTAAACAATTTATTTCGAATGCAATTTATTTCAAATTTCACTGTTGACGGGTTTAAAAGATACAGAGAAACCTTCTCCATAGATGGCGACAACCAAACACATATTAACCTTCTTTTTTCGAGAAATTACGTAAAAATCGACACGCATTTGAATTTGCATTGCATGAAGTCTACCTGGTTTTTAAATAGTCTTATTTCAATTGTAGAGATAAATCTTTTTGCAAACACTTTAATCTTGTTGAAGCAAAAGTGAACAAAATTTTAAGGAATGTAGAAGTTTCCATAAGTCTCTATTCGGAAATTAAATCATTTTTTTTTGTCCAATTATATTACTGTGCGAAAAATATTTAACCTCATTTTTTTCATAACATTAAACAAAAATTTTTTGTGGGAAAAAACCTAAACAAACCCTTCCTAAAGTTTTAATTGCGTCGCAATAAAAACTTTAGGATGGGTTTGTTTAGCTTTTTTCCCACTAATTCACTACCAAAACTAAAAAAAAATTATGAATTAATTTTTGATGGTTTTTTTAAGTTTGGGGCTGTTACAAGTATGGATTAGTGAGAAGATTTTATGTTCAAAATCAAAACTTCTAAGTATTTTTTAAATATGCTCTTTATTCATTAAATTATGAAACAAAATTTCTGTAAATTTATGAAAAACTTTTTAACTTTGACGTAGTTCTGTCCGGTCGGTATGCACTATTGAGCAATCCTTGACGAACATATTTGGAGTCAGGAAATTGGCCAGACGATCAGAACCCATACGTGGCAAACGATCGAATGGGAATCCCATTGGACGCTTATCGGGATATTTACGATCACGAACTCCGCAATATATAGAGGCATCATTACAGCTTCCAACAAGATCTTGGTCGACCTGGGAAAATTAAAGAAAATTATTTATAGAGAATAATTTTATACCCAGAATAACATTTCTAAAAGCTAAATTTCAAGTATGAAAAGAAACCAAAAATCCTTACACGATCATCTTCATAATTTGAAACCATAACAAAAAGTTCTGATTGGAGTCCTTGGGGCAGTCCTTTTGGAACCAACATGTGTTCTGGCCAACCGCATCCACAGAAGACAAACCCTTCTTCTTCAGTGGTTCCAGTTGCTGGACGATTTCTCTCCAAGTCTCGGAATGTGCGATCCCATGAAACAATCAAGGACGATTCACTTGAACGACGGCGAATGGTATTGGCACCAGGTTGAACTGTTTTTATTATTTTGAAATGTCGAAAAAATAAGTGATTTTAAAAGAAAATTCGGCTTTTAGAAAACTTACGAGAAACCACGAATCTGTCCTGTTCGATCAACAACAGACGCTGATCTCGAAGGAGCATTTCCGCGCCACGTTCATCAAATTTCGGAGCAAGGTAGATCCTTACAGTTCCAAATCGATTTGCACCGCCATCGTTGTTGATGTTGATTGTATAGGTGAAAGGTACGTGTTGGAGATGGGTGAATCTTGCGTAGACATTGCCACGCGGGACGAAGTCCATGCCGCGGGAAAGATTAACATCGGATTGTTGCCAGAATGTTTGGAAGGTATCTGCAGGTCCTGTGGTTGAATTGACAGTTACACCAGTTATAGTAATGCCTTGATAGTTAAGCTAGAAATTCATAAAAAATATACATACATACAAAATATATTAGTCGTTGTAGTCAGGACAATTTACTTGTGGTAAGGTGTATGGTGGCAGCGTTTCCTTATGCTCCTGCATGATATCATCCATGTATGCATGGAAAGTGTAGAATGCAGGATCACGCATTGAAGTGCCTGGATCTCCAATAGGTCCCACTGCTTCCAAGTGACGGTGATCAGGATCGTGAGCATATGACAAAAATACGTGTCCCATGTTGTGGAAATCACCGTACAATTGACGATTAACGGATATGCTAGCGGATTCCAGTAGATTTCCAATTATATCAATGCCACGTTCCTCGTCCAAAGGTATTCGATTGCCACTTGTCTGCGAGATTCTCCAACATTAAAAAAGCCACAGTTGAAGTGTAAAAAATACAAACTTACGTCAGTAACGAATCCTTGATGGATTGCTTCGTATACGCGATCACGCCATCTTTCCATATCCGAAATATCAACTTTCAATTGATCAGCTTCCCGTCTAATGTCACGAAGTAAAGTGTTGTCTGCACGTGCAGGCCAGGCTCGGCTTGCCACCAAGGAATCCATTTTTGGGAAATATCCTTCAGGAATCGGTTCACGTAAATTATTCATACGCTTCACCCGTGGCAAATTGTTACTAAATCTCTCGTAGTTGTAACGGCCAATGATCTAAAATAATATTTTTATTTCTTAAAAAGAAAAAAAACTCGATTTTAAATGTTGTAATTTACCTGCTGATGCATGAAGTAGAACAGCTCACCGCGACGATCCTTATCAACAAGTCTGCGATCAGAAGCTTCGAATGGATATACCAAATGCCAATGCCAGTGATGGATGTTTATACCCATATCCTCACGGAAGTACCATAAACTAACACGATTATTAATTTTAAAAAGTGTATCAAATTTTAATAGTTCCGTTTCTCACCGATGCTCAACATCCAGATCGGAAGCAGTGTAGTCCTTTGGTACGATGACGGGTATTCGAGAACCTTCAGGGACGAGAGTCACTTCTTCACGAATTTTTGCAAACACTTTTGAATCAACGAACTTTTCCGGGAAATGTTGAGAAAATGTCGGTAGTCTGAGATTCTTGGTGTCCTCTCTATGAAGAAGTGCAACCGACAGCGCGTAATTGTATAAAAATGGATTTATACGATCTCTGGCATAAACGGCAACACTTAGAAGGTCATCAACTGATCGCAACGCTTTTAAAAAAATAAGAAAATTTTATTTAATTCTTCAATTGTTTGTAAAATTCTGAGCCTATCATGATTTAGTGGCCAATTTTTTCTTCCCTTTAAAAGTTCCGTCACATAAAGAACATGATTCAAAAAAATTAAGTTCAATCGGTCAAGTTGTTTTCGAAAAACTTGCGTTATTTGCAGCAAGCTCTGCAAATGACGCATTTTTTCTTAAAATTGAATTAGTTTTAAGCCAGTTGTACACTTTTCAAGCAACCTGAAACCAGCATTGCAAATACACGAAATTTGTGGTAGTGTGGGACGATCGCATATGTTTGCGAACACTTTCTTTTACTCGCTGAAACAAGTAGAAAAAAACTTCTAGGTGTTTCAGGACTGAAACAAATACATGAACAAAAGCCGTATAAAACTCCCCGGAAACAAGCAGTTTTAGGTTAAAACCGCAAATATTTCTACAAAATAATTTCGAGACATATTTTTTCAAAAACTTTGAGGTTATGTTTTTGTTCAGATCTCTTTCTATATGAATCTGGATGACTTGCCTTTACTTCCATTTACTCTTTAAAATTATTTTTAATCCCTTTTCTTAAATATAATATTACCCATAAAAATGTCAATCAAACGACCAGCCAATTGTCTGTGCAACGGAATGAATAACGAAAATTGATCATCCCGAGCCAACTGCATTGGAATTCTTAGATCGGGGATAGAAATTTCCTTCACGGGAATCCTGACATCGGCACTTTCTCCAAGCCGTGTTTGAATTTCATTTCCAATTGGTTTGTAGCGATCCGTCAAGAAACTGTTTGGAATATCAAAGATTGCTTTTTGCTCTGCTTCTTTCGGTACAAAGATCGGCTCTTTTGGACGATCGAACAAATAAAGTAGATTTTTCTTGTCCGTCATTTTTTCTCAATTAAAATTTTTCGAAAAATATTTTTAAAAACAACCAAAATAATTAAAATTAGTTTTTGCTGTTTGTTTGTAAACGATCGAAGTCTGTTAATAAACTGTTAATTTTGTAAAAGGCTGAGTCCGTTTTTATACAAAATATTTGCATTAATACTACCAGAATTAATATAGAATGGATCTGATTTCAACAACACACGTGTTGTGATAAATAGATAATTTACCGGAAAGAAAATTACCCTCAATCAGATACGGTCAATAAGCTTTAAAGTGGTTTACCTATAAATATTTTCTAAAAAAAAAAATTTTTTTTTTGGAAAATTCCAATGCGGTTACCGCATTACTTCCTGCATGAATTTGAAAATAAAACTTATCTGTTCGATTGCATATCAAAATATTGTTTGCAAAAAATAGTACATTACAAAAAGTGTGAAAAAATTATTTATGTTTTTGCCGATTAAGATTTTATTTATTTTAATTGCGAGTTAAGAAGAATTACAAGAAAATTAAATGATTAGAACATTACAGGGCCGAATTTTGGTTTGAGGCAATGGCGCCCTTACATGTTCAGCTATCCTTTGTGAAAAACAAATTGTGGCTGTTTTTTGTGTTTAATATATAGTAAATTATGCATCTAATAGGTATCTACGGAACCTGTATTTAGCGCCCCTCCCTTTCTAAAAAAATGATAAAAATGCATTTTTGAAATTAATTAAAGAACCGAAAAAAAGATTATCTTAATTTTTGATTGTGATCATCTAAATAAAAAGGATAACTTAATTTCTCGGTATACAACAAAAATTGCGCCGCAAGGAAATTTTGTTTAACCCTTTCGTCGAATTTGTGTAACATATTACACAAGAATTTTCCGTCCGTTTTTATATACTATTATACATTTAAATTGTTATGTATTGTTTGTGAAGATATAAAAAGTCCTATGATCTTTACCGAATTATTACACGAGTAGTGGCCTACAAACTCGAAACATAAAGAAATAAAAGTCAGTTACTTCAGTAATTCCGGTTCAACTGGAAAAAAATTTGTGAATTCAACCAGTTAAAATAACCTTGTATAAAAAAAAACTAAAAAAAAAATTTAAAAAAAAAATCCCTGCAATAGTTCAAATGATCGCAGGAAGGGGTTAAAAATGGATTATTGACAGAAATTATTTAAAAAAAATGCGATGCGAACAAAATATTAATTTAAAAAACTGCAATATAGATATAAAATATTTTTGAAAAAATGCACCGCAGGCGAAAACTTTGGAATTTCAAAGTCAAATACAGCCTTAACTCCTAATACGTTTCACAGACAAGACTCGACGTATCAACTTATCATTTTCTAACTTTTTTCTGTATGATGTCAGGAATAAATGTTAAATGTAACCGATTTGCCTTATCGGTCTAAAAAAACATCAAAAAATTGGGAAAATATTGTGCGTCTTTTTGTGTTTTACTTACGCGCTCTTTAAGTAATTTCTGTAAATCGATCAACTCTTGTATAGTCTCAGCAGCGACAAAATTAGATGTTGAAAATGCCAAGAATCAGTGAAAAATCAAAATTAATTAAAATATGGCCACAAAAGAAATTCTTATTGTTGATGTAGCTGAATTTTACAATTCAGTATGGTTCAAAAAGTGAAGTTTTGTTTTTAAGGAGGATAACAGAAATTGGAAAAATTAGTTTAAAACTAAAAAAATTATTGTATAATGTGCCGCAGGCGAAAAAATACTATTTATATCAACTCCCAACCGAAGTACTTTTTTGCATATTCTTTTTTCTGTCGTTTGATGAATTATAACACTAAACTAAATGATCCGGGACAAAATTTATGTTTCTGGGACGCCCGGATAATATCCTTAAATCCGAGACTTTCTCGGCAAATTCGAGCAGTTTTTTACCAATTTCTAAAAACCGTACCAGCAAAATGTTTTGAAGTTTCATAAATGCGGAAAATTTGTTTTTCCAATTTCTAGCGGTATGCGCTTTTGGGGTGAGAGTTTGTTTATAAGTTCGTTCGTCCTTTCCTCATAACTCTTGATCCACTGAACCGGTTACGGGCCTGTTTTGGCATTTGGCTGGATATTATGTAATGAAGTTTTCGTGCATAAAAAATCATCCTTTTACTCTCACTAGAACCATAGATTACCTAGATAGGAATCCTAGGGCTTTTTCCGTGTACCTACGTTGGAGTAAAGATAACCGATATACTCTGGACGCGGTTTTTCTTTCTTTCCTATGCGTAAATTACCAACAAAACACAACACATGTAAAACCTAGCCATATTTTCATACACCACCAACACATGCAATTTTCCGACAGCGGGAGCCAATTTTGATCCCGTTTTCGCTATTCGGCTGGAATTAAGAATTCACCCTTTCCCATAATTTTAAAACCTATCTCCACGTATCTTTTGATCCACTGGGCCGATTTCGACCCGGTTTTCATCATTCGGTTGGCGATAAAAAATATTTAGAAAGCATAGTGAATCTAAAAATACAAACTGCTGGCAGAAAACCCTCAAATTCAATCGAATATTAAAGTCAACTATTTTTAAAAAGAGGAAAAAAATAAACTAAATTCAAAATTTTGAAAGACGCCCGACTAAAAAAAATCCTTTGAAAATAATAAAATAAATCATTCGAGTAAATTCACAATTAATGTGCGTTGGGAAAGCTTTTTTGTCGTTAGGTTAATGTAGCAGGGGCTGTCTCGACGTATAACAATTTTAAACTTACTCTAATGATTATTTGGTATTTCAGTAAACATCTTAAATCTCGTTTCAATAAAATAATATAATATTTTGCAGATACACAGTTTTGAAAGCTAAAATATTGTAAAAAGATTCCTGAAATCTTTTAACCCAAAAATATTAAATCAAAAACATACATATTTTCAGTTTGCCAATTTATTCAGATAAATATTAAGTCATACAAAAATATTTAAAAAAAAAGATTTCTGGTCCAAAAGACATCATTTAACTGCGAACAGCAGTGCGATCGGTATGAACAACATTAACGTCTCGAATGAACATATTTGGTGTAAGGAAGTTAGACAAACGATCAGATCCAGTGCGTGGCAAGCGATCAAACGGATAGCCCATTGGACGACGGTCAGGATACAAGCGATTGCGAACACCACAGAAGGAAGCGGCGTCATTGCAGAGACCAACCAGATCTTGGTCAACCTAGGAAATTATAATATTTTTGTTTAAACATAAAATTTTAATGAAAAGCATCACCGCGTGGTGAACAATATTTTTTAACTGTGTAAAAACTATAGAATTCAGCATCTATATTCATACTACCTTTATGCGGGCTCTACACTCTATCTAAATGCAGGCAACAAGTCGCAGCTACAAGGATGGGTGGTTTATTGTAAATGGAATTACAATAAAAAAACGTAATTCATTTTACAACAAAGCGCCCAACTTGGCAACCATGTCTGTGATTCCCTTGTATTCGGCGAGAGTGTGGACCCGGCATTAAGAATTTTTGAGAGGTTTTAATTTTTCTTACCCGATCATTTTCGTAATTCGAAACCATAACAAACAATTCACAACGAAAACCTTGTGGAAGTCCTTTGGGAATCAGCATGTGCTCTGGCCAACCACATCCACAGAAGTTGAACTCTTCTTCTTCTGGAGTGCCTTCAGCAGGACGATTTGCGTCCAAATTACGGAAAGTTCGCTGCCACGGAATAGTGACAGAGGATTCGCTTGATCGGCGGCGGATTGTGTTAGCACCAGGACGAACTGTTTAAATTGTTGATATTAAATATGTTGTATATTTAAAAAAAAAATCAGAATATTTTTGATGTTATCGGACAGATTTTAAAGTGTTTTAAAAACTTACGAGAAACCACAAATTTGTCCATTTCAATCATAAGAGTTCGCTGATCACGTAAAAGCATCTCATTTCCACGTTCATCAAATTTAGGACCCAAGAAGACTCTCACAGTACCGAAACGCTCTGCGCCACCCTCATTGTTGACATTTACAGTGTAGGTGAATGGGGTGTGTTGGAGATGGGTGAATCTAGCAAAGACATTTCCACGTGGGACAAAGTCCATTCCGCGAGACAAATCCACATCAGATTGTTGCCAGAATGTTTGGTAGGTGTTGGCAGTTCCAGTTTCAGGAGTCACTGTGATTCCAGTAACAGTTACGCCGCGATAATTCAACTGCGAAGAACGATGTTACCTTCTTTACACAAAAAAAACACACACGCAATAGAATTACCTGTGGAAGAGTGTAGGGGTTCAAAGCTTCCTTGTGCTCCTGGAAGATATCATCGATAAATGCGTGCCATCTGTAGAACACAGGATCACGCATAGCAGTTGCTGAATCTCCCATAACACCGAATGGTTCTAGATGGCGATGGTCGGGATCGTGAGAATACGATATGAAAACGTGTCCCAAATTGTGTAGATCACCGTAGAGTTGGCGATTGGGGGATAGAATTGAGGACTCCATCATGTTGCCCAAAATATCAATGCCGCGGGCTTCGTCTAACTGTATACGATTGCCACTGGCCTGTGAAATATTTAGAATTGTACCGTGAAATGGGACTGTTTTGAGTGTTGATTAGTATTTTTATTTAAGGATTTTTTTGATGGAATCTTGTTACTTGGTAAAATTTGTCCCAAAATTTAAAAGTAAGATTTTAGGTTTTTTTGAATTCTTCAAATCAAAAGTGAACTTACATCTACAACGTATCCTTGATGGATTGCTTCGTAGAATCGATCCCTCCAACGTTCAAGATCCGAAACATCCAACTTCAATTGATCAGCTTCCCGATCAATATCGCGGATTGCAGTATTGGTTGCTCGTGGAGGCCATGAACGACTCGCGACCAGCGAGTCCATTTTCGGGAAATACCCTTCTGAAATCGGTTCGCGAAGATTGTTGAATCTCTTAACACGAGATAAGTTGTTGCATAAACGCTCTGCATTGTAACGAGCCACAATCTGTTAACAAAAAATAATCAAATTCAAAATTTTAGTAAAAATTGCCGTTGAAACTATATGAAAATGATATTCTATCTCACCTGCTGATGCATGTAGTAGAATAATTCACCACGACGATCTTTTTCAACAATAGCACGATTGGAGGCTTCAAATGGATAAACTAAATGCCAATGCCAGTGATGGAGATTAATTCCCATATCCTCACGGAAATACCAAAGCCTAAACAAATTCATTCAAAATATTTTCTTGAAAAAACACAATTTTTTGGGAGATTCAAAATTACCTATGCTCTTCATCTAAATCCGAAGCAGTGTAATCTCTAGGGATAGTGATCGGCATTCGATTTCCCACCGGCACAACGGTCGCCTCTTCGCGGATTTGCGAGAAAACCTTGGAGTCGACGAATTTATCAGGGAAATGTTGGGAAAATGTCGGGATATTCAAATCCCTGGTGTCAGGACGATGAAGTATTGCAACGGATAATGCATAATTGTACAAATATGGATTGACACGATCACGAGCATAAACCGCAACACTCTGAAGATCGTCAATGCTGCGCATGCCTGTGTTATTGTATATATTGTTAAATTTCATAAAGATTTCAAAAGTCTTTGATCCAAATTTTTCAAAATCCACAAATATTTTACTCACCGACAAAAATATCGATCAATCTCCCGGCGATCCTCCGATGATTTGGAATAAAGAGCGAAAATTGTTCGTTTCTTCCCAAGGACATTGGAATCCTAAGATCCGGCACGGTGATACTCTTAACTGGAATCCTCCTGTCAGCATTTTCACCAAATCTCGTCTGCACTTGGTTTCCAATGGGACGATAGCGATCAGTCAAGAAATTGTCCGGAACCTCAAAAATAGTCTTGGATTCGATACCCTTGTCCATAAAAATGGGTTCCTGGGGACGATCGAAAAGCAACAAGAGATTCTTTTTATCAGCCATGGCGATTTATGATCCTTGATGATCCTTGGAAGTTCAAATAACCGAAGTCAAAATTGTGGCAAACTGAAGACGTGCAATAGAGCACTGATGTCTCCTGAAATTATTTCGGTCATTTATATAGGACAGAAACTTCAATTATATTAACCACAATACAAAAATGTTTACATATACAAAAATAAAATAGAGTGTAGATTTTTTTTTAATAATTTCTACCTATTATAATCAAATTAAATTTTTGGAAAAAAAACCCAAAATGCGGAAATAACTTTAGCTTTTCCCGTGTATTTTTTTATACTTCAGACTACGTGTGGTAAGTTAATTCCTGTTGTAGCTTTCTTCCTCATATGTCTTATCATTTTTGACCACGATGACAATTTTTTGCTATTCAATTAATTTTAGTGGATTTTAAATATAAGAGCACCCGTCTTTACAACGTTAGAAAGTATGACTTCACTTGAGCTCACATAAAGGATATTTCTAAAATTTCTACAAAGCTATCCTCAAAACTAATTCCTTTGTTGTTGTTTTTCAAATGCAGTTTCAAAAATTAAAAAAAAGTCATATTTCAAATAACAGGCATTCCTATATTTAAGCTACCTTTCTATATTAAGCTACGACCGACAAAAAATTGGTAAAACGACGTTTAATTTCTTATTTTTTTTTAATTTTTAAATCATGAATATTATGATCCATTCCCAATTTTCCCATGCATATAACCTACTTATCTTATTTCCATAATACACAAAAATGACATAAAATAAGATTTTGATATTTGACAATTTGATATACGATGCAAAATAACTCTATTTGTCATTTGCATCGTAAAAATGTGCATTGACAAAGATGGCAAATAAAACAAAAATGGTAAATAAATGGTTTTAAGTTAATATTTTTTTCATCATTATACAAACTATTATATTGAGTGCATTACGAGCGTAGGCTGGCAAATTCTAAGTTTTTACTTTCCTCTTCTATAGAAGGAAAAAATTATATTCATTACGGAGACCGACTCGAGAACGGAGGCAGATTGAAAATTTCTGATCAGGACGAAATCCGTTTCAGGCAAAATCGGTCTGTCCGTTGTACATATCTTAAATAACTCGAGAACGCGATGAGCTAACAACTAGAAATTTTTTGCAAACAAGTTTTGCAAACATCGTAGTTTTTCATTACCTTTCGGAAAAATAACGGCACCCATAACGGGTACTTCCCATACATTTATTTTGAAAAATACAGTTTTTTGAAAATTTTCCCAAACCTATGTTACTTTTAGGAAAAAATGAATATAACAAAATCTAATATAAAATTTTCTACATTTTTTGCTTCAACGATTTATACGTATCTCTATCGGTTCTCAAACATATTTCAAACAAAATGGATTTTTTGAAAATTTCTCGGTTTTTTTGAAAAATTTTCGAAAATATGAGCCATTATGAAAATTTTCTGCATTTTTTCCTTTACTGGTTTTTACGTATCTTTACCAGTTCTCAAAATATTTGAAAAATATGATTTTTTATATATTTTTTCCGTAAAAATATTGCAGAGGAAAGTTTTGTGTTGCTCACAGCTAATATTTTTTTATTAATCCCCAATAAATTTTTCCGAAATTTAGAATAATATAAAAAGCTCTGAGATTTCCTTCTCCAGATTTAGTTGTAAATTTATATGATTTGTGTGAAGCCTCTTAAAAAAATGCGCCGCAAGCGAAAATTTTCAATGTGCAAAATAAAATAGAACTTTAATTTTGCTGAAAAATCATTGAAGATTAGGTATTGCTCTTTAAAAAATCTACGCTTTATTCGTATTTCAATACATTCGTTACATTTTTAACTTCATAAAAAGAATTTATTTAATAAAAAAAATCTTACAAAATATTGCGTTCCCCCTAAATATATTTGGTGATCCTCTCTCTAAAATATCTTGGGGATCGCGGCAATTTTTATTTTTCAATGGGTAAAAACAAGAATAGAGCGAAAAATCTTATCCAAAAATAGTTTTTAAAACCTCTAGCTCGAAGGAGTGACCCACTACATTTTTTTGAAAGGCTATTTTCTAATTTGAAAGCCGAAGAAAGATTTTTTAAACCTCAATCACAATGTTAGAAAATATAGCATATAAAATATTTACAATGAAAAATCTCCATAATTTTTTTATCAAGCCTGAACTGATTGATTCATGTAAAATTAAAGCTATCATTTCATACTAGACTAAAACATCTGCAAAACAATATACGCATTAGTCACCATTTAAGAAATGCTTAAAAATAATTTTTAATCATGAATTTTAATTTTTTCTTTAATAATAACTTAAGAACACTGTGATAACCCACGTTATCAACATGCCTAAATGCACACCACAAGCGGAAGTTTTCTGCGGCTACCGAATAAAATAAAAATGTGAGGAAGCAAACTTGAAAACATAATCAAACAGCAATATCATATTATCATATTCATGTGTGTGCTAGTCTATCTTCATTAACATTTTCATACATTTCAATTATGATGAGCAAGAGAACACTAAAGACCTCGACTTTTCCATTAATTTTAATCAAATGTAAAAACCTGAATAAAATATTCTGCAAATTAAAAAGTATTTTAAGAGACAAGGAATTATATAGAAAACATCGTACACGATGAATGATTTTGAAAATCAATTTTAATCTATATTTTCATTAAAATATAGCTGTGAGAAGAAATATTGAGATTTACCGACGCGACGCTAGGAAATTTAGTAAAGGTGATTTTCCATTTTTACGCTCCACTCGGAAAATATTAATTCTGGGGTAGTAATCAATCTTCTCTCTTCAGTAGCACAACATAACTGGTAGAAATTCGAATATACAGGCTTTTTTTGAACAGAAAAGCACTTCTCCATAGTATAAAATATACACGACGTAAATGTAGTAAATCTCACGAAAAAATGTACAAAAAAGACAGGCAAAAGAATTATTCTTCTAATTAATCTGACTTCTGTACTTTATTGCTTACAATACCCACGTGTACATATCTGTATATTTAGGCACCTACAAAATACGTCAAGATGGAAAATCAATGCCATGAATGATATAGCGTTAGCAATTCACACTTTTTTCCTCTTTTTTCTGGCATTTTCTAACAATTTCCTTTATTTTCTTTCGAATTAAAATCAGATATCACGTGCTGAATTGATTATAGTCGACACACACATATATATTACCGAACATCTGATCCCAATATTCCAAAAATAGCAACCAGAAACAAAAACAAAGTAAAAATCTCATGTCGACACAGGAAAAAAGGATATGTTCCATACGAAGGATACAAAACCCGAAAGCCTCCTCGAACCGCCCAACAACTCAAACAGAAACAAAAACAATACGAAAACTTTTCCATAATCTCCGGCTTAGAAAATCATTGTCTGAATTTTCCTTTTATCGGATTAGGAACAAACACTCTTTCTTATCTTGAAAAAAAATTGGAAAAAAATCCGGGGCGAGACCGGGGATATTTGATTTCTTTACTGTGTTTATGGTTTTCCTTCTAATAAGGACGATTTTATGCAAAATCCTAACAAAGCAATTTCCATAAACATTTGTTATATTTTTATCCATTTGTTAAATCTATGTAGGCTTAAGACTTTAAATGTTAAATGCCGAAATTAAGCAGGAAAACTTTTAAATCGTTTTGGTTTAAAGTTTGTTTTGTAAACCTTTAAGAAATTAAAGCAGATATACAAACCAAAAGTATTTTAAGAATGGTTTGGTTTTGATTCACGGGTGAATTGGATTTCTCGTTTTTGGTTTTGATTCCTAAAATTTCAAAAATTTGGTTCTGGTTTTGGTTCCTAAAATTTGGTTCTGGTTTTGGTTTCTAAAATTTGGTTTTGGTTCAGTGAATTTTTAATGCCTTAGTGGTTTGGATTCTTACACAAAACTGGTCGAGGGCATGTGGAACGTTTTTTGGTACTAGGTTGACATAAGAAAGTGCTGGATTCTTCGATCCTAGGAATTTAAATTTGAACCGAACCGAACCACTAAAAAAAATTTGGTTTTTGGTTTAGTTACAGCATTTGTTTTGAATTTTGATGTATGGAGCAGTTAGGTAAAATCATATTCTTAACAAATTTCGTCTTTATAGATTTTTCGGTACTATGCACCGTTTTCGAGAAAATAGAAACAAAGGTATTCAATTTGTATGGGAAAATGGGGAAAGAGTGGTGCAACTGGATTTTGATGTATATGTAAATTGATATTTTAAACACATTTTATCTCTAAAAATTTTTCAATACGACTCACCATTTTCGAGAAAATTGTCAAAAAGACTGTTTCGTTTGTATGGGGGAGGGGGGAAGAAATGGTCGTATTTTGTCCATTGAAGAACTTAAGCCTTGTCATTTACGAGAAACTCCACTACACAAAATTTCAAGTCTCTAGCTCAATTATTTCGAAAGTTATGGTGTTCACGGACGGACGAACTGACAGATGGACAAACGGATTGACATGCGGAAATCAAAATCTTTTGTCATCTCTAACACCTTGGTGAAGTTCATTTTTGTGTTCGATAATTGGTTCGTTGCGTTACAAACGTTATACTAAATCTAATATACTCCTATAGGATATATCATTGAATAAAAATCGGTTTCAGTTCATTTGCGAAAGAATGGAAACGATAAAATTCGATAAAACTCTCTTCATTGAAATGAATCGATCTCGAATTTTATTTTATACAATTCGATTCGCAAATGATTCAAATGCGGAAGAATTTTTTTCTGATTCACGAATCGAATTTTTCTGTAGCTTGCGAGATATCAAAAAAGGCTTGCAGAGAAGAGATAAGCTCCTACTATAAACATGACTGAAAACATCCGGGCCATTTCATAAGACCCAACACCATTTATTTCAATGTTCTCCGTTGAGGAGTGGAAAATACACAGGGCACCCTACTTCACATGTAAGCGCTCTTCGTTTTAAAAATTGGATAAAAATAAAAATTATGTGTAGTTCTAAATGTATAAATTGGATAAACATAAAAATTATGTGTAGTATTAAATGAAGCCCTAGCGGCTCTTCGAGTTAACGTATAATGACAAAAAAGAATGAATTTTCAAAATAAATTAAAATAAATTAACTTATAGACATAACCTTATAGACACGATGATTCAGGGGCCTACTCTTACACAATTAGCCCCCCCCCCCCCCCTCCCCTCCTCCTAACCACCCACACCTATTCAGCTATCAAACTTACCGTCCCGCACCTTAAATATCATTTTTTTAAAGGAAAATCCCCAGGGGAAGGTAATTAATTTTTTGTCTACACGTTAATTCATTTGAAAAATTAATTAATATAATATGTTAATTAATTTTTTTTGTGTTAAAAATATGAATTAGCATATACCTGATTTTTCATACAGAAATCCTATATTTTAATTCATTTTTTTGTCTATACATCATTTGTGTACCCCTGCGCTTCCTTGCCGAAACATTTTACTAATAAAGGAAATAGATGATGTATATAATCATGAAAATAATTAACAAAAGTCAAATAAAATGTACATGGTTTGGAGAATAGTAGGTAATTGGGATTGAAATAAAATAAATCTTCCAGTCAAACGATAATCACTAGCAATTTCTTCCTGAAATTTGTATTTGCCGCAACATACGCGGAAATGTAGAAAAACCCCACTCACACACATACCTCTGCGAAAATATGTGGGAAAATTGTTATAGTAATAATTATTTGGGACACTCAGTGCTAGGCAAAGGGTCCCGTCAGGAAAAACTTTAAAGAGTATTAAGTATGACCTTGTTTAGGACTAGACCGACTGTGCCTATTTATACTCAAATTGCGCAGTTTATGTGGGAATTATATTGAGGGAAAAAAATTCATATTGCATTTATTGAATTTTACTTTAAATTCATTACCTATTGGTCTAACACTTTATCGTAAAGATTGAAATTGAATTCTAAATTAAAAACAGTAATATTTTACCCTTTTTGTGACAAAAACGGCACAAAAATGGTAAAACATTATAAAACTAAAGTATTTTAAAGTTAAATACAATCGTCTGGCTCTTTTTTATGCTAAAATTATGTTTTATGCTAAATATTAAGTAAAATATGCCTCCTCATTATAGAAATAAAATACAAACTTTTTTTGCTACTTTGAACTCTCTCCAAAAACAAATAAAATCCAATTTGAATTTCATTCTGGATTTTTTACGGCAACCTGTAATTATTCCTAAAAACTCGTTATCATTTGCACGAGATCCAAAAATATTTCATGTTTATAATTTCCGCCAAATAAAAAAAAACCCCTAGAAAAACTCTACATTTTCCATGTGAAACGAATCTGAATATCTAAAAAAAACTAACCAAAATGATAAGCGTTCAACCAGTATTAAAAACCATATTAACCTAAGCTATTTATCTGCTCTTTTATCTTTGTTTGTTGACTATTTTAGTTTTGTTCCAGTCAGGGAAATTCCCTCTGCATACTTGCGTGAATAAAATAAATTTAAACGAACATTACCATTAACATTTCTATACTAAAACAGCCAACAAGTAATAAATTCCATATGAAAGTAAACAAAATTCTGACCAAGAACCATGAATTTCAGTATATGGGCAAGAAACCACAACAGACGTTCATGATTACGACTAAAAAGGGAAAATACAAACGTTTTAAACATTAAACTGATATATGTAGTATGTCTATACAAATTTACACTAAACGACGTAACATACTAAACTTACAAACGATTAATAACGAACATTTTTAAACCAAACACTCCTTTTAACCCTCAAAATCGGTTCCTACGAACAGAACAGCTGGTAGTGCCTTCAGGAACTCTAGTGTTGATAAACTCACCCTGGATCACCCCCATCGCATTAGTTTTCACCTTCAGACTGTGTAACATATGAACTCTTCATTCTAGGAAAATTCCCCAATGGCTGTTGCTTGAGATTTTCCAACTAACTCGGAAAATTTTCAACAAATTCTCACAGTTTCACATGCAATCGCAGATAAAGCAATTACAAATTTAATTGTTATCTAAATTCTGATGTTGGTTTTATTGAACTCCAAAGGAATTAACAGGTAAACCGTAATTCAACAAAATAAACTTGAAATGAGTGGTAATTCAAAAATCAACTTCATTTAAAAAATTACTAATTTGCATACTCGTTGCAGGTTAAAGTTTTATTGCGTAAGTTTTTTTGAACTAAAAAATTTAGAAAAAACTTGAAACTTTTGAAAAAACCGGTATCCTTTTCGGGACCATCCATTACCAATTTTAAAAATTTAACACCAGATTCATGATCAGCAAACTCGAAAAACCCTGAGTGACTTTTCTCGCCCTCCAATTTTCTACCCGCCTCCGTTTATCCCGTTAGGGGTGGACTTTCGAAAAACCTTGGCTTAGTGAGCGTCTACGTGGCAAGCGTTTTTATTTATAAAAATATTGCATTTTCCACCATATTTTCATCGAAAAATGGTATTATGCGGGAAAAAAATTAAAAAAAAAATTACGAAAGGTAATTTAAGAGACAATAAATAGTTATGATGTCATCACAAACAAATTTAACACGCATAAAACCATAAAAAACTAAAATTTTCCTCGAAAATATTCAAAGCCTGAAAGTATGCAGTGCTGAAAAGTATGCAAGAAATCCAAAATCGCAACCAAATTTTCAATGAATTCAAGCTACACTGTTAGTAATGTTATTTAAATTTTAACAAAAAAAAATTAAAAAAAACTTTATTGCAGGGGTGTTTAACTTGCTCTTCCGGAGGCCAAATCTCGAGTTGTTAATTACAGAGCGGACGGCAGCAGAGAATTAGAACTTACACCTGGTACGGTAACCATATTTTTCTGTGTGAATCCGTAACAGAGGGTTATGAGGGGTGAACTTTTAACCTTGTAAGGCATAGTGGTAAGTATAGTTATCACCTGTTTATTCTCATATTGTCATGACATATATATCATACTCAAAACTCCCAATAGCTAAAATCCATGTCACCTGGAACTCAACCATTTTCGTAATCCTTAAATTTTAATCGAAATTTATTGCCTTGTCATTTGTTTCAAATTGAGTCAAAACCCCGACCCTCAACCATAAAACTTTCTTTTGAAATCTCTGGAAAGGTTTATTACCTTTTTGCAGCTCTGTCTGTGAATGGTTAAAACAATTAAATTTAAACAAAATTGTCCATTATCTTAAAAGCTTCTCAGCATGTTTTTACGACGTTAGAAATTTACAACCATTAAATAATGCTTCATCGGCAACTTTAATTGGTCCTAAATTAAGCACAAAATTCCATTAAATTTCCAATCAAAGTTCGAATGTCGTGTTTTTATTGGTTTGATTTGAAAAGGCTAATTAACGGCTATTTCTTATGAAGAAGTAAAAGGGATTTTTTTATAGCAAGTCAAATCAATTTATTCAATGAAATGTCGATTTTCTGACATTCTAACAAACCAATTAGCCCTCAGATATTCACCTTTATCGTTTAAGGGTGTAAAGTGGTTTCTATTTCGGTGGTAAATGGATAGTAACATTAAGTTGTGAAATTTTCCGGAAAGGAAAACTATCCGATAACGGTTAATTGTGGATAAGTTGGCTAACTGAAACACACAATTCAACACTAAGCTCACACTCAATACTAACCCAATTTTTGTGAATAATACTGGAATCCAATTAATTCCACCCAATTTGATAAAGGCCAGTACGCAGAACCGAATATCGAGTGGCCTCATCAATTATTCGCAATCGAAATGCTGTAAACACAATGATGCCGAGTGTTTATGCAAATGAAGCCACAAAATATAAATCCACCATTAAACAATTCATGCCCATCTGCCAGTCCTCCGAATTTAGGCAACGAATAACGAAACTTTCAACCTCACCCCACCTAACATCCCTAAAACAAAAGGTTCGAATTAATTTTCGGGATTTTGTAGGCCCAATATGGAATTAAACCCTTGCCAGAAAATCCAACAGTAGCGATCTTTATATACACAGGGCTAAGAATCTATAAAACCTCATCGATAGATGAAATATTTACCAACCCCTAAAATAATCCAACAATTTTTCACAAAATTTTCCCACCGAGTTTAACAACAACCAGAGGGGCACTTGTGGTCACTTTAAATAGAAATTGAAAGATTTCCGGGAAATTGTTTCACTAATTGGCTGCGATTATTTTCAGAAGAAAATTTGTCGAAGCGATTCAATTATCCAACAAATATGTCTAGAGTGTAATTGATCCAAATGAATTTTCATTGCCTCGATATGTATGTCCAAAAACCATCAACGTCACTTGTGCATTTCCGGCCACATACTTCATTAAAATCCATTTATAACAATGGAATATCAAGCATTGGAGAGGAATTTTTGAAAGGTAAATGCAAGCAATTTACATGGATTTAAAATATTGAATTTTATTTTTAAATAAATATTGAGCTGGTTTCACATTTTTTTGAACTCGCATAACGAAATGTTTTTCTAATTTTCGAACTTTTAACTTTTTAAGGCATAGTGGTAAGTATAGTAACCTATTTATTCTCACATTGTCACGACATATATGTCATATTTGACGTATTCTTTTTCATCCTTATATGATATTGGAGGTTGAGAAGTATTTTGCATAAGTTGTCCATTTATTGTAAATAAACAAAGTTTGAAAAATAAATATTTTTAAAGTCAGTTTCCACAAATTATGAGTGAATTTTTTTACTTAAATCAAGATTCTTGGGGTGTTGAGATCACTGATGAATCTGTTATCAGATTTTTGAAATTCAAGATGGCGAATCCCGGATGGCGGTCGCGAAAATGAAATATCGCGATGATTTCGGTGGCAATCGACATCATGGGGTTTTTGGGGGTTTTCCCAAAAACCACATGATGTATATCACGTGGTTTTTCCCATTCCAAAATTAATTTTACCCAGTACCATCGGTTTTTCGTTATGAAACCTAATAACGGATTTGCCATTAACGGCCTTAGAACCCAGCATATATAAGTTTTCATGTGATTCGAAGTTTTTGAAAAATGCGTGCCTGAAAGAGTATTTTTTGTCAGTTTTCAAAATTTTCTTCCTTTTTTGTTATCATCATACTAATATATAAAAATGAGTTGGTGTCTGTCTGTCTGTCTGTCTGTCTGTCTGTCTGTCTGTCTGTTCCGCTTTCACGCAAAAACGGCTGAACCGATTGACTTGAAATTTGGCATGAGTGTATGTGGTAGTTCTGGTTCCAACATAGGCATACGGAAAAGTAGCGCGAGGAGTGGGGGGAGTAAGGGGAGGGGGTAAAGTGATTTCGAAACTTATTTTTTGCGCTATGTTACTCTTTCGCGGGGAAACTACTGAACCGATTGGCCTGAAATTTGGCAAAGATGTTCGTCGGGGGTCCAGCCCCGACATAGACCCATTAAAAAGTGGCCCGAGAGGTGGGGGAGTAAGGGGAGGGGGTAAAGTCATCTCGAAACTTAGCTCTTCCTCTGTATTACCCTTTCGCGGGGAAACTACTGAGCCAATTGTCCTGCAGTTCAGCTCTAACATAGACCATAAAAAAAAATTGAAAAAACTTAACCCAGCAACGACGGGTATGCAAGCTAGTTATTGTTAAAAAAAGATTGAAATATGGAGTTTTTTTGTAGAAAAGTATTATCACATTAGTTATTATTTCATCCACCCCAAGCGTTACTTCTTAGTCTTCTTTGAAAAAAAATCATATAATCTAACGAGATGAAAATATTAATTAAAAAAATTTTAAAAAATGTGGGCGTGTTGGGAGATTTTGGCCCTATAAAGAAGGTATTGAAATTATACTTTGAAAAGTTCGTCTTCTACCAGAAAAACTGAACTGATTTTGGAGTGAATTTTTGCATTTGTAAGCCATTATTGTCCCAGAAAATGCTATTGACATTACACTGGGATTTATAAAAATTGTCTCAAATCGGATTTTCCTGTATGGAAAAGTTATGTAAAATCATATTCCAAACACATTTTGTCATTTTTTTTTTTCGAAAAAATGAACCTCTCTTAAAAAAACTGCAAAACGAATCTCCAAAAACTGCAAAATTTTTAAATCAAAGAAATA
Organism: Chrysopilus asiliformis; assembly: GCA_964034945.1. NCBI lineage: Eukaryota > Metazoa > Arthropoda > Insecta > Diptera > Rhagionidae > Chrysopilus > Chrysopilus asiliformis. The sequence goes on from OZ035961.1 coordinate 98,401,508, forward strand.
ATTCGGAATCCAAAACTGAATCAGATTAGTCAAATAGGATTTTCCATATCACATTTGATATAAATTATTAAATAAGTTTTGTATGTTTCTTTAAAAGACATTTATCAATTCAGTAGACACAATTTTGAAAACAAATTCATGGGCCTGCACTTAAATAAATATTTCACAAACTAATCACCGAAATTTTCTCATTTCTTACTCATCCATTTTCTGATTTTCTTGTTTCTGTCTGTTTAGCACCGTCCCCCATTGAACTCATACAATGTTTAATGTAAGATCTTATCTGAAATCTTGGCAGCATCAGCAACAAACAAAGGAGTCCTTAAAAAAAATTCCCCTTAAGAAATTTCTTCCCTCGAACACTCAAGTCAGTCTAATATAATGTTTTTCTCTTCTTTTATTCGTTGGTCGAATTCCTGAAGCTCATGCAACTTTAAAATGAAATTTCCCCCAGAAAAACAGAAAACATTCATTTTTCTTTTCCGGGCTTTGTGAAACCAAGATTCTTCCAGATGTTTCCAATGGCCTTTTATACTTATTCGATTTTCCAGCAGTTTCAAAGAAAATGCGAACATCTTCTCTGGAGCCGATTAAAAGGTAATGAAAATTTATTTTCTTTCTTTTTAATACATTTTCACACAAGTTTCATCCCTTAAGCACCCAAGGATCAAACTTATCCTAAGAATTGATCTCATAAAATGCCGAATAACTTTAAATTTTCTTCCTTTTCCAGAGCGAGAGTGAGTGATATTTATAGAAAATTATGTACCCATTTAATGTGTCACGGTTGATTCAATCAATAAATTTTAAGATTTATGAATCGTTGATGACTTCACAATAAAATCGAATAGTAGATGAAGGGCGAGAAAATGTATTTTAAATATGTTGATTCTATTGATAGACTTAATGGAAACTCTCCTGTTGAAACTTCCATTTCGCCCTTCTTTGAAATAGATTTTTTTATTGGTGTGTATTTTAAGTTACTTCGAGTGGATTTATGGAATGACTTGAGAGTAATATCAATCAAATTTATTGACACGATTTCGACAGATGACAAGGAAAATTAATCGATTTTGCTGCTTTTATTGTTTATCTATTGATAACTTCCAGAAAGCTTTGACTGTATTTAAATTCAAGATACAAACGAAATTCAACAATTTTAGCAAAAAAAAAAATCGATTTATATTCTGATCGGTTTATAAATAAAATATATTTCAATATGTTAATTGAATTTATTTTATCGTTTATTTTGCAATTCGAAAGTTCACTGCACTAAAAATAAACCAAAGATTATTTTTAATCACAGAAAAATATAATTTTTTTTATATCTACAGCCCAGTTGATATTATTTTTAACGATACCTCTTCAGTTAAAGTTGAAAGCCAACTTTTTCCGGCATAATTCCATATCAAAATCGTATCTATATCTGCGGTGAAGTGAAATTCATATAAAAGCTCAACCCTTTCACTGTCCAAACAGCAGTGTTTTGCAGCCCTTGCAAAACACATCACCAAAAGCTTTTAAATTTTGAACAAATTTAATTTTGCAAATTTAAATAATAAAATATTCAATAACGATCCTTCGAAATGACTGACGCAAAGAAAAATCTATTGTTGCTCTTCGATCGGCCACAGGAGCCAGTTTTTATGGAAAAAGGAGAAGTTTCGACCGTTTTCGAAGTTCCCGACAACTTCTTAACAGATCGATATCGTCCAATTGGAAACGAGGTTCAAACGCGTTTTGGAGAAACTGCAGAAAAAAAAATCCCAGTTAGAAATATTTCTATTCCAAATTTAAGTATTCCATTGCAATTGGGACGCAATGAACAATTTTCTCTATTTATTCCAAAACATCGAACAATTGCTGGACGTCTAATCGATATCTTTCTTGGTGAGTAAATTTTTTTTGGAAAATTTTAAATCTGTCTTTTTAGAGGTTTGTAATGTATTTTTTTTTGAAACCCTATAAGGCATTAAATCCAGTTTTTTTTGCTTGAAATTCGCTCACTAATTCGATTTAGCGGTCGTTAAAAATTTCGGGAGATCCGCCATTAATGAATTTCTCTTTCCTTTCTAGGTCTCCGTAGCGTTGAAGATCTACAAAGTGTCGCCGTTTACGCAAGGGATCGTGTAAATCCTTATTTGTTCAACTACGCCTTCGCTGTTGCACTTTTGCATCGTCCTGACACAAAGGACCTAAATCCACCCACTCTGGTGGAAACTTTCCCTGAGAAACACGTCGATTCGAAAATCTTTCAACAGCTTCGTGAGGAAGCTGTGGTTGTGTCGGAAGGATCACGAATGCCAATTGTTGTACCAAAGGATTATACCGCCTCTGATCTCGAGGAGGAGCACAGGTTACACGATTTTTTGTTGAATTTTACTCTATAGTATTGTTAAAAACTGCTATAAATACAAAACAATGTAACTGGAGTCGGGGCAAAATTGAGTCAGCGCAAATTGAGTCAACGTAACTTGAGTCAACGTAAGTTGAGCTAATGCAACTCAAAACAATGTAACTCAAATCAGCGTAACTCCGACAATGGTTACTCAAATAAATGTAATTCAAATTAGCGTAGCTCCAATCAACGTAACTCGAGTCAAAGCACCCAATTTCACTGTTATTAAATTCGCCTTTCACTGATGTCAATGAAATTTTGCCTTTTTCCATATTAGGAGCTGTTTGTGAAATACGTAACACTTTCAGGAGGCAGGGGTGGGTCCGAAAAACCCCAAAGTTAGCGTATTAATGTGATAGATTTTATCGACGGTTCTTTACTGAAGACACTCCTTAACTATTTAATGCTTTAAAAATCTCGTCCATTTATTTCATTAGATTTTTCGAAACTACTTTTTAGATTATGGTATTTCCGTGAAGATATGGGCGTCAATCTTCATCATTGGCATTGGCATTTAGTTTATCCGTTTGCCTCTGCAAATCGTGCAGTCGTTGATAAGAATCGCCGTGGCGAATTATTCTATTACATGCATCAACAGGTAAATATTTTAAAATACCTTCTACTGTGTTTGTTGGTAATAAAATTGCTTAGTGGAAAATTGATCCCAATGGACTCCACAAAATTCCAAAAAATTACCAACATACAGACACAATCTCCCATTAAAATTTGACAACAGCATATATTTCTAGATTATTGCCCGATACAATTTCGAACGATTTTCAAACCGACTAAACCGCGTACGGCGTTTAAACAACTTGCGAGAACCGATTGCTGAGGGATATTTCCCAAAAATGGACTCCCTAGTGGCAAGTCGAGCCTGGGCTGCACGTCCCGAAAACTCCGTCCTTCGGGATATAAATCGAGAGGCTGATCAATTGAAATTAGACGTTGCCGATCTAGAAAGATGGCGTGATCGTTTCTATGAAGCAATTCATCAAGGATTTATCGTTGATGTTAGTATATGTCCTGTTTTTAGTGAATTTAGTATTTTCATATTTTAAATTGTGAAACAAATTCTAGGAGAGTGGTAACCGAATCCAATTAACCGAAGCTGAAGGTATGGATATGCTTGGTAATCTGATGGAATCTTCTGTCCTTTCAAGAAATCGTCAACTTTACGGAGATTTGCATAATATGGGGCACGTTTTCATGTCATATTGCCATGATCCTGATCATCGTCATCTGGAGAATTTCGGTACGATTGGAGATTCTGCAACTGCAATGCGAGATCCAGTTTTCTATCGATGGCATGCTTTCATCGATGATATTTTCCAAGAATATAAGGAAAGCCTTCCAGCGTACACACCGACTCAGGTAAAATTATAAATTTTAAAGGATGTGTGAAAAACTTCCCGTGTGTTTGTTGGTAGTAAAAACACCGTAGTTTTTTCACAATTTTTGGAAATTCACTCGATAAGTTCTTCGTACTTCATCGCTTTTCAAATCTATGGCAATAAATGTATCCAATGCACTCTTCATAAGGCACTAAATTTAAAAAAAACATTTGGGTACTGCGAATTTCCTACAAACATGCACACATGTCCTTTTGTCCGTTTTACTGATATAATGATATTTGGCAAAAAAATCAGCTGAATTACCAAGGCATTCGAGTTACTGGTGTTACCATAACCCCACAAAACGGTAGAGCGGACACTTTCCAAACATTCTGGCAACAGTCCGATATTAATCTATCACGTGGGATGGATTTCCTTCCAAGGGGAAATGTTTTTGCAAGATTTACACATTTACAACACTCTCCATTCACCTACACCATCAACGTAACTAATCAAGGAACTGTGGCAAGATTTGGAACCGTAAGGATTTTCCTCTCGCCCAAATTTGACGAACGTGGAAATGAAATGCTTTTCCGAGATCAACGCCACATGATGATTGAAATGGACAAATTCACTGCACAATGTAAAAACCATAAAAAATATTTTGAAAAATCAAAAACTTATCGCAAAAGAATTGTTGAACTTTAGTAAATCCTGGACAGAACACAATTCCACGAAGATCTACAGATTCATCGGTCACAATACCATGGGAGCGAACTTTCCGCAATCTTGATGATAATCGTCCTGCAGATAACACCCCCGAATCCGAACAATACAATTTCTGTGGATGTGGTTGGCCGCAGAACATGTTGGTTCCCAAAGGATTGCCAGAAGGAATGCGTTGTCAAATATTCGTTATGGTGTCAAACTTTGAAGATGATCGGGTATAAAAGGGGTTTTATTTCCTTAAAAAAAATAATTTTTAAACATTCGCATTTAGGTTGATCAAGATTTGGTTGGAACATGCAATGATGCATCATCCTTTTGCGGTGTCAGAGATCGCCTCTATCCCGATCGTCGTCCAATGGGCTTCCCCTTTGACCGTTTGCCTAGAACCGGCTCTGATCGTTTAGCCAACTTTATAACACCAAACATGTTCTTCAAGGATGTTACAATTCAGCACACCGATACAACCACTGTTCGACCACAAACTACCCCATGATTATACAATGACGACACAACAAACATTATGGCAATAACGTATTTTGACCTTTTGCAAGTCAGTTCACATTATACTTCAATTTTTATTAACTGATTGCCCTTATAATTTTAAAGAAAAAGTTTGATTTAGACTTAATTTCTCAATTATTTTCCAAATGATTTTAATTTTTTGTTCTTCCCAACGGTTTATCTATTTTCGATATAAAAAACGATTTTCCTAATTCTGCTTGCTTCAATTTCAAATTACACGCAATAATAAAATAAAAAACAGTAACATTTAATTTTTTTAAGTATAACAAATTTTCTTAAAACTAGAATAAAACTTGATTTTGTATGCACATAAAAGAAATGTTTTAATATCTGAAGTCCATAAAATATTATATAATCTAAGATTACGAAACTTCTACCTGCGTAAGAGACGTCTTTAACCTATCAAAAAATTAGTTCCTTATTTAGGTATTGTATAGACTTCATCAATCAGCACTGGTTAGTGCAGGTTTTTTTATTTTGATTCTGTACGACAAATCCTACTAACACGCTTCAGTAGATTTGTTTCGGTTAGCTAGCTAAGAACATGGTTTTTATCGACGACCTTCATCAGGCGCAGTTTGAAAAGTTTTCATTTTTTTCCAGTTTTTCCATTATGAGAATTTTACTGGGGATTTAATCCAATATTTACTACGAGGAACAGTCAATTTTATTTACTAGAAGAAGATTGTAAAATTTACCGTACTTCATGGTGGTTGCATTTTTACTGGGCTCCCAGTAAAATATGGTATAGAGTAGAGTGCACTTAAAATACGGTTTGAGGTTTTCACGGTTGGAATTTTGACTGTCTTTAATGGACATCACATAATGTTCGTAATGTCTTGTGAACGGCAAATAAATATTATGTTACCAAAAATGTAAAAACATTTATCAGTGTACTTTAATTTTATTTTAGTAAATCATACCTGAGGAAACAAAAAAAAAACAAAAAAAATTTCAATAACTGTATAACATTTGAGAAGGATATTCTTATTCATATCACAAACCAGACCGCTCATCACTGTCATAAAGAGATTTGTGAAGCATTTGTAGGAAAACTGAAATTTTGGTAGAAAGAAAGATCACGTTTTCCCAACGAATTATTGAAAAAATGATTTGGATTAAAGTAGGTACTTGTTGCAAGTTTTACATCGCCCTGAAAAGGGGAAACCAATTTCGCTATGAAATAAAAGGGATACAAATTTCGTCTTTAACACTAGAAAGACTGAAACTTAGTAGGGGAACCCGGGGATAGAATTAACAGGGGTAAGTATTAACAAGCCTATTCCCGCCGAAATATACGAGCCAGAATCTCGAAATTTGGTTTTTGTCCATCATTCGATAAGGTCAATCATATCGTGACTCATCAGTCATAAACAGATAATTGCCAGTGAATGTTTAGCACAAAGACCGAAATTTAGCTGGTAAACGAACTTTTTATGGTTTGGAATATTTTGATTTCTGTCTTAGTTTTTTATATTATTGAATATAACTTTGCCGATAATGTAAGTTAATGAAGCTATAATTAATAATATCCTTTGGTTTTATTACAATCCTTAACTATATTTTTGTGTGTGGTTAATAATTCAAAAAAAGTAGTGTCGGGGCTAAAATTAACAAACCCATGGGGCAAGAATTAACAATATAATGTCATAGACATAGAGTTAGAATTCTCATACTATGTTTTTATAGATACAAATTATGTACAAAAAAGCTTCCCTGAGACCTTTTTTTAGATAATAATAATTGTTTTTGTTTTTTAAAACGACTTAATTTTTTTGTCAATTTATGTTCCTTGAAAAGGATATTTATTTGGTTCATTTTATTAGTTTTTGTGATAATTAATATATTTGAATTTTAAAAGATATTTATTTTGTTTATTTTATAATTTTTGTGAAAAAAAAATCTTTTCTTTTAATTATTTCCATGTTAAAACCTTTGTTAATACTTACCCCATCGTTGTTAAAACTAGCCCCATGACCGAGGTTAGTTTTAACAGATGACATTTTTTCATAAAAATGATTTTTTTCATATAAGTGACTACCTGGTTGAAACTTTTTTTATTTCTTATGATACCTGAAGACCTACAGTATGGCTAGATATAAACACAATATCAAAAATATTACTTGTTAGAAAAACATGACCCGATTTCCAAATTTTGTTAATACATTCACCGGCTTCCCCTATATACCTATATTGCCCAAAAGCAGTAAAAATGACTGCATTGTGAAAGAATAACTAATGTGTAAAGAAATTTGTTTAAAATTAATTTTAAATATTTTTTATATTATTTACAGTTATATAACAAGTTATTAGTAAATATTAACAATAAAAAAAATTTACTTCACTTGGAAAAGTCACAAAATTCTAAGAAATTGTGTCATTATACATAATTGTTTTTCTAATTGAAATTAAAAAGCAGTCAAAATGACTTCCTTGGGCAATCTAGTGTTAAGAATATTTTCTTGTTCAAGTCTTAAACAGAAAATGAGAAACACGAAAAAAAACCCCTCTCGTGACATCTCCCAAACTATAAAATGGAATTTGATGCGGTTTCTAGTGTTGTGTAGGTCGTCTTTAGTTTTTTTAGTTTAAATCAAGTTGTAGCGCCACTCTAAGAGGCGGGTTGTTTGAACTTAAAAGTTCAAACTGACTTCTTTTATTCTCTCAATCGAGCGAACGGTTCGAGGGGTTCTGAGATAACCTTGATTGATTAATTAGGTTTTCTGGTCCCAAGCAACCAGATAAGGTATAATGCCTTAGATTAGGTCGTGGTGTCTTAAAATTGGTCGTTTTTTAAGACACCACGCCCTAATCTAAGGCATTATGTCTTATCTGGTTGCTTGGGGTAATCCCTGACTAAACGCTGAACCACTTAGACCACTATATGTGCCTATAAATTGAGTCCATAATAAACTTAAATTTTAAAACTAAATAAAAGTATATTTTTGCACAGGAAAATAAATTTAAATGCAACAATCCGCGTTAAAACTCTTCAAATTAATAAAACCTAACCCCACTTTTCTATGTGATGTTAGTATCGCATAATGCGATTTGTATAACGCATCGTAATTTCATCATTTTGCCATTGCATAAGTTTCATTTCATTTATTCTGCCACCACAATTTCAATTAAAAATAATTTAAAATATGTCAGTAATAAATGAATTTTTAAAATACGAAGATACCAAAATACCATTTTATCACAGCATATATTCATAAAATAATGCGAAAAAATATTTCATCGCCTTGAGCATAGTTGACTCGCTTATTTAGTCAATGTTACAACATAAATTGACAAAAGTCAGAGAACATAATTTTTGACATATTAAATGGCGAATTCCCAGCGTGTCACTTAGTGAAATTCTGCTTCAATTATGTCGCCATTAATTTTATATCATCCGAAATTAACTAAGATAAATCTTTGCTAGTAAACGCGTTTAACAAGAAATGCGTATCTTTACCATCATGACTCACTTCCGTTTCCATCCTCATCCATCATTTAGTCTCACTTTTAAGCCTTGGGCCTCATTCCCACTTTTTTTTGAGCATTTAGCAAATGCTTTTTATGCGAAATGTTATCTTAAATGTAGCTGATGGCTCCAAGGTCAATGTAGCGCCTATCCTACAGCCCCTTGACTTTATCTCAAGCCACATGCGTCACACACATATCCAAGAATGATGAAAAATTCATTCTTACAAGCTAAGAAATTCACCCTCATTCCATAGCTGGATTAAATTATGTTGATTTTCACGACTGAAAATTTTACGATTTTCCCAAAAGTCGTATGTCACAAAAATTCTACGAGGATTTTCTGAGTAAAATATTTCTTAATTGTCATTACTGTCACTGACTTTTCGTTCTCATTTTAAATTCAGTAAAAGCAATGTCCTAAGGATGAATTTATTACGTGAGGGTAGCGCTAGGTTTTAGAAAAACTCGAAAATATGTTATCTGACCACCAGAAGACTATTTTATTGCAAATTATATATTTTTAAAAAAATCTCAAAGTTTTAACTGTTTAAAAGATATTTTTCAAGGGCGTTAATTTTAAAGGGCGCCCGTAACAATTCTTAGAGGTGGTAGGTAAAATCAGTAGTTACACTCAGAAAAATGTCCAGGTCAACTTTTTGTCAGGTTAACTCTGACCTTACAGAGGTGTCTGTAAGCCAGCTAGCGGTCAGAGTTAACCTATTTAAGGTCAACTCGTGCAGCTGCCAATGCCCTACTTCACCTGCTGGTGGCTTAATTTCAGAATTTCTCCGACCACAGGTCAACTCAGTTATACTTGCCCACATGCAGGCGAACGCGCGCCTGCCCGAGGCCAATTACGCCGTATGTAGGTCGTCGAGTTAGCCTCAATTTTTCTGAGTGTATGTCACTAGAAAAAACCACTTACCGAGAGAAAAATAATCCCTATTCGAGCAAAACAAATTTTTCGTTGGGTTATCAAAAAACAAAAAAGAAAATTAGAAAGTAAATTTGCAGAGGTTTTACAAGCGAATCTCGTACGTATTCCGGAGAAAAGGATTTTTAGTCATTTAATCTCGAAAACGGCGCTGCATGTTTAAATAAATATAGAGTCGAATATTACTGATAACATGATTTTATCACTAGCATAACTAAAAGGAGTGAGAGGGCGGGTCCTTCGCCATTGTGATTTATATAAAATTTTTCCACACATTTAAGTTCAATCAGATTTTTCCTTCTCGCTTCTTCAAAAAAGTTTTTTTTTCAATTTTCTCGAAAGCGATGCGTAGCTTTTCATGTCCACGTGTTCTTTTGCAATAAATAAAAAAAAAAATCCCAAAATTTTCATTTGTTAAAGATCTACCACCCAGAATTTTCATCACACGCCTTTTCGCCACCAGAATACAAAAAACAAACAATTTTTTTTGTCAATGTTTTACAGGACTCTGGCGTCCTGGTGAATTTTCTTTCCTAAATACGCTTCCCCGATCCTGGACACGTTTCCACCAAGTGATGATGGCAATACGAGACAACTGTTTAATGGAATGATTTATGGCATTCTGACCTCGAAACAAGACATAAGGTTAATTCATATTAGCATCTTTTCGCCATTCTTCGTCTTAGCAACATATTTCTTAGGTGTTCTTTTTAGAAAATATAGGTTTATTTGTTTGATGATAAGCAGAAAAGAAAATAAGGCAACAGAACAAAACAAATCATCATCATATGATGAGGTCGTGAAAAGGAATTCACTTAACTGAAAGACAATTTTTATAAATAATTGCAGGGATCTGTTTCCTTCTAATTCTGTGTTCTGTTTCACTGAAAGCCATTAAATGCCATAAAATAACAAACTTGCACCCCCACTCTAGCTACCCTTAGGTGGGTTTTCCCCGGCAAACATAAGACTTTGTGTTGTCCTTGCGATTAAAAGTTATATAAATGGGTTTGAATGGGATGACAAATTATGTGTCACGAGGACCATTTCCGAAAAGGACCCATAAAAGTCAGTTACGATCTCGGCTATCCTTCATATGGCTATCTATCGATAAAAGACACAGGATTAAGTGGAAAACTTAACAAAAAAGGTTCCATAAAACCACCGTCAACGATTTTTTTTAATGTCTACCATGCGAAAATCAATAAACAGATATATGAACTGTCCTGACAGAAACATCAGAACAAAGCGGACTGACTTTGATTAATATTTTGAGCATTTGGGTGGTTTCTGTTTATACATTTTTCACTGGCCAATTATTATTTTTCCTTATGGAAATATTTTATGGTCTTATGAATCATTAAGAAAATATTTTAGGAAATGAAATTTTTTTTTGTTGTCTTTGTAAAAATCTATTTTATTTACCTTTTAATGAAAATATCTTAGTAGCGATAAAAAAAAATAACGAATAACTGATAAAGACAAATTTATGGGGAATGTTTTTTCATTAGCAAAATCAGCCAAAATTCGTTATTTCTCGAGATAATCTCAAAAAACGGACAGTGTATCTCGATAACGGCTTGAGATACGAAGTTCTAGTGAAAGACAAAACTGTAATTTTATTATAAATTTCATTGTCTCCAAATTTTGTCATACATATATTCCATTTGTAGGGGAAAGGGGGAGGAATGGTCCGATTTTACCTATTCAAGAACTGAGCCTCCATTTTAAATGAGAAATAAATTCATGAAAAATTTCAAGTCTCTAGCACAATTATTTCCGGAGTTTTAGTCTCAAAAGACAGACGGACCGAAATGTATATTTATTTTCGTTTTTTTCCAAACCCGATAGAGACAGCTATTGGACACCATAAGAAACAGCTATTGTATACCAGGAAATAACAACATTTTTTCACAGTGTTGCCGATGTGTTGGAGAGATAGGACTTTTATCTCTATTGTGTTGTACATTTTACTTATTTTCTCAATTAAATTCAATTTTCTTAAACAACAAGTCGATTACATGAAAACTCCCTTTAAAGGTGATTTTATATTTAAAACCAATTTCATATATTTAGAATTTTATAAATAAACTAACTTGCATACCCGTCGTTGCCGAGTTAAGTTTTTTCAATTTTTTTTTATGGTCTATGTTGGAGCTAAACTTCAGGCCAATCGGCTCGGTAGTTTCCCCGCGAAAGGGTAACATAGAGGAAGAGCTAAGTTTCGAGATCACTGTACTCCCTCGCCTTACTCCCCCACCGCTCGGGCTACTTTTTAATGGGTCTATGTTGGGGCTGGACCCCCGACGAACATCTATGCCAAATTTCAGGCCAATCGGTTCAGTTTCGAAATCACTTTACCCCCTCCCCTTGCTCCCCCCACCCCTCGCGCTACTTTTTCGTATGCCTATGTCGAAACCAGAACTACCACAGACACTCATGCCAAATTTCAAGTCAATCGGTTCAGCCGTTTTTGCGTGAAAGAGGAACAGACAGACAGACCGACACCAACCCATTTTTATGTATTAGTATGATGATTAGTATGATGATCTCCTTTTTTCTAAAACATTTGTAAAACTTCTGTTGCTGACATTTGATTGGAAGGAAGATACAATAAAGTGATAACTTACCGTAATTTAAAACAAACATGAAAATATCTCTTAAACAGAATTTCGCTGGTTGAACAGAAAAGGTTGAATCTCTACTAATACAAATAAATACAAAAACTTTGAACACGTTTCAAAGTTCAACCCCATTAAACATTCATATCCCAATTGGCTTTTTACATTCCCTTAATGTGTCTGATGTGGATATTTAATTTTCACTCAACAACAACAACAACAAAATCCTGAAAAAAGGCGAATTAAAATTGCGGCGAAAATAGCCCTCTCATTCCCACTAGCAGGGAAAAAATGAAAATTACATTCAAGGTCAAACGCTTGTTTTATGATGGATCCGAACCGACATTTTTTTTTCTACAAACCCCAAAAGGCAAAAACCTTTTTTCTCCCTTTGCCCGAAAGTTTTTTCACTGTTTCTATATTACTTTAATGTCGATTTCAGCCATCCTGAACCGTTACAGTATGGCACTTTGGTAGGACACAAAACAAATGAGCTTTGAGACCCATTTCAATCTAACGGTGTCACTTTAATCCAGCAACCCCGTAAAAACTGACAAACTGTGCAGCGGAATGAGAAATAAAATTTATCCGGGAGAGTCGAACAAGATGAAAGGGATCGTTAGGTCCATTAGATCCTTGTCTGCTGGTTTACTGCTACCGGAATGCAGACATTTTGATAGTAAAATTCGAAGCGTTTATGATGGCCATGAATATCGTATTTCTCAATTGGTAGGATACGTCTGTCAAGCGTTTTCCTTTCGCGATTTCCACAATTTTTTACAATTCTCCAAGCTGTGTTTTGAATCAAACAGTCGAGGTCTGTTTAGAGTTGCCTTAAAATATTTTTTTTTTACTTTTTATAAAAGAATCTTAACAAGCGTAATTTTTGGACTTCAATTTTGTCTCTCCTTCCCCTAACAATCCTTCCCCTCGCATTTTCAAAAATTTTGGAGATACAGAGTAAAAAATAAAGGCCAAAGGTGATCTCACTTGAAAATATTCAAACGAAAAGACACTAACACGCCGTTTACACGTAAGACTAAAAATCGTATGCAACTGTCTCCTCCCTCTACGGGGCGTTTTTCGATTTGACAGGGCTTGCGATTTTCTGTGCTGTCTTATTGACTCGCATGCGATATCGATCGGAATATGCAGAAAGAACTGAAAAGTTAACAGAAAAGAAAAAAAAATGAATGTTAAGGTAAATGATTTCCTCACTAAATGAGAAATTTTTAACATCGAAGCAAATCTACTGAAAGATCTTCCCTGGGAAGAAAAAGGAGCCACTTCAAAAAATTTTGTCGACATTTTTTTCGTATGCATTTGACCTTGAATGTAATTTTCATTTTATCCCTGCTAGTGGGACTTGAAATCGTTTCGGCGATATAATTCCGATGAGTTTTTCCATAAGCACACATTTTCTCTGTATAAATTTACTAATTTAACATGTTCAGAAGTAGTATATGTCAGTATGTCCTTATATAAGTCAACTACCACTGAACCAATTTTAACCAAACTTCACAATGAGTTCTTCAGGCACACGGACAATGTTTTACGCTATGCGGTACCACAAATATTCTTTTTCTTTTTACCTCTTTTCTACTGTTTTCTTGAGCGAAATTCCGAAATTCTAAAAATTTTAGCTGCAATAAAAAATATTTGTGATATACTCAAAAATTTAACCTTCTGTTAAATCTTATTCTCTTTCAAAAAAAGTTTTTGTCTGGCAAAAAGACCACATTTTTCAGAAAACATAAATTTTGGTCCATTAATAAACAAACACACCACTCCTATTCTTTTTATCTGCTATATTGTTAAAATATTTCAATCCTCTTGTTCAAATCTCGGGTATCCGTCCGCAACCTACAAAAATAATATGGGGACCGAGAATGAGGCAAATGTGAAACCTTTATAATTTTTTATAAATAATTTTTATTACCAACTAAAGCATATTCCAGATTAAGACAATTTTTTAGCGAAAAGCGAAACTTTTGCAATGTCACTTCATGTAAGTATTCTTTAACGGGCCAGAATGTATTTAACTTCATAAAATTTTCGTCAACGTATTTTGCAATAAAACGCGATTTAATGTTCCTGAGAAACATTCCATACAAGCAATACTGAATTACCGACAGTAAAACAAAGTTGATTATGACATCCTTAAAAAGCCCAACAACCACCCTTAAGGAGCACTACCTGATAATGGCTATCAACCTCTATAAAAGTCTATCGCCAGTTTTCATTCCTAATGCCCAAACTAATTGATGGTTTGCTTATTAGTATTGGTCACGAAACGCCACGTGAACACCCCCGCCACTATCCGGCGTAATCCGCCAGTTTATGATTAAAAGGTTTGCCAATAACTCACTTAACTTGCGAATGTGATTGATTAATCGCTCGGCCCGTTTCACCCTAAAAATTTCAATTTAATGTTATGTCGCAATAATTGATACGTCAGTGGGATAGTGTCTGTGTATCTAAGCGCCTCCTTTGCAAGATAATTTACGTAAATATGTAATAAATATGTTTTTTTACTCACTCATCATACAATTTGTGCCAGTGAGTTGAATATCTATGTCAAAATTGATTGATTTCTATCCGTGAGAACATCTGAACGCAAGTTAATATTCTCGTAAAACTTGCATTGAGAATTACGAGGAAATAAAAATCTCGGTAATGATCCCGAATCTAATGGCATAATGGTAATGTGAGTCGATACAAATCAATTAAAAGGAAATAAACTTTTTAAGGAGTTTTCAAGGGTGTTTTCTTAATAGAAAATCAGATTTTGTTGGACAAAAACTTACCGAAACTAATTACAAATGAAAATAAATTATATAGCAATTTTTATAGACAGGAAACAAATAAAAAAGAAATCTTCCAGTTCAGATATTTTAACAAATAAACTAATCCAACCGGAAATTTTAAAAAAAACTTTGCTCTCAGAAGCTTGAAAAATTCCGAGAAACTAAAATTAACAGAATCTAGGGGCGGTCACCCAAAGAAAATGCTAACTATTATCTAGGAAGATATTTCAAGCACGTTTAGAATAAAGACATGGCAACGTATCCTGAATTTCAAAAGTCTACATCATCCGAAGTTCCAAGAAAAGCTGGAATTTAACTTTAAAGAGGAGAAACAATAATCAATGTGGACAACGACAAGAAAAGCAACAGAGCCGAAATTCAAGAAGACAAAAAAAAACAAAAAATAAATACCAGGTGAAAAAAAATATTTTAAACGGAAATTTTCAATTACAGAAATTGTACTTTTATCTTGGATTTTGTTTGTTTTTTCATTCCCTTCAATATTCCGCATTCTATAATTAACTTTTGAAAACAATTTGAATGGGAGAAATTTCCACATTAACTATCACCCTTAGTTCAGACTTTTAGAAGAAATAATAATGAGATATAATTTGTTAGCACCGTTTTTTTTTCTGAAGAAAAACATTGAAAGATGAGAGACTACTAAGTAGAAACGATGAAAAGCATTTTTAAGGGTGGAATTGTATTGTTAATTTGGCAGTCAAGTTTATTTCCCAGAAATTGCTCTGAAATTGTTCCCGATTCTTCTGACAAAGAAGTTTCTTACGCAAGGGTGCGGATATCTGTCTGGGATTGGTGGCAACTTGATTTTCTTTATTTTTGATGTTTTCCTGATGTTTCGGCAGTAATTTCTGTCATGAAAGAATCGTTCAAGATTCGTTTTTCTTGTGCTTATATCACAAAAGGATACTCTGAAAAGACCTTCAGAAATCATTCCGTCTATTCACAGGAAGAAAATGGCACAAAGTCTTTTGTCGCCGAGGGTAACAACAAATTTTGTCGTCAACATAGTTTCCTGAAGTGAACATTTTGTTTCCATGTTCTCGCATTTGGAGCAGTGTAGACAGGCATTGAAGACACGACATTTACATATTATCGATGTTCTCCATTCAATAAACTGAACATAAGTTTTATCTAAAATCCTCATCGAACAATGAAAATTTCGTCAAGAAAGTTTTCTGTTTTGCATATTTTGAGGACTTTGTGGAACAAATATCTGTGATGTTTTGCATATTTTGAGGAATTTGTGGAACAAATATCTGTGGTAACAAACAATAACCGCATCGCGAAATACGTTCGATGCCGTTAATGGAAATTTCCGTCAAAAACATGCGACCGGCAACGAACGTGTTAAGTCGATTTTCACAAAAAGAAATCGGAAGACGTCATTTTCCCCATTTTTACTTAAAAACCAACATTTCTATGATTTTTAATAAAATCGAACAAAGGTCGAACAAAATGTTGGTCAATTGAGTAATTACCATATTGCCCGCATTTAAGACCCACCATTTGGTGGCTTTACAATGAAATCACCGATTTGAAGACGAGGTGAAAATTTTGTTGCGGGAGAAATTGTCAGGTCGATACTTTATCTCTGTCTATGAAACTTTTGCTAAAAAATTAAAAAAATAGTGTGATTTAAATGGTTCAAAGAACTCCTTAAATATGGAATTAGCTGCTATAAAAAATATGGATCCCTTATTTTTTGAATGTACAATATATCCGAAAAATCAGAGAAGCGTACCTGAGTACCTTTGCTTGTTAGCAAAAGTTGTCAAAATTTGAATTTATTTCGGCGATTTTATGTGAAAAGATTTCAGTTCTGGCGCGAAAAAGATTTCAGTTCTGGTCTTTCAGGATCTAATTTCAGAATTTTGTGTCATAATTTAAACGGTTGTGCAGTTTCAATTTTGAGTCCCAGAATAATATTTACGAAATACACTACATGTATAAACGGCACCTAACACAAAGGTGTAAATTTATACAAAAATTGAAAAAAAATATTTTAACCCACTTTGAATCAAGTTTTTTTTTTCAAAGTCACGTGATCTGTTTATACCCGTATGGTGAAACCAAAGGGTATATTAACTTTGCCTTACCGTTTGTAACGCCAAGATCCCGTCATCACACACAAAAATGAATTACACCAGTGTATTTAGAATGATAAAAATAATTAATTTCTGCATGTCCGTCCGTCCGTCCGTCTGTCTGTCCGTCCGTCCGTCTGTCCGTCCGTCTGTCCGTCTGTGGCGCGGATTGCGGGCGCACGGATTGAGCTAGAGACTTGAAATTTTGCACAGATCCGTTTTTTGTAAAATGCGAGGCTAAGTTCGTTAATGGGCAAAAATGGACCATTAGGGGGGGTACCCCCCATACGAACGAAAACGTTTTTTGTGAATATCTCAAAAACGGTGCATCTCATCAAAAAAGTCGAAGAACAAAGGTTATTTAGGATATGAGTCTACATAAAACTCCCATACATCAAAATCCGATTGGAATAAATTTTAAAAAAATCCTTTTGGAAAGTTTGAGTTCAAAGTGGAATTTTGGTACAACTGTTCGAATTTTGATACGAATATCACCATAAGGGTCTCCAATGATTGCCAGATTGGCAATTATAGCTTTTGTTATGTTTTTCTTCAATTGTTTTTCTGCAACCGGGAGTTGTTTTTGACTTCCGTCTTCTAGTTGTACTGCTTTGAACAAATTTCATAAAAATTATTTTTTTTAAACATGGGTCATTTTGTTTTGGCTCTTTTGCAAAGGAAATATTTTTGGTTAATGGCTGTACAGAAAATACGTCACACTCTTAGAGTGGAAGGAGTTTGCATGAGTGTGACGGCGGCGGTAAAAAATCGCGAAAAAGAATGACATAGAGGGGGTTTGAAACGCCGAAAATTAGCGTGACGTATTTTATGGCAGTCGCTTCGGAAAAAATGAAAAAATAAAACCAACCGAGAAGAACAGATTTAATAGTTCTTCTATTTCAGAAAGTGTAACAACTTTGCACCGTGGCTAATGCTAATGTGTTAACAGACCTGTGCGAAAGTTATGATAAAGCTGAAAAATCTACGAAATAACATAAGCTTTTAATCTCTTGTGTAAAACTACGGTTGAGAAAAAGTTCGGAAAAGTGAAAAAAAAAACAGAAAAATTCTAAATCCGACTTTTACGAAAGTTTCTTTTGCGAATTTGTTAAACTTGAATCCATATTTGTTAGAATATAACACGCACACGAAAAGAAAATCCTGACGGATTTAAATTAATTAAAAAAATGTCTCGCAAGATATTTGAAGCAAGATTTTTTTCCCCTTCTATGTAGAATTCCCTATGGTTGGCTTGAAATTTTCTCGCAACGAGAACCCAAAAGAAAATTTAATATTCAGTTACAAATCTTTGTACGTCTTTCTAGAATTAATCAAATCTACTCATATCCTCTAATTTATTAGATGGTAATATGAAGATAAAATTCTCATACGTCATTTATTTTACATTTTATAAATAGCACCACAAAAGATGCTTGTTTTTACTAAGAATGTCTGTAACAAAATTGAACTTTTCCAAATTAAAGAAGTCGTTCGGATTCTCAAATGGTCAAAAGTCACAATTTCAAAAGACTGAAATATGATCAACTTGCTATGATGTTTTTGATTTTTTTTGCCGTTCTTTTAAACATACATCAAAGAAATCATCAATTGAAGAAAGTCGGGAAGAAGTTGACATTCAAAGAGGAATAAAAGTTGTAATGAATCCTCTTGGATCGACTTATCATCATGGAATAACAAGTTAAAATCACACAACAAGGATAATAATATCTTGTAAGAATTCCTTTTTAATCAAAGAGATGTAAACAAGGAAAAAAACAAAATAATTTAAAGAGTTTAAAGGGATTTCTTGAAAATTTATAAAAAAAACTTTTGCAATCGTCTGGTTTTTGAAACGAGAATTTTTTTTTGAGCGAAAAAAGACCATTTCCTAAAAAAATACAAAAAGGGCTTTTGAAATTCATTAACATAAATAAGATCTGCTGCGATTTCTATAAGACAAAAATTATCAACCAATTTATCTCAATTTTTTGGGGTGGTTTAGTCGAAGGAATGAATGTTTCAACTTTCAGTTTGATTCCTGAAAAAAAACTTGGGTAACGGAATATACGACGTTTCAAGTCATATTTTCACAGACTATCATAAATATTAACACCAAACTGTTTTAAGCGTTTATTCAAGGGGGAAGAGGAAAGCGGTGAAGCAAATCTGACCAATTTTCATTTTTTTCGGACACTCGATTCTCTATTTTTCTTCCAGGTACCATTATGCCCCGCTTTCCCCTACATTGATTTTGTCATTACGGATATATCTATAAAGGAAAAAAAGGAATGAAAACGCCTGTAGCAAGAGTAACACCGCATACAAAAACATAACACCGCATACAAAAAATTGAAAAAGTTTTTCAAAGGCGAAAGGAGGGAAGGTCACTGAAAGTAAACAATTAAATTAGCGCATTTTCCATAGCAAGGAATTCAAATAACAAAAATCTACTGTAAATGAAAGGGAAAATCAATAAGCCGTCCCAGTTTTCTTTTGAATCAGAAATCTTAAGGTGGGTGTTTCAAAATTTACCCGTGGGACAAAAAACCACAAATTTTTAAAAATATTAATCAACCGTTTTTAATATCAAATCAATTACACCAGTTAACCCTAATTTAACGCACAAATTCAAGAAGAATTTCTGGGAAAATTCATAATTAAAAAACTTTTCTTCTCACTGCTAATCACGTGAAAAAAAATTTTACTTCCCTAATATTTTCCCTACGGCGTAAGATAATAACATTAAAACGTTCAGGAAAAAAAGCTTGCAAGTGAAAAAAATAAACTTTCTGTTGAAACTTCTTCCAAGGAAGACGAGAAAAAATCAGCACGAGCAATCCTGGATATTTTAATGCGAATACTCAAGAATATCAGTTACGTAATATCAACTACATACACATAGGAAAGGGCGATTTTCCGTCATTTTCATTTTAATAATGAAATAAAGGTTTTCTCAAACTCGTTGCCATAAAAATTCTCATACAAACACATACATAAAACATAATCAAGCTTTTATAACAATAAACAAGTTAACCAAAAACTTTCCTAAACCGCAAAAAAAAACAATGGGAAAAGTTGTTTATATTACAAATTTTATTTCTGAAGAAAATAAAATGAAGAATACAGAAAGATTTCTTTGCTAACCTACAGAAACTCAAAGATGTGGTCCAAAGAAGGCAAGGGTTTAGTTCTGGATAAGTTTGAATTTATGCAGTTTCTTCATTTTGTTTTCTATGACAGCAACATGTTGTTCTTTGGCAAACATTTTCATTTATCCAGCTGGAACCACAGAAATTCATTAACACTATATCTCCAACCCCAAGCAATTTTCTTAACGATTTCCATTTCAGTAAACAAACTAACATCCCAGGAATAACCCTTAAGGAAATTTAGTTCCTTACTATCGGAAGATTTTCTGCAGATTTATTTTGATGCGTCAAGGGAGTATGGAAAATTTGACGCATATTTTGGAGGATTATTTGGCAGAGATTAATTGGCAGATTAACTTTAAGATAATTTTTAATAATCACCTTAGAAATAAGAAAGCTAACAGTGATAAGAGCTTCTGAGAAATTAAAATATAGTTTATTTCTATTGTAATCAGAAAGTAATAAACTTTCTTTTTCAACAATTTATCTGAATTTCAAACTTTCATCTCAAAAAGCGGTAAAAAATTTCCTAATGAATGAAAACGGTTTTTAAAGAAGATTAAATCAGAACTCCACCAAATTAAATGAAACACAAAATCAAATAAATCAAATGTCATCTATACGAGCATGTCTAAATCTGGGTTAAATATAAAATTATATCCACCTCATTTTTCCGATTAAATAATTCAGTTGAATGCCTTTTGTTGAATGCATTTAGGCGGATGTTTTTTGGTTGTGCAACCATTTCATTCACAAGAAAATTTTAATTAAGACAGGTGCCTGTCTGCCTTCTTGTATAGTCACTTTAAATAATTCTGAAAACTTTTTGTTGTCACTTTCATCCATGCCCTTTCAAAATTTTAAAGAAAGAGCAGTGAACATTTTCTTTCTTTTTTGTGAAAGGAAATTTCCACAGCTTGATTAAAATTAAAAACTGAAAGGAATTTTTGTGCTAAGAACTGCACTTTAGACATTTAGTCAAGCAAATGAGATTAAAATGAAAAAAATCTTTCAGGTCATGAGTTTCAAAAAAAATCAGAACTAAAACAGTTTTGGTAAAATATAACAATATCGATGTCATTTGTATCAAAGAGAAATATATATAGTATTAATAAATATACAGTAGACTCTCGATTATATGAACATTCTATTATATGAACGACTGTACTAAATGCATGGAACATATTTGAGATTAAGTAGGTACTCTGTTCTATAAACAGCCTAAAATTGCATGTTCATATAATCGCGAGTGTACTGTATATCGAAACCTCCGTGCAAGGCTATCGTGCTGTCGAAATTCTGACGTTTTTGTGAGTACCATAAAACGTTAATATTGGGAGTAATTTTAGTTTTTTTGTTGCTGATTTTGGAAGAAAATTATTCAATCTGAAATTATGTCAATTAAATGCAAAAGGCGATAAAAACGTTTGACATTTGACACAATGGCATCAGGCGTCAAAGGTCTGTTACATGGCTATAACCATATTTACAAATGATGGATAAAATTCCTATATATCTAAAAGATTTTTTCTGATTTTAAAATTAATCCAAAATGCAACAAAAAAATCGATGTGTGCATTGTAAAATTTACTTGTATTTTCATTATATTTATATACAAGTTGTGTGCAAAACCCGATATGTTTAAAATTACTTTGGCGCCAAAAGTTGGTGAACATAACCAAAAGTAATCACAAACAATTTTTCATTGACAGAGCTTTGTATGGTGACAGTTGTTCTATGTTATATAGTTCTGTGGACCACTGGCACTCCAGGCTGGCATTCCAAACGTTTCATTCTAAGACCATGATTACATTGTGCCTGTTTACATTAGGACTCATTTTGAGTCGTCTTTCGCTCCGGCCAAATGAGGGTGAGGGACGCAGTGGGGAGGGAAACCAAAAAGAGCGAACGAAGTTTAAATTCACTTAAAATTATCGGTCGCAAACCGGTTTTTGAGTCTGGTCGTTAAAACCTGTCATTTAGTTTTGTTGATGAAACCGGTTTATGAATCCAGATAAAACGAACCGTGTGCACACGGCAGAAAAGTGACGAAAGACGTGCCGCCTCAAAATGAGTCCTAATGTAAACAGGCACATTGGTGGAGGAAGGCATCTGACTTCACGAAATGTTAGGCAAGAGACGAAGTGGGAATGATGATACGAAAAGACGAACGAAAACTAAAAATTTCAGTTCGAGTGTAATAGGAACGACGTGTGATTGGCTACCTATTCCCACTTGTTTCGAAAAAATCATTCGGTTTGTAGACGCCAAAGCGTGCGCATCTCGAATAGTTTTTATTTACGTGTGCTATATTTATTTATGCAAAATTCTACCCTTTTTTTGTCTTTATACAATCAATAATATTATAAAAATTATTAATAAATTTAATTTGGCCCCACAATCCTACGAAATTCCGATAAATTATCTCTGACCACGATATTGCTGAAATAAAAATGGCCCAGTTTTCATTTGTTCCTAGTGATGGCAAAAAAATATTATTAATCGATTAGTGCATCATATGATTAATTGAAATGTGTTAATTGCAATACAATTAAATCGGTAAAAAATAGAAAATAATCGATTTATTAATCGATTATTCAAAAACAGGTTAAATACGTGCAAAAGTACACAGAAATTTTTTTTCTCAAGCTATTAGATATTTAAAATTTAAAATTGCTGCATTAAAATTGAAATACTTTCGCTAGAATTATATTAATTTCATAAAATTCAATAAAAATAAAACATTTTTGCGAAAGAATGCCTTTTTATGCAATTTCATCTTTCCGGAGATAGCATCGGTTCGCGACTCTCCTGTAATTTCAAAATAATTTCTATCTGCTAAAGAAAAAAAATGTTTGTGATAAAATCATTTTTATTTTTAATATTATTTAGGAATATAAAGCTTAAGATACTAAATTTTTTTTTGTTTCAAGCCAAGAATTTAAAAAAAGGATTTTGTTTAGCCGTTTTGTTAAAAGCCTATTTGCTATGGCTCCAGCTTTCGAAAAGAGCCGTTCGGATGGTACCGAACTTCCGACAATGGGATAATACTTCCTGGCTAAGTTATAGAGCTTCGGATACACACCCTTCATTTCATCCCAGGCTTCTATAGGATTTTGTTTTACGCTGTGGGGAACTCTAAATAAATTTGTAATAGATCTAAAACGAATAACTGGGAGAGGAAATAATAGTAGATCTGCCAGTATAGTAGTAGTAGCAGGTTCAAAAAAAAATAAAAAATCGATTATTTACCTATTAATCGATTACATATTTTTAAATTGAAAGGAAAAATGTGATATGATTAATCGACATATCAAAACAAAATAATCGATTAATGCAATCATTTGATTAATCGTTGCCATCACTATTTGTTCCACTTGTCGGTGTGGGGTTCAGTCGGTTTATTCAGTCCGTGTGTAATCATAGTCTAATAAAATTTCAACATGGAGCTATTCTAGTCAGGGGAGAAATAGCGTATAAATCAAACACTGGATTTGGAGGGATTGTCACAAAAAATGGGCGAAAAATTTCAATTGCCCCCAGCAAAAATTTATGATGTTGAGAATGGGTTGAAAACATTTTGGAGCGGAGTGGTAGAATGATAACCGTAGAAATTTAATTTTGTTATAATAAAAAAAAAGTAACGAAAATCGAAAGAAATTTTGGTGTTTCGGTACACAAGCTAAGCAAATTACAAATCCACAAATCGGAGTCTGTCTGTCTGTTAGTCTGTCGGTGTGTCCGGTTTACGTATCTTAATCACATTGAGCTGACGACTTGATTTTTTTTATAAAAATGAGTTTTATGGAAATCATAGTTTTCTGTCAATTGCATCGATTCCCCATTTTTTGAGTATCGTTGTAAAGTTTATCAAATGTAATTACTATTTTCCTAAAAAAATGTCCTTAAAAAACCTTTTTTAAATTTTTAAGGCAACCGAGAATTTGAAGATCTGTTTTCAAATTCCACTTCCATCTTAATAACAATGATTTTTTGATTATTCTTTTTTCCTTGTTTGTCATTTACTGATTTTTCTAATTACTCACTAGAATGGCCTGAGAAAGATTCATATGAAAAAACCGAATTTTCGTTCAGAAGGGCACTTGATGAGTACACTCTCAATTCATCAAGTCCTTTTCTCGATGACCATACAAAAATACTGGAAAAAAATATTTTGATTCTGTGTGTTTATTGCCCTTGTGGCACAACAATTGAAAAGTCCTTGAAAGGTTTCATGAAAAGATGTTAACAAACCACATATCCCCCCCATATTAGGTGCGGAGTCCGTTTTTCGTGTCCCTTTTCGTTTTCCTTTTTTTTTCGAGTGCCGCATTTTTTTCGATTGTGATCCTGAAAATAATCCTGTGGAAAAGTTTCCATCATCGAAAGCAGGATTTAGGCCGATTTTCCTTTCATCGGAAAAATGGCTTCATATATGGCGAGGAAGATTTTTTTTGCATAGCGCCCACACATGTAGATTCGTTGAACTGTCGAAGAATTTTTTAGTAGAGATAGAAAAAGAAAATATTTTTCGACTTACACTCCATATGTGATATGATTTCATCTAAGGATAAATCATATTTGCATTTCCGTTGGAAATATGGTAGAAAACTAATTTCAGATAAAGGTATTTACATTTCTGAGTTAGCATAACGAAAAAGAATTTACTTTTGCCCATCTGTAAAACCGATAAATAAAGAAAGAATCTGTACGTAGACTTTGTTATTTTTAAAAGCAAATAAGTTAAATCTTTGACGTCAATTAAAATTGAATAAATGTCCCATTAAATTGACAAATAGTACTTCCTAATTTCATTAAGTATTCAATATTTGTAAATCTCATCACATAGGGTACTTTGGGATTTCCCTTTGGAATCTCAAATATTTCTGTGCTCTTCAATTCCTTCCAATTTCGCACTAAATATAAACCCTTGATTCTGTGTTCGGAACCAATCGAATTTCAGCTACACGACGCCTGGATAACTTTGTTTGCCAGTTCTGAGAAAACTTTTCTGCAATCGGAGAAAAGTTTTCTTCTCACAAAATAATGCTATTTGGAAAAATCCTAAATGTCCTCTTAAATAAATTCGACTAAGATAGGGTCGACATCAAGTTTCTATTGAAAATCATGACTTTTCCGGATTCTTTTATCACATATATATTTCACTTTTTCAAGTTTTTCTTCGAACACTATACGATTGACCTTGATTTCCGTGAATAATAAAGAAAAACAGAAATCATTACAATATTAAATGCTTTAATTAAAATGATTAAATCTGTTTCTTCGATTTTGCTTAGAGTCCATCGTTTCTAAAACTCTTATAATTTGCCGGAAATCCACCATAAAAATGTATTGTGAATTTTCCAAAAGTGTTACCATTCACATTGGTAAACTTTAACCTTTTCAGATCACGTTCCATTCCGATGCGTAAATTAGTTTAACAACATTAATTCGTCATTAATCAATTCTCGTTGGAGAAGTTAAAGACTAAGAAACGAAATCAAGTAAAATACAATAAAACCTTTTTACAGACGTTGCGCTGCCATGAACCTTTTCAAAAGATATTTAGGATCAACATAATTGGCAGTGCGAAATGACAAGAACTCTACTACCGAAAATCGAAAATGATTAATGAGAAATTTCATCTGGGATTTACTGCCACTTAAAAATTTATCTAACGAAAATTTTATCTTAATTATAGTCAATAGGAAATTTCACAGTAAGGGTGGATATTTTCCAAAAAATTATGAAACGCTTCACTAATTTGATTAAATTTATGTTGAATCAACAAAACCATTGAATTTTGTTTAAAGTACCGATTAATTTAATTTTACCAGATTTTTCCGAAGAAATTAATAAAAATGTAATACACGAGTAAAGTCAATACAGTAAATATTTTATATTTCATAAAAAAACCTTTATAAAAGATTTTACAATTTGTTAAACACGTTTTTTTTTAAACAACGGGATATTTTTAAGGTAGTCAATACTTGAGTCGATCTGTTTTTCAGAAATGTTGGTATGGATTTTTTTAACCCTCTATCTACCGGAAAAAATCTGCTAGAACTACCGTTGCACAGTGGTACCGCTGATAGGTCATAGGATGTCTGAATTATGACACCATATTAACCCTAACTACTCACAACCATCTCTAGTAAATGGGGGTATATAAAAAATTCTGGTTCCCTTTTTTTCTGGTTCCCTGGACCGTTTCGCACACGCCCTTAACTAGATAAAATGACAACGAAAAATTACAATAAAAACCTTTTTAAAAAATATGAAAATAAATTTGGAAATAGATTTCTACGTTTTCATTAAACTTGTATACAAAACACCAAAAATTTCCAATTTTTTTAACAATCGAAGCAGAAAAAAAAGGTTCCTCTTCCGTAGAAAATTCTTTTCAACCACAAAAAAATTATATATTTTCCGAAAATTTTCAATTTATCATGCAATTTGGTCACCTTTGTTCATTTCCAGTTCGCCCTCTTGGTTATTTTAGAATATTTCCTTTTTCTATCAACTTCCTTATGAATTTTTCATAAAGGTCACAAAGATGAAGTGAAATAGAATTATGCTTAATTTTTTCTGACATCTTTTTCATCATAATCATCTTGAAAATGATAAAAATTGTCTCATTTCCTACACGGAAAAAAATATACATAGGGATATTACCCAAGGCGTCTTTGGTAAATGAGTTTTGTATGAAATTTTGGTTATCTAATTTTTTTTGGTTAAATTATCGAAAAAATTGGTTGAAATACCAGCGTAAAAAATTTGGTAAAATACCAAAAAAATATTGGTAGAATCACCCAAGATTTTGTGCAAAATATTTCCCAAAATTTACCCAAGGCCAGGGTTATAGTGAACAATTCCCTGCTGTTAATTTTTGGATGCCTGCAGCAGGTAATTAGACTACTAGTAGAACTGCGCCACACTTGTGCATGACGAAAAAATGGCGACGATTTTGTTAGTCGATTCGCCAGTTCTAAAAACTCGATTTTAAAGCGATTCCAATAATTTTTCATAAAACTGATGCAAAAAATCAGTTTTGGGAAAGCATTTCTTAGTTTAGACATTAGTTGGAATGCTTTTTTGAAATATTTTTTATGCCCATTTTTTTCAGATTTCGATAATTTTTTCCCATTTTCGAAAAATACTAAACGGGAATAGTATTTTTTTGAGGTAACACAACAACGTTCGCCGAGAGAATTCATTCGTTCGAAGTTTTTGTAAGAAAAATCATTCAAAATAAATTATTTCCATTTCGCATCATATTGGCCGTCATAAAACATTTCCTCCATACGAATATTCAATGTAGAAACTATCAGAAACAAACACGCATCTCTTAATTTTTAAAGTCATCACACTAAAACAATTTCCGCTCATTAGTTGCATATATTAAATTCTATGAACACACACTAAGCAAGAAACAGAAAGAGATTCCATATCAACAAGAGAGATTTGTTTTATGGGTTAAATTACAAAACCCTTGGTTATTTTGCCAAATCTCATTTTATACCAAAGAATTTTGGGTGAAACACCAAAAATCTTGGTAGGCTGTAATTCAACCAAGATCTTGGGTAAACTATACCAGGATTTTGGCTATTTTCACCTAAGTTTTTCTTTGCGTGTAGAAGCTGTCTTTTTAAATTGGATCGAATGCGTTACGAAAAAAGGACCAAAGAAAAATCATTGTCAAGAGTGGAAGCCAGGGAATCTTCCGATGACTAGAAATTTTCGAAAAGGTCTCCTTATACAGGAAAACCTGTATAAGCCGGACTCGCACGGGGCCGGGAAATTTGTCCGGGTTAGACAGGTTTCCGGCTTATACAGGTGAACTGAAAAAATTTCAGTTTTACGTATTATTATCTTTTATTGATACTATAAATGTAATTTCCATACTAAAAAAAAACAAATTTTCCGAAAATAAAAACAAAAGAAATAAAAATTGCTTTCAAAGCATATTTGGTGAACAAATTATAGGAAAAGCTATGATCATACAGAAATCACAAAACTACATATTGAAAAATTCGGAAATGTTAGTTTGCCGGCTTTTGTTGAAAGCAATTTTTTTTTCGATTTTTCTAGCCAATGAAAATGTCTGAGCAGACATGTTTTCATTACCTGGAAGAGTGGCATAATTTCTGGTAATCTGGAAGGTTTCCAAACCATATTCTCTAAAGTAGATCATAGTTTATAGTCCAACACGTTGAGTTATGGACTTATGGAGGGCCACTCTTCGCTTCTAATGAAATCATAAATTTGATTTTGAAGCATTTTTTGTGGTCATTTGGCTTTTTGAGCCAGAAATGAATCCTGTGGAAAATTCCAGTCCCCATTTTTGAATAAGTTTTCGTTTACATGCCTAACTATACATTTTAAACAGTTTCTTGAGCAACTTTGGCTGCCGTTTGCGCTTCTTTTTCACAAAAAAGGCTCAAAAACAATTTTCATAACTTCATGCCTCCAAAAGTCCGCCCCCCGGAAGTTCAGACCTTAAGTCGTTGAACTATAGACCCGTTGGACTGTAGTGAGCATGATTTGCCAAAAAAGACAACAAAATATTGAGTCCTTGAAGAAGGATTTCAACAAAAACATTGGATAACTTTCAAATAGATCGAGCGTGTATTTTGCAGCCCTGTTGGCTCCATCGTTAAAGGCGTGTTGTTAAATCAAATGGCGGTATTTTCGAATAAAGTGTTCTATGATTTGTGGCTGTTGTGTGGCCCAATAAATATAAAAAAAAAGTTTTGAAAAATACCAATGCGTTCTCATTTGGCATCAATTTTTCCTTGTGTCAGTATTTATGGCTAAACTAGGTAGTTTGACGAAAAGTGATCAAAGTTTGCAACCCCTAAATATTATCCAATCTTCTTAAAATTTGGCATATACATATACAGGGTGCGCCATCTGTTCCTCCGGTATGTAAACATTGAATAACTTCGCCATTTGTCAACCGATTTGCTTTCCTAGACACGTTTTGGAAACGTCAAACCAGTACAATTTTAACCATGAACCGCTTCACACCGAAAGAACGCGCCGAAATAGTGACGATGTACATTGAAAATAGTCGTTCAATTTTGGATGCAAGTTTTAATGACCGACGAGGCACATTTCACTCCCTCTGGCGGTGTTAATAAACAAAATTGCCGCATTTGGGCGACAGAAAATCCTCACGAGATTCATGAAATACCATTGCATGATCGAAAAGTGACTGTTTGGGCCGGCGTGTGCGCAAAAACCATCATTGGGCCATTTTTCTTCAATGAAGGTGAAACAGTTAATGGTAATCGATATCGGTGGATGTTGGCACATTTTGTGTGTCCGAAAATGCGTGAAAAAGGTCTGACTGACTTCTGGTTTCAGCAAGACGGGGCGCCATGCCACACAGCGGACCAAACTATACGGTTTTTGCAACAAAAATTCCCTAGACGTGTGATATCGAAAAGAGGCGATATTGACTGGCCACCAAGATCCCCTGATTTAACCCCCCAGACTTCTTTTTGTGGGGTTATTTGAAGAGTAAAGTTTACGCCAGCAACCCGAAGACCATTGACGAGCTCAAGACCAATATTCGTGCCGAAATAGCTGCCATACCGACGGAGATGCTCGAAGAAGTGATGGAAAATGCCCGAAAAAGAGCACAGTTTGCGGTGGCCAATAAAGGTGGTCATTTGATCGATGTTGTTTTCAAAAAGTAGTCCACATAAATTGTAAAGGATTGAACTAAATAAAAAAACACCATTTTTTGCAATCTGTTGTTTCTTTAAAAAGTTATTCAACATTCTCATACCGGAGGAACAGATGGCGCACCCTGTATATTTTTCATCACTGAGACTCGGGGCGTAAGCAAAGTCTCCAAAAATTTTAGATTTTATTTTTTGCCTAACAAAATTAAACACCCTATTGCATAAGTGTCATTGATTTCTACGAACTACACCAACCTATAGTTGGTAGAAATCACTAATCGTTGGCTGTCAACACAATCAGGAAGGCCAGAAGTATTTGAAAAAAAAAATTATCCGGCTTATACAGAAAAAATGATGTCCGGGTTCGCGTTAGGCAGGTCCGGCTTATCCAGGTTAATTTTGTATGGAAATCGTCTTCAAAATCACGGGACTTTTAAAACTGTCCGCCTAAGGCAGGTTTCCGGCTTATACAGGGTCCGGCTTATACAGGTTTGACTGTAATACAATTGGAGAACCGTTTGAATACAGTCAGGAATTCTTCGTATATAAACTATGTTTAATGTCATTGACCTGATAAAAATGAACATAAATTATAATTTACCAACATAAAATCGGCCTACCTGACTGCTCTCAATCTACCATCGTCTACCTGCTTGCCATCAGAATAATAAGCGAGCGAATTACATTCAGATTGATAGAACTACGTAAGAAATATAAATATATAGAAACTTCGCCTACAGGAATCTATTCCTGTTGCTTTTCTCTTTGGGACCTTGTCTGAGATTGATAAAGATGAATCTGAAGAATCTTCGAGATATCTCCGGGATTGCCCTTTCAGGGATGTTGAATAGCCAATTCTATAAATGTGATGGGAACAGATTTCTTTTTTTTTTCAAGTGAACAGTATTACTACATGAATTATTTATGCTGTTATACGATTTCGCCCCGTGACAATGATGTCGATTCCAATAATGGATGTGGGGGGGGGGGTTGTTTTTTTCTTCTTCTGAACCGAGAATTTTATCACAAGGCGAATAAAGAAAATTCAGAGGAATTTCGATGGCAGTCATTTACACCACATAAAATCTGTAGCGGTCAGGTGACCGTGGCTTTTTGACCTCAATATCCCAACAACCAATCAACGACTATGGTCGATTGTTCCATAGATTTCACAGTCGTTTTCGGGGTGATGGAAAAAAAGAAGCTGGCCGGTCTGCTAATCCTGCGGGATTGTATACTAATTACTTTTTTTCTGCGGAACTTTGACTTTCAGTTTGCTTAAACTTTCTATTATTCAGAGCCGTTGGTAATGGCGCAGCGGTTGATTTGGGATTCGTGATCGTTTTTCTTAAACAGGTTAATCAATCACTGACGGAAGTATTACAAGACTGTTTTAATAATAGATGCGTGACATAAATTTCGGGATTTGTGTCAGGCAAGAAATAAATAATAAAGGTCACTTTAGACAAATTACCAATAAATCATGCTGAAAATTTGCGATCTATGTAATCAAATAATGGGATTAGGTTGGGAGGTAAAATTAAAACTGCCTTTAGACTAAAAGGATTCTTCTTTTCAAAACGCTTTTTTTACATTTTATACAGCGAAAACCTTATAAAACCCTCGTTAAATCTTCTTCACTTGGAAAATCCTTTTTAGGAGACAAAAAAATTTAAAACTTTTTTGCCTTTCTTACAGATAAGAAAAAAATCATTTGAAAGCCGATACCATCCTATAGAACTGTGAGATTTTAAAAAAATGCAATTGGGGTCATGCAATCCAATACAAATTTGTTCCAATTGAATTTCGATATATGTAAGAAAGGAGTCATTCCACCGCTAATTGTATTAAACGATGTTTTAGGGTTTTAAAACAACATTTTTTTTGTGCACCAACGGGCTGTCCTGTAGGTTTTTTGATATTTTATTTATTTTTTTCGCCTGCGTGCCATATCTAGTCAAAAATAACATAAAAGTATATAGTCAAAAGTTTTGAAAATGAAACAAAATCCAATTCGAATTAAATAATACAAATTTATGGAAAAATACTGTTTTCGATAAAAAAAAAAGGCAAAACAATCGGTTTAGTCTAGATGTGGCGACGGAAGGAATAATCCTATTTTACCTGCTACAAATTTGGCCTTATATTTTTTTTTGAAAAAATCTGTACAACTCTAACTCAATTGATTCGCGAGTTATCGTGCCCATAGTCGATCAATGCTTGTCCATACATCAAAATATTGTTATAGCACTTCTAGTCCTCCCGCTCCCCCTACAACAAATCATCAAAATTAATACCCAATATGATTAAATATTTTTGATCCTTACAATTCTGATGGTTTCACTAAGCTGGGGACAAAAAATTTTGAAACATAGAAAGTGTGTACATACAAATGTTTTATCTGATCCTTTTTTCCACTTCCTTTTGGTTTATTTCCTAAGAAATGTAAAGCCAACCAACCGCACATCATCATTCAAAGATTAATCCCCTTTTAACCCCCTAAGTTGACAAAGTAAAAAATAAGAAAGCCCCGAAATTAAAATAATGAAACTGCTTAACATTCATAAGCTGTAAAGAAAAGGGTTTTTTTTAGATTCCAATCAATAAAGGAAAAAAAATGCTCAATGAGAAATCAACTTCACTGATTCTGTAATTTTTACAAGAAAAGCATGTAAATTTAACATGTTTGGAATCGGATTATTTTAATTTACTTTTTTGGCAGTGATTTATTGGATTACTTCACAAAGTCGAATTTATACATTTGGTTATTTAAATTCATGCAAGGGAAATTTATTCAATCCTCACATGGAATAAAAAATATATTCATTTTCAGAAATCAACCTTAAACGAAAACTCAGTTTAACACGACCAATATTTTTGAAGCCAAAAAAAAACCATGTTAAAAAAATGTAAGAAAACTTTAATAATAGCAATATTTTATTTATGCACTAAACTAGTAGCTATCTATGTAGTGATGATAGTTTTTGCATCTTTAAATTACTTTAATGGGGTTGCGCTTTTTAGAGCTTTTATAGATGAAAAGCAAAGTGCCTGGCAGTGCAATATACCCAACAATTTCTTTCACTTACAAAATTTACTATAATAACACGCTATCCATGAAGGTTCATAAATTGATTCAAAATGCAATTATTTTTATGTTCGCCTGCCTTTTCCACAAGTTTCATTGGAAATTCAAATTTCCCGAGTTCTCGAGCTTGATTGCACTCATTTCAACGAAATTTGAATAATATTCGACTAGTACCTACCATTTACAAATGCACTCATTTTTTGAAATGATAAAATTTAAATGTTTGTTTTTGGTTCTGCTAAAATATGCCAAGATGAATAAATAGATAGTCTTTAAAAGGCTTTTTGAATAAATGAAAAGAAACAAATTTGTAAAAATTGAAAGGGGCTTGTAAACATTTCAAATGGTAAACAGCATATTTATGTTATGCCAATCCACGACTATAGATAAGTGGTAGGGGTGAAAGGAAACCACATATTTTCTGTACAGAAATTTGGAAATTTTCAATTAACAATTTCATAATATCGTTATAATAGATAAATGAGAAGTTTACTTGCACAAATGACTAAAGGAAAAGCTGATCCAGGAGAAAAAACTCAGAGAATAAAGAATTATGTAATCTATTAGAAAATATGATTTATGTGAGAGAATCAAAAAATTAAATCCGGGCAAAAAATTACGAAATATGGGATGCAGGCGAAAAGATAAGATTAACTTATCTTTTGTTTATTAAACTCTTTCCAAATTGATTTAGCTACAAATACCAACCGACGAAAGAAAAACCTTATCGATAACATTGAAGGGCACGCCTGACCAATCCATCAACCTTAATTTATATATTTGTGAATAGTAACTAAAGTCTAGTATGAAAAGCAAACCAAACCAATCTACCATATTTTATCCACCTATCGCTCAATAATACCCACTTATACTCATTCTCACATACTTTCATCACACCATCGTCGCGATCCTTTTCAGAATATAGAAAAGGGATATCTCTGACCATCGGAAAAATAGCCGGCAATCGTCTGATATAGGGTGGCAAAATGTATGAAATGTTTTGTGAAAACCTTCACAAATGTGCGGAAAAAGGGAAGAAATATCTGACCGATCACGTATCACTAATTTCACACAAACAAAAAAAAAAGTGTTGTCTATGTTCGGCACGAAACTCTGACATATAAATATTTTTCACATTTCATGGTTGCGGTTCTGTGGGAAACATTCCTTTTGTGACGTTAACCTATTCGGTCGGCTGTGTTATTCTCAATAGACTAAAACCTAAGGTTTGTTCACATATTAGCTTAACCCTTTCAGTACCTATTTTGTTCTATGGGGGTTAAAAATACTCTCTATACAAATTAATGATGTTTAAGCTATTAGTATTCATTTAAAACAAAAAAAAAAAAAAAAAAAAAAAAAAAAATTTTAATTTTTCTTAAATTACGCCCACTGTAGTCCAGCTTTTTACTCAAAAAATCAAAGTTGGGTCACAAATGCATTTGACCCTTTCAGTCACCACGTACACTATAGTGTGCACACTTTCTACCAAGTCAAGTTATGAGTTATGGCTTCTGAAAAGTGTCTACACTATAGTGTACGTGGTGACTGAAAGGGTTAAGATCTATAATAAGAATGAGTCAACTTAATAAAATATCTTGAAAAGATCGAAAAACCCAATTAAAAGTCTCCAAATTTAGTGCAATGCAAAGTGCTTACTCTTGTAGACGAAATTACCGACAAATTCCAGAAACTGAATAAGTATATGCTTCTGTACAACTTTTCTAATCAATAAAAAGAGCCCAAATCTTCAATAACTTTTTAATTAGGCTGAAAAGAGGGTTTTAGTAATATGTTTTTAATATAACGACATTAGGGAGCAAATTTTTAGTCGTTATATAAGGTTGCTTGTTAGAAGTTACCCATAAACAACATCACTGTGTTATTCCATCCCTTACAAAAAAATGTGAAAAAGCTTGAAAAATGGAGGAGGGTGAGGGGGAAAAGTTCGAAAAGGTCCAAAATACTTTTTCGGCTACAACCGGGACCTGAGAATGCCGTCGTTATAGCCGGTATGCCATTATTAACTGTTCCCAACACATGTACCAAAAAACTTATTTTTATCGCAAGTTTCACAATATTTTTACCTGCCGCTAAATCGGGCGAATTTTAAGAAATAAGAGCATACTAACTCTATTTAGTGTACTCTTTTTAAGTTTCGTGAATCCCGCACTTCAACTCCCCTAAAAAATAAACGCTAGTAAAACCTTACGTAAAAAAATCCACACTAAAAATCTTTACCCATGAATTATTTTTTTTTATTTTCTCGAAAATTCTCTGGGTTAACGTTGGAAGCTAGTGATGTTCAATGCCGGAATGAAGTTTTCCGTACATTCCTTACGCGTTATAGAATTATTAATAACATATAGAATCTATGAAAAGGTTGAACCATTTCCGAGAAAATTTAAAAAAAATACAAGCTAGATTACTTTAGATTTATTTAACGTTTGATTTTGGGCACTTTACTAAATGAGTATTTTTTTCCTTACTCGAGCATATGTTTTCATAGGGAAACGTTTTTTACGACTTTCTCGGAAACGGCTCACCGAACCGAAATCTACTTAATTAGAACTTTTATTTAGATTCAAGCTTAAAAAATCCTTGTATTATTTTGTTTACGACCAAAAAAAATGCACAATATTTTTGCTAATTAACAGAAACTGCTACAAACTCTGCTGTAAATGTGAATTGACCCTTAATGAAAACTCATAGAAGATGACGTTTTTCTATACACACCACATGAGATCGACTGGTTTTTCCTACTTACCAAAAGTTTTTTCTTCTCTTTCCCCATTTTCTTCTCTAGTACGAGTATAAGATTCCACATACTTAAGAATTCCAAGCACATGGTCAAAGGTGATTATTTGTGACCGTAAGCTCTCGCACCATTGCCATCGTTCATCGAAGTAATCCCAGAAGGGTTTCCTTCACGTAGGCGGATATTTACCTTTTGCACATCCACCGCAACCCTTAAATAAATTGCATATGAACCAGACTAAAAGAAAACCTAACACAAAATCGTATGAAAGAAATGAAAGGCTCGCCTCATTGTCCATAATCTCAAATGATATTCTGTGCTGTACCAAAGTTGATGTTTCTTTGGTCAACTTACACTTCATTTGTGTATTCCTTACGAAATGTGAGATTTTTGGTTTCCAACCCCAAAGCAGTCCTAACATATAACAATGAAAATAAGGTTGCTTAGATTGCCATTGCGAAAGTCCGATTTTCTCACATATGCACACAAATATATATGAAGCACATGATTGTCCTTTGCCATATTTTCGATCGTTTTTTTTTCTTTCGGTTATTGGGGAGATCTGGAATTATTTTTCGAACAAGTAGCTACAGTGAATGAATCAACCGCAGAGAAAAAAGAAAACTGCCCCAAGGGCTTTCAAGAGCCCACATTAACAAAATTCTAGAAAGATCCAAAATCCGTTTTTATGTTATGTTTGCCTTCATAATACGTTTCATGAGTCACCTCTGGATGGACTTTTAGCAAACTTTCATATAAGAAATTATGACCAGTGGTTGTGGTGAGGGTTGGGCGCGGAAAAAATGGGACTTACGGAAAGTTTTCTTCAATTGATTTGTTTGTGGCAATGGGACAACAACCAATTCTTGCACATCATACACCAACCAAAAAAGGGACGAAAACCCCTTTTTTGTAGATTTTACAAAGCCATCCTATGCTATGCCTTTTGTCTTTGAGCGTAGATATGGGGTAAATGAATTTCCGAATTTTCCCATCGACCATCAATTCAATTTGGGTCAATGAGTTTTGGTCTTTGGGAAAATGTCTCAGATTTGTAAATTATGAAAGGGTGACCAGTTATGGTGTCAGCCCCTAATAAATGTATTGCTATACATTTGGTCGAAATAAGTTTCTATACTATATCTGATCGCTTGTTTAATTTTCATTGTTGTTAGGCGACGACATCGAACAAATATCCAAAAAGGGTCGATCATGGTGACTATAATTATGGTGATGGGTCATCACGATAAAATAATTAACTTTGACATTAGAACTTTACCATTACGATTGGCTATTTTATATGAAATAGATATTTATAAAAAAACCACAATATTGTAAGTCAAATTTAAAGAAAGACGTGGAATGTTGACAGGGTTTTTTCTTAAAATACATTCAATATCTGGTGTAAAAACTATAAAATCAAGAGATTTTCACAAAAATTATAAGCCATTAAAAATGCCACCTTTGTATCTTCAAATAAGTAATAGATAATTAGATGTAAGTTATACGTAGAAAAAAATTAAGAAAATAGCAGAATACAAAGGTAAATAAATTAACAACAGAAACTGGGTTCTAGTCCATACATTTCCCATTTCAGAGAAACCTAGAACTTTACTGAAATCTTAAAGAGGTCGAAAATGCAAGTACAGTGTCGATATAGGATTTTTTTTGTGTATTTATATTTTGTAAACCCCCTTTTCAATATTGAAAAACGGTTCGTAAATGATTAAAGCCTTTAAATTACACACAAGATTTGGCGCGCAAAATCATCATATCATACTAATCATCATACTAATATATAAAAAAATAAAAAAAAAATTTGAAAAAAAGCTTTTATTAAAAAAGAATGCACTAAAAAGAAAAAAATAATATTCTGGACGCTGTGTATCACAAATATAAAAGCTTTTTAAAAGCGAGATAAATTTTTATTTTATTGTTTTATGCTTTATCTCGCTTTTTAAAAGCTTTTATATTTGTAATACACAGCGTCCAGAAAATTATTTTTTTCTTTTTAGTGCATTCTTTTTTAATAAAAGCTTTTTTTTAAAAATTTTTTTTTATTTTTTTTATTTTGTTCTTTTTAGTCTTCGAATATATATCCTTACATTTGACCCCAAAAACCCCCAGAATAGATTTTTTTCCGGAAAATTTGGAGAAAGGGATAATCACGTTATCCTTACAGGACATTCCGTTATCCTTACAGACTTTTTAATGGCAGATTCGGATTTAGCGACCTCAAAAACCCCCAGAATAGATTTTTTTCCGGAAAATTTGGAGAAAAGGATAATCACGTTATCCTTACAGGACCTTCCGTTATCCTTACAGACTTTTTAATGGCAGATTCGGATTTAGCGACCTCAAAAACCCCCAGAATAGATTTTTTTTCCGGAAAATTTGGAGAAAAGGATAATCACGTTATCCTTACAGGACCTTCCGTTATCCTTACTGACTTTTTAATGACAGATTCGGATTCAGCGACCCCAAAAACCCCCAGAATAGATTTTTTTCCGGAAAATTTGGAGAAAAGGATAATCACGTTATCCTTACAGGACCTTCCGTTATCCTTACAAGGACGAAGTAGTGAAAATATTGTATTGTCATCGGACTTATATAAGTGTGCAAAATTTCAAGTCAATCGGACAAGTGGAAGTGGGTCAAAATTTGATTGCAAGATTTGACCCCGACAAACAGACAGACAAGATAGCGAGCTAAATAAAAGCTTTTAAAAATGAGTTGGTGTCTGTCTGTCTGTTCCTCTTTCACGCAAAAACGGCTGAACCGATTGACTTGAAATTTGGCATGAGTGTCTGTGGTAGTTCTGGTTCCAACATAGGCATACGGAACAGTAACGCGAGGGGTTGGGGGAGTAAGGGGAGGGGGTAAAGTCATCTCGAAACTTAGTTTTCCTTCTATGTTACTGTTTCGCGGGGAAACTACTGAACCGATTGGACTGAAATAGATGAAAATTTGCCCAACATAGACCCATTAAAAAGTTTTTAAGTTCTTTCCGGTTTTCTTCGTATTCTAAAACTTAGACAAAAAACTTAACCCGGCAACGACGGGTATGCAAGCTAGTATTTTAATAAAATATTAACTGCAAGATTCCAGAAACTGTGATCATATTTTCCTCTCATGGTGTCAAGATATAAATGGGCGTAATAATTCCAAAAAAAAAACCATTAACGGTGAGAAATTAATTTTTTACATATCTAAATAATATGTACTTACACGGTTCGAATGGCATTTTCAGCTTCACGAATAATCCATTCTCTCATGCAAATAAACTGCTTTTACAACGAATGTAACTGTAGTTATTTTTATTTCGTCATAATCAGAATTTTATATTTGAACGTGATATCTAGTGAGCACTCCCGTTACATTTCTAGTATGTAGAAAACCAGTAGCTTTCATATGTATGTAGTTGTATTCTATGTTATTCTTTAGTAGGTATGCTTCATATCCAACTTAACTCCAAAAAATGTAAAAAAATATGTACTTGTGCGGGTAATATGAGACAAAAGTCATAATGACTATTTACATGGTACTCGTATCGATTTTTTAATGAACATAAGACAAAAAACACATAGTTTTCTTGCAGAGCATACTGTTCTAGTCGGCCTAGCTTTGCGTGATATTTCATTGAATGTATGCGTGCTAGCTAGATTTTTGTATGCTTGTATTTTTCACAGTAGACCGTATTCAAATATCAAATATAACCCATTATATTCTCGTTCTATTCATCGTTGTTTGGTTTTCTTTTTCATCACCCAGAATCGTGCTTTAGGGGTGGGGAAAGGGGACCTCCAGGAAGACTTTACCATTGAATATGTGTTATGGTGCGGTAAATTTCCCCATACCTTGTTGATATATTAGTAGTGATTATCCGAGTTCATTACTTTTGTCCTAAATCTGGTAGAAAAAAAAGAAGTAACTTCACTTCCATCTTCCGAAAATGAGTAGCGGCCATCTGGCTTACTCAAAGTGCATTCGTTGTTCGGAATTTATCATCATCCGTTAAATGTTTTCTTTTTTTTTCTCGTCGCTTCCCCATCTGCAAGTGCGTCTTCTTTTCATCCTTCCCAATTCCACTCCACATTCTGATTCGAAGTTTTCGCTCCACCGATATTTCGGAAAAAAACGTCATCATCATGAGGCAAGGATAAAAGCAGAAAAAAATAATAACAAATCCTCTCCACAGATTGAATCTACGAACAGTTGTAGCAACACCGAACCATAATTCACTTCGTATAATTGCATTCACCATTTGAAA
Organism: Chrysopilus asiliformis; assembly: GCA_964034945.1. Classification (NCBI taxonomy): domain Eukaryota; kingdom Metazoa; phylum Arthropoda; class Insecta; order Diptera; family Rhagionidae; genus Chrysopilus; species Chrysopilus asiliformis. The sequence goes on from OZ035961.1 coordinate 98,441,389, forward strand.
GCTACACTTGAGGTGACCCACTTTTTTTAAATCATAGAAATACAAGGGTGGGTATTTTTTTTATATAGAAATATGTAGTATTCTACCGTCGTACGTAGCATTGATATATTCTGGCTCACTGTTTCAGTCGTCCCGGTATCGTGTAGCCGCTGGATGCATAGTGGGTTCCTCTTCTTTTAAAAGGTGATGAATTCCGGATACTGCCAGTTTTCAAACAAACACCATCCAATGATGAATCTTGAATGCTTTGATTAAGCCATTTTTTCCCTTCTGCCAGCCATCTGATCTCTGGTTCTGTACATTTTTTCCATTTCCTTTTTTTCCCTCTCGGCATCGCAAAGCCAAATGCCAGCAAACAAAAAAAAATGTACGTATGAAAATTGACGGAAAGAAACTAAAAATAAAATAATAGTAAAAAGTTTAGCTTTGAAATGAGGCCACACTAGAGGCAATTTGAAAAGTCACCGTTGCAAAACATCAACGAAAAACGAAAAAAAACTAAAATTTCCCCATTCCATTACCCTCATTTCGTTTTTGTTACCCACACCGATAGAGGCCAAAAAAATACGCGAGTTTTCCGAACAAAATCGTACAAAAATTATTATCGGACCTCTCTTGAACTAGAAGTGCTACTAAAATGGCAAAATTCGGTCGACATTCATTTATAATCGAGGTAAACCACGAATTTAGGTTATGTGCGGCCATCTGGTGGAAATTTTCACAAACAGGAGTACCAAAAAGGGGTTCTACCCCAACTAAGGAATTTTACCGTTAATTTTAAATTGCGCAGGATTCGATTCGGCGCTCTGATTTGGTCCTTTTACAATTTCTCCTTTTTTACCTGGCATGCAGACAACCCATCCACCGCGACAGGTGGCCCAAATACATTCAAATATTGTTTTTAAAAAAACACCTTGTTTACAATACACCTTCGCTTAACTGAAAATTCACAACTAAAAGTGACAAACAGTCAGGCAGAAGTTTATGATAAATGCATGGGTCAATTTATCGGAAGGAATTCATCACAACAATAGTTTCCTTGACTATCCTTTTGGTTAATCATTTAGAAAATTTTGAGATTTCAACTTCCTGTGAGTTAGTATTTTTGTTTGAAACTTTGTGTAAATTTGTCGAGTTTTACAATTTATTAGCAACATGGATTACCTCATCAATTTTTTTTGCATGGGACACTGTTTTAGAGGAAACAGGGTTTGCTGTAATGTGATTACGGAACTAAACTCCATACAAAAGATAAGAAGAACTATAATTGCCAGGGCTAATCGTCAAATCGGACAGACAAAATTTTTATGAAATAAAAACCATTTGTATGGGTAAGGGGGGAAGAATTGGTCCGATTGGATTCTGATGTATGGAACCGTTATGTCAAATCATATTCTAAACACATTTTGCCTTTATAAATTTTTCAATACGACTCACCGTTTTCGAGATAATGGAAATTCATTTGTATGAGGGAGGGGGAATGAATGGTCCGATTTTGCTCGTTCAAGAACTTAGCCTTGCCATTTACAAAAAACACAACTATACAAAATTTCAATTCAAAACTCGATTCGACTATCGAAAATTTAGGGACATTTTTTGTGAGACCGCCAAATTTGAAAACCTTTTTACAAGGAAGAGTGATTTACGAGAAAGACCCAACCTGGTATGGCAAGAGGGCCTTGACTCGGACGCAAAAAGAAAGTAGATTCATTTTTTGCGCCAGGCCATGACTGGAAAGCCTGACGTCCAACCCTTGTTTAAAAAATTAGCGGTACAGGCAAATTTTTATATATTATTATTTGTCTTGTAAACGATTTTCCTCGCCGGTTTTTAAAATCTCCCAATTCTCCATTCCTCTAACAAACTACAGTAAAAATGTTTATTAAAATCAAGAAAATTACCACGTTTAAGAAAAACTCAACAGCATTTTCGAAAAAATATGGTATGGAATGCAAAATTTACATCACGCTACGGATTTACTTCCAAACTCTTGCTTGTTTTCTTTTACCCGCAAAAGATTTTGTTTAATTTTTTCTTTTTCTGGAAAACGAACACGTGATTAAGCCGTCAGTCGCAATTTTTATTTGCTTTGTGATTTCACGTATCGAGAGGAAAAAAATATCCTAGCAGAGCACTAAGGAACCAAGAGCTTTTATGGTGATGTGAAATCTGGAAAATTGTAGCCGGTGGAAGTTGTTTAAGGCGGCATAGCAACTAACCACGCTATTTTACGATTAACTAGTGCTTTTTACCTTCTGTTACTTTATTATATACTCCCACCCACCTCCCCAAAGGACTTTGAAAAATTCTTCTCATTGCTGTTATTTGAAGTTTAAAACAAACCTTTAAACTTGCGCGGGAAAATTTCGTGAAAAAATGTGATTATATTTCATAAACGACGAGGTAGCCACAAAATCTACCACTGCAACAGCCAACTATTTTTTATACTGGTGTGAGAGAGTCCTTTTCTGAAGAAATGCCCTGCCACCCTCTTTAGCCAGTTTTGAATAAAATACAGAGGAACGGTATGAAGTTGAGGGCAAATAATTTACTTAATGTTGGGTGAGAAGTGAGTTTTTCGTAAATAGGTTTGTGATAAGGACAAAAAAGTGTCCAACGGCAGTAAAGATAGTCAAATCAGGTCTTTCTCGTGATATAAGGAAATTCATTTTTTAGTAGAGGCTTTTTTGAAAGGATTCATTTTATGATTTACCTTTTTCTAAGGGTTATCTAAATTCACAGGATTCTCGCATCATTTTTATCAATGAATTTTTGTAGGGCGTTGACAATCTGCCTAATCGATTTTTGATTGAATTCTTTCACATGACTGAAAGTTAAAAGACGCAAAAAGCAAACTGCTCCAAAGGATTTTACCTAAAATAAGTTTCATTATAATAGGGAAAAAAATTAATTTTAAAGATCGGAAAATCGTAGAAAAAATTGCGATAAAAAATTACAAGACTTAAAAAATTTGAAAAAAAATTCCCTGTTCGTGATTTTAATGCGTTTATGAAGAGCAGTCAAAAACCGAGGTGTTGACTAACTGTAACGTTTAGCCATGACTTGAAATTTTGTTCACAAACCGAGGCATTCACGAACCGAGATTCCACCGAGTTTTCACTCTTTCCATACTCTAGTTATCAAATCGCTTCATATAATACTATGTCCGTTGAAATTTTTAAGTTATCTGTTGAAATTTTCAATTTATTTCGCCATTATCACGGAAAATCGATTAATATAAATTTAATTTTCATGGATCAAGGGCTTAAAAAAATTTAATAGAATAAGTTTTGTTAAAAAAACTGAAAACTAAGTTGATTTTTTCAACAAAATTTACGAAATAAGACAATTCGAAAATTTTAAACGGTTTTCTGACGACTACAATCCAGTTCTATATGGTCACTCTAAACGGAACCTAAACGGAAACTAATTCTGTCTATTGAATCCTCTAAAAACAACAACAAAAATCTTAGCTTGTGTCGTTTGCCACCATGAAAGTTTAAGACAGGAAAAAGCTCGTCTAGGTGAATTTCAAAACTATGAAGCTCATTTCAAGAGAATTTTTGCGTATCTTCGGATTAAACGCCTGAGGACTTTCCCATAATCATTTTAATTTTTTTTAAAGTATTATCTTAATGAGTTTTAAACTAACTAGACGCGATCTACACTGTCTATACCAATCGTCAAAGAGTTTTACACTAATATGAGGGGAGACCGGGGCCAAGGCGGAAAAATACAAATAAGGCAGGATTAATTAATTATTCATTGACGATAAATCATAGATATTTTTAGGTTATTACCACAATAGTAGGTAAATACTTACCAAAACAAAATAATTAATTAAATTCAATCTTTTATCATTATTAAGTAATTGAAAATGTTCAGTTGAAATTAAAATGTCAAGAAGAAACGTAATAAATTTAACGGTCTACCTATCGTTAATCGGATTCTATTATTTCATTAAAATATTTGGCCTGTGCTTTTTTTCGTTTAATAAAAAAACTTTAAAATTTACTTTAACGAAATTTCAATTGCTTTATGCAATAATAATACAAACTTACATTTCAATATTGTTCTTATGGAGATATTCGCTTATTTTATTCGAAATTGTTTCCACACCCCAACTTATGACGAGTGACAACTTAATGAAGAACGTTTTCAGCACAATTTTCATGTTCCATATGGTGATTGGTATGCCATCCATTTTTATCCTACAAGTAAAAAATAGAAAACAATTTGTAAATGTTTTAAACGATTTAGTGGATTTTTTAATCTCAAATTACGATAATAAATGGGATTTACTTTCACTTGAAATAAAAAGTTTCCTTCCATATCTAACGAAATATTTTTTACTTTTAATCATGCTAGTGAATGAGATATACGCGATTAATTTTAATTTCAACTCAATAGATGAGATAATAATATTATTTCACATTTATGCAGATACATTATTATCAAGTTTTATTATTGTTCACACAATGATTTATTTTCTGGGAATTGTTTTAATCGAAAAAGTCCTTAAGCTATTCCATAAAACGATTTCGGAAACGATGAACAACTTTGAGCAATTCCTTGCCACTCATACCAGAAATGGTAACAAAAAATACAATTTTCAAGTGGTTTGTGATTTTTCCGATCAATTCGATGTGCTTACAACATCTTACATCCAAATTAATAAAATTGCGAAAAAATTTCATTCGTTATATGAATGGAGTGTTTTAGTTTTACTATCCTTACTGTGTAATATTTTGGCTGGAAGTATTTATAACATAATTAAACAGATTATACTTTTTGAGGCACATGACATTCCTTTGGAGTTTCAGTATTTCATGCGAGGAATAATTTACGCGAGTTTAATGTTAATTAATATCACTTGTATCGCCCTACCAAATGGAATATTGGACACAACTTCTAATAGTGTTATTGATGCTGCTCGCCAGATTTCCGAATTTTATTCGCTAGATGAGGTGTTTAGTAAACAGGTAAGTGGATTGAGAAAAAAATTAATTAAATCACCACCGGTATTGTGATTGCCGAGTAAGAAAACTTTTTGCATTAGAAAACCGAATAAGTGAGTTTTCTCATCGTGAGTTTTCTCATCGTGCGAATTCTCATCGTGAGAATTCTACAGTGAAATTTCTCACCTCAAAATGTCAAAAAATTTGCTATCGATTTTGAACGTGGAAACAAATGTCGTATTCGATTGTCCTGGGCCCGTATTCTAGAACTCGTAAAAGCGATTCTTGAACTCGGAAACGAGCGATCTCTCTCAAAAGATAGTTTCATATTCATACTGACCTCACTCGGCAGGCTAACGTCACCGAGTATTTACTTGCAAGAAATCGCTCGTTTCCGAGTTCAAGAATCGCTTTTTGTACCACTCGGTAGAGATTTGACTCGGTACGAGTTCTAGAATAAGGCCCCTGTTCTTTTTGCTCGAAAATTTCTCGAAATCTCACGTATGAGTTTTTCCACCTTGTTTCAGATGGAAATAGCAATACCGCTGCAGAAGTATTCAGATTACCCCTCACTTTACCCTCCGACCACAAAAAAAAATATGAATTTAGTCCATAAATTATAGCCGTCCACAAAAAAACATGACTATACTTTTAGGTTTAATAGAAATCCCCCCCCCCCCTCTCCCCCACCCCTCGGTCCCACAAACCTCCCCCTTTCCATAAAAACGTGATGTGTTTTATAGAAAGAACTTTTTGGGAGAAACGAAAATTTCAATTCGTAGAAATATTATTAAAAATATACAAAAATTATATTACATGAAATTAAGTTAAAGAAGTTTAATTTTCTTACCATTTCAGGTAGAAATGACTTTTATTCGACTACTAAATGGACACATTAAATTGGAACTATGTGGACTCGTCACCATGGATACCGAATTTCTCTTATTCATTTATTCATCAATTTTATCGACAACAATTTTATTATATTCAATGCCATAGATTTTTCTGCGACAATTTATTATAGCATATTTAATCGACTCAAACCTTCCTCCCCCTAAATGTGTGAAAATCTATGAAAAAATAAAAAATTTACTATCAAAAAATCTTTATAAAATTGTGAGAAGAATATTGTATGAAAATTGTGTACCAACAGAGAAAAACTAAAAAAAATATCTTAAATAAAATTTGAAGGGAAAAATCTCCGATTTTTTTTTTTAAATATAAAACAATAAAATAATTTTAGCACGCCACTGGTAGAATGAGGATATTCAAAGATTTGTACTAAATTGTGTGTACTAAACTGAAATGTTTTAATAAAGAAATTCAAGAATTAATTATACAAGGTTTACAAGGCATTCCATAAATAAAATGATTATGCTTTTCTTAGAAGCCGTAGCAATAAATAAATTCACAAAAAATTGAAAAATCCGATCAATATCTCCATAAAAATTCTCATAAAAAAACACACTGGCAATACTTTTTTGTTTTTCAATTTTAGTACTAAAGTACTTCTACTGTCAAAAAGGTAATAGTAAATGTCATTGTTTTTTGAATTTCCTTCGCACCGGTTGGCTGTGTTTTTGTGTGCTCCAGAAAAAATAATTAATTTTACGCTTCAATGCAGTTGAATTCAAAACCGAGCCATGAACGAATCAGTCGAGAATTTTGTGACGCTGCAAAAGAAAAAACTTGCGGAGGAAAAACGACGCTTAAACTCAGCTCCACTCTCTCAACGAAGAAAATCTTCAGAGCCAGTTTTAATTAAATCGAAATCATTCAACGATAGAAACGAGATTATAGCAGTGGAAAACCAAAACAATTCAAAAATGGATTATTCGAAAGGAGTGAATATGGATTTTTCACCGGCTTGCACTGACCTAAATAACTGTCGGACCGTTGACCCCTTCCATTTATACGACGAAATTGTGAAAAAGTCTTCCAACCGCGAGGAAAATGTGGAAATCCTTTCAATGGGCGGCAACCAGCCGGTGGAATTGACGAAATATGAAAAGGAGGCGAAGAATGAGAGGAGGTCGTCACAAGAAAGTCGACACCGGAAACCACAGAAGGTCAGTAGTTGTAGTTCTATTCTCTGTTTTGCATTTTAATTGTTTGTAATTTCTTTGAACTTTGGAATTTCAAGATTTTTTTAGTCTAAAAAACTCGGTACATCAGCATCTGTAATTTTGTATCTTCAGCCGTTTTAGAGAAATCGTGGCGTAAATCTTTAAATTTGTTGCTTTTATACGAACGAAAATGTTTTTTGCGAATATCTCAAAAACGGTGCATCTTATCAAAAAAGTCTAAGAACAAAAGTTATTTAGGATATGATTCTACATAAAACTTCCATACATCAAAATCCGATTAAAATAAATTTTAAAAAATCTTATTGGAAAGTTTGACTTCAAAGTGGAATTTTGGTACAACTGCTCGAATTATGATACGAATATCACCATACGGGTTTTCAATAATTGCCAGATTGGCAATTATACCTTTTGTTATGTTTTTTAAATATTTTTTTACGCCTCCAACATGTCTCGATTTTGCACCCAAATGCGCGCATTCGTTTATTCTTGCATTTGGTATCGATAACTCATTTTCGTCAAAAGGTTGAGATGATCGGTATTTTTTTGCAACAAGATCATCAATTACTTTCAGTAAAAATATTTGTCTTCTACCAAAATTTAAAAAGTCTGACGGTTTTCGAGATTTTTTTAATAGAAATGTATTTTTTCTGCTTTTGTCTTCCAAGATCAGTGAATCTTGCTCACATCTTTTGACTAAAGCGACAAGTCAAGGGCTGTCCATAAACTACGTCACACTGATTTTAGACTTTTTGGATATTTCCCTTCCCGTCATCCAATTTTTCTCTATTTTTGTATAGATTGTATTACCGCCCGTGACACTGCTGTAAAGCTGCCTTAAAATATGCATCGTTTTTTATAATTTTTCGCTTTAAAAAACGATTAAAATATTCTAAAGTAAAAATATTTAACTATTTATTTAGAATCGCTTGTAGAAAGTATGAAATTCACTTATTTTTTTTTTCAAATATTCCTTCTACCAACTGCAAAATATGTAATTTCTTGTGCAAAAAATAAAACATTCGCCATTATAGTTTCAAATACTTTGCCCCACTAATCCAAATAGATCGTCATCACCTGAATTCCAACGGAGAAGGAAACAAATTCCTAATAGCGTTTAAGTGCCTTAACACCACATGATCAATTGCTATTCACTTCGTGCCCCTATACCTGCCATTTGAAAAGTCCTGATTCCAACCCCCTAGAAACTACAACTCCCCTTCATATTCAACATAAATTGTTCACGTCCAACTGCCTCGTGCCATAAAAATATTTTTATTATTTTTCGCAATAATAACAACAGAAAAATCACTTTTACTTCGAAAGTCAATCGTTTTTAGGCCCACCTCCTTTGTGTTGTGCCGTCACTTTTAATGGATACAATAATATAAATGGTAACAATTACTACTGTGAAGAATTCGCTAACTGATCGTAATCTGTTAAAGCTCAGCTACACGAAATAGTAACCTTCGCATGCAAAACTTAATAATCGAATCGATTTTTACCCTTATAGAGTTGTGTTGGATATTAAAATAAAATCCAGTGAAAGTTTCAGAATCATGTGATTGATATTGATAGGCTGAGTTCATTCCTTTTATGATTCGAAACTCATCGTTACTTTTAGGTAAGTAATCATTACTTTTTAATCGGTCCTTTTACTCGTTACTCGACCCTTCCCGCGTTGTTACTCGTAATCGTAATAATCATGTATTCGGTACATTCGCACAATTCCATTAGCATATTTTACCGCGAAATAGCTATTTTTACAAGAAATCGTTAGTTTGCTAGCAATTCGCGAAAATCTAATTTTTGAAAATATCTCAATAACGGTAAAATATTGCGAATAACGGTATAAGACAAAATTGTGGGAATCGCTATTCTCTTTAATTTGCCTCATACTTAAACTACCAAAAATCCATTAGTTTTCGAGATAGCTGCAAAAAAATGTTTTTTTTTTAAATAACGGTATATCTCGATAACGGTTTAAGATACGAAGTTCTAGTAAAAGACAAAAGTCTAGAAAACTCCATTGCCCGCATTTTTTTTTCAAATATCAGATTACCGAAAAATGCACGGTTTCGGAATAAATTGCGAAAAATGAAATTGTGATTTTTAAAATGCCGCAATTTTTGTTACTTTCGGTTATGCGATTTTCACAAAAAGTTGATAGGATCATCCCACGGCATACAGACAACCAAGGTATGCTGTAAACTTTTGATAGTCAGGTGTGACGTCATTTGTGCCGACTTTTTTAAATTAATTTTTATGTTTATTGATCACTATTTAATGCAATCAGTCTACTAATTTACAAATATCTTATTTAAATCGCACAAATTTAAAAAAAACCATCCAGAATACAAAATTCCTTCTGCACTTGACGAACTAATCGGCACAAGTGACGTAGCAACGAAATGTCAGATTTGAGTTTACAGCATACCTTGGTTGTCTGTATGCCGTGGGATCATCCCATTCTAGTACCAAACATGCTTGTGAAATGTCAAACTCTATAAGTTTTTGAGAAATCTTATACACAGACTGACAGACTGATAGACTAACAGACAGACAGACTGACAGACTGACAGACAGAAAGACATTTTTTAAATATGACTCCAATCGACTCAGGAGTGATCGGGAAATGTATTTTAGGCAAAATCAAGAGGTAGAAATTGTTCAAAAATATAAAACTCTATTGTTCTTCTTATAATAAAGTAAAAATTGGTGATAACGGGATGATTTTTGCACTTTTCCAAACGATGCAAATGGGTTAAGGAATATTGAGAAAGAAAAATTACGAAAAAATTCACAAGTGCAAATTTTTTTTTTATTTATCTATGCTGGATTAATTTTTTAAATCATATTAAGTAATACATGTGATTTTTCACTTAAGTACGTTTACTTAACACCACCCATCCATAATTCATTCACACAAAAATTCATGACAAACAAGAGAAATGACCTCTTTTATTAAAATTTATTGTCCTTAAACTAGTTACCCATCATTTTTGATTAACCGACATAAAGGTGGAATATTTGATATCATCAACATCCTACCCCGATCACCTCCAATCAGTCGCAAACAAAATAATGACACAGATAATAATCGAATAATCGAAAACCTTCTTATTTCATTTGACGATATTGTAACGCTTTACAATTAAAGAGGACACAAATTTGATTCCACGACGCCAATCTAGATCTAGAACACATGCGAACGATTTGGAATATGAGTAATGCTACATTTACACGAATGACAAATTTGTCATTTTTTTCTTGTCATTATGTTAATTCCCGTGTAAATGGAATAATTTTTGTAATTTTTTCTGTCAGAAAATGTCAATCTCTCATAAAAGAATGAACTTGTCCATTCTTTTATGCCAGATTGTCATTCGTACAAACGCAATATTAGTTATGACAAAAGTTGAATACTAAAGTTGTCATAACTAATATTGCGTTTGCACGAATGACAATCTGGCATAAAAGAATGGACAAGTTCATTCTTTTATGAGAGATTGACATTTTCTGACAGAAAAAATTACAAAAATTATGCCATTTACACGGGAATTAACATAATGACAAGAAAAAAATGACAAATTTGTCATTCGTGTAAATGTAGCATAACAAACAAGCATTCGTTCGACCATTCGTCCTTTCGTTCGTCGTACCACCTGGAATTTTTTTTTCTCTTAAATTCACGAAACAAACAAACGAACCGAATGTACACATTATTGAGTCAATTTGACTACCATCGTTCATAGTTTGTGTTCAGTCGACGAGCAACGTTAACGAGACTCAGGTGCCAACTCAATTTTTTCATATTTTAACATAATTTTCACCGAAATAGTGAATAGTTGTTGCTTTTTTTTATTTCAATTTGCCGCATTATAACGTGAAATAGGTTCGTTCAGTGGCCCTTTTGTTTCAAATCATTACAAGCTAAACAATTTTATTGTTTGAATTGTGTTGTGTTGTGATTTTTTTTTGTCTTGTTTCAAAGCCAAATAGAAACATGTAACGAAATAATTAATCAAATTTGAATTTTAAATTAGATTGATTTGCAAGAAATTCACTTCGACGTGTCCTTTCGCCAGAGGTTTTTATAAAATATGGATATTTTATCACATTTTCACAGTGCCATTACTTAAAACGCTATGCTAATAGATTTGTATTTCTCGGAAATCCTACTCGAAGCAATACTTTAATGCGTCTTTAGGGAGTTTTGCGTGATAACAAAGTTATTTCGTGGGTTGAGGATCTATTTTTATTGTAAGATTTGTATATTTTATGAGAACCACAACATGTCGGCCTACGTTTTTCTTGTTTTCTCAACTAAACTATCAAAATAATTATCAGTTTTGCTCCCGCTAATGAGAAGCTGTCGATGCATGGCTGATTTCAGGCATTTATTCAAATTGGTAATAACTCGTTAGAATTCTTTGTCTACGGATAGTCTTTGAAAATGCAAAAAATTTACCTTGCATTAAATTTGAACAAATTTGAATATGAATTTTGTATTTCAAAAAATTATGTTTTGACGAATTTTGCACTAAAAGTGCGTCTCGATTAGATAAAAATCTTTTCTCCGCAAATTTCCGGGGAAAACAAATTTTTGCAAAGGCCATAGAGGGATAAGGGAACAAAAAGTGCCCCCAGAGATAGAAGCTTGAAATTTTTTTCGTAAGTTGCCACCATTACAACAAACAATTTCCCAAAATTTCAGTCCAAAAAAACGAGTAGTTTTGGAGAAAAAAAATAAAATATGATTTTTTTGAAAAAATTCTAGCTCCGTAACGGGTTAACCGATTTTGATGAAACTTGTCGCAATTTTTTCGTTGAAAGTCATAGTTTTCAAAAAAAATTATAGCAAAAAAATTAAGTGTGAGGAACCGTTAGGAAAAAACACTTTTTGTTTTTAAAAAATTATAACGGTAACTTAACGGTTTTGCACCACTTTTATTTTTTTCTCAAAAACTCCTTAATCCCTTACCTACAAAACAAAAAAAATTACAGGGCAATCGGAGAGGTACTTCATATTCAAAAAGAATAAAATGTGAAAGATGAATCAATTTGTGAACTAAAAAGTTTAGGCGAAGAGGTAAAGGAGGGCGAAAAAGGCAGATACTTAAAACCCGACATTATATCTGTGCTTTTATGACCAAGTCACTTAAGTCGAAAATCGGCATTTTTCAGGAGAGCGATTTTAAGAGTAAAAAAAAATTCTGAAAAAAACTATAAGTATTTAACACATGTGAAGTATACCATTCGATAGCCAAATGGGAGCTTCGTATTTCATCCATAGACTGTATTTGCATATCTTGTTTAAAAAAAGCTACAAAGTTGCGCTACAAAGTTAAAAAAAAGTTGCGCTACAAAGGGTTAAGTAGAGTTTTGATGCACAATGGTTTTCGAAAAATATTTCAGGTATATATTAGTTATTTTGTACATAGTTAGCTTCTAAAAATAATTCTGGTAAAAAAACTTATGTCAAAAATTTCCCAAAAAAAACTGTAATTTTTCGTTTTGACTAAACCTCGGAAGTCGAAATTGTGGTTTTGACCAAATTAAGAATGCTTACAAGCTTACTCCTAAGTTTACATATGATGATTTCGAAAGGTTATTGAAACATAAAATCTTTTTCGCAAAACAACTTAAGTCGACATTATAACGTTTTGGTATTTCATTTTTTTGGTAAAAGCCTTTATGTTACATAAGCTTTTCGTGGATTTGAGTTAATCGTATTTCTTAATAAGTCAAAAGAACTTATTTTATGTTTTTAATAGTATCGCTTTTTTAAAACAAGATATGCAAATACAGTCTATGGATGAAATACGAAGCTCCCATTTGGCTATCGAATGGTATACTTCACATGTGTTAAATACTTATAGTTTTTTTCAGAATTTTTTTTTACTCTTAAAATCGCTCTCCTGAAAAATGCCGATTTTCGACTTAAGTGACTTGGTCATAAAAGCACAGATATAATGTCGGGTTTTAAGTATCTGCCTTTTTCGCCCTCCTTTACCTCTTCGCCTAAACTTTTTAGTTCACAAATTGATTCATCTTTCACATTTTATTCTTTTTGAATATGAAGTACCTCTCCGATTGCCCTGTAATTTTTTTTGTTTTGTAGGTAAGGGATTAAGGAGTTTTTGAGAAAAAAATAAAAGTGGTGCAAAACCGTTAAGTTACCGTTATAATTTTTTAAAAACAAAAAGTGTTTTTTCCTAACGGTTCCTCACACTTAATTTTTTTGCTATAATTTTTTTTGAAAACTATGACTTTCAACGAAAAAATTGCGACAAGTTTCATCAAAATCGGTTAACCCGTTACGGAGCTAGAATTTTTTCAAAAAAATCATATTTTATTTTTTTTCTCCAAAACTACTCGTTTTTTTGGACTGAAATTTTGGGAAATTGTTTGTTGTAATGGTGGCAACTTACGAAAAAAATTTCAAGCTTCTATCTCTGGGGGCACTTTTTGTTCCCTTATCCCTCTATGGCCTTTTGGTACCGGGCAGATTTTTTAGAACATTTCATTTAAATTTTTTTTATAAGACAACAACGTCGCGCTAATATGGCAAACAATTGCCTAACCCTTTTCCAACATCTTCAAATTTCCTCCAACACAAAAGTTCTTCAGAAAATGTCTTAATATTAAACACTTATCGAACTCTAAGTACATAAACGCACATAACGCATAACCGCAAGTACATAAATGCAATTTTTCTTAAACGCTTTTTTAGTTAATATTTCACTTCACTTTTTGGCCGCCATTTGCGCCCCCGGTAAAATGTTTGTCTTCAAAAATCTCCGCCACGATGTATTTATTGATATCTTAGATTTTGGCCCATGGCAAAAAAAAATCCTTGAAAATCGATATCCACTAGACATTTCAATGGCAGGGCATGGACGAAATCATAATTTATTTCTAGTTGAACCCGCGTTCGAGTTTGCTTCTTTTCTACGTCTTTTAGATGAGCTGCTTTCGAAATGGAGCAAAAATTCAAGTTAAGTGATTTTAAAAGAAGAACTTTTGTTTTTCCACATTGTTTTACTTGATTTATTTTGAAAGCAGCTCAAGTTAAAAAACAATGCAAATTTTTTCCCAAAAATACATCAAAATTGAAGGGGAATGATGAATTTAGATATTGTGATGGCGAAATTAAAAATCTAATATAAAAAAAATCCCCAAAAAACTTGACGCTTGGGAACCCCCTTTCAAACCTTTTTTTCTGTTTTTTTTTGCCCTGTTTCCGATTAATGTAAACCAGATCAAATTTCCTTTAACGGTTCAGGAGAAGGTTGGGAGGAGGTATAGACAGGAGGGAGAACCTTGGATTCGTTGCTGAAACCCCACTCCTTGATACTAAGCACCTCATCATAGGATTTGAAGCAAATCAGTGAAGTATTTCTCGAGTTATAAGCGAACAAACTAACAGCAACACAAAAAACCTGCTTTTATTACCTGAAATGCAACCAATTAAATACAATAACAATTTCAACACCTTTGATTACACAATGTAAGTTTATGAAAAATCAATAAAATATGTACAATGTCCCGTTCTTAATTGTTAATTAATTAACTTGTGTTGATCGTATAGTTAACAAAACGTGAGTTTAGTTTTTTGTTTCTCAAGTAACTTCAAGGCTACATGAGGATTTATTAACCAACAAACTCCAGTCTTAATCGCCTGGTAATCTAAAAAATCGATTTTGTCAAAAGGGGTTTTTTTTCCAACCACAAATATTGATTTGATTTAATAATTTTGAATCTTCAAGTTATGGAAATGTTATTCACACCTTTAAATACAGTCGAACCTACGTTCGTGAGGTTAATTCGTTCCCGATTAACATTCACAAACCGAGGTGTGTATCGAACGCGGAGGCAATGACATTGTGTCTGTTTTTTTCTATTGTGCGCTAAGCATACAATTGCTCAATAATGGTAAATGTTTTACGGCAACATTTCATCGTCATGTCACATCCTGACAAGCTAGCGATTCGGTAATTACACGAATGTCGAATTCGGAATCAGTTTGTTTTTATTGTTGTCAGATTCGACATGCGTTACACGATTTTAACGGAGAGTTCAAAGTTGAAAATTGTTTTGTATATCACATTTACAAGGTCCTTGACCAAAGAGTTTTTTTGTATCTATTGTTTTTATTTAACTTAATTTGTTTATTTATTTAGCGGCTCAATGGGATATTTTCATGTCATATATTGTTTGAAAAATTGTCCTTTTCATTTATTATATCGATTGTCTCTGTTTGCAAGGATTTATATTTGATTAACAATTTTAAACTATTGATTTTGCAACTGGGGAAAAAACATCGAAATAAGATATTTTTACCTTTCGTACATTTTTTTTTTTTTTTTTTTTTTTTTTGGAGTTTAAGTTGAGATGGCCGAGTTACTACTATATGGCCAAGAGTCCAGTGTGAATCTTCTCTCACTGCACATGAATGGTGCAGCGAGTAGGTTTTATCAAATTATTACACGTGCGCCATGAAAATGGCGACACCTTTCGTACATTTAAGAAAGGTATTAAAATCACTCCAAAAACCGGAATCATGACGGAGCCGACTCAGATCTATGATTCCGCAACATGTCGTTATGTGTGTGTGTTCGTGCGTATATATGCCCAACAAACCTTTGGAAGAACATTCTTTTGGAAAATCAAAATACAAATCCTTTAAACGCAACGATGAAAGTAAGCTATCGCTTTTTACTATGAAAAATTCTTAGGACTTATCGGTCATCTGGAACATTTGTTTCTCTCGAAACCATTGCAATTCAAGTACCGGATTGCTAAAGGTGAACTATTGAATACAAACAATATGGATTTGAAAAAATTGTTGATAGGAAGCATCAAGTTTCGATTCCGAGAATTCAATGTCGAACCATCATCAGACCAACACATTGAGAACGATGCGAACATGGAAGAAATTTTAAATTTCTCAATACAAGTCAACTACGAATCAACTTTTTCTTCGAATGTATATCTTTCAAACGAGCATCATACAAACTCAATTTTTAGTCAGCCGAAATCGTTATTTCTTAGCCAGCGATTCTTCCATATCCAAAGAATCTTCTACCAGTGAAACTTAACCAATTTTGACGTAACTTTTTGCATTCTAATCTTGTTATCGTCCCATGAAACTCTATGGAATTTTTGGAAATAGTTCACCATTTTTGAGATAATCGCAAAAACCTTTTCCGTTTGTGTGGGAGAGAGGGAAGTAGTGGTTGAATTTTGATGCTTTCGGAATTTCGTAGATTCATATTCTAAACACTTTTTGCCTAAACAAATTTTTCGAAAACTAATCGGTTCAGTAGTTTCCCCGCGAAAGAGTAACATAGGGTAAAAACTAAGTTTCGAAATCACTTTACCCCCTCCCCTTACTTCCCCACCCCTCGCACTACTTTTCCGTATGCCTATCTACTAATCCACACCTGCCATGAATGATGTCAGTGTCGGTGTCACGTCTGATGTTATGTCTAGTGAAGATTGAAATGTCAGCTGTCACGACATAAAAGTCTAACATTTTTTGCTGACATCTTTGCTAACATAAATGGGGACATAAATGGAATTTAAGATGGCGGATTCTAATTTTTCACGTGCAGAGTGGCTCCGTGTTATAAACGAATACTGTTTAAAAGTAATTTTTACAAAGAAATGATTTGAAAAATGCATCGTGGGGGCAGCAGGAGGCCGAATTTCATTTTAGTGCGGAGATTTTAAAGAAAAAAGTGAAATCACAGATCGTCATATTTACTACTCTGAGTTGTTTATTGCTCAACGCATTTCTGGAACTGAAATGTCATGCCAGAATCAGCAGCCCACCTACGTCACAACAGACTTTTCTAATGACATTTGTGCTAACATCTATGTCAGAGTTTCCGGCAGGTCTGGATGGCGTGTATGTTGGAACCAAAACTACTACAGACACTCATGCCAAAATTCAAGTCAATCGGTTCAGCCGTTTTTGCATGAAAGAGACAGACAGACAGACACCAACTCATTTTTATATATTAGTATGATATGAGGTTTGATTATGAATTACATAGCATCTAACCGTTAGGTGGATTAATCTGTGTTTTTACTCTGTATCTTAGGGTCAAGAAGGGTAAATATAAACCCCATGTAAACAGAAATATAATCTTTTATATCACAAAAGTTCTCCAATCGACCTCAACATACGGATTTGTAACATAAAAAATATTTATTGAACTTTGTCATTTGGTGGATTTTGTGTCCTTGTTTCATAATTAGACGAATTTTTCACCAAGAAATAACGGGTAGTTTAGTACTTAAATTTAACGTCCAGACTAGCAACATTGCTAATAGATAGGCATCGATTCTACTGATGAAAACCTGTTGCTTGCATGTTTGCGAGGTAAATAAGTCCTGTGGTCAACTGAAATTACAATGGGTAGCCATTTATTACCGTTCTGTCTACAATTATGTCTGCCTTTCTATTTTTGAAATACTGAACAACAGACTCTAGGCTTGTTAAATATTACTTGCCTGCATTTCAATATCATGTGATGGTTTATTATGCATTTTTTTAGTGCCCCAATTTGCCTATCGTTAGCTGAAAGCGTCAGAATAGGAATTTGGTCATCAGATGTTTTGCGTTTACTTTTTTCCAGGCCATTTGTGAAAGCACTTGACCTTTCCATTCGATATTCTTCTGGCCCTTAATTACACTCACTTGCGTGCTTTTTATTTTTTCCTCTATTTACCTTTTGTCGAGTGCTGCTTTTCTTTTGTGTGTTGTTTTTTCTTACTCGACTGCCCCAATTACACTATAAGTTTAATAGATTCGTACGTTGTGGGTGGTGTAATGACTCCTCTTCGTTTTTTCAATTTTCCATTTCCTTCTCCGTTTCGAGAAAAACAGCTGGACTTGACTTTTGCCACTCTCTGTCATTTTCATATTAGGCGAATAACTGTGTCACCAGAAATTATAATATTTACGAAAATTAGGTCGGTTGCAATTAAATACTTTAGTAATATCGATAATTATATTCCATATTGCGTGATATCAAAAATTTAGAACAGATTAAAAGTTAAAATCCAACTGAAAAGGGATCAAAGAAATTTTTTATCTATATTTTAGTAGTTTTTTCGATCATTATACTAAATTACGTTCACGTTATCCTATATTAAGTTCACACATAATGTAGATATTCAGTTATTTTTGTCTCATGAGTAAAATTCAACCCCATATGAAACTAAAATCGTTGGGTGAAGGTCGAAAAAGTCATAATATCAGCGAGAAAATTCATATTTAAAAGAAAAGAAATGAAAAGTTAAAGAGCTAATGCAGAAGAAAGTTTCTTTTTGGCAATAAAATCAAAAAAAGATCATTTTTACGATAGGCACGCAAATAAAAATGATTATTAGTGGTTATTTTATATTCATAATTACTTAATTATGATTTTTTTTATTTCGTCAATTAAAAGTTTAATGAGGTCAAAGAAGTTGCGCTTCCACGATGTATTAATTTTCTTTAATGCGGCTATTTTATTATTAGTTTTTTTAATTAGTGGCTTTACAATCAAATGATCGGGATAGTCGAAAGTGATTCCCTCAAGATCTTAAGCCCCGTTTACAGTTGCGATTTTTTCTTGAATTTCTCCTCAAATCTTATTCATTCCGCGAATTTTATTCATCTATCGCAGAGAAAAATATCTTAGCAAAAGTTATCAAAATTTGATTTACTCGGACGGTTTTTAAAAAAAAAAATCGAGTTCAGGCGTCTTTCAAGAGAAATTTCTGAATTTTGTGTCGTAGTAGAAACGGTTGCGCAACAAGAATAAAATTCGCGGAACAAAGTGTAAACGGCGCCTTAGACCGACTTGCCAGACTAAAATTTGCAAATAAAGCAAACCAAATCTTACTCGATAATCCGAATCAGGGTGAGCAATCAGTTATTCAGATTATCGAGATTCTACTATAATAAACAAAAATACACATAAAAGTTGTACAGAAACAGTGGCGCACGTAGTCCGACTTTTTTTTGATTTTTAATCAGTTTTTTTTACAAACTTTTCTCTTTTGTTTATTTCAGGATGAAATGGAGCAATGGGTGTCAGACACATTTTATTCATATTTTCCAAGTTTTAACCACATTGAAAAGAAACGCGAAAATTTGGCCCGTGATAGACAGCTGGATTATCAGAATTATTTGAAACAAGTAAGTGAAATGATAAAGTTTTCAGCCTGTAAACGAACAGTTTTTTATTTTCGTTCTGCACGAATCTACAGTTTTTACGGTTGGATAGACTCCCACCTCATTTACGATTTTAAATTAAATTTTATCTCAAACCTTGGAAAAAATTCTTGATCTTTACCTGTTTTGACGGTACCGCCCTTCTCTTTTTTATTTATGTTGCTCTTCTAATAAATGATTTAACCAAATTTTATATTTTTCCAGGCAGCCGAAGTGCCACAAAAGAATCGACGAAATCGCTTAAATAGCGAAGATGAAAACAGTAGCCGAGCTACGAAAACCAATGATAAGTCTGAAGTAGAGATCATAGTTACTAATCCCACTTACGTAGATAAAAATAAAGAATCCAACAACAACAATTTAGTTAGGCCGCCAAGCACAAAGCAGAGACTATTGCAGGATTTAAAACACACCGAATTATCAAATATTGTTAACACAAATGCCGTTCAAGAGAGAAATCGTTCAGTAGCTGAGGTAATTTCCCTAACATAAAGGGACTCTCCATCAAAAATACGTGACGTTAGTTTTTGCCTCGTAGGACCCCCGCCCTCTTCCTTTAACACGTCGT
Source organism: Chrysopilus asiliformis (assembly GCA_964034945.1). NCBI lineage: Eukaryota > Metazoa > Arthropoda > Insecta > Diptera > Rhagionidae > Chrysopilus > Chrysopilus asiliformis. The sequence goes on from OZ035961.1 coordinate 98,461,234, forward strand.
AACGTCAAGCCTTTTCGTGATTTTCTCATTAGTGCGACGGCAATATTTAGTCCCATACAAAAAATGTAACAAGGAGAAGAGGGAGATTCCGAAAGGCTAAAATTAGCGTGACGTATTTTAAAAATAGGTCTTAAAAACTGTTTCAAAAAACAATAAAACATTTTCAAAATGTGTTAAGTTCTCAATTCATTTGTTTTTTAGCTTGATGCACAAAAGAAAATGGAATACCAGAAGGAATTGATTCGACAAATCGAAGAGAAACGGCGGGAAATTGAAATTCTGAAGGAGAAAGAGAAACATGAGGAGGAAATTTTAACAAAGTGAGTTTTTTTTAAGTTCCTTGGAAGAAATTCAGATGAAGGAAATGGAAAATACGGATAATCATATTTTAGCCATAACTGTTACTCGCAGTTTTTTTTTGTATAATTTTTACACAAATTCTAAAACTTTTGAGACTGAAAATTAATTGATTTTTTTTTTTAATTTGTAGAAGACTGGAAGAACAACTAAAGACGATGCAACTTGAGCAGGAATTGGAGCGTGAAAAAGTAAAAACTGAAAAGGTATTAAAACATCCAAAAATTGTGATTAAAAAGAAAATTAATTAACAAAAACCGTCATTTTTAGACCCGTTTGGCCAATGAACAAAACCACATTCTGCGTGTAAACCTAATATCAAAATTAGAAAACGATCACAAACTTTACAATCCATACTCAGAACGGCAGACGCAATCGGAGAATGGTAAAGACAATAACAACAAAGTCTACAAATATTTCAGCAATTCAGCTCGCCATGATTACAACAAATATACGCGGAAAACATTCCTAGAACCCTACAATCTGGAATCATCAACTGAGATACCAAAAGACATTCCAACACGATCCACAATCTGCAAGCATTGCAGGCCAAACTATGACGACATTTTCTGTTCATTTTGCAAATCTAATCTAAGAACAAAGGAAAATCTCTGCGTGCGCTGTGGGAAAAATGTGTCAGAAGACGCTGACAAGAGTAATCCGCATGCCTGTGAAAGTTGCAAAGAGCAATACTTCATCTGTGGAGATTGCGAAAAACGAAACACACCGTGCATCTTCTGCAATCGTCGAAGAAATGTCTGTCACGATTGTTTGAAGAATCTCTGCATGCACTGCAATCGCCCGATGGATGGTAAAATATCATCGCGATCCATAGCGAGTCGTAGATCAGTTCCAACAGTAAATGCCGACTTCCATCAACCGAAAAAAGCGAATTCCGTGCGATCCTTTAGAGTCCTAGACAGTCCTTATCAGGACTCAGACGATGATGATTTCGAGCTGGAATTAGAAGATATTGGGCCGGAGTTCTATAAGAAAAAACGACTACCGTACTCAATGAATCTAGAGAAGAATTCCATTTTCCATCCAGATAGCAGATTCATCGAACCAAAAGTCGAATTGAACATCAAAAACGGTGAAGTGTTCGTTAATAAACTCCACGACACCAAATTCGATCTCGAAGCGATGAAACATAAAACGAACGATCGTTTATCTCGATATATGAAGAATTATGGAGACTTAACGAATCGAAAAGAACGTTTCAAGACGAAAGGCACCCAGACATCAGTCGAGACAACGACAGCGATTCCTGCCCAGGAATTACTCTCCATGCCGTTGCTCCGACAGACGCCACCAGTTAGAAGGCAGAGCAATGAGAATGAGAAACGTACCGATGAAGTCACTAGCCCCAATATGGCTGTTCTCTCGCATAAATGGGAGATTCCAGCTGTACAGAAATATACAATTACGTCTGGAACTCAGCCTGTGCTGACACAACTCGGTGCTATTCGACGGCAATTGCAGTTGGAGCAACTTGACTTAAACAAAGCAGTGGTCAAATGAATTCGAATTTCTCGCATTTTAAATCATTGTTGTTTTTTTTTGATTTTAATAATTGTTTATTTTCGCTGAAATGTAATATTTGTGATAGTTTTATTGCCTTATTTAGATAGATATTTGCTATTTAATATATTTACAAAAAAAATCATTGGAATTTTATTTGTTTCTTGCTATTTAGAAAAATCCTTCTCTAATTTTCAAATTGAAAACGATCCAGTCAGTACTTTCGAGCGAACTTTAGGATAAGAAAGTTTTGTGCTGTTCACAAAAGATTTTTTTTTAATTTTCTAACCAGCATTTTTTTCAAGTTTCTTTGCTCCCCTATTTCAAAGGTATGTTTTCCTATCTTCATTTTCTCTTAAGCAGTGTTTCCCAGCCAGAACTGGCCAGACTTTGAAAACCAAAAAAAAATTGAAAAAGTGGCTAGTGGTTGTAAGCAACAAATGTCTTAAATTTTTATTCATGAACTGACTTGAAATTTTTCTCACACGTAACTCCGATGACAATACAATATTTTCACTACTTTGTTATTATAAGAATAACGGAATATGCTACCAGGATATTACTCTTTTTTTTTTGGAAAAACATCTGTGGTGGATTCTTGGGACGATAAATCTGAGTCTGACGTTAAAAAGGACAACGGAAGGTCCTGTAGGAGTAACGAAATTATCCTTTTCCTCAAAATTTCCGGAAAAGATCTCCTCTGGTTGTTTTTGGGGTGGCTAAATACGATTCTGGAGTCAAAAACTCCGTAAAGATATCTTAAAGGTAAGAACAAACTAAAAATGTTAAAAAATTTCAAAAAAAAATGTACTAAAAAGAAAAAAAAATTTTGGGCAGTGTGTATCAGAAATAAAAGCAAGGTAAAAGCATAGAAAATAAAATAAATATTTATCTCGCTTTTATTTCTGATACACAACGCCCAAAAAATATTTTTTTTTCTTTTTACTATATTTTTTCAATAAAATCCTTTTTAAATAAGGTATTTTTTACATTTTTTTAAACAAAGTATGAATTATTACGGCCTTACATTCATTTGCTCTAAATTTACAAAAAGTTAACAGACAAGCCGTTATAGCACATAAATGTATTTTTTAACTTTATGTTGTTGACAGTGATTCAAATTACGCCTGTGGCGCATTTATTTCATTTTTGATTTCTTGTAATTGCGAGTTTTCGAAAAAAATCTCATGAAATTAAAAGATTTTTTCGTGCATAAGGGGTTGTCATAAAAATACGTCACACATTTTAGGGGCTAGTGGTTGGCTGACGACTGTACTATACTGTGACTGTACAATAGGTAGGATAAAATACGAAAAAGGTTGGTGAACGAAGACGGGGGTCCGAAAAGACTGAATAAGCGTGACGTTTTTTAGCAGCTTGCAACGAAAATTTGCTATCTGAAGCCTTAATTGCTTTACAATTGTTTATGGTATCCTTGAAGATAGTTTGAAACTGAACGGTGTTTTAATTTTTTAAATCCAATAAAAATATAGAGAGAGAACGACTTTCAACTTCTTCATTTCTACAAAATATTTTTTGTTAGCTTCTACTGTGCAGGTTTCCCTAAAAGGATTCAAAAGCTTTGTACGGCTTTGTAAGTTAAAGCTTTATTTGTCGACACTTACAGAAAAGCTGTTTTTTTAGAAAATAATTCAAATTTAATAATTCCAGTTATTTATAAATCTGTGTTAATTATTGCTTATACTAAGAAACAATGTAAAAAATTGTTTGGTAGATTCAATAATAAAAATAATATAGTGAAAGTGATCAAAATTGGTAAAGAAGCGTATGATTTGTGAAAAAATAATTATTTTCTATTTGGCCTTCTTTCTCTAGAAGTAATTTGTCCCAAAATTTTAGCTGAATTAGTACAGCTGTTTTCAAGCTAAGCCAGTAGGATTAATTTTTTACACAAAATCTTTGATCCTAATTAAAACCAAAAGTACTCTTGTGCCACTGTTTCCCATTTTTGAAGCATATTTGTGTCAAAGGTTTTTTTTTTATTTTTGAAGAAAATTCGCTCGAAATAATAAAGAATTCAAGCAGAAAATTAAGCAATAATTTCGCCCCAACCAAGGCCTCAAATCGTATTTAATATTTAAATAGAAAAACATTAAAAATTTACCAAAAATATAAATTTCGTAGACCATTTAATTTACGTTTGATTTCCCAACATTGAGAAGTCATGAAATTAAAAGCTCTTAAAATCAGACCATATAACAAATAAATTGGACTTACAACGGTAAAATTATTTACTAGATTTTTTTTAAATATTGGGAACAAAAAATATAATTTGAATTTGCTTGGTGCGAAGCCCGTGTGAAACCAGCATTTTAGTATACGGTAAAGAAAATACGGTACTTGAATTTGGCTTTCTGGCAGTACTTTTAATTCAAATGACATTTCCACACTATTTTTTTCAAATTTTCACCGTTTGCACTACACTTTTGACATATTTTAGCATGTCACGGCACAGTTTTTTGTTATCCCACTCTACTGTCAACATTGAACCCTCTCGCTCTGACGCGTGGGTAGCCACTCAGAAAGTCTTTTCTTGTGCGGAAAACTTGGAAAATTTGAGGCTGCTAAAACCGCAAAATTTTGTCTTTTCGCAAAAAAAACCTATTGCCTAAAATTATTAAGTTTTGCAAACCATTATTCAACCGGGTAAAAATCAGTTTTCACAAAAAGTTGCTTTCGTTTTCATTGCAGTTTGTGTGAAAAAATCGTCTGGGAACTGAATCTGTTCGAAAGTAGTCGCGAATTCGTTCGTGGATCTCCCTTTCTCATGGAAACCAATTTAGCAGAGCACCTGTGTTGAGAGTGTCCTTTCGAGTAGTGGAATTTTAGGTTATTGCCACCAGCCGCCCTTTCTGCGACCCCTCCTCCCTAAAGCAGCGCAAAGGATCAAAGGATTTTGCACAAAGAGGCTGAGAAGGAGCAACGAAAAACTCCCCCAGCGAATCGGTGCGCGTACGAAATTCCCCCAAAAAAGAAATGTTAATCTTAGCAAGAGTAAAGTGAAAAGAAAGAATAAAACGTCGTCGCTGAAAGTTGAGTGAAACCAATTCGAAAGAAACATAAAAAGACGCTTTTCATCGGTGGCCGGGTTGGGTTCGTAAAACAAGTGGTAAAGAAATTGTGCAACATCAGACAAGTGTTTAAAATTAATCTACCGAAAACTAGAGAAAATCATAATAATAGCTGGGGTCAAGTGATTGCCGACCGCTCTGAGGTCATGTAATAAAAAAACGCGACTTGAAGCAAAAGAAACGAAGTTAGAACGCCCGCAGATTAACAGTCGAGGTAAGTTCCACATCAAATTATTGTCCTACTTAATTGTCGCGTTAATAATTAATCTAGGATGTGGTAATGATTGAAAGGAAACAGATTTTTCTACCCGCAGGTATCGCAATTTATCTGCAAAGTGTAGAGTATTTCCGTTTGGCCGGATTCCAGCCGCTATAGTCATTTGTATCACTATGTGCATCCTTGCCTCGAGATCGTCCACAATTCGGGTCAAGAGGTCCAATTCTATGCAGTCTCCTTGAATTCCACCTTTAAAACACCCCAAAAAAATCTCTTTGTTAATTTTTGAAGGCGTTGAACGAATAACGAGATGCAGGGCGAAACGCCAATCACTCGACACGAAATTCATCCAATTTCCGACTTCCCTTTAGTTTCCGGATTTCCAGTTTCAATTCCCATCAATGTAACTCGTTTGATTTGTCTCTACTTAGTATTTTTTTTCCTATTTTATTAATAAATCTTCCAATTGAATTTAGAGCGAGGCATGGTTTCCAAGTATCAATTATGAGAGATTTTATTTTATTTCTTATTTATAATATTAAATGGTCGTCAATGACTTTCTAATAAAATCTCTGGTAGCAAAAATTCTTGATAAACTGTAGAGCAAATTAAAAGCACTTGTTGCTGTCTGGAGTCAACAAAGTGAGATTTCCAAGAATTTCTAAATGGTTTATAAAAACCGTTTTCAGGAATTTAATTAAATTCGAAGAAATTATTTTCAATTTTATTTTAATCCTATTAGAAATGGCATTTTCATGTAATTTGAAAACCAAAATAAAGTCAATTTTAGTACCCTTGGCGACGTTTTTGTTTTCAAGCACATTAAAAATTGAGAATTTCTCCTCATCATAGCATTTTTTGTGTTTTTCTCGAAAACTATCTAGTTTTTAGACCTCATCTCGATTAGACATAAATTTCACCTAGTTTTTGTGTCCTACCAAAAAAAAATGTCACGTGGAGACAGAGTTTTAAGACATTTTTGATGTCTTGGACAAAAATGTTCGGAGAAAATTTGTCATCTTAATGGCAGGCCATGAAAATAAGCGAAATTTATGTCTAATTAAAACCTAAATAATTTAAAAAAAATACGAGAAAAGTATGTATAATTTTCTAAGGAAGAAATTAAATTTTTCACTTGTTTTTTAGAGGCTGCAAAAAAGTACGTCCCACATTAGAGAGTGAGGAATTAAACAATAATACCGTCCGGTGCAATGCGTCCCCCACCACCATATTTGTCAAAGATTTGCATAAAACAGCTCTTTTAAACTGACTTCCTGACATACTTTAATCGCCCCCAAAATTTCGACTAGCTCAGACGACTATGCATATCAATTTTGAAGCTAATCGGAATTAGAGCTTCAGAAAAAAATATTTAAAAAATCCACAACATTTTTAAAAACTGCCATGTATTTTTTGGCTTCTCGGGCTTTAAAGTTAAAACATTGATTTTCAAACAAAAGATTGCAAATATTTTCACATGTTACGACCACAAAGTTAATACCTTTAAAGCTTTAAATTTTAATTATGCTTTCCTGATATGAAAAAAATCAACATTTTTTTTTCATTTATTATCTACAACTTAAAGCTTTATGACGAATTCTCGGAACAAATTAAAAAAATAAGAAGCTCTGCTAAATTATCGTCTTGTGTTGTTATCAACAATAACTTAGCATATAAAATTCTGATAAATTAAAAAAAGTCAAATATGTTAAACTTCTAGCAATTGATAAGGAATTTATTTTTTTTGTTATTAAAAAAACTTCTCAAGTATGAATAGACGTTCTAATATTTTTTTTTGTCGTTAATGATAAGAAAATGTGTTGCAAAATCTGAAACCGATTACGAGAATCACATTAAGCATTAAAATAATTGAATTCATTTTTTTTGAATTTGAAAATGAATCTGTTTCTTGATGTAATTTACACTGATTTGTTCAATAAAAGTTGTTTTGGTTACTTTTTCTCCTATTTGTATTTTTATGCTCTATATGTCGTCAAGGACTATATTAGATTTAGTATATCGTTTATATCGCATCGAACCAATCATCGGACACAAAAATGGACTACACAAGAGTGTTTGGGATGACAAAAATTTTGATTTTCGCATGTCCGTCCGTCTGTTTGTCCATCTGTCCATCCGTGAACACCATAACTTTTGAAAGGATTGAGCTAGAAACTTGATATTTGGTATGGTTGCGTTTCTCGTGAATGGCTAGGCTAAGTTCTTAAGAACGGGCAAAATTGAACTATTCCTTCCCCCTCCCCCATACTAAGGAACAGTTTTTTGCAATTTTGTCGAAAACGGTGAGTCATATTGAAAAATTTATGAAGGGGGAATGTGTTTAGAATATGATTTTACATAGCTTATCCATACCCACCCCCCCCACCCCCCCCCCCCCCCCGTTTTCCACAAAAATTGTTTTTTTTTCATAAACATTTTGACAATTTGCTCCTGGCAATTGTAGCTTATGTTTTTTAACTGAATAACGTTCTCGTGAGGAAAGTATTCGTAATTGTGACAATGAAATTTTTCCCATACTTTCACCACTTATGATTTTAGTACCAGCAAGACCGAGCCATGCTCGGCGATCTCACAATTCCTCGTATTATATTATAGGATATAATGAGCAAATATTGTATGGTAAAAAGTCCATCATGCAGGATGTTAATAAGTTGATGTGGTAAAATAACCATCATGCAGAATCAAAAATACGAAATTTCTTACCTATTCTCTGAGACCAGGTGTGTCCAACTTGATTCTTCGTCGGGACAAATTTCAAGTTTTTGACTATGTGGCGAACCGGAGCAAAGAATTAAATTACACAGTCAATCTGTCTGTCAGTCCGTCTGTCAGTCCGTCTGTAAGTCCGTCTGTCAGTTCGTCTGTCAGTTCGTCTGTCAGTCCATCTGTCAGTTCGTCTGTCAGTTCGTCTGTCAGTTCGTCTGTCAGTCCGTCTGTCAGTTCGTCTGCCAGCTCGTCTGTCAGTCCGTCTGTCAGTTCGTCTGTCAGTTTGTCTGTCAGTCCGTCTGTCAGTCCGTCTGTCAGTCCGTCTGTCAGTTCGTCTGTCAGTTCGCCTGTCAGCTCGTCTGTCAGTCCGTCTGTCAGTTCGCCTGTCAGTTTGTCTGTCAGTCCGTCTGTCAGTCCGTCTGTCAGTCCGTCTGTCAGTTCGTCTGTCAGTTCGCCTGTCAGCTCGTCTGTCAGTCCGTCTGTCAGTTCGCCTGTCAGCTCGTCTGTCAGTCCGTCTGTCAGTTCGTCTGTCAGTTCGTCTGTCAGTCAATCTGTCTGTCAGTCTGTCTGTCAGTCTCTCTGTCAGTCTGTCTGTCAGTCAATCTGTCTGTCAGTCTGTCTGTCAGTCAATCTGTCTGTCAGTCTGTCTGTCTGATACTCAGTAGTTAAACCAGGGGCCCTATCGCCGAATACGATACTAGTGGTTCGGATGGTAAATTTAATCTTGTTGTTGTTTATGATTCGAATCACTCGTATCATTTTAGCAAGCAATGGAAAAATACCCAATTTAGGCCTAATCAAGACCTGAAATTAAGACCTAAAATTATGTGCGGGGGCGGAGGGCAATTAATGTTTAACTGGGGTTCTGACAAACCTATAAGTCTGTAGAAAACTTGTTTTACTTTTCAATTGCAACATAAAAAGTCACCAAATACCACCTGTGTACCACCTGTGTGTGGTATTCTCACTTTAGCCCTCAACATGTGTCAAATATTGAGGGGTGACAACTGGTATACTAAAATTTATCAAAAAAAACCTTCAAAAATATTTCATAACACTTGTACTTGCAGTCAAACAAATGTTTCAATATTTTTAGCGACATTTCTGTAATATACTACAACAGTTTCTCCATTCATAATCGTTTAATTGAATTCCATCATTGGTTTCCATGAATATCGCGATTGTTGTTGGTGTCTCGTGCAATTGATAATTGAAATTCCAAGAAAAAATTACATAATTAGCGGCCCACAAAATAATCTTATGTTTCTGTGTAGTACTTTTGAGTGGTTTTTAGCAACGTTAAGTCAATTTTCTAACACTGCGGAAAGCGAGCGTAACTAAACTCCATTCTAAGGGTTATTAAAAAGCTAAACTAAACAATGCCGACTTTTCATTAAACTCACATCGTTGACACGCACGAAACTTTAGAAAAAATTACAGAATTCACTTGAAAATTACTGCTTGACAAAAAAAAAGGCAACTACAAAAAACGGCAAAATTAGAAGAACCTCCGACACAACCGACATTAATCAAGGCTTGTTGAAGCCGCACGGAGTCTAAGAGGGGCTCCAAAATCGCTTGGTTCGTCTATGAGTGAGTTTTCCCAACTTTTTGTTGGTCATCATGATGGCAATATATGTGAGGAGACATCACAGAAATTGAATAGAAACGTAGAACACAAAAGTTTTGGGTGATTGCCGGTAGAATAAAGTGTCGGTTCATATGGTGGCCTCTCGACGACGTCCACCATGCCATACCGGTCGTCGCATTTTAAAAATAGAAACGTTTTTAGTGTAAATTCAGATCGAACGTAGGGCTTCCTTTGTCGAATGGCAACCGGCAACAGTTTATTAACAAAAGAACTATATGAGGAAAATAATATTGGAAAATATTGGAAAAGTCCGTGTAAATCATTGGGTCTGACTTTCTGGCCTCGAGGACAGTAAATTACGGTGCCCGGACCCATATATATACGAATACTCGTACAGCTTTGAAAAACTAACTAAATCCAAAGTTGATTCAGTATCGAATGTAGAAGTATCCGAATCAGTTCTAAAAGTGAATCTTTAAAATCGTCTAATATACCGACATTCGATGGATTCAATCCATTATCGTAATTATCGGACGTGTGTTGTTCTTGCCGTCATCATAAGATTGGTGACTTTTTGTCAAACATCTATAAAATCGCGTGCCGATTGTTTCATTTCGTGTGTGTATCTCCTCTGATGGTGAACTAATCCCACACCGTGAAATCGTCTTTTATTGCCATTTCCCATATTTGCAACAAAAAAAAGAGGAAAAAACCCCCCGTCTAGCTCAACCCACTCGACGTAAATATTGTGGATAATCACACAAGATTGACGATCTTACGTTCTCGTAAAACTTTTTGGTTGCTTCTTTTCGCTTCCGTGCAAACAGAAAAACCACCAAAAGTGTGTCACTATGTTCTCATCACGGAGGTAAGTCTGATCACTGAACATTCGCCGTATTGGAGATGTGGGCCAAGCACTAAAATTAAATCTTAATTTTTTCCAACGATGGTTTCGCTTTTACTTGGGTTTTAATTCAAACTAATGGTGCAGCCTGATTCGTCTCGAAATTATGCTAATTTTTGGCAGTCACTTTGTGTAATTTTTGTTAAAATTTTCGTCATTGAATCCATAAAACTTTACATTCAACAAAATTCTGCTTTCAAGTGCTTTTATTTCTTTCTTGTGCCAATACTCCTTAATTGTATGACTTTGGATATCAAATTGCTTAACCCTCTAACCGGAATATTTCCGAAAAAAATTCAACAAAATATGACTTTCAACTTGCGACAGACCGTAACCAAGACAACGTACAGGGCTAAATTTTTTCCAGCATGTAAAGCGATAACTTACAAAAGTCAGTGTAACACGTTCCGGCGATTAAAATTGTTACCCGTTATAAACAAGCGAATTCCCTGAAGCCCGCCCTTTGGCGGGCATTCCGGCTAGAGGGTTAAGGACTTATGGCTATCTGCACATAGAGAAAAGATAGTGAATTTAACTATATTATAATGGGTAATCGTGACTATTACTAAAATAGTTAATTTCAATTACAAAGATAGTCAAATCGACAATTTTTATATAATATTTAATTACTTAGTCGTAAAATTTACTATTTTGTAGTTAAATTGACTATTTTTTTCAATTGAAATTTACTATTTTAATGATAATTCCGATTTCCTATTACAAAGTAGTTAGATTTACTTTTTTTTCTTTGTGTGTGCAAGGCATGAAAAACGTGTTTTTTAGTTATTTACATATCTATATATATAAAAATGGATGTTTGTTTATTTGTTGGTCTGTTGGCTTGTTTGAGATTACAAAACTCAAAAACTACTGGACCGATTTTTACGCAGGATTTTGCAAAATGATCTGCGTTGCATCAGTTTTTTTTTGCACAAAATAACATTTTTTCTCAAAAGTTTTTAAGTTATTTATGGTTTTTTGGTATTCTAAAATTTATACAAAAAACTTTAAGCTGGCAACGAAGGGTCTGCTAGTTTTCTATATAAAAGTTGATACGGTTCTTTTTGTATTTTATTAAGTACATATTTAACTATAGCGTGGTCTTATTTTTATGTAAAAAAATACAGTCTTAGTCCCAGTTTTTGTAAGCGTACGAACGGAATAAAAAGGTCCATTCGTACGCCTACAAAGTTTTTATCAATAATCAAACCCTGAGATAGTCAAAGCTGATGCTGGTTCCACACTCTCCCTAATTTGGCAACTGTCTTATAATATAGAAAATATACAAATAGAGAGCCTATAATATAGAAAGTGGACAATGGGACGTGTAAAAATAATCAAAAGAAAGGCGTAAGTGTTAATAAAGTTGCAGACGAACTGAGCCTCATCATAAATCACATCAATAAAAGAACCAGTAAAAATTTCTTGAAATCAAAATCAATAAAAGAGACAAAAATACTGACATTTGATCCGAGTGCGAATTTATTAAAAAAATATTGTTGACTTTTTATATCGCTACAATTTAAAAGAAACAGAAGCTGTTCAAATATTTGTCACTCAATCTGAATTAAATAAATATTTTCCAGCAATTATATCGTCATTCCAAAATAGTGTTAATTAATTCCACTCTGGCTGGCATTGAGAATTTATCGTGCAAAATTTATTCAAATTGTAAATGAATTAAACTGTTCTGTTTACATTTCGCGTAAGTGATCTGGCATTCTGCCTGCGGTTATTCAGAGGTTTCCACTTTTTTTTTCATCACCGATTTGGCGACATTCGGAAATTCAATCGGCTATTTAATTTTTTTTCTCATTGAATTATAGATAATTTTATTTTTATGGAAAAACTTTCAGTATTTTAACGGTTTTTATGCATATTGGGTGAATTTCTGGCGTTAAAATTAATCGCCGCATATAAAAAGGTAAAAAAAAAATTGGGAACAATATTTGGAAAGAAACCTTATAATTATTTGAATATGTTGTGTACATAAAATATGTGTGTTTAATGTCAATTAACTCATAAAAAGTTGTTCCAAGAAGAGTCATGAGAATTTTATTACGAGTAATCCAATTGCTTAGTGCATACAAAATTATGGCGTATTTTTTATAGTTTAGAAACTGGTTTCAACTGGGATATCATGAAACTGTGACAGCCGGTTTCACAGTGCGAGCTTAAGCTTCGAATTTGGTTTAAGCTTTCGCTTAACTGTTTTTACTGTTTCACAGTGCTGGTTTAGTCCTTAAACTGAGTTTAAATTTCCGTTTATTTAAGCCACCAAACTTGAGCGCTTAAGCTAAAGCTTAGCATGCTTATCGTCCAGTGAAATATTATTATTATTGGTTTTTAAATTGAGTTTTTAATAATGGATAGTGATTTTGAAGATTTATTTGATGAAAGTGATGAAGAATGTTACTATCTGGTTGTTCACTCTCGAAAAAATTCAGGGACGAATTAACTCCGCCTCAAAACATAGCTAAAAGTAAGCACCTCGCAGTGTTATTCAGAAAAAATGTAACACCGTAGCCCGGAGTTATTTTTACATTTTTATTTTACGGAGCTAAATATTCATTTTAACACCGTTTTGACATCAATTTTGAATTAACTCCGAAAAGGAGTCAAAAATTCACTCCAACTCCTTTTGGGAGTTATTTTCATTGTAAAGGGTGTTCACGTTTAGAAGAGGCTTGCCAATTGGTTTCAACAGCCTATTGGGAAGGCAAATTGTTTACAATTCGAGAGGTCCCATGTTCGAGTCCCGGCAGAGACATGCAAGAAAAGTTGTTAACAGTCAATATTAACTTTGAAAACACGAAAAAAACTCAAAACATCTCAAATCCTTGCAAAAAAAGAGAATTTGCGAGGTGAAATTTATTTGTTTTTTTCTGGGCCAGCTAATAAGTTGGTTTAAAGGTCGATCCAGACTACACGATGTATGGGGTACGAGATACGAGGTTTTTGGTTTCCTCGTACATGGAACTGCATCCACACTGCACAGGGTTTTGCTCATTCGTGTACGCGGTTACCACGTACGAGGATAATCAAACAGCTTCTGATTTTACTCACTAGGTGAAACCATGTGCAAATTTCCCATCCAAACACTCGATGTTAGGGGTACGTGCCAACCTCGTACCCCGTACATCGTGTAGTCTGGATCGAGCTTAACACCGGAAAATTGTTAAAAATTAACACCCATAGGGAATTTTTGTGAACTCCGTAGCCCGGAGTTCGATTTTCTCCGATAGGTGATGGACTCCCTCAAACTCCGTTTCGGTGCGTAATGACTCCATTTTTTCGAGTGTTCGTGTGCTGCAAATTTAGCTTGAAAGAGGTTTTTACCTTTTTCATTGAATTATTTAATTTTTTTTTAAGTTTAAAAATTTTTATTATAATATTAATATTGTGAATTTTTATTAGTAAAGTTAATAGAAAGTAATTTATTTTTCTATCTTATGTTTTCAAACCATATGCTTATTCAAGCTCATTAACATTTATACGGACATCATATCCTTCAATACCGCAGTTTTTTTTTCAAAAAATTTTACGGAGTTAAATATTGTTTACTATGATTACAGAAATACACAGTGGCCTATTAAATTCACTGAACTGAGTTTTGTTAATCGACACACAAAATTTAACTGTGAAACAGCACTTGTGTGAGCGAAAGCTTTAAGCTACCAGGATAAGTTTAACAAAGCCGAAGCTTAAGCTCCCACTGTGAAACCGGCTGTGAGCATTTTAGTCAATCAGTTAAAGAAAGTGCCTGAGCTGACCCGAGAGATGTTAATTTTTTCAACGCCTGATTTGACAGATTTGTACTGCCACCAATAAATATTTAAAATGGATATTAACTGATCTAGCTTGCATACCCGTCATACCCGGGCTAAAGTCTTTTCGCATCAGTTTTTTTTTTGCACAAAATAACAAAAACAGAAAAAAATTAAAAACTTTTGAAAGAAAACCTTGTGTTTTCAAGACTTCCATTTCGAAATTTGAAACCCAACGACAAAATCGTGATCTGCGACTCCGAAAACCCCCGTGACATTTTTCGGCATTCTAATTGCCAGAATTTGTGCTAAAATGGATGTTTTAAGAAATCAAAGCCCCGTTTACTGCCAGAGAAGTGAGATTTCGAAAAATTCCATCTTTGTGAACGCCCGCGTCATGAAGAAAACTGGTAAGAAACTAAAGTAATTTCTAGCTCTAGGGATTTAGGCTGGCCGAGTCAGTCAGGATGAGTCAGTCAGTCAAGTCAAGATTTTTTTATATAACTAAAATAAGGTCCCGTCCTGCCCCATGATTGTTTTTATGAAAATTTTAGACAGTTAAACTTGCGTTTAAAAAAACAACACCAAAAAAACCAACTTTGATTTGTTACCTCTAAATATCGTATCTATGGGAAATTTTCTCGCAGGCAAATGGTGGGCTCAATCTTTGTGGGCGAAAACTTTGCTTAGGGAACGATCTAGCCAATGGCGAAAATCTCGTGAAAATTTCTCTAACGGTTCCGAAAATGGTGGAAGAGGGGTTCACGGGCAAGGGGTGGTATGAATATTAAACTTACCTTGGGAGGTACGAGAGGGGCTCAGAGAAGTAGAAGAGATGCTCAGAGTCACGGGGTGGGGTGAATATTCAACTTCAGGAGACGTTTTACCCAAGGCCGAAAACTGCGTCAAAATTGCTCTAACGGTTCAAAAAATATCAGGAGAAGGATTTTTGACCTTGACTAAGTTTTGCAAACACAAAAGCACTGACATGTACTTAAATAAAATTTAAACTTCATTTTCCAGCTTAATGAAAATCCATTTAAAAACAATTCGACCTTCATTATTGGAAACAAGTAATTTGAGAACTTTATAAAGGTGTTAAATTGACACAAACTGTGGGGAAAGCAACTGAACTAGACATTGTGACTTCTAATTAAAATATCTTTAACCGTATTCTCTATGTATGTAAATGGAACACAAAAGAAAATCTAAAATGAAATAAATGTAAAGAATAGCATGTTTGCTGGCGTTCTATTAGTGATATCTGATGGGAAATCGATTTTTGCTAATCGAGAGAAAAAACAATCTTATATGAACAGCACATGACTTTTTTATAAAAAAAAAAAAAATCTACGTTCCTGTGCAATTTACACTATAAATCGACGAAAAAAATGTTAATTTATATAAAAATATGAATTTTCATTCATATCTCGATATCGGTAGAAGATATCGATTACGGCAAAAGGCAGAACTGTAGAGAAAAATCTTGTTTTTCATACTCACATTTATCTAATAATGCTAAAATCAACTCAGATGTGCCCGGGAATTGCTTTAGACACAATTAAGAGCTTGAAAGTTTTCATTAATACAATACTTTATTATACTACGTATAAGAAAGCAACAAAGTCAATGTGCATGAAGACAGAGACTTTAATTTCACTGTCGCCGTAAATTCCAATTATCCATTGATTTGACTTTTTTATGAACTAAATCCCTTGGACAATGTCATCAAAACAAAATAGAAAAGCATTGTGGAATAAAGAAAAACATTTAGAAGGAAAAATGTCTGGCAAAAAGTTGGAATAAGTTTCGTATAACACCTGAACTTGCATTTAAAACCACACTATCGTGATAAATTGAGGTGAAGTACGAAGTAGGATTAACCAAACTATTTATTCGAGGCAACAAAAAAACTACTTGAAATGCATTAAGGTTCAACCGTAAGGGATGAAATACCATTTGTACAATTCTCAAACTCGATCGAGATTATGCAATTTTTTTGCAATTTCAACACTCATTTAGACACCCATCAGCAACCCGGTATCCTTGCAATTTATTTGTTCGAAGTGGGACAATCGACCAGTTTAGAATGGATATATCTAAAATATCGATTTGCTATTTACATTTGCTAACAACTAATATCATTTAACACCATCGTATCGCCTGAAGCCAACAGGTTCAATTAACATTTATCAGAAATAAATTATCTTTTATTATTCACATTTCCAAAAATTATGGCCATTAGCACCCAGTTTTAGAGATTTATAATTATAACAGACAAGTCGTGTGGATATTTCTTCTAGCGACTATAAATTGTTACTAATTTTGAAAATAAATGGTATTATATTTGATTTAAATTCGATTGTGTTTAAATTATTAAAATTTATCTGATACGTACTACTGAAATGGGTTTTAAGTTTCGATACGTGACCACGAAAAGTAAAATTAATTACATTGCCCAACAGCCATTTTGTTGCGAAAGATTTTTTCCAATCTTTTTAAAATAATTTGACGTCACTGAATCCGAATCTGCAAGTGGTTTGGCTAGATTGGCTCTAGTTTTGTAGATTGACTGTAATTCATCATAGTAGATTGACGGTTGTCCATCATAAGTTTAGTGTGTGTAAACGGCGCCATACATAACCTTTGAGCACATCTTTCAAATCTTATTTGTGTAGCAAACACAATTGTTTAATATTTTTTAATTGTTTTATCGTGTTACCTTTTCAATTTATTTGTCATTCAATTTCCATAAAGTATTTTCATTATTATTAGTTCGTCTGATATTCCTAATTGATTATTTATTCTATTACACATTAAATAAATATTATAATTTTAAAACATAAGAAAAACTACAATTGCCAGAAGCATTCGTCAAATACTCTACATAAGGGCAGACAAAATTTTGATGAAAAAAAATCCATTTGTATGAGATAGGGGAGAAGAATTTATTCGATTGGATTTTGATGTATGGAATGGTTATGTAAAATCATATTTTAAACACATTTTGTCTATATAAATTTTTTAATACCACTTACCGTCTTTGAAAACATAGGAAAGTGTCCCATTTTTAGGGGGGAGGGGGGTAGGAGCGGTCTAACTGGATTTTGATGTATGGATGAGTTATGTAAAATCATATTCTAAACACATTTTATCTTATAAACGTTTCACCGTTTTCGAGAAAACTGCTAGCTTATCCTTTCGAAAGTTATGGTGTTCTCGGACAGACGGAAAGACAAACAGAAGAACAAACCGACGGACGAACAGACAGACACACAGACGAGCAGACAAACAGACGAGCAGACAGACGGACAAACAGACAAACGTACAGACAGACAGACAGGCGAACGGACAGTAAGACAGACAGACAGGCGAACGGACAGTAAGACAGACAGACAGGCGAACGGACAGTAAGACAGACGGACATTCGAAAATCAAAATCTTTTGTTATACTAGACCAGTGGTTCCCAAAGTGGTCCCTACGGACCCCCAGGGGTCCCCGGGATCATTCAGGGGGTCCGTGGAAAATTAAAATTGATTTGGGGGTCCCTGAACAACGTCAGGGGGTCCGCGCAAGGTTTAATATGAAATAAAAAAATGGTGACACATTTTTATTAATATGGAAGTTAAAATAAATAACAATGAATAAATTATTAGCGATTTTTACGTCCTAATTAAAATATTGCAAAACATCGAGGTATCGTTGAAAAATATCGAGTTTTAACCTCGATGTTGAACAGGCCGATATATCGAGGTATCGATGTTGTTATCCACGATGTTAGAACATTACTCTTCATAAAATTAGTAGAGAAACTAGTTTTAGGACTAGAGGGATTAGTTTTTAGATAGATTTAATATAGCCACTCTACTTAAAGATTTGTTAAAATTTTCTTTGGTATCAATTTTCGGTTTCATCTTTCTACAAGATTTCGCAAAAAATACCAGAGCTAGACATGAAATTTTACAGAGAAGTTTGGTCCTGATGTGGAAATCCGTTAACCGGAAGTAACCAAAACGGCGGCTTTTTAAAAACTATGTGGTTTTTTGCGATTTATTCCGAAACTAACCATTTTCCAGTAGTCTTATGTATTACAAAACTTGCAGACAATAAAATTTGCTACATTTATGTCTTTTACTAGAACTCCGTTATAAAGATATGCCGGTATTTCAAAAAAAATTTTTTTTTGCGAATATCTCGAAAACTAATGGGTTTTTGGTGGTTCAACGTATAAGAAGAATTAAAACAGTGTTAATTCTACCTGAGTGCACTCCACCCACAGTAGAGCATCCGCCAGGTGGCTAAATTATTTATTAAATTCAACTTTTTCAAAACATCGGAAAAACGATGTTTTCAGGACGATGTTTTTTGACATCGATGTCGCCTTAAAAAAACATCGATTTTCGATATATCGAGGTTTTATGAACGATGTTGCATCCCTATTCGAGATCTGGCGTGAACGCTTCGAGAATGTTTGAGATCTGCACACGAGAACGTTCGAGACCTCGGCCGAACATACAGGAACGTTGGCAAACGAGCCGCGAATATAAAAGGCCGCGTCTTCGGCGGAGATTCAATAAATACTTCTTCAACAAAATGTTTTATTTATATTTTATTTTTACATCATCATTTACCATTCAAGACATTAAAGTTAAATTTGTAATTTTTCTATTATGCATTTATGTAGTTTTTCACCCAGGGTCCGTGGGCAAGTTTTGACTATGAAAAGGGGTCCGTGGGCAAGTTTTGACTATGAAAAGGGGTCCGTGGGCCAAAAGAGTTTGGGAACCACTGTACTAGACGATTGCTTCGATCCATTACAGATGCTATACTAAATCTAATATATTTCTTTATTATACTGATATAGAGTATAATGATGTGTACTTTCTAACAAACATTTTATAATATTTTAGTCATGATCAAAAATTCCGGAAAACTTCTATTACAGTGGTATAGAAATAGTCGATTGAATCAGCAAAAATTTATGACTTTATAATGAGCTTCGGTGCCCATGAAAATATTTTTATTGCACGCCAAATTTAACATTGTAAGCTCAAATTTGAACTCAAAATGAATATTTTTTTTGTGACTTCCATCCACCCAATAAATATTTGATCATGCTATCAAAATCAATATGCACAAAGAAAAATAAAACAATTTTTCTATTAATTTCACATACCTAGTGAACCAAAAAACAAAATTCAATCGGAAATATTGTAATTAAAAATTGCAATTAAATTTCGCAGCAATTAAAAAAAAACCATCCCACCAAATTTGCGTACAATATTTTTTGTTTGATTTTTATTTTCATTATATCTACAGAAATTATCACAAACAGCAAAGTTAATTATCGCTAAATGATATCAAATGAAGTAACAATGACTGTTAATTTAAATATCATAAACGTAAATGCGAATATCGTCGCAGCAACTCCATTCGACTGGATTTAAACTTCTTATGGGATTTTCTAGGACTTTTCGCTTTATAGGAATTGTTAGGTGGGATGATAAGATGTTGTTTGATGTTGTGCAGATACTCGTATATATTGCATGCCTCACGTTCACAAGGAGATGGTGAATCCTTACAGTCATCTTCGCTACTACCACCCACAACAAGATTCAGGCGACGACGGATGGCACCGTCAAACATAACCTTCCATTGTTTCACAATCGACATAATAATCGTCTTCATCTTGGCTTGCTTTCAGACATATCCACTTGACTCGAGTTTGAGTGCCGCCTCATATGTTGGCAGACCTGTTTTATCAATTATCCGACTCATATCCATTCGTATGATGCCGTTCACGTTAAACGAATCCAAATCAGCCACTGTCGTCGTGGCGGCTGTGGTGGTGATGGTAGTGGTTGCTGTTGAACCAGTTGTGGTGCCCCAGCAGCGTTCAACCAGTTCAGGATCACCACATCCTTCACTACCTGCCGGTATTCGATTTACTCCTCCTTTCTCGTCCTGATAATGCTGGTTTTTCGCTCTAACTTTCGACATGCCGGTAGACGTATAGCTGCTGTTGCTCCTGCTGAAATATTTTCGTCCTTCGTCAGGCTGTTGCAATCTGTTTGTGGTATGTCGAATGTATCGTCGAAATTGGTGTTGATGTTGTCCCCTACTAATTGAAATATGATTATTGTTATTTTGACAATCAGTGCTATTAAAATTCATGTTTTTAGTGCTCGTCGATGTCGATGGTGCAAATAATTGGTTGATATCTTGATTACCATTACGTGTTGGTGTTGGCGTTGGTGATGTTAATATCGCTAATCCTTCCAATACCTCTTGCCTTGCTGCCGCTTGTTTCAATAATAAATTATCATCAACGTCAATATCGTCGATGTCCTTACCGCATCCGATTAAAGTCGGTGTCGATACCGAAATCAATTTTGGTGGCTTTATCGGACGAATTGGTGATGTTGGTGAATTACAGCAATCGCACCAGGATAATATATCCTGATTGTTTTGCTGCTGCTGTTGCTGCTGGTTACCATTTTGTACATCTGCTGCGTTTAAATTATCGAATCCACTATCGATTGATGAAAATGTTGTTGTCGTAGAAGGACGAATTTTACCACATAGACTACATCCTTGATACAAATCGTTGTTGTTGTTATTTTGACTATTATCATTGTTATTGTTACTAGTATCAATTATTGTGTTACTACAGCTATTACTACTATTGCTAGTGCTAGTATTATTATTATTATTATTCAGTCTATCTACTTGCGATGTGCAAAATGAAGTGGTAGCTATGCTTGACGAATCCGGTGTTTTATACGAATCGATTTCCATATCCATTCCACGTCGAAACGTACAACATAAAGATGAAGCGTTATTATGCAATCCTGGCTGCGGTTGTTGTTGTTGTTGTTGTAATGGTGCTTGTACTAGTGACGCTGGCTGCTGCTGGTCACATTTCGTCCCTTCGCCACTTCTCGGGAAAACACCATTCACCAGCTGACTACTATTATTATGCTGATAGTGCCGGAAGTTTTGCAGAGGAACTGAATTCCGATGTCGATTCCGACGATGATTGTGATGATGGATGATAGTGGTGGTCGTGATGGGGTAATTATGCTGCTGAAATTGCTGGTCAACCTGTCGCTGCTGGATATTCGACCCGGGATTCGGCTGATGCTGGAACATATGCTGAAGATGATGAGGATCCACCGAACGTCCCCCACCACTCTCACTATCGAAATCCACATTATTATTATCATCATCATCAGTTGTTCCATCCCCAATAGTACAAAGTTGCCCATAGCTAGTCGATCCACCCTCCATTATTTTATTCCGTCTGATGGCATCGGTTAAATCATCTGACGAACGATAGCCAGGCGGTGGAGATTGCCGCCCATGGCCACACATTTCATCCATGGCCACAACAGCCTCATACGATGGTGGTGGACCGCCATGATTTGCTGTGGTTATGTGGATTGCACTGGCGACGGTATCAGGTGTTTCCGCAAATAGTCCAGATGTCTCGTAGCACTGAAAATAGAAACAGAAAATTGAAATTCAACTTCCACTCTGTAAATTGCCATCAATTTATGCATATTCGTGTGGGTCCTGTCCTGTGTAGTGTGGTCGAAGTGTATATTAAGGATAACACCGTAACTCAGTTATATTTAGTATATACAGAGAGAAAGTGTGCCACAAAAGGGGGTTTGGAGTGGACAGCACACGTGTTAATATTGAACGTTTCTGATGCCCTGTATTGTCCCGTGATCTCTCAAACCAACCAAACAAATTGAAACAAAAATGTCTATACCTTAAAAGTAACGACGGGTTAGGCCCATTTGGATATTGCGAAAATTTGTCCAGATTTTCGGGACCGTTAACAATGCTATGTTTCTGTTTGGGGGCAGGGGGCGGTGAAACTTCTCACCACAGGATTTGATTGGATTTCTGATGTGGCGAATGTAAATGTTTTAGGCTCCAGGATCAAAGTCATTCGAAGGGATAAGAAGTTGTTAAATTGCTTCGCATTTGACGAAATTAAATTTGTTTAGTAATTTTAATTAGGACTAAAACGATGTCGTCCCAGGGTTTATGTCTGATGTTAAATTTTTCCCCCAAATGTTTTTATTGTCATCTGCATTTATTAGTTTTTGCCTAATTGCTGGAAAATTCTGGTTAAATATCGAAGTACGCGGTTTCCTTAATTGGTCGTAATGGTTTTTGTACAAGGCACATGAACTTTTTACGTTTTAATGGTTTTATTGTAACAGAAATAATTAAATTTTCAAAGGTTCCAAAAAACCTAGAAAATCAAGGATCCTAAAAGTATGCTATGATTTTTTCAAATAATTTTTTTTTACGAATTGATGTTCGATTTTTTCACGAATTTAAATTAGGCGATTTTTCAGAACTGGAGTCTGAGAAATTTTGGAACGCGGTCACGTAATGCTCCGTTCTTATTACCACTAACATTTCACATCTCTATTTAGAACAGGCCTGGGCACCATGTATGTAGTGATTTACTATTACTCAAAGAAATTTTATGTTTCTTCATATACTATAACACGAAATGAGAAAACGCATCTTTTTCATTTTTTACGCTCTTTCGCTTTTGATGGAGAAGTTTAGTAACAGTGGACTACACAATTTATCATGATGCGATTACAAAAAAATAATAAGTTTCGTTGTGCAAAAAAACTTGTGGGGACGTATTTCCGGTTCTGTGCTTCGAAAAAACATGCGCTAAATTGCATTATGTTACCTGATAGGACAGCTGTTGTAATGGCGTTCTAGATTGAATTTTTTATTCGACATGTAATTGCAAACTAGACATTGACGGTTATCATTATTTGTGGTTATTAAATATTTGTTTTCCCAATCACACGACATAGTATTTGAATTTGAATATGAGCGTTTCATAATGGAAAATTAAAATGAAAAAAATCGAATTTCTGAAAAAAATTCGTACGTCAGTGTACTTTGGGAAGCAATTAGAGTTTTGGGGAGCAAATGTATACATCCGCACGCATCAACAACAGAAATTATACTGAATGGCTATCGTAGGCTCGCTCCGTCGATTGTTAGTCAATCGTTTGATTTCGGCTGCCGAAGTGGCCGTCGTCTACCAACACGTATCATTGGGTTGGAGAGTTGAGTAAAAATGTTCATACATCGATTGTATTCTCGTAAAATTTGAATAAAAATGTTATCGTTGTGAGGAGCCAGACGAGCCAAGGAGTGCCCAGGCTTGATTTAGAACATCTCGTACTTTCATTTGTTCTATTTATACGTTTTAGTATAGATTTAGTACACCGTTTGTAACGCATTGAACCAATCATCGAACACAAAAATGATCTACACCACATGTCCGTCCGTCTGTCTGTCCGTCTGTCTGTCTGTCTGTCTGTTTGTCTGTCTGTCTGTCTATCTATCTGTCTGTCTGTCCGTCCGTGAACACCATAACTTTCGAAATAATTGAGCTAGAGAGTTGAAATTTCGTCCAGTTGCGTTTGTCGTAAGTGTCAAGGCTAAGTTCTTGAACGGGCAAATTTGGACCATTCCTTCGCCCCTCCTCCATACAAACGATACAGTTTTTTGCAATCTTCCCGAAAACGGTGGGTTATATTGAAAAATTTATAAAGGTAAAATGTGTTTAGAATAAGATTTTACATAGCCCATCCATACATCAAAATCCAATCGGACCACTCCTTTCCCTTTCTCCTATACGAATGAATTTTTTTAAATAAACATTTTGTATGTCATAAGACCTCTAGAAATTTATGAAAAATTGTTTAAAACAAAAAGGTTAACACGTGCTACACTAAAATTTTATTAGCGGGAACAAATATGAAAAACAACATTTTAATTGCTCCACGTTGCACTGCAAAATATTCTCCCCAAAACATCCAAAGAATAAATTTCCCAGATTAGATACGTTACAGGAATCAAAATGACATTTTAATTATAATTCGCCTTCTTTTTTTTCATTACAGGTAAGACTTGGAAGCCGGCATTTGTTCGTATTCTAAACAAATAAATAGAGCAGGTAAAATGCAATTATTTTCCCCATTTTACAGGAAAAACTGTAAAACCGAGTGTAATTAAAATTAAAAGAAAAAGGAACGAAATCTCATTAAAAGTAATTCTTGATATTAAAGTTCATAAAGTGAAGTAAGTGGCAGCCAAGTAAACCTTAACTTTCTAAACATGGCCATTTTGGTTTGGTGTTAATCCACCCACTCATCCACGAACCGAACGTATATTCAAATCACACCGGGATACCAATTTCCGTTTTCGTCCTTTTCCTCGATTTTCCTTGAATGTTCTCTGAAAAACAAAACATCCCCAAAACTCTCGTACAACTCGAGTATATTCCCTTCGCACAAGTATAAAACATTTAAATGGGAATTTGTCCGTTCCTCTAATTTACTGCAAGTTAAGGACACATTCGTTTTAATTTAGAAATGTCCCCGCAAAACATGAACTGCGTGTTCCCATCCAAAGAAATATACTAAAAGAAAATTAAAATGAATTTCCCTCTTTCTTGTGCTTTGAAAACTTCTCAATTCCACCCCCGCCGCTCATCCAGTCCATGTAGAACTCACGATTTATACAAAGTCTAATCCAATTCGAAAATTCAGATTCAACTTACTTGAACTTATGTGGTGTGAAAATGGTTAAAGGGCAAAACGAGACAGAAATTGAGGCGAAAAAAAAACTTTTCTTTAATTTAACTTCGCTTACGTTCATTTCATCGCGAAAAAAAAATCATTGAAAATAATTTTAAATTAGTGAAAGAGACGACGAAAATCAAGGATAAAGTTTGGAAAGTTGTAGAAATTTGGTTTTCATTAAAAATGCCGGTATTTCAATTCTTGTTGTTTTTTTTTTTGTAGAATTGCTAATTTTTTAATAAGGAATTTTTATCAGGTGATTAAAATTTAAATAAAGCCTAAGAACTCGTGGTCCCAGAGATTTTGTCAAGTTTTTTGAGAAACGAAAATATTGTTTTTTTATTTTTTTGTATGAAGTTTAGTAGGTACTGCCATGACAATACCGCAAACATCCCAACCCAAGAATTTTTTTCGTCCACTTGATTTCACCCGCCACCCCCTCCTCCTGCCCTCCTTTTAAATCTTAAAAGCATCAGACTCGACTCAAGTAGCATTTATATTGCCTATGACGTTAGCGATTGACGTTTCCCAGCTTTAGTTTTCAAAACTCCAACACTTATTTTGAAAAATCGATTGTTTTTCCCATTCCAAAACGAATGCCATTCATTCATGACATCACAAAAATTATGTATCGTTTGCCACCACCCCGATGAAAACTGGTAGAATTATGACCGTGAAATAACAAAAGGGTATATCGTTAAAGTGCCATGCTAATCAAAAAACTATTTACCTATGAAATTATTTACATAAGTCACGATTGCCAGTTTGTTTGCTTCCTCATTGAAGTCGGGAAATTGTTGTTTAACGCGCCCATCAAGCGGTAAAACGGAAAAACTGAAAAACACAAATTCTCAAACATCCGACGAAGTAATTTTCACAAAGCTTTAGGTTGTTTGGAATCTAGAACTGAACCTTCCCAACCCCCTTTGTTGACGTTTGACGTTCTAAGAAGGTGAGTTTATTTCTGGTACTATGATGGCGCGCTATTGGTAAATTCACGTGATGTTACTGGTCGCCCCTAGGCCATAGCGAAGACGCGTTGAAAATACTCCAACAAATTTACCATAAAACATAACATCAGATATGAGAACCTATCGGAATCCGCAGGGTTTCCTGAAGCTGGAAACAAGTAAACCTACCCCTATTTTCATAATACATTGGAGGCGCTATTTAAGATCGTGGATTTAAGGTATTAAGGTAAATAGAGGTATGGAAAATATCAATCCTATTTGGGTGGGTTTGCGATTTGTACTTCAGAAATTTTCACGCTTATTTTACATCATTACCACTGGGGGGTAAAGAAATCAGTCATGGTAGAAATAGGTTTTCTTTCAGAGGAAGGTCGTCTGGAAGTATTCCATGGCCATGAGCGATGGAATCGCGGATGTGGAAAACACAAAAAATAGAACTACACGTCCTATTGACTTGTTTCACGCTCCTCAATTCCATATAGGTGTAATAAAAAAACACTGTGGAACATTTTGACGAATCGCAAACATCGTTAAAAATGTCTCCCTCTGATGTTGCCAAAGAAAAAAATTTCCTTTTCACATGAAAACGATGTTTCTCACAGAAATGAGCCCACATATCTACATTCAGATTTCTATCAAATTTCAAACTTACGAGTCACCTTTAGAAAAACCTTGACTATCTGAAAACACACCCAATAGAAGAAAATTTCCAATTCTAAACGAAACCGATGACAAATTTTATTGCGACTCCTTAATGTCGAATGATAGGAAACGTCAAATCGTTTATACTCAGTGGTATACACTAATGTGTTTTTTTTGTTGTTCTCACAACTATAAATAAATTCTCGTTTTGTTATCTGGGAAAATTGTACTTGTGACCATTTGCATGTCTTAAAGTGGTTCAGGATTATGCAAAATAATATAAAAAAAGAGTGATTAAAAACATTGCGATGGGTATTGTTGACGATATTCGCAAGAGATTGCATATATTTATCGCCAATTCAAAATCAACTTGAATGCACAGAAACTTTATGAAAAAAAAAACATTTTTCTTTCTTTCTGTCGTCCGAGTTGTTCGATAAAATCAACTGTTTTCGAGAAAATTGCAAAACAACTGCTTTGTTTGAGTATAAAAGAAGTAGAAAACGCGAAGACTTGATTTTTTTCCTAACATCGTAACTTCGTAGTGAAGCCCTTATTGTTAGGGACCCTCCATAAATGCGTCACATAAGTATTTGAATTTCTCGACATCTAGGATTTTAACACGTTAACGGCCACCATGGCAGTGAAAAAATCGGGTTCCACTAGACTTTTTTTATGAATTATCCAGTAGACTTTTTTTATGAATTATCTTGAAATGATAAAATCAGAGTTTTTTTTTTGAATTATAATAGAAAAAGTTTTACACTTAAAAAATATATTAGCAATCATAATTTCGCATTAAAAATTTCCCCAAAGGACACTTCTTACGGCAAACCAGTTTCCTTCATTTCAAAATGGTAATTTTTTAAGATTTTTCACAGTGTACAATTACCTAAGATGGGTACAAACAATGAACAAAACGAAAATCTAACATGACACCCTTATTTGAGAAACTATAAAAGCGCTCGTTTAGAGGTTATGTTTGCAGAAACAGCAAAATGTTCACCTCGTCTCTAAAACACCATCGACAATTTCAATAAAGCAAAAATACAACAATAACAACAAAAAAAATGACAATTTGAAAGATTTCTCCTGTGCGAAAAGTTAGCATCTGCAATTTATCGTACGCGTCTGCCACCCCCACAAGGCCATCAGGAAAAGTCTATATCGACTGACTATATAGTGTAACTGATGGGGTAACATCCATAAAGCGGTTGTTTTCTTCATTGTCGGTGTTTGCTCAAAAGCTTACAAACATGACATAAAGTAGAATATCTCTGTCAATATTTGTGAACATTCGAAACTGAATTTCATGTCGTATATCCCATTCTTCCCGATTTCAATGACTCCTCACGACATTCGTTGTGTTGTTGTTGTTTTTTTATCAAAGGTTTGTTCATATCAAAGGAAAATTATCTTTAGTTACACCTACGTTATACTCGTAGGTATACTAAAAACTGAAACACTTTCTGAAAACACTTGGCAAAGTGACTGTTTTGTTTTTTTTTTCTTTTCGCAACAAAACTCATATCACCATACAAGCTTGGTTATGACTCAATTTATAGTTTTTCTTACAAATATTATCAGAATATTTGATCATTTATGCTTATTTGCTCATTTAAATGCTTTAGCGCACCTCCACTTCGTTTCAGCTAATTTCGTTTGCTATTCTTGTGCTTACATAAGCATCCAACAACGTAAGAAGACATTAATTTATTTAAAATCAAATTGAAAATACTGGTAAAAGTAAATATTCGGAGTTTGTGTTCTCGTGCTGCCTGCCAAGTTTGCAATTGCTTTTATCAAACAAATATGTATGTAAAATCAAATTTAGCACGAAATTGTTCAAGTTTCGAAAATGTTCGCAAAATCCCAACATGCATTATTTTGGTTTATATTGTCTGGCAGTTGGGAGATTACTTTTCGTTCAATTTGAATGTACACAAATTATTTATAGAATTATGAAAACTATTCATACGTGCAGGTAACATGTAATTAATTTAAATTGAGATACTAAAAGCTCATTCGCTATGGAATGAAACAGTTGGAATTTGAGAGAAATTTCAAAGTTTTCAGGATTCAAGTTTTCAGAACGGTCTAAACAAATAGCAAAAAACATGATCGTGAAAATTCAATGCGTAAATTTTTTTCATTTTATTTTCTTTATTTTATTTTCTTTATTTGTGGAAAAAAAATTTATATAATACAATTAACAGGCCCAGAGCCCTCTTACAAATTGTATAGTGGAAAAAATAATAGTGTATTTTGTAAGAACTTCGAAAAAAAAATTGTAGAGGGCTGTCCACAAAATACGTTAACGATAATTTTTGACTCTTCTGCGAAGTTCGATTACGATTTTTTTACTTTTTGCACTCCCGAGGCGATTGGAGTCATATTACAATATCAGCCAACAAAATAATTTTGTTAAATTAACAAAGGAAAATTTATTCCTCGGTAAATGAAAAATTTGTTATATGGATAACATCATTATTAAATTAACCAAATTTTTGTTAAAATCGCAAACAAATTGTCAATTGGAACAAATATTGGTTAAATGGTTATTTTAATTTTAAGAAAAATAAACTTACAAATGATGTTTTTTTAAATCAATAAAACGTTTGTGAAATTAACAATGCCTAATTTGTTAAAATGACCAAAAATTGTTATTTTACAAATTTTTGTTTTTCAAACAATTCTTCTATCAATTTAACAAAAAAAAATTGTCCAATAAGAACGAGATTTTTGTTATTATTGTTTTGAGTGCGTTAAAAATACGTTTTTTTCTAGGATAACTAAAATTCGTAATTTTTTGACACTTATTAGTGATAAAAACTGAAGTTTGAAAGGGGGTTTTCCAGGCTCGAAAGTCATGTTACCTGATTTTTGCAAAATTGGATCCTACGAAATTCTGTAATCGGATAATTCTATACTGTGCGCTCTGCAATACAAGTTGTAAACACTCTCCCCCTCAAAGTGGCATAACTAGAGCAAGAAAGGAGGAAGCCAAGGTCCTGCCATTCGGGAGCCTTGAGATTTTGATTTTTAAAAGTTCCGCTAAAAAATTTTAAGGTAGTAAAAATTTTAAAAATTGCAAAAATTGGCTGCTTAAAAATTGCAAAAAATGGACGGTTTTAAATTCTTGTGGCGATTTTTGGTAACTGATGTGTTATGCAAAAATCTTTTATGTATTTTAAAGTGTGCAAAGAGTCATTGCAATGGATTTTGTTTTAAATTTACCTGTTCAACGCTATAAATTTCCATATTTGCATCATTTTCCAACCACCTTTGGCGATAAACTGAAGCCGTTCGCTTTTTGATATTCCGGTGGCAGCAGTAACAAACCACACAAACGACCGTAATGACAACAGATAACATAGCCCTGAAAATTTTAAAGAAAAATAATAAAAATTACTAAAAATGGTTGTAATTTTTTTTATAGATAAAAAATTCCTTTATAGCGTCTCCATAAAGCCATCGAATCAAATTTTAACAACATGAACATCTTAAAACTGAATTACAGCGTACTAAAAACATCAATAAAAATTCCTAAATCTAAGAAATTGATGGTTTTTTGCCTATCCTCATATATGTAAATAATGTGAAGCAATTTTAACATTTTCGGCTCGGGGCAGTAAAAATTTAAGCGTTACAAAACTAAAGATTCATAGAGCGGAAAGTTCAGGATCAAACCGGCCATAATCATGAACATAATCGTAAAATCCTTAACGTGCATTTATTGTCTCGTAGTAGAAACGGTCAAACGGAGTCTATCCTTTCAAAAAAATCGAATTCCCAACAACGAATCATCACCACCACTTTCTTCAGACCTACCCCTAAATCTGTAATCGTATCAATTCAGTTCCCAAAAGGAGACACCATCGTCATAATCATGAGTGAACATCTTGTTCCCTTTAAACGATCGCCTTTTGCACCCGAAGCAATCCTTAATTCCGATTCCATCTACAATAAAAAAAAAGAATCCTTTCAACTTTGTCCTTTGTTCCGATTCCATTCCCTCAACAACAGGAACTAGCAGAGAGGCTGATATAACTAACAGAAATTTGTTGTCATCAATGACTGCGAAGCAAAACAAATCGACACATTTTGGGGAATTTCGGAAATTGTGAAAATTTGGTGAACCCATACCTACTTTGACACCTTCTGAAATGTTCATTTCCCGGCTGTTTTCATTTTTTATACCCGTTCGACTCCCTCGTAAACCACTTCGATCAAATGTCATCAGGCTTCAAAAGGAACTTCCACCACCCACTCACCGTCCATTTACGGGAAAACATTTATTTATATGTGAATCCATATGACGATAGCAGACTCAGAAATGGAAATTCAAAACAGATATCAAGACGATTTTATTGTGTTCACACAACAATTCCGAAACATAATCAACTCCATTTGGAAAACAACCCAAGAATTTAACGCACGCAAACCTTGATGATGCGGTTTATGCGGGTTAAGGAAACGAAATTGTAGAAAGCGTCCCGTCAAAACAATCAACTTTTTCTAAAAAAAAAAAACATCCATGGAAGAACGATGAAAATACGAAGACGAAAATCTGTTTTTTTCTTCTCTCTATCGCTTTATTGCACGGGAAATCGTAATAATGAAAAGCTGAACGAAAATAAATCTTCATTTCATTTTCATCTGCTAAAAATACTAATTGAGAAATATTTTCGCACCAGTTTTCCGTCTAAAAATAATTTTTAAAATGTTTATTGATGAAATGATGGTGTTCTGTACGAAAATGAATGGTTATCATTTGTATTCCATTCAAGGATAAAATATAAATGACAAGGATTATGAATGCCAATGGGGAACGAAAATTGAGACATTTCCTCTCGAAATTTTGTTGAAATGAGAAAAAAACTTTCGTAGTATTTTCACGAGTTTTGATATTTTTCTTTTCGGCAAATTTTCTTGTTAATTTTCACGAGAAAAATATTTTTATAAAAATTTCTTTTAATAAAATATTAAAGAATCTGAATTGGTATATTTTTAGCAGTCGGATGAATATTTTTATCTGTGTGCAGTAAAGAAAACTTTTAATTTTCTTTTCGTTTGGATCGGAAAATTTATCATTTTAGTGTCAATGAACTGTTTCAGTTGTGTGAAAAACGTAAATATCAATTTTAAAAAATTGAGATGTTTACAAGTGATTTTTTTAGTATAAACGGTTTTTAGAAATACGCTTTAAGAAATATTTCGAATATCCCTGACTTTTACATAGCATATTTTTTTATTCCCTCTAGTAGGCCAATTTTTGTTTGAAGAGAAAAAATTAGAGCAGATTAATTGTGCTTCAGGAAACCCAGAACGGAAACCCTTTTGTCCCTAGGTATTTGTTTGAGTTTCCAGTGGGTGGAAAAAGGGAGTGTATCTAGAGACACACTTGTCGCGGCAGGGGGTTGCAAATTAGAAAAAGCAAAGCTGTATCTGTAGATACACATGCCTACTAGAGGGTTAAATTTACTTTGAATTTTAATTAATCAGCAATATGGATTGGGTATACACAAATCTCTAGTAGTATCGAGAAAGAAAGTCAGTGAAAATGCCCTATCTACTCCATATTGACAAACAGCATAAATCATTACCGGAATTAAAGAGATTTATCATTTGAAAACAAAAATAATGTAGATCTTATCATAGTTAAGTTTATCTTATCAGTTCATTAAACCCCTAAAATCAAGCCAAGATAAAATTTTGATGATTAATGATCACGTCGATCACTAAAGAAAAATACGTATTTAGTCAGGGTTTATTGAATATAATATGGTTCCAGCTTTTCTATTTATAGGAAATATTGATAACAAACCGTTCGACTCCGTCAACAAAATCGCAAGTGTTCTCGTATAACTAATTAAATATTTTATGAAAAATAACGACATTAGAATGCCGTATGATAAGTGACAGCGTCAAATTTTTGAAAAAAAAAACCGGTTTTCAGTTAAACCGGTTTTTAAGACTTCGGTTTAAACCGGGTCGGTTTAACCGGGTCCAAAAAACCGTTCTTTTTTGACATCCCTAGAAGCACTCAGCCCGATTTTAATTCTAACCATTGGATCGATGTCCAGAGACGCGTGAAAGCAAAATGCCGTCCGCAGCGAAATCTGTATCTGGTTCTATTTACCAAATATACAAGAGGTATTCATGAAACCTCGTAAATTTCTCGTAAATCGCGTAAGTTTACCTGTTTGTATGGAAAATATTTTTCAAAACCCTCGTGACGATGTTGGTGAGTAAGCAACCTAGTAAACTTACGCAAACGTTAAAAACAGAAGTTTCGAGGAATTGTCAAATTCAGCAATTTCAAAATATTCATCGTTCGCCCGGAGAAATCCGATACAAATGAATAGAAAATTCGTTTCGAGAGAAGGAAATATGGCTAAAAATATTGACCAATAAATCACCCTAATTGTAAAAATCCAGCTACAACAATTTGAATTTCTGTTTGTACGTTCCGATATTTCGATTTACACAAAATCTTTTGAAAGATCCGTTCATAAGACTCTACCAGGTAAAATATGCAGATACGCAATCGGTAAACTTATTTTGTTGCATGAATACCCCTATTTTGATAAAAATGAAAATTTGTATACTCGGAGATTTTGAATAACTGAAATATAAATTGCTTCAAAGTTTTTTTTTTGTGATTTTTTCAGAATACAACAAAATTTATGCCGCAAGAAAAGAAAACTTTACAAAAAAATATGTAGAGATGCGCCGCGGACGAAAGGTTTCTCAAATAAGAAAAGCGCAGATAAATTTTTTTTTGCCTACCGCGCATTTTTTTAACATCAAACTTAGATAAGTGTGTCGGCAATCCTTTTATAACACTAAATTTCAAAAAATGAGGTCCCGAGAAAAAAAATGTTCGAAACTACTGTATAAGGATTGTTGAAGTTGGCAGATGATTTCCCGAAACGGACATGGATCTTCATTACATTTACTGACAAATGAAATTGAATTGAAAAGACAAGCCCCAAGTAGTTTGTTTGTTTACTATTTTTGTTCATTTGTGTGTCCTGATTTTTTTTCAAGAATGAAGGTAAATTTAACAAGAAATTTTTAGAAAAACGCCTGGAACATCTGCAGCTATTTTACTCTAATTCCAACGCGAGTTTTAATTTTTCTACCATAAATTCTTTCGAAATGAAAAATTTCCGTCCTAAATTCTTAACTTAAACACTAAGAGAAAAATATCCCAATTCATTAGTTTCCGCTGTTATCTTAACAATGAAACGTTTGTCTAAGACGAGAAAATTCTCGGAATAAATTATAAGATGATGACGCCTTCAAAAAATAATTATAAGAAAATTTTAAATCTTAGTCAAACGACTTTATTATTATCGCAGCGCATCAATTTGTAAAATGAAGACATTTTCCAACCAAAGGGATTTTTTTTTACATGACTCTATGTCAACTTATTTCTTCGTAGATATCGTCGTTTGTTGTCGCTAGTTAGTCTTTGGTATAATTTTCCCAGCCATCAGCAGAATTTCATGCCCGTGCAACAATTAAGTAGTATCCTCGTAAAGTTTTAGTTAATTATGATTAAAATTGTATACTGCTGTATAATTAAATCAGTTCACATTTTACGCTTTTGCCTGCTTTTCTTCGGGGAAGTTCGTTCTGCGGAATATCCTTTCCAATTTCACTTTCAAATCCTTCGAAGGGAGGAAGTTATTCTCATTTTTGTAAAACGGGTTGATGGACTTTAATAGACTGAAAGGAGTCGATTTCTGGTGACTGTGGACTGGAACAGAAAAGATGCTTAAAGGATTGTTGAAGTTGGCAGATGATTTCCCGAAAAGGACATGGATCTTAATTACTTTTACTGACTAATGAAATTGAATTGAAAGGACACTGAAAAGTGGGGTCAAGTTGAATTGATCTTGAGGACGAGTTAGGGTAATTTATTCATTTCGGTGGAAACGACTTTGAACTTGAAAACAGCACTCAATAATAAATTATTTCATTTTTATTCTCCAGATGCTGCGAAAAAAATCCTATCAAAAGTTGAAAGTAATATTTTTTTTAAATTTCTCCTCCAAAAATATTCAAACGACTATTTTTGAGTTTTTCCATTAGTTACGCGGATTTTTTCCCGAGACTGCGTTCGGGTTCACGAATATTTTTTTTATCTGTTTCTGGAAAGTTGTTTGAAAAAAAAAAACAAAAAAAAATTAAATTCTACGAAGCATAGAAAATATTCACATAATAAGAGCTTTTATGTCTTTATTTTGTTTGGTGTTGACTATTTGGCTCAACAGCAAAGAATAAGTTTATTTCCATATAAAAGCTACTCAAGAACTGTTTTTCGCAATTTTCCTTTTCACTCTCCAATCCCCCTCTCCAACAAACAATATTACGCCTAGTCCTAGCCGAATAAGATTTTCCGCATAAGAAAAACATTTTGTTTGCATAATTTCATATCTATTCGGTAGAACATAAATTTGCACACCGAAGATGCGATTTGATATGCAAATTTGATGGACTTTCCACTCCACATTTTTTGCTCCTTCAATTCAGCTTTGTACAAAACTCGCAGAAAAATATGAATGGAGAGTTTAAAAGCAACACACATAAACATATCAAGAGTCGGAAAAGAGAAAATTAAAGATTTTTTTTATGAAACAAAACCTCTTCAAGTTTGCATTTACCTTACAATTTTGTGGATCTTTTAAATGTATGTGATGCGATTTTAAAGCACAGCACGAATTCCTATAAAAAGTGAAAAAACGGAAACGTGTTCAACGCGAAGGATTTCGTAGGGTAGATTTACCAGGATTGGAACAAATCTGATTTAGGATACAAATTAAATTTAATGGAAAAGATGGTTAAATATATTTTAGAGTAAAAAAATGGAAAGCTTTCAAAGTATGTTGAAAATTTCAACCAAAAGCTTTTCTGCATGAGGAAAAAACCTTAAAGCGAATTCAGTAAGGAGCCTTCGAAATTTGAACATCAGCGGTTTAGAATGAAAACACGCGCCCCGAAAATTTATCATAAAATTTCAAGACTATGTCGTAATTGCAAATTTTGGGCCTCTGTGAAAAATATTTCTTTCTTAAAACTTGTTTCAACAAGCGGTTAGTCGGGGGAGAAGTGCCAAAAGCAAAATTTAGCATTACGGATTTTCATTTGAAAATTTGGAAACATTCCTCATTGAAATGTGACCATATTTATTTATATAGGATCAGTCCTGCGGAAGATGAGCACGGAAAGAGGGTAGGGGGAAGGTGAGTGAAATATGATAGCTGCAACTGAGCAACGGCAAAACAACAAAATCTTTTATAAAAAAAATTTCTCGGGAGAAAACAAAGAAATCCAATTTGTGGAAAAGAAATTAACAAATATGCGCCGCAAGGTAACATTTTTTACAGAGTTCCAAGCGAAAATAACTCAATTTTTCGTACTCTTTACGTTCCATGAACGGAAACCGTAAAATTACCAATAAATAGAAATACGCCGCAGGCAAAAACTTTTGAAATATATGTAGAAATGGAAAATTCGTTAAAAAATGTTCCGCAGGCAAAAAATATTTTATTTGCAGCAATACTTAGCGGAAGTCGATTGTGTTCTGCATTAGTAGTGGTTTTTCTACCTGATAAATTATAAAAATTAAGTAGACCGGAACAAAAGTTTAGTTGCCGGGACGCCGCGCCGGGACAACATGTCTGAATCCAGGTCATCAAACTTTTGAGTCCAAAAAATGTTTTCCATTCTGTTTTTTTTTTTTTTAAATTTCTGAAATGAAGTATTGTATTCATGAAAAATTCCACATCTTTATTTTGCCTAAAAAAAATTTCCCTACCCTTGCTGAAGCAATTGGAGCATTATTACAAAAATGTCTTTTTGTCAGTCAGTCTGTATACATGATTTCTCAAAAACTAATAGAGCTAGAGCCATGAAATTTTACATGCGTGTTTTGTCCTGGACTGGAATGATCCTACCAATTTTTGATGAAAATCCGTTAACCGAAAGTAACCAAAATGGCAGCTTTTTAAAAATCGCAATTTCGTTTTTTGCTGTTTACTCCGAAGCTGCGCGGTTTTCAGTAGTCTTATGTATGACAAAAGTTGAAGACAATAAAATTTCCTAAAATTTGGTCTTTTACTAGAACAATTCGGTCTTTTACTAGAAAAGCCGTTATCGAGATATTCCGTTATTATTTTTTTGAAATTATCTCGAAAAAAATGATTTTTTGATGGTTGTATGTATGAGATAAATTAATGAGAATGGCATTCTTCACAATCCGTTATCTTTTACCGTTATTGGGATATTTGTATTAAAAAAATTAGATTTTTACGAATTGCTTGCAAACAAAGGTTTTTCAAAATTTAATTCCTGTAGAGAATTTTAATTTCTTAAAATTCTCTACATTTTCGCCTTTTACTGTAAATCGATATATTTCACCGTTACCGAGATATTTCAGATTTTGTAAAATAAAAATTCAGATTTTTTTATAAACTAAATTTTAATTCGTTAGATAAATTGTGCAAAAACATATATTTTGTATGAGAAAGTCATGCGCTATTCACAGCAGATATTTGTTTTTTTTGTTTTAAATATTTTTTAAGACGGCTAAAAAATCTTTGACTTTACGATACATTTTTTTAACGTTTTCTGAGTAAAGATTAAGCACTAAATTTCAAGATACGCGGAGTTTTCTCTCCATTTAACAATTACATAAGCTCCATTTAAACTAGAGAAAAATTCCCCATCACTAATGGTTCGAATTAAAAGCAACTGGTTTGCAGCGAATTTACCCTAAGAAACTCGCAAATATTATATGTTAATAGAAACATAACACTAAAATAGATAATTTTTCATTTTTTTTTTAGAATATTTTCCCACACGTCGTCTTCCTGTCGTTGTATTATTTTTCCTATGCGAATATTTGGAATAGAGGCAATTTAAAGCGACATAAGAAACGATTCCAAGGACATAAATGTGTTTCGGGGGCAATATTACACCACTTGTGAATTTTTTTATTCATTTTGAAGAGTTTCAGAGGAGAAATGTTACAATTTAGATCCTTCCCTGTTGGCTAGAAACAAATGCGAGAGGCCCCTAAGAGTGACAAGTGTCTTAAGTGGTAACATAAGAATTCATACTTTCTGGAATTTTTTTTTTTTTGATGCTTCTTATAAAGAGTCAGCCATAAACAATGAATTTTTTTTTGTCTTACCCACCCAGGACACAAATGTTGTATAAATGCACCAACTCTTACATATTACAAACGGTACGTGGTTAAAGTTTATTCTTAGATTTATATGTCAAGTTTAACATATGGTAATTTTTATTGACATAAACTAATACTTTGTTAGTTTTCCTCTAAATGACAAACTAAGGTGAAGTTAGTCATTGAAGTCATCGTTTAATATAGAGATTGTAGAGAACATATTATGTTTCTACTCTGTTTACTCAAACGTAAATTACTGGCTTCTTTCCACAAGCATTCTGGTTAATCGCTGCCGTTCATGTGAAATTACCTGTTTAGACATTTGACAAGTAAAAAAAACCTTTCCCTTCCAGCTACTTAGATAACTAGCAACGTGAGACCCAACACAAATGTTCATAAGTGGATACCGCTTATATGAGCTCTTAAGGTTGAAGAATATGTAAACAAATTTAGTGGAAAAAATTAACTTACTTAATTATCTAAAGTTATTTTAAGATGGGTAATTTTACATGCCTTCGAACAAATTTATCTAAATGTCAGTTTGGTTAAAATGTTTCAACTTGAACCCGTAGGGGTTTTCTGAAGGGTGTCTTAAGGGGTTTTAAAAGGTAAATTTCATTAAAATTTATTCCATAATGGATTTAATCTGTTTTTACCGATTTTTTATCATAGGTAATCGATGCAATGTTTAGAGTTAGTATCGATCACGCCAAGGTGTATAAAAAAGGAAGATTTTTTTATAAAGTTTTTAAATAAAAAAAAAGTTCATTAAAATGTCACTCTAATTTTCAAACCCCTCGCCTTCTCTGTCCCTTCCTCTTTTTTCTTACGTCACCCACAATTTTTTATTGGATGTAACACAAACGTTTCCCGAGCAACCTCGAATCGATTGGAGTCTTATTACAAAAATATTTTTCTGTGTAGGACCTTTTGGAAGGTATTTTCTTTTACTTCGCAGATATGAAAAAGTGTTCCAACTTTTGAAGTTTTCTTGCCCTTTTTTCAATTGATTTTAAGCTCTAAAAATGCAATATCGTAACTTTTTTTTTTACCTTCTACGGTTTTAGAAAAATATCTATTTCTCAGAAAGGTCAAAAGTTTGATCAATTCCTTGCTTTGATGAATTAATTCATGCTGCAGCGATTTTTTTTATCTTTAATGAAGGTACAAGACTTTGCATAAATTGATTCTATTTTTATTATCGAAATTATTTCCTAACAAAGTTGATTCACCTTTGAAATTTGGAGGGTAAAAATACATTTCGAAGGGCTTCTTTGAAATAGCTATTAATAAAACCTACGACAAGCTCCTAAGTCAATAAAATTGTTTACTATAAACATTTTGTAATGGAAATTTTCATTGAACTTAACTTTTCCATTTTGTAATTCGTATATTTTGCTCATGGATGTTTTTTGTTGTTTTTTAATTTTACATAATAATAGTAAAGTGACTTGAAATATCACAGGTTTTCGAAACTTTATTATTTTACGGGTTTTTAAGATTATTTCTTTAGAATTTATGACGAATATTGTATAAAATTAGTAAAATTAATCAATTTACACAATAATCGCAAAGGGGGCTATCGATAAAATACGTCACACTTTCAGGAGGGTCGGCTCCGGCCGAAGGTTAAGCAAAAGACCTCGGTCAAGTGTTTATCTTTTAATCAATAAATCAGTTTCAGACTGCAAAGTTATGCAATTTTCAAAAAACAAAAGGAGTTTAGTTTTAAATCGATGAATTGAAGAGAATAATGTTTGCTATAATTTTGTCTTTTTCCGTTATCTTTAACACATTGACTGCCATGGCTATCATTTTTGATAACCAGTGAGCCAAGGCTATCATTTTCGATAGCTGGGTCTACAATCTACATGCATACATACATACATTCATACATATGTACATTCTACATACGTCTACATGTATTGGCATCTCCCTAACATTTTTGCAAAATTGGTCTGGCAGTCAACGTGTTAACCGTTACCGAGATATTTCAGATTTTGTAAAATAAAAATTCATATTTTATGTAAACTAATATTTTATTCGACAGGTAAATTGTGCAGAAATGTAGATTTTATATAAGAAAGTCATGTGCTATTTATATCAGATATTTTTGAAATATTTTTCTTCAAAATGACTTTCCTAACTTTATTTATAACTTTGATTTAGCATCAAAATATAGCACAGTGGTGAATTTTTAATTATTTGGAAAAGGATTATGAAACGCAAACTTTTTAAATAAATGAATAAAGTAATGAAATTATGCTTCAAGTTGATGAGAGTAATAGCATATGGTCTAGTATTATTTTATAAGTTTTACTGCTTCACTTGGAATTCTATTTCTGGCTTTCCAAAGTAAACTAAAGATCCTCAAAGTCTCAAAGCTTCCAGCAAGGAGTGTGTATTTTGCATACGAACGCTCGAATAACGTGCACTTTATAAATGAATATAAAACCAATCCTACAAAGGCGTAAGCAAACCCCAAAGGGCATAACGTGACCAAGTCGCCCATCCCTATTATCCAGCTGAGTCCCTCGCCAGCGCAGATGATGCTGATATGGTTAAAAATATAACAAATTAAACACATACAGATTAAACAAGTCGCTATGTCTTCATAGAAATTAAAAAAGGATTTCTTAAGTACATTCATGAGAACGTCAAGAACTGAGAAAAAGTTTCGTTTTTCTGTTGTTTTACCAGATGATAAAAAAAATATATGTAGACTCCATAATATTATTATTGTTTGCGGATTGAGGACGCTTTGCCATGATTTTCTTCTGTTTCTGTCGTGATTTGTTTCTTTTTCTCAATAATTCTTTATTCATTTAATTTTTTTTTGTTCACTTGAATTGACTATTTTTAGTGGGCTTTTACCCTCGACGTCTAAATCGAGGTAAAAACGACGTCTAAAACTGTCTAACGTTCGGTTCTAGTATCACGTAAGCATATTTGATTAGAATAGGATTTTTATAGAGCTTTAATATCTTAAGATTTAATGTCCATATGTTTTCATTTAGTTAATGACTTCCTCTGAGCAGTTGTAAAAGAATAGATAACTTTTTTTCAAGTTTTTGGAAACGTATTTCATGTTTCCCCATTTTTTTAAAGATATTTTTTGTGTCAAGGATTTTTCTCCAATCTTTCACTTCAAAGTTTTTATCTTCTTTCGGAACCAAAAATGTTCTCCAATTTTTCAAAGAACAATAGTCACTATTCTATTACGTGACAATTCTCGAGTCTTTATTTGATGTCTTTGTTTCAAGACAATGTGTGTTTGTTTCAAGTGGGATAACAAACCAGCTGTCAAAAATTTCACCAAATAAATCGTACGGACTCGAAGTTCTCTGCAGGAAACGTCAATTACGGAAATTTCGATAAATTTTAAACTTCAACTGCATCGACAAGTTTTTTTTTCTGATTTGTTCCCATTTTTACTTTCTTATACGAAGTATAATAGTTACACTGCCGGTCAAAAAAACTTGACCGATGATAAAAAAAACCAATTTTTCGATTTTTCACTCCCATTGTATGTGCAAGTTAAGGTTTTTTATATACATTCAAGGTGAATGATAAGAGAATAGACATTTTCAATTTTGAATTGATCGATATTCGACTATTATCGACTTTTCTCGGCTCGAGGAAACGCGGCCAAGTCGGCCGAGCGCACCCGATCACGCATCATTGTTTATGTACTGTCAACAATCGCCAACGACAATTTTTCATCATTTGATTCCTTGTTATTATCACGAGTATGACCGTTCATGTGTAATGAGCAAAAGGTGGTCACTTCGATAAAAAATGCGTTTAAATTGTATATTTTAGATCATTTTTATTTCTTTCATCATGTTCATCGAATAATAATTTCAAAATGTTGAATAAGCTTCAGTTATGTACATTCTTTCAGAAATTGTCGAATTAAAACATTTACAATACATGAAACATGACTGAAAAGT
The DNA here is from genome assembly GCA_964034945.1 of Chrysopilus asiliformis. Lineage (NCBI taxonomy): Eukaryota > Metazoa > Arthropoda > Insecta > Diptera > Rhagionidae > Chrysopilus > Chrysopilus asiliformis. Next base: position 98,502,817 of record OZ035961.1, read on the forward strand.
CGAAAAATTGGTTTTTTTTTATCATCGGTCAAGTTTTTTTGACCGGCAGTGTATGTATTCATGAAAAATTTCGACTCCTTAATTTTGCCTAAAAAACAATTCCCAAGTACTCCTGGGTCAATTGGAGTCAAATTAGAAAAATGTCTTTCAGACTACCAATCTGTGGTGGAGATCCGTTAACCGGAAGTAATCAAAATGGCGGCAATTTTAAATTTACTCCAATAATTATATTATTTTTTATTCAGGAGTTTTTCGATTTATCAAGGGGTTTTTTTAGTCGAGGGTTTTCAAAATTTTTAATTTTGTTTTTAATTTCTAACTTTGTGATTCCTGGCAGTAGATGGGCTTATTGATTTACTCAAATTGTTTGAAAGATGCGTGTATGAAACACTCTACATAAAAATATGCAGATTTGCAATCGGTAAATTTTTTCTTGTTTCATGAATACCCTTAAATTCAGGTAAATAATCCTTTGGTAATTCGGCAGATCAAGGCAAATGTCAGCCTGCCAACTACATTCAAATCCTCGCCAACATTCGCCGAGTACATCAATGGCTACTCAATCACTGAAAATCTGCTGAAAATTGTAGTTTCCAAATAAATGTTCCCCAAATAAAAATTAAAAATACTCCAATATTTTCGCTTTTGACCACCCAATCATCACACACTATAATTAGATGTTTTCGCCACGAAATTAAACACATAAATGAACTCATTTAGGCAGGAGGATATAAGGACGAGAGCGGTTGGCACATTTGTCTGACGTATGCCGAACGTAGGCAAACTTAGGCGAATTATACAGCAGATCAAGGTGGACAAACTAACCTACGTTCGCCGTCCATTCGGCGAGAGTGTAGAGCCGACATTAAGATTAATATAATGTGCCGAATCGGAAAATATAATTTTTAAACTATCTTAAATTTTCTTTTTTTACAATCTCAAATATTTTTTTATTTCATCTTGTGAACTCGAATCCCACAAAAAACTTGACAACACCTAATTAATTTTATTCTCCTTCTCTATGTGTGAATTTGAGAATGTTAAGCAGAACATTACCATTTTCTTTCCATTCTAAATCCCCCTTTTATACTCGAATAACCGAAATTGATAATTTGACCAAGTAATTTATTACCTTTTTCGTGTAGCTTTAAGACTTTAATTTGCCCTTCGACTCGTTCCGATATAACAATATCCAGAAAATTTATATTCGCACATAGCAATTGAAGATGGGAATTTTCTTGTATATTCATTGTCAGTTTTTCTGTTTCATTTCGAGTTGGATCCTTAATGGATTTTCAGTGGAGCTGCTGATTGAGCAAAATTTTCATTTCTCGCATATAAACAGAACAATCAGACATATATAGACTAAATGGCATTTATAACATAAACTCTGCAGTAATAAAACGACATTAGATGGGGTGGGGTCGAGAGTTTCTTTCGTACTTGTCTTCAGTTTTTCGTCTCCAGTAAAAATGTATAAAATTTCAATCCAACAAACAAAACAGAAATCCCCAAATATGAAAATGAGAAAAACACACAGGAAAAGAATTAAATTGAAGAAATCGATTAAAAAAAGGAAAAGGTTTTAGTAATTTAAGCAAACTGAAAAGGTGTCATCTTTAAGAATTTCTCTTCTATTTTGAATTCGATATGGATTTGATTCTTGAAGTAACCCCTGTTCGGAAACTTTCACTCCTATATGGAGACATTTTTTTTCTTTAAAAAGGGGGAGGATTCGATAAAACTTTTTTTTTCATTCAATAAAATTCTAGTATTATCTACTATCTATACTTAAAAAAAATATATCCATGTGAATATTTTACATATTGACAACCGCATTTCCCACATCTCCAGATTTTCCACATTTTTCGATATTCCATAGACCAATAAATAGATAAAAGCTAAAAAAAAGCCAAAGAAAATGTTACAAAAAAGAACGAAAAGTCATTCAAAATCAAATGGAAAAACATGAAGAATGGAAACTATGTATATAAGAAAAACTCGATCCCGAGTTATCAAATATCATTGGAGAAGACAAGGGTATAAAGATATTTTTTTTATCCCTATTTTCTTGCTCTCTGTTAAATGGGGAAAATGAAACGATTGTTGCTTTGCAGCTTAACATAGGAAAATACATTCTTATTTATCAGCTTATCAAATCAAGTGTGGAAAATCATCTATATTCGATTCGCGAGCACAGAATTATATAGATTCATATGGAAAATGCTCCCTTTTTTGGCTTTTTTTGTGTGCGAAATTTTCGTCTGTATATTCTATTTTGAAAGGGTTATATAAAAAAAAATTATTGTGTGGGGAAAAAACAAGGAAAATGATAAAATGAAGAATTTTCCTATAAGTTTTTTTTTTTTATTTTATTTCATGTTTATAGACATTCATCGTGGAAAAAGGAGTGGTATAACGTAAACGTCTAAAATTAGAAATTAGTTTATTATGTGGTAATGTTGTGTCGTAACTCTAATTTCAATCCAGGATAGTCGTAGACATCCTAAATTACCGAAATGAGGTTTTTCTAATTTGAAAATGAATTTTTAATATACTTGGATAATAGAACCAAAGACAAAAACAAATTTTTTGGAAATAAATTTCGAAACGTCATAGATGTACTGCAGTGTAGTGGGTCTAAATACAAAATTACAAGCGATAGAATTTTTAAATTGTTTCCAGATATAAATTTCGCCAATTTTCATGTCCTGCCAATATCGAATTGAGACTTAAAATTACGTAGAAAATTTTTTAGCACTACGGATTGGTTTTTTTTATCGCAAAAAGAGACATTTTTTTATATGTAGACACAATAGATGGTCTCTTTTTACTCCAAAAAACATTTTTTTCTCTATTTTTAAATTTTCCCGGAAGATTTTAACAAACATACACGTTCTCGCTTTACGATGCGGGTCGAAATCCGTAAATTTCCGTCATATTTCCGTCATATATCGAAACTTTGTGTATCAAAGAATTTTATTTTTTTCTGTATATCAATATTGTGGATATAATAGAGGTGAAAATGTATTTTGTATGCCAAAGTTTGTACTAAATTAACATTTCCATGATTTTTTTGAGAAATTAAGCGACGTATATTAAATTTTTATCGTCGTACATCAAGACTGGAGACAAAACATTGAGCGTCGTATATCGAAACATCTTAGGGTCGTCAAGCTAATTTTAAACTTAAAATATAAGAAAAAGCTGCAACTGCCAGGGGGGCAATCGTCAAATAGGTATTCTATAAGAGGGCAGAAAAAATGTTTATGAAAAAATCCATTTGTATGGGAGAGGTGGGAAGGATTGGTCCGATTGGAATTCTGATGTATGGAAAGGTTATGCAAAATCATATTTTAAACACATTTTGTCTCTATAAATTTTTCGATACTATGCACCGTTTTCGAGAAAATAGAAAAAATTGTATTCAATTTGTATGAGGGAGTGGGGAAGGAGTGATTCAACTGGATTTTGATGTATAGATAAGTTATGTAAAATCGTATTCTAAACACATTTTACCTTTATAAATTTTTCTATAGGACTCATTATTTTCGAGAAAACTGTGAAAAACTGTGTCGTTTGTATGGGGGAGTGGGAAGGAATGATCCAACTTTGCCCGTTCAAGAACTTAGCCTTGCCATTTACAAGAAACGCAACTAGGCGAAATTTCAACTCTCTAGCTCACTTCTTCCGAAAGTTATGGTGTTCACGGACAGACAGAAAGAGACGGACAGACATGTGGAAATCAAAATCTTTCGCCGTACCAAATACCCAGGTGGTTCGACAAACGGTATACTAAATCTAATATACCTACTAATATATGATTCTCATTTTATCCACCACGCCATCTACGCACTTGGAAAATCGCAGTTGACAATTAAATCTACTAAATGTTTCTGAATAGCGAAAACATTAAATTACAGCAATAGCTTGATCATTACAAAACAAATTTTTTTGCCTTTTGACACAAAAAAGTTTTAGCGTTTCCTTAAGAGCCCTAGCATTTTGTTTCAAACCTTTTTTTCTAATTTTTCAAACTTTATTTCCCCCATTTCTTATAAGTCATTAAAATTCGATTGACCTTCGTCCGCCAAACCCCATAAAACTTGTACAATTGCAGGTCTTAAATAACCCTTATTCCACTTGAGCTACAACTAAAGGTAGATACTATAAAAAATATAAAACCACGATGGTATTTAATGTTACACACTTTTAGGTAAGTTTATCAGTTGAATATACGTTTGTATATTTAGGTATATAAAAAAAAACATTAATTAGCATCAATGGATATTAACTGGCATTAAAATCGAAGAATAATTTTTGCCAAGTCTCCTTAGTTCTAAATTCTAATGAAAAATATATACGTTTCGGTGTTGTCTTATGTCACTTATTGTTTAATATATACACCCCGATTCTGATAGACATTTCGCTTTCGACAAGAGTCGTTTTACATGTTGTTGTTAGTGCGTTTCTACCAACAAAAACAAGTAAAACGACTCTTGTCGAAAACGACACGTCTATCAGAATCGAGGTGATAGGGAAGCTTGCACCCAATTTTACTTTCTTTTCTCCCTTAAGGTCCTTTACAATGGTCTGTTCTCTCGCCCTTTTCTCTTCATCTTTACCTCCTTGTCTTGAGCTTCTGACCACTTTATCTTATATTTTATTTCTGTATGGTGTTAACTGTAATTGAAGAAATAAATTTAATTGCTTTCCTGTGTTACACACATTTACGAGCTACGCATATTCCTAGCATATTTATTAAACATTTCCCACGTTTTTTTTCTCAGAAAGGCACACACAAGTTATATGGGAAGGTTATTTAATTGCTAATTAAGTTTCGTAAAAAAATTATTATCAGATTCCTAATGATAGCGAAAAAATCCATATTAAAGCTATTCTTTCCTTATTGTGGTAAAATTTTGGTAATGCTAAATCCATAAACTGAAGATTAAATCTTGTCTAAGGAACCTAAAACGTTTTTGTTCAAAAAAAAAAGACGAAGAAAGAAATGTCCAACTGAATTTTAATGTTATCGGAAAAATTGTTGGAATCATATTGGGCCCATTGAGACCATTTTTGGTGCATCGGATCGATTCTGAAAATCTCGGCAGCTTTTTGTATGCAACAAAACTTTTTAAAGAACATCTTAAAAAGTTTTCTCAGCCAATGAACCGAACCGTTTTCGAGAAATCTTCACACAGAAAAAGCAGATTCCTTTGGAAATGGAAAACTATACCAGAGTGAAATTTTATATTAACCCGTTCGGTACATGTTTTTTTCTATGGAGGTTAAAATTTCTCTCTATACAAATTAATGTTGTTTAAGCTATTAGTATTCATTTAAAACAAAAAAAAAAATAAAAAAATAAATTTTTTATTTTTTACAAATACGTTCACTGTAATCCAGCTTTTTACTCAAAAAATCAAAATTGGGTCACAAATGCACTTAAAGGTGCACTGAATGAGAATAGAGTGTTGAAAATAAAAAAAATTCTGAATCAATTCAAATTTTTAACTGCGTTGCCATATGGCATCAAAATACCGAATGGGTTAACGATTCCCTAAAAATATGGAATGTGTATCAAAATAATAGAAAACTCTCCCAAAATTTTGATACACATTGCCAAGTTTTAGGAAATCGTTACTATAAAAATGTATTATTATGCCATAATTTACTATCTTCAAAGAAATTGCTACCATTTAGTTTTTACCCGCACAGTAGATTTTTCAATGCCAAAAAACCGAACTAATTTCGAGGAAAAATGATGGATACAGTGAGGAAAAGAAAGTTATTTAACTTTTATGCATTGCCGACTTATTCCTCCAGGAAACACTTTTTGCCACCTTTTTTGAGAAAAAAAAATACCAACAACCAGGAACAAAAATTAAGGAAAAGGGGCTGTGCCTAAAACACGTATCGGTAAGTTAGGTTTTTAAAGCCCCCTCCTTTCCATTTCGTCACCGCATTTTCGAAGCTTTTTGTACGCCCTTAAAACGTATTTTATGGACAGCCCCAAAATATTTTGGAAATCGCCAAATTCGCAAAGACACACCACAAAATTTACAAAAAAATGTTTGGTATTGACCCTGCAGCATTTAATTTTTTTAAACAAAATAACACTTATGACGGGTTTCACGAAACTTTTCAGGCCCTTTTTGGTTAAAATTCGCCCACTAACTCGATTTAGCGGTTGATTAAATTTCGTAAAACCCGCCAATATACTACCTGTGGCTTTATTCATTTTATGCGTATAGCAAATTTCATGGCAATACAAGTATACGTTTACGAGTACGTGAAAATTTTTCCAAAAAAATTTAAATGTAAAAACTTTTGTTCACACGAAAATGTCTAAAACAAACTCGTGTGCGTATAGGCAGACGCCGAATCCATAAATATTTGAACCAGAGTAGATTTTTGATATGAATCTCGATTATATCATTAATTGTAGAAGTTTCTGAATGTTACAAAAGGTCGATTTCGGAGCTAATTAACCTAAAAACTAATTCTCGTCAATTTATCAAAATCCTTGGTTAATTTATCCTAATATTTCCTGGATGCAAAAAAAATGTTTCCAGTTTTCGGTAGGTGGAAAACCCATCGCTGTTATTACAATTTATGATTTATGCTTGTTTTTGATGGTAATTTACTTTATTAATATCCTTTTAATGATTTTGGTAATTTTACTATATGTATATTTGTTTTTGTTTTACATATAATTTTATTTATTACCCGCCAAGTAGAACATTGACATTGCCATGCAATGTGGCACCAGGACGCATAGTTTGCTGCCCTTGATATAATCCACCGAAACCGCCGCCGCCACCGCTTATCCCCGCTATACTATTGCCACTAAAATAAGTCGTCGTTGTTGTTGTTGTATTGCTGGTAATACTCGTATAAGAACTAACAGCTGCTATTACCGCCAACCGTTTCATTGACATTACGGCGATCGGAAAATATGATTTGTTGTCCCCGTTCAATTTTTTTTTCTTCGATTTTTTTTTTTGTTTGTGAACAACAACTAGTTTTTTTTCCTTTCACCAGCTTTTTTTTCGTGCCCTGTAACTTTTTTCCCTCGTTCAGTAAAATAACTTTAAAGAACTAAAACAAACACAGCCACAAATTAATTTTAATCGTAAAACTTTTCTAAAACAATATTCATTTTTCTTCCAATAAATCCCTAGAAGACTTCAATTAAAAAGCAATTTAAATGTAATACCACTATAGGTTAATTTCCATTTATTAAGTTAAATCGATTAAATTAACTACTAAACACACGTACCAGAAACAATTTACTACCACTTGACATTTTCTATTTACACACGTATACATAAAATGCCGTATATTCTCTACGTGCGACATGTGATTAAATTCAAACTTATCCGGAAAAAGGGATTAAGCACTTAATAAAGTCCTTGTTCTCGGGTCAGATTGATCAACTAAAATCTAACACCTCGTTTATCCAAAAAAAAAAAATCTAACTAAAGAATTCTAGTAGAATTCACCATTATCCAATTTCCGTCCCGAACAAAAACTATCAACAAGAAAAAAAATTATTACCTTCTAACGGATAAACGAAAAACAAAGAAAAATTGAATGTCACCGAAAACCCGGAATAGTTTTCACTTGAGAAGGCTTTTCAACATAATCTAACACCATTCAGTTTGGCACCACACACCAAGGACATCCGCCAGGAATAGAAAAGATTCAAGCCCCGATCAAACTTCCACTAGCCTAAATGTAGGCAATTCGCCCAAAAGTAGGCAGTAACGGAAACTATCGGAAAAAAACTCTCTAAAAATAATCACACATGTCCTAACGTCGACCTATATTACATTTTTTTTTACATGAAACGATTTTTGTTTTACAATTCTTTATCACACTAAAAGACACTAAGATTTTACCAACATGTTCAATATTATACAATAATTTTTATTTTCGAATTTAAAATTGCCACGAAATCGACCGTTACAATTTTCTTGAATTTTACATAAAACCTTCGACTTTAAAAAAAAGTGTAATTTTTAAATGTTGGCGCGCGTTTTCTTTTAAATTGAAGCAAATATTGTCAAAAACTTAACACGAACTCACATACATACAAGGCATGTTTTCCAAACAGGAAATTAAAATGGAGAAAATACCACCAAGTAATCAAAGTGTATACTTTGTAACGGTCCGTTCTCGTTATCGGAATTTTCGTCCTCGCGACCAACTTGACAATGTGATTCCTTGGCTACAACTGAAACTTGGAACTTCTTCAGTTTTCCGCTGTGCCCTCAACGTTTTCTTTTGCGTGACCAAACGTTTACCATTTTTGTAACATAGCAACATATTTTCCCATTTTCCTTTTTGCCCATATTTTTATAATGGTAACTTTTCGCCTCTCTGAATGTAATTGTATGTGTAGCAATACTGGCAATTGACAGGCGAACCCGTTTCGGTATAGGAACTTTCTTATAAAAGAAATTTTATTTTTATCAACAAAACTTTTGGGATTTTTTTTATAAATGTCATAAAATTAGCTCTTGGTGAATTTTCAAAAATTTTGTTTTTTTTTATAGTCGACGCAATTTAAATTTTTAAAAAATCCAAACAGAAATGTATAACTCAATAGTACAACTCAGTCCAAATTCAAAATCGGAAAATGTTCATGGTTCGGAACACTACTTAGATTCCATAAATCCTTGAGAATTACAATACCCGACAACGCCAGCGATATTATAAACAAGAATGCTGTAGTATGATACACATTGACTCAATGCCTACGAGAATTTTGTAATTTTGGTTTACATTGAAATTTAATTTTTCTTGAATTTTACATCATGTTTTCGGTACATTGTTTCTTAATTCAGTTTTTTTTTAAAAGCCCTACAAAATCAGCTATCTAAAATCCAGCGCATCAGAGCCACTGCTATTCATGTTAGCGTAGAAAGACTGCATTAAAGCAAAAAGCCAAAGAAAAATTTTGCTGTCGCTGTTGGCGCAGGTCCATTGTGTCTCATACTTTACTAGTTTGTGTTATGCTACTGCATGTATTTAAAAAAAATAAGCAAAAAATTGCACATGCATTTATTTTAAATTTTAGTTTTTGTTAATAGGAAAATCTTTTAAAATAAAAAGATCATTTACACAAAATTTTAATTAAATTCAATTTATTTACAACATTTCAATTAAATTCAATTTGTACACAAAATTTCAATTAAATTCAATTTGTTTGAACCAAAAAACACATTTTCGTGAAATGCAAAGCCACCAGAATACCCCCTATTTCGGTTTAACTGTATGTCCTAAAATCCGAAACTGTAGACTATTTCCCGTCGGTCGTGACGTTTTTGTAAAATGAAACAAACATCCTTAAACAACGATCCTTAAAATAGAGAGTTCTGGTGTGTGTTCGTAAAAAAGTACACGTAAAGTACTCAATAATGGCCTTGCGTTACACAACAAACAAAGTTGTCCTGGTTCGACGCTGGCTCCTTCACTATATTGACTCAACATCATGGCCTCCCGAAAAAACCACCTTTTGAATCTCACGGCTTTAGCCCATCCAGAGAAACATTCCGAAAGACGGGAAAAACATGCGGAAAAGGATGCGTTCGTTGGCAAGCGGACGCATGGACACGAGGAAATTAACTTGGTGTAGAGGGAACAATGTGAGTGCTAGGAAAAATCGGAGCCTTGCCTTGTCTTCTGTGATGAGTTTCAAAAGTTTATTGTTTGCGGTGTGAAAATTTGTTTCGCCTATGGATATGCAATGCTATCACAGGATAGTCCTTGTTGTATCAGATGACGTGACATGGGTATATGGTTGTGAAACCCATATGGGAAAACAATGTAGTGTTCGGATCCTCCTCAGGAAATTTCTCACTCGCCCATGTATTCATCATCGGAAACAAGCGGTTTTCGTTTTGTGGACACATTCGCTACAATGTCGTGCCCCTGATGAGCTCATCCCCTGTGGGAAATGATGACTCTTGGCGTGCTCCACAGCAACTCGTTGCGTGCCGTGCGTGGAGGCATTCTCGCGAACTTTGTCAAATTTCAGCTGAGGTGATTTTTCTTTCCTTTTTATCCTTTATGTGATTCGCGTCGAGTTCTCGCATTTAATCTGTTCTGAACAACTGTTGAATGCAGAAAATTTTCAGAACCTAGAAACAGCGATGACATGCTCCCAATTGGGAAGCAATAAAGATGTGGCAACTCCGGGAGAGGAAGGACATTTAGCTAAGAGAGTCACGGTTGTTGTGTGCTGGCAGCAGTTGGCCATAGTCCTCGAAGGTCTTTTGATGCCACCACTGCCAGATCAGAACGCAATCGAAATGGGAGCTTGCGCATTTTCCGGTGTTTGTTTCCGCTTTCACGGTCTAAATGTGGCAAATTAAGTTGGCATTTTCACTCACGTCGGGCCTCAGTTCTCGCTGATTTCGTCCTTTTCTGAGTGTTTGATGGTGGTGGTGGGTGCTTTCCAGCCTCGAAATCTGTTACCTTTTTTTTCGTCGGGAGTGTTTCAATCTTATTAATAAGTGACCAGTAAAGTGATGAAGTGTTAAAAAGTGCTACGGCTTGGTTTAGTTATATTATACAAAACAAAACCAAATAATAAAAACCACTTATTGTCAGCTTCTAACCTTTATTTTGTTTTCGTAAAATTTAACGTTTTTTTTGTGTGGTTTCGTCCTGAATAACGATGATACCTTAACATATCCCCAGTCATTTATACGCCTCTCGAAATGCTATCATGGAGTTTTGGTTAATGAATGTGTAAATAAATGAATTAATTTTAAAAAAATTAATTAGCACTTTGATGCATGGTTTTACATAATAATGATTAATCGGCATAGTAACAGGAACACAAAATCTTATTTCAGTATTAGAAATCTTAATCATTTTAAATTGCTTGTTTCTTAACGCGTTAACAAAATGATCTCATAGGCCTCACTTAGAATATCACTTCATATTAATTATCCGGCACGTTCTCCTTTCCCACATTTGGTAAATAAATTAGGCATATCGTTTATCATTTAAATATTTATTACGTGTATCTGCTCATGTTGTATTGTGTATAATAGACAGAGATAGACTACGTAATGTTTAATACTTTTCCGATCTATCGAATGCGGTTTATTTGTGGGCAAAATATTTAGATTTTTGAATATTTTCGTGATTACAATGTATAAAAATTCATATCAAAAATCCATCAAATACGTCACACATTTAGTGAGAGAAGGGAAGTCTGTGGTTGAGTAGTGGCTTCATTAAATCTCATACAGAAAAACGTCTAAACCGGGACGAGTACTGAGAATGGGGTCTGAAAAAGCGAAAATTAGTGTTAACCTATTTTATGGGCAGCCCTTAATGGGTTAATCTAATGTGTTCTTTACCCGAATGGCTGGAGTACGAAAGACATGTTATTTTATACTTTTCTATACTTTTCAGAGCGTTTTTTATAAATAAAAAAAAAATCTCACACTTTTCAGAATATATACTTGACAACAGGGTTACAGTCAATTATCCTATAATAAAAAATTTAAAACAAATTGGTTCGTCGGTTTTTAATTTGTGGTAATGTGCCTCCCTAACATGAATTTTTGAAGCAAATACGTTCACCGGTTTTTTTGAATCACGTTTTTTTTCGTTTTCCTACCTCCCCCTCAACGCCCCGAAAGGAAAAACGCTAAAAAAAAGTCCAGCCTATTTTTACAGGTAACATAATCCAATTTACCACATTTCGGTCCGACGCATAGTTCCAGAGAAAAGTGGACACAAACATTTTTGTGGTCATGTCGAACGCATACTTGGTTTTTTAAAGCCAAAAACGTTTTCTCGAAAACGGCATCCCTGCTTGCCAAAGTTTAAAATTAGAAAAAGGGTTTCGATTAGTAAATTTTTCATACATATGAAATTCCTAATTACTTCAAATTCTGGGTGGAATTTCTGTCCCACGAGATTGGTTTTAAGCAATGCTTCCATTTTTTTGTGTAATCCAATTTAAATTGACTCTTTTTTTGATTCAAAAACCTCCGTTCGAAATCTTGCAGGATGTTTTCAATGTTATAAACTTTGTCCCAGTTTTCCTTTCTACAATTTTACTGGCCAACCATTTTTGTTATTGTTTTTTTTTCTACAAAAGTCCTTTGATTAGTCGCGTGACTTGCTATGCGATATTGGCGTACACTAACTGCATTAAGGAAAATATACAATTTAATGACAATCTTTAAGAGTGTAAGAAATCGCGTGCTAAAACAAAACTAATCTTACAAATATCAATACCGAAAACATCACTTCGATGGGGCGAGTTACAAAGTTTCAGTCAATATCTGTTGGGCTGACCTAGAATTTTTTTTTTTGCTGTGCGCCTCTTGGGAAGTAGGTATTCGTTAAATAGTAAAAACATAAAAGTATGTTATTTTCTAATATACCAACTGATAGAACTTTTAATTTAGTCTAGAAGGTTGTAATTCTCGGCATTACTCTGCATATTCATGTGAAATTTGTTACGATGATGTTTTTCATTACTTGTTTTACAATTACGTAATCCTACAATAATGTCTAGAATTGATCTAGCAATTTTTGCCAACAATAATTTTTCATGGAATTACTTTATTGGGTAAGAAATAGCTTGGAGAAAATACGTCACACTTTGTGAAAGCGGGTAAGCGATAGTATTAAACTTCATAATACAAAAAAGTCAAATAAGTTTGACGAAAGGGGTTGAAAGAATTGGTGTGACGTTTTATTTTAATCGACAGGCAATGGTAAATCATCGTAAAATCTGATAAGTTTGTCAGAAAGTGGCTATTAACTCGCATGCGAATCCCGATTCATAATAAATGAAGTTGAAAATGTTAAAACAAAATGACAAAGTACTGAAATCAATCAAATATTGATTGATTTCAGTATTTAGTCATTTTTTAGGCGGCATTTAAAAGCTATGTTCTCAAAGAGCTAAACAGAATTGGAGCGACAAACAACGCGTGGTACGGCAAACGTCATGTTGCCGTCGACTTGACACAATGGAAAACGTCAACGACGGACGCCATTTTCCGTGAAATGTCGCTTGTGGTGGGGTTGTTATTAATTCTGCGGATATACTACCGCCGTTCATTATGGGTGTTATAACTAAAGATTTACCTTCCCGGTACTTTTTAGATTGAGTTCAAACTAAGCGACAGCGACACCGTTGCCGTCGGCAATCTCTCAGCTTCAATTCCGCTCCATTGGTTTAAACAAAGCGACGCGCACGCCCACCGTTTACGCTCACATTATGTCTAGCTCTTAACCCGGGCAGCAATCATGTATTCCGATGCGTCTCTGCCTTTCGACTTCGACGCAGCTTTTAACTCTTGACTTCGCCATATCTACAGCTTAAAATTTCGCGGAATGGTCACTATGAATCGAAACGGGATTCTGACTGTCACTCCAGGAAATTTAAAGCTGCAGATATGGCGAAGTCAAGAGTTAAAACCTGCGTCGAAGTCGAAAGATAGAGACGCATCGGAATACATGATTGGTGCCCCGGTATTTAGTGGGATAAGAACGCTCCAGATTTATTGATGAAATCGTAAGTATTTTGGCAACACCACTATTTCACAACACATGTACTGTATGCATGTAAAGTGTGCGGTTAAAGAACGCAGCCAAAAACAGCTTGAAGTACACAGACTTTTAAATTTATTGATTAGAAAATTAAATTTGTATAAAAACACAAATCATGAAACAAAATTCTTCATTTTTAAAACAGAAAACTTGAAAAATACCCATCAAATCTCAAACGTATATCATTTCTTACTCGTATTTTGCAGAAATTTAAACCTTAAAACTGCAAATTTGAACCTTAAAGAAGCTTTTCTGCTATGCTCTGCTGAATTAGAAAAAAACCTCCTCAATAAATCCCATTTAATATTGGAGAAATCCTTTTCGCATAAATCAAATTCTTATCGGTTGGATTTATTTTCTACTTTTTGGGTCTCAGTTATTTTCCAAGATATACTCGAGCAGCTCCGTTTTTAAACCATCATAGATACGATTAGATATGGAAAAAAATCAATACATGCATATGCCTACTTTATCAAAGTGATGTATTCTCATTATGTTGGCTGTTATCATTACCTTTGCCGCCTTATAAGAACCCCGAGTGGATTTATGTAGATTTATTTCGAAACTATCGAAATCCACTTTCGATTAATGGCCTAATTTTTTATTATTCCTCGAGAGATCCAATCAAAGGAGTCCTTAGCATTAATTAGAACGACTCTCATTTTCGCATCCTTTATAGCAAACCCCTTCGCTTTGATAAATCGCACAGCCAACCCTTAAGAGTTCAATGGTTGTCGTCACAAAGGAAGTAAAACGCAAGGAAAATTCAACGGCAGGAAATCATCGTCAGAGTTTGCATAAAATATTTGCTGTTACAAGAAAAATGTATGAAAAACTGTGATGGTTTTTTTTTTGACACAGAAGATAATTTTTTTGTCCCATCAATCGAGTGTTTTTCCTTTGCTTTGCATTGCTTTGATTATTACGAGTATTATTTCCATTTTAGTTTTTGAAAATACACAATATTTCTCTTTTATTAAAATTTTTCTAGATTTCCATTCTTTTTGTATCAACGACTACGAAATACACACGAGAATGCTCCACCAATCATCATTGAATCCTTTCTGCTGGTTTACATAAAATTCCTATAGCTTTCATCTATGCAACTATTATAGTAACGAGGATTTTTTTCCCCTTTTTCGGAATTTTTTCCATTTTCAAAGCCATTACTTTATTTCTTTTGTAAGGAAATCCAAATGAGTTATCGATTATAGGGAAAGAAAGTATAGAATCGTAGTGGATCAGGCGAAAATACAAGGCAGAAATTTACATTCGCTTTAAGCGATTTTATTTTCCAACCCAGTGTTATATAAGTTATATAATATGTATCGACGTTTTCTATTCTTTGAAATTTTAAAATCCTTGTTTTCCGCATTTCTGATCAAGTTTGCGGTTTCAGATGTTTTTTTTAAATTGTTTATATGCATTAGATTCAGTTTTAGTGCTAGTTTAATACCTAATTACAGAATTATTAAAATTTCTCTGGAAAAGATTGAGAAAAAGCCCATTTTTAATTGAGAACAAAAAACTTTCAATTAATTGCAACATAGAAAACACCCAAATATACTGTGTTGTAATTTTCCAAAAAACAAATAAAAAGATTTTTGCTCAAGTTGGAGCTTTATTTCAAGTATTTAGATTTGAATATAGACCATTGGATTTTCCCTCTGCGCAGTTTTTCCTCAAAATTTCCTAAACCATTTTTTTTCTGGACGCTCGCGAGCTACCAATTTTTAAAAACACCATTTTTTTAAACTGACGATATTTTTCTATAATTTGGAAACCCATTTTATTGCTACTTTTGGTTTCCATATCTGTTATAGTTAATTGCCGGAACTTTCCCGCGTCATGGAAAATTTTGTACGAAATTTTTCTACACTACATATGTTTTTAAAACCTCAGTTAGACAATTTTATTGCTTTTTGACAAAAAAAAACGTATTTGTACGGAAAATCGTTCACGCGATAGAAATTTCGGAGAAAAAATGAGTTTTAGGAAACTCGGATAATTCATTTAGGAGTTTTAGAACAACTTTCCACCCTTTCCCATAGTTTCTTTTCTACTTTTTCAATGGAACATTATACTGTCGTCATAATGTTCCATTCAAAAAGTAGAAAAGAAAGGGTGGAAACGCCCTCCCCCTAAAAATGTGACGTATTTTATAAAGATCACTTTACAGTTTTCCCAAGGGAATCTGGGAAATAGAGTTTTTTTGACTTTGCTTTTGTAAATCGTATTAAACATTTTGATAACGATAAACCCTAAAACAAAACATTACATGCACTCAGAAAAATGGAGGCTAACTCGACGACCTACATACGGCGTAATTGGCCTCGGGCAGGCGCGCGTTCGCCTGCATGTGGGCAAGTAAAACTGAGTTGACCTGTGGTCGGAGAAATTCTGAAATTAAGCCACCAACAGGTGAAGTAGGGCATTGGGAGCTGCACGAGTTGACCTTAGATAGGTTAACTCTGACCGCTAGCTGGCTTACAGAAACCTCTGTAAGGTCAGAGTTAACCTGACAAAAAGTTGACCTGAACATTTTTCTGAGTGTGTATGGAAAATTTCAGGCAAATCTGAAACCGGTGATACAATTTACCCAGAAATAAAAACACCCCGCATTTTCTAAAAATATTCATAAAGCCACATCAGAAACAAAAAAAAATGGGAAAAATATTATGCTTAGGCCACATTTACACCTGCGATTTGTTCTTGAATTTCCCCACAAAATTTGTATTTATTCCAGGAGTTTTCTATCAAAAAAATCAAGTTGTATTGTGATTCAACACGAGATTCGGAAAAAATCTAATATTCTAGAATAAAATTCCGAAGTAAATTCGTCAAGTTGTCAAAATTCGTATTTAATGAATCGTTTTTTGGCCTTAAGTGTCACCCGCATGAATGTGAGGTAAATTTTTTTACGACTTTTTTTTAAAAAGCGCGTTTTTTTGCGAGATCCGGTAAATGAACTATCTTAGGAGGCCGTCAATGTTCAGAAATGCGAGGTCTTGGGCCCCATGTGTACTTCACTGCAGCGTACCCATTTACGTCTACTGTATCCAATCAGATACAGGTGTTTTTAGCAGAATATTTCATTTTCCTGGGTCGGTTTTGAATTTTTTTTTAAGTCGTTGTAGGTCCTAATGTTCATTTTTCACAATTTCTAGTCGAAAATACGGTCGTTGTAGTTAGTAATTTTACTAGACAATAAAAAAATATATTTTTAAATCCTTTTTTTTTTCAAGTTCTTCTAATTGTTCTGCTATAAGAAATCACAATTTAGTCACCCATTTAGTTATGAGCTTAAATGGGTTAATAAATGTAAAAAAAAAATTTTTCTTTGAAATATGATTCATTTTATATTTTTATTCAAATAGAGTAAATTAAAAAAAACCTCCATTTCCCGATCTAAAGTTTTCGTGACTGCAGCACTTTTAATATACCACGTATGTGTTAAAATGAAAAAGAAGCATACATTAATAGCTAAAATCTATTATCCTTAGCGTGTAATCAATAAATGGCCAACTGGCCCAGTTTTCACATCCACCTTTTTCCCGGACGACTTTCGAAACGCTGCCTGAAACAACCAAAATGCATAGAGAAGAGTTTCCGTTGTACCAAGTCTTGTGGAAATGAGGCGGTTACTTAATTGTCCTTACGTATAGCACAAGAGAAAAAGAACATTTTGGATTTCAGTTTTAAAATCACAAACTTTTCAAGACATGTGTGTTTCCGTGGTGAGAGAAGAGGGTGGCTCTGCTGAAGGATGAATCGAGGTGGGCATATTTTATTTGCTCGCTTGTCTATTAAGCCTCCAAAATATATATTCAAGGAGTTTCTGATGCGATAACATAATACCCTAATTCCCGGCAATTATATCGATCGAGGATTCGTTTATTTTTTTGTTTTTTTTTTGTCCTCTTTTGTGTATTCCTATAGTCGAAAATGTAAGATATCTGCAGATAGTGGCGGTCGCGGTAGCAAAATGAGGAGGTTAAAGGCTTCATTTGAGCAAATAAATGTCTTATTAATTATTTGTCTATTCTGTATTATGTATAGAAAAAAAAACAACAGCAAGTAGTGGACATTATTTGCTAGTATGATATCCCTAAAACTCCCTCATGATTTACACACTATTGGACACATTAGTTTAGTTCAAGTCCGGACTAGCGTCTAACCAGACGAAAAATCCCGAGCCAGATGATATTACAGAAAATTTGTCTACCATTTAATGTTATTCGTCAACATTTCATTCTAATGTTATGTGGCTATCCTCATAGGTTTCTATTATATTTCACTAAGTGTTTCTTCTTGGTTTAAGCGCACCACCAAATAAAATATGTATCCAAAATAATCAATTTTTTATTAAAGTGTTTGGGTTTTTTTATTTGGATTTCTTTTATTTCTTATTGATATTGATGCTTATTTAATAGTTTATTTTATCATTGATTTTATCAAATCATATTACAGATTTCGCTTAATGTGGAAAATGGCGCTGGCAATCTCCCTACGGAAGGCATTATTTGTCCTATTCACGGCTATGATACTCATCCTGTTTCTGTTCTACTGGAATCAGAACACACTGAAACCGATGTCTTTGATAAGCACATTCGAAGGATCGATTAAGAATCGACCGACATCATCATATTCAGTGTAAGTATCCTTAATAACATTATCATTATTGTTATGATATATGATTATGAATCAATGTTGTAAGTAAAATATTTCTTAATACATTTATTAAGGTATAATAAAATTTATTCACAATAAAAAAAATCAATTTGTAGGCCATCGGAGAAGACATGGACGTATAAATGCGAGGGTGATAAATGTGTTCGACATCATTATTTGACGGAAGTTAAAAATGAGAAACGTGTACCATTTATGACATGCTCGATGACATGCGGTGATATTAATATATGGCCACATCCAACTATAAAATCGGCCCATAGTTCCAAATCAGTACGATTCACCGTTGATGATATACAATTGAAAATGGATACACCATTTAATCGTGTCGAGCAGTTGTTTCGTGAAACGTTTTATTTATTTTTACAAGATCTTAAACGTATTGAAAATTTAGATAATGATAATACTGATAAGGAAATTATTAATAATAATAATAATGTTAATCAAAATAATTTCAAAATTGATGAGAAAGTACATAATTTTTTAAATAGACGAAGAAAACACTGTGATATCGATAGTTTCACTATTGAAATTATTATTAAAAAATCGGATGAAATTTATTTAAGTTTAGATACGGATGAAGGATACAATATTACTGCTAAGTGTGAGTATTTTTTTTTTGAATATTTATCTGGAATAATTTAACATATTTTTACTCGACAAATCCCAAACAGCATTTCTATCAGTCATGATGTTGGCGGTTGACATCTGTTGTTATGACATTCGTCAACCGCTAACGTTGTGGTTGGATTAATTGTGGCTAGGGATGCATTGTTTCAATATTCAAACCATAAAAAAACAGTGAAAAGGTTGTTGTTTTAGTTAATTTTATATTAAACCAAGAAAAATATATAAAACATAATTGTGCATTGCATAGTAAAAATATAATTGTACAAGTATAAAGCTTAAACGACAATGCAAGCGTCGCGTTGCGCTGCGCTGCGTCCTAAACGCCAGTAGGACGCAGGTTGAGGCACAATTAGAGCATCATATTCTCAATTAATTATGTTGTCGAAATGATTTTTATACTCTATATTGCCGCCTCTGTGCAAAATGCAAGTAACTTGACTTACGACATTTTTCAGTTATTGACACTACGATAATGTCCAGATTAATACATATATTGTTATTTTTAGTAAAGCTTTTTGATTTACCATTTATAATTTTTTGACAAAAATCATAAATCTCCAAGCAAAAATATCGTAAGTACACTTACAACTTTAATCCAATTGTCCACTGTTGGGTATAAATGAGATAGCCTAAAGTACGGCGGTCCGTTATTTTCTTAAAGGTTTTTTTTTCTTCGAAAAATGGGTTTAAAAATTAGCAAAAAGGCAGCAAATTCCAGCATTCGGATTCACGTCTTACTGATCCCAAGAATCGGGTTATTTTAAAATGGGGATATGATGGAGCTGGCCGTCGAGGATCTATGCCAAATTTCAGATCAATTGACTCAGTAGTTTTCCCGCGAAAGTGTAACATAGAGGAAAAACCAAGCTTCGGACTGACTTTACCCCCTCCTCTTACGCCCTCCACTTTTCAGGCTACTGTTAAATGGATCTATCTTATAGCTAGACTCCCGGTGAGTATCTATGTCGATTTTCAGGGCAATGGGCTATTTAGTTGTCCAATATGCCTATGTTGGAATCAGGCCTACAGCGAACATCCATGCCAAAATTTCAGGTCAATCGGTTCAGCCGTTTTTACGTGAAAGAGAACAGACAGACAGACACCAACTAAATTTTTATATACCAGTATAATTAATAAATAATTAAAGCAAAAAAAAATTGTGGCTTCCATAAAAAAAAACTTTGTAAATTTAAAGCTGCCTCATTACAATAAAATCATAAAACATCAAGTTATTATTGTCCAGGAAGACTTTCACGTAATTAAACTTGCCCAACTCCGTGTAATTGCATATTTTTGTTGCTCCATATAAATGAAAAGGTCACGATTAATTGACATCCATATACGATAAAATATACCTGCAAATGAAAAAAAATCATTTTTCCCTAAAGATTTACTAGAAATTATTAATAGAAATCATTTCTATATCGAAATTGATAAAAATCAATTTCACTTTGGCTTCTCAACATTTTTTTTATTGCTTTTTTTTCTTTAACATGTATCGATTTATAATAAATATAGCTTTTCATTTACAGATGAAAAAAGAAAAATGACTGTTAAAATATCTGCCAATACATTTTTCGGAGCTCGTCATGGACTATCAACGTTACAGCAGTTAATTTGGTACGATGACGAGGATAAGTTACTTCGAGTTATATCGAAGTCGATTATTTCAGATGCGCCAAAATTCAAGTAATTTATTATCCTATATTTATTAATTTTCACCGAAAATTGTTGAAATAGTGTGGGGACGATTGAAAATCTATTATTAACTGGTTTTATTCACTGCATTATCAATCTATACCAGTGTTTCCCAACCATTTTCGCTGACATACCCCCTAGCCAGCCATTTTTTTTCGCGTGCATTCTTATACCGATTTGTACAAAACGTTGGCATAAATTGAATCGTATAAATATATTCATCAAGATTATGTTCGAAAATCACACTAATAAATATATAAGAGATCAAAAGTGAACGATTTGCAGCGCAGGCGAAAGTTTTTCAGATCGATAACTATAATAAAAAGCTTTTTTTAAAATATGCTGATACAGCATCAATTATGCATACACGGCGTCATATTTTTAAAAACTTGTGAACCACCGGTGGGTCCCACGACAGCCAACGTTTTAACCACATAAGTTTTTGTTCCCCAAAAAAATGTTAAATTTAAGATTTCAGTACATCAAGCGAATAGTGATCGAAGAACTACTTTATTTGTAGAATAAGGTATAAAGTATAAAGTTTTTATGATTTTACAAAGACTTTGAGTTGTCATAAATACCAAATCAATTGTATTACATGTAGTTTTTAATTTATTAATCCAGCCAATGTACCCCACTTTGGGAAACACTGATATATGCCACAGTTAATTTTTGTTGTATGTAATTTGATTTTCTATTTTGTGATGTTGACATGTTATCGATACAAATATTTCTGTCTAATGTGTATTCTTATTATCGAAAAAAAATTCGATCTTATCGCAATTTTATTTTTAGATATCGTGGATTAATGCTTGACACATCACGACATTATTTTTCGGTGGAATCAATAAAACGTACATTAATTGGGATGTCCCATGCTAAATTGAACAGATTTCATTGGCACATTACCGATTCGCAGAGCTTCCCATTTGTATCGAAATATTATCCAGAATTGGCTGCCCATGGGGCTTATTCAGAACGAGAAACATACACTAGTGAGGATGTTAAGGAGGTAGCCACCTTCGCAAAATTACGCGGAATTCAGGTATGCAATATTGACTAATTTTGAAAAGGTATGCAATATTGACTAATTTTGAAAAAGATTCTTACAAAAAATTAGAATATACGAGACAGTGAAATTATTTGGTAATGACTCCGAAAACAAAAAAAAAGAGTTCATGTCAACAAAAGAGAATTTTTCCAAAATTTTAGGAACCGTTGTCTATTTGGATTTCTCTCCCTGTGGTGAATGTAAAGCTGTTAAAAAGGATCGAGTACCCGGTTTAAAATTTTAGCGACCGATTTTTGAAAAACTGGTAGCCGGTACTCGGTTCCAATTTGAATTCCTGTTATCTTGAGTTTTTGTCAAAAATTCTCTTGTTTTTTTGGTCTTCGACTCGGAACAGGTTCTCGATTCTTGAACTCAGAACCCGGGTATCTTGGTACCCGGTTCCAGAAAATCACGTTTTTCAATAACTCTAGTGTAATGATCTCAAAAATTAGTACGAAAAATTATAGTCTTCTTACGATTAAGCAAAAATATCCCTTAATCATACTCTCATGTGAGTTTTCGAAAACAAGAACATATTCTAATTCATTACGAGTACAAATACTATAAAGTGCGTACGAAATCGCAAGAGAATTTTTTTTTATTCTTTTCTGCCCATTGAGTCGCTGCTACACTGGTTTGCTTTTCCCTCCATCTGCCGGCATCTCGTCTACTCCTAGCAAATGGCAAAGTGTATGGACGGCTTGTCACGTCCCAAAACCAACTTTTAAGAAAATTGTTTATATCAAGAAAATATTTAGTTTTCTTAAAAAGTTGTCCATAAAATACGCTAATTGTAGGCTTTTCCTCCCGTCCCACTTTTTGAGACTTTTTATATGGTAGAAATTTAAAAAAAAACTGACAACCCCTAAATGATAATCCAGTTATAACATTTTACAAAACCTGAAATTTATTTTAATTGAATTGATTTATTCCCAAACAATCAAGCCATTTGAGTAACGTTATTTTGAGAGCAATTCCGCTGTAGTAATTGCTTTTTATTTAATTTTAAAATGGAACATTTAACTGATATATGAATGATAATTTAAAAATTGATTTTTCAGTTTTTGTTAATTCCATTTTAGAAACAGAAGTTTCCATTCTCACCTCCATGAATTGTAACGAAATTTTACGCAATACTTTAATATGTAGCACATAAATATTTTATTATCCCTTAACGGCAGGTGAAATTTTTTTCTGCTGTTATGAAATTGATATCAAACTGACATCAGAGTTATTGACGTTTTTACCTTAACCCAATTCAATTGAACATAAATTTAACCAATTTCATGCAGATCCTGATGGTGATATGATATAAATTTTGTATATATACAATATTTTACCATTTTGCAGTGGTTTTACTTTTTTATACATTAAAAAAAAGTATTGTGTTTACCACATATTTTTAATTTTGAAAATTTAGTTAGAAAATAATTTTTCATAACACATGCATCGAAAATATGCCTTTCGATGCCTCCATAGCGGGTCGAAAGTTGCGTTTTCGGCCCTAGGGGCGAAAGTGCGATTAGCAGGCCGAAACTGTGTTTTCGCGACGTAAACCGAAAATTTATGAATGAAACTGAACGAGTGAAGTTGGCTGTACGAGCGCAGTGTGATTTGATTTAGTTGCGCATTGTCGATTTCCATTTTTTGTTATGTTGATTTTTCATTTCAGTGGGGAGAAAAACTGAAACAGCTGATCAGCACTTTTGCATTTCACATTGTATTTTGTGTGTGATTTAGTTGAGCATTACCGATTTCCATTTTTTGTTATATTGATTTTTTATTTCAAAGGAAAGAAATTTAAAAATTAAAATCTGTTTTGACCAACATTTCTTAGTAATAAAACGAATTTATAGAATAAAGTTGTTTTGTTTCTTTTAAAACTTTACTTCTGTTGAAGTCAGGGGGCTTCGCCCCCCGAACCCCCTGACCGGGGCTCCGCCCCTGGACCCCGTATATGGGGCTTCTCCCCCCAAACCCCCGTTTGCATTACTCTGCAATACGAAAATCGCGTTTAAATGGCATCTCAAGTCATATTTTCAATGAATTTGTTATGAAAAATTGTATACGCAACTCGGAGCGAGTCAACGATTTCACTCGTGTGATATCTGCCCTCGCTTCGCTCGTGCAGCTAACTTCACACTCTTGAAATCGTTGACTTTCGCCCCTTGTTGCGTAATATACTATTTCATGGTGTCTCAAATAATATAAAAAATAGCAACATTTAACTGTGTACCGGAAAATATAGCATTTAAAAAAATAATAATTCCTCGTTATTGGAGCTTAGCGGTCTCGTAGTTTTTTTTAATTTTCATAAAAACATTATTATTTTCTGCGACAAAATAATTTACATATTTTCAAAATTTCTTTAACATTTTTGAAAACCAATCATACTTACTTAGAACGTTTCGTCCAGTAATTCTAAACGTCATTTAGAAGATGTCAAAGAATAGTACGAGCGTAATAACGATTAAAAAATTAATCTATTTCTTATTAGAAAATCATTTGGTGGCCACGTTAGAATTGATCTAAATCCCATTTGCTAATTGGTTTTATTTTTCCGGTAAAAAAATTCTCAAATTAAACTTTGCAAATTTTTGAATTCCGTTTAGGTAATTCCGGAAATAGATGCACCCGCCCATGCAGGCAACGGCTGGGATTGGGGGCCAAAGAAAGGCTTAGGCGAATTAAGTTTATGCATCAATCAACAACCGTGGAGTTTCTACTGCGGTAACTTTAATTATCAAATTGATTGGAATTTTGTATTAATTTTACCGCGGTTTTTTATTTTTTCAAAAAATTAACGCAGGAGAACCACCTTGCGGCCAATTGAATCCAAAGAATAACCACACTTACCTCATACTGCAGAGACTATACGAAGAGCTTTTGAATCTGACGGGACCAACAGATTACTTCCATTTAGGTGGCGATGAAGTTAATCTCGAATGCTGGGGTCAATATTTCAATGACACTGACCTGAGAGGGATGTGGTGCGATTTCATGCTGCAAGCATTGAATCGGTAATTATGAAAAAAATCATATTAACAGCAAAAAAAAATAGTAGAAGCAAAATTTCAAATCACTGTCATTGATATTCCAGATTGAAGATAGCAAATCAGAATGTGACACCGAAATATGCATCTGTCTGGTCGAGTGGCTTAACGAACACTAAATGCCTATCGAAAAATCAATTTGTTGTGCAGGTGTGGGGCGGTAGCACGTGGCAGGAGAACTACGACCTTCTGGATAATGGATTCAATTTAATCATATCGCACGTCGATGCCTGGTATTTAGACTGCGGCTTCGGTAGCTGGCGCTCAACAGGTGAATTACACTTTTTTCCCTCGTATGCTTAAAATATGCATTACCCACGTAAATCATAAATCAATAATTTCCATTTTCAATTTATTTCAATTTTTATAATATTTGATGGCTTTCTACTTAAGTATCTCTAAGTAATGATCCTAATACCCATGCAATTTGTTATTTTTTTATTTATTATGGGTTGCTTTTTGTTTTTCAAGAATAAAAAAAAATACATAAAAATATTAATAAATAAAAAATCATCCATTTGCAGGTGAGGCAGCCTGTTCACCCTACCGAACATGGCAAAATGTGTACAAGCATCGCCCTTGGGAACGAATGCGACTCGATACATATAGGATGAAACAAATTCTTGGCGGTGAAGTATGCCTATGGACCGAACAGGTTGATGAGGCTGGACTCGATTCACGGCTATGGCCAAGAACAGCTGCATTAGGCGAGAGGTAAATATAAAACTTGTACGGAAATTCGTACTTTGAAATAATATCTTCTTTGGAAGTTCAGATACCGTCAATTCGGGTAGACAAACCACTTATTACGTTTTTTTTTAAATAGTACCTATTAGTAAAATTTTAGTACCCAAAAACAAGGCTGCCTGAACATTTTCTTCTTCCCTCCACTAGCAACTAAAACCTCGGTTAACTCTCCTTTCGTCGACGGAATTTTTTAGGGGATTAATCTGATCGCGTCCAAAATCTCAAAGAAAGCCTAAAAATTCTTGAAAACCCCAAAAAATGTTGAAAAAATATTCAACCGCCTGACCTCTACGTTCTTCAATCGCGTCCGTGCCGACTACATATTAACGTTTTTTGCAAACTTGCGAGTTTTGAAACGTTTTTTTCCTGTTTTTAACATGTTTTTATACAGGCTGGTATTTGAAATAGAAGAAAAGGAACATTTATACCACGCAAGGTAAAGGCGGGTTATTTTTTTTTTTATTTTTTGAGGACTTTTTTAGCACCGAATTTTTTTTTTCAATTTAAAAAATTATCAATTTAAAAAATTGTTAGATTTTTTTGATGCCCAAAATTTAAATATTTTTTTTTAACAATTTTAAAGACATTTTCCACATCACTATTTTACCCAGTTTTTTAAAGACGGCGTTTCAAAAACGGCCTCTTGTTTCGCGTTTTTATATGCTTCTTTTTCTACCAAGTTTAGTATCACACAACCGTAACTCCATTTTTGGCTCCTTCCTAAGAGTGTGTGCAAAATTTATTTTCTCGAAATTTTCAATTAGTAAAAAAACGTTTTTAAATTTATCCCAGTTGACGGTATTTTCGAATATTTTTTCAATATTTACGACCTGTCATATTTTATTGATTTTAATCATTTTAAAAGTGTGTCTTTCTAATACATCACCTTCTTTAGCTCACATTATCTAATAAATAACCATAAACAAATGTAGTTGATGTTTTCAAATACATTTATTTCATCTTATTTTCTATTTCTGCATTGAAATTTTTTTATAATAGATTGTGGACCGATCCAGATGATGAACGTGACATTGATGCCGTCCCCAGAGAAGTATTTAATCGGATGTCGGTATTCCGAAATCGATTAATAGAGCTAGGTATCAAAGCAGAACCAATTTTCCCAAAATACTGCGCACAAAATCAGGGCGAATGTGTATGACCGATATTTTAAGTTTTCAGTCATTCATTAAATAGGCGTTATTTTTTAATAGAAATTGATTAAGGGAAAAAAATGAAATCAAATAAAACAGAATCCAAATAATGTCAAAAATATAAAATGAAAAACAAAAATTTGTTCAAAACTTGTTTTTGTTATTTAAAAACCAGACATAAATCCATCTTAAAGTTGATTGAATTCTTTACAATGCAATGAGGTAAACGTGACGATTTTTAAATAAAAGATTTTTTAATTGAGAGAATTTAAATCAAAAACATTTTTAAAACTATGTTTCGCTTTTAAAAGAGAGTCTAAATTAATATTAATAGTTGTTTTCTCGTTTTATTACTTGGTATATGTGTGTGTAACAGATGCAGGCAACATACGAACAGAATTAGTAAAATGATAATAAATGTTAATATGGTTAAAGCTTTATTTATATGTGTAAGAAATAAAAAATAATAATGACAAAACCAAATTGCATGATAACAAAAAAAAGACCATTTAACTTTAATGATTAAAAATGTTTCTATTTTATTCTTTAAATTTGTTTAAATTATGCTGGAATTTTTAAAAGCAGTAGAGCAAATGTCGCAATGTCATACAAAATTGGAATTTGAACGTATTTACCCCTAATTTATTCACTAGGAGTTAAGCCGAGTTAGTGAGTTAAGGGAGTTAGCTAGTGTTATTTTCCATGTAAAAGGTGAGTTAAGGGAGTTAAGGCGATTTAACTCCTAGTGAATAAATTGGCCGTTAGTGAAATAAATACCGAATTGGTAACATGAAAAAAATTAACAAAAAAAAACATCTGAAACGTAATGTTCTTTATGGCATTTTGTGACTTTTTATAACAATATCTTTTCTAATAAATACTCATTTTAGTTATGTTGAACAAATTATTAAATACAATTTATAAAATTTGACTTATTTTAAACTTGACATAAATTTATTTTGATGAATGCTTAATGGATATTATTTTGTAAACGATAGTTGTGTTACTTAACCGTGTTTGAAATTTCTCTATGTTATACTTTTTAGCTTATATATAACTTTCAATTTTATTATTAAGAGTGTTTTAAAAAATCGTTGAACTTATTGAAAAAAAAACAGTTGAAAAAGGTAATCACAATCGAATTGTGCCAAAAATAAACTATTTAACTAGTTTTAAGTGGGCAAAACCTTTGCTAATTTCATTTCTAAAAAAGCAGGCAAAATCTTTGCTAATTTCATTTCTAAAAAAGCGGGCAAAACCTTTGCTAATTTCATTTCTAAATAGTTCCTTTAAGTAAAATGTATATTAATCAAAAGAAAAAGAGATACCGCATTTTGTGGTACATTTCCAAATCACAATATTTAGTATTGGAAAAGTGAGCGAGGTAGATTAACTCAAGCTCGCATGCGAAAAAAAGTACCCTCACAGCACCTCACACGTATTCTCCTTTTCCTTTATATATTTTAGAAGCTCGAACGTTTCTGTTTTCTTTTAGTTTTTTTTTTGCGAGTTTTAATATACTTTTATCGAACGCAAATCGCATGAATATCGGGAATTATTTCATAAGTTATCACTTTGCCAATACCTTAACCGGGAGAGCCTATAATCTAGAGAGTGAACAATGGGACGTGTAAAAATAGCCGTTGAGCTGAAAAACGAGCGCGAAAAAGTTTAAAAATTTGATTCATTGTTACAAATAATTGCCAAAATAACTGAAATCTGTTAATATAATTAAAAATCTCATATCTGAGGTATCAAGAAAACATTGAAAAGTTGTAGCTGATGTCTGTCTAGTTTATAGTCTCTCTACTAGGTCCCATGCTTTTTCCCATTTGGAAAAAAATCACAGAAAGCTTTCCTTATTTTATATTCCTGGGAATTTAAACGCAGTGAATCAAAATCGTGCCTCTACACCAAAAGTGTGTGTACAAATTTCGTCGTGTTCAGAATATGATTTTATATAACTCTTCCATACATCAAAATCCAATCGGATCACTCCTTTCACCCTTCCCCATAATTTCAGGTTTTCTTATGTGTTTATTTTTAATTTTCCACACAACAACTCTGTTTATAGCTTTTAAACTCATCCCATTTTGTGATTACCTGTCATTTTCAACGATTCAACATTTAATCAAAATAACTTCAAGCAATATTTTTTTTGTTTTATTAAATTCGTTTTAATTCGTTAATAATTTTAAGATTCACTGCTTCGCTCAAAATATATTCTTACATGCATGCATCGTAGATTTAAAGAAGCCCATAAAAAATGGAAATTTATTTATTTTAAAGAGAATTTAACATTTTAATTATTAAACAGAAATTATTTTGTTGTGCTTAGATTTAACAGTGAAAATAATCAAAATATAGATTTTATTTTAAATAGTTGATTTTACCATAAAAACGCACACAATTAATACCAGATTAAATCAAACCATTTATTTACCTAATATTTTTTTATTAATATAAATTATAGATTTTTTTTTAACAAAACAGATAATTATTTTAAAAGCAAACACTAATCATAAAAACCAACGACAAATTCGATTAATGTAGTGATTTAATTTTGCAATACATATTTGTTTTTTTATGAACTAGGATAGTTTTATGTAGCAAGTAAGTTTATATTTAAAAATAATATTTGAGAATTTAAAAAAAAATGATGAAAAACGTTGTGAAAATGTTGTTAAACCATGTCATTAAATTATTTATTTGTCGTTAATTTAAACGAGATAAAAGATTTTTTTTTTTAAATTAATACAATCAAATGCTACCGCTGCTGATAAATAATCGATTGTTCTATTAGCGAAATTTTATTTTCCCTTCCATTAAACACACAAGTACTCGTTTGCTAATTTCACTTCAGTCAATATTTTTGCCGTTAGCAAATTCAGTTTTATGAAATTATTTATGCTTTATTATGAAACATATAAATTACATTCCACATTCCGGGGTAGTTTTTAAAGTAGTAGAATATCACATGAAAAACTTTTTATTTAATATTCGATATCGAGATCAACACGAACAAATTAATAGAGATTTTTTTTATTTCACACAACAAAAAATGAAAAAAAAATAAACATTAACATAAAGCATTGTCCTCAGTTGCTTAAAATGAACAATTTATAAAGAGAATATAATTTTAGACGAGATAGGAAAAGAGATAAGTTTTTGAGTGATACTATGTGACCTTAAAAAAGTTGAAAAAATACACAGAATTAAAAAAAAAAAAAAATAATTAATTGAATAAATAAATATAGAAGAGAAAATAATTTAAGGAAATTATTTTTACCAGTTATTAAGACATAGATTGACAAAATAAATTAAATGAAACCTATTAACTAAACTATTAAAAAAAAACATGCATAACAAAAATATTTACAAGTATACAAGCAGAAAATGTTATCAAAATCATAAGAAAATCAATTTTTAAATCAGCAACAACAAAAAAATTGAAGACCTCGGTGCAAAAACCGGTAATGTCAACTTTTTGGATAAAATGGATTATCGATACCAAACGCAAGAATAAACGAATGCGCACATTTGGCTGCAAAATGCGGATCTGTAGATAACTAAAAACATCGTTTGACATAGTTTGACGCAAAATTCGGTCATCTCCTGGAAATGACTGATTTTTGTACCCTAATATTTACCGCTATGAGGCCAAATGGTGTTGTGCACTATTTTTTTTAAGTTATGGTTTTTTTTTGTGAAATTGAATATATTTTTTTATTTACGTCTAAATAAAGGCTATTTACATATTTTGGACTGTAAACTGTTGTCCTCTTGGGTACAAGAAACAGTTATCTCCAAAATTTAAAATGTCTATTAGATTTTCAAGGAAACTAAAAATATTTTGATTGAAATTATGTAAGAATACGTGCTTGATTTAAATTGTAATTTGTAAACTTTGTCCCAGGCCAAAAATTTTACGTGTAATATGTTTTTTGTGTCTCATGAACATTTTCAAAAAGTTGAGATGACCAGTTTTTGCACAGAGATCTTCAATTGTAAAATATTGAAGAAGAAAACTTCATTCGATGAGAATTTTTTCACACATAAAATTTATTTTAATTTTTACGTAACCCATTAGAAATCCATGTAATCGAAATGTCTTCTGTAATTCGATTAGATTTTAATAAAATAAAATTTATATCAAATGATTACCAATATTAATGATAAGGCCAACTAAATTATTTTTTCACGTATTGTACTTAGTTTATATTATATTCAAGAGAAGTAAAAACCAAGAAAATCAAATAAAATTATTAACAATTGATAGTTTTTGTTAACTTTTTTAGTAAATTCATTTTTAGAGTAAATTTATTAATAATAAAATTTTTGTAAATAATGAGAAGAAACTATAGATAATTTTGTAAATATATAAACATGTTCAAAAAATTATTCACATCGTTTTATTTAAATTTTTTGGTAAAATATTCCTTTTCTTCAGTGTGTTTTTGAAGAAATCACATTTTTTTGTCTATTTCAGGAATTCAATAAAGTACCTCACGTTAATTTTCCCCGTTTTAGAAAAGTGTTAAATAGTTTTTCGAGTTTGTTTTAGATATTTTTCGTAAATTATGATTAATTTGTACAAATAAACCATTAGAAAAATCAATTTAGTCAGTTTGAATGATTTGAAATATTTCAGTGTATGGTGAGCAAAAGTCGAACAAATAAGGGTGTAATGTACGAAAATTATTTCTTAAAATGAGAATTTCCTTTTATGGAAACGGGTTTATTCTAAGTTAAAGTTACTGCAAAAATTTTGTTTTATGGACGTTCGACTGTATCCTGCACAATTCGAAATTTTACATCGAAAAATTCAGAGTCCAAGGGAATTTTCAAAACGGACGGAAAATCAACCAAGAAATAGTTTTTTGGCCAAATTACATATGTTTTTAATTCATTTACCGTAGATTCGACTATTTCCTAATTTCTCTACAAGTAACTTTCCTCCCTCCTCATCTTAATTTATTTTCGGAAAATACGAAATCATTTTAGCTTCCCTCTAAATACCAAAAAAAACAAGTCACAATAATCGCAAAACGACAGCACGGCAGCAAATTTTCCGCCCGGTGGGAAGAGAAAACAGAGTTTGTTTCGAAAACTAGAGTACTATTTCTATCCCAATCAACATGTCGCATAGAAAACCGTTCCCTTTCGAGTTGAAAGGAGGGACCCACTTTGTCGCACACTGCGCTAACAGTTCTTAGACAATGCATATGTGTGTGTGTTTGCTTTCAATATTCGTGCGAAAGTTTTTCTATTTTATTTTCTCTTTTTCATATTGTTAACATTAAAATAAATCCAAAATTGCAGAATAAAATACTAAATTTATAGAAATAAACAATAGAAATATTATCAAATCAACACCACATAATGGCAAGCAAAACTTCAGAAGACATACACACAAACAAAACATATCGCACGGAAAACAATTCGAAAATAGTAAACCTCTGTCGGGACAAAATGTTTATTGGGTAAAGTTGAGTAAAATTTGTCTTTTTTAAAAAACACAATAACTTCTGCGTTACTGTTTCTTATTTTATTTATTAAATTCCGTTTTTCAAATTTACTTAAAACTAGTAAAAACTAGATAGATTTTTTAGAATTCACCTCCCGAAAATTCTACAATAACATTTTCATTTCACAATTTTAAAATTGTGAATTCACTTCTGGCAACCTCTATTTAACGTGATGTGTGAAATTAGTACAATCCATTGAAGTGAAGTGAAAAATGTCGATCTGAGAAAAGCGAATTCAATTTAAGGAATTTTCGTAAAGCCAGGGCGAAAAACCAAACAAAACGGGAAAATTTTTAAAGAATGGGATTTTCTCTAGATATTATGCCTCCAGGAACAGCGGAAAGTTTAACAATGGAGGAGGATGACGACAGGGAAGAAGGCGAAATCGTGGACGACAGAGAAGAAAATTTTTTGGAATTAGAAGGTACAAACTCATTATATTCATCAATAGTGCAAATAATTGAGATTTCTTCTAGATATTTCGTCGGACGAGGAGTTCAACTTGAGGAAAAGGATTGAGGAGCTTGAGGCGAAGAACTTGGAACTTGAGAAAATCGCCAATATTTGCTACAGCAATAATACTGGTGAGTGACCTTGAAGCCCCGCCACACCAACTCGTGTCAATCTGGAGTTGCCACAAAAAAATGCCTCATCTCTGGGCTTGCAGCCATTCGGGGGGACGGAACTGAATCGGTTTGAATAACAATTATCAATTTTAGAAATTTACAACAGATTGCGAGAGTCGAAACTTGATGAGTTGCATTTCGATCAAATTGTTTGCTTCGAAGTTCGAATTCGGTTCTTTGTTATCGCAGGAAGTAAACCAAGTCTTCCACAATCAAAAGTAGATTATTTACTTGCAGGTTTTTGGTGTATTACCTCAAGCTGAAGTGTTATTTAAGAATTGCTTATCTAATCGATAAGTTTGTCCATAAAAATTTAAACCACATAAAATTTTAGTGCTAATTTCTAAACTACGCACTTTGTTAAAATCATGCTTAAGAAGCAAAGATTTGCATATATCTTTATGCTAGACTAGTTTTCGATGATATCGGCTGATATTTTTGGAAATTTTTCTCGCAACTGGATCTTCTGCAAAAAATTTTCTTCTATGTATGATTTTAAAATGATTAGCAGAATATGTGAAAATTTCTAAAATTTTGGTTGGTTCTTTCCGTCGTCCCTGCAATGACTCAAAACCCAGAGAAAAATATTCTTTCCAATTTAAATTGCAATATTTGAAAATAAATTACTAACAAAACAAAATACCATTGAAGAGTACTCCAAGAAAGATTTAGGATATGCACCCGATCGATATCCAAATGTGGCTCCAGACATACTCCCTCACATTGAAAACTTCCACAGCAAAAGACCCAAGAAAAACCTCTTACCGCTTCCACCACCACCGAAACTACCGGCCGCTCCGAAACGCAGCACAAAACTTCACCATCGCACCCGTCGGCGGACAACTAGCATTAAGTCAATTAATCATGACTTGTGTGCCATCAAGGATCGTTCCAAAGTGCGAAAGCATAGACACGAAAAGGTCTCACGCAGCCGAAGTAAAAAGAATGAACGAGTTAAGCGGAGAGCTATTAAATCGATGGTCAAGGATGTGTCGAGTTCGGAGGATGAATTATGTGCATTGGATCGCGAAACGTTGCGGATGGCTTTGAAGCGGGACGTTCGGACTCCGAATTTGAAGGGAAATCTTCAAGTGTCGACGATTAAGCGAGAGAAATCTGTAGAAATAGTCGAAAACCATGTGCCTATAATCGATTTAGTCAAGGAGGAATTTGATGAAACCAAGGAAGATGTCGCTAAAGACGATGATTCCGACGAATCTGTGACGTTAGAGGAGCAGGAATTGCGGCTCATCGCATTGAAGTCGGCTGTAGTGAAAAAACACATGGCTCGAAAGAAACGAAAGGAGAGCGACGCGAGAAAACCTTATTCACCGACAGATGACTTCGAACAGATGATGGTGATTGGAATGGATAGTTCGTCGCCTCATAGTCTCGTCGATACAAATATGGACATCAGTCCGGTTGAATCGCCTGACTTTTTTGTCGAGGATCGCTCACTGAAGCCAGTGGACATGGATTTAGTAGACAGCAACGATTCGGCCAGTCCGATATTCGTTGGGGACAGAAATATATGGTCTCCGATTGAGAAAATATCCTTCCCGAATGGACATTCAGGGTCAATGGTGGTTCCGATCGCTCCGATTCCTATTCGAGATCATATCCCATCAAATTATCTATGCGATGCGAACCAGCAGAATGTTGACAACAACAGAGGTTACGAGGAGGATATGGTTGAAATTAAAAGTAATAAGATTTCATCGCCAGAGCCAACAGATGAGGAAGAAGAGGCATTGAGAGCGCTCCTATTGGCCAAATTGAATTCCCCACGGCTCAGGAAGTCTCCAAAGAACGGAGCCAAAGCGGAGAATTGCTTGGATACCACAATGAAATCTGACACGATGTGCAAAATCAATCCGAACCAGGAGAACCAAGAAAACGAACAGATTCAGCCAATGAAGGACTTGGCAGGTGTTGAACGTGATACATCGCTGGACACAGAAGCGTTGAGGAGTTTTCTCTTACAAAGCATGAAAAAGAAAAACGCCAAGAAAACGGAGTTGGTCCTAAAAGAGGCCGTGAAGCGCCTGCAAAAACGAGCATCGCCAAATATTTGCGTTAACCATGATATTAGCAGTAATGATGATGATCTATCTGTGAATACAAATAATTCGAATGTGATATCTAATCTTAATGTGGAAGTATCCAAAGATGTTGAATGTATGATGAATGTTTTACAAAATGTCAGCATTTCAGAAAATTCAATCGCTGTAAACAATCCGATGGTGGTATTTCAACCGCTCTCCAGACCACCAATTCATAATGTCCACAAAACCAAGAAAGCAGTAAATCCCGTCCTCATTACAATACCTCTATCAAACCATAACTCTGTTCAACCAATCACAAACTATTCAGAAGTTCAAGCCAAACCCATTGAGAAGATGCAGCGGAAGCTTATCAAAAACGATGCCATATCAAAGCCAATTGAACAAATCAACACTGCTGCAGGTGATCTAGCAGTCACTGTGCTCCCGCCAATCACGAAAGCCAATCATTCCATAGTCCTGCCGACAATTGTGAATCCTGCGCCGAAGGCGTTTAAAACCGCCCGAAAAATCATCAATAAAACAATCCAAACTAGTCCAATGTTGCAGTTGAAACGTAAACCACCAACACCGATCAGTGATTTTGTGAAACTCTACGAAAAACGAACCAAACTCACATTATCCGCTGCTCCCACGACGGCATTGTCCAAGTCAGCCACCGTTTTTACAGCTATCGGACGACCAATGAAGCCAATCATCATTCATGTCGGTCGATCAGAATCGGAGTCATCGGACGATGAATATTTCAATTCAATTCTGCCGCAGGATCAGGACTCAAATGGCATCGATCGGGAGTATTTCGATAACGCTAGTCCGAAAGGCCTACAAATGGACAGTCCATGTATTTCGCCCATTCCAAATCCTATATTGAACGCTTCTATGCAAGCGAATCAAACCGCTGCTGTCTGTGATAACAAGGAGAATCAAGAGCATGTGGAAATTGACCCGAAAACAACTACCGTTACCGTCGTAAATGATAACTTCCAAGTGAGACTCGATGAGTTGCTGAAGAGTGCGAGAAACCGTGCAGAAGCTATGAAAAAAGAGATCTCAACAATTGTTGGCAGTTCGCCGAAAACGCCATCAGTGAGTATATTTTTTTTAGTTTAAATTAATTGCGTTTCTACCAGAAAAAAATCTGACAAAAAATGCTTGAAGCTAGCTTTGGAGTCATTTTATAGCAGAAAATTTTTACAACTTTTTTACTTTCTTATACGAAGTACGTACTATAAAAGAGTATTGTGGTCATGAAAAATGTCGGCTTCTTAATTGTACCTAAAAACATTTCTCGAGTTTATTGGAGTTATTACAGAAAGATCTTTCTGTCTGTTAGTTAGTGAACAAAATTTGTAAAAACAAAAATTATTAGAGCTAGAACCATGAAATTTTACAAGCATGTTTGGTCCTGAAATGGGACGACCCCGTGAACTTTTTGTTGAATTCCGTTAACCTATTTTTTCTCGAGATATTCTCAATATACTTCAAAAGCAAATAGATTTGGCTAAATTTTGCAAACAAACGGGTTTTTTGAAAAAAAATTTAATGGCAGAATTCATTACATTTTCAACCTTTACCGTAAATTGATATTTTTTGACCAATTGCGAGATCAATATATCAGACTTTATAAACAAATTGATGTTTTTTGTGAACTAATATTTTATTTGTCGGGCTATAATGTAAATTGGATATGGACATACATTTTGTCTAGATTAATCAAATGAGAACCTTTTGTGGAAGGAAAAACGTCTGAATTTGTTTGAATATCTTAGAAAATCGCGCAATGCAGCAACGCACCGCACTTGGTATGCTATAACTTTAAATCCTTTCAAATCCATCGCTCCATTTTTGCTATTGAAATTTAGTAGATTTTTGCCTAAAAAATACAAAAAGTAGCAAACAGACCCTCCAAAACCACCAAACTATTTTTCAAACAAATTTTCAAACTTCCAACAGGCTGTTTGTCATCTGGCGCCATCATCTCAACTTGAATATCGCATGTTAGTCAATCGGATGAAATTGCTGGAACGTCAAAAGCAGGCAAGAAGTGCAAAATTGATCTCAAATAATAACCAAATCAAAATCACAATTCAAAACGATCAAATTGGGGACCCGAAACCAAATCTTGATACAGAAACCGACGCACAAAAATCAGTGGCCACTCCCGCAGTAATTCAATTGCAAGGAGTCCCTCTAAAACCTGAAAGCAGTGAGCATTCTTTGCTTAAGCAGGTCTTGAAGAAAACCGTTGTGAAGTGCATCGTCGTGGAAAAATCACCAGAGGTTAACGAATCCAAAAAATCAGAAGATGAAGCACCGGAACCGCTAGCTACTAAATCAATTGAAAGTCAAGAGCCTGAAGATCAAATAAAAGTTACCATGAATTTAAAGACGCCAGCGATTCCTAGCGTCGTTGAAATTCAAAGTCCAGCAAAAAACGATGCGCAGAAAAAAATCGATGTTGAAGAGGAGTTAAAACTTCTCGCGTTCTACGAAGCGGATTTTGAAACTAGCAGGTATTTCGTGGTAATGTTTATAAATTTTAATTTTTCGACTGTTCTCCCGATTTAGTTACAGTTTACTAGAAAACATGGATAAGACTTTAGAATTAGTGACCGTAGCGAAAAACGAGAAGATCAAGAAAATTCGATTGGAAAATCAAATCGAAAAAACGAAAAAGGTTTTAAACTTTTTTGAAAATCAACTCAGTGAGCAGAGGAAGAAAATGGGGAATATCTATCCGGAGATTTTAAGTTCGCACAACAAAATTACGGCTTTAAAAGCGAAATGTGCTAAGTTGGATAAATTATCAACGGAATTGGGGAAGAGTTTGAAGGGAAAAGGATACAAGTACGTAATGCAATTATCACAGTCAGTAAATCAGTTTTTACACATTTTCATTGCAAGGGTTTTCCATAAAATGCGTCACAGATTAAAGATATAGATGGGTGTGCGGTAGGTTTTTAATCCCATACCAAAAAAATTGCCAAAATATAGACGTTAGAAATTAGCTTGTCGTATTTTATGGACCGCCCCAAATATTATTTTTATGATGAATTTAAATTTTAATTTCATTCTAAAACTTTTAATCTTCATTATTTTTCTTAGATCGAATACCAATTCAAAGGCTGCCATACTTAAGAAATCTAAACAACTGTCAAGTGAAATAAACAAATTGAAAGGCTTGAAAGAAGACTCCAAAAGCCATATGAACGCGGTCGAGAAGTTAGAGGCGAATAAATCTAAAATTTCACCAGAGAAAAAGCCTGTGGAGTCAGAGAAAATTGCTTCAATTGATAAAATTGATAATCTTAATCTGGAAGTATCGAAAGAATCAGCGAAAATTCCTCCAGAAGATAAAATTCAAGCTCAAAGTGATGCAGTCAATCCGGAAGTTGATGTAAATCTAACAAATGACACATCATTAACTGAAAAAGTTGAAGAAGATGAATTAGAAGTCGATAATTCTAAAAATACTCCGATGTACGGAACTGAAATCCGATCAAATACGTCCGGAGGTGTTAAAAATAGCGAAATAATCGAATCTGGTGAAATTTTAGATGATGCAAATATCTCTAATAGTAAAATAGTTGAAAGTACCGTTCAAACTGAAATACCCGAAATGCATGAAGAGCAACTAGAGATGACTTCCGATAGCAAATCCCATGAAATCATTGAACCTGACGATAAAACAACAGAAAAACTTACTGAATCTCCACAAAAAACAAGGGGTAAAAGTCCAGATACTGAAAAGTTTTCAACAGAAAGGACCTTCAAAACGGAACGAACTCCATTGTCTGAACGCTTAGACGCCAGCCAAGTCCAAAAACAGCTCACTGATCTCAATGAATCTAGTTTTAAGTGTGAAACAAAAGATCTTCCTTTACAAATATCAAATGGCAGCACATCATCAAACACAGTAGAAGTGGGTTTTCTTGCACATTTTTTTTTCGATTTGATTTTTCGTGTGTTTCTCTTTCTCAGTTTACTTTTAAAACAAAAAAAAAACTTTTATCATTTGTGAAGATTTGCTTTCAGGAAAGTATTCCAATTCCACCGAAAACGTGCCAATTGCTGGATGTTGGTATTTTTGGATCCGCACAAAGTGAAAATAGTGCCAGTGTTGGGAAATATATTTCGCCATTGGATCATAGTAGTTCAGAAAGGTTGGTTAAACATCTAACCTCATACATTGTAAAAAAAAGAAATTCTGTATTTTACGTTGATTTGAAGTATTGAATGGTTTCCGCTAACAAAACTTTGGTATTGAGTAAATTTTATGGTTTTTTTGTATCTGCTAAAGTAAAATGTTTGAGGTTGGATCATATTGAGGGTAACGGCACCACTTAGCAATCGGAGTTGAAGGATTGATTGAGAAATAAATGTTCTAAACTGGTTTTGAACATTTAAAATCTACAAAATGCCAAATTGCG
Organism: Chrysopilus asiliformis; assembly: GCA_964034945.1. Taxonomy (NCBI): domain Eukaryota; kingdom Metazoa; phylum Arthropoda; class Insecta; order Diptera; family Rhagionidae; genus Chrysopilus; species Chrysopilus asiliformis. The sequence goes on from OZ035961.1 coordinate 98,542,082, forward strand.
GCAAAGACTGGATTATTTAATTTGGAGCAATGGTTACCAACCGGTAGGTTGCAACCCCCTCAAAAATCGGTAAACATTTTTAGAGGTGTAATACGATTTTTTTTAAATCACTTTTTTACGAAACTACAAAAGTAACAGAACTAAGAAACTAATAAAGTGCAGGTAGTATAAGGCGGTATTTACAATTGACACTTTCTTAGGCGAATCTTATTCTGCAAAAATAACCTCACGTTACGCAATCAAAAATTCTGAAATTTTTTCTTGAATGACGCCGAAGCTGAAATTTTTTCATAAAAAATCGCCGGAAGAAATTTATTTTTGCGTGAATTTATACCGCGATAGATGAATAAAATTTGCGGAGAAATTCGAAAAAAATTCGCGGAGAAATTCGGAAAAAATCGCTATAAACGGAGCCTAGAGAAAAATCTCTGTTTCCTCAAAATTAAAGTTATATTTCACTTTGAACGATGAAAATTTTCGACTGCGGTGGATTTCTTTTAGAGAATTTTAACTTGCGTATTCTTTTAAAACAATTTCGCCACGATGTATTTTTCTTATTTTTTTTATGAAGTTTTACAATAACTTTATCGATCACCATAAAAGGCGTGTTTTTTTTTCATTTCTTTTCTGCGAAACAAAATAATTTTTTGATTTTTAAATTAGTTTTTTTTAATTCTATGCCACATCCCAAATTGGACAATATAAAAAAATGAGCTAAAATTGATAGAATCGCTAATATTTCAAGTCATAAGAAAACGGCCATGAAAACCGTTACCTCACTTCGAAAAAGAATTGGTATTTTTTAAGAGATTTTCAATGGTTTCGAATTGTGATAAGGGGATGATTATAAAATACGTAACGCGAAATTTCGGCTTTCCAAACCCTTCCCGCCCCGTGACCCCTTTGCCAGTTTTTTTTATATGGACATTAGTACCGCCGTCACCCTAGACCCACTCTAAGTGTGATGTATTTCATGGACAACCCTCAAACAAACTCACAAAAAATCGTAAAATTTATCATAAAACCTACCATAAAATTCAAATCAACAAACAAAAATCCAAATACAAACGAATTACTCCCTTTTTTGATATAAAGAGAACACTTTTTGTTTCGTCTTTTTTTCTGTTAATTTTTTTCAGGGCAATAAATCCGAACGGCGTCATCTGCCCGTACCAATTGCGGGGACAATGCGATGACAAGGAATGTAAATTTGAACATCTTCCAAGCGACGGTTAGACGAAACCAAGTCGTCTAAAAACCAAAAAAATAAATAAAATTCTGAAGAGCCAAAGACTAATTCCATCATGTGTTCGTACGAAAATTTATCCAAATTCACTAACAAAATTTTAATCCAAGAAAACAAAAAGAAAACTCCATTGACAAGAAGAAATCGCATCCAAAGAAGATGATATGATAATAAAAAGAATCCCATGGGAATGAATGGATGAAAAACGAGAAACATTGACTGCTATAAACATCGAAATGCTCTTCAATGAATTCCTACTATAATTAAAAGTCGTTTCTTCATCAAATATCACCTCAGGGGTAAGTTACTAATTAACCAAAACAAATAACAGTGTCATAAAAACAAACATGTGAAGAAATTAGAGACTATTGTCGCACTATGTGATCAGAATATATTTTTTAAAAATACAATTAATTTCTTAAGTACAAAAAAAAGGGAAAGTAATTTATTTTTTGTGTGAAAGTGAAGTAAGGAATTGCACGAAACCAGAACTGCATGGAGCTGTTGTTTTATTTAAAAAATCTTGTTTAAAGAAAAAGTGCTTATAAATCTTTTTGGTGTTAATCGTCAAACACGAAAAGATTATCGCTGAAGACATCGCTCACCGAATGGACAAAATAAAAAAAAATTGATTACAACAAAATATAACGATATCCCACCAAAAAAAAAAAACAAAAACATAAGTCATTATGTTATATAAATTAGTTCCTTTCTTTGTGTACATGGAGACTATTGCCTGGCGCTGATGCTGATTATGCAGATTATGTGGTGTGCTGTCTTTATGTCAAGGCGTTCGAAATTCCATTTTTTTCATTTAATAAACAAAAAATCATACAAGCGATCAATGAAATTGCTTTAATTTTATACATAAAAAAAAGTTAAGTCCAACTTGCTTAGCTGTAGTTTAAATTTATTAACAGCTACGTTTTTAAATAAATTTTTTCTATTATTATTTTTTTTTAATTTTGTAATTCATGTGTAAATAACTATAGTTACGTCTTCTTTAAAAAAAATCTAAGTTAAGTTTATTTTTTATTTAACACGGAAAAAAAGTCGATGAAAAAAATATTTATGAAAGAGTTAATGTATTTCATAATTTATTCAATTAAAGAAGTTTAAAAAAATTTATCCGATGTGTTTTTTATTTAGGAAAGCAATTTATTTCACAGGTAGTTTGTTTTTCAGCAAATCAAAAAAATGAGCATTTGCTTATACTCCATTTTTTTGTGCGAATTCTCCAATCTTTGCGAATAAAAGTTTAAAAACCGGCTTGCTGGAGATTTGGGTACGAAAAGCTGCTTCTGGAGTTCAGTTGGGGTTCATTGTTATTAGAGGATTTGCTCTAAAAAGTGGAATACAAGTATATGCTCATTAATATCTATACGGTCCAGTATTGGAAAGGTTTTAAGGTAAGTAGTTTGGCAATGGTTCTCAAAATATGTTGGTTAGCACGACAGCTCACAAATTGAGCTAGAAGTTTAAAAAAAAGTGAAAATTCAAAAATATGAGAAAAGTGGAAATCCGTCTATTTCCCCGACCAAAAAATTGGTCTAAACATTGCTCTTTTTGTTCAAAAAAAGGAACATGGCTCTGCCATTCGAACAAGCAAATTTTCAAATCTTTCGTGAAGCAGTCTAAAATGAGCGAACTAAAAGAGCAAGCCATTCGAATACGCTCCTTAAAAATTCTATGCAAAGATGTAAGTCAACATTTTTAAAATTGACCAAGTAATTAGGCTTTGTACGGAAATATACATTAATTCGGACGTGCAACTAAGCGCCAAATTTGAAGTTTTGGGGAAAATTAGTAAAAGCAAAACAAACACCTCGATTTTAGGGTACTCGTGTTTAACACCTACATTCTATCAGAAATACGAATTGAAACTACGATTTTTTTTTCTGTAGATGCAAAATAAGTAAATAAACTTGTCTCAAAACTTCGTGGTGGTTCCATGCTAAACTTCAATACTGAATATTTTTTACTGAAAATTTAATTGCTTAATTGAATAGTCAGCGATTTTGTTTCATGAGCACAATTTAGAATTTAACCCTCTAACGGCTAATTTATTCACTAGGAGTTAAATCGCCTTAACTCCCTTAACTCACCTTTTACATGGAAAATAACACTAGCTAACTCCCTTAACTCACTAACTCGGCTTAACTCCTAGTGAATAAATTAGGGGTAACCGGAATATTTCCGAAAAAAATTCACTAAAATATGACTTTCAACTTGCGACAGATAACTTACAAAAGTCAGTGTAACACGTTCCGGCGATTAAAATTGTTACCCGTTATAAACAAGCGAATTCCCTGAAGCCCGCCTTTAGGCGGGCATTCCGGCTAGAGGGTTAAAAAGTCAGCAACTATTAGGGAAAAAAATGTTGTGCAATACATAAAAACTTAAAATTCATAATAAAATAACATTAAATTAAATTGGATGTAGTTTTTTAAATTTATTTTCATTTTTTTTTTTTATAATTTTAATACACAAAAAACTTTTTGAATACTAGAATGTTTTGTAATTATTGTGTTTACTTGATGTAACACACGGATGGCGAAATATTTTTTATACATTTAAATTGAACACTGGATGAAAATTATAGCAACAATAGTACCCAACATACAGATCTGAGTATAATAAAAAAAATTTCACATTTCTTCATTACTTTCCTTCTTCACTATCATCTTTACCTCGTCTGCAATCAATTAATCAATTAATATCGATAGTTTTTTTTTCAAAGGTCTTTGTATTTTTTAAATTTTTTTAATGTTTTTTTTTGTTTAAAATTATTGTGCTCACGCAGTTGGTTCCGAAAAGTTCTCTTTAAATTTTAAGGTCTCTTCAAATATGAGCTTTTTTAAGTGTTCCTTGGGAAGATCGTCTAATTCCATCGAAATTCGAAAAGGTTCTTCGGCAACAGGCTGAAGACATTATAGAGAATTTGCATTAGTGAAATCATACTACCAGTTTTTTGCACAATTTGAAAATATTTCATATCGAAATACGTACCTCATCACCGGGATCATAGTATTGCTCCAAATAGGGGTGAGCAAGGGCGTCTTCCACTGATATCCTATTGTGTGGATTGAATGTTAGCATTTTATCGAGTAGATCAAGTGCTTTTGAATCCGCATTGGGAAACAGTTTCGCCCATGGAACCTTTGGCTTGTATGGTAGAGACTGAAGGTAGTTACGGGCCTGAAAATATCAATTCAAAAATGTTTTAAAAAAATTGGAAAAATAATCTAATGCATCATGTGCACACAGGAAACTCGTGAAAGATTTGCAAGTAAAACACCTTGTTTTAACCATGAAAAAAATGTTTTTTTCTCAGAAATCTTCAGTAGTTTTGAGGTTTGGTTCCTATTTTGCATTTCCTGATTACAGTTTTGGACTTAGAGAACATGGAAAAATTTTCATGGTAAATTAATGTAATACCTAGAAAATTTTTCCATGTTCTCTAACTGCAAAAATGTAATCAGGAAAAAGTACTAAATTCTAATTCTGGTCGAGAATATGAAATAATACGATATTTTCAATCCCAAAAATTTAAATATGAACCGAATCACTAGAAAAAAATCGGATTCGGTTAACGCATTGATTTTAAAAACTATTTTGGCTCAGCTCGTCCATCTTTTTTTTATAGTGGTTCGGTTTATGGTTTGCTTCACTAAAAATTCGGTTAAAATAAAAGATTTGCATCTCTGGCAAAAAATCAATTTTATAAAAATATTTACCTTTTCATTGATAATACATTCGAGATCCTCTTTTGATGGTGATCCCAATACGCCAAGAATGTGATTTAATTGATCAAGATAATGTTTTCCTGGGAAGATTGGACGATTGCTTAACATTTCTGCCAAGATACATCCAACTGACCAGATGTCAATTGATTTCGTATAACCCTACAAATGCAAATTGAAAAAAATTATTACAAAAATTTAAAAATATTGTGGTTGTAAGAAGTTTTGCCAACAAATGACACCAGACGTGTACAACGGACCCAACTAGGGGCCCGCGTACGTGGGGCTTCTCACTAAACCTACATCCAATATCAACCAGGAAATTTTGCAAATGTTTTACCTTTGAATTGAGCATAATTTCAGGAGCACGATACCATCTGGTGGCTACATATTCCGTTAGGAACCCCGTATGATCATGTTCCGGATCAGCTACACGGGCCAATCCAAAGTCGCAAATCTAAAAGGAAAATTTGTGAAATTAGAAAAACTGCAATGATTTTCTGTGATTTTTTTTAAATATGTGAAATCGGTTTTAACGGTCTGTCCTTAAAATACGGCACATATTTAGTGAGGAAAGAGATCTGTGGTAGTGTGACGGCGGCACTAAACTCTAAATAATAAATCTCGGAAAGACGCAACGGTGGCGAAAGGGGGAATAGATCCGAAAATTATGAAATTAGCATGACGTATTTTATGGACAACCCCTAATACGGTTTAATCAGTCTTCACTGTATTTTACTTTTATTTGAATAAACATTTAAAAAGAAACTTTACCTTTAGGTCGCAGGTTGTATTCAGAAGCAAATTGCTCGGTTTAAGATCTCTGTGCAGAACATTTGCCGAGTGTATATATTTTAATCCTCGCAAAATTTGATAGAGGAAATAACAAATGTGATCATTACTAAGCCTCTGTAATAAAGATGTTAATTTTAAAAAATTATTAAGTAAAACCAAAAAAAAAATCTCATATTTCACCTGTGTCTTTAGTAATTTGTATAGATCAGTCTCCATTAAACACTGCACAATATATACATCCTTCATTTGTTCTATACTATCTACCCGCAGTATATCTCTTATGTCTATTATCTGTAACGATAGACAAAAAGTTTTAATTGAAAATTATTCATTAAAAATTTAATTTATTTAAACAAAGTTAAATGGAGTTCAAGGATAGAAACTTTCATGGCAAATTCACATTAAAAACAAAATCGCTAAGATATTGTTTACTTTTTCTCAATTAATCTGTATTTATACATTTCCATAATCAAAATGTAATTAATATCGATTGATTTTTCTATTCCATACATTCTCTTTTATAGAATATTCATTAATAGTCCTTCCAAGAACTCATCGTACATTTTCATTATCCCGGGGAGATGAAAGGAAGCCATATAAGCTGCTTTCAGTCATTTTTCATTGTATACTTTTTTTTTTTTACTTTTTCAAGAATCATAAATCTTACAGGGAAAGTTATAATGCGGCTGTAAATTTAAATATGCTGCCCCGATGGAAACAATTTAAAATTGTTTCTTTATCGCATAAAAAATCAAATGCCACAAGCTATGAATTCGGAAAAAGGCCACCGAAAGTTCCCGCACGTGTATATAGAAATACAAGCTCTGTAGAATGATTTCATATAAAAAATATGTATTTTTCCCAAAAGCCTCGAATAACATATTAATTCATGAATTTTATTTATTTTAAAATGTTAAGGTCTAGAATTTTAAATAAACTCCAGGTGGGTTTTCCTTTTCGGAAGAAATATTTGAATTAATCCAAAAAATACAAATACTCAAGATTAACTAAAAACATAACAAAAGCTATTATTGAAAACCCGTATGGTGATATTCGTATCAAAATTCGAACAGTTGTACCAAAATTCCACTTTGAAGTCAAACTTTCCAATAAGATTTTTTAAAATTTATTCCAATCGGATTTTGATGTATGGGAGTTTTATGTAGAAGCACATCCTAAATAACTTTTGTTCTTGCACTTTTTTGATAAGATGCATGTTTTGAGATATTCGCAAAAACCGTTTTCGTTCGTATGGGGGGTACCCCCCCCTAATGGTCCATTTTTGCCCGTTAACGAACTTAGCCTCGCATTTTACGAAAAACGAATCTGCGCAAAATTTCAAGTCTGTAGCTCAATCCGTGTGCCCGCAATCCGCGCCACAGACAGACGGGCAGACGGACAGACAGACGGACGGACATGCAAAATTCAATTTTTTTTATCATTCTAAACACACTGGTGTAATTCATTTTTGTGTGTGATGACGGGATCTTGGCGTTACAAACGGTAAGGCAAAGTTAATATACCCTTTGGTTTCACCATACGGGTATAAAAAATCCCGATTTCCAAAGCACAAACAAATACCAGTTTCTAGCGTAAAAGCTGATAGCATTGATTTGTCATTTTCTATTATTATTTTTATGAGAATCCGTTTTTTAAAATGTTTGTAGTTGAGTACACAAAGTTCTAACCTGGAGTTTTGTCATCATTTATTATACCCGTATGGTGAAACCAAAGGGTATATTAACTTTGCCTTACCGTTTGTAACGCCAAGATCCCGTCATCGCACAAAAAAATTAATTACACCAGTGTGTTTAGAATGATGAAAAAAGTTGAATTTTCCATGTCCGTCCGTCTGTCCGTCCGTCTCTCCGTCCGTCTCTCCGTCCGTCTCTCCGTCCGTCTCTCCGTCCGTCTTGTGGCGCGGATTGCGGGCGCACGGATTGAGCTAGAGATTTGAAATTTTACACAGATTCATTTTTCATAAAATGCAAAACTCTAAGTTCGTTAATGGGCAAAAATGGACCATTAGGGGGGTACCCCCCCATACGAACGAAAACGTTTTTTTGCGAATATCTCAAAAACGGTGCATCTTATCAAAAAACTGCAAGAACAAAAGTTATTTAGGGTATGATTCTACATAAAACTCCCATATATTAAAATCCGATTTGAATTAATTTTAAAAAATCTAATTGAAAAGTGGAATTTTGATACAACTGTTCGCCGTTCACTTAAACTTCGAACAATGTCATATCACCAGATTGGCAATTATAGCTTTTGTTATGTTTTAGCATTGAATTGGCATTTAGGCAGTTTACTTAGCCCATTAACACATTGCGTGCCAAGCTGATTTTTATCAAAATGGATATTCAAAACTTTATTTTTATTCCTTTCAGTCCTTTCACAGCTATTTCCGAAAACCAACTATACACATACATTTGACAGAGGGTACTGGTTAATACATTTCCATGCAACATTACTACATTTTCATGCAACATTATCCAGAAGTGATTTGTTTTTATTTTTTTAGTCTTTATTCATCTGTAGCTGTCATACACATATGTATGACGTGGCACGAAATGTGTTAAGAGCGGTTTGCACCAACGAAACTTAGCAACTTATGTCGAACCTAAATTTGTTAAGTGTCAGAATTTCTATGGTTTAACTTAAATAGTTATGACTTGTATCAACAAACGGGCCTAAGTCCCGAGAATGTTGAATGTTAATTTTTGTTAGAAGATTAAAACGCAAGCTAATCAAATAATTTAAGCGATAAAGAATAATATTCAGAATGTCTAAAACATAAGTTAGAAAAGCGTATGAAAAAGGGGAAAAAATATAAGATCAAGTTAATTTTAACATGTTCTGTGCCAATTACGAGTATACGTTGGCAGTAAACGTGTTAATAATGAATAATTTGTACGCAATTGAAAAGTTGAACGGAAAAAATTATAGGACTTGGAGTATACAGATAAAGTCCATATTAAAACAATTGTTTGTTTAGATTATAATAATTTAAACTAATTTATGAATAACCCGCCATATTGGAAAAAGTAGAGCTGGTACAGCCAAAATATTGCCAGATTCGGATTTAGCAACTTCAAATTACCCAGAAAATACTCTTATATCGTATGCACCAGAGTGAGTGTCTGTCTGTTTAATCACTTTTGGTCGAATAAAAATTTCAGCCAATTAAAAATCAGCTACATGAAGCCACCCCAGGTTATTTTTAATTGTGTCTCATGCCGGATTGGAAAGCCTCGCGCGCCGCTATTTAGGGAATCCTGGATCGAAAGTTAGTTTTTGTTTAATTTTGAAAAAGAAAAATATCTCCAAAAAAATTACGATGCAACTTTGCTCAAAATTCTTATAGGAATGAAGTTTTGTGTGATACTACCCTTCTCTTCGACAGTGCAACCTGTCTAAGCCAGACCATGGATTAGTCGGAAACCTGTCTAAGCTGGACAAATTTTCTGGTCCCATGCGACTCTGATTATACTGATTTCAAAAAGAATGAGGAGATTAAATCACGAATAGCTTATAATCCTTACAGGCGAACCATTTTTTTTGGAAGGAAAAAACTTTACAAACATCGTTTGATACTATTCCTAGTATACAAGGTTTTCGCATCAACCAGAGAAAAGTTTTTTTTAAACTATTAGTTATATTTGATTAGAATTTCAATTATAAACGAAGTAATTCTATGTCGCAACAAAATAATTAAACAACCAGGCAGATGTTTCCTAACCAGAGAAACAGAAACAGAAAAAAAATCTATTTAATTTAGAGAATACTTTTTCGATCAATTTTTGAAAAAGGCAGATGTTTCCTAACCAGAGAAACAGAAACAGAAAAAAAATCTATTTAATTTAGAGAATACTTTTTCGATCAAGTTTTCGATCAACAGAAGTTTTGCGATCAATTTCTTAACTACGATAAACTTTTGGCTTCAGCGTAATTACAGCAACTTTGAGCTAAAAGCAATATAAATAATTTGATTGAAGAGGAAATCCAAAACATTAATTAAGACATCAAAATATTTTTTATTCAAATGAGAAAATGTTTTCTCAGCTAAATTAAAGAAAATATTTTTAAGAAATGCCAATTACGTTCAGGTATAATATGAGTAAAGTGGATCCCATTTAATTTCATTGAAATTGAGTTTTTTTTTTTTTTAAATAAAGAAAACATTTACAATTTTGCAAATGAAACCGAATGTGAAATGTATTTACCGTTCATTATACAATTTCATATCAAAATAACTGATGAGCAAAGGAAGATTCGCGTCTTTTCAATTAAATTGTAATTGTTGGCTCATGTGTATTTCTTTATTTTATTTTTTTTTTTGACCCTCTGCAAAACCATGAATATTTAATAATTTTTCTAAGAAGTAACATGGAGCGAGAGAAGCAACATTGACAAAAAAACCATATCTGCGAGTGGAATTTATTTTAAAGATGTAAAATTAGTTCAATAACGATTTTCCCATATACCTTACTGCGACGTAACGGTTTATTCATGTCTTTCAATATTTTCTTCGTTTTCTATGATTTATTGTCAGTCGTTTCTGCAATTTTTAGCCGAACTTATTGAAAAATCAAAGAGAAGATGAAAAATTAAGATTTTTGGAAAAAAGGTAAGAAACGCATTCAATAAAATCAATTCCAGTGATTTATTTTAGAAATAACAGCAGGTATTAGAAACTGAATCTGTCACTGTATATTTGCCAACGCCCCACTCTTTCAACGGCAATACTTGAATGGTAAACATTGAATGGGATAATGATACTTGAACGAAGGACATTAATAAAATATGTGAAAAAAAATATTTAATATCTGATGTGAACAGCACATGACTTTCTTATACCAAATCTACGTTCCTGCTTTACATAAAATCATAAAAAAAAATCTAAAATCTGAAATATCTCAATAACGGCCAAAATTTAGGGATTTTTTTACTTAGAAATTTACGAATGTTTAAATTTTCCATTAAATGTTTTTTTCGAAAAATCGTTAGTTTTCAAGCAATTTGCAAAGTTCTAATTTTTTAATTTATAATGAAAAGATATCGTTAAATAATAAAGATAGAGAATAACGGTAAACAATGAAATTGTAGGGAATTTTTAAGTCTTTTTAATTTTGGCTATACATACTCGTAAGACTATTGAAAAACTCGTAGTTTCGGAGTAAATCGCGTAAAAACGAAATTGAGGTTTTTAAACAGCCGTAAATTTTGCTTGCTGTCGGTTTTCGACCAAAAGTTGATTAGATTGCCCAATTCCAAGAACAACCACCACTGTAAAATTTCATGATTCTAGCTCAAATAGCTTTTAAGAGGGACATTTTAGTAATATGATTCCAATCGATTCGGTAGTGCTAAAATTTAGAGGATTAAAATTTTCATAATCACAATACTTTATTATACTTCGTACTTCGTATAAGAAAGTAAAAATTCCCTTGATTTGTTGGTAGAATTTCCATTGGCAAGGCAAACAGGAAAAAGTATATCCTGTCCATTATTCAAGTGTTACCGACGTGAACCTTGAAAGAAATTCGCTTTGCGTTTTAGATTGAATCACTCTTGGCTCCGTTAGGAATTTAGTTTATCCTTCAAGACGAAATTTCTGAATCTTGGGGATTACTGCAGTGAAAACAGCCATCGGCCAAAACGAAATTGAATCAAAACTTGTAAATTCAAAATGTGTGTAGCGTTAGCCAAATCATCCATTTATCAAAAAAAACAATTTTTTTTCGCAAATACGTATTATATTTTTATAGTAGCGACTATATATATTCATCCATCCATCTATTTGGTAAAACACATTACGGGCACTGAGTATCGTAACGGCTTTCGTAGTAGTGGAGAAGGTGATTCCATGTCAGGCAATGCGCCTGAAATCACCAGCCACCTCCCTTGGAAATGAAAGTGAACAAAACGAGATGTTTCCCCCATTATAGCAGCCACCATCTCATCATCAGCGGTTCTTTGGGCAAGAGCAACAACTACTACCATCACCGAGTTGAATGTCAGCAGCTGCTATTTTGTTGCCGTTGCTATTGACCTCGTACCTTTCCTCACCTGTGCGTGCTGGCCTAGAAGTCAAGCCAATGTGAGAGTGTGGTGTATGCCATGCAAAACCAACAGGTACTACACGCAAACTCTTATCAAAGTCAAACAGAAATTGATAACGTCTTCAGATATTACGGCGGATGACTGTTATTTAATATGATTTCATCGATAAGAGCTGGAATATTATCAAGTATTTTACTTGACGAACGAACGACCGTTTCAAGTTTCATCATCATCGTTTTCTATTGAATTGTGGCGAGGGTAAAAACAACATTATGATTCAATTAGCGAAAAATAGTGGTTACCCAAAAAGACAGCAAGGCAAAAAAAAGCCAGTCAATTCTCATACTCCCGATTCCCCGTTTACTTTGACTGATAGACAGACAGATACAGCGCGCGCAAATGTGCTATGGATATTGAGATGGAATCGTTACTATACTACTAGACGGTGTGGCAATGTTCTCATAAAATTTCTGTAAAGGTGTCCGTCTTTAGAAGCGCTTTTGTATGCTCCATTTGCTGATAGTCGATTAATAATTAAATACGCAATACAAACAGTTTGTCAGATATTGTCTGGTGTCACCTAATTAGGGCGTATACAGGTCGCGCATTTACCATCACGTCAAACCATTCAACAAATCCACCCTTCCTATACCCCAATATAGCAGATGAAAACAGTGAAGGGTAAAATAAAGCCCAATTGTAAGCTTATCCCTTTTCTTACTGTTGCTATATACCTTAAAACGTGAATATTTAATGAAATGTAAACAAATCATTTCGGTCGCTTCTTCGTTCTTTTGCATTTCACCTTTGCTTTTTCATCTCAATAATAATTCCGATGGCCATGTGGGGAATGGGGGGTCGACGAAATCCTTTGTGCCTCCCTAGAATCTTCCCTTCCATGATGCTGGAAGGAGGACGGTCCAGCGCGCACGATGAATTTAATTTACACAGGGATTTAAACAGGGAAGGATTAATGGGGTTTTTTTTTATCTTTGGCGTTTTGTCTCCTGCAAGAAAGGTTAAACGGTGACACACACAACAAACGATATGGACTTACGTTTTCATGCTTAAAGCGTGTGAGAATTTTGATTTCCCTTAATGTCCTTTGGCAATAGGTTTGATGTTCGAACGGTGATATCTTCTTAATCGCAACCTTCGTATTGGTCAAGGTGTCATAGGCGGACCTAAAACAAAAAGTTCATCTCTGATTAGCATAAGAGTGACAGCTGGGTCAAGGATATTGCCGTCATGGGAAATTAGTTACATGGAACGGGATCAAATATGCACATTGGGGGTACGTAAACTTACACGACCATGCCGTAGGCTCCTTCTCCGATGTACGTGAGGTTCTTGTAGCGTGGCCCAACTTCAAATACCTGGCCACGAATCACTTCCGCATTGGGATTGACCATTGACATGCCGTTTCCGCCGCCCCCTCCTCCACCGCCAACACCTCCTGCCTCAGCCATTCTCAGCTAGCGTTCCCTGTTCTACCTGCTCCCCCCAAGTGCGCCTCAACCAACCGAATTGATCGTCGCTGCCGAGTCTCAGCAGTCTCCACTGGCTCGCGCTACGTAATGCAATGGGGCACTTTGTGGTCTCGTCTGAAGCGTTTTTACGATAGTGTATTTAAGTTTTTCTTTCACCCTCTAATAGTATGTATTGATGCCGTTAAAAATCAATAATCCTTAGCTGCTATTTATAGAATATTTTGTCTTTTACAGTGCCAGTTGGACTTTCCGCTGGGAGTGATCACTTTGTTGCTTATTCTTTTAGTAGCATCGCACCCTTGTCGCTGTTGCTTTGAAAGGATTTTTTTCTTGGTTTTTTTTACTCGTGTGGAAAAGGGCGGATCAGGGCGGATCTAGTGCGGTTTCTTTCCGTTTCCGCCGCCGCGCGCGCTTCGGACTGTTCGACCGTTTCTAATCGTTCAACTGCGATTTTATAAAGAAAACATGGTGCGGACAGGATGAAAAACAACTGTATTTTCACGGAAAAGTTCTAAATGGAATGAACTCCGCAGCAGACTCCGAAAAACTCGTAGTACAACACGCAAAGTACACTCTCGGAGTACTTCACGAAGGATTGAATAAATTGACAAATAAAATCACCCACTGACATTAAACTCTAAACTAAAAGTACCAAAACGTGTACTAGATGGCAACATTTCGTCCTAGATTTGACTAAAAGTGGACATCATCATTTAATAGACTACTTTTTCCAATAAGAACAGTTATTAGAAACTAATTTTCAATTTATTAAAGCAACTACGGCTTTCCAAATGAGGTATCAAACCTGAGTTTTTTTTCAGACCATGAGACATGAGTTTAGTTTTTTATTTATAGTAACCGATTTCAGTTATTTTGGCAATTATTTGTGATGAATAAAGTTTTCAAATCTTTTCGCGCTCGTTTTTCAGTCACCTTTACACGTTCTGTTGTCCACTCTCTAGATTATGGACTGTTTCTGATTGGTTCTTAACTTTAAAAAAAAAATGGCCGGAGTGTCCTGTCTATTAATATCTATACTGTGGTCTTGTAGTACTGTGAAACTTTGTGGTTAGAATTGGCGGCACCAGTATAAATTTTAATAAACATGAAAATTTCTTCGCCTCCCACACATTTAATAAATTTATCTGATCAGATTTACTGCTTTGAGTTATCATCCAACGAGTGGTCACAGAATTTGGTGTGTATTGCAGTTGCGAAGAAAATCATTTTGGGGCACATTCGATTTCCGGTAATTTTTCAAATATCCTTGAAAACGCCTTTATTTTGCTGTTATTTTAGGAAGAATCAGAGAACGATTCTTTTGAGTGGGTGGAATTGAAGCAGTTGTACCATGAGACCCGTTGTGATGCCATCAGTTTCGCCCCTGAGACTTCGCTGTCGGTTTTACCCAAAGTGGTGACATTTTGTGCGGCTGGCGCGGATCACTGCTTGAGAATTTTCCGCAGTGACTTACAGAGCAATGACACAATTCAACTGTTGAAAGGTATCTCCATTTATTTGCCCTTTTTGAGAAATTTTCATGGTGTATTTCTAGGTCACACAAACTACATTAACGACGTTTCCTGGGAGCCCGAGGGCGAGTATTTAGCTTCAGTTAGTGACGACCACACCTGCATAATTTGGAATGCCAAGGAGAATTTCGAATCCTCGACAAATTTCTGCTTGACTTCGGCTGGTATGTCGGTAAAATGGCACCCAGAAGAGCCGGGAAAGGTTCTGGTGGCGGAGAAAAACGGGATCATTCACTTGTATAATGCGAAAACGCAACAAGTTATCATGTCTTTGGAATCACCCAAAATTCCCGTCATGAGTGTTGACTGGGCGCCTAGTAATCGTCTTTATGTGGCTGCGATGGCAGCGGGAGACGTGATTATTTGGGATCTGAGGAAGTCGAGGTAAAGATTTCGGGAAAGTCTAACTGCTGCAATAAATTGTAATTCCTCTTGCAGTCGTCCATTAGAGACTCGATCAATCCATGAAGACGGAGGCAGAGTTGTAAAATTCAGCCCTAATAATGAAGTCCTAACAGCTAGCATTGGAAGGCCGGATATAACATTGAAAGTGCTTAATTCCAAATCACAGTTGCCGCAAATTCAAGCCCCACTTAAACTTTATGGCGGACTTTGCTGGCACTACCGCCTTCCCTATATCGCAGCTGCGTTTGATCGCAAACTGTGCTTTTGGAAAGTTCAACTGAAGTAATTTTAGGTATGAATAAATAATTTTTTCTACAAGATTGACTTTTATTCCGAAATTAGAATGCAACACTCAAAAACACATTACGAATATTTATCTTAAATACAATAATTATTATAGTTAAGTATTTTTTGATCCCTTTGCATATACAAAACTGCACGCGAATCATACTAGACTTAATATAAATAGATCTTAAATTACTTCTAGAAAACAAGTTCATCGTCCCTAAGAATTTCCTTTTCAATCAGAAAGTTCTCCATATCCGAAGGATAGCAATTGTCTCCCAATTCATCGAGAATCCTTACAAAATTACCAATCAACTGGCCATTTCTGTAGACCAGAATGGCTGGCAGACCTTTGTTCTGGAAATCACTGCTCATTCCGGCTGTGGACGCTGCGATCTTGCAGAATTTAATCGTTTTGTACTTCTCGGCCAGCGACTTCATGCATTCGTTAATGATTTTACATCCAGAAATCCTCTGTTCGAAAATATGAACAATAACCAGCGTCTCGCTCTCCTTCTCCACGATCTTCAGGAAGTCGTTTCCGGACGTTAAGTTGATGACATCGCCGAAGAGTAGTTTGCATTTTTTGGCAGTGTCTGAGATTCGTTGTTTCTGAAACTCTCGCAAAATTTCCTCGTCCATGAGCTCCGCTAATTCAGCATCCAATTCTTCTTCCTGTCTGCGAAGTTCCTCCTCTTCAGCTTTCGTTTTCCCCGTAATGCTGTTTTTCTTTATCATATCTATTCGTTGCCTCTCCATCTCCTGCCTCTTGACGGCCTGGACTTCCTTGTACCGCTCCCAATCCTGCAGGACTCCTTTGGGGCCAGTGTTTTCTGAATTTCCCGACCATCCTGACGGCTCTGGAGCTCTAACGCTTGGCTCGACACATTTGGCTTGTCCTTCGTCCTCGTCTTCACTGCTACTGCAGTAATATTCCAGCTTCTCGCCCATTAATTTGTCTTCCAACGTAGCCATTCTTTTTGATTTATATTATAAGAAACTTGTGATATTAATAAAATAGTTGATTGAATTAATTAACTTGCTAATAAGTCAAAATTTCACGTTCATTTGCAACATTCTGACAATGCTGGCATAAAATCGATAATTTAAAAAAAAATCGAATTTCAGTCTTATTTCTTTGACATGCGATTCAAAATCGAATTTTCAACACAATCACATAGAACTTTATAATTTTCGATCCAAAATTTCCATTTTACTAAAAATTGCAAAAATACAGTAAAAGTTCTCAAAATAAAAAAGATGTAACATCAACAAAACATTTCCTGGTACATTTTAATATAAAAACAATCCTGTGAAGCAAAAAAAATGTTTTGAATTTCGGTAATATTTACCATTCCTCTGACTTTGTTGGTCGAATAATTTCAGATCGTGTTTGACGTTTTGTAGTTTTAATTTTTCTTGGGTTTCTTCAATAAGTTTACAAAAGAATATATAAAATAGACACATAATGAATGCACCACCGACATTTGAGTCCTTTTTGCTTTACGAGGGCGAGAAAAAGTAAGTAGCATCATATTTAATGTGTATCAAATGTTTTTTTATAAATTCACCGGGCATAAAATCTTAAATTACTTTTTATTTGGTATAAATTTCCTTTAGATGGACAGATTTTCCATAAATATAAACATTTTCTTCAATTAAAATGTTTAAACATAAATTATTATGATCAAATATTTAACAAAACATATATAGTTAGGTTATGTTTGTGGATTTGTTACTCAGAGCTAAATAATATATTTTGAATATATCTAGATATATGTTGGGTTCAATAATTTATCTTTCTCTGATTGCAGGATAATTAAGGAGCTGGATACAAAAGTCACAAATGCGGCAATTTTCACAGTAAACAAAGAAGACCACACTCTGGGAAACATGATTCGGAAGTAGTTTTATTATTTTTTTGGTAGTAAAATTGCTGACTTGATCTTTTACTCTTTTTCAGTCAATTGTTAAAAGACCCAAATGTATTATTTGCTGGGTATAAAGTTCCCCATCCTCTCGAACATAAATTCGTCATAAGGATTCAAACCACTTCTGAATACTCTCCACATGAAGCTTTCATGAATGCCATTACAGATCTTATTGCTGAATTGTCGCTATTTGAAGAACGTTTTAAGGTAAACTAAATTATGAAGTATCTTTCGATAACTTTAAAATACTGAAAAAAATATAAGTATTAATATCTAAAACTATGATTTGTTTCAGGAAGCAATCAAAGAAAAGAAGGAAGGAGGCGATTAATTATAAGAGAAAACAAGCTATAATATTTTATTATTCAATAAATCTATAAATACAAAATTCACTTTTCTTTCTGTTCCGTTATAATTTATTCCTCAAATTTCGTTTTTACACTGGTCTAGGTGAGTTTTAATCAAAAACCATACAGTTCAATTTTTCTATTTGCACGCGAAAATAGCTGAAAGGAATTTCATGAATCTTTGTATGTAAGTTACTACTATGTCTGATTGCAAAAAAGGCTATATGTTTTTTTATTTGAACAATCCCTGCCCCTCTCCCCTATAAAAAAGGATGTATTGTATCGATAAAATATAAAGACAGTGTTTAGAATACAATTCTTCCAAACATTTCCATAAAACAAAATTCAAAGAGACCACTTTCCCCTACACAACGAATACTTTTTTGCTTTTTTATTCGAAAACCATGTATCCTACCGAAAAAGTCATAAAAAAAACTGTTTGAAATGCAATTTTGCACAACTTTTCCATATATAATATTGCAATCGGAGCGACAGTTGTCAGGATAAAGGTTTACAAACTATTTACTAGAAAACCGGGTTGGCGATGGGAAAGGAACGCGTTTGTTTAGGTTTAAAATATCTCATTGGAAAAAAACGAGCACGTCAACGACGGTTCTAAGAGCTAGTTTTTACTATAAATACGAAATGCGTTTATATTTCCTTAAAAATATACTATTAACTTCAATGCTACTGTAGTTTTATAAGGTTGAGTCCAATTCCAAAAAATAATGCATTTAACCTAGTTGAACGAGTATTGTTTTAAATTAAAACTTTATAAAAAATATGCCTTAAGGAATATGTGATTCGTTTAACGCCGTAGAAATTATTTTCAATCTTAAGATATTTCACAGTAATTCAAAAAAAACATACCTAAATGAAAATCGAATGAACATGTGAAAATTTATTTTTGTTATTAAAATAAAATCCAATTTAAACTCAATTATTTTCTATGTATAAAATTAAGGCAATTCAAATTTTTGCCAATCAACGAATTTTCCATAACCACGCGCATGCGAAGATTGAAATTTTTAAACAATTGCTGGCGGTAAATTTCTCTTTCAATATTTTTTTAATTATAAATTAGAATAAGAAACAACATTTTTTTTTTCACTTGGACTTTCAATTTTTTTTTTTTAATTTTTGGTAAATGTTTTAGATGATGTCAAAAATACGCCGCACTATATTTGGCCTTTTAAAAGTTCCTCATTCTACTTTTTTCCGATTTCCTGGTATGGGATTTAATATTGTCGTCACACTAACACAGAATCCACTCCCCCCTAAATGTGTTATGTATTTTATGGATATCCCTCGTAATTTTTCCAATATCTCTTAAAAATAAAAAAACGTATCGTCTTTAAAATCCTTATCCATTATTTCAATATTTAATTATTCGATTTTTTACAAAATTTGGACGTTATTTTTTTTCTATTTTTTCAAAATTCTACACTTTGATGCTTAAGTGGCAATTTTATTTTTCACACATACAAACTAAAATACTAATTGCTTAATTCTGCTTAAATCTACTTCGATGAAGGCTGATATACTAGTTT
The DNA here is from genome assembly GCA_964034945.1 of Chrysopilus asiliformis. NCBI lineage: Eukaryota > Metazoa > Arthropoda > Insecta > Diptera > Rhagionidae > Chrysopilus > Chrysopilus asiliformis. The sequence goes on from OZ035961.1 coordinate 98,561,475, forward strand.
ATAGGTGTTTTGCTTGCCAATGCGGTGCATTTGTCGGCCAGTTAATATACACTCTTTCGAGAAAAACCGTTTGTCTGTTATAAACACCTTAAAAAGTAATGTATAATATCAATTGATTTTTATTTAGTTTTATTTTTAAATAGTTTTATCAATTGCTTAAACAAAAAATTAGTTTATGAATGAAAATTTAATAACTAGAACTTGCACCCAATCTTCAAACAAAAAATGATAAAAATACAACTTTCAGTCAAATAATTAAAAATGTTCGAACAAGGTTGAAATTTTCCAATATTTGTTACAATTAGAATTCGATTCAAAAGTCATGCAAAATTATGTTCTAAACACATTTTGTATTTAAATTTTTGACGAAAAAAAATACATTGTTTCAAAAAATCGTGAAAACATGTTAGATTATGAGGAAGGGATGAAATAGTGGTCTAATTAAATTCAATTTTTCCAAAGATTTATGTAAATTGAATTCTAAACAATTTAAAATTTGAAAAACCGACCGTTTCTCAAAAAATCACAAAAAAAAACCTTTCATATTGCAATACAAGTAGGAAGGATATCAATCTCTCTAGCCTGCAGTAACTACGAAAAAATTACAAGTCTTTTGATATTTCGTCTTTTTTCCTATTATATTGGAAAACAAAGATTAGGATGATGTATTTGAATTTTAAGTTCATTTGTTGGGTACATATTTCAAACCTACAACAAAAAATCTGCACCTAAAAAGTCTAAGATCTGAAATAGTTTAAAAAAGTTCTTAAAATCTGAAATACATAGTTCCGATTTTTTTTTGTTGCAAATCTTTCTAATGCTTTTAAACAAAACGTATTTTTGTAATATCAGGATTTTTGGTTTTTGTATTTATAAAAGTGAATTCTTTCAAAAGTATATATTTTTTTTTGTATTTCGAGTCTCGTTTTTGCAACTCTATTTATTATTTTTTTTAAGCTCACAGACATAAAGAGTGGACATCATTTTAAAGACTCTTTTGGCAGCATTTTGACCAAAAAAGAATTTTACCAAATTACTAGTGCTTGCGAGTTGCATAGATTTAAGCATTAAAAACATCATTATTGCGAAAAATGTCATTAATCGTCCACAAACGATAAAAAGGATAAACACATTATCCCAACCCACATAAGTTAACCGCTATCTTCGCATCCCCCTAGCGATTCGATCAAATCGCTTCTTCGAAATGCCACCTGAGGCACACTTCATAATCCCCACAATATTTCACCCTCCTATCCTACAATCCAGTAAAAGTCCAGACTCATCGTAACGTTTAACTGCGAAAATTTTTCAAACTGTTCATTACACAATTTCTGCAGTTATGTTAATAATTTCTGGAATGCAAATTTCGATTAGCCGGGGAAAACCAACTCCCCAACCAAATTTTATACTTCAAGGAGTCGTGTCCTGCGCTTGACTTTGTGTTGGCCACAACCTTCTTTGAATTTTTACTTAAAAAAAAAGTTTGACTGAATTTGGGTAATTTAAATGATTTTTTTATTAACTATTTTTTAAAAATTTGATTGACTGGTTGTTAGTTTGAAATTAGGTAATTAAAACAAACACTTTATAGTTGTTATTTTATTTTTTTTATGTCAATCACTGTTACAATTTCTTTTTTAAAATTAGGTTGAGGGATTCGTTTGAAGTTACACCCACAGACTAAAAAAAATTTCGTAAACCTAAATTTTATTTAAAAAAAATACACCTCAAGTCACCTAATATGGGAGAGCTTAAAGATATTTTCACACTTTCAACTGATTACTGACAAATCTAATTAAGTCGTTTAGTAAATTTCTCAAAGGTGATGTCTACCACCCCAAGAATACCAGCAGAAAAACCAGAAAAATCCCTATTTAAATAAAAATTCCGCCAGAATAACTCACTTCCTCAAGTAAACTAAAATCAATACGCGGTCCAGATTGCAACTTTTCCACTGAAGTCGAGACACAACGATTTCCCTTTCACCTTCGCAAGGAAATGTTTGGCTATTTCAGAAGCAACTGCTCCCCAGTTGGCCACTTATCCACGAATAACTTTCGAGATGCTATCAAACTATAGCTATTGGCCCACTCTATCCCAATGGAACGTCGGGCTGCATCTATGAAACTCCACCTATCTTCAAATACAGAACAAAAGAGGAAAAACAAACTCCACCTACCTTCGATAGCTTCCTATTGGATAGTGTTGGCCAATAGGATTCATCGCTCCTGATTGAGATTTGGGCGTGGTCCTTGCATCTGAACGAATCCCGGAAAACTTCCTTACCAAGTTTAGTAGACTTTTTCATCTCGGCCTGTAGAGCTGGTAAAAACGCGTTCAACAAATAAATCTGTTTTTTACACAATTGGAGGTTTTTTTTTCTGCATCAGTTCAGTTTTGTGTGAAATCTCATGGGCAATTGTACAAGAAATCAATAAATCTTGACTAGATATCAAAGTGTTCTACAAGAGAATGTTGCGGTGTCTCGGTAAAAGTGGTGCTAAACGGTCGATGTTGTTGTTTCTTCCATTAAGAAGATATTAAACCAAGGAAAAAGGGTGGAATCGAATGTTTATTGTTGAGTTATTGTTTCTATTATGGAAAACAGTGTATTTAGTGCTAATCATCTACCATCGCAAGCCCTAGTCGTATTATCGGAAGCAGCATCCGGACTTCATGAAGCGTTGCGGAATCAAAGACCATTTCAGACGAGAGTAAGCTCAGTTTAGCAGTTTTTGGAGAAAACTAAGGAAAAATCCCCAAAAATTCTGCAGTGAAATTTTTGAGCTGTTTAAAAAAAAAACTTCAGCAAAATCTTAATACTTATTACTCACCCAAAATTTTACACCCCAATTATGCAAAAACAAAAAATAAAATATTTGAAAAAATCCGTTTCGATTTTTTTCCCAATTTTAAAGCTTTAAAAATTCCGGACGCGAGCTAAAAGCCAATTTTTAGCTTTGCGAACCGAAAACGTTAAAACTTTTAAAGTGAGCACGCGTAAAATTACTTGAAAATTGCATTCTTTTGATGTTAAACCCATCGAGTAGAATTGTAGGGGTGGGGGAAGGATGGTGGACAACAAGCAGAAAATGATGAACCAAAGCTATGTAAACTCTGTGAAATTTGCGGTCGATAAAGCTTTCCGCCAGATGCGTTGAAGAGCTTTAAGATGTGCTCCTTATGGGGATTAGAAGTCCTTTTTGGGATCGGTTTGCTCATTTAATGGTTAATGAGTGGTTAAGAGGCCACTCGAAATTAAAAACAGGTTTAATTTCATTTTAGTTAAATTTTAAATGAAATCCTTAGAAAAATGTGAAGAGCTTTCATCATAAGTGCTTAAAGCACAGGATAGTTCATTTTTTCCAAGGATTTTGATGATTTTTGTAGATATAGGATTTTGCCTTCATCAAATTAGGTTTGGCCTGATCCTAAATTTTCTCCCCAGGCTTCCCTCACTTCATTGTGGGGCAAAGATAGAAAATTTAAAAGTTTGTTACAAAAGGATACCAAGCTTTTTCGCGAACAGGACTCAAGTGTGAGGGCAGTCGGAGTAAAGAGTTTCCATTTGCTTCATTTTATTGCTATACAAACTATGGGGGAGGTCGGATTTGTGTTATGCAGAGGGGCAATTTATGTTTTCGTTTATGTTGACAAGTTAAGCAGTGGATATCACAATATCCTGAATTGTTTGCTGTTGGACTGTGTGCCAAAAAAAAACTCGTTGGTTCTCGTCTGGCGCAGCGTTTCCTTCGTCCTGCTTTTTTGGGGGAGTTGAACTGCGGCTAGCAATATGTTTATTTGATTTTCTTTTTGATAAGGGGAGCGTTGCTGCTGATACTGTTTTCATTCTGAAATGCTTTACAAATATTTTCAGTTGGAATTGGGAAGGGTTATTATTTTTATTTCATAATTTTGTGGTCAATTGCACATTGATTGAGATTTTAAAATGAAATATGAGTGTTTTTTGTACAAATGTAATTAGTTGTAATTAATATTTTTAATGGATTGTTTTATGTTCATAACGGATTTTTCTTTACTGTTCTACATTGCGACAGACATATCTGGGTTTCATGTCCAACGCGTACAAACATTAAGTAAAAAATTAAGTAGCAAACTTTTGTTTTTAAAAACTCGGATTTATATATTTACGAGGTTGGATTCGATGAATTAAAGTGATATTTATCACTATTGTTTTTTTAGTCTACAAATATTTTGGTAAAGCATATTTTTACATGTTAAAAGTGTGTAACAGACATTTGATTTTGGAAATTTCAACAATTTTGTATTAAATAAGATTCAGAAAATAATGGAAATTGTTTAATGTTTGGAGGCTGTCTATCACACTAGTGCAGACCCCCGGTTAAAAAACTAATTTTTGCAACTGTTAATTTCGATTCCAATCCACGCAGAGAAAGAAAATGTGGATTCCCTGGTCTCGTGTGAGCTCAGTCTTCAACACGGGACACATTTTTACAAGTACAAGTTTTACTGTATAAAGAAATGCTCTATTATACATAGCTCGGAACTTGGATAAAGAAGTACGAACAAAACTATATACAGTAGAGATTCGGTAATTCGAATCAATAGAAACCAGACTTAATTCGAACCACGGAGATTTTCGAATTGCTGGATACTTTTTTATGGTGGACATTTTGTTTAATAAAACAGTCTGCATGGCAAAAAAAATATATTTTCATGTTAAAATTAAGTAACAATGTTCCTGCATCAAAAAGTATATATACCTATGTGACAACATTCAATTCTTTTTAAAGAGACTTGAAATTTCGCTTCAAAATTTATACCTGTACAATTTACGACAATACATAGCAAATTTTGCTGGTAAATGCCTTAGTTATTGTATTTAAGCCATTTCCATGCTCGACCAGAAAAGTTCGAATTACAGAGACCAATATATCAACCACAATTCGAATTACAAGATACTTAATATAAAAATCTGTACCCCAGAGGTAAACTGTCGTAATTGCCAAAACCGCGATTTTGGGGTTATTGTTGTAGGGGACGTATATATTATATCAACTAATATTTTGTTTAAACAATGTCCTAAAATAAAATAAACTACAAAAGTTTCAAATAATTACCGAAAATCATACACAATAAAAAGTTTGCAATTCCGAACTAAAAATGGCTCTCCTGTAATTTGCAAAATGTCAGTTACGACAGTTTACCTCTGGGGTACAGAAATATGGTTGTTCGAATTAGCGTGGTATTCGAATTACCGAGTCTCTACTGTATAACAACATTTTTTCGTACCCCAAGCGATTTCGTTATATGGAGGTTCCATTGTATATTCTTGCAAAAGTCCAAGCCAAAATTTGTCAACTGATAAAGAAAATTGACCGCGCTTTCCTTAAAATCACATTTTTCATTAATGTTTGCAAATAAATCGAGGCATTGTCAATCAAAAACTAATTTTTAAGTAGAAAAATTAATAAAAAGTACCTTTTTATGATTTAGTGTGCAATCAACAGTTTTTTTTAAATTTAAATTTTAATATTTAGAACATTTAGGGCCATTTGGATCTGATACTTTGTTCTAAATATTCAAAATCAGTGGTTAACCCATTTATAAAAATTTCAATTTAATTTATTAACACATTGTTGACCGGTGGGTGGGGTGAGGGGTTATAGAAACTGACTGACGAGAGTGACCAACAATTTATCCTAAAAGTTAATAACAAAGATACCGCGTATAATTAAATATAAACGATTTTTTTATCCCATTATGCAATCCATGCCGAAAGTCTGAAACAATGACTCGATTTCGGTATGAATTACGGACTTTTAATCTGTTAGTATGCCAATCTCTCAGCCAAAAACCACTAAAGTGGGAGCCATTAAATTTTACAGGCACGTTTGGTCGTGAATGCGGGACGATCCTATCTACTTTTGCTACTTTTGATGAAAATCCGTTAGCTAGAAGTGTCCAAAATGGCGTTTTTTAAAAATCTCAATTTTGTTACTTCAATTTGCTCGGTTATTATTTAAACAAATATTTTATTCGTCGGTCTATAGTGTAAATTTTACAGCAAGGCAGATTTTGTATACGAGTTGCTGTTCACATCAGATATTTTTTAAAAGCTTTTATTTAGCTTGCCTTCGTGTCTGTCTGTCTGTCTGTTTGTCAGATCAAATCTTGCAACCCAATTTTGACCCACTTCCACTTGTCCGATTGACTTGAAATTTTGCACACTTATATTAGTCCGATGACAATACAATATTTTCACTACTTCGTCCTTGTAAGGATAACGGAAGGTCCTGTAAGGATAACGTGATTATCCTTTTCTCCAAATTTTCCGGAAAAAAATCCATTCTGGGGGTTTTTGGGGTCGCTGAATCCGAATCTGTCATTAAAAAGTCAGTAAGGATAACGGAAGGTCCTGTAAGGATAACGTGATTATCCTTTTCTCCAAATTTTCTGGAAAAAAATCTATTCTGGGGGTTTTTGAGGTCACTGAATCCGAATCTGTCATTAAAAAATCTGTAAGGATAACGGAAGGTCCTGTAAGGATAACGTGATTATCCTTTTCTCCAAATTTTCCGGAAAAAAATCTATTCTGGGTGTTTTTGGGGTCGCTAAATCCGAATCTGCCATTAAAAAGTCTGTTAGGATAACGGAATGTCCTGTAAGGATAACGTGATTATCCCTTTCTCCAAATTTTCCGGAAAAAAATCTATTCTGGGGGTTTTTGGGGTCGCTGAATCCGAATCTGTCATTAAAAAGTCTGTAAGGATAACGGAAGGTCCTGTAAGGATAACGTGATTATCCTTTTCTCTAAATTTTCCGGAAAAAAAATCTATTCTGGGGGTTTTTGGGGTCGCTGAATACGATTCTCAAGTTAAAAAGCCTGTAAGGACATCTCAAATGTAAGGATATATATTCGAAGACTAAAAAGAACAAAATAAAAAAAATAAAAAAAATTTTTTTAAAAAAAGCTTTTATTAAAAAAGAATGCACTAAAAAGAAAAAAATAATTTTCTGGACGCTGTGTATCACAAATATAAAAGCTTTTAAAAAGCGAGATAAAGCATAAAACAATAAAATAAAAATTTATCTCGCTTTTAAAAAGCTTTTATATTTGTGATACACAGCGTCCAGAAAATTATTTTTTTCTTTTTAGTGCATTCTTTTTTAATAAAAGCTTTTTTTAAAATTTTTTTTTTATTTTGTCCTTTTTAAGATTTCCAAATTCAAAACATAACAAAAGCTATAATTGCCAATCTGGCAATCATTGGAGACCCGTATGGTGATATTCGTATCAAAATTCGAACAGTTATACCAAAATTCCAATTTGAAGTCAAACTTTCCAATAAGATTTTTTAAAATTTATTCCAATCGGATTTTGATGTATGGGAGTTTTATGTAGAATCATATCCTAAATAACTTTTGTTCTTGCACTTTTTTGATAAGATGCACCGTTTTTGAGATATTCACAAAAACCCTTTTCGTTCGTATGGGGGGTACCCCCCCTAATGGTCCATTTTTGCCCATTAACGAACTTAGCCTCGCATTTTACGAAAAACGAATCTGTGCAAACTTTCAAGTCTCCAGCTCAATCCGTGCGCCCGCAATCCGCGCCACAGACAGACAGACGGACAGACAGACAGACAGACGGACAGACAGACGGACGGACATGCTAAATTCAACTTTTTTCATCATTCTAAACACACTGGTGTAATTCATTTTTTTGTGCGATGACGGGATCTTAGCGTTACAAACGGTAAGGCAAAGTTAATATACCCTTTGGTTTTACCATACGGGTATAAAAATTCATCAATTCAATATGGGCAATATCCACTTCTTCACATTTCACTCAACATTATTTCGAAACGAACAAAATTTTGACTTTGCCACCTTTATATTTCCTAAATGGTTTAACTACCAAGAAATGCTTCTAGAAAATGTTAAGTCAATTAAATTTACTACAAAAGTCTTAGATTTTCTTCTCGTAAGATGGCCCAGAAAGAAGATATTTGCGGAAAACCTTTTTTTCTATACTGGGCTACAAGTACTCCATGGAAGATTTTGTTGTCGGTTTAACCGTTTCAAGGATATAATTAAAGTACAAATTCTACTGTTAATTTTCTTGATGTAACTTAAAAAATATATATTTTTTATTTCATATATTTTTTGAACCGAATGACGACAAATGATTTTTATAGTTTAACAAATTTCAGATAGATAAAAATTAAAAATGTATTTAGCGTTTAGAGAATATTGCAGCATTCAGAGAATCCTGTATGTGTTAAAATCCATATTAAGATATTATTTTTTTTAGCTCAATAACGTTTTATCTGTGATCATGGAATGGAACAAATGAATTTTGTATTAATTGAATCCAATTGATAAATATTTTATTGCCATTCCAAAAATAAACTCGTGTACACTCGATTATTGTATAATAATTCACCCTTTACGGCTAAATGCGATTTAAAATTTTATATATTCTCTATTCGTAGAAATCGCGAAACCGTCATCGTCGTTACAGCCATGATACACTGCCACCGATTGGCAGCAACAAAAAAAAAAGAAACAAAAGCAAAAATTGTTAAACTCTAGCAACGAAACCAAAACGGACAGCGGACCGGCCGTTGGACGTGTCAAACGCTAAAGTGAGTAAGTCGTGTATAATCTCAGCTGTCAGGTTCAGTTTTTACTGTCCAATTACGTTCGTATATTTCCAAATTTATGCCCAAAATAGGCCTCGCAAAAAGTGATCTTTTCCTTTTTCAGGATTCGAGTGATTTTCCAAGCTTGTCCGACTTCTGTTGGCCGCAGCCGATTATTATTCTTTCATAATTGAACGAGTGATAATAAAGACATATCAACAATGCCACTGGTGTTGTAAAAATGTGTCCCGTGTTGAAGACTGAATATATAATTCATTGAACTCGTCCTTTGTTGGTGTCGTCTGATCTCTTGTGGACCACTTCTTGTAAAACCATCATGGATTTGTCGCGATCTTATTCAATTTTCGTCGATCGATGCGACAGTATAAGAGGCTCCTTTTTATTTATACCCTATGTGATAACATCATGGGTGTATATATTGTTTCATTTATGATTCACGAAATGAGATCGATAAAATTGTCACAGAAATTAGTTATACCTTGTAAAATTAATTTATCACCTTTGTTAAATTTGTTATAGGTGAAATTGTATTTGAGACTTGAGCTTGAAATCAAATTATATTTGAAATTACGCAATTAATTGCAAAATATTGCTGCAATTTTGAAATACTCGTAATATTCAACTCATTTTCAATACTGCAATTTATAATCGTTGCCATGGTTTTTTTTCCTTTTGCTTTGTACTGCGTAATGAAATTTTTGGGGTGTTTTTTCTAAAAAAAAAATTTTAGATTGGTATAGAAAACACTTTCAATAGTTTTTCGCAATAACCTTTCGCAAAGATATTGGTTTTGGTATTACGTTAAAGTGTGCACTAACTAAAAGGCCTCGCTCGGTTATAAATAAATTTAATCATGCTATTGAAATTTCTTCTGGGGACAACTTTTTTCACGACATTTCTGATGTTTTGACAAAAATGTCTTTGAAAGTCTATCTCCACCCGATATTTCAATCGTCGTAGAAAAACAGGAACGAAATTTTTCGCTTTTTTTGCAATTTTTTGTACAGGCATTCCTCGATTTACGATGTTTTTGGACAGGTGAAATTTTGTGATTTTTCGTCTTATATCGAAAGGTCGCCTATTGAAATTTCGTTACGAAGTTATAATAAAATATTGTATTAATGAATTTTTTTTTAAAAAAATCGCACTTTCTTTTTTTTTTGCTATTTATTTCGAAAATACTCGTTTTCTAGTAGTCCTATGTATGACAAGAGTTGGGAACAATATAATTTCTTACAATTTTATCTTTCACTAGAACTGCATATCTCAAGCCGTTATCGAGATATACTGTTATTTCAAAACAATTGTTACCGATTATCTCAAAAAACCGGTTTTTGGCCGATTTTATGTATATAAATTAATTCTACACAATTTTGTCTTTTACCGGTATCCGTTATCTCTTACCATTATTGAGATATTTTCATTAAAATGTAAAAAAAGGTTCCTGCAAATTGCTTGCAAACAAACGATTTTCCCAAAAAATAGTTAAAGATACTACACTTTTGCCTTTTACCGTAATGGATATGTAGAAACTTAGCGACGTACAAGTAGATATATCGAGTTTTTGTCGTCGGACGTCGATACCGAGAACAACATACTAGGCGTCGTATAACGAATCGTCTTATATCAAGCCGTCTTAAATCCAGAGCTACCTGTATTTGATTTAATACCGTCGTTTTAATGCCACAAACCTCTCTCCCCTAAAAGTGTGACGTATTTTATGGGCGTCTCCGAAGTTGCGACAAAATTACGTTAACAATTTGAACATGGATATAGCTCTGGCTTTACCAAAAATTTGGCTTAATCTTGTAATCTAGTGAAATACAAATTTTTTAACCCTTATGCCATTAGAAGAAAAAAATAGTTAGAATTACATTGAAATCTATACCTAATATTAAATTTTTCTTTGAACGGCTAGAACGGTCTGTGGAAAAGTATAGAAATACTAGAAAACAAATTGATGTGAGAAATTTCGTCTTTGGCAATGAAAAATTCTATTCGAGACAAATTTTTTCTCTACTATCTCCATTCAGAAAATGTGAGCTATAGTTTTAATTTCGAGTAACTACTCTCCAACTTTTTTTAAAACGCTGTGTGACAGAAAGAATCACAACTCTATTCAGAAAGTCTTTAAAAAACACAACCTAAGTCCGGTATTACACTTGGCTTAAGTAAGCCGGCAACTTTTGGGCTTAATAAGCCAATGTGCTTACATTTGTGGCTTAAATAAGCCAATCCTGTTTGCATATGCTACACAAGTTTACATGGGTGTGTGTGGACTCAAGCCATTGAAATTGCTGCTGCTCATATACTTCCCAAGATCTTTACCTGCTGACGGCTCAGTCGTTTCTCCCAAAAATCGGCTTAAGTAAGCCCGAAAGTTGCCGTGTGTAATATCGCGCAAAGTTGCCGTGTGTAATACCGCGCTAACATAACTTTCATAATGACCTTTTTGTCTACCTCTTCTCAAAAATCGTGCACTTTAAAGAAATTTTTGTTTAGAATCCTATTACTCAAGTTTTTGTCGTCATATACGATTCAAACTCAATTGGAGTAAAAATTTAAAAATGTCTGCAAATTTTCTGATTTAAATATCCCTGAATTCTATCAAGTGGGGTAGATACTCCATAGGCTATACAATTTAGCAGTTGTAATTATTTTTTGTATTTTTATTATTTCTTTGCATCAATTCGATTTTTTGGCATTTTAGTATCGTTTTGATTGTTGTTATTTCATCCAACTGTGTATATTTTTTTTATCATCTTGGTCTCGGTGTATTTTTCAATCGCGTATATAGTTTTATTGTTCGATTTTCAAGTTAAAAGTGATTTTATTTTCACTTTGTTTCGTGGCTGCCTGCCTCGATCACAACTGGTAAAAAATTTTAAAATGCCTTAAATCGACTAAAGAAGCAATTTTATCTTTGCAAATTTCGCAGCTCACAATGACACAAGCGAAAAGCGACCAAAAAATTATCAAACCTGTCCGCACAATGAAAAACATCATCAGATCAACAATGACTATTGTTTCTCCACCGTTGAGCACCTCTTTCTCTGGATCCCGTGAATTTTCAGGGATTCAAAACTCCAATATGGCTACAAGTCGTTCGAGTCGATAGGAAAGGGGGCGTGGTGGGGAGCCTTTGTAAGGATAGGGATATGGATAGAGATCGATTTTGATCAGTTATCCGATTCTCGCTACAAATACGGTAGCCAAGGCGTTTTCCGAATAAAAAACCAGAAGCGAAATCTTCAATGTACTTCGGTAGTTATGTAGGTGCCGATCGTGATGCAGGCCGGTGGCTGACTTCTGCACCTATCTTTTCGGGATCAATAGTGTATGTAAGGAAGGTGTGCAAAAGGCACGAATAACTCAACGCTTCACGATCAATGTATGAAGAAATTCTTTGCTTTGCGGTTTTCTTCAAGTATCATCTTTATAAGTTTTCGCTGCGCCTGAGCCCCAAGTCAAATCGATCGATCCGTCGATTGATCGACTTTTATTTGGATCCGCATTTGTTGCGTATGTCGGCAAAATCGATCCCTACCAGCCCTCCTTCTTCCCTTGGTCAATATAAGTTTGAATAAGTCGGGATTGCATTTTATGTGTCGGAAACACAACTTTTTTGAAACCAAACGATTTATTGCTGCAAATTGTTGAATTTTGAGAAATGTTTTACAATTAAAATTTTTGATTCTTCGCTGGTTCTTGCACAGTTTGTGATTTATAGATTGAGTTGTAGATCCTTCAATGCCGAGCTCTTAACAGTAGGTAACAAAAATTTATATACATTTTTCACATGATCACACTCTAATTTTTCAATCGCACAGCACACTACCAACTTTTTGTATTGCCAGTTGAACTGGAAAGATAAGGAGTAATATTTTTACTATATACCTGCAGCAGACGTACCGTTAATTTGTGGGAGTAGAAATTTCAACAAAGGGAAATTTTCCACACAGAAATTTTATTTCATTCATAATTCGCACATGTTTTATGACCTCGGAGTTCCGTATCCACCCATCGAATTGCTCGCTCGACTGCAAATCACCAGCAAGCAAGAAGGACTTATGTTCCAACATTTTTATGCGAAAATTTTGAAAATGATGTGAACTAGTTGTAAAATGTTGTAAATTATTTTAAATTTTGAATTTAGTTCGCTAGAGCAGGGAAAAAGTTTACCAGTTGGTGAACTAGTTTCTCTGAGTGCAATTTTTCTAACTTAAAAAATCTTTATTCACTTTACATTTGGCACTAAATATTTTAATTACAGAAATTTTAAAAAAGTTTACTATCTGATTTTAGTTTTTGCTGCCATACAAAACTGTTAGGTTTTTGTTAATTACTAAACAAGCAGGAGTGGTCTATATTTGATTTAAATATTTAACTAAAAGTTGCACTTTTACTCCGCGCGACTGAGATTTAGCCAAAATGGTATGTCGATTCGGTACAAATCGGGATTGAATACGTTTCCGTATTGTAACGAAATAACGAAATAATTTTCTGCCTTTTTCTTTAAAATTACGTTATAACGTTGTAGAAATTTAATTCTGTTACAATAACAGGAAACGTAACGAAAACCGAAAAAAAACCTTTTTTTTACATATTTTTTTAATCATATTTTATTTCTAAATAAGACTTTTTTTTTGGTCAGATTCACTCTACTTCTGGAGATACAAAAAATAAATCATTTTATGATTACTTTTTTGGTATCGAAAATATTTCGACGCCTCCGTGCAAGACTATCGTATCTCTCTCGAGTTGTCAAAATTCTGACGTTTTTGTAAGTATAATAAAACATTAATATTGGGAATTATTTTAGTTATTTTTTACTGATTTTGAAAGACAATTGTTCAATCTGCAATTGTGAACATCTCAAAACAATTAACGATTTTATTTTTTAGTGAATTGAAAATTAAAGAATATCGTAGGTCAAGTTACGATAGTCTGTTTTTGTACACGTAAATTTAGCATCGTTAAAAGTAAAATACCAACCAATTTTGTAGCCTACAGTTAAGCTTCTTACTCTTATATGGTAAAACGACATTCGACATATCTTCGAAGTATGGGCAGTCAGTTTATTTCGCAGTCCTTTGGGTCGCTAAATTTCTGGAAAAAAATTGGAGTATTGTTTACAAATGTATTTTAAATATTTGATATTCAATCTAATAAACCGATTGAATGAGCAAATAGGAGAACATTTTATAGCATTTTTAACATTTCACTATAATTTTATTTACCGAAATGTTGACTCAGTATAAAATTTCCATAACTAAAAACACCGGTTGGAAATTTAAAGTATTTTTTTTTTAAATTATCTTACTTTTATTAGAATTTGTTAGTTAATAATGAATAAGTTTTATTAAAATAATATTAATTACATCAATTCCAATTAAAACAACTTAGTTTTCAACAACTGAGTATTTTTTCAAGGAAAACATAATTGTTGAAATTGCGAATTTACCGGAAATCGTATGAATCCGATTATTTATGGCATTTCTGTTATTATTTTTAACTTTTGTGCATTAAAATACCCCAAAATTTAGCAGAAGCACAATTTAAGTTTAATAAAAATATAAAAAAGATTTGTTTATCCAATAATTTATTAATAATGACGGCTGCGGTATTATATCTCACAACCCCCCTTCCCACCCCTTCGCCCACCCGTTCCCTCCATCTCCCACCCAATCCGATAAAGCGAAAACTAGCGTACTTTTATAGAAAACAATACAAAAAAACATTTCAAATCCATTATTTTTATTATCAAGTGAATCAGGCTTTTTTTCAAATACAGTCAAAGTCCTCTAACTCGAATTGTCTGCTGCCATCAAAATCGTTTTGAGTTAGAGGAATTTCGAGTTAGAGAAATTGAAATTTTTTTTAAATACATGTACATATATGTATATTTAATCGTTTTTATAAGTTTTTAAAACAAGCTAAAAACAACAAAAAACAAAATAAATTATCACAAAATAAAAAATTAAATACCAGCTTCTAGCTGTTTTAAGGTAGATGCATAAGGGATACAGAACCATGCAATAAATAGAATTTTTCGTGCCCCTGGGTTAACTTTTGAACCAGCGTAGTTTTCACTTTAGTTGAATAATTTTTGGAAAGGGCACAGTCTCTAGTTTCATTCATATATGCCTTCAAGAGCTACCGAATTGCAGGGGGATGGTGAGGGGTTAACGAACTTTCTCGTGATTTTTCACAGAAATCATGTCATGAAAAATCACGAGAAAGTTCGTTAACCCCTCACCTACCCCTGCAATTCGGTGACTCTTGAAACCATAATATGGTTTATATATTATATGGATCACATTAGAGACTGTGCCCTTTCCAAAAATTCCTCAACCAAAGTGAAAACTACACGGGTTCAAAAGTTAGTTTGGGGGCAAAATCGTGCATCATTCTTTATTGTGTATAGAAATCCGTTATTTTAGATTAAGATTTCGTGGTAACATTTTCGCACTTCCAAAATTTTTCAATTTTGAACAAAGTGGATTGTATCTCATCGGAAACATTAGAAGTCATCTCAATTGCAGATTGCAACGTTTCAATGGCCTGTTCTATTTCACATTTTTCGGGCTTTGAAATATCGAATATTTGGACATCATTATCATCACTATCAGAATCGCCAGTTACTTCTTCCAAAATTCTGTTTGAATCAGGAGTGTCCGTAATTAAGATTTCGTCATCTTAATAACTCATTTAATCCTGTACTGCCTTTAAAGATACGTCAAACCAATACAAAGCATAAATTTGCTTTCCAACCCGTGGAAAAAGTGTTGCGGAACAGAGACAATAGGGCTTGATCTAAAGACTGTTTCTTTTTCTTTGCTGCAATTTTGAGAGAGAGTATAGGATGAGCATATTTTGTGTTTTATTTCGACTTAGAGGAATTAAAATAGACCAAAGAGCTCCAAAATCGCTTCGAGTTAGAGGAATTTCGACTTAGAGAGTTCTTTTTTAAAGTAAAATTGAAGGGAGCGCAAAAAAAGGTTAAAAAATTCGAGTTAGAGGAAAATTCGAATTATAGGGATTTCGAGTTAGAGGACTTTGACTGTATTTTAATAAATTTTGAGGTTCTGAAATTTTTCTTTAAGGGATCGTTTACATCTGGCACTTTATTCCGCGAATTTTATTCTTCGACACTAAATTCAAGTTGTATAACCGTTTATACTATGACACAAAATTTAGAAATTTATTCCTGAAAGACGCCCGAACTCGATTTTTTTCACATAAAACGCCGGGTTAAATTTAAGTTTTGAAAACTTTTGCTAAGTGAATTCATTCTGCTATAGATGAATAAAATTCACGGAACAAATTCTGCATAAAATTCGCAGAGAAATTCAATAACAAATCTCAAGTGTAAACGATCCCTAAGGTTTCTTTGTTTTTATTGAGAACTACTTTTATTAAGTTGAGATCTTTTCTCCTCGTATCATTTAACTCATTTTAATCGAATCCAAAATTAAGGTATTTTTTCTTGGATTTATTTTTTATTCGATTAATTTAAGCAAAAAAGCAGTCTAATAGATAAAGAAACTCGAATTATTTCGCTGCAGAAGAAAAAATGATATTTCTCTGAATCTCTGCTAATTTGTTTAAGATTTCAACACAAATTTATATTTGCTTTAATTCTCTTACCCTGACAGTTGTCGGAAGCGAAAAATTTACACAGCATGCCGTTAGTTGGGAGTTATGGAACACATCTGTTGCACAGTTTCCACCCTCATCTGATACCGAGTATGCTATCAAGTGGGGGTGCGAGTAACTTCTTTGCCGGCTCAAGGTCAAGTCTTAAATCGGGGGTGTCGGGTTTCCAGTTGCCATCAGCATTTTCACCACCAAAATATATCGGAATTTCCCTCGACCAGGTAATGACTTTTTGTTTTCATTTAATTAAATATAGACTTTTTTGTATTTTTTCGGTATTTTTCTCTAGGGGATGTTTGGTGGCCATAGTGAGTCATATCGAACGGACTCAGGAAGTCCAACGGTGTCATCGTTATCGCCTCTAAACAAGCCAGACTCGGCCGAAAGCAAAAACTTAGATTACGACAGTGAAAAATTGGAAAGTCCTCGAAGTAGTACGGATTCCTTAGAATATAATCGTAAGTATTTTTTTTTATTATTGAAATTTGGTAAATAAAACAAAAATTTGTTAATTTTACATAACTACGATGTTTGAAAAAAAAAGTTTTTTACAAAACATTTCGAGAAAATTCCGACGTGACTAAAATTTATTTAATCAAGACAACATTTTAATAAAGGTGTTATATTTTTTTAACCTGGTTGATTTTATTTTTTGTATTTAAACTATTACTGTGATATAACTATGAACAATACAAAAATAAAACTTAGAACACCCCATTTGGGATTATTTGACTACATTGTAGTTATTAACTTGCAACTAGATTTTTTCTATCATCTACCAATGATTTTTTACAATTTTAAAAAAATGCGACAACGGTATTCGGGGAAAAGAGGACGGCTAGCGATCGCACCTATACTGCATGTTTTTAACAGAATTTGACTGCGGCGCAATTTGGGTTGTATGCCGAAGAACTAAGATAACCATAAATGGGGACGAACTTTCTTTTCTCTGATCGATCTTTCAAAAATTTCAAGCACACAAAAATGCATTAAAAAGGGAGAGGACGCCAAATACAGGTGTTGCCCTGGCGCCACTTTGGCTTTTAACGGCCCTTACCGGGGCAGTCTCGCATTTAGGGATATTGTTACGGTAACTAAATTTTTAACCCGGAACGAACTTTCGCCATTTTAGAAGAGTTTCTACCTTAAACCGGTTTAAAAATTTCGCCTGCGAAGTATCCGATAATATAATTTTCGACTAGGAAAAGGTAGCTCTTTTCCTCAAAATTTTATCTGCGGACCGATTTTCACTGTCTTTTAAAGACACAAAACTTCACTTCTCTTAGAAAAAACCGCGGGAATACAGTATTTACAGCGGTCACACTTTGCCTTGTTCAGTACTTTTTAATTTATTTCGAAGCATCAAAAAAATTTCAAATAAATAAGTTTTTTACAACTTTCTTAAAAACTATTGAGAAATGGTATTAAGTTTCGCGAACAATTGTCCATTTATTTTTGAAAATTTATTTTGTATAGCAGCTGAGACATATCTTATCGTGGTTTCAAATTATTTATTGTCAAATTCAACTCCCCCATTAAACTTTCAACCCAATTGAATTTCACTATTTAAAATTGAAAAGCGTTCAGTTAACAAATTGCAATAAACGTATGTATTTTCATATGCTGTTAAACGTATTCAGTTTTCGCCACAACTCAAGTGAAACAAAATGCGAAATAAATGCGTATATAAAAATGGCAAATGCCTTTCCGTTTTTGAATAGTTTACGATCTAAGTAGATAAATACAGCATGTCAACATATTGTATACCAACTGCATCAAGATTGTCTACTTGTTTGTAAATTTATTTAAATCTAATCATATTGAGTAACACGTCACTCCCTAAAAACTCCCTCCAATCGAATCCGTATATATGCGGAGCTTCTACAGTACGACGAGGTATGGATGACAAAAAAAGCTGCATGTCTTAAGTTTTCCCTGGGAGCCTCCAGCATGTTTTTGCAGACTATTTCTTCAACAGTTAAGTTTTATGTCTTTTCAATTCAGTTTTTGTTTCGGTAGATACAAAGTTATGTCGCTTCGCTCCTATTTGCAACTTTTGAGATTGCAAGCGATTGCATTGAGGATGAATTTCCCTTCCTGATCCATGGTGCAGTTTTATGTTGGGTTCGACGAGTCCCAGCATCACCAGCCAGCAACATCTGTACCCATCTGTCCGTCCATTCGATTTTGTTGGCTTTCCCAACTGTGTATTCCTCGATTTTATACTTAAATTTCGTTCTTTTTGGTCTTTTATCTAAAATTAGAATATCTTGTGATAACCCATTGAATTTCATTTGGGAAAGTGGCGGTTTGATCTGCTTGTAAAAAATTTCAGGCCAAAATATTTTTGTATATTTATGCGGTGTTTCTCTGTTACAGGAGATAGGAGAATATAAACGAAAAAAATCCACAAAATAAAAAGACATTAAAAATCCATTGAAGAAAGAAGAATTACGCTGGAACATAACAAATGGTTGAGGTTACAAATTTTTTCGAATCATTGTTCAAAAATCAAAAGCCGGAAGGATAAATTTTTGTTTATTTTTAAATGTTAAACACATCATCCGTTGGAGTTTGGTCCAATTGTTCAGTTGTTTATTTGTCTAGGGAAGAGATATTTAATGGCTTTGGAATTTTCTAAACCGCCATAAAGTTTGGCAGATAATTAGTCAGATTAAAGAGATACAAAGATCTTGTCTTGTGGCCGTTAACTGAAATTGGAAAAGTGAGATGCGCATTTGAGATTGGGGGTGAATGCTAGAAAACACCTTTGACGCTACTTAAAGGAATTTATTTAATGGGTTTCTGACATTACCGTTTCACAAGTTTAATCCTTTCTGTTTTAATTGTTTTAATTTTCCATTCAAATTTCTGATCCTGATTTCTCATAGAGATTACTAAAAGGACACATGAAATTGTAGCCCCATAAAAAATACGTTCGGGGCTTCGTTATAATTTCAGTTTTTGGAGTGATTTTAATACCTTATGAGACAGGTAAAAAATGTATTGTACTAAAAAGGGAAAAATATTTTTTTGAGTGCTGTTTATCAGAAATAAAGAGAGGAATACTCAATATTTTCGTCTAAAATAAAGAATTAATAAATTAAAAACTGCTTTCGTGAAAACGTACGCAATATAGTAAACGTATGTGCATTAACTATACCGAATTACCACTATATGTTGTTTCGGTTCCTTTTGCATCTTATAAGGCATATATTTAAATATGTTCCAGATTTTTTTAAAGTAAAAAATGCAGTTTTAGTCCCTGTTTTGTAAGCGTACGAAAGGGTCTTTTTCTGGAAGTGATTTTCGGTGAGTGCTGTAGATTCGAGTCATTCATCGCAAACCGATCAAAGAAGATTTTTTTCATTAAGTATCACATAATACTGTCCTGGGCCGTTCGGAATTTAAAAAAACCAATTACAAACAAAATGGCGTCAATTTTAAAGTAAAGTATCGATTTTGTGGTATAAATTCGCCTGCTATTGCACTCAGAAAAATGTCCAGGTCAACTTTTTGTCAGGTTAACTCTGACCTTACAGAGGTGTCTGTAAGCCAGCTAGCGGTCAGAGTTAACCTATCTAAGGTCAACTCGTGCAGCTCCCAATGCCTTACTTCACCTGCTGGTGGCTTAATTTCAGAATTTCTCCGACCACAGGTCAACTCAGTTTTACTTGCCCACATGCAGGCGAACGCGCGCCTGCCCGAGGCCAATTACGCCGTATGTAGGTCGTCGAGTTAGCCTCCATTTTTCTGAGTGTGGACTGTTAAAAAAATTTAAATTAAAAAATTGCTGTGGCCTAGGACTAGATAAACTAACGCAAAATTTCAAAGAAATCAGTTAAATGGTAATTGAGTAATCGTTGTCACCGATTTTGGAAACTTATAGTTTTGACAAAATCGCGATTCTGATTACACAAATAATTTCATAGTCGTATAGATTCATCTTATTTTTAGAGATTAAAGGCACAAAGTTACTTGAGGAATATGCAAAAAAAAGTTCTTGATTTCTCCAAAGATCGCAGTAAGGCATAACTCCTTAACACGTTCGCGGTCAGTAAAAATGTTATCCAACTGCAAAAATCTTTTTTTTTTATTTATTTATCTTGTAAACGAGTCTTCATGATCAAATTTTCATTAGACACGTTTTTTCACTTGTTTTCTATTTTATTAGTATTTTTTTTAAATGTAAATGAAATAATAAATATTTTAATATGAAAATGAATGTTATAGCCTTCTACGAACATGTTAAATAGGCAGTCGTCGAAATTCTAATTATCAAAAAATTTAACTTTTAGAGATCATACTATAAAATTTCGCGAGGGAGGCGGAATTTGTAGTTACCCTACTTGAGAATTTGTAGTTTGTTTAATTATAAAAATACAATAACAGCCGAAAGTTAGTTAAAATTCATAATTAAAATTAATTCAAAAATAAAGAATTTTTTTCTCAATTAATAACATTGACAAAATAAAAGTCTAACGTTTCAGAACTCAAATAAAAAATATAAGACAACTAGGGGTTTTTTACAATACTTCCGTTTTTTAGTTCAGAAAAAAAACCTTTTTACTTTAAATTTAAACATAAAAAAGTCCCTTTTTAACTTTTTTTTTCTAATTTTCGATTGAAGTTAAAATCAGTCAATATTTTTTAGGTAATCACGTTAAAACTAATGTTCTAATAAGCCATCAAAATGCATGTCCGGTATGTGGCGCTCAGCTGACCAGTGAGGATTGGAACACCCATTTTCTGATGGAACTCGACAGATTGTATAAATTGAGTTCCGGAAATGAACGCAACCTGCTGGAGCAAAGCTTTCCGCTTGGAGTGTCACATAATTGCCAAGATGGATCAATGAGAACCACACAGAATCGATGGGAGGTAAGCATAACCATTATTCGATTTAATTATCAATTTTAATCAACTATCCCTTTTTCATGCAATTTTTTACTATTGAAAACAAATCGGATTACAACCATTTGAAGATTAACCGTTATTTTATTTAATTTTTTAGACATTTAAACGAATACGTTCGAATCGTCAAAGTCGATTGAGGCTGAAGGTGCGAAAACGGAAGTACACCAGCGATTTCTACTTCTACGATGATCCATTCTGTCATTCTTGTCCAATTTGCCAAAGAAAATTCCCCTTAGACCCTAAACAAATTGATGTAAGAAATCGGTTTTTGAACTTTTAATGAAAGTAATTCAAACCTTTGTAGGATCAAGCGAATATCAAAGATGAAATTGAAACGGTGGACGTGGAAAGCTGCGACGAAACTCCAGATTCTGGGTCAGATGCAAGCAGTAATCACAGATTAGAAGGTGTTTTATATAAAAGTGTCTGTCTTATTAATAAGGATGCTGTAGACGACGTTATAGGCGGGTGGGATTCAAATCCAGAAATCAATGGTAAGAAATTATCAAAGAAACCACAAATTTTTGAATTAAATTCAACTCGAAAACTGTTCTTCCATTAGCAGCTGAAAAAATGAACAACGAAAGATGTTTTTCATCGCAATTCTATAATTTGGATGTGATCAAATACGAATCGAATCAACCCAAAAATACCGCCGATGTAATCATGACGAATGACGAAAGTGAAGAAGATGTGATCGTTGATGATGACACGAAGATAAATTCTTCGTCAGTGCAATTGAAGTAATTAACACAAAATTTTAATTTATCACCTGAGAATTGTACTGCAGTAGCATTTCGGTGGATTTCTATATGATTGATTGTAGTGAAACTGATTCACAGGAAGACGATTCCCATTCTGAGAACCTGGTTACAAGCACAGCACAAGTGGATTCGTCAGTAGTTAAGCTGAACATGTTTGATGAGATTCGAGCGAAAATCAATGAGTTGGACGCCACAAATCATAACAATCCTAGTATGGCTCCTCGAAAGGAAGATGATGATATGGCGTGTTTTATCTGTAAGGTAATTCGGATGGCATTTCTTGTCGAAATAATATTGAAGACTAATTAAATTTTGAATCGTTCAAAGACAGGTCTAGATAATTGTGTGGAATCGTTCAGGAGCAAGAGGCTTTCATTTCATCAAAGTTGCGCCAAAATGATTAGAAGCTAAGATAGCCATTGATTTATCCATCGGTCTTTAATCAAATTTATATAAAGGTGTATTTAATTAAATTTAAAAATTTAAAATTAAAAAAAAACTGTTGTAGATAAAACTGGCTTTGTTTTCATTAAAAAAAAAGTGTTTATCTATTACTAAATTTATACGACCAAAAGAAATCCGCACTTTAATTAATTTTCGGAAAAAAAGGAAATTCAAATTTATGTTCCAACCGTAATTTTTTTGGGGTTAGATTTAAATTAATTATCCGTATTTATACGACTTCTATTTGACTAATTATGGGGAATTTGGTGTAAAAATATGAAATTTTTTGGTCGTATAAATGTAGTATATATGTATATGTAGATGTTTTTACAGATATATCTTACTTCGGCTTTCTTTTTCGAAATTTAGAGTTATACACAGATCGGCGATTCCCTTCGTGAACTTTGATCGTAAGATTATGGTTATTGTAATACCTCTAAAGAAAAATACGACACAGGCGAACTTCTTAAAAATAGAACGACACAAAGTGAAGTTCTGTTGAAAAATGCTATTAACTTTGTTGAAAAATCAAGGAAGTTTTTCACATTACGCTCTTTTCGTTTTTAGTATATCCCTTACTTTCCTGATTTACACCCCGATTCTGATAGTCGTGTTGTCTTCGACAAGAGTCGTTTGACGTGTTTAGGTTAGTAGAAAACATTAACAACACACAAGTTCCGATCGTTACGATTATGATCTAAGTTTAAGGGATTTTTTTATCCCATTGAAATCGAATGTATCTAAACATTTTGTAATATCGTCACCACTTGTCCAATTTCATAATTGGAAGAATTTTCTAATTTTTTTTAAAAACAAAACATCGCTTTCAAACGTTTATGTGACTTTTTAGAATTTGCATCAAAATCTTCACCTTCTTACAAATGAAGCACGTCCAGAAAATTGACATTTTCTTCGAATTTATTCACCACAAGATCTTTTAGTAAAAAAAATTACCGCATTGCGGTTACCGCAACGTATCAAAACACAAAGATAAAGAAAACTTAGCTGTTTGAACTCTGAAATATGTATATTTAATGCTTGATGATAAATAACGGGATGACAAATAATGATAAAATAAATAACGACATAAAGGAATAATATATTATATTTGAATTATGGTTTTCTAATAATCATTGTAATAGTAATAATTAATAATTAAATAAAAAAGAAAGAAAAAATCTGGCTGTTGATCCTCAATTTTTAAAAACTGGTTTTGGGAGCCGCCTATTTAACTTTTAAGCTTAGACACAATGATTGCGACTACTATCACACCTACTATAACGGCAATAATAAGAAGAATAAGAATTTTGCGACGATAACTAGAGGCGCTACGAGATGCCTTTATAAGTTCTGAAGTTCCAGCCTCCACCTGCGACTGGACATCATCAATACTGCTTTGAATTGTATCTATGAGGGAATAAAAAAAATCAATAAAAAGGATGTCATTAAAGTTAAGGGTACTAATTGGTTCATACTAATTGGTTCGCTTTGTTGTTGCACGAGACTACCCAAACTCCGCATTATATCATTCACATCGATCACGTAGTTCTCTAACTGTTTGATCCTCTCCTGCCTGTCCAGAAGCATATCCTGTTCGAATTGTAAATCACGTTCGGCTTGCTTTTGGGCCTGAGTTCGCATATGTTTATCCGCTGGGTCTTCCATTTGTCGTGATTGTGCATTATCGTCCTCGATACTAACGTTTCTGAGCAAAATCTGCTTCGATTGACGAATAATTAACTGCTGAGTGGAGCTGTATTTCTCCATCACATTCTGAAAGTCGCTGGTAAGTTTCTCCACCTGAAGTTTTTGCTTTTTATCACCACCTGCCCTTACGAGCATACTGAGACGATTCAGGTCATTTGTGGTTGTTCGGATTTTATTGTTGGTTGTTAATTGAATTTGACTGACTTTATCTCGGGACGACTTTGTATCTCGGCTCGTGCCCAGGTTCTTCAGAGCTTTTTCCAGTTGCTGCCAACTGGTTTTGATTGCGATGACATTTTGAGCCACGTTATCGCTTAGAGAAATGAATTCAGTAGGACTGAAGCCGGCGAAATTCACGTCCGGAACTGTTGTGGCAGTACTAGATGATGTTGAGCCGTAGTTCCTCATATTAGTTCCTTGATTACTGGGGAACATTTCCTGTGGGATAAGAGAATATACTGTAGTAAATATCGCCTGTTAATTCAATTCAATTTGCTATGTGATTTTTCAAGAAATTCAGTCGGTTTAGAAGATCTACTGAATAAATAAAATCATTGACACTGCGACGCAGTTGTGCTGGGCAGCAATTGATTTTTGTTCTTGACTTTAAACTTGGCAACAAAAAAAAATCGATTTTTGGTAGGGCTTCACCGAAGTTTTTTTTTACAGCTGCAAATGAGTCAGAGTCAAGGCAATGAAAATGCAATCACATTTTATGATAACACATTTTAGGAATTTGCAAAATCGAACAAAGCAAAATCATTAAATGAACATTTATTCGTCACGTCTTCCTTCTCCACCCTTAAATGTTTTCTTCAATTTGTCAGTAACTTTGATAGGAAGCAAAGATTTTTCACAAGTATTAAGTAGAAGAGTGTATATTTAGCGTGGCAAAATACTTACGAGCGGTAAAAAGAATTAATTTTTAATTTAAGAAGCACAAAAACGGGAGATAAAAACCCACAAAACAAAAAATTTATATGTCATCCAGGGTCTAGGTTTTCTAAGGCGGCATTGAGATGGTCAAATTTAGTTGTGAAATATATTGACAATTCCATTTTTCAAGTACCTTTTCAAGGGAGTGGCCAATCATCACTATTTTTTTTTGAATATGTACTGTTCGAAACGGCCATCTTCTACTTTTGGAATTTGTGTGCATTGTGAGTTTTTAATTTTGTTTTCAAATTTTTAAGCAACTTACGTGACTTAAATTTTTGTTAACCCTCCAAAAAACAATATTTCCATATTCAAAGGTTACAGATGTTAATTTGTAGATTTATGATTATAAGAAAATGATTTGAACAATAGCGCTGATTTCAGACAGACCACATTCTTGTAAGGAAAAAATAATTTTTCGAAAGAAAATTCTTTGTACGAAAAAAAACTTTTTTGGATGAATAAATGGTTTATACAAAGTAATAATCAAAAATCAAGTGATGTACGACCTTTTCTAGAATTAGATCTAGAAAAAAAAATTAAAAACCGATAAAAATTTAATGCAAACTGTCACAAATAAATTGAAAAGGAGCCTAAACATTAGAACACGTGATTGTGAATGTACCATTGTGACTATTTCTAGCAACATTTTTGACGTTTCAAAACTCCATTGCGAATAATTTCTTATCACGCAAAAACAATAATAAAATCAACGTGAAAACGGCATGTTTTGAAAATTACGAAAAATGGAGACAATTCATGGAATTGAGTGGATAAAAACCTTCCCGGATAGGTTTGTTACTTGGGGCTCCGAATTGAAATTATATCAAGTGAAAAAGGCAGAAGAATGCGACAATTCTGCAAGTGAGTATCTGCTGTTTGATATTTCAAAAGTTTTGACCTTAAAAGCGCAACTTCTCAGTATTTCAGCTATCCCCAAAAACTGGGGCTTTGGTTTTAGCCACTGAGAATCGTTTTCAGTACATGAGAGCTGTAGCCCCGTCTTTTCACAAGAAAATCCTGGTTGCAGTAGGGCAGGATAGCGGAAGAGTTGGTCTGTGCAATTTTGAGAAGAACACGGATTCGTATGTCGATTTCAGTAGGGCTTATTTATATTGAGCATGAGTTAAATTTACTAAAATTTGTGGTACGTTTTAGCTCCCCGTCAGGCAAGGACCTGCCTTTGTCTAGCATGGAGTGAATTCGACCCAAATCTTTTAGCCATTGGACACGATAGAAGTAGATTAGATCACTGCATTACTATTTGGGACACGGAAAGGGGATTGCCGAAGGATTCTTGTAAGTGATCTGTTTCAAATTCATGAAATTTAATCCAAAAGTTTAACAAATTCTAATTGTTTTAAAACGATCTAAAATTTTGAATGAATGGGAATTTTTCAATAAACCGAAATTTTTTTTTATAATTACTCAATATTATTTTAGCTAATCTTATCGGGCTATCGGAGACGGCCAATTCCCTGTGCTGGGACAATCAGAATCGATTATTGGTTGCTGGAATGAGCCAAAAGAATATAAAACTTTTTGACGTGAGGTGTAAGTATTCAACCCCTTTAATTGAATGTTCCTCCGAACTTCTAAAGATTTGCAATATTTATTTGAGTTTAAAAATCGTGTTTAATTGTAATAGTTTACGCATAGTATTTTTTTCAGAAAGATTCAAAAAGTTATAGACTTGCGTTCACTAAGGGCTTTTTTTGTAAATCATAAATTTAGTAAAATTCTAAAAAAAAATATTTTAAAATCATATATTTGGTTCTAAAATCGAAAAAACATGATTTTTTCAGGTAACAATGCAAACTGCCACATGACCAACACCAGATTAGTTCATGGATTGACAATAACACCTAACGGGAAATATTTAGCGAGTTTCGTAGATACTGTGATTGGAATTTGGGACCTTCGAAATCTTGAAAAGGCGCTGACACAAATTCAAAATCATAAAAATATTAAGAAATTAGCTTGGTGTCCGCTGAGGTAATACAAGAGATATTTTGTCATATTTTTTTCCGTTATAAATCCCCCCCCCCCCCCCCCTTCTTTCTTCTATTATTTGCAGTATAATTTTCTTGTTCATTGTTCATTGAATTTTATCAACCGAATTTTTTTCATATTTTCTACCCCTCTCAGATCCAGCTATCTATCCGTTGTCCAACGTGAATCACCATATTTAAACTTAATTGAGGTCTATGGCACAGATATTGAGGATTGCTATGACGTGTACTCCACAAGACGTTTGATAGCTGCTTTTGACGATAAGACAACGTCGAAAATTTTAAATGTTGCTGATATCTCCTGGCATCCAGAGGAGTTAGATAAAGCGCTAGCATTATCTGAAAATAGTAAATTTTGATTTATTTTATTTATTTTACTATCGAAAAATACCATTTTAGAAAAGATAATACAGTTTTTGTTTGCCTTCTTTTAGGTCGAGTTACTTGCTTCCAAATACCCGAACGTGTTGCGATCTCATGGAGTAGTCAAAATCAAATTGCCTGTTCGATAGGTTTGAAAATGGCCGAACTTGACGGTAGTGTCCCGAAAGTTAAAAAACCAGACGCGTTAATTGGTGAAAATTGCATTGCGGATGAATGGACGCGGGATATTCGAGATGTAATGTACGAAAGGGCATCAAATGGCTACGGTTTAATGGTTTATTTTCAACGAAGGTTTGTTTGGCAATTTTTCAAACTACAAATCATTTCAGGATGAAGTTAGAAATAATGGAGATTTGGCACAAAATATACATTTAAAACTTTTATGGAACGCTTTGGCGAATATCAGCCGCGACGATCGATTGAGTGGTCTGAAGGCGGTTTTGGGGGTAAGTGGCGCTTCGGATGGCCCACCAATGTCTAGAAGTGAAACGCAAACAGTCCAATGGCCAGATTATGTAAATAGCTCAAGCACACTACTTTGCTATAGGTAAATTACAATTTTAAATTAAAAATTTTTCAGTTTATGAACAATTATTTCTGGGGGATGAATTCGTGAATTCGCTCTTTTCTCTTTAAACATTTGTCGCTTTTTTTCGAATTTTTCCTCAATGATTTATAAAAAAGTTGTAAATTTTTAAAATAATAAATTTTCTAATTTTTTTTTTCACAATTTTAGAAGCGAACAAAGAGATCACGCACAACATTTCTGTGGATGGACATTCAAAAGTGAATCAGAAAACTCGATAAATAAATTCATAACGGAATTGTGTTTGAAAAAAGTAAAACTTTACATTGTTTTAAAGATAAAATTTCACATTGTTTTAAAATTTATTGCTGGTTTTTTAGGAATTTTGCAGAGCAGCTATGATCTCGGTATTATATTTAAAAATCAAACCCGCGATAGAAATTTTAACAAAAGCCGCTGACCAAGTAAGTAAATTTCAATGACTCGCTGTAACATTTGGACCCCTAAAAACCGTAAAATAGTCGTCAATATAAGCCAATAAAACACTTTCATACTACATTCTTTATTTCACGTTTTGAAAATAGATTCAAATGTTGCAAACGGCGTCGATTTCGGTTACTGAAGTACACTGAAATTTCGCATCTCGAAAATGTTTGATATTTTCTTGAATTAATAAAAAATGCTTTGCTTGCCGTTTAGACCCCCCAGCCGAATGAGTCGAGTGCACTTCGAATGGCTGCGATCGCACTTTCTGGATTTAATGCGGATCGTTGTACATCTTTGTGGAAATCACAGCGAACATTCTTACCACAAATAAACGATGCTAGTCTAAGAACGATATTCGCCTTTTTAACAACCTCAAATGACAATTTCGAATCGGTTTTGGTAAGTTCTGAGCAAACACGGTGTGCAACTAAAAAACTTTCCTGCATATAAAATTTGGATATGGTATTTCGCAGATGGAAAAAGAAATTCTATTAGGAGATCGTGTGGCATTCGCCTGCCGGTATTTAAACGATGCAAAACTCGCCGAATACGTTAAAAGCACCATTCAAACTAGCATAGAAGTGGGCGATCTAAATGGGTTACTTTTAACTGGAGAATCTCCAGACGCAGTTAACATTTTGCAGACTTATTTGGATAACACGGGAGATGTTCAGACTGTTGCACTGATCGCAATTCGATTTTTCCATTATGAAATGGCAGCGGATGAACGCACGAAATTCTGGATTTCCAGGTTTATTTGCTGATTTAACTTAAAAGTGTTTATTTATTAAAGATATTTGTTCTTTGCTATTAAATTCAGTTATAGAAACTTACTGGATTCTTGGGGTCTCTGGGCCAAACGTGCCGAAATCGATATGAAAATTGAACACTCTGGCCCGAAACAATCCCGATCAGTTTTTCTGTCTTGCAATTTCTGCTGTAAATCTGTTTCTGCTGTGCTGCAAGAGGAATTGCGAATCCGAAATACATCATCGAACATTAATAAGGTGAATTGATCATATTTTCTAAAGTGATTTTTATTTCAAAATTGTTTTGATCAAATTTTTAGCTTTCATCATGCCCACATTGTCGTAAGCCCCTGCCTCGTTGTGCTTTGTGTCTTCTTCATTTGGGGACAACGACGTTTACTTCCTCAAAAAAATCTTTAAGCCATCAAAATCTTTTTCAGTCAAAGCCTTTCTCGAAGTGGTTTTCATGGTGCCAAACTTGTCGACATGGAGGTCATACGGATCATTTAATCGATTGGTTCAAGTAAATTGTTTTACATATTTCAAATTTGAAATTTTAAGATTGAAAGAGACAGATGTTCATACTAGTATTTTTTGGCATCATTTTTAGAACCAATACGGAATGTCCGATAACGACTTGCGGCTGCAAATGTTTCGGAATGGATCAATTTTTACCAAAGTTTTTGGAAGATGAGGAGTCTGGCTAGAACTAGAAGCAATGTGTATAACAAAGACTATGCCTTAAAACATTTTTTTATTTGTAAACAGAATTTTTAAATAAATTTTAACCAATATTGGTTGTTTTTTCTTGTGATATAATTTTGAATACTGATGAAAAACTCTCAAGAGGTGAGCGCTTAATTTCTTGTATTTTTATGTTAAAAAATACTTATATGGATATGACAAAGTTTTTTTTTTGTATATATTCTCCATCGACATATTTGTAATTTTTAGCATACGAGATGTGTAAATTCCAAAAAATTTGTTTATTTCAAAAATATTGATAAACGGGCAAGTAAAAAGGGTAGAGATTTTGTTACCTATAATTTTTGTTTACACGTTTTCTTGAAAACCGTTACGTTACGAAATAATCGCAAAACTCTATTTTTAAAAAAACCCCTTAATTCGTAAAAATTTTAAATTGCAAAGCAAAATACTAACATTTATTCCTGAAAGCGCCGAAACTGGAATTTTTTCATACAAAATCGCCGGAATAAAATCAATTTTTGACAATTTAGCGAATTTATACTGCGACCGATGAATGAAATTCGCGGAACAAATTGTGAACAAAATTCAAGAGGAATTCGCTGATGTAAACGGGGCCTAAGATAAAGAATCAAATGAATAAAATCTATCAAATGCTTTTACTTTTCATATAAATTCTGTACTAAAACCTGATAAATTCCTAGTAAAAGCATTTGCTAAATTCTACTTACTCGGTCCAAAGTATTTTAGAGTGTCGATTTGTGTTCTATGAAAATTAAAATGAAAAGGTTCTCAAGTAAAAAGTATGCGTTTCCGATTCGGTTTTATTAAAACAATGCTAAACACTGCATCCACGTGAATTCATTCACAGTATGAAAAAATATTGAGAAAAATGGTTTTAAGTCTGTTCTCATGCTGTGAATTTGTTATTTCGCATCAAAACATTTTTGGTGATTTTTAATGGAAACTGTTCATTTTCAGAAAACTTTTTACAGTTTCTAGGACACGACTTCCCATCTAATTTTCGACAGCGGCGTATTCCTCACAACAGATTTTACTATGCCTTGTGTTTTTAAAAAAACCTCGTCTGCGGCGCGACGTATATTCCTTAAATGTTTAAAAGCAAATTTCTTAAGAATTATTAAAAAAAAATATTAAATTAAAAAAAAAATAGCAAAATAATATTTGTGTACTAAAAAAATCCCATCATATGGTACCACCAGAAAGTAAAAAACTTTTTGGTGTTCCCAAAGTGCATTTTCACCGAAGATTTTTCAGTAAAGTTTTGCGTGGCGAAGATATCGACTAATTTTATATACGAGAAAAACTGTAAATATTCGAAATGTTTGAGGTGAAACCTGTAGCTTTGTCGTTTGATATTGATTTGCCAACATGCATGTATTCCTGTAAGCCTGTAATAGCTGAATTCAATGACGGGCAGCCGCGGAAAGATGAGGTCCGAACAGAAAGCATCGACATACTCGAAAAAATCAAGTATCAAATCAGTTTAGTAGTATTAAAGGTTCATACTCCATAAATAAATTGCTTGCCATTAATTAAACGAGTAATTGGCATTAATTTGGGTTGAATATTACATTATACATTTGTTTCTTTGGGTACTTTGGATGAGGCATTAGTATAACCTCACTTTTTCAATGTGTGCTGGGAAGTGATCCCCGACCTGATGAGACTGAAGGTCGTTAAAATTGGCAAAACTTGGCATATTTTTGGACCAACAAGAAAATCTACGAGAAAAAATTTAAAATAATATAAAAAAGGTCCTTGAACCGGTGGGAATTACAAAAACCAAGTCGGGGAATCGTTTTTTATACAAATCTGATGAAACGCCCGTCAAGTGTGAAGCAATAACGTTTTCACAGTGTATTAAAATAATATCAAATCTTAATTTTACTTTAGTTTTTGGTTTAATTTCACTAAATTAGTTTTCTTTGCTTCTTATACTCATTTTCAACTTAAGTTTAAGGCTCATCCAAGTTATATTCAATGTATCTCTTTCGCAGGACAAAACTTCAGTCGAAAAGCTCCAGCGAAAGCAAAATCAAGTCATCAAACAACTCGAATCTCTGAAGCAGCAGTTGGCAAAGATGAAGCAGGATTTGATGCTCCAAAATATTGCGACTCCTACGAGAACCTCCCCTATAACAACAACTGTTCTGAGCAATGCTGAAGCTCCAGTAAATTCATTTCAATCGCCAAATGTTTAATTATAATTTATTAAAATTTCCTACAGCAAATCAACCACGATATTGTAGTAAATGCTCATCCAAACTTCATCCCCTACGGACTACTCGCCTTGAAAAACGTGTGGAAAAATTTAGTCAATATCGAAGTTAGTACATTCTGTCATTCGACAGTCGGCTCGCTAAACGAAGACGCATTGAAATTCGAACATGATATTACGAAAAACGAAAGAAATCCCAACAAGGCTACCATTAAAATTTCACTCATTTGGAAGAATAGTATATTAGTTTTTATTCAAATCTGAAACACTGAAGATTGCAATTGATATTACTTCCAGCTGAACATACTGAGATGATAAGTTCACCAACCATGTATGTGCCAATTTACGGCGAGGTGAACATCATGCGATATTTATGCCGAGTTGGTCCACCTGAATACTGCTATGAAAACTCACATCTACGCCACGATACTGACGCCGTTTTGGATATTTGCTACCAATTGCTACGCTGTGCAACGGCAAAACCCCGCCTGGAATACTTGAGACTTCTTGATAACAGGCTGAAGAACAAGAAATATTTCGGCGGCGACAGTATTTCCCTAGCGGACTTGGCTGTCTGCAGTACTCTGCGAAGAATTCCGAAAACTAGTGGACAAAACGGTCTCCGTATCATCGAGGAGTGGGACACAAAGGCTAGAAAAATTATGGCCATTTAAAGAACTAAAAAGACTTGTAGTGCTAATAATTTTGTTTTTTAAACCTATCAAGAATGAATGCTTTTAAAAATTTTAAGAATTTTAAGTTTCCAATTTTAAACTTTTGCTCAACGTTGTTTCAATTTTAGTTTCTGTTACAATTAACAATTATAGAAACTGTCTTTGTAACAATATAAATATACAAAATGTTTTATTTTTTACAATCGTCTACTTTATAATTATGGCTTTGTAGAAAAATATTCTCTCACAGTTCTATTATAAATGTTCGTCTAGAAAATATCTCTTTACGATTAAAATTAATGTATTTCAAAAAGACTTGGAATTATGTTATACTTTGCAAATATAATTTATTACGAATAAAAAAATATGTTTTTTTTAATGAATAATAAAATTGTATGTTAATTAGTTTTTTTTAATGTTTTAGAAGTCCTCTAAAGATTTCAACTCTATTCTTCGTTATGACCTTGTCGTATGTTTTCAAATACTGCTTGCAGATTGCTATTCAGCTTCAAATCGGGTAATTTACGGTCTAAAGTATCAAAGTCTGCTTGCTCGAGCTGAAAATAGAAACAATTTATTATTTAATGAAATAACAAAAAAAAATGCAACCTCATCGAAGGACCCAACATGATTGCCTGACTCATTAATAGCGAATCGTTCAGCAAAAGACACAATTCCACACCAAAGCCGAAACTCAATTCGGTCATCGGGTGATGCGTCATCAAGTTCGGTTAATGCTTTTACAGTTGCAATAACGGTGTCAGTCCCGTAAAGTCCTAAAGTATCTTGGAGTGCATTGTCGAAAACGGCAACTTCTAAAGCTCGAGTGAAAGTAATTTCCTCCTGAGAACGACTTTTCTCTTCCTTGGACAAATATTTGACGAATACTTTTTTGTAAAGTTGCTTTCTTTGACGAGACACCCAAACATAGCGACCTAAATACTCCAGCACGGACATATCTAAAATTAAATTGTTTTAGTACCCAATTATGAAGATCTGGGGGCTTATCGCCGAACACAATACGTTTTTGTTGGTATAAAACACTAACAACAATATTAAATTCACGATTTGATTTATCGTGTTCGACGATAGGGTTCCAATTTATATTTATATCCCGATTCTGATAGATTTGACACGTAAAACGTCATTTCTGTATTTGTAATATTATTTTTTTAAATATTACAGGTGTTCACAAAAGATTTTAACTTTGCTATTATCGTCGTAAAATCAAAAACCAGCCGAATCGGCTACCGAGATATTTGTCGTGTCGCAAGTCTATCAGAATAAGGGTCTTCACGCCGAATTTTCAAATTTTATCGTAAAAGATTGCAAAGTTTATGATAAAATTTTCAAATTCCAATATATTGCTGCAATTTTAAAATAACATTTAATTATGTAACGTTACTGCACAGTAAGACTATAGTTTTATTTTTTCACATTTGCAAATTTCTGCAATACTTTCATATACTGCGCAATAGCTTTTTGGAACCAAATTATAAAATCGAAAAAAATTGCGCAACTTTCGTAAAAAATAAATAAGTAATTTATTTAACCGTTCAGTTTCTCCAAGTTTAGAGGCAGTTCAAATCTCGCTGCGGTTTTTGAGAACTTTCTTGGCATGTTTATGTGACTGCTAGGCGCATTTGATTTTTTGATAGTCTTCTCCATGGAGGATGTCACTGAATCAGGTTTCGGTTTGTAATATTGAAAGGCTTCTCGAAGAGCTCGACTAAGCTGTGAAAAATCAAAAATTGGAGTATTTTTAAAAGCATTTATTTAGCTTGCTTTCGTGTCTGTCTGTTTGTCTGTCTGTCAAATCAAATCTTGCAATCAAATTTTGACCCACTTCCACTCATCCGATTCACTTGAAATTTTGTACACTTATATAAGTCCAATGACAATACAATATTTTCTCTACTTCGTCCTTGTAAGGATAAGGGAAGGTCCTGTGAGGATAACGTGATTATCCTTTTTCTCAATTGTTCCGGGAAAAAATATATTCTGCGGATTTTGGGGTTCGCTGAATACGATTCTCAAGTTAAAAACCCTGTAAGGACATCTCAAATGTAAGGATATATGTATATTCGAAGACTAAAAAGAACAAAATAAAAATAATAAAAAAAAAATTTTAAAAAAAAGCTTTTATTTAAAAAAATGCACTAAAAAGAAAAAAATAATTTTTTAACAGATTAAAGACAAAAGCTTTCGAGTTCGAATTTTTGAGAGAAAATTCGCGTGGAGGTCGTATTGAGCATAGAAATAAAAATCTGCAAAAAACAGGTTTGGGATTACTGTTACATATGGTTATTAAGTTAGTCAAGAATGAGTTAAAGTTCTTTCACACGGCATTTAATGTGTGGAAAAGTTATGATAACATTTTTGTCTATAGAACGTCAGGTTTAATTTTTGCCAAAATTGTTCGATTTGAAACCGGAACAGTGCAAGACCAAACGATCTAAATTTTAAGCCAATTTCGTTGACGTTTTGCTTTCAAGTGCACTGAACCAATTAAGCTAAAATTTTGATTTCTGATTTCCAGAGAATACAAGCCCAGATACAAATAGAGCAAGAGACATTTCTTTTTTACAAATCATATATTTTCGTTGTCAAAGCTAGAATTTAACTTTCTACCATGGTTTTTAATCCATTAAACTCACATATCGTCCGAAACTTTCCTCCAGCACATCAATATCCAATTCCGTTTTCAACGTTCGAAACGCTTCTTCAGTCAAAAAACTATTCTTCAATTCGCTAATTTCTTCCGACTTCCGTTCAATATTCAAATTCAGCCCCGATAAATTGGGGACCAAAGATGGTCTCGTGCTAGCATTTACCGAATCTGGACCGAGAGCGGCTACTTGAGTTTCTGGATCTTCACTGAGATGAAACGTTTTTGCTGATGGAGGGATTTAATGAAATGGAAATTAAGTGAAATTAAAACTAATTGTGATCATTTACAGGCCTGCACTTTGATCTTCTTTTTCGCCTTCTTGCCGCGTCTCTGCAACATCTCCCCATCTTCGGTGTCTTGTTCATTAATGCAAATTACAGGGTCTTCAACTTTGGGAGGTGGCGGCGGAGGTGCGGGCTGAGGTTTCTCGGCACTTGTTGGAAGCTTGCATGTTTGAAGGAAATTTCACCCAATCATTTAATTAATGCTAATTTTCGTTAAACAATGCATATTGACATTACCTTCTTTTTAACTTCCTGAACCGTTGCAACACTTTTCGTCGTCGATTCCGTTTCAATTGTCTGGACTTGAGAAAATTCCGATGAGACCTTCCAATGGATTGTTTCTTGGCTGTGGCTTCTCCTAATTTAATTAATATAAATGCAATAATTTTTAATCTCGTTAAAGGGATTTGCTTGAAAGTGTTTTGGTAACGTGGTTTTCCCTCCACCAGAAAGTATTTTCTTTATATATTTCTACGTAGATTTGTGTCTGATATCAAAAGCTTGTTTTTGAATTCGATCTATATTGCAACGATCTTCTGGTAAATGCGGAAAATTAGAACGGGATAAAATTAGGTACGAATCCATTAACGCCATTTTCTTAAAATAATTCAGACCGTTAAATTACATAAAACTTTCAGTCGTTTTGAAGACCTTTTCACTATTAAAATAAATCGAATATTTAGTGTTTAACCATTGAACCATATCTGATTCATGGTTTATACTCGACCTTTTAGCATTGAATCCTATTGGAATTTCTCTGCTTATAAGGTCTGCAAAAACAACAAAATTATATTATTTTTGCGGATGTTTTCAGGCTCCTGATGGGTTTTCAGGGCAGACATGTCCGACCTGTTGGGGGGAAATTTGGATGTGAAAACATCCGCAAAAATAATATAATTTTGTTGTTTTTGCAGACCTTATAAGCCGAAAAATTGCAATAGGAATAAATCGAATATTTAAATTAAATCGAACTTTCCCTTAATTGAATTCTACTTACCTGAGGTCCAGAATGATCTTCATTCTGGCGTTTCGATCTTTGCTCGGTTCTGGGGTTAAACATCTTCTAGTTTTTATGAAGGAACCGGCACTAGTCCTTGTCTGAAGACTCGCTTTTGTCGGTGTCGGCGTCATTGGCTGAGAGTCGATATCCGTGTACCTGCGGAACAAATCATCCGGGATCTGATCGAGATTAATTTGATAGTCAGACGTTTTTGAATAATCATCATGCCATGGATCTTTTGTCTCTGAGGACTTTTCATAAAAACCACAAAAAAATTAAATTAGATTTGCCTATTTTTGTTTTCCCAAACGATTCTCTGGAACCGCTCTTCTCACCTTTGACTCCTTGATTCGCTTGATTATTTGTCTCATAACTATTGGAGCCGGATGATTGCATAAAACCGAACATGACTTCGAATAAGGATTAAATAAATC
This sequence comes from Chrysopilus asiliformis, assembly GCA_964034945.1. Taxonomy (NCBI): domain Eukaryota; kingdom Metazoa; phylum Arthropoda; class Insecta; order Diptera; family Rhagionidae; genus Chrysopilus; species Chrysopilus asiliformis. Next base: position 98,598,720 of record OZ035961.1, read on the forward strand.
TCCAAAGGGTCTTACTGAAAGTGGAACTGGCTTTGATATAACGGCCGATAGGAAAATATTTGTTGAAGGTCGTTGCTATGAGGGAATTTCACAAAATATATTTTCAAATTGATTTTTAAATATAAGCTAAATCAGAGGAAAAATGTATAGTAGAGATTTAATAAGTTTTTCACATTATTAAACAACATAAATGCTAATAAGAACCAATAATAAACTCACCCTTTTCGTATATGGAAACATGATTCTTGGATTTGCCATTGGAATCAGTCCAGTTTTTGTCGTTTGATTCATATTTAGTATTTTATATTGTCGTATTTAATATTATTCAATTAAAAAACCGGTTTGCAGATTAATTCGGGAGCTGTGATTAATAATTTTATTTAAAAACTTTTTACTTGATAAGTTCTTATTCCGGTCGCTTTATTTAGTAAGTATAAACAACTAATTTAAATGCGTTGGAGAACATAGCAACCGTTTTATAAAAAAGCATTTATAAAACAAAAGAAATTGACACTAAGTAAAGATATATAGAAATAAAATTAAAAATAATTCTACATTTTGCTTTTAATTGCGATTTGAGGCAAAATTAGTTTAGCCTAGGCCAAACTAGTTTGTCCCAATAGAAAAACTCACGCTCTAGGAACGTACAGACAAAAAATGCGCCTCCCTTTAGATTTTCCTTTTAAAATATTGTATTTAGGGAAGGGGAGAGGGGAGTGTGATGAGGAAAGGGCTGTGGGTGTTTGGGGGAAAGAGTAAGGAAAGGCCTCGGCCTTTTTTAAATTTATTTGATTAGTGTGACTAAAAATTCAAAACGACGTCTGTCTTTCGCCACGCTTGTTTATACTTTTTAGTCTGCGAACGTATACATATCCTTGATGCCTTTAAAATATTTTTACGGATTTTTTGACTCCAGAATCGGATTCAGCGATCCCAAAAACCTCCAGATGAGATTTTTTTCCGGAAAATTTTAGGAAAAGAATAATCGCGTTATCCTTAAAGGGCCTTCCCTTATCCTTACAAGGAATTAGTGAAAATATTGTATTGTCGTCAGATTTTCGTATATTTCAAGTCAACCGGATGAGTGGAAGTGGGTCAAAATTGGATTGTAAAATTTGACCCTGACAGACTGTACAAATATACAGACAGAAAGAGAGACGAACAGACAAAGACAAGGTAAATAAATGCTTTTAAAAAAGTTGCCAACCTGTCAATCTTTACTGTGATGGCAAACGTGTCAAAAAAGTGCTCTTAAGTACCCTACATATATGCCGAAGTTCCTTTTTTACAAAATTACATAAAAATCCGAATAAACGAAATTAAAAAAACATTTTTTTTAAATTCTTTAATGTGAAAATCGTTAAAAAGTACAAACAAAATCTTAAATAAAGTTCTTATTGAATTATAAAACAGTAGAAATTTTTAAAAATGAATGGTGCCGATTCTTCTGAGATAAAATTCCTTTCCGGCCGTTGAGAGCAATACAAATTCACAGATGGTGGTAAAAGGATGTCCATCTTGCGCTGAGACTCTCGCAAAAATCTTTTCAAATCTAATGGAGATTCGTATTGCGTATACGAAGTGACAATGATTGGACATTTAGCACTAACTACAGATTTTATCGTTTCTGGCCAAGTATCAGAGTACCCAAAACCGGTCAATCGATGCAGGCCAGGGTTAAAGAAACAAACTGAAAAATCGCAACAACAAAAAAATGTTGGGAAACATTTAATTAAATAACTTAATATCTATTTACCGATATCAGGAATTTGATATGATTTATCTTTGGCGTAATCATGATAAAGATTATTTTGAAAGACAAATTTTACGGATCGATCCTTTGATTTGCAGTTATTACATAGTCTAAAATTAAATTATCAAAAGTGTTAGAGTTTTTTTAATCAAATTGAAATTTTAATTTCTTACTTTATGGACTCCTCGAAAGGTGAACTCTCAGCTAAATGCAATTCAGGACCAACAAAAATTATTTTAAGATCTTTGCAAGATGGCGTCATATGAAGGAAAAATGATTCCCATTTCCGTAACACATCGCCTTCAAATTCTACTTCAGCACCTTGAAAATAAACATTTGTTAAATAAATATAAAAAAATACATCAGTTTAATTATTTTTTACCGATCAAATGAATAACGAGGGAATTTTTATGAAGTTGACCTGCAATTTTTGCACACAACCATGTTGTTAATGGCGGCGAAGATAGTTGGGTGACTGTTGTGAAAATCAGTCCATCATCTTTTTCTAAAATTTTTTAATAAAAATTTGATACCATGTAAATCGTAATCATTTGGAACCTATTTTTGTCATGTTTAATTTTGTAAAGATTTCTCGCATTGTTAAAGGCCGCTCAAATGGCTGATCAAAAACTTTTGTTGGAAGCGGTGGAGTAATTTTACCGAATTTTGACTCATAGGCGGTTAAATTTGAAAATATGAAGAATGATCTGCACAATTCTTTGTGCTCTTTGCACAGATGATCTTTTGTTCCGGTGCAAAATGTTACCTAAAAAATTAACAGAATAAAAAAAACCAATTTAAACTTTCGGTGATGACAAAAAATACACAGGAGCATTTTTTGTACCTTTTTAATAGGTGTTTCAAGTGCTCGATATAAAAACGCTAAATTCGACTAACTATTTGAATAAACCAAAAAGAAACCTTTTGTGGAAAAATATACTTATATAGTGATTAAATTTCATTTTCTAGTGTCTATTGGCAACGGTTAAACTGTTTTTAAACAAGCAAAAATCACTTTGCACTCCTACAGCCTTATTAATAAAAAATCCCTAACACGGAGATAACTCATGTGCTAACTAACTCCGAGATAGCAAACTTATCCATTAGATAACTATTCTTATTAATAAAAAAATTTCCTCCATATAATAGCTAACTCGTATTTTATTTAAAAATTTCGCTGGAATACGGCAACCCTTGTGCCGAATTGTACCAAAAAATACGAAAATCTTTTACATTTAAGTCAAATTTTGGTTTTTTAAATCCGTTTCCTTGGAGACGATATTAAAATAAGTCATATTTTGGTTTTTTAAATCCGTTTCCTTGGAGACAATATTAAAATAGGAGTGAAATTAATGTTTTTATTTTAATTGTGATTCACTGCAAAGTAATTAAAAGTGGAAAATTTAAAAATTGAAGGAAAGCGATCAGAAAATTGGTGTTCAAGTGATAAGGTAATATAATAAAACAACATAAATTGCATTTTTTTAATGGATCATTGCTTCTTCCAGTCTTTTTTGCAAGAGTTATGCGCCGTCAAGAGTTATCAACTCCTTAACTCGAGGAAATCGGTATGTTAGCTAACACAAAGTTAACTAACGTCAGTTAACTCTTAAAATTTTTTATTAATAAGAATTTCGAGTTATCCACTGCGTAAACCATTGATAAAAATTAACTAACGTTTATTAATAAGGCTGCTAATTTTTATTATTCTATTGCTAATTTGAGTTTTGCGTGAACAAAAATAGAAAAATTAAGTTACACTCACTCCTTTACATCTATTGCAATGACTCAGTTCAGATTTTTTCCAATTTCGACATTTTCCAGAGTTGCATAACTTTGGATAGAGGATCATCTCTTTCTCGAATGGAAAAAGCTGCCGCTGCAAATATCTTTCGCATACTCTGATAATATTTATCCGAAAAGCGCGATAAGCATCGAAGTTCAAATTATCCGAATTTTTGAATATATGACCACCTAATTTTGAGAAGAAAAAAATTTAATTGTAAGTAAAAATCAATTGTTTAACAGATAATAAATTAAGGACCGTTTGCGTGTACTTTTCTTAAAATAGAAAGTTTTGCTTAGACTACTTGAGCTCTCGAAATTTTGGGACTTAAATAAATAAGTTGCTATCAGTCAATTGTACAAGCGCCACTAAACCAGATAATATGTTGTTGTATCTATAGTGAAACCTCTATAATCTGGAACCCATCGGGGACCGGGAAATTGGTTCTGCTTAGACAGATTGTCGGCTTATCCAATTTCATCTTTAAAAAACAAAAACTTTGTAAGATGTTCAGCCTAGGCAGAGTTCCAGCTAGTCAGGGTCCGGTTAAACCAGGTCTCACTGTATTTTAAACTCGAAGTGAACAAAAATCTTAAAAAAACATATCAAGTACTCAATGGTAATAATATTTGACTATCTAGAACAGCTCTAAGTGTCGTCATAAAATTTATTTTAAGATTGTTTACGTGCAAAATTGTCAACAATGAAGATTTTAATGTAAATGAAGACAAATTTTCATGAACATGTCATGTGAGAAGCGCAGCTATTTATAAGTCAATAAAAATAACCAAAATATAATAAAAAACATTTACCAAGAATATTTCATGGAAATATGTATGAAAATCTGATGAACCATGAAATTTCATGAATTTTGATTGAATGAATTTTCATGAAATTTCGTTTTAATTACTATTGTTATACAAAATACGTAGTATAATAAGGTATAGCGTTCATGAAAAATTTCGACCGGTAAATTTTGCCTAAAAAACATAGCCCGAAAACTCCCGAGCCGATTAGACCCATTCCACAAAAACGTGCTTCTGTCTGTCAGCCTATGTGAAAACCACTCAAGCTATAGTCATGAAATTTCACATAGATGTTTTGTTCTGGAATAGGACATTACTTTTGTTGAAAATTCGTTAACCGGAAGTAAACAAATTGGCGGCTATTTAACAATCGCAATTTCGAATTTCGCGATTTTCTCGGAAACTACGCGACTTTTAATAATCTAGTGTATGATAAAAATTGGAGATAAAACATTTTTCTACACATTTATGTTATATTTGAACTACTGTTATTTAAAAAAAGGTGATTATCTCGAGATATACCGTTTTTTACTAATAAGTTTTCGAAGGTTAATCGTATGAAATGAATTAAAGAGAATATTTTCCACAATTCTACCTTTTACTGTTATTGAGTTATTTTCACCAAAACATAAAAAATTAGATTCCTTGCAAACTAACGGTTTAAAAAAACAGTAACAGGGTAAAAATAATATAATATTTAACCAAAATAATTATAAGCCATGTCCTTTAATGGAAATTTTAAAACACATTTTAAAAATTTTTTTTTTTTGAAAATGCCATAAATACATGCTATTTAGATAAAAAATATATCTGAGTTGCAGCTGTTCACTTATCAGCTTAACTAATCAGCGGAAAAATTTGTTGTGGCTATTTTTAAACAATCTCAATTACACAGAATGCACAAAATTTATTTGAATCGATTTAGATTGGACTTTGTATCTGGTATTTTAGCACACATGAATTTCCCAAGGTGGTGATAATAATGTTGAAATCTCTTTTTTTCGAAATTCTGATACAAAATAATTGAAATATTTTTAAGAAAAAATGAAATAAAGAAGAATTTGAATATTAAATATTAATTGCTGATTTAAATATTAAAGAAATCTAAATATTAAAACAATTCATACCGCGATCCTTTGCTAATTTCGTGAGCACTAAACAAAACTGTTGGTGTTGAATTTCATCTTTAGCCCTATGTTCCTTGGAGCAGTAAAATATCATCCCACATTTATCACATTCAACAGGTGCTTCACTCAATGTTGCTTTACACACCTACAATTTCAAATTGTTGAAAATTTTATTTAAAAAAAAACCAATCAATATAATAAAATTTCTGATCTGATGCAATTCAAAACTCACATGGCACAACGAAAAAACGAAATATTCGCGTGGTTTGAAAAAAAACTCAACATCATCGTCAGAATCTTCACTTTCAACAAATTTTACTTGAACTACATCTTTTTTACCATTTTTGGGATTAAATTCTCCCTTCCCATCATGGGGTAATTTAATTTTTTTCGCTGAACGCCCTTTGGGTGTTGTCTGGGGCTCATTCAAAATCGATACACTTGTCATATTTTAACGGTCGTTTTTTTATCTAATTTGAAATTTTCTTCTCACATTAAATTTTCCAATCAGATTATGCCATTAAATGCGCTACAACTACGTAAATTTTTTTTTTGATTGAATTTCAAATCTTTAAAATTAATATTGTTGTATAACAATCAGACGTCATTAATTTCGGATTTATGTATCGCTACTGATTTTCTGTTGGCTCATTTGTTCGTACCCAGGGACCTGACAATAGATTTTGGCCGTTAGCCATGGCTTGCCACTAATTATCTTCTAGTATATTAAAGTTGTTCTACTAAAACCATATCTTACTTTCTAAAAGTAGAAATTTGGTTTTGCTCGTTCGGGTATCAGGAGGAGGACAGAGGAAATCTTTACTTCGGAAATACATAAAAAATCATTATGGCAGGTCCATTTGAGATCTCTTTCCTAAACCCGTCATCATTTATACTCGGAAACTCGCACATGATAATAGGCCCTCAGTCAGGCGACTCTATACAAATATTTTGTGATATTTTTAAATATTTTCATTTCTGCTTTAAAGCTGTCGTCTACACGTGTCTATCATTGTTTTCTTGAGATTTATGCGATACTTTCGCTATGAGATTCTTTTTTACGGTTTCGTAGCGTGAATGAGATTCTTATGGTCGAGCTCAAAGTTTATTCAAATAAATATTTCACCAATTTTATTGTTTAAAACGTGACGATAAAATGTTTGAATATTTTCTTTACCTACGCAACGTGAATTGTGGGAAAACTCGCGCGATACGGAAAAGTGTAATAAAAATAATTGTTTAGCAAATAAATTTTCTTTTATTTTCATTTCATTATGAAAATTAAGATGTGACGTGCCGAAAAACGTTTTACTGAAATTTTGATTGCAAAGCAATACTGTGACATTAGTGGTTGAACAAAAATCGTCATAACACATCGTCACTTGTTTCTTATCGTGTACCAAACGCCATTTTTGACTTTTTCAACTAAAGATGGGGGGTTGGGTTTTGGTCCAACCTGTTTCAAATGCGCTAGGTCCCGAAGTTCTAGCGCTTTTGGTAGCCGAGAAAATCCCTATGAAAGAACCGATAGTTTGGAAGAAAATTGCTAAAATCAATTTTTCACACTGTAATTAGAATATTTCGAGAACGGATAAAGATAAAAATTGGCGATTACAAACAACAAGACTTGTGAATGATTTACCATCCGATGTGTTCCCCCTGGACTATAACCCGCAGGAGTTCAAGGAAAACATAAACCGACATCTCCATTCGTTCTTCCGACCATCCTGAGCTGTGCTTCGGCATTAAAGGGTCTTAGGGTCCCCTAAGCTCTGGCTGGAACTATAAAAAAAAGTAGTGGGAATTGTTATTTCCTTTAATTTATGTCTTACATAGCACCATAAAAACCCGTTAGTTTTCGATAAAAACCCCAAAAACTAAACTTTTAGAAATAATAATAAATCTGGATAACGGTTCGAGATGTCAAGTTCTGGTGAAAAGCTAAAATATGACAAATATTAATATATTCAATTTATGAACTACTATCGAAAAACGCATAGATGAAATTTTTGAAAATCTCATTACTCTTAAAATATTGCTACGACGAAAATCTGTTACCGTAAATTAGTTTCAGGATTTATAGTTTTACAAAAAAGAAAAAAAAGAAAAGTTGCACCTTTTTCGAACAATTTTTCCGCAATTTCCCTCAAAGTTCAATTATTTCAAAACTACGATTTGACATTTGGTACAAGAATTAAGGAACGGTATGTAGACCGTCAATATCACGGTTGACATTAATGCTGCTTGGCAATATATATTATTGGTGCATTTCTCGTGTAAACTGATTATTTAAATTATTAACAATCATCAAAACCAAACAAAATTATATTTTGTATCATAAAAATGTTACCGAAATGATGCAGGAAGTCAAATTAGGTACAATTAATAATTGCCCTCGTAATTTGCTCAAATTATGAACTGGAAAACTCTAAACAGTAAGCAACTATGTTGCATTTTGAAAGCCATTAACTCGATTATTGGATAGTTAGGACTTGAAAATCAACAAAACATTAGCAGAATTCCATCGAAAAGTCGCTGGTGATCCCACAGTTAAGCAGCTGTCCAGGTTTCCCGAAACATAAAAAGGAGCAATGTTAATTTTTTGGTCAAAAAAAGCCGACTCGTTCGGTGATCAGTAAAATTGAGAGAAAATTAGCAGAGACATCTGTTCAGTTATTTGCTTGTTTGGTTTATCGTTTCTTCTTTAACTCAAATTAGTGAAAGAAAATAAATTTTAACAAAGTAATTATGCTGTAATTATCTGTCAATAGGTCTATAGCGATACATAATTCCTCTGAATTATGTGCGATGCTCATTAAGATGTACAACATAAGTTAATTATGAACTCATTTTGTGTGGTTTGAATTATTGTCAATAAATGTTTACAAAGTGTTTATCCATTAGAAAGCTTGTTAAATTTTTGAGAAAATAATTGATTAAGTGATTTTCGGTTTTGCTTTTGCGGTAACTTAAAGTTTTTTTTTTCTTTCTTGTTCTCTAGCTATAAATACGGATTGAATGTTTAAATTTTTTTTTGAAATTATGTATTTTTTATTGCAGATTATTAAATGTCGCTCATCAGTACAGAGTAGAAACAATTTTGTGTTATTTATGATTTATTCTGGATTTTGGTAACAAGCCAAACTTTTTTTTTGAAAAAGGTAAAAAACAAAAAAAAAATGTTGAATTAAAAAGTATATAAATTTATCTATTTCACAAAAATTCTAGATAAATTTGCAGTTGGAAATCTGTTTTTTTCATAATTTGCGCGGAGAATACATACTTTAAAAATTTTCATAACTTCAAATTCACTTTTGAAAAAAAAAGGTTTTCTTCAATAAATCAAATCTCTATGACACTTTTACGGGACGGGGTCTGCGAAAAATATAAGTAACGCGTGAGGAATTTTTTGTCCAATTTTTATCTAAATTTTTACTTATGTAAAGAAACGCTAAAAAAACTAACTGCGTATAATGTAATTTATTACAACGAAGCTCCACAAGATATTACATTTTAGAAAGAAAAAACTAGAATTTTTTATCCCGATTTTGACTAAAAAATGCAAAATCAGTTGCCTAATGGCATAGCAAGGAATGTTGCACCGAGGACGGAAACTAGAATTCGAAAAATTTCAAGTTAACAATTTCACGTTATTTTCGTAACGTGAAATATGCGTCGCAGGCGAATTTTTTTTACACAAATTGCGTAGCAATTTAAATCTAGAGCTTCATAGCCTCTTTGCGAAAAATGCTTCATTTTTCGGACTTTTTCATGCTTTGAAAATAACTGCAACTGAAATTATGAAAATACCAAAAGCGAAATTTTTGAGATATATTAATTTTAACAAGGACGCTGCCCAAATTTTAGTCAGGCCACGACGGAAATATAAATCAACACATTTTCCATCCATTTTAAAATTGAAAGGCGGTATTGAGCTAATATTTTGTGTTAAGTCATTTTTTTAAATATCTTAAAGAACATTTTAAAAAGTTGTACCTGTCTTTCATATTTAGAAGCTCTTAAATGGAAGATATTGGCAAACTTGCTGAAAGACCGCAAATCCATCAAATACTTTTTCAATTTCTATTTGTCTACCATATAAAATCAGTTTCCCATGAATTCAAACGATTTCAAAAAAGTCAAACCGCCTAATCAATTAAATTCATGACACAAGCTAATTAATTGCTAAACATTAACCTCACCTTTAATGATCGAAGCTAATTCACGGCCAGGCCTGACAAATTAAGCCCGTCGCATCGACATAAAAATGTCACAAACCGATGTCGTGCAGCCGTCGTTTTCATTGCAGACCCAAACGATAAAAACCAACAATCGCAGCTCGAATTATTTCGATTTCGAAATTATCCCGCAGACACGTAACTATTCGCATATATTAAGTGAAATTGAACAGATCTGAATTTGAGAAAAATGAAGAGAAAAAAAAAACCGAAAGACATAAGTTTTATTAAGAAAATAAAAAAAGAACCACTCGAATGGTGATTCTGATTACCTTGTGTTTCTTTGGGCTATCATTTCAACCTTCATTTCCTGTCTTAGCCTAATAGAAACTAATAAGCTAAAGGCCCAAATCGAATTTCAGACGCCGCAAAGCAAAAGATTAACATTTCCGGCCCCTTCAACCCTCAATTTACCATTCTTCATCCCTACCCGAATGCTGTGACCAGAAGATAGTGCTGGAGGAAGGCAGCAATGCAAAGTCAGCACCAAAGAATTTCAAATTATCAAAAGTTATTTGCTGTTCATTTATATTATCCTCATAATGCCGTATTAGTTTTTTTTATTGTTTTTATATTATTATACTTTTTATGATTGTTATTATTAATAATAATAAAAATAGTTATACGCATGCATAAATTCTCCACTCTACAACGGATGAATATTGACCGGGGCCGACAGAAAACGAAACGAAACGGCCATAAGACTCCATTATCCAGATCCCGAATCCCAGGTTGAGGTCGGCTTTGGTTCAACTGACGGTTTGTAATACATCCGATTGCTACAAATTTCATTTAAGCACCTTATTTAATTTGTGGCAAGTCTGAAAATGCGGCATGATATATGGCCAGAGAGGCAAATCAAGTTACAAGGAAACACCAGGTAAAAACTGATCCCCCCTGCCGTGAAATGTCGTAAATCACACTCCTTAATTGTATTATGTTTATATTTTGAAATTATGATATTTTATTTGTGAATTATAAATATATATTGATATGTATATGCGGTTGTCTTTCATTCCCCCTTATCCCACCATTCCCCGTTTTAATCAGTCACTTCGTTTAATCGATTTTTTTTTTGTTTTTATATTGGATTTTTCTCATTTAGAGGATCCGCCTACCACCGTGTTCGATCATACTTAATAATCGTATACATACCAACGTTTATAGATATACAGGTTCTGAATCAGGTATGTAGATCGATTCTGTCCATATAGATAAATATATGGTTGGCACATTAATATTTGTTACAAAATGACTTTTATGCAAATATAAACAACATAAAATCAATCCTAATATACTTTCATTTAACGATCATTATAAACATCAATTCTGTTGTCTACATCTTTACAGCCGATGTGTTTACATTTTGTATGCTGTTTTTTTTTTATACAAATAGTATAACAATAATTTAAGTTATTCTTCCAGAGGCGTGTAGTTTGGATGTTAAAAAGTCGTTATTTGATACAACTTATAATAATTAGTGTATTTAAGGAATATAACGAATAATTTACATTTTTTGCGCAAAAGTTCATTCATGTTTTTTTATGTAGAAAGTTTTTGCAAATAAAAATTTTAACATCTATTTCATACGCAGGTCAAATGGCCGGGCATTTCATATTCCACCATTGCACAGAATAATTTGATTTTACAGCCCTATAGTAGCTATTTTTACTACCCTGTTATGGCAATCACTGTTAGATTTAAAAAAAAAGTCTTAAGCGGACTTACTATTAGGAGCCTCAATTTTTAAAAGGAAAATTTCATTTGAAAAATAACTAACCGCAAATAAATAAATGCTGTTTTACGATATATCAAAAACTAATAATTTTAAAAACAGCAGGGCGACGAGTTTCTTTTTTTTTTTCATCTAAACTTACTGTTTTTGATTGACCTGCAAGCAGCATGGCAAAACCTGCCCTGCGTATGAAATAGACGTTTACAATTTATAGTTTGTATTGTGTTTATTAAAATCTAGTTTTAATTACGACCATAATTTTTATTGCAAATAAAGGAGTCGATGAAGGCCTAATTTTAGAATTTTTATTTTTTCATGTGACGAAATGCTGTGTAATTGCAGATCTGCCATAATTTGCAAAAAATAAAGCATAAATTTGCAAAAAAAATCTTTTAATATTTTTTATAAAGATACATTTTGTTTAAGGCTCCACGGTGATAATAAGGGATGAAATAAAAATTAACACATATTTTATTCATTGTTCATTTTGAACAAACAACATTGTAAATTGTATTTTTTTAAAGGTTAAATTAAGAAAAACTGCACTGCAAGCGATTTTTTTTGTTACAGAAGTATACTGCAGGCAAAAATTGTTTAGAAATAAGCGCTGCAGAGTTTGACGCGGTTTTTTTGCACTTGAAAGCTGCTATCGTTCCATAAATTCAAATGGAACGCGATTTTGGAGAAAACGAACCATTTTTAGAAAATCGCAAAATATCTTTCATTTGAAGGGACCACCCGTTGAACAAACTACCCTTTTTGGAAGAGGTTTTCCATGCCAAATTTCAACTTTCTACATCAATTAGTTCTCGAGTTTTCCAATGTTTTTGTATAAAAAAAATCAACATTATATTCATCATATGAAGTTTTATTATATAAGTATCATCTCACCGTTAGGTGGATTAAGCTATATTACTTTTTTATCCTATTGGCAGGGTGCGAACTACCTGGTGGGGGAATCAAAATCGATCGCAGCGCACGAAGTGCTAAAATTGACAACTTCGGGCGAGAAATTGTCACTGTCAGTGAAACCTGGTAAAATCTGGTTGTTCGCATATTTTTAAAAGGAAAATTAAAAATGAATTGTAACAACAATGGACTGAACAAGAACTAATAATTCTACCAATTTCCAAGAGCGAGTTGGAAATTAGATCAACGAAACAAATGGATAGCTGCTGTAAAGAGGAAAAAGTAAGCCAACATATGAAATGAAATTTTCACATTCTGGGAAGTAACACGGCGAATAATTCGAGCTTTAATTGTGGTGATGTTAGGATCATTTTGTCGTACTTCTTCCACTTCTCGTATATGTTCAGCCAGAACCAAATTTTTTCCCTTTATTGGAGTCTGAGGTTGAAAGGCGATGTCGTGTGTGACAGCTTCTGAGGTTGAAAGGCGATGTCGTGTGTAAATAAACTCATATTTACTAAAAATCTAAAAAAACGTTTAATAATTATCAACACCAGACTTGTAAAAGCTTTTACAATTTGTTGAATTTTATTCACTTGCGATTTACATACCGATTTCTTCTCACATCTTGTTTCGAAATTATTTATTTGTTTGATTCTCGTTCGGTCATTCAAATGTCAAAAATTACGCCCTAGTTGCAACCACTAGATGTCGCTGCCATCACGCACCCTGCCAATAGAGGGAAAGTATTGTATTCATGACGGAGACCGAATCGCGAACCTTTCACGGTTTTTACGTATCTCTAACGGTTCTCAATATATTTTTCAAAAAATTAAATTTGTTGAAAATTTCTCGGAAATTATGCGATTTTATGCGATTTGGAGACTGTGCGACATTTTTTTCTTTTAACGATTTTTTCGTATCTGTAACGGTTCTCGAGATATTTGAAAAAAATATTTTTTTTACATATTTTTTCCGAAATTAAATATTGCAGAGAGAAATTTTGTGTTGGTCACAATTGATTTTTTTTTTGTAAAAAGAAGCTGAAGTATTTTAGATGTAATATAAAATGTTTTAATTCGGTAGTTTTCCGTTCTTTATCATTCAAATTCGGCATTTTTAAAAAAAAATTTCTTTCAGCAAATTCTTGACTGTTATAAATACGTACCTACCTTTAAATCAATTATTATTACCTCCTAATTGTTGACCACACTTGATCCAAATAATAATCAATATCAATGAAAAAAGGGGTTTTTTCAGTTTCAGGGGCACATCATACAAACCTCGACTCATCCCATCACAACATTGTTAGCAACAAGTGAAATAAAATGAAAGAAACGCATAAAGGGTAAGAGGAGAATGCGCTTAACTAATTTATTAACACGACAATCAATCAAACCTAAATTATAAATGCAAATAAAATCGTAAAAAGAAACATGAAAATTAATGAAATTTTTAATAGGTGAGAGAAGGTTCCGACAAACAAAAATAATAATTTATAGGGGTCCAAATATAATTATCTTCCCCATCAAGTTTTACGTTTTGAAAAACGATCGTGTCAAACTCAGACGTAGGTCATCGAGTTTATTATTCATCCGTTTTTAGGAACAAGGCATATAATTATTAATAGTTGTTGCCTTTTTTTAATCATATTTCATATACAAGCATATGATATAGCACGACTAATACAATTTAATAGATTTTATTTGATGATGTTCCATAATTTTAGAGCCACACAAACCGGATGAAAACATACAACCGCAAATTTTTCGGGTTTCGATTTAGTTTGGTTCAGTTTTGGTGGGTTTTTTTTAAATGGAAATTGGTATTTTGGCCCGAGCGTTATTTCACTTCATCAAAAGATTGTTTAATTAATAAAAGTGGCAGGAGTGATCGCGCATATTCAGTAATTGCTGATTGACTGATTTTAATTTAATTTGTAATTTGGTGCAATCTGGTGGAGGTATAGAAAATAACCAACAAAAAGCTGCTGAGACCCTCAGGTGAGAGGCAAGAGACGTTGAATTTAAATTAATAAATAAACTAATATCGGGGTAACGTTGTTATTATTGAATTATTTATTTTTCTACTGGTATTTAAAAGTAATCGATCAAAAGTTACCATTGGCGATCATTAGAGAGCATTTATAAAGGGGTATTTATTTCATTGGCAAATTAAATGGTGGGTAATTTTTTTAACTTAAGTTTTTCTTGTCATGATGATATGTGATTTTACATTAAATCATTTTTTCGTCGTAATTGTGTTTGTTTAATTGCTTTTTGTCGTTGTGTCAATTTTTACTTTTCTCCTCTATTGAAGGAATGTATTGTATTCATGATGGATATTGGCTCGAGAACGGGGGAAGATAGAAAATTTCGGATCAGTACGAAATCCGTTTCAGGAAGAATTATGAGGATGTCTGTTGGCCTGTCAGTTGTACGTATCTTAAAAAAATTGAGAACGTGTTGTCATAGCGACTTGAAATATTTTTTTTTACGAGTTTTACTCTTGGAAAAATAACGGCAACTATAACGGGTACCTCCCACACATTTTTTTAAATATCGTTTTTTGAAAATTTCTCGGAACCTATGCAATTTTGGAAAAAAAATATGTCTAAATTTAAAGTATATAAAATTTTCTACACTTTTTTGCTTGAACGTGTTTTTTGTATCTCTAACGGTTTTCAAGGGATTTAAAAAAAATTAGGTTTTTTGAAAATCATTCGAAAATTATGCGCTTTTATGAAAAATTAACAAAATGCAAAGAAAATAAAACTTCCAGCATTTTTCCTTTAACAGTTTTAATGTACCTTTAACTGTTCTTGAGATATTTGAAAAAATATTTTTTTTTATACATATATGTTTTCCGAAACTAAATGAGACCTTCAGCGCAATAACGGACCAACCCACATGTCGAAATCGTGAGTTTTTTTGTGTTTGAATCACTATTGCGAGTGAGTTTTTAGATAAAAATGTTTGGATACACAAAAGAACATTTCAACATTAAGTAATAAAGTCCACACAATTTTTTTTCCAAAAATTTACAGTCAATAATAGTACAAAAGCGGAAAAGCTTCAAAAACTCGATTACTTGCGCTGCGCTGAAGGCCTCAAATATTGCAGAGGAAAGTTTTGTGTTGATCACAACTGATATTTTTTTGGGTATGTGGAAAGATTAAAGATGATTTTTTTGAATCTTTATTACACTTAAAACATCATTCGTCATATTTTGAACGTCATATTGGTTTTAAAAACACAATTTTATTCTTTTTAGTGTATTGATTTGAGGGACATTACTTCGTTTCGCGAAATTTAGGGTGGCTTTTTCCTTGAACACTTAAGGAAAAACTGTCCAATTCAGCAATTTTTTGAAGAAATAAATTTTAATTGTTAGACTAATTTGAAACGTTTCAAAAGTTTTTGTTGGATATTTATTTAATTATCATGCTTTGGCTCGGAGCAGGCTCCATAAGATTTTTTTTGTTTAGTGAGATTTCAGAACTTTTCAACAAGCAATATAGTCGCATCCAAACATTTTGAGTAAGAAATGAACTGCAGGAAACAGTTTTTTTGAGATAAGGATAAACAGGCTTGTAAATTGAAAGCCTCATAATAAAAAATAAACTGCATATTTTTTAGCTTTCTGCAATGTCGGATATACACTCTTGCCAAATGCGGACGAATCACAGCCAACGGTTGCCAGGGACAACTGCTTTCGAGACTATTTAAGATGCCGGTCAAAGGATTTTTCAATGCGAGCACAACTTGCCATAAACCATAAAAAAATTTAAAAATCCCTTGAAAAATTTGAAGAATTTTTTTTAAGAAAACGGATCAACAATACCTAATGATTTGATCAAATTAATAAATAGTCTAGGGATTAAATATCCAACCCGTATAGAAAAATAATTTAATTTAATATTTTAAACCAGTTTATCTGAAATTCCTATTCAATATTTTTAACCAGTTTATCTGAAATTCCTTAAACAAAGCATCTGAAATCCCTTATCTTTAAAACACAATTAAATTGAAAAAAGTATTAAATTTTTATAAAAAATTTATTTAAATAATTGAGAAACAATTAGGACATAAGAAGTTTTTTTTAGAATCATTTTTGATTTTTTCTTTGTTCTGTTTTTTATTTTATTTTTTCTTTTTGGATATCTATCTAATTTTTAAAACATACTGAATTTCATGTCAACATATCTTCCTGTCGGTTACGCCGCAACATTTCCAGTCTAAGTTCATGTTCGCGAGCCTTTAGCCGAAGTGCGGCTATGGAAGAACTTCTTCTATCCTCCGATGGAACAGTTTGATCGATCCCCGTCGCTGATATCGAATTCAAATTTGGTGATAGTTGAGGTGAAACAATTGGCGTTGTAGCAATATCCGAGCCCAGAGAACCTCCCGACTCCACACATCCTTGGGCGGCTGAGATGTTCGCCAACAAGGACTGAAAGGTGTTCCCGGCCTGATAGATCCCACTGACTCCCGGCGGAATTAAATGGCCCGATGGTGGCCTATTTTGAATAAGAATCCTACTCAATGTAAATAACATTAGATATCTTGAACTGAATTTTACCTATGAAGTTGATTGTAGTACGCTGGCGGGAAAATTCCGCCGGATATTTGGGGATATCTATAGCTAGCTAGGCCCTGGGAATTCGGACCGAATTGTTTCCTTATGCTAAGACCAAGCGAGAAGGGATTATTGGGCAGTGCTGCCCCCACAGCGCCCGACGGCGACATCACACCACTCGGAAGGTACGGATTGTAAGGATGGCCCTGAGGTCCAACTTTTTCCTGCTTCCGCCATTTTGCTCTCCGATTTTGAAACCAAACCTGGAAAAAATTCTCTATTCATTCTATTATGCTTAAATTTTTTCAAAATTATTATTATTCAATTTGCATAAATGATTTGCATTTGAATAAAACGTTAATTTTTTCAGCGAAAATTTCAACCGCTTTGATCTCGAAAACGCGTTAATTAAGACATTCATTTCAGGTTTGTTTAAAGAGCACAAATTGCTTTTTAATAATGCATTGATAAATATTTATCTAATTTAATTTTTGGAATATTCCAAATGAAAATGATTGAATTTGACTTTTTCAATTTCGAGGTGAAAAAAAATTTTCCGCTATTTAATTAAGATTTGATTTCAATTTATATTCAATTTTTAATAAACTTTAACGATTGGCCATTGACATAAATAACAAAATATTAAAAAATACTAAACTAATTCAAAACCGAGCCGAGGCTCAAAATTTAAAATGGCTGGAAAAATTTTTAGTTAAAAACTTCCGAATTTTCGACCAAAAAAAATTCTTTGTTCATGTTTATAAAAATAACATTGTTTTTATTGAAACGTGTTTTTTTAAATTTTAATATCAACAATTTTTTAGATATTTCAGTTCAAAAAAATATTTTTTTCTGGTTTTTTGGTGTAAAAAATATAATTTAACATGATTTTATTGCTCACATACCTGAATTCTCGCCTCTGTTAATCCAATTTTAATAGCTAGTTCCTCCCTGAAGATAAAAAACAATATATCTTAGAAATGATTAATTAAAACAATTATTATTTAAGTTGGATGTTTTTCTTAGTAATTAATGGGAAATATACATGCATTTAAATACACGGTTAGTGAACAATAATTGATAATGGATGATAATTAGAAGTAACAAACATTAGTTTAACTTTCGCTTAAGAACATGAGTTTGTTTGGCCTTTATTTAATTAGAAATCTGATTAATTTGCATTTATAAAGATACATTGTTGTGCGGGAAAACTTTTTAAACTTTTAAAAATTTCAAATCGGAAATTTATACACGGAGAGAAATCCAAATTGGGAATATACGAAACAGTGGACTCTTCTGTAATGATTCCCACAAAATTAGGAATTATTCCTATCATTTAAGGAAAATTTCCTATTTTTCTTGGCATGCATTCCCGTTTTGTTTGGGAGTCGTTACCGAAAAATTTGCTGTTTCGTATAATCCTATTTTTTACAGGAATTTGCACTATTATTTCTCTCTGTGTATGTACCAAACCGAAAAATCTTCATGAACTTGGTATAAATGCTCACCTAATTTTTACTTTCCTCTTCTATAGAAGGAAAGTATGGTATCCGTGACGGAAACAAACTCAAGAACGGGGACAGATAGAAAATTTCTTATCGGTACGAAATCCAAAATCTGTCTGTCGGCCTGTCAGTTGTACGTATCTCAAATAACTCCAAAGTGCATTGACCTAGCGTCTTTAAATCATTCGTAACTAAATTTTACAAAAATCGAAGGTAGCGGTAGTTATAACGGGTACCTCCCATACAATTATTTTGAAAAAATACCGTTTTTTGAAAATTTCTCGAAGTCTATGCACTTTTGAGAAAAAATAAATATAATAAAATTTAAACCATATAATGCGTATCTTTAACGGTTCTCAAGATATTTAAAAAAAATATCACAATATGTCTTTTTTCCGAAACAAAATATTGCAGAGTAAAGTTTTTTGTTGACCGCAACTGATATTTTACTGGAGATTTAGATGTAAAACTTTTATGCGATTCACAAAGGTGAAAACAAACGCAGAATATCAATCTTTAAAATTTTATTGTTTTATAGGTTTTTCGCATTGACGAAAAAGTATGGCGAAATCCCACATACATAAAGATCTCAAGTTTGAATTTTAAAAAAACTCTAATTTTATAGTTTTTCTGGATATTTGGAAAGAATTGAAATTTTAAATGACAGGCATTCCTGGATTTACGATATTTTTGGACAGGTAAAGTTTTGTGATTTTGCATCGTATATCGAAACGTGGTATATTTCGTATTTTTTTATCATTTCATATGTCGGAAAAACGGAGTGGGAAGAAATTTTCAAACAAGTACGCCGCAGGCGAAAACTTTTGAGTAGAAAAGTCAAATACACCCTAAAATTGAAAGCTACATCGCCTTGTTCGTCTTAACGTATATAGGTTTGGCTTGGAAAACATTTTTAAGTAAAGTGAATAACTAAAATTGTTCAAAAAAATTTCTGCATTGCATTTAGCGGTATTTGTGGGCCCATTCATAATCTTTGTATTAAAACTTTAATTGCGTAAATTTGCAGAATTTTCTAAGATTTGAAAATAAGTCACAAACGGAATTTACACAGTTTTCAGCTGGTAAAATGGATTTTTTCGTAAGTGATAACAAGTTTTAGTAGCTAAATTATCTTTTCTTGACCGAGAAAATATAAACACCAGCGAATGATAAAAAAAAAGATTTTTTGTGTACAAAAATATTTGAGTATTTAATAAACCTTACAGCAATACATCTGATATTACATTGATAACACCAACATTTAATGCTTAAGAATTTTATCGATCGTTAAGGAGCGTTTCAAGAAGCGCCACACAAAAGATCGACTGCCTCGCCGCAATCGAAAATCAAGCGGTGACTTTTTAGTTAAAAATGCGTGTCAGCGGGGGTTGTGATCCCATCATCGGCTCTAATTTAACGTTCACTCATTAAGCTGCACGAAGAAATAAATGCACATACGCCAGAGGGGGCTAATAGGAAAAGGTCTTTAAGATCAGTAAATTGAGCCTAAAATCAACTTCAATCATGACGTAATTAATTAGAGGAAATCGTTTTCTTGTCTACGATTAAACCACCGTCGGATGGGTTTGTGGTTCAATCCCCAATTTTTTTTCCCTTACGATTTTTTTTTTCGTTTCGGCGGAGTTATTTAAAAAAATGAGTTATCTTAGATTTTTTCCCAAAAATGTTTTACGACCAGTATCTACATATTTTTAATTTTAAAACAACTACGGTATTTAATTTTTATAGCTTCCGCGCAAGGCATTTGTATCTCTCTGAAGGTCTAACACGTCTCACATTTTTATAAATCCTTTGATATGGAAAGATTTTCAATTTTGTTATGGGAAGATTTTTAATTTTTTTTTTTTGCGTATTTTCGAAGATAATTGTTCAATTTGTAATTATTAAACTCTAAATATCTCAAAACAGTTACCGGGTTTTATGTTTTAATAATTTAAAAATTCAACATTGAATAAAACTTTGGCCGATATAAATAGCTTTTATCTAAATACATGCTGATCGAAAAAAAATCTAAGAGAAATATTGAGAAATTCCTTTTTTATTCCGAATAATTGGTTCTATGGGGAAAATAAGAAAAATGTGCTGCAGGCAAAAAAAATCAGAAAGAGCCGGCATGGGCAGAAAATTTGTAGAAAAATACGTCATAGGCGAACAATTTTACGTGTCAAGGGCTTAGTAGACCTAAAATTGATAGCAAAATCACTTAACCCTTAAAGGCTTGGTGGTACACGCGATGTACCACCTTTTTTGTAACAAATACTGCACGGTGGTATCAAAATTGTACCACCAATTAAACCGCCTTTCATTGCGGTATGATACTTTGAAATGGTACCACTAAAAAAATCAAAAAAAAAAATTTTTTTTCGAGTGCCGGAAGGGTGAAAATAGTTGCTATTTTTCTGTGCCTCTAAGGGTTAAACTCAATCCCATTTTAGAACCAATAACCTTCTATGGCGTTCTTATATTTTACTCAATATCAATAAGACTTTCACGAGGCTATCTTCTTCTACATTTATGTATGTATCTGCAAAATTGGCGCCATGGATACAAAATGCAAAATAAACCTGTAAAAACTCTGAAGAAAAAACTTTACACTGTAAAGATTTATTTTAAGTTAATATTGAATTAAGTAAATCTGTAAACAAGTTAAGATTTATTCAAAAAATATAGACTATAACTATTTAATATCTCAATTACATGTAAACCGTGTAATAAGCAAAATAAGTAGTTGTAGGGTTTCGGGTAATCATGTAGATATTAAAATTACCCACTTTTTGAATATCTTAATCTTTCTTCGAATATCACTGAAATGATTTTAAGTGGGTATAATGATTTTTATGTCAATTAGAATTTAATATTTGTGACCCGATGTTAAGTTCCGCCTCGCCCCCTCTCACAATGGGAATCTTATATAATAACAACCAATTTGATTATATCGAAGAAATTCAGTTAAAAATTGTTTATTTCCCGTAATTTATAGTAAAAACATAATAATTATGTGTTATTAATAAAAGTCAATTAACTTACCTTGTAAAAACATCGGGGTAATGAGTTCTAGCGAATGCCTTCTCGAGCTCCTCTAATTGGAAGCTGGTGAACGTTGTTCTGTACCTTCGTTGCTTACGTTTTGGCATAAATTCGTCTGCGTCTCCTTCGCTGTTAATATCGGATAATGGACTGGCCCTTCCGCCACTGGCAGACGGACACTGCCGGTTGTTGATTGCATTATCTTGAATTAATCTTTCTTCAGGTGCGATGTCAAGTTTAGCTTCCTCAGAAATGCCCATGTTGGGCGGATCCGTAACGGACAGCGTGGCTATGATGGAATTATATCAACAGGAGCTCCGCTCAATAGATTGGAATTGGGAGGATGTGATGATGGTGACCGGTCACAATGACCCGCCAGCCGACGTCTTTGCAGCCCCGCAGACAGATTTATTCGATGCGGCGACGTCCTTGTCCACACCAGGCGAATATCTGGCAAAATAAAACATGCATTATGAAAAAACGAAAATCACGAGCAACTAATTCGAATGGGATCAGAGTTATAGACAAAATTCTTATATGATACTGGGATGATAGGTGAATTCGAGCTTCTGATTATTAACGAATCTTTGCAATTTTCCCTTTCGAATATCTTCCGAGGCCGGATAGGATGTGTGGTGCGGTTTCGGTAACGAAGGTAGTCTAGATTTAGTCTGGTAAGTGGCAAAAGATGTGCCCGAAATATAAAACAAGCCTCGATTTAACTGAATTACAGATTGGAAGTGGACTTAAGGTTTATCCTCATCGATTTGGATTCCCCGATAGTATAACAATCGGTAGTTTTGAAAACAAAAAATATTTTTCTTAAAATTATTCTAATAAATTTTGAATTGCTACTCGGAGTTGAACTCGAAAATATTTGAGTATGCGATAGTGAAATTCACTTGTGGCGTATTTTTTGTTCCAAAGTTCCGCAAATTGAATCGAAATAAACAATTTTTTTATACACAAAAACAATAATGTTAAATTTTTTAATTTTACTTTAAGATATAAAAGATTTGTTATTTTGGCAAAACTTTCGTAGAGAATTTGTGTAATGTAAAAAAATGAGGTTAAAATCTGTTACTTAAAAACTACTGTTTCAAATGATCTAATAAAATTTTAAAAATTGCCAACAAATTTCAGAGGTAAAAACGTTTAAAATTCACGGAAAATATTAGCAATAGTTGGACATTTACTTTTTAGTGGTATGGAAAACAGCAGCGTAATAAGTTAAAAAATACAAAATGAGAGGCAGGAAGCGAAGACTTTGATCCTTAAACTCTTCAACTGCTGCGCATTTCCTTTTCATAATTTTAAGTTAAATCGTATTCTAGCCGAAAAAAAATCCCCATCGGCACTTTTTTTTAGGTATTTCATGATTTTTTTTTATGGATTCGCCCCTGCCTTTAAATGTATAAAAAATTTCATAAGTGACACGTTTATGTATTGAAAATTTAAAATATGATACTACCATAAATAAGAAGAGAAACATTTTCTCCAAAATCTATATTTTTTCCTCGTATCTACAGTTTAGTCAGTTTTTATAATTTTTGATTTCCCTACAGAATGGTTTCGCATCTCTATTACCCAAAGGTCGATCCCCTAAAAAAAATCTTAAAAAAACGATGCAAAAAATATTTTATATTTAGGGACCTGCCACTATTTCTCTCAAGCTTTGAGGTTACGCTATTTGCTCTTCAAGACCGGCTTATGTGAAGTAGACTTATGTGAAGTAGACTTAAACTTCAAGACCGGCTTATGTGAAGTAGACTTAAAATCGTTCTGCATGGTAGTAGGTCTAAAATTGAGAGACATGTGAAAACAAACTCCTCGCATTTAAAAATTTGACCAAGGCCGAGGGATTTTCCCAACAGAATGCAGAAACACAAGGCTGGCAAAAGAAGTATCATCCATGATATCGTTTATTATTAAATTTGAAGCTCACATTCAGTCCGCTGTTCAATTATCAACGAAACTCAATTATTTCCTTAATGTATTATTTTTAACAGATAAGAAACTCGCGATTAAAATTATAATTTGGTTAAATATAAAAAGAATCAAGGGAAGAAGCATGAAAACGTTTCCCTATGCCGCGCTCATATCGCCATTTAAAGTGTTTGCATTTCATTTGAGTTGCGAACGGGAGGAATTGACCACGAATAATGGTGAATTGTGGCCGTTGGAAGGTAGATGAGATGAATTGAGATGATAGTGCTCCCAGCTTCAATATTCCCTAACCGTCCCTCGCGATCATTTCTCGACCATTCTCTAATTAGATTTTGGGTAATAGCTCAAACTTTGTGCTACCTGTTCGACGTATCAACTGTGAGCGTGAAGAGCTCAACAGAGCGTATTCTCGTATTTCTACACCAAGTGCCAGTGTGAATTTTGATGGAGTATAATTTTCTAAACTATAATCTCAAATAAAAATGTAATTGCGTTCTTAAAATAATTTATATTGCACGTAATTTTCTTGGCAGAGCGACTGTAACGTAATGGCGTAATGGAATAATTGTAACATAAATTTGAATGGGCCGTTTAAGGTATATCACTAATCAGAGATTCCTTAAGTATTCACGATCGTGGGAGATGAGTGTGTATAAACATTGAGATACGAAATTACATTAACCGGTAATTTACTCGTTACTATATTTTAGTTGTGAAATGGTTGGAAACTATTGATATCCAGTTTATTATCAAAAGTCACAACGTATTCAAAAAAAAACTAATAGTTATTCGTAATTATTATTAATTACTAGCTTGCATACCCGTCGTTGCCGGGTTAAGTTTTTTCAATTTTTTTATGGTCTATGTTAGAGCTAAACTTCAGGCCAATCGGCTCGGTAGTTTCCCCGCGAAATGGGAACATAGAGGAAGAGCTAAGTTTCGAGATCACTTTACCACCTCCCCTAACGCCCCACCCCTCGGGCTACTTTTTAATGGGTCTATGTTGGGGCTGGACCCCCGACGAACATCTATGCCAAATTTCAGGCCAATCGGGTCAGTATTTTCCCCGCGAAAGAGTAACATAGCGCAAAAACTACGTTTCGAAATCACTTTACCCCCTCCCCTTACTCCCCCACTCCTCGCGCTACTTTTCCGTATGCCTATGTTGGAACCAGAACTACCACATACACTCATGCCGAATTTCAAGTCAATCGGTTCACCCGTTTTTGCGTGAAAGAGGAGCAGACAGACAGACAGACACCAAATCATTTTTATATATTAGTATGATGAAACGACCGTAGAAAATTGTATCATATGCAATTTTAAGAATCAAAATAAAACAAACATCTTTTGTGAGGGTAGTAAGGTCTAAAGATCCGTAAATAACTAAAAATATAACCATTTAAATGGAATAGTTCTTTCCTGTTTTCTCGAAAACTGTGTATCGTATTGAAAAATTTATAAAGATGAAATGTGTTAAGAATTTGATTTTACATAGCCATTCCATACATCAAAATCCAACCATACCACTCCTTTCTCCCTCTCCTATTCAAATGGATTTAAAAAAAAAATCACCTGACATCGATTGGCCCTGGAAATTGTAGCTTTTTTTATGTTTCGTAAGAAAAACACACCCACACTCTCGAAAAAATGGAGTCGATTACGCACCGAAAGGGAGTTTGAGGGAGTCCATCACCTATTGGAGAAAATCGAGCACCGGGCTAGGAGTTCACAACAATTCCTTATGGGTGTTAATTTTTAACAATTTTTCGGTGTTAAACCAATTTATTACCAAGAAAAAAAACCTCACAAATTCTCTTTTTTTTGCAAGCATTTGAGATGTTTTGAGTTTTTTTTCGTGTTTCCAAAGTTAATATTACTTGTTAAAAACTTTTCTTACATGTCTCTGCCGGGACTCGAACACGGGACCTCTCGAATTGTAAACCATTTGCCTTCCCAATAGGCTGTTGAAGCCAATTGGCAAGCCTCTTCTAAACGTGAGCACCCTTTACAATTAAATAACTCCTAAAAGGAGTTGTAGTGAATTTTTGACTCCTTTTCGGAGTTCATTTAAAATTTAGGTCAAAACGGTGTTAAATTGAATATTTAGCTCCGTAAAATACAAATGTAAAAATAACTCCGCGCTACAGTGTTAAACTTTTAGCTATGTTTTCAGGCGGAGTTAATTCGTCCCCGGATTTTTTCGAGAGTGCACTTCTTTTTAGCCGGCCTTATTTTACATAATTTTCTTTAAAGGCAGTCAAAAAAAGGGGTTTTTAGCGAGTTTTCTATAGTTTTGAACTAGTATTATATTTTTCAAGATTCAAGCGGTTTTTTATACAGTTTTTAGCCTATGAAATAGCCATGTGAAACATAATTGGGAATTAAAAAATAGATAAGAAACAAATTTAATTAGCAATACTGAGTGAATAAGGAATTAACTTTTATAACAATCTGAATTGGCGCCAATCCATTTGAAACGGACAATTTCAACACGTGTCGATTTAAATTATGACTTTCTAGATACTAAATCAAATCCAGCATTAGCTTTTAGCGTGAGTCACATAGGCATATTCCAAGCCCAGTCCAATACAAACACTGTTGTTTTACTGTATAAATGAAGTCTGGATATTCCGTGGGATTGGTTAAGAAGCAGTCTGTCACAAATCCAAATAAAGTAGATATTCTTCCGTAAATGTGCTGAAACTACTTTTCAATTCCAAACAGTCAACGGTCTCTAGCAGAGTTATCAGTTAATCTATCTCAATATGCGATCACATGTTGACATTATTCGAGTTAATTTTAAAAAGTGAATTTTCTGATTCACAAAAAAAATACCCAATAAGTTAAATGTCCCATCTAGAAGTAATTCCATCACTCTTTACTTCGTAATGAATTAATTTTATTTATGAATATACAAGCATTTAACATAATGAACATGTTTTTATTTATGTTCTCTGATTAGTCTCCTTTTTTTCAATGCACTAAAATGATAATTTCAAATTAGTGAGTCCGATTGCTTCGCAAGTTGCACTCAATTCGATTTTAACAGTGACTGGAAAATGCATACAAGTTAAAGGGGTTTTTATCTGATTTGGTAGGGTATTTAGTAACAGCATGTAGTTAATTTAGAAATGAAACGATTAGCAGTAATAAGACTCGTGTTCGAATCTAAAATGGAATTGTCGGGAGTGTAAAAAAACACAGAATTTAAACAGCCGAGTGGAAAAAAGGACTCTTTACAAACTTAATCGGTAGCGCGATTTTAACAAAAAACTCGATTGTCTCAAATGCCCGAAACAACTCAACTATCTTCGGTATTTGGTATCTTTTCATTTATATGTTTGCAGATATGTATATCCATCTCTCCGGTATCTTTCGAATTGCGATAACATTTATTTATATACATATTATCTCCAATACGCGAATGTACAAAACATCAAACCAATCAACTTGATTTCTGTTGTTTGTTTAACAAACTTGCAGTGTTGCTACAGTTGTTACAAAAATGGAGAGATAAATTATCCCCCAAAGCCTTAGTATGGCAAAAAGGGTACAAAATGACAGAATGCCTACTAATTCTACTATATATGAAGTTAAGTTGATCTTGGGCGCTGATGAGGTATACCTGCGTCTAACTGCAAAACTGCCAAACAGCAATAAGTTAAATAACTTGTATCTGTTGACAAGCGCACTACTGCGAACGTGTTCCGACTTAATGAATTCCTTAATGAATTCGCAATGCTACAAATCTACAAACATATCTGGCTACCTGCCGATCTCATTGCAACTTGGTATCATTTCGTATCACTGCCAAGTTCTTATTTCGTTTCATTTGTTTCGCTTCTGTTGCTGCAACAACATCAGGAATTAACACTACAGAAGATGGTTCAAACTTGAGCTCAGATTCAAACTGAGGTAATGTGCGGCAGCATCGATAATTTATTTATTGTTTGCCCTATGCACGCATATTCACTCCATACATAGCAATGGGGATATGTAAAAGTACAAGTTCGATTTCAAACATTCGTCACAACAGCATTTGCGCAGGCCAGGCGGGAAATGTGGTCGATATAAGACTAATCACGCTACCAATTCGTAATTCACCTTTTTCTCGTAAATAACAAAGAACCAATGCATACGAGCCAATTGAGTTTGAAAAGAAACTAGAATAGTATGGAATGAATTAGTGAATAGTAAAGAATTAACACAAAGCCTGATCAAGGAGGCATGTTTAGCTAGTCGAAAGGTAAATTTGCTTACAATTTCATCAGCGTCGACTGAATTAGTTATGAATTTAATTTATACAACTAATTAGAAGGCTCTTAATTCATCGCTTGTACATTTTCCACACTCGTAAACGAATCAAATGGAATTTATGCAATTTTACAACGTATGGTGAGGAACGGAGTGTTGAATATGCAATCTTGGCGCTAAAGAGTGAGGAGAATTGGTGATTTTTTTGTACCTTTATAGCTTGCTAGTTAAAAATGCATGACTAATTTTTCAAGCAAAATTGGAACTGTTTCTTATTCCCTAAAACTACACGCAGAAGGGAAAAAAACCTGAAATACAAAATGAAAAATTCTATCTGTTGGTTATAATGTTGTATTACAAACTAATTTTCTATAATTAGAGTTTTCTAATTAGATTGAGTACAAAATCAAAGAGAATTGGAATCTTCACTCCTGACCAGCCTCGCAACAAAATAAAAAATTTCCCCGGTGTCGTATAAAAATTAAATTTACAGAGAAGGCAGCAAGAAAGGAGAACCTTTGTCAAACACTCTAGTAAGCTCCCCGGAAAGTTTCGTCCAAATCGGTTCAGTTGTTCTCGAGTTATAAGCAAACATACATACATATAACCTATTATTAGCTGTGTTTTCGACTTCTCCAGGTTTTTATACTCGATATGAATAATAATATTGAAGTATAACCTAACCTAACGTCGTCGAACACAAAAATGAACTACACCAGGGTGTTAGGGATGACGAAAGATTTTGATTTCCGCATGTTCGTCCGTCTGTCTGTCTGTCCGTCTGTCCAAAGAACACCATAACTTTCGAAGGGATTGAGCTAGAGGATTTTTATATACGGAAAAGTTATGTAAAATCGCATTTGAACGAATAAAAAATAAAAATTCTCGTTTTTTGAAGCGGGAAAGAAAACGGAAAAGAATTGATTCGATAAGGACTCCCCCTAAGGAATTCAATCTTTGCTATACAAAATTTCAGGCTTCTAATTAAATTTTTTTGAAAAAAAAACTGACAAATACAAATCAATGTTGTTATTTTAACCGGAATTATGGGGCCTGACAAAAATTTACGCCCACTAAAATCCACCCCATCCGTAAACCTATCTTCTACAATTCTGAAAGAGTTTTAATCTTTTAACTTGTTGAATATTATCGAGAAACATACTGTAATTATTATTAGATTGATTCAACTATCATTGTAAGTAAGCTTTGAATGAAAAAGTATTTATATTGTCACTTGAAAATAAACTTAGTTGAATGAACATCATATGAACTTTCTCTCTTTCAATTATTCTGCCACTACGTATTTCTACATAACTACTTTTAATTTAAATTTTTTTATTAATTTTTTCTCAGGTTTCTTTTTTTATGAAGAGAAGGAGTAGATTTTTGACCGAATGAATCAAAATAAAAACTTATAATAGATTGAAAAAAGCGGGCCAAGAATCATCAAAATACAACTATTTTTTAAATTTATCCCCCGATAAATTTTGTTTACTGGGATAATTGACAGTGATTAAATGTAACGTAATTGTACAGGTAAACCTGCAAATGAATATTTCTTGTATTACTTGGTGCAAAAACAGCATAATAATAAGATTGTGAACGAATTAAACGAACGTGGTGCCTGATTGCGTGCCATAATTCCCCACGGAACTAGACACCAGACACCGCCGTTCAATTTGTACCTTTCGAGTTGTAAGTTTGATTATTTTACGAGTTATTTCGGATTGAGCGTGGTCAGTCGGTTTCTTCCTCCGCACACACCCCCTCGGTTTAATTGTAAGGACCCTCGGTTTCTTTCTGTTTCCTTTTTTATCCAAACATTCTCAATCGATCGCTTGACTTTAGCTGAAATGCGTGCAAGAATTTGGGAAATTACTCCAATACCCGGGAGACTTTGATTGGTTAAAATGACTAAATTTTCGAATTTGTCTTTCATTCGATGGTTGTCATTGTGTTTCATGCCTTAATTAATGAGCATCGGATATTTGAAAATTTTCCACATTTCAAGTGAATAAACTGACAATCGTGAAGTAATGACTAAATTATAGTTCAAATAAAAAAACGCATTTTTTACAGAAAAATAATTATAAAAATGTGGGGAGGTAGAAAAGTTTTCGACTTAAAGGTTTGTGGGGTATATGATGGGTAGATTGTATTTGGTCTAATAATTGTAATGCTAATTGCTGGACAAAACATAACAAAAGCTATAATTGCCAATCTGGCAATTATTGAAAATCCGTATGATGATTTAAGTGAACGGCGAACAGTTGTATCAAAATTCCACTTTGAAGTCGAACTTTTCAAAAAGATTTTTTTAAATTTATAGAATCATATCCTAAATAACTTTTGTTCTTGCACTTTTTTGATAAGATGCACCGTTTTTGAGATATTCGCAAAAAACGTTTTCGTTCGTATGGAGGGTACCCCCCCTAAGGTCCATTTTTGCTCATGAACGAACTTGGCCTCGCATTTTACGAAAAACGGATCTGCTCAAAATTTCAAGTCTCTAGCTCAACCCGTGCGCCCGCAATCCGCGCCACAGACAGACGGACAGACGGACGGACGGACGGACAGATTTTTTTATCATTCTAAACACACTGGTGTAATTCATTTTTTTGTGTGATGACGGGATCTTGGCGTTACAAACGGTAACGTAAATTTAATATACCCTTTGGTTTCACAATATGGGTATAAAAAACGTCAGCGTTTTTTATACCCATATTGTGAAACCAAACGGTATATTAAATTAGATTGACGTAAAATACAGGTTTATTGAAAGTATGTAGCCAAAATATTTCACGAGCAAATTAAGTTTATAGGCTCAAAAGTGTTAAATGTGGGGCTTATTTTATAGACAGTCGCTTATTTTAAATTCTTGTCCCAAGGGTTATGCAAAATTCATATTTTAAAATGGTTTTATCAGTTTTCAACAACAATTTACTAAATAAGAGTAAACTTGCATAGTAATTAATTGTGTTAATTCCTAGTAGGATGTATATTTTACGTTTGCATTCTTTTAATGACTATAACAAATCCTCAACATTTTTAATTCCATCCATCAATGACCATTACGCCTGCCACGAATCGTGTGTCTAATTCTTACCAACGAATATATTTCACAGTTGCCCCAAAAATTCATGTTTTTACCCACATTATGATTTTGACGTTTTCTATTTACCTTTTCATTTTCATAATAATGATATATGATCCCAGTTCAACAAACATCAGCCAACAGTCAACACTGACAACTTGTTGAAGCTCAACATCAACCCCAGAAACACACGGAAATCTCAAGATTGGACTCTGATATGGACAACAATGAAATATTATTTCGTTTCGAATATTTTTTGTATCGCGAATAAATTGAATTAACGACAGAGAAACAATTTATAAAACGAGAAATTCATTTTTTCTGATTGTTTTTATTTTATTTTCACATAAATAGTTTCTTTTTTGTTCGCAACGCATTGACCAAAAATTTGTAGATACGAAAAATTTTTATTATTGTATTTCTGTAATTTGCTAACACAAAAATTATCTCCATTCCGTTTTTCAATAGATGAAAATCTCTGTCGATCCGCAAAGATATTACGAACATCAAATCAGATCGTTTTTGTTATTTGTAAGGTAACTGTACCATATTCCGTGCCATTAAGGGTTCTGCCACTTTCAGTTGAATTTGTGCTTTTCCAAGATAAAGCAGCAATGCCAAACTTTTTTAGCATAATTTAGTATCAATTCTGTGTAGATTATCATATGTGTCATACTTGTAAAAATATATTTTATATTATTTATTGATAAATTTGTTAACACCTTAATTGTCTGTAATTCCGTGCTAAAAAAATGACGTTGTATTTAATTCCGTGCTAGTAAGTACCTAATTCCGGCCTATCTATGAGAATGGCAGTTTTGCACACAAAGTAATATGAGAGAGCTTAAGTTTTATGAAATAAACATAAAAACAGATACAATAGCGGCGTAAATCGTGAAATATCCAATATGAAGAAATTTAAATTTAATAATTTGAATTTTTTGAAAGTTTAAACACTTAAGTATACATAATATCATTTTCCTCCCTATAAAACACAACAAATATTTAAATAAGAAAAACAATATTTATGCAGATATGTATTTATTCGATTATAGAATATGTATTCGATAAAAAAATATATATTTTCTATATATAATACAAAAATAAAAGAAAAATCACAATTCATTGCATTGAAGTTAATATAAAATATATGTCCTAAACAGTTGCATTATTAT
This sequence comes from Chrysopilus asiliformis, assembly GCA_964034945.1. Classification (NCBI taxonomy): domain Eukaryota; kingdom Metazoa; phylum Arthropoda; class Insecta; order Diptera; family Rhagionidae; genus Chrysopilus; species Chrysopilus asiliformis. The sequence goes on from OZ035961.1 coordinate 98,630,678, forward strand.
TTGCTCAATTAAAGTCTTGAATAGAATAAATTCCTCTTTAGCGTCATAAAAAGGACCTCATCGTGTTCAGGCCAACGCCAGTTGGCTCCGCACATTGTCATTGTTTTTAATTCGATTGCGAATTCCGTCTTTGTCACGGAATATTGTACACGTCTGATTAAGTCGGGAACCAAATTCCGTGCTAGGTAAAATAGTAGAATATAAATATTATTTTAGTGTTTTTAATCACACCTTGTAGTAAAAATATTACTCTTTTATTTTATAATAATAAAGTTACACAATTCTCGGATTTTACACAAATTATAATGAATAATAAAAAACGTGGTATGGAGAAGATTCTCTTATAATATAAAAAAAAGTTGTTGATAAAATCTCAAATAACTAAAAAACAGTAAGAAAAAATGTGGTCCGGAATTTGCTCAAGTGCACCTCTATGGTATACTTTATTTAATAAAACCGATAACTAATTATTTATTTTATGATTGATTGCAAAAAAAGCCAAAGAAAAACTAATTATTATTCGTCAATTCCGTCCTAGGCACGGAATAATGTACGCGTCAGATTATTTAGTGAACGTAATTCCGTCCGACAGTAAAACGGCTTGTTTAATAAAAAAAACACAGAGTAACACTTTGATACAAATAAAAATACTTAAAAAAAGGCATAATTTTAACAAAAACAAAGATGTGGTTAGAAATGACTTACCTTTTACTTTTTGTGATCTTAAGAAAATTGCTTCAGTTCCTTGACGATTCACACAACACCTTTACTTGGCACAGCACTTTTCACAGAATTACTTATCAAAATAGGATTATTAGTTGTAATTGATAGACAATAATATATACTACACTTCATTTTTAGACACAGTAAACATTACTGATCAAGTTTTATAAAGTGATTTCCTCAAAAGTTGATCAGTTTTCTTATTTTATGACTTTTAATGAAATGGGACGGAATAATGTACTAGGCCGTAATAGTGTACACTTACCTTATCTTTGAACATTCTACATGACAGTAATCAGGTTCAGAACCGCCTAATTTTGAATCTTTAACCAGATCAAATTGACTTGGAAATATTTCATCTGTTTTTTTTAATTCGCCGAATGTTGCTGTATTCGATGTTCCATCGAAATGTTGCCCTTCTGAGATGTAGACCAGCATCGACAGGGATTTGGAAGTAGGTTTCTTTGTGGTACATCTCGAGAAGCTTGTTCCATCAACAATAAACACATTTAACGAAACGCCAGGCAATAATCAGTTCTGGGGCCTGGACGCCAGCTATAATTTTCAGGTATAAAACAATCATGAGATAAACACATCAGGTAAGTCTATACGAAGTACCTACACATCGTTGATCGGAGAGATGAAGTTGGAAGGAAGAAAAACCTTTATAGATTCTTACATATATTCGAATCTTGTACCCAAACTGACGGTTTAGGTTCCTTGGCTTGCGTTATACGGTAACCTATAGCAGAAGTGTAACACGTCAGTAAACGGAAGAACAAAACAACAGTCAACAGGTTAAATCTGGAGCTAGGCTGAATGTCGGTGAGTCGATAAACTAATCCCATCTTAGAGCATTTTGTCTGACTGATTGTAAGATTCATCACATTGAAAAAATTCGAATAAGATGTTGGTTCACCTGAGATTTCGAAGATGAAAGACAGGATGGGTAATTTCGGTGTGGAAACATGCGTGGCATTCGGTTTGGCGCAGAACAAGAAACTCAAAGGTACAGGAACGCCACACCATCATTGAAATTATTTAATGATCATCAAAGAGACAACTGTTTTCATCTCAATTATGGATGTCGAGAATTTTGAGACGAGAAATAATTTTTTTTCTTCATCCACATTGGATTTCTTCTTGTAGAAATCGTATAGCAGGGAAAAAAATCCAGTGACGGGATTCTTCGATTTCATCGGCGCTGTGCGTTTATGTGAACTCCTCAGCCCTTACCCCTTAGTCCAATCCACTTGAATTCTACATTGGTTCAAAGACGAATAATGGCTACTTTTTTTATACTTTAGTGGTGGTCAAACAAGCCCGCCGACCTTTCGCTTTGTTGTCCATACACATGTCGAATATAAATGATATAAAGGTTCCGATTTCAATTAGGGGTATTTTTTCTTTATTCATCACTCCCGGCGGATCCAACAAATTCGGAAATTTGTCAGAAAAGTGTGCTGGGAAATAACAAATGATGATACATAATCCCAAGATAATCACATCAAAATGGATCTTTATTTATGTAGTTTCGTTTTCAATCGTGATCGTAATTTTCAAAACAACTTGAAATCACCTTTGAATGATAACAAAAAAAAAACAGCAAAAAAAAATCAAAAAAAAAATGCTTAGTTAGGTGGCTATGCTCTGCTGATTTCTTGCATGATGCTTTATTGCACATTTAGAGAAGCATAAAATTGAATCTCGAACGACAACAATTGGATTCTCGCACATGATCATTAAATTTCGTGCTGAATCAATAATCGCACACGGACGCAAAGATGATCATTTAAGGTTCAAAACTCATATCCAAATTTGACCATTTTCAGGTAATTTTTGAACATTATTGAAATGTTCAGATCATAAAATCCTGGAAAAAACCATTGACCAGGGAAAAATTTCATCTACTGATCTGAACAACAATCTAACGTCTATTGACTTTAGCAGGAATATACTTTTGATTAGGTTAATTTCGCTGCGGTTAATGTTGACTAAATGCAATTATCGTCAGGTAATAATTTCAATTTTCCTGCAAATTGACGTGCTTTGTGCATTTCGAAATCATGCAGCTGAAAGAAACTTTTCACCTCTTCGTCGGATTCGCATTTGTGGTGATGTGTATAATGGTGAAGACAGGAAAAAGCACTGGAGAGACTTCGTGATTCGAGACTCAATTAGAATAGGAAAATGTTTACTTAATTTTCTTTCAATTATAACACTTCAACAGTAAATTTACTTAATCAACAAACAACAAGTAAATTGAAAATTATATATGCATGCTGAGAGTTTTTCACTCAATGGAGTTATTTTGGTTAATGAAAAATAATTCATCCATCTTTTCGATATCTAAATAACACTAGGCAACAGAGGTTTTTGCCATAATTTGATACGAACATTATCAGAAAAATAATAAAATGTTTCCATCAGATCACATTTTTAAAACAATCGAATTTTTTATTGTTCGACAACAAAATTTGTGTTAATTTTTTCAACTCCACTCAACTTTTTGACTGGATTTCATAAAAGATGTGAAACAAAAATTGTTTGGGTATCGCTCGCAAGATTTCTGATTTTCCGTTTTGATTCCTAAAATTTCAAAATTTTGGTCAAAATTTTTAACTTTCTTGTTTTAAAAAATCAACTTTTTTGGTTTAAAAATTCAACTTTTTTGATTTGAAAATATAATCATATGTTAATTTTTCATTAAATCTTAACAATTTAAATTTAAAAAGTGAGTATGAAAATTTTAACTTTATTGTTGAGATTTTGATAATTCAAAGTTAAAAAAATTAACGAAAATTAAAAAAAAATGGTTAAAAAAGGATTTGTGATTCTGTTCTATACAAATTCTCATTCTTTTCAACTCAATTTAGTTGGGATAAATATGTTAACCTAAAAAAACAAAGCCTAAGTTTTCTGCATTTTATCTAAAATATATCGCTAATTAAATCATAATTAATATAACTTGGGAAGCACGAAAGTTTTGAGTATTTTTCAGTCTTTGTGACCAAATACTGTAATAAGTTGAATAAATTTGCTCAATTTCGAACATAAATGTTCCTGGATACTCGGAAATACCTCGTAAATCGCGTACGTTTACCAAAGAACAGTCTCTAAGTAGCAAATTATTTCCATATTTTGAGAAACTTGATCTAAATTGATTATTAAAACCACAAATTACTTAAGAATCCCAGAAAAAATAGTTTGATTCAACAAAAATGTTTGTGAAAATTCTAGTAAAATGAACTGAAAATTTCAAAATTTTCGTAAAAAATTTCAACTTTATATTATTTTTCACATTAAAATAATTCCAAGGAATAGTTAGTAGATTTTTTATATCCTCTGAATCCATCCGGCAGGTGCCTTCATCGCTGAACTATCGAATTTATCGTGCCATCTTCGCAGCGTGTGCCCATTGTCCGATAACCTAATTTTTATCTCTGCTGATCAGTGTTAAGCCTTAAGCGCTCCTTCAGCCTGACTTTCGAAAAGACTCAACGGATAAGATGAAAACACACCACAAAATTCAAATCCACCGGCGAATAAACTGTCACGGCTATAATCACCCATCGACATTATCTTTACGACTTATCTGCATATCAAGATAAATATTTATGAAGTGACTGAGTGATGTATGGACACCAAACGCCAAACAAATATCTGTAAGATTTTATCTCCTTCCTGAGATATCGAAATTTGCAAAATATTAAACGTTTGTTGAAACATCTTTGACACTAATAATCATTAGCAAAATTAATAAAGGAACTCATTTTCATTGTATTTTTTGTGGTTCTATACAGGAATTCATTAATTTAATAATAAATGGTTTCAGTTTTCGATGTAACATTTAGAATTTATTGAATTATGAAGAAATCGTGGGTAGTTTAAAGATAAAAAAGCCAGAAAAAAGTCGTGGATTTTTTGAATCGCAAAATCTTTGGAAAAGAAATTAAGAATTTTTTTTTGAAAATGTAGACTAATCGATAAAAGTTCCATCGTATCTTGTAAATGTTCTGTGGAGCAGAAGATTGTTAAAAAGCGTCTTTTAAAATGGGATCTTCTCCAGGTAAAATTGAGGTTTTGTAGCAATTTTCATCCCAAAACTTCTTCATCATATCATATCATCATATTCATACTAATATATAAAAATGAGTTGGTGTCTGTCTGTCTGTCTGTTCCTCTTTCACGCAAAAACGGCTGAACCGATTGACTTGAAATTTGGCATGGTGTCTGTGGTAGTTCTGGTTCCAACATAGGCATACGGAAAAGTAGCGCGAGGGGTGGGAGGAGTAAGGGGAGGGGATAAAGTGATCTCGAAACTTAGCTCTTCCTCTATGTTACCCTTTCGCGGGGAAACTACCGAGCCGATTGGCCTGAAGTTTAGCTCCAACATAATCTATTGAAAAAACTTAACCCGGCAACGACGGGTAAGCAAGCTAGTTTTTAATATGAAAAAACTGGATAAATTTGAACACTAAATTGAATAAAAAGCTATGGAAAGCTAAAGATCATATTTGTTTTGATCGGTTTAGTATTTTTTGGGTAAATCTGTCATAAAAATATACTCTTTCTTAATTATACTAAATCAAATCAAAAAATCTTTAACCCATTTAGAACCAACCTTTGCAAGGCTCAAAGTTGCTCAAAATTACTGTTCGAAAAATCGAACAGCGGACATAACCCATTATTCAAAAAAAAGTATTTTTGATTTTGTAGAACTAAAAATAGCTTGATTCACATTTTATTTACAAATTCTCGAATTTTGCGATAAACAAAAATAACATTTTTCATTTTCTATCAAGTGGTTGTTAAACCGAATATTTTTCGTCCATATATGAATACATGTTTGAAAAAATGTTTTCCGATTAAAAAATATAATAATACTGATAAGAGCGTATAAATATAGACAGTGGTTAGTAGTCGAAAGCTTTTCAAACTTCACTTGAAGAATATTTTCATTAAATCGAGTAATTTTTTTCCCGTCATATTTTTAGTTATATTTCGTTTATTGACAAAACTCTAAAAAAATAACAACCACCAAAGAAGAAAATACGTCAATTGAAACCATTTAAATAAAAATACTCACAGTTGCAAATTATATAATCCAAGGAACAAAATTTTATCAAAAACAGCTCATTTTCGGATATCTCAAAGTGCATTACAACCAAAAACCAGCAACTAGGTGAGTTCTTACGATTTCAGAGGCCATAACAGCGTAACAAATTTAATTAATAAAAAACAAATTGAAAAGCTAAATAAATTTAACATAAGACCGAAACAAAAATAAAATCATATGGGATATAAAAAGGCAAGAAGCCACTTAATTTCCTTAACCATTAACTGAAAAAGGTATTTGTCCGTCAGCCGTAAAAACATGTCTCGATTGTTACTCATGTTCCGACCCGATAAATTCCATTAGTGAGAGTTAATGCACCTGAGATAGGGGAAGAATTCCAAGTTTGTCGGAATATAAAGCGGCACGCGCTCTTTCCATTTGAAATTGTCTCGTTTTGGGTCCGCGCCGTAGTCTCCAGAGGTTTCTTTTGACTCTAAGATGTTTTTCTTAGCTGCCCATATGTTCCTTTATGTTTTGAATATCACTAGTAAGAGGATATATGAGCGTATGGCTCCTACTTTCGGGGCCTTTAAGTTTAATTTGATTAAACAATATTCAATTTGCCTAGTCATAGTTTTTATTAAATAGTCCCAGTTATAAAAATACGTACTAAAACCCGTATTAATCGCCACTGTCGCTATAAAAATATAGCATCGACTTTGTGTTTCAAGTCTGGGACAACTCAGTTGAGGGGCTAAAGGTAGGCGATATTATAAGCTGCAGGTAACGCAGAGCATAGGAAAAGAACAGCGATTACCTAAAGCGGCGACGTAGCCGTGGCGAAGGTGTACCAACTACAAATGTTAAGTGGAGATTACCAAAAATATCTGAGGAATTCCAACATCATATAAGATTGCTTTATGTTGTGACTCACTGTCTCATAAAATGTCCAACATTTTGGCTGTTTCATTTGTTTGGGGCACCAACAGCTGATAAAACGTGGCGCCAACGAAAAAAAATAGGAGCCAATATATTCACAGATACTATTGGATGGCACTCAATGGTGGTGGTTAAAACTTGGTTTCTGTTTCAATTCTGGACCCCTGAATCCACTTTAACTTTTCAATTTTCTGACTTTTGTGCGAATATGGTAAATAAAAAGCGAATTGATGGCTCTTAAGCACTTTGATGGATTTTTTCTACCTTTGTTTGTAAAATGGCTTAAATTGATTTCAATAATAAAGTTCTATCCAGAGGATTATCGCATTAACAGGAAATGTTTTGAATAACATCTTGTGGTTAAACCAGTTTAATTATCCAAAAAAATTGCCTCAGAAATAGATTTTTCTTTATTTTTGAAAATATTGTGTTTTAAATTATCCATGAATAATGATAAATTCAGGATTCAAACTAAAATTTATTTCACATTCTCTAAAACTTGTTGTTTTATGATAAAGCTGCTACCAATTGCCTAATACACTATAGAGAACAAACCGAATTTTTATATAAATATTTTTGTTTAATTCAATTTTCATGTATGGAAGTGTTACGTAAAATTAGTGTTACCAGACTTTGAAAGCCAAATCGAAAGCGTTTTGTAGTAAAAAAAAGTTACTTATGTACACCAAAAAATTGCTATCTGACATTAGCAGATTCAGCTTAAAATATAAGTAAGAATAAGAAAGAACTGTTCGGAAAAAGTGACTATTTTCACTTTTAAAGTGAAGTCTGGTAACCGTACGTAAAACCATATTCTAAATATATTTTGCCTTTATAAATTTTTCGATATAATGCACTAATTTCAAGAAAATCGCAACCGTTGAAACGATTTCTTGAGAGAAAATTGCAAAAATCTGTTATAATTGTATGGGGAGAAAGGAAAAAAAACCGATTTTGCCCATTTTAGAACTTAGCCTCTCTTTTGATAAAAAAAAACGGATTTGTGCGAAAATTTCAAATCTCTAACACAATCCCGAAAGTTACCATGTTGACAGGTGGACCGAGAGACAGAAATCAAAATCTCTAGTGATCACAAAATACCTGTGATCACTAGAGATTTTGATGTAGTTCATTTTTTGTCTAACAATTGATTCCATGCGTTACTAATGGTATACTAACTCCAAATATCAGTGTTTCTCAACCTTTTTCGCTGACGTATCCCATAGCTACCTAACCTACCCCTTACACAATTGTAGAAAAAATATAGGCAAAACAATAAGGGTATTCACAGTCGTCTTTTAAATCGCGGGTAAATTTACCGTTCGGTAATTCAGTCAAATTTAACAGATTTTTACCGATACGGTAATTTGTTTCATGTAAAAATGAATTACCGGATTCGGTAATTGTAGACATGCCTTGAGTCGTGTTTTCCGGCCCGGTTATTCGGTATCAAGAATCAACCGCGAGTGGCGCTAGTAATGTTTTTAGTTGTCAAATTTTCTCGCTGGTTATCTCATCGGACTGCAAATTTTTTCAATTTTGATAGCCGTTGCCACAATAGAAATTCAAAAGAATACATCAAACATGGATTTAAAGGTATGTGACATATTTTACAATCAAATTCACAGTTCATGATTTGGTCACGTATCAAAAAAAAGCGCTGTTCTCAAATCTGTGCTGTGGGATGTTCACAGCAGAATATTTTCAGTCTTTTAATATTACCGAAAATACGGAATACCGAAAATTAAAAGAGGATTGTGAATACCCTCAATATCGCACAATCTATTTACAAACCATAAAAGAGTAAGGCATTTGATTTGTTGAAGAACTTATTGCTTAAGTACTAAACCAAAATATCAAAATATTGTCAGACTTTACATTACAGATAGCTATCAGTTGAGTGCCGTCATTTTATTTTTCAAATCTTGCGTACCCTTTGGAACCAGCAGAGTACGCGTAGTTCAGATTGAGAAACACTGCCTATATGATTCGCATATAGAACGGAAATGAGTAGGGGCACTCAGAAAAATTGAGTAACAGTCGTCGACTTGCGTACTTGCAGGAAAATTTAGCATATGCTAGGCGCGCGTTCACCTACGTTAGGAATAGTAAAAATGTGTCAACCTGTGGCAGGAGAAATTGAAAAATTTAACCCACAGCATGTAAAGGAGCTGCGCGAGTTGACTTGACATAGCTATTTGACTTCTCAAAAAGTTGACTTTGATCAGTTTTATTATTTTTCTGAATATATATCACGGTCATTACAGCCTCCGCTATTGGCGGGTTGTAACACCTTACAAATGTTACAATCCCTTCGGAAGCAGTGGCGTTATAAAAATCTTTCTGAAAATCTATCTTACAGTAACTGAATTTGATTTTAAATATCGAACTTACAAATAAAGATCAAATTGGAGCAATTTTCAAACTGTTTCTGTTTTCTACAAACAAACAAAAAAGACATTTTTCACTTTTTCTCAAAAACTGTGTGTTGTATCAGAGCAAACGTTTAAACAATGACTTCATCTTCCCTTCCAATTCACTTTTTAAAAAATGTTATTTCAATGTTTTGCTCAAATTGGATTTTCAAAATTTAATATTTTTAAATTACGCCATGTCTAAAGTTATTTATAGACGTATGAAATTCTAATCTATTTTTTTATTTTTTTAAACAAATATTGAACTTTATAATTGAGTTGGTAGGCGCAATAAAAAGAAGTATTTTACGTTTTTATCAGTATAAATCTGCTAAGTGGACAAAATTAACACAAAACACAATTTTTTAGTTGATACTTCATAAAATGCCCACTTAAATTAAATTGATAATCCAATTTGGTCAATTTTTCAATTAAAAACCACGTGCCCAATATAAATTTATTTCATTTGTTTTTCATATGGAAATTATCAGAGAATCTCACTTGACAATTTGATTAGTAACTCGTCCAAATTTGGGTATTCATTGCGTTGTTATGTCATGGGCTAAATTTATGACACATGAAATGTTCAATTTCGAAGAAATAAAGTTGTCGTAATTCGCTATTAGCGCCTGTTTTTCACTTAATTTACTCCAACGAATCTTGTCAAGAAAAACTGTTTCGGTCTCCTGAGCAAAGCAAGAAAAAATATTAACATGAAAATAGAAATCAGGGGAAATTAACAAAAAGCAAGAAGGAAAACAGGAATCAGATGTAGCAAAAAAAAAATGTCGAGATAATTGAAAAACTAACCACAATTCGTATATCGAACGAAGATTGAGTTCAGTTTTTAATTAAAATCTTTGTAATTCTGTTATATCAGATTACAACATGAGCTTCATGTACAATTCAGTCGTTCGCTGCTTGGCCAGATAATGAATGATAAATAATAAAAATCTCATATAGCGTATATGAATGTATGACGAAGTCTGGCCGAATGACTGACAACCTGTTCTTGTTTAGCGATGTAGACGGCTCCGATGATAGCTTATCTATCAATTTGGACAAAATTGATATTAGTCCCCTTGTATACCTCTTTAGCGTGTCTTAAGAACACCCTGTACTCGTTTAAGTCAACTAAAAGACGAAAAACACAATAACAAAATCTGGAACCACTTGAAACTTTTTATAATTTTTGATTTTTTTTCAGTTTTTTTTAATTTGTCTATGCTTTGCTTAAATGCGTTTATAAAATATTTTTAATCATGGAATTTGATAATTGCCGATATTAGCTTTGATTCGATTGATAAATTGAGTCAAATTATTGAACAGCATGTGCGACTAGAAGTCGTAATAATTGGCTATGACTATAAGAATGACGTGATGTTTCTTAATCGGATAAGTTAATAATATTGGAATTGATTGTGCACATTGTACAAATGTCACATATATGTGAGTATATTAAGATCGATTGATATTTCTATCATTACAAATTGGAAATGCTCAATTAAAAGTCATTATTGCAACAATTTTCCAATGACAAATTAAAAAAAACACTGAACAGATTAATAATTAACTAATTGTTAGAATTACTTAACCTGATTTAATTTAGTTGAAGGAATTTACCTTGCAAATTTTGTAAATCTCTTAGGGAAATGTCGGTTTGTGGGTATTTGAAAGGTAAGTAGAGGACCGGGTGGTGTAACGGAAAAAATATGCTTTTGAAAATCTGAAATATCTCGATAACGGTAAAAAGATATCGATTTATGGGAAAAATGTATAAAATTTTAATATTTTTTTAACTGTTTTTTTCGAAAACCCATTAGTTATAGACGAAGAGACTAACAGACTAACAGACTAACAGACTAACAGACTAACACTCTAACACTCTAACAGACTAACACTCTAACACTCTAACAGACTAACACTCTAACAGACGAACAGACTAACAGACTAACACTCTAACAGACGAACAGACTAACAGACTAACAGACTAAAAGACTAAAAGACTAACAGACTAACAGACTAACAGACTAACAGACTAACAGACTAACATACTAACATACTAACAGACTAACAGACTAACAGACTAACAGACTAACAAACTAACAGACTAACAAACTAACAGACTAACATACTAACAGACTAACAAACTAACAGACTAACAGACTAACCGACTAACCGACTAACAGACTAACATACTAACAGACTAACAGACTAACAGACTAACAGACTAACAGACTAACAGACTAACAGACTAACAGACTAACAGACTAACAGACTAACAGACTAACAGACTAACAGATTAACAGACTAACAAACTAACAGACTAACCGACTAACAGACTAACATACTAACAGACTAACAGACTAACAGACTAACAGACTAACAGACTAACAGACTAACAGACTAACAGACTAACAGACTAACAGACTAACAGATTAACAGACTAACAAACTAACTGTTAGTCTGTTAGTACAAACTAACAGACTAACAGACTAACAGACTAACAGATTAACAGACTACCAGACTAACAGACTAACAGACTAACAGACTAACAGACTAACAGACTAACAGACTAACAGACTAACAGACTAACAGACTAACAGACTAACAGACTAACAGACTAACAGACTAACAGACTAACAGACTAACAGACTAACAGACTAACAGACTAACAGACTAACAGACTAACAGACTAACAGACTAACAGACTAACATACTAACAGACTAACAGACTAACAGACTAACAGACTAACAGACTAACAAACTAACAAACTAACAAGCCAACAGACTAAAAGACGAATGCGCGAATTGAAACATACCGCTACAAAACTTGACGAATATTTATACTACATATTTTAACTGCAAATTGTTGAAAAATGTCATTGTCTCCACTCTCCTTTTCTGCGGACTTATTTTTAATTGGTATGCTGCAGAACTAGATTTGATCAAATAGCTCAATAAATATTTCAGTGTAAATTGTAGCCTGAAATTTTTCAAAGAAAAATATCAAAATCCTAGAGGTCGAGATAAATTATATAAATATAGTTTGGGTAGTTCGGAGTTTCCCTAGTTTTCGTTATGGAATTTAAAGCGTAGAGTTTTTATTGCCGCCTCACCTGAAATCCAAGTCGGAAAAACTCATTATAAAATTCCAAGTTTCAGCATGAATTACAGGCTTATTTCTAACTTGAAATTTCGAGCAACCACAAGAAAGAATCCAAATTTATATCGATTTTTTTTCTCAATTTGTTTGATATATTCTAACTATGATAATGTAAAAATGTTCGTGAAAACTAAACAGCATGCATAATTACTGATATGAATTTCTTTTCAATTTTATTGATTTTTTTTATATCGTCTAACGAAATAATAACGTTAAATATAACGAAATGAAATTTTTATCGTTGAAAAAACGAAATAACGCAACGAAACAAAATTTGAATTTCGTTACATAACGAGAAGAATAACGTTACGGTTTTTTCGTTTTCTATCCTTGTAAATTTTTTAATATATTCTTTTCTTCAAAAATATATGAACCGATCAGCTTCAAATTTCATACGGATTAAGCTAGAACCACAATTACGCGTTCGTGCGTGCGGCACCCACGCGGTGAAGGTAAAAACTACGCATTTATATGAGTAAATGTATAATTGCGCGTTGCTCAGACGCGTGGCCGCGTCCCTGCCGCGTAGAGTAGGCTCAGTCTCTACTTTTAGACGCGGTGACAACTACTTCCGCACGCACAAACGCGTAATTGTGGTTCTAGCTTTATTGTGAAGACCGATTTCCAATAAAGGTAAATTAAGTGTGCCAGTCTTATCGGCAATTAAATGGTGATAGTAAAGTAAGTTTGAGGAGTTACTTTACTCATTTTTCCACTTCTATTACTCTTTAAGGACATTTTACATAGACATTTGGGAAATTAAGAAAGTTATATAGCTTGGTGCATAGATATATTTTAAATTCTATATGAATTTTATTTAAAACTTTGAACCCGATAAATCTTTTTCAGGTGGCTAACAAAACCTCGAGACTCCCCCATATTTGGCGCTCCCTAGTTATGTCACCGTCGATAATAGTACTGTCTTACAGTATATCTTTTAAATTTTAGGTGACAACCTGGAAAATATCATACAATACATCTTAGAGATACACAATTTACACTCCAGAGACTTTAAACCCCAACTTCATCTAAACAAATTTATAAAGAAAATGTGTTTCCATTAAAAATTACAACCTCTTCAAGTTTTAGTAAACTTGCAAAAGTGAGCTAAATAACCACCATTTAAAGCAAGTTTTTCCTTCCATGCACAACTAAACAGTTTTTGTTCGTTGGAGGAGATTTTGTAGTTTTTCTACGATATTTTTTATGTCAACAAGTACAGAAATTAACAAAACAGCATTTTTCTGAGATTCTTTCGATTGATTGTATCAAAACATAATGTATATTTAACTTGACTAAGCTGTTCGTAAAAACATCACAGAAACAATTAATTAAATTAACTACAATATACCTAACGCAATTTTGTAAACATATCCTCGTAACAGATTTGTATTAAAAATTCATATGCCTGGAATTTTTTAAATCAATTACACTCTTTCATAATCCAATTAAATTATTCATTAACAAATAATTATTAACGTACAGGGAAAAACGCTTTTGAAATACATTCTTGGTCAGATGAATTGGTTTTCCTTTTTTTCATTAATAAAATCCAAAACATCTATAATAAACAACAAAATTGATTTCTTAATTATAACTTTTTAAATTGCAAAGAACGTGAATTGACAATTTTAATAATGAACAAATTAATATTTCAACCCAAAAAGTCATACCTTGTACTATTTAGAACGTCGGATAATAAATAACAAGCAAAAAAATGAATAAAAAATGAGCAGAATAAAGAACAACGTCTCAAAAGTAACCGCAAGGCAATTTTAAATTGTTGGGATCGAGGTGGGCGTTGTTGCTAGTCAAGATACCAAATTAAATTTAAAATTAATTTTAATTTCTGTTTGATTATGAGCCGCAGTGAATTTTTGCATTTCTATGGTGTTGACCTCATTAACATTTTAAATAAAAATCTGTATAGTGATGGGATTCCTTAAAATTATAACTTATTTTGTAGCCAAAAATTAAAGATCGAAACGAAAGATTGAAGCGACGAACCTGCAACCACAAACAGAGAATCGTCTCGTCTCCCCAGGCTCTGATGTGGTTTTTGTTTGTTTTGAAAAATTAATTTTCCTATAAATCCAATTATTGTTGATTGAATCAAACGCTAATTCAATTTTTGTTATGCAAATTTCTCTAATTGGTTTTTGATCAATGTTTTGTCGTGTCACTATCGCCAGTAAAGTATTGGAAAAGGAAACGATTAACAAATGAAATGTTATGGCTTTGAATAATTAAATGGGACAATGCGAAAGGTACTCATAACATCACTAACGATTATTCTCCATGGCTTTTATTATTATTTATTTCTGAAATTTTATTGAATAAATGTTAAAATATGGCACACTTCATTTGCCCATATTGAAGTTTTAGTAAATTTGAATGAAATAGAGAAATATGAGAATTAATTCAATTGGAACCTTCTAAATCCTGCGTTATTCTGTGAATTTTTTACTTTCTTCTACGGAGTATAATAAAGTATTGTATTCATGAAAAATTTCGACCTCTTAATTTTGCCTAAAAAACATTTCCCGATCACTCCTGAGTCGATTGGAGTCATATTTGAAAAATGTCTTTCTGTCTGTCAGTCTGTCAGTCTGTCTGTCAGTCTGTCAGTCTGTCAGTCTGTCAGTCTGTCTGTCAGTCTGTCTGTCAGTCTGTGTACAAGATTTCTCAAAAACTAATAGAGCTAGCGCCATGAAATTTTATAGGCATGTTGGGTCCTGAAATGGGACGATCCTATCAACTTTTGGTGGAAATCCGTTAACCAGAAGTATCCAAAATGGCGGTTTTTCAAAAATCGCAATTTCGTTTTTCTCGATTTACTCCCAAATTACGCGTTTTTTAGTGGCCTTAAGTATGACAAAACTTGGAGAAAATAAAATTACCCACACTTTTGTCTTTAGCTATAACTCGATATCTCCACCTGTTATCGAGATAAACCGTTATTTCCAAAAAAAACAGTTTTTTGCGATTATCTCGAAAACTAACGGGTTTTTGCTGACTGAATGTATAAAGTGAATTAATGAGAATGGCATTCTGCACAATTTTGTTTCTTACCGCTATCCGTTATCTTTTACCGTTATTGAGATATTTTCATTAATATGTAAAAAATCATATGTTTGCGAATAATTTGCAAACTAACGGTTTTTCGACAAATCAGTTAAAAGAATAATTAAAGATGTTAACATTTTCTACATTTTTGCCATTTACCGTAAATTGATATCTTTTACAGTTCTCAAGTTATCTCAAATTTTGTACGTTTTTGATATTTTTGGATGAACCAACAATTCATTGGGAGGTTGTATTGGGTTGACAAGACGACAGGGCTATAACGTAAATTGCACAGGGTCGTAGATTTTGTAGAAGAAAGTTTTGTGTTGACCACAACTGATATTTTTAACTGACGTTTGTACAATTATTAGGTATTTCGCTTTTTATTGAATATTGCGTTTATAATTTACGATCAACCTGAAAAGCTCCAATTGAAAGCAAACAGCCATGAAACTCCATTTTATAGTCTAAATACAAACTTCTACACATCAAATTGACTTTTTTGCACATCAAAATGACTATTTTGCACATCAAAATGACTATTTTGCAAATCAAATTCATCATTTTACATATAAAATTCGTCTAGAAACATTTTTACTAGTTTTTTCTAGTAAAAAATTTCATATTTTTGAAAATTTTTCAAGTTTTGATTGAAAAAGTTCAAAATCTTGGGAAATTTAAGATTTTTTGGCTTCAAATCAAAATTATAGTTTGAATTTAAGATGTTTCAAAATTGCAAGAAAAGTTAATTATTTTTATTGTATTTAATCATTCATTGTGAGCAATCCGGTACTTGAATTGAAGAATGGTTTCGAGAAAAACAAAAATTTGCCAGATGACCTTAAGCCCTAACATTTGTTTGAGAGAAAACTAAAAAACATTTCAAAATGTTCTTAATAATTCTGAATACACTCTTGTTTAAGCCAATTCCTGATTCCATCTTTTACAGTAAGACCCCGTATAACGAGGTGGTTAGGTTCATGAAAATACCGCTTTATACAAATCACGTTATATAAGACGCACATCACCTATAAACAGTAGTGATAGGTTCCGAAACAATTTTTCCCCAAATTATTTATAAACAACCATGAAATATCGAACCAATTTTTTTTATTTAATTCCGATAATTCATAGTCGAGCAAGTCGAGATAGCCTAACTTTTTAGATCAAAATTTTCAAAAGAAATGTCTAAAATTCATTCATTCAGAAAATGAATAGAAAATTCATTCAATGAATTTTTGAGAATATCAAATAATAAAATTAAAAACATTTTAAATGTTAAAATCTTATTTTTAAGAAATTTTTTCACAAAATCATCTCGTTTTACGGTCGATTGATATCGATCTGCTCGCTGGATCGAGAGAATAAAAAGTGCTAATTTGCTTTTATTGCCTCGCCAAGAAGTTGACAAATTATTCATTAAAATTAAAATATCGTTACTCCACATTTTTCAAGACTAAGGAAAGCGTTTTTTCACAGTTTTTTTTGTGTGAAATTATCCTTGCTATCCTTATTTTACTTTTTTTTGTCGGAAAAGAATAACAAGAATGGCAAGGATGGGGCAACAGAAAAGAAAATCATATCCAACTCGGATAGAATGGAGTTTTTTATACTATTCAATTTACAAAAAAGAGCTAAACCTGGCCGCCGAGACTGTGGCTTACAGTTGCCCACATTCGGGGGTGTGTAAAGTTATAGGTTATAGTTTTAAAAGACAGATTCCCGGGAGAAATAAAAGATGGGGCTTTTTATGCCGTAAGTTGGTTTGCCGTAATTTCTGGCGGAACATTTGGATACTTATTGAGAATCAACAGGATTAGATTGCGTTTTTTTAAATTTAATATATAAAATGGGGCATTTATCCTAAAATTTTGGTAGTTTTTTTTTATTTTTTGGTATGAATTCCACTCTTTTTATAGAAATCATTTCTATCCATGGTCGATAAATAATTTTTCTCGCCCGTCGCAATGATTTAATAAAAGAGACCTGAATTTCTACGAAATCTAAACTTAACAAAAAATCGCAATTTAAATTTTTGGTCCCTGAACTATAAGAAATAGCGCATTCCCAATTTAAGGAGAGACTTTATAAACTTTAATAGAGTGAAATCTCTATATAACGAAAGATTATAAAAAAGAGACTTTGAAACGGAACATTTTTTTGAAAGTGCCGATGCTTTAGGAAATCATGACAAATTTGCAAAAAAAAAACTACAATTTTATGTATTTCCTAGTCATGTTTCCAGTCAAATGATTTAAAATAAAAATTCTTAGCAAAATTTAATTCTACTTACCCAAATTAATTGGTTTTTTGTATCCTTATCATATCATCAAAATCGTCTCAGTTATTAAAATTACAAAATTGATCAAATTTACTTAAATAAAACAAACGATTCAAACAATCAACATATATCACTGGTACCCTTAAAATCTCCGAAAACACACAAAAACACACTTCAAATCAATAGTTGAAAAGGTGAACAACTTTTTAAATTTTTCAAAAACGATCGAAAAAATCGCCGGAATGGAAAAATTCAAATAATAAATCAGATTAGCTTAATTCACATGAAATCACACTATTAGCTCACTAATTCAATGAATGTGACTAATTTTAAAAGTAAAATAAAAACATAAAACTTCATCAACGCAAACTAATTTCCATTTTGCTGTTGTAGCACCCCTCGCTGCCTTTCCTCTTCAGCCGGTCGAATGTCGTTTTCTCTTTGCGAATTTTTTAATTAACGATATTGAAGCACCTGAGTTTTTTTGCAATAAATCTTCTGCAATGTTGGTATTCTGATTTTTTTTGATGTTTCCCTTGCAGGCTGTTCTTGTAGTGTAGCGAATCCAGCCGGTGTGGATGTTCAATAATTGCACAATTTAAATGCGGTTTATAAGTCGGACACAGGTAAGCCCGAATATCAGGTAGAAGGTCTTGTTTTCAGTTAATTTTACAGCAGAAGCTCCCGGTTCGGATCTTTTCCTGATTCAACGGAAGAAATTCATTAAAATCCGCGTAAGACCGCGTCGCGTGAATGTGCTCAGACAACTAACCGACCAAACTTCCCTATGCAGGTAGGTTTCCTACCTGGTTTCCAGCTATATCGAAATCACCGCGCGAAACGCCACCCATACAATCGCGTCGATATCATCAAAATACACTGGTGAAAAAAAATTAAAAAAATAGAAAAAAAATGTGAGCGAACCAAGTAAGTTTAGGTGGAGGCCGGGGCTTGTATACGACGGAGCCACGAAGGAAGCTAATAAAATGAAAATGTAAAACCAGAATTGGGCACATTAAAATTATGAACCGAAAAGGCCAAATGGTTCAGGTTTTAAACTCCGCCCCTACTAGCATGGCTAAGTAATAAAACAAAAATCCATTGCTACCTGTGTCTACCTGAGCCTGGCCAATGGGGTTCATCGGCAATCTGGCGATCCGTTAACTGCTAGCTTTTGCGAAATGTGAATAGCAATAAAAGCACGTTGTGATGGAGGACGCTATGATGGGGTAGCAGGGAGATTCTATGCTTTGATTCCCCCTCAAAACATCCTCCATACCAGGTGAGGTGATACCTACAGGTGAGATTAAAGCGCGAGAACGAGAGCATGTTGTAAAATAATGGAAAAAACGAGTAGTTACGGCCGCGATACAACAAATACTTGATAGTTGGGTTTTTTACAATACCTTTTGATTGAAATACATCTCGTGTAGCTACATATACACGCACCTATGTTGTTATGAGGGCAGCACACAAGACCCTCGCTCAACATAAATATCAGTAGTAGAGTAGGCTAAACTTGGTAATTGTGTAAAACGAGAAACGTACATTTCACCTTACGTGATACACAATTGGTAGGAGGAGTCTGAGGCCAATTTTATAAACCAGGTAAGATTTATTATGTCGGCATTAATTAGCAAACATAATGCGTTGCAATTGATATGTGAAAACGTTGAATACACTCTCGTTTGAGTCAAGTCTGCATATGTATTGTTGAACAAACAAACAGATATGATATTACCCAGTATAGGCACTCTAGTAGCGACAATGAAGTGGCTTCAATATTTAACCATGGATGGTATGATGTATAAAATATATACACACCGAGGCTTATCTCTATTTAATTGGTTGACTCTCAGCAAATTAAAAGTAATAATTCAGCTCTTTCTCAATTTACATTCAACTCAAATAAGATAATTCGATTCACGACACGATTCTGTAGATTTTTCCAATTCATTTTAAATGAGCATTTTGCCTAATTGTATCCATCAATGAATGAATGATGAATGCCCTCACACTGTCTGGTATGTAGCCGAGAGTATGACTATTTCTGTAGATTCTGCAGATTATTGCATTTACACGAGAAGTTGTAGGCATGAACGAGAGCTACTATACCACAAACCAAAACCAATTGTCGTCGATCACATTTCGAATCGATCGATTTTATCGTTTAACGTCCATTGCGGCCATTTGAGTGCGTTGTCCGTTTCTTGCGTTCGTTGTCCGTGGAATTTTTAATCTTGAAAGGGAGGAAAATATATTGAGATGCAGAATAAACATTAAGCAATAAACATTAACGAGTATTAAATTTAAACATGCGCGGAACAGACGTGTGTCAGATGGGCTTGAAATCGCTATAATTGAATATTTTAACGAAGGACATATTTAATGACATTGTTATGGTAAAATACGGTATCAATTTAATTCATCAGCTCTCTTGATTTTCATTCATTTGGTTTTTTTCTACCATCTTTAGTTGAATAAAACAAACAAATTAATAAGAGATTTTAAGTATAGGTTTAATTACTATACAATTATTCAAATTATATAAAAATTAAAAATAAATTAAAAAGTGTACATTTTGTCAATGACAAAGTGAAGAATCAAATAATTTCTGGCACATGCGCCTAAATATGATTAAAGATTAATTTGATGTCATTTTAATGTTATTTTGATTGAACACTGCGAAGTATTATTAACCTTGGAGTGATCTCGTTAATTTATGGAGCCAACAAATTATTGTGAACAATTTTTTTTTCATAAAAACTCCATTAAAATTAAATTATTCAACTTTTACCTAATTAAAAAAATCATTTTTTTTGTTTAAACGTGCAAAAAGCGTTCTAGTCTACCATAAAAAATCAAAAAATTCATATACAGAACTTACCACTTAATTGCATATCCTATTTGCCAAGAAAATGTTGCAATAAAGCGGCAAGCCGAAGGTATGCTAATTTTTATTCCATAGGAGGAAAAATATAGGTCATATTAGATTTAAAATATTATTTGCAAAGCGTTTTCACATTGAATTTTTTGTTAAGAAGATTTATACGATTTTGAGAAAAAACGGTATTTTGCATAGAAAAGAAAACAAATCAGAATAGGTACCTACAACATTTTAATTAGATTGTTCAATTTACATTTGGGATTTCTTTCAACATTCCATTTGAAGTTTCCAAATTGAAATTATTGCATGTTGAAGCAATTTTACCTTTTTTTATTTCTCTTAAGGATCGTTTACATCTGACACTTTATTCCGCGAATATTATTCTACGACACAAAATTCATGTTGCACAACCGTATAGACTAATAATAATAAATACCTTTATTTAATGTTTTTCGTCAAATGTCGTAAAGGGCTAAAATGTGTGGACCGAGCGCAGTTTTTTTTTCAAATTTTCGGTTCGAAACTAGCGTGTTACAATTATGCGGGTACTAAATACATGTGAATAGTGGGAAAATTTCGATGCTTTTAAATCTTGTGAACTAAAGCGACTTCCTTATACGCATATATCAGGTCAAAAAATCCTTTCATTAATATTTTTTAACCATTAAAAACAAAAAAAAAACTTTTTAAAAATCAAAAAAATCATATTTTAATAAAAAAAAACATAAGAAAACCTACAATTTCCAAGGGCCAATAGCCAATAACCAAATACTCTATATGAGGACAGACAAAATGTTTATTTAAAAAAGATCCATTTGTATGGGATATGGGGGAAGGAGGGTCCGATTAAATTTTGATTTATGAAACGATTAAGTAAAATCATATTTTAAACATATTTCATCTTTATAAATTTTTCGATACTATGCACCGTTTTCGAGAAAAAAGAAAAAAAAATCAAAAATTCCATTCTAAAAACATTTTACCTCTATGAATTTTTCAATACGAGTCATCGATTTCTAGAAAATTGCAAAAAACTGTTCCGTTTGTATGGGGGAGAGGGTAGGACTGGTCCAATTTTACCAGTTCAAGAATCTAACCCTGATATTTACGAAAAACGCAACTATAAAAAATTTCAAGTTTCTAGATCAATCACTTCGAAAGTAATAGTGTTCACCGACAGACGGTCGAACATGTGGAAATTAAAATCTTTTGTCATATCCAACACCTTGGTGCAGTTCATTTTTGTGTCCGACGATTAGATCCATTCTCATATAGAGTATAAAAACTCAAATTGTAACTGCATCAAATAAATCTTTATTTGGTGGTGTGCCTTTAATATAAATAAATGGCCTTTTGTCAATTCAATGCTACTTCATTTCATTTTTTTTTAAGGTTACAAACGTTTTATGTGAGAGGTAAGACTAAAGAATAAATGGGTTTCAGCAAATGTAGTCAAGGGCCAAAATTTGAAATTTTTATATTAACCTAATATTTTGCTAATAAATTTAAAAACTACTTTGATTGTATTTTTTACAGAAACAAATGTTTCGTTACTCATTTAATTGAAATAAAATATTATTATTAAGGCCATCAAACGATACTATCGGTAGAACAAAAGAAAACAATTAAATCTCCAATAATATTCATTAAAAAAATTTATTTGCTCGATAATAATATCCTAAAAATTTGAGTTCCCAATTTTAAAAGAATGAAAACCCACATAGGTAATGAAAATACCACAGAAATTGAATCGCGTTGACGAATTTTTTTAATAGCCTAAATATAGATATTATATAAAATTAATATTCCCGAATCAGAAAAAAAAACAGACATTCAGTAGCAGATTTTTTCTAAATATCATAAAATATATTTATTACACCAATAAACTTAATTTCTTTGATAAGGAAATCTTTCCCGACGGATGATACATATATAACTGCATCAAAATGGCTTAAGCTTAATCGTGTAGAGATAGTTGAAAACATTTATTTTATTATAATAAACGCAAGATAAAGACATATGTTGCTATTTCATTTTTTTCTCCCTTTGAATTAACTATGAGCTTTTTTAGGATCATTTTTTAAAGTGAAACATGTTAGAATTTCTCGAAGAAAAGCTCCGCAGAGGAAAATTTTGGCATTTTGATGTTAAATATAGCCATAAATTGAAGGCTTCACACATCATGTTTTGTAGTTCTTGATATCTTGGTTTTATGAAACAAAGTTCTTAATTGGTTCAAAACTGAAATATCTCGATAATGTAAAAAACTTTTAAAAACACCGAACAAATTTAAAAACCTTCCCGGACGCCTCTAAAAAGATGTCTGAGTCCGGGAAAACAGGATTACATAACCCTAATTGTAACACATCTTTAAGTAATATTTTTTCGTGGAAGAACCCTTATATTTAGAAACAGGATCACTTTATTTTGGTACATTTTTTAGTATTGTTTTTTCAAGATAAAGATACAGAATATGAGTTTCTTTTTTCTGTCCGGATAGGAAAAACTTTCACCAGCGGCGTATTTCTCCCATTATTTTATCTCTTGTAAGTTTTCCATTGTTATTGTTTGAAAATGATAATTATATTTGAATACATTTTTACTATTTATTTAAGCATAAAACAAGCTTTTTAGGTCAGTGAAAAAGGTTGAGCAAACACTGATATAATTTATTTAAAAAAATTAAACTTCTATACAGTAATCCCTCCAACTGCGCGGTAGATACGTTCCACAAAAAGAGCGCGCAAAACGAAACCGCGCACTGTGAACCCTACTTTGTATGAAATTTTGGGGTTAGGAACATGTTCTTTTAAACGAAAATTATAAAAAAAACCGCGCAGCTGCGAAATTTTTACAGCGCAGTTCGAAATTTTGGTATTAAATACTTAACCGCGCAGTTGGAGGGATTACTGTATATTTAAACCCTTTTTTGATATATAAAATTGCGAATTTGATCTGTAAAAGACTGAAATGGATAAGCAAAAACTTCAATTTGATGTGCAAAAACAGCAATTTGACTTGCAAAATAATGAATTTCATGTGTAAAACGTGATTTTAGACTAAGAAAAACTTTTACAGCAATTATATTTTTGGCACGTTTTAATAATTAACTCTATTTATAGAAAAAACATAACAAAAGCTATAATTGCCTATCTGGCAATCATTGGAGACCCGTATGGTGATATTCGTATCAAAATTTGAACAGTTGTACCAAAATTCCACTTTGAAGTTAAACTTTCCAATAAGATTTTTTAAAATTTATTCCAATTGGATTTTGATGTATGGGAGTTTTATGTAGAATTATATCCTAAATAACTTTTGTTCTTGGACTTTTTTGATAAGATGCACCGTTTTCGGGATATTCACAAAAAATGATTTCGTTCGTATGGGGGGTACCCCCCCTAATGGTCCATTTTTGCCCATTAACGAACTTAGCCTCGCATTTTATGAAAAACGGACCTGTGCCAAATTTCAAGTCTGTAGCTCAATCCGTGCGCCCGCAATCCGCGCCACAGACAGACGGACGGACAGACAGACAGACGGACAGACAGACAGACGGACGGACAGACAGACGGACGGACATGCTAAATTCAACTTTTTTTATCATTCTAAACACACTGGTGTAATTCATTTTTTTGTGCGATGACGGGATCTTGGCGTTACAAACGGTAAGGCAAAGTTAATATACCCTTTGGTTTCACCATACGGGTATAAAAATGTGTACTTATTGTTTAAAACAATGTGTTTCTTGTAAGCGAAGACCTTTTAAAGATTTATAAATTTTCTTGATTTTCTAGTTACTAGAATCTAGTAATTTCCGAACGATCTTAGAAAGGGTTTAACCACCCTCAAAATCCTGCCGGAATAGTTCAATCACTGTAACTGTAAACATTATAAAAAAAGAGAAAATCAATAGAAATTCCATTGATTACTAAGCTCAACTTCAATTAATAAATTATAATGAGAACTTAAATGTAGTGTAGTAAACAGAAAAAATCTCGATATAATTTTCGTGGCGACGCGGATGACTGTTAAACTAACAATAAATATTGGTATAACTTTCAAATCTAATTATTGTATGAAATTCCACTGGCGTCCAACAATAACACAAAAGAAAGAAACTTTTTTTCTTATTTGAAACTTTAATGGATAAAATCTCGATAAATTAGACGATGATGATGATGAATAAGAAGAAGAAGAAGTTGAGGCAATTGACGAACGGTGGCTGCCGGTCTGCATTACAAATCGCCTAATCGAGTAGGCATTTCTCGAATCTTGGATATTCGATTTTAGATATTGTATATCTCGAATATATCGAATCCATTCATGGTTTTAGGATTGGCGCCGATTCAGTGTAAAACTAATTAATGTACGCGTATACCTAACTCCTCGATATACAAATAATCGGAAATCCAATTACAAGAAGTTCGACGAGGACGAAAACTACGAGAGCTGCAAAGACGATAGGATTGCCCAAATGGTAATAGAGTTGAGTATCTTTTACAGACCATTTAACGAATATTTGTAAAAAATCACAATTTTGGTTTTGTAGAACAATGTAAAAGTATCTGATGTGAACAGCACATGACTTTCTCATACAAAATCCACGTTCCTGCGCAATTTATAACCCGACGAACAAAATATTAGTTTACATAAAAATTCGATTTTTTTTACGAAATCTTTATATTATAGCCTAGTACGCAGTTCGAGTAAAATGGAATTTTCCATACAAATTTAACACTGCGCTTAAATTTAACCTCAGAAATTTTACCAAGCGGTACGCAGTTCGCTGGTAAAATGATGTGAAAAACTCATGTTGCAATGTTGCCTACAATACACTACACTAGATGGCGTAGAAAGTCTCCACTTGATTTTACCAGCATTTTAACTGTTCGGTACATTAAATTCGAGGTAAAAATTTGACAGATGAAAATAATAGAGGTTCTGTTTCCAGTTTTCTTAACGAGTGTGGTTTTTTAATTGTGTGTGCTCGGCTGTCAATGTTTTTTCTCCACAAACAGTTTTTACTTCGGTTTTAACCCTTTCACTCGGCATTTATTTCTAATAGCAAAAAAAATATGTTGTTGCTTTTTTCAATAATAATATATAGCAACAAAATATATTTCAAAATTTAAAAAATTTAAATATCTTTTTAGAAGTCTCTTTTTGATTATGTACTCATTTGTGTACATAAATTGTCAATAATTGTCCCTCTCCCTTCTAATTCTCTTAGAAATACGAGTTAAATATGATGACGCGCCGAGTGAAAGGGTTAATGTGCCAATTTGGAGACCGCGTTAAAATGTCATTTTACTCGAACTGCGTACTAGGCTTTACTCTTCATAAAATTAGTAGAGAAACTAATTTTAGGACTAGAGGGACTAGTTTTTAGATAGATTTAATATAGCCACTCTACTTAAAGATTTGTTTAAATTTCCTTTGGTATCAATTTTCGGTTTAATCTTTCTACAAGATTTCGCAAAAAATACCAAAGCTAGCCATTAAATTTTACAGAGAAATTTGGTCCTGATGTGGAAATCCGTTAACCGGAAGTAACCAAAACGGCGGCTTTTTAAAAACTACGATTTCGTTTTTTGCGATTTATTCTGAAACGAACCATTTTCCAGTAGTCTTAGGTATTACAAAACTTGGAGACAATAAAATTTGCTACATTTATGTGTTTTACTAGAACTCTGTATCTCAAGTCGTTATGAAGATATGCTGGTATTTCAAAAAAAATTAGTTTTTTGCAAATATCTCGAAAACTAACGGGTTTTTGGTGGTTCAACGTATAAGAAGAATTAAAACCGTGTTAATTCTACCTGGGTGGACTCCACCCACAGTAGAGCATCCGTCAGGTGGCTAAATTATTTATTAAATTTAACTTGTTCAAAACATCGGAAAAACATCGAGGTATCGATGTTTTCAGGACGATGTTTTATGACATCGATGTCGCCTTAAAAAAAACATCGATTTTCGATATATCGAGGTTTTATGAACGATGTTGCATCCCTAGTCGCGGTGCCCAAAATTTCCAGTTATTCTACCATCTCAAGCCTCTCTCCAGTATTAAAACGTTATTTTCCTAAACGGCGATTGTATAAAAAAAATCTGAATTCCTTTACTTTGCATAGATTTTCAGTGCAAAACGCTTTCTCACAAATGTGAATTTGAGCTCCCATAAAAATTTTTCGTGTACCTCAAAAATTTGAGACTCTCTGAAATCTTTTTCGATAATTTAACATTTAAGGACATAAAGAAGCTTCTGAATTAAAAAACCATTTTAGAGGATCAGGTCTCTGGGGCTCAAGGAAAATCTTGAGGGCCCGCCCCCACGTTAGCTTACTAACTATTTATAATACCCTGATTTTACTCTGATCCATTTTGTTTACTGAGCGCTTCAATGAATGAAAATCTGTATGATGGATAATAAAACTATAATATTATAATCGTGAAATTGCGTCAAAGGGGTTCGGTGTGATCAATACGAGCGGAACATCCATCATTCATGGCAATAAATTAACATTTTACAAGATTCATTCGATACTGTACCTGTATGGTATATACCATTCGACTTCTTCACGTTACAGCCATGCCTAAGATTTAAATTCAAATTTTCAACTGTTTTCACGTTCACGTACGAACTCCTCGTGTACGCGAGCGATCTCTGAACGCGTTTGATAATCAAAAGCTGTTGAAGGACAAACTCCGTGTTAACCGAAATGTTGAAATGGTGAGTCTGTAAAACGCAAAAGTAAGAGCCCCAAAAGTAACACCGTAAATAGAAAGATAGATACGAATGAATATATATTCAACGACGTACTGTCGAAGCCAAAACGCAATAAAACGTATAAGAAGCGCAAGATACACAAAACGCAGAGATCAAAAAATTAATTTATTTTAAATCAAACACATTTTTTTATATGTTTTCAATTATCTGGAACAATCGGATCGTTTTCAAAACGAGCTGATTGCCCGTAAGAAGAAAATTTACGGCGTCATCTTGGCAATGACGGAGCGTTTTCAAATGTGGCGCCATCAAAAACCGTACGTTAAACTCTTCTTTAGTTCGCATATCGTACTATAAATGATTTTTCTCCGCCGTTCTGCTTTTTTATTAATTTTTCAACATTTTTTTTTGTTATATTTTTCTTGTTCACTTTGAACATTTATTTGCTGTTGTTTGTAGAAAATTAAAATCGATAAATAAAATTCCACACATGGAGTAGTACGATGGGATGGAAATGGAATAGATGGGATTGGATACGAGATCAGGACAAAGCCATTTAATGGTGTGTAATATGAAAAGTGCAACTAATAGTTACTAGTCCCAATTTTTCTTTCAGACTTCGTTATGATTTCGGTAAAGGCCATTTCGGGCACGACATCGTATGCCAAATTGACTCCATTTTACTCACTTTCCACGTTGTTTCGTTCGTTTTTTTTTTTTGTAAAACTCAAAGTAATCTTATTAACGATTTTTTCATGCAGGCATGAAATATTTTCAAACATTTAAATGAAAAATCTCGTTGAATAAAAACTATCAATCGGGACTTTTGTATTTACTTAATTAAGCAATTTTTTTTACTGAAAATATAAAAAAATAATGAATTTATTTTAATGAAATACCATTTTGTTTTTTTACAAAAATTATTTTTTTATTTTAAACTATCACCCGATTTTCGTACGGGTATTCATTGTTTTTTTTACGATATTAACTTTGTCTTACCGTTTGTAACGCCAAGATCCCGTCATCACACACAAAAATGAATTACACCATTGTGTTTAGAATGATAAACATAACAAAAGCTATAATTGCCAATTTGGCAATTATTGAAAACCCGTATGGTGATTTAAGTGAACGGCGTATCAAAATTTCATTTGAATTCAAATTTTCCAAAAAGATTTTTTTTAAACTTGTTCCAATCGGATTTTGATGTATGGGAGTTTTATGTAGAATCATATCCTAAATAACTTTTGTTTTTGGACTTTTTTGATAAGATGCACCGTTTTTGAGATATTTACAAAAAACATTTTCGTTCGCATGGGGGGTACCCCCCCTAATGGTCCATTTTTGCCCACGAACGAACTTAGCCTCGCATTTTACGAAAAACGGATCTGCGCAAAATTTCAAGTCTGTAGCTCAATCCGTGCGCCCGCAATCCGCGCCACAGACAGACGGACGGACAAACAGACGGACGGACGGACAAATAGACGGACGGACGGACATGCAAAAATTAATTATTTTTATCATTCTAAACACACTGGTGTAATTCATTTTTGTGTGTGATGACGGGATCTTGGCGTTACAAACGGTAAGGCAAAGTTAGTATACCCTTTGGTTTCACCATACGGGTATAAAAATAATTAATTTTTGCATGTCCGTCCGTCCGTGCGTCCGTCCGTCCGTCTGTCTGTGGCGCGGATTGCAGGCGTACGGATTGAGCTAGAGACTTGAAATTTTGCGCAATTTCGTTTTTCGTAAAATGCGAGGCTAAGTTCGTTCATGGGCAAAAATGGACCATTAAGGGGGGTACCCCCCATGCGAACGAAAATGTTTTTTGTAAATATCTCAAAAACGGTGCATCTTATCAAAAAAGTCCAAGAACAAAAGTTATTTAGGATATGATTCTACATAAAACTCCAATACATCAAAATCCGATTGGAATAAATTTTAAAAAATCTTATTGGAAAGTTTGACTTCAAAGTGGAATTTTGGTACAACTTTTCGAATTTTGATACGAATATCACCATACGGGTTTTCAATTATTAACGGATTGGCAATCATAGCTTTTGTTATGTTTAAATTTTTATTTGACAAAATTGGTTGGCTAGTTCTATTTTAGCAGAGGAAACATTTAACATCAAATATAAACATAACAAAAGCTATAATTGCCAATCTGGCAATTATTGAAAACCCGTATGGTGATTTAAGTGAATGGCGAACAGTTTTATCAAAATTCCACTATGAAGTCAAACTTTCCAATAAGATTTTTTAAAATTTATTCCAATCGGATTTTGATGTATGGGAGTTTTATGTAGAATCATATCCTGAATAACTTTTGTTCTTGGACTTTTTTGATAAGATGCGCCGGTTTTGAGATATTCACAAAAAACATTTTCGTTCGCATGGGGGGTACCCCCCCTAATGGTCCATTTTTGCCCACGAACGAACTTAGCCTCGCATTTTACGAACAACGGATCTGTGCAAAATTTCAAGTCTGTAGCTCAATCCGTGCGCCCGCAATCCGCGCCACAGACAGACGGACGGACAGACGGACGGACGGACATGCTAAATTCAACATTTTTTATCATTCTAAACACAATGGTGTAATTCATTTTTGTGTGTGATGACGGGATCTTGGCGTTACAAACGGTAAGGCAAAGTTAGTATACCCTTTGGTTTCACCATACGGGTATAAAAATATCTAGCCTGTGAAAAGGGCGAAGTTTCACTAAAAAGCAAACTTATCGACTTTTTTTTTAATTTTATATAATAGGCTTGTGTGTCTGTCTGTCTTAAATCTTGAGAACTTCCGAACCGATTCGAATGAAACTTTCAGGGAAGCTTACTAGTCAATAGTTGGGTTTTAGATTACGGGTCAACGCAAGGTTCCCCCTCCTTTTTACCAGTTTCATCGACTTATGTATAGGACATATGCTTAAGATGACCTACTTTTATTTAACCAAAGAAAAAATATATTGTGGTCAAAATTACGAAGAAGGTATATTTGTTTAAAGAAGTTCATTAAATTTAAAAAATTACATTTCACATCATTAACATAACCAAAAAAAATGCAAATAAAAAAAATTATTAAGAAAATAAGGTAGACGAGCGTTTTAACGTAACAGAATAAAATTTTCGCTAGAAAACGAATTATCGTTTGAATTTTGTAACATAAAAAAAATTGTCGTGTTTCATACCTGCAAAAACATTTTTATTATTGTTCTTAAGGTTTTTTTTTATCGATGTGTAATTTAAGAAAAAAAAAGTATGAATTTCTTGAAATTAAATAAGCAAATAATAATAAAATATGGCTTAAATTTTGTCAAACGTGGCGTCAAATTTCAAATTGAACTTAATTACGCCAAACTCAATTACCTTGTAGAAAAATAACTGTATGGTTTTCGAAAAAATGTTTTTATAACATGTTAATTCCTAACTATACCAAAAAATTGCCTAAAAAAACTTTGCGTCAAGCTAATTCAAATATTTTTTATTTTCGAATAATTTTTAACAGTTGTGCATACTCCAAAGTTAACATATGGTTAGAATGAATATTTAATTAGAAAATAAACATTTTCAATTTTGTATAAAAGACAGAATCCAAAATTCATAAATTCAGTTCACTTTAGAATAAAAATGAAATTAGTGTTTTTAATTGTTGCTGTTTTTACACTTTATACCTGTGTAAAATCAAACCCTGAAGAAAAATGGCATAGCTACAAAGTAAGGGGAAAAATTGGCAAATAAAACGATTTTGCATTATTGATAACAGTTATAAAAACTCAAAAAAATTCGTCATTATAATCATAAACCATTAATTTTTCTTTTCATATTTTTTAAATTAATCTCATTTTAATTGCCAGATCACTCATAAGAAAGTTTATAAAAATGAACCACTACGAAAGGAGATTTTCATTAAGAATTTAAAATTCGTCACGGAACACAATGAAAAATACAAGGCCGGTAAAGTAACCTATAAATTGGGTCTCAACGCATTTTCTGATTTAGAACCGAAAGAATTCCATGTTCGTGCAAAAGGCAAATTGCGCGTCAAGAGGTAAGTGCTAACTGCACTAAATTTTCTGGAAAATAATTTTTTTTTACTTCAGCTTGAAAGCAATTAATCCAGAACCCCGAAGACTTAGAGGAGCCATTCCAGAAACCCTAGATTGGAGGAATAAAAGTTTGGTGTCCCCAATTCAAAATCAAGGTTCCGTCTGCGGAAGTTGCTATAGTTTTGCTGCGAATGGAGCTGTTGAAGGACAAATTGCTAAGAATAAGGGAAAACTTATTAACTTATCAGAGCAACACGTGGTGGACTGTTCAGGAGCGTATGGAAATCTTGGCTGCGGTGGAGGATTAGCAGAAAATACTTACAAGTTTATCAGTGCTAAGGGCATCACGTTACAGAAAAACTATAAGTATACAGGAAAGAAGGGAACATGCAAGAAAGTTCCCAACATTCCATACAAAGTCACTGGGGTCGTACGGCCGAAACGAGGCGACGAAGAGGATCTTAAGAAGACCCTGGCGGCTGTTGGTCCTGTAGCGATTGCTTTGGATGCTAGTCATATGTCCTTACAATTCTACAAGGGCGGCATTTACTACGAGCCAAAATGCAAAAGTGGTGTTTACGATTTGGATCATGCCGTTTTGCTTGTTGGATACGGTAAAAGTTCCAAGGGCGATTATTGGATTATAAAGAACTCATGGGGTTCAACTTGGGGCAATAAAGGATATTTATACTTGGCAAGGAATAAAAAAAATCATTGCGGTGTCGCGTCTGACATTACTTATCCAAAGATTGCGTGAGATCTTTTATGAAAATTTTCTTCTTTAATCATTTTCTTTTATTAACTATGAATTATTTGCGATTTTTTGTGACAATTTTTCTCTTTCAATAAAATGCATCGATATGAAAATGTTTTTTTTAAAGCTTTTAGGGGCTTTCCATAAAATATGTCACACTTTTAGAGGGAAGCGGTCAAAATGGAATTTTGAAAAAATGCGTCGGAGAGGGTGGTTCGAAAGGTTAAAAACCAACAGAACGTATTTCATGGACTGCCCCTAATTTCACTTCACATTTATAGTTCCAAGCTTGTAACCTAATTTTGACATACTTCCACATTTTGTGCAAAAAATCAAAGTGTATCGTGGTTCAAAAACCATAAAAATTGACAACACCAAAAAGTTTCAAATAGAAAAATCAAGGCAAAAAAAAATTTGAAAATGAAACAATATTCGTCAAATACAATATTCGTCAAATAGACCAATTTTTTGATAAAAAAAAGTGTGATTAGATTGAATTTTGATATAAGATATGGTTCCCGAGTATGGACCACCATAACGTTATTAAAATTATATTTTTTTAATGAAACCGCGAAGCAGACGTTAAAAACTCTAGATTAAATCTTGGACGATGTTTAAATTACTGATAAAAAGGGATTTCACTTTTTACTTTCCTCTGCTATAGAGGTATTTATGACGGAGATCGATCCAACAACGATGGCAGATAGAAACTTTCTGATCAGTACAAAATCCGTTTCAGACAAAATTATGAGGACCTGTCGGTCAGTTCGTTATATGTATATTAAAAACTCGAAAACGCGTTGAGCAAATTTTTTGTAAATGAGTTTTACGAAAATCGTAGTTTTCTATGAAAATTAATATAACAAAAAAAAAATATAACAAAATTTAAAGGATACTAGTTGAGTTTTTTACAACAAAATAATAATAATCAAACCGAAAGGTATTATAGAACTTTAAATCCGATCTTCTTTAAGGACTGGGAATGGACATTTTCTCCATTCGAACTTGTATTTTTATAATATATGAGCTTTTTTGTCAAGGCCGAAAAAATATGTCTAACACCCTGATGGTTCGATCCGTGACAAACGGAAATAAATATCAACACATTGCAAATAGGCATTCCATATAAAAAATAAAAACTCAACAAATTAAAATACAAGAAATTAATGTTTTTGACCTTTTTTCGAATTTATTGACCCTTTTTTACAACAGGAAATAATTGGTTAACTTTCTACCGTTTCTTTTATTAGCAACGACTAATGCGTGAAAATTTTTCCCGAAAATTTCACATCAAAATGAACGAAAATTTGATTTAAATGAAGTTGATGCTCTCATTTACCATGAAATTTTTATCTTGAAACAGACTAAATAAATGCTATCCGGCCGATGGATTTGATATGAAAACCGATTTTTTTTTTGCTCATTTTGCATTAAATTCAGTTTTGATAGTGTGACTCTTTTGTTGTTGGTTAATAAACCTAAATTACAATTTAAGTCAGGAATTCATTTTATAATTCTTATCGTTGTCGTATTTTTAAGCGGAAATAATGAGCCAACCATAATAATTATAATCCAATTTAAAAAGTGAACTAAGAATGAATTTGAGTATTTTTTTCAAAGCTTACAGACAAAATTAGGTTTGGTATATACCCGAATTTTAAAGATTTGATCAGATTAAAAATGTGATTCACACCGAAAAATGTCGTCCCATCTCATAACAATATTTGGTAAGTGTAACTAAATTCTATACCAAATTACACACGGTCTCAATTATTTTTCACTAAATTAGACCCTTTTTTAGCGTTTTTTTAATGTTGGACGAAAATTACACGCAAGTAGGTAGTAATCAAGCAATTATCCTTCAACTGCGTGCTCACAAATGTGTAATTTATAAGTTTATCAGATGTAATCTTGTAACGTGAAAGAAGTCAAAGAGGGTAAGGAGAGAGATAGCGGAGTGTTGAGCATCATTTGTATTTTATTCTGTTTGGAATTGTTCAAACATAATCGCAATAATCTAACAAAACTCATTAGCATTGCAATTGAGAAAACAAAGTGGAACAATTTTTGAGACAAATTCGAAAAAGACTTGAAAGAGTATAAAATGATAGAAATCAGCGACACATTAATTTGCTGGTTCGTTTGTTAAAAGGAATACTTGTAAATGGCAATGATAGCGACATCTTTTACACAAGGTTCGATTAAAAGACATTCTCTAATTATTTCGTAAGTCAGTGGTATGAAACGTAGCTGGAATTCCCTTTTCCTTATCACATTTTAATAGGCAAAGATTTGTTTGAGATCATTAAAAACTATTAACCACAGTTACAATCAAAAAGTAAATTGTTTTTGATTTAAAGCGAAATTATAATATTAAAAGAAATTATATTAGTTTGACCAGTGCGGATTTTACCATTTTTGTCTACAACTCTTTCGTGTCCCGGACAGGCATACTATAAATTTCCGATTCGATAAGGTACACAGTGGAACCTCGATTATCCGCCAATCGATTATCCGGGACCCTCCATTAACCGCAACTGCTTTGAAATAGTTTTGCTTCGTTCTATTATCCTTCGTTCTATTCACTCTAATATCCGGAATGTGCGTGATTTTTCATCTTTTTCTTGTTTTGCAAACTTTTATTTTATGTATACACTCTTTAGCTTTCATAGATGGTTTTCCCTTTTGTATAGGGGGACAGTTATGTACCAACCTTTGTTAAGTTTCTAATTCTAAACAATATAGTAAATTAAAATTTTGATGTGCAAAAATTTCCCTCGATTAACCGAAAAAAACGATTACACAGAATAGGCTTGGCAAAATGCATACCAGATAATCGACGTTCCACTGTAGTTGTTACCTTTTAATTAATCCCCCGAAAAAATTTACGTAACCCTTCAATTCTTTGTGTGTTAAATAAAAGTTATTTGATATCTATATAGTAAGAATTAATTTAATTTTTAATTATAGGTCCCTATAAATAGTCACAAAGATAAACTGAAATTTCGCTAAGCAAGATGTCAAAAATTAAACACGCAACTTGAACACCTATTAATAAACATATTTAATCTGGAGTTTAATTAAACAACGAAACCATTATTTTTTTTTGTCAGATTTGAATAAGTGGCTCTTTAATTGGTGGGACATACCTACATAAAATACGCCACTCTAATATTTGTCTTTTTGATTGTGCCCACCCGCCGTCAATACCACCACCACGCTATCGCAGATCTCCTCACTCCTAAACGCATTTTATGAACAGTTCCTTATTTCAATTGACATCAGATGTGTGAAAAGTTTCTTGAAATCGTATTCTAGACTCTAAAACTTTTTCAGTCTGACCCACCGTTTTCGAGAAAACCTTCGGATATGGAAAAGATTAACCTTCTGTCTGTCCCTTGGGGTCTGGACGACCCCAGTCCCAGATTTCTGATTAGAGACAGATAAAAGGTTAAAAAATGATTCCAAAAATCTGTAATAAAATGATCTAAGAACACTGAAAATATGTAAAACGTCTTTAAAATATTTAACAGAAAAATTCACAACTTATCGCATGTTTGTATACATTTTTCTGTATTTTATTTTACTCACCAATTACCATTTTTTAAATTCACTATCATCTCGCACTTCACGTAAAGAAATTAAAAATTAAGACTGATAGACTAGTAACACGACAAATACCACGCGAACCAACTCACCTGAAATTTCGTTTGCTTTTTCGCAATTTATCAATACAGTAGAATCCCGATAATTCGTATTTCAAGGGACCAGCAAATTCATACGAATTAGCGGGATATACGAATTATCGGGATTCTACTGTATTATAACCACAAAATTTGCACGTCATTTTGACAGAAAATTACAAAAAAAAAACTGTAAATTTTAGTCGAGAACCGGAATATAATAAAATAAATTACGATGGCATAATTTAAATAATCGCACGGATAAAAACCCTTCTGTAAATAATAAACATTTTTTGTGAAATAAATTTCTTTATAAATATTCTTGCTTTTTGGTAAGTTTCAAGCTTATGAATTAAATTTACTTTGAAAATGAATAGAAATGAATGAAAAAACGATGCAAGTGAAAGTGAAAACAAACAGCTGAAGGTATCCATAAATTCAAATAATAAAGTTTTTCATTCCATATTACATTTATATGTACAAAATACTAAAAAATTAAATATAATTATATTAAAAAGGTCTCTATATGGATAATTAGTTTTGTTTAAATGTTTCAAATTGATTTCAGATAATAGTAAATAAATTTATGATAATTTAAAAATTTTCATCGTCACATAAAAATAATTTTCTATTTAACTTTTTTGCCAATTTCATAATTTTTTTCCAATATCATTAAATTTACTTATGTATAAAACTAGTTGAAAATATGTATTTCATTATCCAGTACCTTTATCAGCAAATTAGCCTGTTTTGTTGTTATCCTTTACACGATTAATAAATTTACAAATCTTGGCAATTAAAATAAACATTTAATTTAATTATTGTAATGTACTTAATATATTCAAATAATTTTTTTCATTTTGATTTAATCATAAAAATAACATATACGTATTCTATCCCAGAAATTACATTTAGTTCTTTTATTTTGTTAACCGTAACTAAATTAATTATGATTATTAGAATTATCATTTAATCGAAGCATACAGACACTTGAATGTTTTTCATTTTCCTTTTCCTAATCATTGATTCAATAATATTCAATTTTTAATAGAATTTTTTTTTTCACAAAATTTCTTAAGGTGACTAAATTGAAATTGAGATGAATATTTCAACAAAAAAAAAAAGAAACAATAAACGATGTTTTTTTTATAAAATTAAAATAAACTAGTAGAAAAATAAAGAAATAACCTAAGAAAATCAATTATTTTTGTTAAAGAAACAAAAACTACACAGAATATAGCGCACAGATCACTGCCAAAAACAAAAGAAAGAAATAAACAAAAAATGATTATTAAAACTTAAAAGAACTGTCAAACAACTTTAACATTTAGCTGTTGTTG
Organism: Chrysopilus asiliformis; assembly: GCA_964034945.1. Classification (NCBI taxonomy): domain Eukaryota; kingdom Metazoa; phylum Arthropoda; class Insecta; order Diptera; family Rhagionidae; genus Chrysopilus; species Chrysopilus asiliformis. The sequence continues at coordinate 98,667,772 of OZ035961.1, forward strand.
TGGTTCAATAAGCATTTTTGCATTATCGCTTTCATTGCTCTTCGGTAACAATGGAACGGTTACTTCCTTTCCGGAGTTACCAGAAACCAGCGGTGACTGTGCTGCTAATTGTCACTTGACCTCCACCGGGCTCTGATAGCGTGGCTTATTATGAGTGAAGGGAAGATATTTATATTTAATCATATGCTGAAAATACAAGAAAATATTAAGAAAAAAATCATTGAATATGAAATATTAGCTAACCTTGATTTGCCTTTTCATGGTAATGCAGAATAATGTTATAAAGTACATAACTAATATTGGCCAAAATACCGGTATATTAAATACTTCAAAGAATGTACAAATCATTCCGATTATGGTGCTTTTCGTAATTGCATACCAAAACTTAAACTCTGGTAGTCTTCTGATAAACGGACGAAATTCTTCGTTCGATTTGGTGGGTAATTCTGGGCCTGGATCGTCTGTAGGAATTAATCAAATCATCATATTTTTAATATTTTAATGCGCTTTCTTTAAACAAATATATCTTATTTGTGTGAACAGCACACAACCTTCTTATGCTCTCTATGCCTCTACATACTGTGTTGTCTAAAAAATTATCAACTTATATCAGTGTTTGTCAACCTTTTTTGTTGGCGTACATCCAACAATTGCGATTTGTTTTGTCTCAAACCCCCTAATGCCATTGTAGTCAAATTTTTGGCATAAACTGTATCACAAAAATATATCTATTAACAATCGCATATGTGATTATTTTAGCAAAACACCAACAAAATTTCGCATAGGCAAGAAAAGCTCAAAAGGTGAAAAATTGTCTGATTCGAATCGATAACTAAAATGAAACGTAACGATTTTTTATCCCTGCTGATTACATTATAGATGGCCAACCATAGACGAATTTTTAACAAAATATTAAAATAAAAGGCAACTATATCTGATCATTTTGCATCTTTACTTACTATTAACTTTTATACACATTACTAAACATTGAACTAAATAAAATACAATGCCCTGTTTTTAACCATATAAACATTTCCACAATCAAATATTAATTTACGATGAATTGAAATTAAGTATATTGTTTATAACAGGGTATCTGTTTTCATTGTACAATGAAACACTTTTGTTTGCGATCAGTAATGATTTTCTCTTTAAAATTAGCTTTTCCCAGATAATCGCAAAAAACTTGAATTTTCGAAAGAACAAATCGAAATTGTTTCGAGAGAAACAAATAATCTAGACATCAAAAAACCTTAAAAAATTTTCATAGATTTTGTTTTTAAAACAACTGTGATTTCGAGAAGAATTTGAGATATCGAGTTATTGTAAAGGACAAAAGTGTAGGAAATTTTATTATCTTCAATTTATTCAGATAAGACCGTGTAGTTTCGGAGAAAATCGCGAAAAATATGATTGAAATGTTTGAGAAGACGCCATATTCATCACCACTTCCAGTTAACGGAATTCCACCAAAGTTGATAGGATATCGTCTCATTATATACGATATACCAAACATGTTTGCGAAAATTCAAGTCTCTAGGTATTTTTTTTTCAGAAATTTCGTATGCAAATTGACAGGTATTTATGCAAAACGCCTTTAAGCACCCCGGAAACTAAATGTTTCCAAGAAACATCTCGAATTTTTTCATGTGAAGAATACTTTCCATACTACCTATTAGAAAGTAATTAATAATTATTATCCTGTAATATTTAAATTTAAACAATTTAAAGGTATTTTGTGCTTTAAAAAATCCTCGTAAGAAAACAGTTTTATAATTTATTCTGAGTTGGATAGTTCAATGCTGCAATGTTTACTATTGATCAACTTTTAAGGAATTTAAGATGATAACATACTGCTGACAGAGTGCGGTAGTAGTCAATTGGACTCGGTTACCTACAAATTCAAAAATGCCAAGTCAGTGGTTTGCTGCAATCTTGGCACCGTTACCTGATAAGGCGATAAGAAAAACGCTCACTCTAAAACAAGTTTAAGATTCAGGCAAATTTGATCTTCAACTTGCTGTATTTACAAAGAAATGAGTAATCCTCAAATATCAGAACAAAGCTGCTTTATCAGAGGTATAAAGGCTGACGTCAAATAATTAGCAACGTCACGCGCTCGGAAGTATCATTGATTTCATAATTAAGTTTCAGCTTGGACGTTTCCACGATAGACAGAAACAGTGAAATATCTTTGATTTTGTCGCCGCTGTTTTTTGTTGTTTTACGGTTTCGTCATCGCTAAGAACTGGCTTTTTTGCGAATAGTTTTCCAGTTTTGGAATTTCTCTACTCTGGCAGGTGGAAGCACCATTTGAATACATTTTTGATGTGTCAAGTGGATTGCATTATGTGGCATTGAATGAAATATTTAGAATTCCACACTAATTGCCGCGAACAAACTGATCGAAGCAGAGTGGCCTTCGAGGGCCTTTCATTGACTTATATCGATTTTTGAATGTCAAAGTAATTGAAAAGGGGTTGAAGTAACCCATCTACTGATTTCTTACCGATAACCGCACAGTAGTATTTCAAAGATTCACTTACCATCTAAATCCATGGCCGGATCTATTTTTGGTGTGAGAAATGCAATAAATAGATTCAAGTGATAAATGCCTAGCGCGTAGGTCACAATGTACCATCCCTGCTTCAGAAATACCCTAAGCAGGAAGCACAGGATCAGCACCGCGGCGCCAACCCACCGCAATCTCGTGTGTGGCGTCCATCTGTCCAGCAGCGATTGGTACGACTAAAAAAACAATCAAACATTACAGTAATTACTTGTAAGCGGGTCCGCAATTAGAATATTCAAGCGGTGTGGCCTCATTTTCGCCACACTATTTAGTGACCAATTTTCACTCGTCCTCCACTTACTTGCCCCACTCGAACACAGCACTTGTAGAATGAGTTTTGCGACCCCAACGAGTCCTCGGCCATCATTTAAACGAAAGGAAATTATATATGGTTTCTTTAGAATCAACTTTAAACAACAATGAGGAACTAAACTCCAGCTAAAGTCCAATCATGTTTACTTCAATAAATTTCTACCATTTTTGCGAGCGCCGAACCGAACACGTCACACATTTGACGAAAAAGTGTGGCCATGCTATGAAGGTTCTAAATTTTCTAGACAAACTTTAAATTTTACCACAGAAACAAAATTCTGCTTTTTAGAAAACAAAAAAGAGAATTTTACACAAAAATTTCTGAAAAATTTGCGATTTTTTCTTCCATATTTTTACACAACCAAAAGCCGAATGTTTGTTTGAAAGATCCAAATTAAAAGAATTAAATTAATATATTTGTTTTTATGAAAGCCTTGGCCAAAATGTTTTAAAAACTGTTTTTCTGTGGAATAAAATATCGTAAAATTTTCAATTCAAAAAATCATGACGTGAAAACTGGCACCACCGGTAGAAATGTCTCAAAACCGTAGATCGCAAATGACAATTCAAATTGGGATGTCTAAAAATTAGAAAATGTGAACTAGGAATTGTTGATTTTATTTTTTACAAAATAATTTAAAAACATTAAAAAATGTATCCAAAATCTATATAGACGTAAATGTTTTGAGTAAATGAAAATTTTGAAAAGTCGCTTTTGATTTTTTTTGATTTTTTCAACATAAAAAGCCGCTATTGAACTCGAGAATTTTAACATATCCACCATGATATCCTTTTTTGAATCTTCATTCAAATTGTTTGTAAAATTACAGATCTTATTATTTGTATATAATTGTGAAAATCTATAATTTCTGATTGAACATTTTATTTAAACGTATAATTCAAGTGTGCTCTCACCCTAATCAAAAAACCGGTTGCTCAATTTTGCTCAATTTCAATCACTTTGCCTTTAGAACACAATAACTTTTGAGACATCGTTCGGTAATCTTGAATCGAAGAGCTACTCGTCTTCAATTTCACAGTTTTCAATAATAATTTCAAGTAAAAATGACCATTAAAGCAGTTTGTGTAATTAATGGAGATGTGAAGGGAACCATTCACTTCGAACAGCAAGTAAGTAGAAGAGATTTCCAACAATTTTCATTTGTGACAAATGGCTTCTAGAAAATTCGCATGGTTGACATTTGTACCGCTTTAAATTTGTTATTTTAGGTGGGCCGGGTTAAAGTCCACTGTTAATTAGCATTTTTAATCAGCAATAATAGATTCGGCTATTCGGTAGTTATAGAATTTGGGTAGTTATTATTTAAGAAGCACCGCTTGAATAAAATACTGAAACCGCAAAGATTTCAAGGCCATAAATTTCCCTATTAACCGGAGACGCCGGGCGGCAAATTCAAGTGTTTTTTTATCTATTTAGGCAAAACCATAAAAAAAACATGGAAAAACACTCGACAAAATCGCTAAATCATTTTCAGTTACTCGAATTTTTCTATTTGTCTGTCGTTAGTCATTCTGGTGGTTTTCCAATTGGAAGAATCTTATTTGCTCCAGAATAATCAATAATCTCAATTGTGAGATTATTGATCTCGCTTCCCTGTCTCCTCGAGCAACAACCGTCATCAACAAGTGGCAGAAAAGTCCCACCTCTCGCTATTTTAAAAGTCAAAAACTCTTAATTGAATTATTTTTTATCATTGTACTCATCTCGCATTCAAATTTGTTTGCGAACTAAAAAACAAGTTCATTATCAATGATTCCGCTTCACCTATTAGACCTTGATAATTTTTATATTGTTATCCGAATTTTTATAGTCTTAGTTTCTTTTAGCATTTACCATTTTAAAATTTTTCTCAAATTCTTCAATGGTTTTACAAAAAATAATATTTATAGGAAAATTGTCATAAATAGTTGATAATTTTCCTTGTTCCTTCCCACACTCTTTCGATGTTTTCTTTGCTGTTTACGATATATTTTAAATTTCAGCCGTTTTCGATATATACCTAAATTTTTAGTTGATTTTTTTAAAATAAACGATATATAAAAACCACAAAATAGAATTTTTGTAAAAATTTTGATTTCAAAACTAAACTTAAAAATGTGGGCACAGAACAGTTCTTTCGAAAAAACATGACTTTGCTTCCGTCCAACGAAAACTATGCATACGCCACGGAAAACTGAAAAATTGTTTGAAAATAATTAGTTCGGCCTTGGGTACCCGGACCACCCCCCTATTTTTTCAAAGCAGCAAACATTATACTTAATTCAGTAATTTTTTGCGAGCGACTAATCTATTAGTAGAGCCGCGTGCTATTTGTTGGTCATTCATTTTTCGACTGAGATTTTTCTATCTCGGTCAATCAATCATATTGTAAGTGTTGTGGAATTCAAAACTTTGCGTCGTCACATACGAAATAACTGCATTTAAAATTTTAATTCCGTTTACTGTATAATCATTGACCTAAAGGTGACCATTGTGTGCAACGCACAAATTTCTTTACCCGTAAGCAGTGTTGGGGCCAGATAATTATTTTTTTATCTAGATAAAGATAAAGATAAATGCTCGTAATGTTTATCTAGATAAGATAATAGATAATGAAAATATGAAAGATAATAGATAAGATAAGATAAAAAGCCAAATTATCTAGATAATTTTTAGATAAATATTTATTTTGACATTGCACAAAATTCAAAATTACGTACTAAAAAAAATAGCACAAATTTTTTTGCTTTTCTTGATTTCCAATTTAAATATAATAAGAAACGAAATAATAATAAAAGAAAACGGATAAGAAACGTTATCGTAACGTAACGAAATAACGAAATGATTTTCGGGCTTTTTCTTCAAAATTACGTTATAATGAACGTTATAGAAATTCAATTCCGTTACCATAACGAAAAACGAAAAAAATGTTACGTTTTTTCGTTGTTTATTAGTATTTCCTTGTTTTGTTCAGTATTATTTTTTGTGAAATTTCCCACAAAAGTTCATCAAGTATAACCCCACAGACATAAAATATAATCAAAAATATTGGAGTAGTGTTTTTAATCGTATTTTGATTCTAAATCGGATTTTGTTTTGGCCAGATTCACTCTATTTCTGGAGATACAAAAATGGAAATCTTCTAAGCAAGTTTTTTGGTAGCGAAAAGATTTTCTTTTTAGTAACTCCAGAAGTAGAGCGAAATTCTATAAAAAAAATTCTTTATCTTTGATATCAAAATCACGCTTTTGTGGAGACAGTTTTTTTAATGAACAAAACTTTTGTGTGATTTTTTGTCTTTTGTATTTTTTATTGATTTTTTAACTTAATAATCACATTTTTTCCGTTTTTATTTGTATTTTCTTTTTGCTGAGTTTTATTATTTGTTATACAATTTATTTTTATGGAAACTGAACTGAATTACTTTGTGATAAACTATTATTACAGTGCGTTTTTTTGTTTTCAGTTTCAATACAATGTGTAACGGAATAATAACATTATAACGTAACGAAATTAAGTTTTTTATCGATACAAAACGAAATAACGTCACGAAATATAAGTTTAATTTTGCTACGTTATGATTTTTTATTTCGTTCATAGCCCGGTTTACACTTGGCAACAGTTACTGGCAGAACTTTTTTTTTATGGACAAGAGAAGAGAGGCGAGGGAAAGAGTGACACTTCGCTTCCTTGTCCGTAAACAAAAATTGTTGCCAAGTATAAAACTGTTCCTAAAAAAAGTTTTTAGGTTTTCAAAAGTATGCAGAAAACAACTTCGTTACAGCATTTTTTCAGGTTTAATTTTTTGATTTTCGGTGGTAACGATTATCTCTAGATAAATGGGATTTTCCTTTATCTAGATAAGATAAAGATAACTTTTTTGGGGTGTTATCTAGATAAGATAAAGATAACATTTTTTTTTATCTAGATGATTATCTAGATAATTATTATCTAGATAACCCCAACACTGCCCGTAAGTTAAAATTATGCTAAATTATTTGTTTTAAAGTATCGCGAGTGCGAAGATTTAAATAATTTTGTTTTTCCTGCTGAGACCAGCTCCAAATTCTTGTCGAATGTAGGCGAATCATTGTTACCAAATTGGGCGCATTTTTGTATTATTTTTTTTTCATTTATGCGGCTTAAAATTTCGGTTGACAGTATAAAATATGTACAAATTTGTAAAACAGAGTTTTGAGTCGGATAAGTGTAGTAAATGTAATTCGTTTTACAAAAAAAGCAACCATCCTGATAGCCGCGACTGTGATTCGCCTGCGTTCAGCAAGAGTGTAGGCCGCCAGAAAACTTCATTCAAAATTTAACAAGTTTATGAATATTAAGCTCTTTTTCAAGAATTATTTCCCATAATTAACGAAATTGCCGAAAATTGCTTTAACTTGATTACCAAATAACAGAGAAACCCAATTATCACGTTTCTTTGAAGATTCAAATAAACAAATTAAATTACATGCACTTACAATTAATGAAAACATTTTTATTTAGAAAGTCTCAACTCTAGCCAAATATTTATTACCAATTATAATATAAATGTTTACTTGTTAATTATATGAAATCAATAAATTGGCTAATGAAAATCTCATTTTATTAAATTGTAGGGCGATAATGGAAAAGTTAGTGTCAAGGGTGAAATAACTGGCCTAACAGCTGGCAAACATGGTTTTCATGTCCATGAATTCGGCGACAACACAAACGGCTGCACCTCAGCTGGAGCCCACTTCAACCCCAAAGGCGTAGATCATGCTGGACCAGAGGACAGCGTCAGACATGTTGGAGACCTTGGAAATGTCGAAGCTGGCGCCAATGGAACTGCTAAAGTAATTAAATTTCAATTTTCCTCATTTAATTTTAATGAAATCGAAATTAATTTTCGCTAGGTAAACATCACTGATGGCGTGATTTCACTTTCTGGTGCTAACAATATTATTGGACGCACTTTGGTCGTTCACGCCGATTGCGATGATTTGGGCAAAGGTGGCCATGAATTGAGCAAAACAACTGGAAATGCTGGAGCTCGTCTTGGATGCGGAGTCATCGGAATTTGTAAAATTTAATTCAATCACATACAAATATTTACAAAAAAAAACAGATTGTTTTGTTTAATTGTTTTTGAGCAAGATTTATGAAAAATCAATTACAAATTAGTGGTAACTGGTACAACTGAAGTTTTCTTGATTGTAGTTTTTTTTTTGTTTGTTTTAAAACAGTTTGTTGGTGTTTAGAAGACTACAACCAATATTTTTACTAGCTGTGAGGTAAATAAAAAAAATCCCAAATTTCGTTACAAATTCTTCAATGAACACAAATGTACAAAAAAAAAGACTAAACTTCTAAACAATATAAAACATTTTAATTTTTAGTAGCTGTGCGTAAATCATGCGACAAGTATTTTTTTTTACATTCTATTGAAACGATTTAATCGTCTTTGTAATAATATCGACGCATTCGTTCATTTGTGTCGCATTGATAACGAGTGGCGGCGCAAAACGAATAATATCGTTGTGCGTTGGTTTGGCCAGCAATCCATTTTCTTTGAGTTTGAGACAAACATCCCATGCGTCTATGCCTAAAATTCAAAACAAAACGATTTGTTAAAGATTTTTGTTGATAGCCTTTGTGTCATACCTTCTTTGATAACGATTGCGTTGAGCAGCCCCTTTCCCCTGTTTAGCTTTACAATTGATGATGGCAGCGCTTTTAAACCAGCTATTAGAATTTCTCCCATTTTTTGGGCATTGTCCGCAAGTTTTTCATTTATGAGAACATCTAATGCGGCCATGGCTACCTTGCAACCCAGTGGATTACCGCCATATGTGGAACCGTGCTCGCCAGGTTGAATGCAAAGCATAATAGCATCATTAGCCAGGACTGCTGATACTGGATAAACACCACCGGAGAGAGCTTTGCCTGTAAGTCAAATAGAAATGTAAGCATATAACTTCTAATGTTGTTTCAATTTCTTCAAAAGTCACTTGAGAAATTACAATAAGAGTTTCAAAAGAAGTGATCATTAAATGTGTTACGCTAACTTTCGCGGTTCAAACCCCCTCTCCCCCTAGTTTCAATTTTTCATCATATTTTGTATGGAGTTTAGTACCGTCGGCTTACTAATGACGAATTTTATGACTTTTTAGAACAGCCTCTTATTATTACAGTGAGCATAGCTCCCTTTCACTCTCTAAATTGTCTTCTCTTTTAAGACAATTTCGCCTGCGGCGCTTTTTGTGGTAAAATTTTCGATTGTTTCTTTCTAAAAGTTTTGTCTGCAGTGCAATTTGATTTGTATTCTAGATAATGGAATTCTCATAAAAAAAGGTCACCCTAATTATGATAGGAAAACTATATGATAATTTGAACTCTATTTTTTCTCAGGAGGAGAAATTTTTAGGGGAAAAAGCTTTGAATCTTACCCAACATTAAAATATCAGGTTTGACTCCTTCATGATCGACAGCCAACATTTTTCCTGTCCTTGCCAATCCTGTTTGAACTTCATCGGCAATAAAAAGTACATTGTATTTCGTGCAGAGTTCACGGACTTTCTTCAAGTATCCGTCATCAGGAACAACAACTCCAGCTTCTCCTTGGATTGGCTCCACCATAAAAGCGCAAACATTTGGATCCTTCAAAGCAGTCTGAAAATTTTAATAGAAACGGAATTATCTCTTGTGCACTTTAAAAGATCGAAGGACAACAGAGCCCTTATTATCAGTCATCTAAGGGGTTGTCCATAATATAATTCGCCATTTTGAACCCCCTTTTCCCCCTCGTATGAATTTCGGTACCCCCAGCCCTCCCCTAGAAACATATGACGCATTTTATGGACAACCACTAGCATGAATCTCTAGTTTTAAAACTATTGGTTTATAAAGATAAAAAATATATATAAGACTTACCTCCAATTTTTGAATATTGTTATATGGAACAAGCTCGAATCCTGGCATAAAAGGACCAAATCCATCATAAGAGGTCGGATCTGTAGACGCTGAAATCGCAGATAAAGTTCGACCCCAGAAATTTCCCTCTGCAAAAATTATCTAAAAACGCAAATGAGAATAGAATCACTTGGATAAAAACAACAGCACATTGCTGGAAATTAGCTACCTTTGCACTATCTTTCGGTATCTTCTTAACTTTGTATCCCCATTTTCTTGCCAGTTTGCATGCGGTCTCCCCAGCTTCGACGCCGGTGTTCATCGGTAGTAATTTTTCATAGCCAAAAATTTCCGTAACGTATTTTTCGTATTCGCCCAGAACATCAGAATAAAATGCTCTACAACCAAATAAGTGATAAATAGCTATCACAACATCATAAAATTGAATAATTGTAGCGTAACGAACCTGGAAGTAAGGGTGAGCTTCTGGGCTTGTTCAGTTAGCACCTTGATAATCTTCGGATGGCAGTGGCCCTGGTTCACAGCCGAGTAAGCGCTGAGGAAGTCGAAATACTTCTTACCTTCAACGTCCCACACATGCACCCCCTCTCCCCTGCAGAGTGCTACTGGAAGTGGATGGTAATTGTGGGCACCATACTTGTCTTCCTGGTCGAATACCTTTTGGGTTGCAACTCCGTGCGCCGATCTTGCACTAACTGTCCATGAACTACGCAAAAATTGAATACTCCCACACAGGCTAATACTACGCAATGCCATTTTTCAAACTGAGTCCAACTGGAACGAAGAACTGTGAATGAAAGTGACTAAATTACGGAATGAAATTAGCCTGAAGTTCAATTTCAAATCCACTGCAAGCTTATCAATTACTCGTTATAATTTCTACGTTTTTTTCAACGACGTATCAGTTTTGTTACTGATGCTAATTTTAGCTGGCTTTTTTTAATAATAAATTCAACTTTTATTTCTATAACTCTTGTTTCTTGTAAAACGATCCGATGCTTAGTGTAGCAACACAATTCCTGGTCTGGATTTTCTGCTGACCCTCACTGATAACATGTTCATAAGTTGTCAATTACAATTTTTATCAGTAAATGCTTTAAGTGTCCAAACGAAGTCAACGACAAGATTTCAAGCAACAAATTTTCTTGCTCGACTTTGAGGTGAGCCGAAAGTAAAGAAGCAGATTTACGATTCCCCATGGAATACCAGTTTTAGCTAAAATTTGTTTACTTTCGAAATTTGTTTTTATCAATAACGGATCATTTCGTAATTTTCCATGCCGATTAAAAGTCATTGTTATCATTCTTTCAAGATAGGAGAAATGTTTATGGGGGGTAATCAATATTTTTCATTACTATTATTAACTTGCGTTAATGAACGAGGTTCATTGGCTCTCTGAAAATGTGGTGTGGCTTTTGGAAAAGTAATTTCTCTTACAAACTACTCTTTAGTTTTGATTGCAATCAATGTTTTCGGATTTTTAAAAACAAACAATATACCCTATATGAGGTAATTGGAGATTCATTTAGGGAAATTAGGAAATCCAAAACTATGGGGAGTTGCCTCTAACAATTGGTTCTCTAACAAGAAGGTCTTCAAATTTCCGGTGTCTTAAAAGACCCTTCAATTCCTGGTCGTTAAAAGAAGATTTAATAGGAGTTTAAATTTTCAGTAGGACAAAAAGAAGAAGGGCAGGAGGTTCAAAACTTACCGTTACGCCACTAAAGGTCAAAATCGTTGAAAAAGAAATCAATAGCACTCCTTTTTCCCATTCGAAAATCGTTCTTACCAATTATCCCAATTTATAGTAATTTGATACAATTTAGTGTACATTCCAATCATAGATGTAAACCGGTGTTTTAAGCCGAACCAAAAAACATTGAACCATTGAAATTTTAGTGAACCAAAATCAAACCATAAACCGAACCTGAAAAAAAATGTGGACGAACCGAACCAAAACCAGAATTTTTTTCAGTGGTTCGATTCGAATCATATCTGAATTTTTTTGGAATCACATTTTTTTTTGTTTTTTTCTATTATCAGCCAGTTTTAGAGTCTTTGATTTTTCTACGTTAGTATAGTACCCACCCTGTAGGTAAAACAATATAACTAATATTTATGATTCGCGGACAATTTATCGTGAACAATTTATCGTAAAACAATTTATCGTGAACAATTTATCGTAAAACAATTTATCGTAAGAACAATTTATCGTAAGAACAATTTATCGTAAGAACAATTTATCGTAAGACAATTTATCGTAAGAACAATTTATCGTAAGACAATTTATCGTAAGAACAATTTATCGTAAGACAATTTATCGTAAGGAATATTATTTTTACAAATTCGGGCGCCCGGGCGCCCGAATTTGTAAAAATAATATTCCTTACGATAAATTGTTCTTACATATATATATATTATATATATATATATATAATATATTACATATATATATTATATATATATATATATATATATATATATATATATATATATATATATATATATATATATATATATATATATATATATATATATATATATATATATATATATATATATATATATATATATATATGTAATATATTATATATATATATGTGTGTGTGTGTGTGTGTGTGTGTGTGTGTATGTGTGTGTGTGTGTATGTGTATGTGTGTGTGTGTGTGAGACGAAACATCATTAATTTATCCCCCCTCCCCTCCTCTCCACAACTCCCCCCCCCTTCCCCCTTCCCCCTTCCCCCTTCCCCCCCCCCCTTCCCCCTTCCCCCTTCCCCCTTCCCCCTTCCCCCTTCCCCCTTCCCCCCCCCCTTCCCCCCCCCCTTCCCCCCCCCCCCTTCCCCCTTCCCCCCCCCCCCCCCCCCCTTCCCCCTTCCCCCCCCCCCCCCTTCCCCCCTTCCCCCTTCCCCCCCCCCCCCCCTTCCCCCTTCCCCCCCCCCCCCCCCACCCCTTCCCCCCCATCCCCCACCCCTTCCCCCCCATCCCCCACCCCTTCCCCCCCATCCCCCACCCCTTACCCCTTCCCCCGCCCCCCACCAACCCATCACCCACCCAACCCATCATCCACCCGACCCATCTCCCCAACACTTCCCACAATAATCTTGTTCTTACGATAAATTGTCTTACGATAAATTGTTCTTACGATAAATTGTCTTACGATAAATTGTTCTTACGATAAATTGTCTTACGATAAATTGTTCTTACGATAAATTGTTCTTACGATAAATTGTTCTTACGATAAATTGTTTTACGATAAATTGTTCACGATAAATTGTCTCACGATAAATTGTTTACGATGAATTGACCGGCACCCAATATTTATGATCAGAAAACGCAAAAACCACTGAACATAAGCCAAAAATCAAAACCAAAATTGAAATTTTGCTGCACCAGTACCAAAATTTTTCTAAAACCGGACGCATTAAAAATTATATTACTAATTTCTTCTCATTAAGAACGAGGAGGCCACTGCAAAGATTCTTTAAATGTCCCAATAGGAAATGGCGGATGGTTTTCTATAATAAATGGAGGGATGGTTTTCTATAATAAATAGGGCTATTGTAACTAAATTACTACCAACATTGCAAGGCTATTTCCAGCCCGCTTTATAATAATATTTTTCTCATTTCATGGTAATTTGACATAGTTCTTTATTTCCCAACGCATTTTCTCGCAATTCTTTCTTCTTTTTTGGATTTTCATCTTAACGGGGTTAACGCAATCTAAAGAATTCTATTATACAACAAATTGAGGTCATCGATATCTGGTCAATTTTCAAATTGAAAGAAACGTTCGATTCGTTTGATTAGTAAATTGTAGGAAGGTAACGTCAATTGTATCTAATAGAGGTAAAACAATTTCATTGTGGTTATGGTTAGCGCTTTTTTGTGCAGCCCAAACACTTTTCCGCCAATATAAACTTTTCCTTCCTGATCGCTCATCCACAACAACAACAAATTCACCGATCGGAGTTCGTGAAGAAACTTCGCGCATTATTATTTGCATTGCATTAATAGTTGAACACATTTTACCTAGTTTAGGCCTATCATCTTGTATTGATTACTCTAATTATGTACTCCAAACATTCAGTAAAAAAACGAAAATTACTTACTATACGGAGAATCTTCAAGTGTACTTACTTCCATCTGTATTTTTTATTTCTTAAATTATTTCGTCTGATATATGCTATTGTTGTCTATTGGTTTGTTGTTGCTTTTCGTGCCTTTTGTTCCAATGAAACGTGTGAAATTATTTTCTGTAACATCTTCGGGTGATTCGAATAAAACACGTTGAACAAACCAACACAGTAAGAAAAATACGAAAGCGTAGACAGACACTGCCCAAGCTTTGAGCAACTGATGGAATAGAAAAAAAATTTCTTCTAATTATATTCATTACAAATTTCTACAGTTGAGAGAAATAAAATTACAACCTTTCTGGTAATAATTGTGAAGAAAAAAAGTCGATGTAAAATTCACTTACCGCATAATTTTTTTATTTATTAATTTTTGTTTGTATTTTACAAGTTTGATAATTTGTGGCAAAAATAATTATTTTAAGATTTTATAAAATTGGATCACTACCTATTTCAAAATATCTTTTTTGTAATGTATGACATTTTAGTTTTGGTGTTAAAATTGCATAACATTTTAGTCGTTTTTTTAATGTATTATTTTTTTCAAATTCTTTAGGAAAACCTCAAATTACTTAAAAGTGTTGAACTTTGGAAAATTCTTAAAAAATTTCAAAAAAATTATAACGTTTAAGAAACTCTTGAAACCATTTAAATTCACAAAACATTTCGGCAAGTATCCATAGTAGAGGAGAACGTCAAGGTTTTGGGGATCACTAAAAGGTCAATTTTTCGGTTACCGAGAAGGATTTGTTTTAAGAAGGGAAAAATTTAGTAAGGAGAGGGAGCATTTATAGTTATCTCACTTGCATTTCTTTGAAAAAAAAACCCTAAAGATATTTTTGAAATTTTCATCTTCAAATTTTGATTCACTTTTCATTTCAACTCTTTTAAAAACCTTTTTACTGAACTATTTCAAACAATTTATAAGATACTTGCAAACTATATAAAAATGAGTTGGTGTCTGTCTGTCTGTCTGTTCCTCTTTCACGCAAAAACGGCTGAACCGATTGATTTGAAATTTGGCATGAGTGTTTGTGGTGGTTCTGGTTCCAACATAGGCATAGGTAGGGAAAAGTAGCCCGAGAGGTGGGGGGAGTAAGGGGAGGGGGTAAAGTCATCTCGAAACTTAGTTTTTCCTCTATGTTACTCTTTCGCGGGGATTTTATAAAATTGTCTTCAGTAGCAAACAATTTTCTAATAGCCATAAAACAAAGCAAATATTTACTATACATATAAACAATATGAAAGAAATATTAAACATATATTGCTATTTTGATGGAAAATTTTGAATATCTCTTTATAAATAAACTTTATAAAGTTTTAAAACTTTATAAAATAATATTTGTCCAAAAATATTATTCATCAATGGAGGTGCCGCACGAAAAGTAGCATACGAAAACATAAAAATATACTGTAAAATTTGTAAAGAAAAAACGAGTATAAACTATCTACATAAGTATATATTAAATTTGTTTAAAAATAATACTATCTTTTGAAATCTTCTGTATGAATAAAATTTAAAAAAAAAGAAACAAAATATTTCTTAAAGACTAAAAAGAAGCAAAAGTTTCTATAGAATTGGCATAGAATGGAAATAATTCATTTAGCCATCGACTGTTAAAGGTGGACTTTCCTCAAATGAATAACTTGGTATATTTGACTAAAAATTTATTGTTTAGCTTCGGTTCGCGGTTTTAATGCACAACACCGATTCAAGCATCGCGTAGAGGTAGAAACATACAACCAAGCATTCAGACAGACCATAAGACATCAGGGAAAAAGCAGAAATATGAAAGAAGAAAAAAATGCCGCCTTTAAGACGATTTTAAGCTCTCTAGGTATAGTAAAGGCGAGGCAATGGAGTTAAGCTAAAACCATGCATCCATCCATCCATTCATTCCAAAACCCATCCAACACTTGGAACAATTTTGTGATCTAGTAAAGTTCCGTTCATCGTACCGTATCTTGAATTAAAAAAACTTCCGAACCGTAAATTGCGCGAGCACCGAACATAAGTTAGTTAGGTATGGCCTGCAAGGCAGATAGTACGCTCATCTGCATCATATCTGGCCACAATCGTAAAAAAATTCCAAATAAATTCGTAAAAATTTCGTACTTGGCATTTGTTATTGTGGTCATTGCGGGCAGAACGCGCGGTGAAAATTACAAATCGAACGAAATCAATCGATCCGCAATCGGTGGTGAAAATTCCAAGAGTTTTCCGAAATTCGGTGATAGAATTCTACCACGAGCTGGAATTACGAAAATCTCGCACAATTCCACCAGTGCTGGACAGAATTACAGAGAAAATGATGATCTGGATATATTAACAAACTCGGTTGATCCTTTGTCGAATATCACCTCCATTAGTGATCGTTTGACGTATAAAACTTCAGGATTCGATGAGGAAGTCTACCATAACACCAGTAAAAATGGTTCGGATATGCTAAGTTCGCTGAAAGCAGATCGCCTGGTGGAAATGTCGACTGAGTTCTTTGTGATACCTTCCACCACGACTCCATATTCTATCAAAAAACCGTTAAAGTCAACAGTGAATCCGATCCTAATTTTAGCAGCTCGGCAACCACCCAACGCCACTAGATCTGGAAGATTAGAGTCACATTTTGGATTCAGGAAGGAACCATGGGTAATAGTCATCCTTGGTTTAGCATCCGTTGCAATGCTGCTAATGGCAATCTTCGAGGGCTACGTCCTGTACAAGGCTTTGAAAACCTGCCCGTCTAGGCGTCATCTATTTCTTGGACAGATGCTTCTTCTTGGACTTTTTGCATCTTCAGGATTAGCCGCTATCCTGACTGCTTCACCAACGCCCATTTCCTGTGGCGTGGTGCGTTTCGGGGTTGGGTTAGCCTACGCTGTTGTTTTCGCCACTTTGTTGGTTAAGTGTGTCTTTCTGATTAGCCTCAATAGCGGCGTCTACCTTCCTGCCACGTACCAAGGATTATTGCTATTTTTCGCTGTTTTCATACAGGTGGTGATTGGTGTCCAGTGGTTAATTTCTCAACCACCCTCAGTGAAAGTCATTTCGCCAAGGCTACTCATGCTACCCGCGAACCCTAACATTACTATAAGCAGTGGAGGAGTGGGAGAAGTTGGAGCAGCCCCAGTTTGCAGAACACCCTTCCCGAATTTGTTAATGTCGTTGACCTACATTATGATGTTGTTAATATTCGTCGCCATTTTAGCGATTAAATCCCGTGGGATCCGAGATAACTATCGCGAAGCCACCTACATTGGTCTGGCCATCAGTGGAGCTATTCCGATTTGGTTTGCCTGGTCACTATGTGGACTGACTGTGGGCGATCAACATAAAGATGGCTGTTTGGCATTCGGATTGGTGGCCACTTCTGCTACAGTTTTCCTAGTGATGTTCATGCCTAAGGGCAGGCAACTAGCGGCGATGGGAAGAGAAGGAGTCTACATGGAAGATCGAGAGGAGCAATTCAGTTCGCTAAGTCGGGATGGGTCAGGATATTCGCCGTCATTCTTCCACTTCAAACCAGTCAAATATGGAGTTATGACTTCGACGTCCACCATCGAAACCAGCAGCGATAAAAATAATCTCGGTGTGAAGCACCACCAAGGGACAGGGGTAGGTGCCACAACAGGGGCCGCAGTTCCAGCACCAGGAAGAGGTGGTACGTAAGATTTTAATTTGAATTTTCCATACCGATTTGTTAGATAAAAATCAATTTACCTACTGCACCAATTCAGAAGTAGAAGCGAAAAGCAATTAAAATTGTTTTCGTTTCGTATTTATTTCACTATATTTAAATTGTGAACCAAGTGAAGTTCGTTTTTTCCACGAATTCTTTTCTAATTTAATCACGATAAGGAATTGTTAGTGGATCATCTTAACAAAAAAAAACGAGGTATTCATAATGATTGCTAGAAGACATGTAAGTTAATTACATCAAAAGAAGATAATCATAATACGTACCCACAGAAGTCGGCAGCTCTTGCTATGAGTTTAAAATTGAAAAGGGGGACAAATTCAAATTAGGTACGAGTCTCAATTTACTCTCAATTTCCCATCTATGTTAGATTTAAATTAGGTCTCATGAAGGTTTTCTGCGTTTCTGCGACGTATCGCGATTTTTGAAAAATTAGAATTCTAGAAGACGTCAATGAAAGCGCGTTTTTAATTGATAGCATCAACTCTCGCTAGAAAATTTCACTTTAATTGTTCGTTTCGTGTTTGAAACATTTTCACACTCCAATTGCAGTATGTCGATTATCTTAATCTAGGGAGAATTAGTCAAATCTTAATTGTTTAATTTTGAGAAATAAAAAAAATATCAGGTTTTCTTTTTTATTAATGAATAAAAATAATTCATTTTATAAATGACCCATTCATCACATGCTTTAAAAATTTTTTGGTAACAACAATAAAGATAAATTGCGTCTAAATACAATTTAGTTATCTGATTAGATCCTATTGGAATTTCTCGGCTTATAAGGTCTGCAAAAACAACAAAATTATATTATTTTTGCGGATGTTTTCACATCTATTAGATCCATCAATCCATTGGATTGGTAGAAAAAAATTAGTTAAAATTGAGACTCTTTTTGGTTTAAAAAATAGAAACCCTCTTGTCTCCATTTGTATGGGAGAGGGAGGAATCAGTGGTCTGATTGGATTTTGATGTATGAGTTATGTAAAATTATATTCTCAACACATTTTACCTTTGTAAATTTTTCAATATTACTCACCGATTTCGAGAAAATTACAAAAAAAGCCAGACATACAGACATACATACAGACAGATAGACAAACAGATAGACAGACAGATGGACGGACATGCGGAAATCAAAATCTTTTGTCATCCCTAACACTTTGATGTAGTTCATTATTTGTCCGATAATTGTTCGATGCGTTACAAACGGTATACTAAATCTAATATACTTCTATTAGATTTATCATATAGAGCATAAAAAGCTGATAGAAGTCACACAAGAAAATTTTCAAGGAATGTATGTTTGCATGCAGATATTTCATTCTTTTTGAAAGAGTTTTTGACAAAAGGGGGAAGAAGGGCCTTTCACTTTTTCTTGGGTTTTGACTAGGAATGCAAATTTGAATTAAACATTTTTTACTTCAAAAATCCTCTCTTAAGGGCTTCTAGTCAGTAAAGCCGTTTTCCTGCAATTATTGTTCGTAATACAAACCAAAAATTTACTATGCTTTACGGTTTTCCATTATTAATTTCTCCATTTGCTATATTAATATGTATATGAAAAATACCTTTCGAGACAAATTTGCAAACAAATAAATGCAACATTTTTGTTAATCAATTAAAACAGTCTAAATTAAAAGAAAACGTTCAATTAAGAGTTAATGACTTGTTATATTTTAGGTCGCGCAGATGATGCAAATTTATATACGAGTTTGGAACCAACGCCAAGCAGTAATCCAAATGTTTATTTTCATCGTAGCGGATCTGTCCATCCGGGAATGATGTATTAAATTAGACTTAGTGAATATTAGTAAATTTAATTTGTTAATTTAAAGTTGTTAATAAAAAAAACCAAAGTGCGTTCAGATAGTTTTTTATCTTCGGAATTTTTTTATATATAAAATAAACAATTTTCTATAAACAACTAACTTATAAACAACTAACTAACCAAATTTTAAACCACAGTAAAATTGATTAATCTACGTATTTATTAAGCTTTCGTCAATTTTCAAAAACTCGTCAGAAACACAACAAAAAGCTGTTGGAGAAGCAAAAAATATGCTTTTTACGGATCATAACGTTTTTGAAATTCAAACGCTGGGACTATTTGCGGCCAGTATAATTACAGCTGTATTGTAAAACTGTATGGTAAATTGTTGATGACTGTTAAAAAGTCACCAGCTTAAAGTGGGTAAAACGATCAAATATCACTCAACATTTATAATAAAAAAACATAACAAAAGCTATAATTGCCAATCTGGCAATCATTGGAGACCCGTATGGTGATATTCGTATCAAAATTCGAACAGGTTTACCAAAATTCCACTTTGAAGTCAAAATTTCCAATAAGATTTTTTTAAATTTGTTCCAATCGGATTTTGATGTATGAGAGTTTTATGTAGAATAATATCGTGAATAACTTTTATTCTTGGACTTTTTTGATAAGATGTACCGTTTTTGAGATATTCACAAAAAACGTTTTCGTTTGTATGGGGGGTACCCCCCCTAATGGTCCATTCTTGCCCATGAACGAACTTAGCCTCGCATTTTACGAAAAACGGATCCACGCAAAATTTCAAGCCTCTAGCTCAATCCGTGCGCCCGCAATCCGCGCCACAGACAGACGGACAGACAGACAGACGGACGGACAGACAGACAGACGGACGGACAGACAGACAGACGGACGGACATGCAAAATTCAATTTTTTTTATCATTCTAAACACACTGGTGTAATTCATTTTTTTGTGCGATGACGGGATCTTGGCGTTACAAACGGTAAGGCAAAGTTAATATACCCTTTGGTTTCACCATACGGGTATAATTAGTAACAAGAAAATATTCTTAATTTTTACTACAAGTCCATTTTTTTCTTTTTTGCCTACTTTTTCAAAACATGTTTTAATGAAAAAAATAAATGTACAATAAAAAACTTAAGAACTAAAGGCATCCAGGTAAGCAAAATATACGAAGATTTCATAGACAAAATCCGATTCAAAATTCCAAAAAGAACAATAACTATTTTATTATTTGCACGGCAATGTAGATTTTATTTATAAACTCGCTTCATTCATTACTTTAAATGAAAAACAAAAATAAAGACGACCAAATTGCTCAGATGATGGTACACAAAGTCTTCATCAGAATAAAGTGGACAACATCTAAGCTGAAGCTCAAGGGCACAGGTAAGAATTTATAATTAATTTAAATATATATTTTTTTTATTAAACAAAATCACAAAAGTGTGACAAAATTTCAATGCGTGCTTGGGACATTTCCATACTTATGTTAATTTTTAACAGAAAAAATGCGTAAATTTAAACTTTTTTCGCAAAAACTCGTAAAAAAATGACAAAGCTATCTTCGTAAAAAATAGCTAATTTTTATATTTCGGTAATTGTCACAATTTAAAAACTTGCACGCATTTTTATTTAATTCCCTAAAACCACAAAAAGATATACCTGGAGAATCCGTCATTAACTTAATGTGGTAGTTCTAGGGCCGAATTTCGCAAGCGTGAATTTGAAATACACACGAAAACCCCCTATATAATTTATTAATTTTTTAAAGCGGGATCATCGGTCATTATTGTTGTAAAAAAAGAAAAAATTGTAAAAACAGACTCCCATCCTGAAGATGACTACAAACGTAGTCGAAACGTCGAGAAATAAACATTAATAAATAACGATGTACTTACAAAGAAAACACTCTTTGTTTTAACTACAACAATGACCGATGAGCCCGCTTTAAAAAATTAATAAAATATAAAAAACGGTCGATCAAAAATTAATAAACCCCTATATAATTTTTTTTGGGAGTTTCGAGCCCATTACAAAACTGACGCTTCTGGCTTCTCGTCATTAGGCAGATTCCCCAAATCAGCAACGAATATCAAGAAGAGTTTTTATATTGTAGTTCGAAACTAGTATAAAGAATCACAAACGATGAATCACAGAATCTGTTGCACATTGAGATCAACAAAAGCATTTAACGAAAATAAAGTAAAAACCAATTAAACATCTCGACTGCAATGCGTGTTTTGTAAAAAAAACCACTTTTATTGTGGAAAAAGCGAAGAAATAAAGATTACTTTGTATTCAAATAGGGTGAAATGGATTGTGGTGCCTAACAAAACCACAAACGTTATCAAAAGATTTTCTAAAAATACCCGTTCCTAGATGATTTTATTTATTGCTATACTGATCTTGACTTTTATGTTATACGACTATTCACATTAACTGAATTTATTCAGGGAGAATTTCACAAGAAATTCATTCAACTTATGTGATTCATGATAAAAATGCAAATCCAGCACAACGATTTACTATGAGTTTTTGGGGGCAGTTTTTAGTATTTATCACGTCAATGCATAATTCGGATGAGAATTGACGAAACTGCGATGAATATTCGTGTGTATTCGAAACTTCTTTTTACTCATAAAAACATCATCTTCCGGTGTCTATTTTCGTCATTTTATCGTAATAAATCGATAGGTTCTCATAAAGAATTACGAATTTTCCAAGAAAGTGGATTCCAGAAATTTTTCATACGACAAATTTTTGATAACGGGCGGTTTAAAATGAAAATGCAGTGTAAAAACTACCTACTTGTATTTAATTTGATAAAATTGTTTTTTTTTCTCGTTTCAACGTCTTTGAATGTTTTTTTTTGAAAGCTTTAAAGCTCCGTGATAAGGAGTTTATCTTATCATTTAAGCAGTATATCTCTCTAGGGTTGGGCAGATATTTAACGTATTAATCAGATAAATTTTTATTGCTTTACTCTAAAATAATACGCGAATTCGAATGGGACTATGACCAGTCGTCGCTCAGGTGTAAAGTACAAGTGATGTCCGAATGAATAACTACTGCAATTAATTAAATTCTTTCAAGAGCATTCGAAATTTAGTGATTTTGCAAGAAATTTAAATAATCCATAATTAAGTTTAGCAGTAGTTTTGATAATATATTTATTAGTGTTATCAAAAAAACTATTTTGATTAAAAAAAAAGTGGTAGGTAGATTTATTAAAGCAAATTTATAACAAATCAATAGCAGATTTTGTTAAATAAAATTACAAGTAAAAGTAATGCAACTTTAATTGGATTCCTTTCATATGTTTTGCCTAATTTTTATGTGTTATTTATTTAAGTGCTATCCGGACTTTTTGCCATTTCAATTTCCGATCGTGCATTTCCACAAAAAAAAATTATCAGAAAAGTGCTCTCATTCTGATAACAAAAAAAAAATACTGAAAAAATCGTCGCCAAGTGTAGGAATTTATTGATAACGTATGAAAACATGGATTAAAGCATTGGTTATCAAATTCGTCATCAAAATCTTGTCGAACCAATTTATTAAATTATTTAAGTACCTATACGAGTATAATGCAAGTTCCACGTGCTTTTAAAATTTATATTCTATTGAAAATGAAAATAAAATTTTCTAAAGGGAAAAGGCAAAATTTTCTTCGTACTTAAACTTTAATGCAAAGTGGTTTTAATGAAAAAAAATATTTTAAAAAAAACTTTTTTGTTACGAAATTTTAATGTAACAGAGATGTTAACAAAATCAATTACAAATTACACATTTTTTCGATAAAAGTAACCAAAAATCTATAAAAATAAAAACCAATTTTAAAAAAATGTTTTTATTTCAGAATTTAAAAAGAAAAACTCCAAATGTTGAAAATCTACCTTCAATTCTCTTTAGTTTTAATTTATTACACAAACGCTCAGGAAACTGATGTCAATATTGTTAATGCCACAGTTTCGCCAAATGGAACTGATTTGAATCTACGAAATGGATCTGTTTTAAATCCACAAACCGGAACTGATTTGAATCTACAAAACGGAACTATTTTAAATCTACAAAACGGAACTCTTTTAAATCCACTAAACGGAACTGTTTTAAATTCCCAAAACGGAACTATTTTAAATCCACAAACCGGAACTGTTTTGAATCTACAAAATGGAACTATTTTAAATCCACAAAACCGAACTGTTTTGGATCTACAAAATGGAACTGTTTTAAATCCACAAAACGGAACTATTTTAAATCCACAAACCGGAACTGATTTGAATCTACAAACCGGAACTGATTTGAATCTACAAAACGGAACTCTTTTAAATCCACAAAACCGAACTGTTTTGGATCTACAAAATGGAACTATTTTAAATTCACAAAATGGATCTTTTTTGAGTTCACCAAATATTACAACTTTAGACACAATAAGAAATGTTACAGAAATAATATTCGAAACATCTGAATTACCTTCAATTAATACAACAAGTAGTAATGCTACAAGAAACAATACAAGTATTAGCATAGATGTTGTGGATGGTCCAAATACTAGAGATACTAATAATACTTTGACCACGGATACTACAGATTCTCCCAGAGGTGATTTTTTAACATTTTAGTGACTTTATTTTAATTAATATTAAATCCTTGAATATGTAGAGCCATCCATCATAGAATTCTCGGCTAATGTAGATCCAAACGAATTTCTAGAGAAAATTGGTGACGAACTTCCGCCATCTTGCGATGGTCGAACGAAACAGGAAATTCAACCAATTCTAACGGAATCGTCTAGGATAAGGAAATGCTGCTCCTTGGATGAGAACATGCATTTTACAAAACTAGGCGGGGCATGTGAGACAAAAAAGCACGACTTTCATATAAATATCGTGGATGTTACTCTTTTCGATGAATGCATCGAGGATAGTGAACAAGTGGTTTCACTCGATGTGGAAGCTGGGAATCCTTGTAATAGGTAAGTGGAGAATGTGTTATAATTCCACCATTTACCGGAATTCACTTAACGCGGCTTAGTAATGAACTTTCAATTTTTAAGGATAAAACCAAAACTATTTATTTCAAAATTTTACTTCCAGTTCATACATGTATGGCACAAAGAGTGGCGATCTTCTCTACATAATCCAAAATGGTTCCCTTCTCCTAATCGACGAAAACAGAAATTCCACCTATGATATTGAAAATGAATACTGTGTGGATATGGATGTAAACACAGGCGATTTAGTGGCAATAGTTTGTAAAACATCCTTTGAACCACACATGAAAATGGCTCAGGCAATGATTTACACAATTTTAATGATAATATCGATACCTTGTTTGATAATCGTTAGTATTATTCATTGGCTTATCAAAGAGCTACGAACGCTGCACGGAATCTGTTTGAGTTCGTTCTGTATTTGCCTTGCGCTGGGCTTCTTCTTGCATTTGGCTCTATTCCTTTCAAAAAATTTGGAATCACGATGGGGATATCTAGTCCAATATTTTATGCTATCAAATCTAATGTGGCTGTTTATTATTAATATCGATTTATTCCTTAAAGTGTGGTGAGTTCATCAAATTGTTGGTATCAAACCGTCTCTAATTTTACTTTTATTTCTAGGGTGTGTTTAAGAAATAGAAAGGTACGGAATTTCCTAAAGGATAAAAGCCAAGCTTTTATGACCTACATTGCAGTTTGTATGACTATTCCCTTAATTATAGTGGTGATAACTGGATGTAGAGGTATCCCAGGATTATCACTTTATTTCTTGCAAGGATGGAGTGACAGTAAGTATTTATAAATTTATACAAAAAGTTTTTTTTAAACTGTGAGAAAATTTGAAAATCTTCAAAACTTTTTAAGGAATTTAATTTTATGACTTTTTTAAATTGTTCAACATGTGTTTCACGCAGAATATCTAATAGTTTTAAACATTTTCCATAAATTTCGCCTATTTTATGACCTGCCATTAAAATAACACAAATAGATTTTTGGGAATATTTTTGTCCAAGACATCGGGAATTTTTCTCAATTTTTTGTTCGTGATTTCATCCAAACAGTTTTAAAAATTATTTAAAAAAAACATTTCAATCCCGTGACACATTTTATTCGTAATGTGTGAAAAAGTCATGTGGTATTCACACCCATTTTATTTAATATTTATTAACATAGACTATGATTCTTGAAAATCACCTTTTGGTTATTTGTATTTCATCCAAATTTCTCCCTTGACTTCTAAACTATTTTTAGCCGATTTTGTAAGAAATTTGAAATTACTGATAAAATCTTTATTTGTGTAATAAATTATCTTATGGCGAAGTCTGATAAGCGAGTACAGTCTTTATATCAAAATACAATTGAGAATGTCTATTAAGACATTTAATTCTATTATAGTAGCGTTGATAAATTTGTTCGTTAAGTTATAATTACCGATTTTTAGGGTAGCTGTACTTAATGTTGAAAAAATGAACTTCAAATACTAAAAATTTAATAGAATTATGAATCTGTCAACCAATAAATTCTGTACCCGTAATTTATAATTTTTCGCAATCTTATAATCAACTAAATTATTTTTTTTTTCAGCAATCCGTTCAAGCCAGCGTATTTTTATTCCATCTGGTTGTATGATTTTAGCATTCAGCATTTGTTTCTTCTTTTTAACGCTATTCAAAATTCTTATGCTGAAAAAACAACCGGAAACAAATGGTAACGAATTTCTAACTTCACATACTGATAGAGAAGAATTTCTCAAGGAACCGAAAGACAGGTAGATGTACAGAAAGTTTTTTACCTATAAATTAATACCACATAAAATAGCATTTTTGTATTATAAACTGTATTTTATTTTAGTATTATTTGCACTGGACTTCTTCTGGGCGTAGTAACATTCGCTTGGATAATGGAAATCGTAAAGTTCTACTTTCCAACAGCATCAGAATTAAATTTAATGGAAGTTCCCAATGCACTCGAAGGTGTGTTAATTCTCCTAATTTTGGTTAGTACAAAAAGCTATCGCCAAATTTTGAAACAATATTGGAAGAATCGAGGATCCTACAACTGTCCCGATAACGAAGCCGAAGTTGAAATGCAGATATTACAAAAGAAATCATCACCTACAAATTAATCGTCCTAGAGCTGCTACAACTATTAATGTGTAAAGTTCTGAGAACTTTTCAATTTGTGCTGTATTTATTTAATCCCATTTGGATCATTTGTCATTTTTTATTTGTTGGAAAAGATGCCAATTATTTAAGCGGGTGTTCTCTTTGTCATTATTTGTATTATTAAAAATGTAGCTTTTAGCAAAAAAAAATTTTGGACTGCCATATGTACAAAAATAAATTTATTTTATAAGACAAAATGTTTTACCTACCTTTTTATCAGTTTTTCACCATCAAATTTCATAACTTTTTCTAACCAATTTTTAGAAAAACAGTAAAACCACCGGCATGATATATTCACAACAAGAAAATTGTGTGAACAGCACCTAACTCTCTTATAAATACTAAATTTTTGTGTGAATTGTAAATATAGTTCTATTTTGCAATCGCCACCACCTCTGCACCAAATTCTGAACAAAAATAAGTTAATTACATAATCGAATTTTTGAAGATTTTCCACTTTTGCACTATTATTGACTGTAAATTTTTGGGAAAAAATGTGTGTGGTCTTTATGACTCAATGTTGAAATGTTCTTTTGTGCATCCAAACATTTTTATCTAAAAACTCACTCGCAATAGCAATAGTAATTCAAACACAAAAAAATTCACGATTTTGACATATCGTCGGCTAAAAGTGAAATTGTGCTAAGTCCATTATACCAAATTTGACAGAAGAGCAATAAAAAACCTTGTTAAATCATTTTAATTTTCATTTTAAGAAAACAGTGTCTCATTTAAAGAAAACTGAGACCAATTTAGTTCTCATTTAAAGAAAACTCAGTGTTATTGAAAGAGAATTAAAACGATTTAACAAGGGTTTCATTGCTCTTCTGGAAAGTTATACCAAATGGACTTAGCACAATTTCACTTTTAGCCGACGATATGGTTTAAGCCATTCTTGCTCTCAACGCCTCAATTTTGATAGACTTGCGACACAGAAAATGTCAAATAAACCTACTCGGCTAGATTTACATTTTATTTGTATCATTTAAGGTTCGTGTCCATTACTATCTACTGGCCGGCAAGTAGTTGAAAAGACAGTAGGTCAGTCATTTACAAGTATTCGGCACTTGCTACAGTAATGACATTTCGTTCAAACGCTAACTCGAAAAATTCCTTTATTCAGTATAAAGTGACAGCCGGAAAAAAAACTTGTTCTCACTGTCTGAGCGACTTCCAACTTTGTGGCAAGTAAACGCACACATAACCACGACGAGTACTATGATACAAATCGCGTTTAACGACCAGTAGCAGATGTGGAAACGGGCATCTACTTGTTAATATTTGGATAAAAATTTTACAAAAAAACTTTTTAAAGAAAATTCTCATGAAAAAGATAATAGCAACAGAAAACTTCGTACTCGAAAATTGTAATTCGACACGAGTCCTGTCGGTTGAAGGGATGAGTCTCTCATAATTGAGGTGTAAATACTTATAAACAGTACCTTGCGAACTAACAACGAATAAAGAGTAAGTTGTTTGATTTTTTTGTCCTTAATTTACCTCATAGCGCCACCAAAAAAACCGTTAGTTATCGAGTTAACCGCAAAAACATTTAAAATTTTATAAGTGGGTTCATAAGAAAAAAAACATGACTTCATAATTCAACAGACCTCACCTAGATCCTGCATTCAACAGAGATCTTGTAGCCGTATAACACTACAAATAAGAGATAAGCATACCGAGTACTTTGCGTTGCTGCATTGCGGGATCTTTAAAGACATTCAAACCAATTTATGCGTTTCTTCTCCTACAAAATGTGTAAATTAGCATAATCAAGCAAATAAAATAAGAACAACTAAAGATTATGCAAATAAAAACGTTAAAAATCGCGAAATGCAGCATCACATACATCACAGCTCTAACAAAAAAAAATCTCAAATTTTGATTGATAAGAGTTGAACTTGATTGTAATAAAGTACCTTTCAAATCCAGAAAAACCCAACTCTGACAATTAAAGGCCAACTTGAATTGTAAAACAATAATTTTCTTCAAATAATTAAAATATGTACAATCTAAAAATAAAAAACACGATTTTATCTTGCAATAATATAAACTTAAACAAAAAAATATATATTTTTTCTTCGTAATTTTTTGATATCATTTGTTTTTTTTTGCCATTCACTTTTTTAAAAACTGAACCTATTTGGACTAGGACCAAAAAATAATAATTAATAATAGTAATAATAATAATAATAAAGATAATAAGTTATATAATAACGCATTTAAAAAGATTGCATTTAACAATGATAGGATTTGTTTAATTGCCATTATTCTAAATTTCTTTTAATGTAATGTTGTGTATGTTTTTCTTGTTTTAATTACAATATTCATCATCATAGTAATAAATTTAAATTAATTTATTTAATTTTATTATATTTTGTTACTTTTTGTATTTTTTTTATTTTTATTCTTCTTAATTTCTTTTAATTTAAATTACTTTTGTATTATTATTTAATTTAGTTGTTTGTTGTTTCTCTCTTTTTTTAGTTATATTTAATTTGATTTATTTTAATTTAATTTAATTATATGCCCCATTATGATAATTGTAATCATAGTTGAAAAATGGTTGACTCCTTGTCATCACCATATTTTGTTGCTGGCCCACAGGTACTTGGTGTTGCAGTAATGACGACTGCTGATGATGTGGTAACGTCAGATAATTGGATGAATTGAATTGATTGCCATCCGAATTAACTCCACCGCAGGCTCCAACTCCAATTTGCAGGTTCGATGCGTGATGATTACCGCTATTTATTCCAGTGCTACTAATGCCACTACTGCCCCCACCGCTATTATTGCTACCACCACCGGTATTGTTCCCGCTGCCGCTTTGGGAGCTTTGATGTGACAAATGCTGTTGCTGTTGGTGATTCTGCTGCATCTGGTGTTGCTGCTGCTGTTGTTGTTGATTGTACTGCTGCTGCAGAAGTTCAAACTGTAACTGCTGCTGCATGGTGGCGTTATACCGATCAACGTTCGAATTATTCGCTGAAAGCATTTTGAGATTTGGAAGCATTTGAAGACCTTGACACGAGCCAAACGGATTCACTGCTGAAGCGCTATTATTATTATTTTGACTACTGTTATGATTTGTGGCTTTTCGATTTCCTTTAGCTCCTGTTGAGTTGTGTGGGGGCTCGATTCGAGCCCCAATCTGTCATTCACCCGCTGCTGTCACTGTGGTCCATTGCCATGGGCTGGTATAACATTTATTTTGTGCGCTAAAAATTTAAAATAAGAAATATAGATTAACTCTGGGGTAGTTGAGAAACTTTTTTTTTTAATTAATGTTACGAGAAATCCCTTAAATCTTGAGATTCTATAAATTTGTGGTGTAAAAAAGAAATCGCAAAACACTAAAATTGAATTCTAGAATCAATTATGAACAAAATTGCGAAATTTAAAAAAAAATCTTCAAGATTTCATGAAAGTCAGTCTACTGGCTTTTGGGATCTAAACTTGAGGACTCTCCATAACACGTGACGCTAATTTTTCTGTTTGGTTTTTTGTATTTGCATAAAAGAATATGTGTGAAAAACGCCACAAAAATGAAGTACAATAGAAACCGCTTATAAGAACATCGTTTATAAAAACAAATCAAAAAAATTTTTGGGGACCCCCCTATCTATGACTGAGCGACTATTTTCCCCTTTTTTAAGCATTATACCCGCAACAACAAAAAAATAGATTTAGTTTCTAGCTAACCACGCTGGTAAGTTAAAATTTAATTCAGATATTAGATCGAATGGCGTAATCTTTGGAGAATTTATGTAGGCACCTTTCCTAATTTTGACGATTCGTGTATATTTTCA
This sequence comes from Chrysopilus asiliformis, assembly GCA_964034945.1. Lineage (NCBI taxonomy): Eukaryota > Metazoa > Arthropoda > Insecta > Diptera > Rhagionidae > Chrysopilus > Chrysopilus asiliformis. The sequence continues at coordinate 98,698,174 of OZ035961.1, forward strand.
AATTTGTAGCCGTGTTTTTCAGCCTCCCATTTTTCCTGTTTTTGATTTTTCACAGATGTTTAATTTGGACATAAATTAAGAGGTTTAAGTCAGTTAAACCAAATTCAAGTTCCCTGCTCTACACGGACATAATAAATTACTAAAAGCCTACACAAAAAAAATCTCTAAATCGATAGAAAATAAAATAGGCCAGAAATTCAGTAAAAAAAAGACAGCCCCTAATAGGATTAATCAGAAGCTCTACAACAGAAAAATAAAATAAAAAAAAACAATCGAAAATTTACCTTCCAAACAGTGGATGCCAAAGTGGTGAATTCAAATCGCTTCCATCATTAATTCCATGAGTAGTGCTACCGACTTCGGTTAATTCCTCTGCATTAATTAATCGCCTCTGCATGGCTGCCGGATCCAACAAATGAGCGCCAGGTTTTACCTTAAGTTTGCCCATCTGCTGACTCTTCCCCCCATTACCTGTCGTCGAATTGCAGGACGACGATGCACCACCACCCCCCGTCGTACTAGTCGCATTCGCTGCAGCTGCGGCAGCAACAGCTGCTGCAGCCGACGCCTGATTCCTTTGGAACTGAGTCTGTTGTTGGCAACGGGTATCGAATTGTGATAAATTGCCATCGTCCTGACCGAAGGGATACTGTGGGTAATGTGAATTCGCAGCCATATTAAAATCGAACAGTGGCCTCGCCATCAAATTCGACACTTTGACGTCCTTCTGATGCATCAGTCGTTCCGGCTGCAGGAGATTCATTAGGGATTTGCAGGTGACCCTCGGCTTCTGGTCATCTTTCTTCTTCCCGTGGAAATTGGCATCGTTCATGGCTTGACTCATGAAGTTCGATGCCTCGATATGCTTGTTGTCCTGCTGTTGTTGTTTCATCTGTCCGCGATGGTAGTTGGCCGCCGCCGCCGACGAGTTCGTACGGAACTTATTTTGAGCCTCCTGTTGCAGTTTCTTGATTTCCTCGAGAAGTCGATTCGACTGTTCGTTCTGGAATCGAGCGTTCTTATGGTTATGGGCGTTGTTTACGCGCACCTTTTCCCGCTGCATGGCGTTTGCCTGCTTCAGATTCCGCTGCAGCTGAGTTTGTTGGAGAGCGTCCTGCCACATGGCCAGCTCGAGGGGATTTTGTAGAGCTAGTGGATTAGGAACCATATTACTTTGTTGCTGTTGCGCCAGCAGCGTTGACTTGAATACCTCTGGAGCTATCTTACCGATGTACGGCAGCCAAAGCATTTGATTGAGAGCCGCCAATGTCGCTGTGTCGATCTCTTTGGCGAGGCCAGTTGGCAAGAATGGCGGCGGTAGGCTTTGAATGTTGTTTGCAGTCGGCGTGGGCGGCGTTGCCTTCTCGGCAAAGTTTTTGTGATGCTGATGATGGTTGGACGCAGTCTCTTTGGCCATTTGGGAAATGAACTGTGATTTCAAATTTGCAATCTCCGCCTGATTCTGCAGAATCTTCTCCAGCTGTGCGGTCGAAATGACCAGAATGTCGGGATCGGTGAGGATCGATGGACACGCAAACGCTTCAGGCAGCCTCAATTCCGGTCGGGTGGTCAGAAGGAGAGGTATTTCTCTGGCTGGCGATGCAAGAACTGCGCTCAAACGGTCTTTTGGCACTAGAATTGGGTCGGGTACCTTCCACTCCGGATTCGAGACGAGCATCTTCAACTGTGTTAGCGGGTCTGGATCCAAACCCGATGCCAACATCTCCAGTAAATTCTCCGGCTGACTGTGATGATGATGGTGATGATTCGCTATGATTTCATTCTCAGTTTTGATTTTCTTCTCGATCGGCTCAACTACAACATTATTATCTAGGATTGATTGTGATGTACATTTTGCCTCCTCAGAACAAGTTACCGTCGGACTTGCTGACTTCCTATGCTTACCTAAATCTAGTGGTTCTTTTTGTTGATGCGTTAATTGTCTTTTGTTAATAACAGTCGGAGTGATTGTTGTGCCGAACTGCTCCAGGAATATATTTTTACTTTTGGCGCCGGGCGAAGGCAGAACAGCTGGCAAACCGCTCGGCTGCGGTGATTGAATGGTGTCCGAACTAATCGAACTCGGCCGCAATCTCGAGTCAGCCGGACACTGAGCTTGTTGGAATTGCGTCTGAACGGTTAGATTGCTGGGCCTCTTACAGGTCAAATCTTTGGGTACATCCTCCACACACGAATCTGGTGAGACAATCGTTTCACTGTCGATTTTCTCGCAGCACTCCTTCTCCGCTGACGAGGACTTCTCGAAGTCCTTGATTGCAATCGACAGCTCATCCAGAGAGTTTTGATTGAACACATTGCATTGGGTGCCAGTTTGAAAGAGATCACCGTGGAGACCCTCGATTTCGCCAGCTTCATTGAACGAGAGGCATTTGGGAGAAGCCGCCAGCGATTCTCCCAATCTCGAAATGATATCCTCCACAGGTTCCTGTTCCAGTAAAATATCATCCTCTTCGTTGTCGAAATCATTCGAGACATTTGTTGAGTTCTTCACGTGTCTTTGGTTAATGATTTCATCGTCGGATATTTGATTGCTTTCACATCCCCGCTTCACAAGAGAGTCTATTATTTCCGCCCCGCTAATAGCGTTATCGCAGTGCTGCAGTAGATCCTCGTCATCCAGAAGATCCTTTAGTTGCTTCGTGTCCACATCGTGGCAGACATTCTCCGTAGAATCGAAATGTCCACTTCGACTCTGCGTCCCACTTCCATTGCCACTGATGATCTGGAACACCTCCGACTGCGAGCAAAGCGACATTATGGGCTCGCACAGGTGTTTATCGCTCGGCATGTGCGGAATAAAGGGCAGGTCTAGATCTATGACGTCTTTCAGCTTGTTCAGCGTCTTTGAAAGATCATCGTTGCTGCTCGATCGATTGTTATTCATTTCGGCGGCAATCGAATCCATCGATTCGTCCTGTGGTTTCTGTGGCGATCGAGGAGACGCCACAGGCTGAGCTGTTTCTTCGTCCATTACAGGCAGAAGATTCCTCTCGTGATTGGTGTTCTCGTAGATTATGACATCCTCGGGGGCAGCGTGATTTATGACTGGTGTAGGCGATCTAGCCGGATGACTCTTGTCCCGATTATTATGATGATGATTTTGACTATGATGCTCCCGTTTCGCTTTCTTTTCCTTATGCTTTTTCTTCTTTTTCCGCTTGCCGATTTTCATAATGTTGACGTAGTCATCCTTGCAGGAGTACGAATTATTGCTACTAGTATTGGTGCTGTTGGCTGGATCATTGCCAGCTTCCTGCTTTAAGCGTATCAGCGGATTCGGCAGCAGTTTAACCACTCTCGACGTTGTCGGATCGGTTCGGGGCGTCGCTCGCCAACCGTTGGCTGTTTTGGTCAACTTGATACGATTCCGCTTATCGTAGTCTTCGCAGCGTACCTCAACAATCCGAGTTTGGTCCTGTTTGACCCAAAGAAATATTGGGTTGACTCGGGGAATTAAGCTGTCTTGGGTTTTCTCCGTCGCTGCTGCTGTTGGACAGGAATTGTCTTGACCGGCCGACGGAAACGTTGTTGTAGTCGGCAATGCAGCAGCCGAAGACGTCGTTTGTACAGCTTCATATTTTGGATGTTTGTTTATCCGCCGATTCGGCTTTAACTGCTTAGGGTGACTATTGCGTTTATTGCTTTTTTTGGCCCGGCCACGTCGTTTATTGGCCGGGTGCTCCTCGAATAGAAAGAACACATCTCGGGCCACTCGTCTGCGATTCGATTTTCGATTAGTCACCACCACCTCCGAGGTAGTTCTGTCATCCTGATGATGCTGTGTCTGTTCTTGTGATGGTGGTTCCACATTCTTCGATTTCACACGGAAATTTTTCTTTGTGATCTTTATCGATGGCAAATGATGATTATTGGTGTGAAGCGTTTCCGCACAGAAAGTTGTAGCAAAATTACTAGCCGCCGCTGGTGACTCGCTCAACGGAAACGGTAGATCGCACCCAGCGGTCGATTTAACAGCGTCTTCAGTATCGATTAGCATATTCGTATCTGTCGGTGCATTACCACTGAAAATACTATTATTAATAACTGAATGATCATTGAATGTGTTTAAAATTTCTCCATTCGGTTCTGCTTGCGGCGCTTGGGATTCACTTTCCACTACCGTTAAACATTGACCGTCAATGATGTGGCTGTTATTGTCGAGGGATTCAGTGATGGCTTCAGTTGGTACAAGTAATTCCTGTTGCTCGGCATTCACGATTTCCGATAATTCCTCAATCGAAGTGACGGCTTCCGGTAGTACCTCACAGTCTTCTACTTCCTCTACTTCCGCTTGCCAGACTTCTGGTTCCTCTGATTCTTCCACAGCAATGACCTCTGGTTCCTTTGATTCTTCCACAACCACGACTTCTGGCCCTTCTTCTACAGCAATAGGGTCTGTTATTGTTGCTTCTAGTTGCGATTCGATTTCCTCTGCGGTTTCGGGCAGTGGTGGGGTAGGGGCGGAAATTGCCCCTTCCTCCTCCTCAACTGTACCGGAAGTAGTAGTGTCGACAAAAGGAACAGCCCCAGTATCAGCTACGACTTCCTCCAACAACGTTGACGGTGATTTGGCGGACAATAATTTCGGTGATGGTGGATTTTGTGGGGTTGTGATGGATATTGGCGATGATGATTGAAAACTACTTGCTAATGGCAGCTCAGTGGCTGCCATATTTGTTTTGGGGAATCAGATATAAAAAGTTTTCGGTTGGGCGACTCCCCGAACCCGTCAAGTCTTCTCTAATTAGGGAAATCACCACCTCCCTTTTCCTTTATTAATTTATTCTACTTATATTCAGCTACTGAAAAATTTCTCTAATTGCAATTATCTCGGATGCCTCCGTTTTTTCCGTTCTTCTCGTTTCAGTTTTCTCCACGAAGAATCGGAAAAACAATAATTTTTAATTATTTCTAATGGCTAACAGTTTGTCGTTTTTTCAGCTTCCATCTTAAAAAATAAAAAAATAAAAAATAATGAAAAAAAACTTCATTTTAATTATGATATGGTAGTAATTGTAATTTTTTCTCATGTTTCTTTTCATATTTGATTCGTTTTTCGTTCATATTTAACTAAATTACATTCATTTCAATTTACCTTTTTTATTATTACCACTGCTATCCGATTCGTGTGTGTATTTATGCCTTCTTCAACTCACATTTTAGCAATTAAATTGTTTCTGTACTTTTTTTTATTAACGATTTTCTTCTTGTCTATTTCCACTGTGCATTTCACCCTCAAAAATCATTTGTGATTCGAAAAAAAACTGTACAAAATGCTATTTTTTACTCGGGTGAACTTTTATTATTATTTTTTCAACTGGATTTTAGGCAGCGTAATATTTTTAATAGTAGTTAAAAATTTGGTACATTTACTAGCAGCAACTGTAGTAGTTGTCGTATACATGTTTTTATCAGAAATTTTCATTCTGACACTGCGCCCATTAGAATTTCCTTTTATTTCTATTTTTTCCTATTCGAATTTGCTTTGCTCACTATTTCCTCGCTGGTTTCCGCTCTTCCGTTCTACACCCCTTCCCAAATCAACCAATCTTAATCGAAACTTCTCCGTTCACTCACACTACCAACACTTGTCGTCCGTTTCGCTACATATGAAATGTTCATATGTGAAAATTCAGTACGAATTAACGAAAAGTACGAGAGGAATTTTTTCATTTACGCTCTCATTGAATGAAAAACAGCAGAAAACAGAAAACCGAAAAAAACTGAAAACATTTCAATGCCGTAAGCTGTCTCTGTCACGCCAACTGGCCTTTGACACTTTTTTTTCGCTGTCACTCAAAAACTCGCCCCGCAATTGGCATTCCAATTGAATTGATATAGGGTTTCATTTGTGTAAATCATAATTATTCCTTTGCGACTCGCTATATATACATTTCTTCGATTGTCATTCAAATTTGTGAACAGAACGAGATGCGGAATGAATAAACTCGCGCATAATTCCTTCACTTCGCTGCATTTACCAACACAAAAACACGATAATTCCTTCGGATATAAAGTGACGGGCAACCTTCATCGAGGCACTCTAACATCGGACACTGACTGATTTTATTTCATTTCCAATTGAAGTGGGACAAAGCTAAAATTGTACACCATATTTTTTTCTTGCAATGAGAATCGAAAGAAACCTTTTCACCCCAACAACAACAACACAACAGGCAACTTTTCCCACAATGTTTTTCCACAGAATCCTTTTGTTTTTGTTTATTGAATCCCTATCGAATCTCCGATTTACCGCACTAACAAAGTAATAACGCAGACAACATTTAAAATTTATTCCATATGTTTTTATCCTATTAGAAAAATTGCCATGTTGAAGACCTTTTGACAAGTCAAATTGAATTCAATCACTTTTCATTGCTGCAAATATTCTGTCTGTTCCCATTCATTCGAATATGTGTGAAGAAAAAAAACGAATTGAAAAAACTTTTTCTTTCCCACGAAACTTCACACAAATTTTATTTCAGCGGATTTTTTTTATAATTTTTTTGAGTTTCTATTCTCGTCATCTTCGTCGACCATTTTTGTCAATTTTTCTTCACTCTAAAATCAATTAAATCTAATTTAGAATAGTTCAAACTCAAATACAGTTCAATTTTATACATGAAAAAGTTTTATATGGAAAAAACTGACCGAATAAATCAATTTTTTCCCAAGTTTTCCTTCACTCTGAACTTTCTCATTTTTACTCAATTCTAATGCACACAACGAAGACTATTGGGGATCTCTTTAATTTGGAATATTTTATTGGACAGAAAAGCATAAATTGGACTGGGATATTTGCACACACTGACAGTAATATTTTAATCAAAAGATGTTTTATTATGATTTTTATGCTGATTTCAGAGAATTAACGTTGAATTATGGGCAATTTATGTTCACAGAAATTCGATAAGAGATAGATTTGTAAAGTGTGTGAAAGGTTCGCTCAATTTTCGTGTAGAAATTCACTCACACATTCGATAAAAGCCTCACAAAAAAGTGAGTCCAATGAGTTTGAAAAGAAGTTTCATTTGGGAAGTTTAATTCAAAATTTTGAATGTTTAAAAATTTTAGATTGATCGTTTAACTTTGTTTTAAATTTTGCAATAAATGTTCAGAGAAAAAATTCGTCGTTCCACAACTTGAATTGATTTTCGTTACTTTGTCCAAAGTAAACTAAATCTTAGCTAAACTGAAATGCAAACTTTCTGCGGAATCTGACTGTGTCATTAACATTGAAGAAAATCGGTTTATTCGTTTAAGATTTTCAATTTAATATGAAAATACACATTTATTTGTCACCCTTTTTCTTAGATACCCTGTGATTCTCGTTCTGGTCGGTGGCGGCGCTAGTGTCTGAGTGATTGACCATTTCATTTGATAATTTCATTTTTGAGCAGATGAAAATCCATAATTTAAAAAATGTGTTCTAGACTGAAATTAATAAAGGCTACTAAGAAATCTGCCCATTATGTGTAAAACGTTATTATTTAAAAAGTTTAAAATTTTTATCGTTTTTTGGGTTTTTACCGAAACTATAAACTAGGCAACCAACCTTCAAATAATACTTTTGCTTATTTTAATTTCTCAACCTCTTGGGATTCTCTGTACAACAAAATATTTTCTTACCCATTACAATTTCATCATATACAAGTTCCACTGTAATTTCGGTGAATACTTCCAATGATTTTTGATGGCGGAAAAATAGAAAATATGAAGTTTTTCTCCAACAAAAAACGTTATGGTAATTTTCGCCGTTTTGGACCTTCAAAAAAAATAACGGACGAAAAATATATAAAAATGTTTGGAATAAAATAAAAAAGTTTTCCCGTTTGTGAAATATCAAACACCCAGCGAAATTTTTTTATCAAATTGATAAAAATTCTGTTGTTAAATTTTAATAAAGTTGTTTTCATAAAATCAACTTAATTTATCAAATTGATAAAATGAATTATCACATTGATAAAAATGTTGTACGACAATTTTGATATATTTGAAAATCCAATTAAAATCTATTGGGCTATTATTTCATGCAACTGATTTGAAAAAAAAAAATCAATCTTGGGGATAAAACCTTCATTTAGAAATTAATGTGGGTCAATTTTTGTCGAATTTTCAATGCCGACATTTTCAGATTTTTTGAAAAAACTTTCTTATTTTGCAATATATTGAGGGAGGGTGGTATTTTATTTCGAAGCAACACAAAAGCACTTTCATCGACAAATTTCATTCGTATGGAGTTTCTGGTCTAAACTATCAATCAATTATTGTATAATTTATATTTAACATTAAAAACAGATTGAGAAATTTGTCAAAAAAGTCTTGGTGAGTAAAAATCACCACCAAATGGGAAATAAAACACATTTTAAAGTGCAAATAACGCTTTTTATTTTAAGTAAAAAAAACTTTAAACAAAAAAATATGGGATTTGTTGCTTAGGCTTTTGTTAATTGAAATCTTTAAAATACATTCAAAAATACTCGTAGAAACATAAAAAAGACTAGAAGAACCGCTAAAAGGAAATTACGAAAAATACGGTCTAGCTTTTAATTTGATTTTTGAAATTTTTTTTTATTTTTTGATTATTCTTAAATGGTGATTTATTTAAAAGTGTACGAAATTTGTTTGTTCACAATGTAATTTTTTTTATTATGTATTTAACAAATACTTAGATAAAAACATTTATTTATTCTGAAAGTTGCTGTACAAACCTATATACGATATATTCTTTGGCTTAAATATAGTTAATATTTTCAGAAATAAATCAACGACACCAAAAAAATTAATAAAAGTTGTTCAAACATTATGAAATAGACACACGCGTTTTGTTCACTGATGGTGTAATTTTTTTTTAATTTTCCTGTCATTTTTTAAATTGTGATAAAAATTTCCTATAACTTCAAAAAAAAAAGAAAAGATGAAGGCATAAAAAAATTTCATGTGAAAAAATAACAACGAAAGCTATCTTGAACATGTGTTTATTCCCCGAGAAAAAAATTCAATTAATACACAATTTAAAAACTTATACAATAGACTAAAATTTAAGCTTATCACACAAAGTTTTTTTTTTAGCATCAGTGAACAGTAATCAGTATTGAAAAAATGTTTTCCCTTTGTTTTCTCTTCTGTTTTTTTTTTGTTTTTTGAATAGAATATGTCTTTATAATTTATTATCATTATTATTAATAGTATTTATTACTATTTTTGTTTTAATTACTTTTATTATTAGAATATATTTTTTTGTTGTTGTTTTATTATAGAATTAATTTACCATCTATGTGTGTACTTGAAGCGAAGCCATCCGTTAATTAAAGATAATAATATGCAACATAGTTCACAGTTAAACTTATATCGTATCGTTTTTAAAAATAAAACAAAAATAAACTAAACACAAATATTCGTAATTATTAAAAATTGGAACAGAAATTATTTACATTTAATAATAATGAATTTTTTAATAATTTGTTTGTTTTTCAACATTTTTTTGAACTTATCTGTTAAGCAGTAGAAACTTTTCTTTTTGTTAATTAGTTTTTCTAATTTTCAATTTAATTAATTAAGTAATAATAAAAATAATAATAGAAAATGCAATAATTTCATTTTTTGTTTTCTGTTCAATCGGACTTATTTAAACGTTTTTTCCTAAACATATTGAAAGTTATCTGTTGCCCGTAATAGTGGCTCGTGTTCGATGTTTTTCTCGAAATCAAAAAATTGCATCCAGTCGATAACGTGCGGCTTAAATAGACCAAAGCAGGAGCATTCCAGGAAATCGACCAGATTTTGGAAAGGTCCGCGGGTGAATGGACTTTTGCCGCCCTTGCTCTGAAAATGTCGATAGCGCCCACGATTCATTCGTTCGTTGGTTGTCATTCCCAAACATATAACTTGGTATGTTTGACAAACGGTTAAAACTGTTACCCAAGACATATGCAGCAGGGCATTCGCCATTACCCAACCGACCCATGGATTGCATTGACCAATCGCATTCAAATTACTCCAGAGGCCTGAAATTAGGAAAAAAAACATCAAATATTTGATTTTGGTGTAATAGAAATCTATACATTTTATAAAAAAATGTAATTTTTGTTTGCCTGTCTGTATATTTATTCCTGCATCATAGATTTCGACGAAATTTTATACACTAGTTGAGTTACTTGCTATTTTTACCTCTCCCCTGATCACTTTCGAACCGTTAAACCGATTGGGATGTGATTTTTTGTGTTGAATAAACGATTTAGCATTGAATAAAGGATTTAGCATTCTGATACATAACGGCCAAAAAATTTTTTCCCCTTTTTAGTACATTTAAAAAAAAACTTATTTTGAACTATCTCTTTTAGTCATTTTGTATGATTAAAAATCCAAAATGACGCCCGTCTTTCGCCACGCTTATATATATTTTTTAGTCTTCGAATATATGTATAATATCCTTCCCCTTGACAGACTTGCTAACGTTAAAATCTGATTCACCGACCCCAAAAACTCCCAGGTGAAATTTTATTCCAGAAAATTTGAGGAAAATAATAATCACGTTGTCCTTACAGGACCATCCGTCTTTCTTACAAGGACGAAGTAGTGAAAATATTTTATTGACATCGAAGTTACGTATGTTTGCAAAATTTCAAGTGGGTGAGTGGAAGTGGATCAAAATTATATTACAAGATTTTACCCTGACAAACAGGCAGACAGATGCGAAAGCAAGCTAAATAAAAGCTTTTAAAATTTACCCCTCCTCTGCCCGTCAATCTCCTATCTTCTAGATCTCTGAAGCTGTTTTCATCAGGTTTTTACTAATAAAAAGTAGGCCGAGGGCGAAGATGGAGAAATCGCGGGTTGACATGGACGGGGGGCAAAATCGTCACTAGCCGGATGTACATTTTCGATGAGTTCAACAAACTCAATTTAAGGGTATTTAAAAATATTCGCCTGAGGTGCACTTTTTGTTAATAATTTCTGGCTATATGTATTTTTGGCTAAAAAGAGGCAAAACCGCAAACGTTCTCGTCATCTGCCTCTCTGCTCGACCACAACACACTTTTCTTTTCTGCCATAAAATGGAAATCTCTGATATAAAATGGAAACTAATTTATCTTTTAAACTGTTTGGAAATCCTACAAATGGATCTTAAATTATTGAAACTCCATACTCACCATCAGAATATTTAAAATCGCATTTGTGAACATAATACCAAGCGCCGCCGTACAACATCCATCCGCACATGATCAGAAGACACCACAAGAAGCCCATGAAATATTTGTGGTTATTTAGGCCAATGCAGTTTCCAACCCACGGACAATGATGATCAAACCGAGCCACACAACGATCACAAACTGAGCAATGCTTCGATCTAATCGGCCGCCGGACCAAACATGCAGAGCAAAACGACGTCGGATCAAAGCCAGTGCCTCCCCGTTCCGATAGCTCGATAATCGTCTGCAGGAAAAGTGAAGATTTCCAATTAAATTAAGCAAATTAAAATGTGTAATCAAGACCTACTCGCAATCGTTGTTCCTGCGTCGGCTGAATAACGCCAGGATCTCCTTTCCAAGACTTCATGAAGCAAATCCATAGCAACACGGAGAATCCCAGAAAAGCAACTGTTGTAACGGTGGATACGGCCTGCGTAATATAAACCATCCAAGTCACATAGAACCATAGTTTAGTGCTCAGATAGACGCTCAACGGCAGCAGAGTCATCAGATGTTCATCAAATAAAGTACGACCGACTGTGTGGAATACTGCGTACAGACAAACGAGTAGGAAAATTTTTATAATAACTAAAGTGTTAGCGGAGAACACTAGTCCGAAGAGATAGAACGCTAGAAATGGAGCTGCCACCATCGTCCACCACCGAGCTCGCTTGTCCAATGCAATTCGAACGAAGAAGTTTCGCCTTTGCGACATACTACCTACATCCCTAACTCGATCCGCTACTTTCTGCCCAATCCAGATGGAACCACACTGAGCCTGAAGCATACTTAACGGTGTATCGCCTCGCAGATTCGGTATATCCAAGCTGGATTTACCTTTTAGGATTAAAGTACTTATAGCTGTTGCGTTCCTCGCCAGAATCGCCCAATGCAACGCCGTGTTTCCGTGTGTGTGATCTGCCATTGCAGAATTCGCGCCCAGTGTGAGCAACAAGCGAACGGGATCCAATGCAGAGACTTTCCAAGAGGCCCACATTAAGGCAGTCATTCCGCCGCGATCTTGGAGATCAGCATTCACTCCTCTAGCTATAAAGTATGCTACTAGTGCGGTGTGTCCGAACTGAGCGGCCAAATGGATGCAGGAGCACCCTTCCGCATCTCGAAGACTAGGATCAGCGCCGGCGCCCATCAACAACACGACGGCCCCTAAAATGACATTCAAGTTTTCGCTCATTAAGTCAAGTTGGTCAGTTGGAACAGAAGCAATTTACCTAGATGGCCTTGCCTGGTTGCCCAATGAAGTGGAGTGGCATGCAGCTCCCCGCCCACAGCATCAACAACTGCGCCCTTGTCCAGAAAATACTTGATGATATCCCGTCGATTGTTGATTGCCGCCCAATGCAGAAGAGTCACCGTTTCACTATCGGGCTGATTCACATCCCAGCCGGCCTCCACGAGCTCTTTGACTCTGGAAATCGCCCCATATTGCGTAGCCTGATCGATGTTCGATAGGTTCGATTATTTTAAGCAACATTTCCCAATAAAACCCCTACCTTGACGATGTCAAATCCACTGTAGTCGGGCTCGATAGGGCAAACGGCGGGCTCCTGCGAAATCAAACCCTCGCGCTCCCGGTGTTCCCTCTCTTCAGCACAAGACCCTGTTGCAGCTGCATTGCAAGCCGACTGGTACATATTTTCACATTAAAGATAATCCCTGAAGTGTAGCCGTAATTTCTTTGCCCAACACCAACCCTCACTTTTTGGCTGATTTTCTTCAGGCGCAATTTTCAGATCTGCAACACACAAAATTCACACCTTAATAACTCGACGTCGGACTTTCTGGGTTTGATGAAGAAAATGGATAAAGAAAAGTGATAAAAAGCGGAGAAACCTTACAAAATTTTACTTTTTTTTGTCCTTAAAAAAGTCCTGTCAATAAGTCACGACCGAATGATATCCTCGAAGCGTCCTGGCTACCAGCTAAGAAAACTACCGCATCCCAGTGAAAAAGCTGTCTTTAAAGACATGACTTGTAGATGGTCTTCAACGAGAAGTACATACGAAAATCAATATGTTAGAAGGAAACATAAAACAAATCGCGGCAACGACGTGAAAACATCTAGCGGAAGGCATATAAAACTCTGGCAACGTGTTTTGACTGTGAAAGTAGCTGTCAGAAAATAATTCTGTTCCGCCCGAGATTTTTTTATTTTGGCTCTTTTATTCAGTGTTTGGTGTTTCTCGTTTTATTTATCTAAATTATTAAAGATATTTTGTATTAAGTTTTTGTAAATATATTTGGTGACATTTGATTTTTTTCTATTATGGAAAATTTGTCAAAAAGGCAACAAAAGCGAATTATTTCTGCTTTTGCCGCTAATCTTCGGTTAGAGGCAATTGCCAATTATAATGAAAATTCATCTTTTTCGAATCAGGAAGAAGTCCCCATAATTGTTTTTGTTTGCGAAGAGATCTGCGAGGATACACTTATATTAGGAGAAAATGAAAGCTTTTTTATTGAAGACCCAGACTTTGCAGAGCTTAAAGACGATGACGAGGATATTCAGTCTACAATATCTGATGAAATGGAGCTCTTGAAGTTAAAATTAGGTCGCTGTGTGGGAGCGCGAAAAAAAACACCATCAGCGCCATCTGTTTTCCGGATTTAGTACTGATGAAGACATACTTTCAGACGCATGTCTTTAAGATAGACATAGACATGCTCTGTGCGTTGGTCTTGCGAGTGTCTTTACTTTGTCTTCACTGGGATATTATCATCGAGTTGCTCTATTGCTCCAATCTAGTACATATGGTTTCGAACTCGAATACTGTGAAGAAGATATTATAGAGACAAGTTTTGATGATGAGCCTTGACAAACAAAGGAAAGCTCCAATAAAATCTCTTTTGTTGACGACTTCTCTGCCGAAATTCAATCATCCGATAATTTATCATCGATACTTGAAGTAGGAAATTCAAAATTAAAACGAAAATATACGAAAACCTACTTTGAGGACATCGATGAAAATTACAAAACTAAGTTCAAGGAATTTTCACTATTAGTTATCGAAGAAAACAAACTGAATAGAAAATCTCAACTTAGCGTGTATTCCGAACTACACAAGAAACTGATTTGTGGGTTATGTGGTCGGAAATCTCTTTCGCTCGGCGAGTTTAGACGGCACATCCGGAATCACCATTCATCAGAATACAATCAAGATTAATTTTAAGGATTTTCACTTTTTCAAAATTGGAAAAACGTGAAATTGTGATATTTCTCTTACCACTTAAGAAAAAAAAACTTTGTATTGTTAAAAAAGGCTGTGAATTTGCCATTTTTCTCTTAAGGCTGTGAAATTGTGATATTTCTCTTACCACTTAAGAAAAAAATACTTTGTATTGTTAAAAAAGGCTGTGAATTCGCCGCCACTGTTTTATAATATATTTTTTATTAAATTAATAATTTACTTTTACTGACTTTTACTACAAAAAACAAAAGAAAATTTGGAAAAGTTCACTTCGACCAAAAAAAAAAAAAGAAAATTTGAAAAATTTCCCATGCAAATTTCCCGCCCGGCGGGAAAAAATCACCCGCCCGGCGGGAAAAAATCACCCGCCAGGCGGGAAAAAATAAATAGAAATAAGTTGTTTGCCCGCAATAAATTTGAATTTCTTAATTTATTTTCGAAAATTGTTATTATTTACTTTATAACATTTTAGCTTAGAGTTTTTGGCAAAATAAAATGAATACAAATTATAATTCATCGTCAAAATATTCAATAGAGATTCTAAATTTCGGTTGCGAAAAAAACTATGTTTTAATCAAATTGTTTTAATCAATTAATCAAACTGGACTTACATAATTATTACAGAATTTTTAACGTTTAATGGCGACCATAAAACATAAGTAACATAACAACATAACATAAGTCTAGACTTTAGCATAAGTCTATACACAATGACGCGTCAACGCGCGCGTTAGCTTTGGTATTTCAACGCTCCGAACGCGCTAACGCTTCGAAGCGTCCATACTAAAACCTAATGCCGCTTTTTGAGTACTACACACTTCATTTCTATATTAATAATAATAATTTTAAGTTAAAAAGCATTTGGATGATATAGAATTTGTAGCAAGAGTAGCACATGATCTAACAACGATTGTTAATGGTGGATTAAAGAAGTAAATATTGAAAGAGATACGGACGACTTCTTTACCAAATATTTTAACTAAATGATAGCCACGATGATCTTTCTTTTCTTTTAAAGTCACTAGGATGATCAGTGTGCTTTGCGGCAATTAAGAGAACTATTTCAGTTTCAAATTGTTCACTTATTTTTTGCAAATTCTTATCAAAACTACCAAAATATGTCGGTTTGCTAAATGAATTGAAAAACGAGCGCGAAAAACTTACAAAATTTGATTCATTGCTACAAATAAATAACTGAGATCGGTTAGTAAAAAACACATGTTTGAGGTATCAAAAGAATTTGAAAAGTCGTGGTTATTTTAAAAAAGTGAAAAAATGTTTACAGACTGTAACTGCTAACGGGTCTAATATGTTCTAATTGATGTTAATAGACTGTCCAACTCAATGCTGATGTCTCTCTCTCTAGATCAGAGGTGGCAAAAGCAAATTAAAAAGTGTGGAACTTATACATTTATAACTAAAAAGAGAGCGACAAGCTTTAAAACTCAAATACACGGTTTTTCAATGTTTCTTATAGCGAAAACACAATGACGCGTCAAGGCGTGCGTAAGCTTTGACATTTTGACGCTTCAAAAGTAAAACCCGTGGCTTACTATGGGACGATTTATAATGGCGCTTCGCCTTGACGCTTCAAAGCGCCCTGACGCTTGGAGTAGACCTACTTTCTACTTTCAGACGCGTTGGCGCTTTGAAATTTGTATGAAAATTGCGTATTTTTGGAAAATGGTGGGGCAAATGATGCATTTATGGAACGATTAATTAAAAAAGAGAAAAATAATTAATATTTATGCAATCTAAAATCGAAATTGTGTGAAAATGCGGAAAAATAAGACAAAAAATAAAGTAAAAATAATTCAAATATATTCGCCGATTATTCTAGTGACTTTAAAAGATGCTAAGGATCATCGTGGTTTTTATTTAAATAACTTATTTTATAAAGAAGTCGTCACTATCTCTTTCAATACTTATTTCTTGAATTCACCATCATCAATTGATGTTTTTAATTCATGTGCTTTGTGTGCTACTCCTGCAACAAATTCTATGTCTTTCAAATGCTTTTTAATTCACATAAACTCTTTATTTCCATTTTATTTGAAATAAAAATAGTGAAGCGTGTAGTTCTTACGAAGCGTTATTAGGTTTTAACAAAGACGCTTCAAAGCGTTCAATTGTCAAAGCGTTCAATTGTCAAAGCGTGCTTGGTGCTCTGAAATGTCAAAGCTTACGAACGCGTTGACGCGCCATTGCATTTTCGCTATCAAGTATTCCCATTTATTTATTTATGTCAACAACAACGATTCGTGAGGTTAGAGTGAAAGCAGAAATTTAGAGATTAGGTCTAAGCGTGGTATTACACACGGCAACTTTCGGGCTTACTTAAGCCGATTTTTGGGAGAAACGACTGAGGAGGGAAAAGTTGCCACTCGAAATCATGGCTTATCGGCAGTCTGCATACATGCAAACCGGTTTGGGAATAGTAGTAGGCAGAAATCATTTTCGTTCTGACCGTCAGCAGGTAAAGATCTTGGGAAGTATATGAGCAGCAGCAATTTCAATGGTTTGAGTTCACACACACCCATGTAAACTTGTGTAGCATATGCAAACAGGATTGGCTTATTTAAGCCACAAGTGTAAGCACATTGGCTTATTAAGCCCAAAAGTTGCCGGCTTAAATAAGCCCGAAAGTTGCCGTGTGTAATACCACGCTAAAATGTGTTTCTGCTGCTTCTGCCGAATTGGAGTTCTCCCTTTAATACTTTTTAATAGTTTCATAAGAACGTTATTAAACAAAGTACAAAAGCTGAAATTTTTTAAAAAAGATACCAAAGCGTTTTTATACATTATAGGCTCTCTAGTGAAGTATAGTTTCGGCAGTATACATGTTTTTGCTGTCGTCGTTTTTCGTCGGCGGGCTTGTGATTCTCCTTTACTCTGCTTGGCATCTGTAACGGGAATTTCAGTTGTGAAATTGTTCGCTTTCGGTTCGAGTTGTTCAGTTTAAGTGAAAATTGCTACGGATAAATGTAAAACACGGATAAATGCAAAACACGGAAAAATGCAAAACACGGATAAATGCAAAACACGGATAAATGCACATGAAATTCGATGTGTATTTAAGCGTGTTCTACTGTACCATAATTATATATTCGATATATATAATTATGGGAGTTACGCAATACAGGAAAATAAGAAGGCGGAACTAAAAAGCGAACAAATATGTAATAGGTAGGGCCCGGATTATATGCAAATGCATATTTCGACATTTTTCAAGATTTTTTACATATCTCAATCACATCACGTGAAAATATTTTCAGATATAGGCCTACAAAAGGTCTTCCTAAAAAAAGGCCTTCCTACAAATCGTCAAAGAAATTCTAAATCAAAAAAATAAAATCTTCCCATCATAGAAAACGTTGAAACAAATGAAAGCAGTTGCATTCGAGGTTGCGTTACAATCATAGTTTGGAGATACATATATAGTTAGGAAACGCGTAAGAAATTTTTTCCTGAAGAAGAGTACATTATCGTCTGTTTCATTTGCTTTGTAAAGACACTAATTGCTTTTGTGTGAGAAATGCAAAACTCGGGATATTTCGTATTGTCGGCAGAACATTCCGTAAAATGTTCCCTGCCAGGCATTTTTTCTGTTTAAGCAACGTAACAAGTGAAATAAAAGTGTTTTTTTGCTAAAAAATCCTATCGCCATTGACAGTTGAAGAAATTGTGAAAGGCCGCTGTCGGCCCTTGTTTTTTTTTTATTTGGTTTGTTCTGTGCGAGTATTACAAAATGATTTTTTTCAACAAGTCCATTTGAGCTAAATGATAAAAAGAGAGAAATGATGCTGTCGACTATTTCTTTCTACAGGCGGCAAACGGAAACGTTTTTCTCGAATTTGGCGCGTTTTCATCGCCGAATTCCAATTTTCGTTCACTGGGTACAGACGTTTGTACTCAGACACTAGCGCCGCCATCGACCAAAAGAAGAACCAAAAGTATTCGCTCGCTACTTACCCCTAATTTATTCACTAGGAGTTAAGCCGAGTTAGTGAGTTAAGGGAGTTAGCTAACGTTATTTTCCATGTTAAAGGTGAGTTAAGGGAGTTAAGGCGATTTAACTCCTAGTGAATAAATTGGCCGTTAAGGAAGGCAATGAACCGAAATAATCCTCACAAATGTTAATTTCCATTTTGAAACATTTGATTCACTTGATTTCAGTTGGTGAAAGATTAATTTATAATTTTTTTTAAAAATACCATCAAAATTGGTATCAAAAATCCAGTTTCATCAAAAATTAGATGCAGATTAATTAAATTATTATGGCAGACTGTTCCCGTCAGATATTTTTTTATTAATCTTGGCGTTTTTCTTGATTTTTCTTGTGTCAGTCGTTCTAAAGTTGGGATTTCTGCAACTTTTCCCGCCCTTGCAAATTTACTGAAAAAAAAATTCGATTCTGGCGATTTGAGCATGAAATTCTTATAGTCTTTTAAGCGATTTTCAATCAGCAAAACAAAAATAAACCCAAAGTTTTCTTATTGTTTTTCAGCGTGCACGAGAAAAAACGAAAGAAAGAAAAACGATCTTCATTTCATTCATCATAAGAAAATATCCACAAGCAACTAAAAAAGTTTTTCGTATTTAAAAATCCAGAAAAATTCTTTTTTTTTCAATTTCCTAATTTTATAGAACAGTAAGAAATTCTGAATACAAATTTTTATTATGCGACATGATTTATTTTCAAAAATAACTACATATCAATAAAATAAAATAGAATTAAAGAATACTAACAATTATGAGGTTATTTCAAATGAGCAAAAGTACAAGTAAATAAATTTAAAAATCAAATAATTATCCATCATACAATTTGTATGCAAATGACGAGATTCAATGCCATTTTGTTGTTTAAAAAACAATAACTGAATTTAAATTTATACTGAATTTATGCAAGTGGATCTTGGATTTTTCAAACAAAACTCAAAAAAATAAAAACATATGCGAAAGATCTATAAAATAATAAGCTCCCTGGACATCTGGTGACTAATTAAAAAAAAATTATATAGTATATTACGCAACAAGGGCAATTTTTCATAACAAATTCATCGAAAATATGACTTGAGATGCCATTTAAACGCGATTTTGGTATGGGAGAGTAGTGCAAAAGGGGGTTGCGGGGTCCAGGGGGTTCGGGGGGCGAAGCCCCCTGACTTCAACAGAAGTAAATTTTAAAAGAAACAAAACAACTTTATTCTATAACTTCGTTTTATTACTAAGAAATGTTAGTCAAAACACAATTTTAATTCTTAAATTTCTCTCCTCTGAAATAAAAAATCAACATAACAAAAAATGGAAATCGACAATGCGCAACTATTCTAAATCACACTGCGCTCGTATTTTCATATTTTCGATGCATGTGTTATGAAAAATAATATAATAATTTAGTTGAAACGCAAAATAAACTTTACTTGTAAGAATTCCTAAGACACTGCAATTGATTTTTTAAACCGTCAATTTGTTCAGATGCCAGTTTCAATTTTTTAGTGAAAAAAATATTATATTTGGGGAAAAGTGATTAAATTTTAATTTTACTTTGTGGAGTAACTGCATTTCCTATAAATATAGAAAAAATATTATATTTGGGGAAAAGTGATTAAATTTTAATTTTACTTACTGTCCGGAGTAACTGCATTTCCTATAAATATAGGAAAAATATTTTATTTCGGGAAAAGTGAATAATTTTTATATGACTTACGCATTTCAGCAAACCGGCGTTGCGCCCTTTGCGCTGCTACGCGGAATTGCGCTATCCGCTTTGCGATGTGCAGACATCTTACGCACACCATCGTTGTGTGCACATCTGTGTCTTGAATCTGAAAAAAAGAAGATAATAGTAAAATTTAAAACTAAAATTTATAAAAAAAACACAAGTTTTATACACTTTCAAAATGCACTAAAAAGTAAAAAACAAGTTTAAAGTTTCACAAAAAATGTTTTTATAAATTGCGTGTTGTTGTGAAAATATAAAGTGTGTGACGTTGCATTTGCTCTTGAATCTGTAATAGCGGTTTCATACTTGCAACGTCACACACTTTATATTTTCACAACAACACGCAATTTATAAAAACATTTTTTGTGAAACTTTACACTTGTTTTTTACTTCTTAGTGCATTTTGAAAGTGTATAAGGTTATAAAACTTGTTTTTTAAAGTGTTTTTTTTTTATTTTATACTTTTTAGTCTTGAATTAGCCTACCAAAAACCTCCAAAAAAGATCTTTCGCGGGAAATTTGAGCAAAAGGAAACTCACGTTATCTTTGCAGGACATTCCGTTATCATTACACAATTTTAAATATCAGAGTCGGAATCAGCGACCCCGAAAACCCCCTAATACCATTTTTTCCCGGAAAAAATGGGGAAAGGATATTTGAATCATCCTTTAGGACTTTCCGCTACGATCGGATTCGTGATCAGCGACCCCGAAAACCCCCTAATGCCAGTCAGGTCGCGACAATCCAACTTAATAGAAAGTGTATGAAAAAAGGTACTTACATTCATACCGATGGTCTCCCTTATTTGCCTCTGCGGGTGGCACGGGACATTGATAAAAACCCGTTCCCGGCCCAAACAAACTCGGCAACAGTTATATCGTTGGGCTTCCATTTTGACTTCACAGAACATGCACAGAACTCGACTCAACTTTGAAAATTGCCAACGTTAAAATTGAAATGTCATACATAAGAAAGCCACATTACGTATTTCCTAGAGTACCTCAATGATATGGCTCAGCTGCCACGATCACAAAATGTAAACAAGAAAACATGGTAAGTTCTTTGCAATTGCTTTTTTTTTTGATAAATATTTAAATGCTTCAAAAACTTACTGTATTTTTTAGGAGAATGGACCACATCGTATGCGAAAAAAGACGATGCGAAATGAAATCTTCTATCTTCAATATCCGTACCGCCCGGAAATCGAGCTGCCTGATAATGTAAGCAAATCAACTTCCATCGATTGATATGAGCTTCCTACAAAAAGGCCTTCCTACAAATCGTCAAAGAAATTCTAAATCAAAAAATAAAATCTTCCCATCATAGAAAACGTTGAAATAAATGAAAGCATGTGCATTCGAGGTTGCGTTACAATCATAGTTTAGAGATATATAGTTAGGAAACGCGTAAGAAATTTTTTCCTGAAGAAGAGTACATTATCGTCTGTTTCATTTGCTTTGTAAAGACACTAATTGCTTTTGTGTGAGAAATGCAAAACTCGGGATATTTCGTATTGTCGGCAGAACATTCCGTAAAATGTTCCTTGCCAGGCATTTTTTCTGTTTAACACCGTGTCTTCACTTGGGATTTTTCATCGCAGAGATTTTATGATTGCCCAATCAGAGTCCGAGTTGACGGCGATATCGTCATCAACTCGAGCTCTGCTTGGTCAATCAAAAATCTCTGCGATGAAAAATCCCAAGTGAAGACACGGTGTAAGCAACGTAACAAGTGAAATAAAAGTGTTTCTTTGCTAAAAAATCCTATCGCCATTGACAGTTGAAGAAATTGTGAAAGGCCGCTGTCGGCCCTTGTTTTTTTTTATTTGGTTTGTTCTGTGCGAGTATTACAAAATGATTTTTTTCAACAAGTCCATTTGAGCTAAATGATAAAAAGAGAGAAATGATGCTGTCGACTATTTCTTTCTACAGGCGGCAAACGGAAACGTTTTTCTCGAATTTGGAATTCCAATTTTCGTTCACTGGGTACAGACGTTTGTACTCAGACACTAGCGCCGCCATCGACCAGAAGAAGAACCAAAAGTATTCGCTCGCTACTTAAGGAAGGCAATGAACCGAAATAATCCTCACAAATGTTAATTTCCATTTTGAAACACTTGATTTCAGTTGGTGAAAGATTAATTTATAATTTTTTTTAAAAATACCATCAAAATTGGTATCAAAAATCCAGTTTCATCAAAAATTAGATGCAGATTAATTAAATTATTATGGCAGACTGTTCCCGTCAGATATTTTTTTATTAATCTTGGCGTTTTTCGTGATTTTCTTGATTTTTCTTGTGTCAGTCGTTCTAAAGTTGGGATTTCTGCAACTTTTCCCGCCCTTGCAAATTTACTGAAAAAAAAAATTCGATTCTGGCGATTTGAGCATGAAATTCTTATAGTCTTTTAAGCGATTTTCAATCAGCAAAACAAAAATAAACCCAAAGTTTTCTTATTGTTTTTCAGCGTGCACGAGAAAAAACGAAAGAAAGAAAAACGATCTTCATTTCATTCATCATAAGAAAATATCCACAAGCAACTAAAAAAGTTTTTCGTATTTAAAAATCCAGAAAAATTCTTTTTTTTTCAATTTCCTAATTTTATAGAACAGTAAGAAATTCTGAATACAAATTTTTATTATGCGACATGATTTATTTTCAAAAATAACTACATATCAATAAAATAAAATAGAATTAAAGAATACTAACAATTATGAGGTTATTTCAAATGAGCAAAAGTACAAGTAAATAAATTTAAAAATCAAATAATTATCCATCATACAATTTGTATGCAAATGACGAGATTCAATGCCATTTTGTTGTTTAAAAAACAATAACTGAATTTAAATTTATACTGAATTTATGCAAGTGGATCTTGGATTTTTCAAACAAAACTCAAAAAAATAAAAACATATGCGAAAGATCTATAAAATAATAAGCTCCCTGGACATCTGGTGACTAATTAAAAAAAAATTATATAGTATATTACGCAACAAGGGCAATTTTTCATAACAAATTCATCGAAAATATGACTTGAGATGCCATTTAAACGCGATTTTGGTATGGGAGAGTAGTGCAAAAGGGGGTTGCGGGGTCCAGGGGCGGAGCCCCGGTCAGGGGGTTCGGGGGGCGAAGCCCCCTGACTTCAACAGAAGTAAATTTTAAAAGAAACAAAACAACTTTATTCTATAACTTCGTTTTATTACTAAGAAATGTTAGTCAAAACACAATTTTAATTCTTAAATTTCTCTCCTCTGAAATAAAAAATCAACATAACAAAAAATGGAAATCGACAATGCGCAACTATTCTAAATCACACTGCGCTCGTATTTTCATATTTTCGATGCATGTGTTATGAAAAATAATATAATAATTTAGTTGAAACGCAAAATAAACTTTACTTGTAAGAATTCCTAAGACACTGCAATTGATTTTTTAAACCGTCAATTTGTTCAGATGCCAGTTTCAATTTTTTAGTGAAAAAAATATTATATTTGGGGAAAAGTGATTAAATTTTAATTTTACTTTGTGGAGTAACTGCATTTCCTATAAATATAGAAAAAATATTATATTTGGGGAAAAGTGATTAAATTTTAATTTTACTTACTGTCCGGAGTAACTGCATTTCCTATAAATATAGGAAAAATATTTTATTTCGGGAAAAGTGAATAATTTTTATATGACTTACGCATTTCAGCAAACCGGCGTTGCGCCCTTTGCGCTTCTCTGCGGAAAAGCGCTATCCGCTTTGTGATATTTAAACATTTTAGACAAACCATTGTTGTTCGCATATCTGTGTCCTCAATCTGAAAAAAATAAGATAATAGTCAAATTTAAAACTAAAATTTATAAAAAAAACACAAGTTTTATAACCTCTCAAAATGCACTAAACAGTAAAAAACAAGTTTAAAGTTTCACAAAAAATGTTTTTATTGTTGTTGTGAAACTATAAAGTGTGTGACGTTGCATTTACTCTTGAATCTGTAATACCGGTTTCATACTGTGCAACGCAGCACACTATATTTTCACAACAACACGCAATTTATAAAAACATTTTTTGTGAAACTTTACACTTGTTTTTTACTTCTTAGTGCATTTTGAAAGTGTATAAGGTTATAAAACTTGTTTTTTAAAGTGTTTTTTTTTATTTTATACTTTTTAGTCTTGAATTAGCCTACCAAAAACCTCCAAAAAAGATCTTTCGCGGGAAATTTGAGCAAAAGGAAACTCACGTTATCTTTGCAGGACATTCCGTTATCATTACACAATTTTAAATATCAGAGTCGGAGTCAGCGACCCCGAAAACCCCCTAATGCCATTTTTTCCCGGAAAAAATGGGGAAAGGATATTTGAATCATCCTTTAGGACTTTCCGCTACGATCAGATTCGTGATCAGCGACCCCGAAAACCCCCTAATGCCAGTCAGGTCGCGACAATCCAACTTAATAGAAAGTGTATGAAAAAAGGTACTTACATTCATACCGATGGTCTCCCTTATTTGCCTCTGCGGGTGGCACGGGACATTGATAAAAACCCGTTCCCGGCCCAAACAAACTCGGCAACAGTTATATCGTTGGGCTTCCATTTTGACTTCACAGAACATGCACAGAACTCGACTCAACTTTGAAAATTGCCAACGTTAAAATTGAAATGTCATACATAAGAAAGCCACATTACGTATTTCCTAGAGTACCTCAATGATATGGCTCAGCTGCCACGATCACAAAATGTAAACAAGAAAACATGGTAAGTCCTTTGCAATTGCTTTTTTTTGATAAATATTTAAATGCTTCAAAAACTTACTGTATTTTTTAGGAGAATGGAGAAAGGAGATGATAGTATAGAAATTTTTCATTCATTCTGAATTTTCTTTTCAACTAGTAGTTAGTAGTGATGCAATTGAAACGAAAGAAAATGCGATGCAAACAACACATTCAAATTCTACAACACATTCAGCGACACGTTTACTAAGATTGGATTCAGCCCGAAACGGAATTGACACGAGAGCGTGGTCTGTGGGGTCCCGATAAGGGCTCCACTCTCGACAAGTTGGACTCGAACGAGGGACCACATCGTATGCGAAAAAAGACGATGCGAAATGAAATCTTCTATCTTCAATATCCGTACCGCCCGGAAATCGAGCTGCCTGATAATGTAAGCAAATCAACTTCCATCGATTGATATGAGCTTCCTACAAAAAGGCCTTCCTACAAATCGTCAAAGAAATTCTAAATCAAAAAATAAAATCTTCCCATCATAGAAAACGTTGAAATAAATGAAAGCATGTGCATTCGAGGTTGCGTTACAATCATAGTTTGGAGATACATACACTCAGTAGAAAAAGTCTGCGTTCAGTTGCCAACATTTAATTTGTTAAATTGAAAAATGCAAACAAGTAAACATTTTTAAGATTTTTTCTAAATTTGTTTATTGGGTACCATTTAAACACTCAACACACAAAAAATTGTTGGATTACTTTCTATAGTATTTGAGACAACGGTACTTTAGTAACAAAGCGGAACAAAAGAAGGCAGAAAAAGTCTGCGTTCACTTTTTATAATCAGGTAATTCCCCGAAATTTGGAGTTTTTATTTCTCTCTACTAGTATTGTATTGTTTCCCATAATCATTTAAAGAAATTCTGGCGACTGGTTTTAAGTCAATTTTTTTAATTCGGTTTTTCTTGTTACCACAATGGACAAAAGGAAGGAAATCGATATAGGCGAACGAAAAATAATTATAAAATTGTGGAAAGAAGGAAAAACCTACCGAAATATAGGAAAAATAGTCGGAAGACAATATTCATCAACCTCTTAATTTTGCCTAAAAAACATTTCCCGATCACTCCTGAGTCGATTGGAGTCATATTAACCCTTTACTGCATAGTATATCATATATGATATGCTTATTTAAATAATCGTTTTAGAAAAATTGGGTGGCTGTAAAAACCATTTATACACGGGATGATCTAAACAAAAAAAAAATCCGAAGAATTTATCTTCAATAAAATCAAGAGCTTTTAAGGAAGCTTTTTAGGAAAAAAATTCAGAGATGTAGTTTTAAATTTTTAATGATTTTTGTTTTTTGCTTGTTTTTACTATAATAAAAGTAAACTCGTGAAATTTTTATTTTTGGATATTTTGTAGTGACAAAAAAAAAGATAAATAAACCGTAAGTTTTATATTTACCACCACACGAAAACTACCGTTATTCCGTAATTTAGAATGGATGATAAAATCGGAAAATCGCATTAAATCCTATATAATTTTGATGCCTGATTTTTTTAAGTATTTTTTCCAAAATGAGAATGTGATTTTCCTTTAGAATCCAAATTTCCAGCCAAATAGAAAAATTCATGCAGTAAAGGGTTAAAAAAAATTTCCTTTGGAATCCAAATTTCTAGCCAAATAGAAAAATTCATGCAGTAAAGGGTTAAAAAAATGTCGTTCTGCCTGTCTGTCTGCCTGATTGTCTGTCGGTCTGTGCAAAAATCAATTTTTTTACAACGCTTTTTATTTAATTCACATCATTTTTATATATTGATACTTTGATTTCCACGGCTGTTAATTGATTCTTGAGTGTTTATTTCTTCCTGTGAAATTTGGAGTTTTTTCATTAACGCCGCGTTGCTTTTGCTGGACGCTTGAAGTTTTTTTTTTAAAGTTTCTGCTTCGACAGCAAACTGTGCTGTCTGAAAAAAAAATATGTTTTAAAATTATAAGATTTTAATTTTTTTTTCTTCTTACCTTGTTTGCATACCGGCGATATTCATAATAGTCCCGGCTGTCGTCCCGGCGTCTTCTATAGAAATTCTGAAAAAAAAATAAGTAAAGGGTGGTTAAATTTTAAGGGCCGATGTTGAATGTGAACCACACCTAAACGTGAAGTTTTTTTCTGCATTTCATTTGACATTTCTCAATTTCAGACTAACTCAATTTGAACCATGGAAAGATACACAATCGAGCAACGCGTTAAAGTTATTCAGGCTTATTATGAAAATGGGCGTTCAAATCAAAATGCATATCGTGCACTTCGTGATTTTTTCGGTCAATTTAATCGTCCAAATGTGCGTACAATCGGAAAAATCGTGCAAAAATTTCAGCAAACCGGGTCTGTAGGAGATGTGAAAACACCAGTGCATGCTCGTACAGCAGAAAATATTGCTGCTGTTCGCGATAGTGTGGCTGAAGAGCCGTCCACCTCAACTCGTCGTCGTGCCCAACAATTGCACCTCCCACGCTCGTCGTTGATGAACATTATGCATAAAGACTTGCATTTACACGCTTACAAGGTGCAATTGACTCAAGAACTAAAGCATCTTGACCATTTCAAGCGTCGTCAATGGTCAGAATGGTGGCAAGAATTGGCAACAGTGGATGATCAATTTTCGAAGAAAATCATCTTCAGTGATGAGGCACATTTTCACCTCAGTGGATTCGTCAATAAGCAGAACAGCCGCATTTGGGCGAATGATAATCCAAGAGTGATTGTCGAAAAACCAATGCACCCACAAAGAGTGACTGTTTGGTGCGGTTTATGGGCTGGCGGCATCATCGGCACGATATGCATTTTGATTTGAACGCCCATTTTCATAATAAGCCTGAATAACTTTAACGCGTTGCTCGATTGTGTATCTTTCCATGGTTCAAATTGAGTTAGTCTGAAATTAAGAAATGTCAAATGAAATGCAGAAAAAAACTTTACGTTTAGGTGTGGTTCACATTCAACATCGGCCCTTAAAATTTAACCACCCTTTATTAATCATAAACGAAAATTTCAAGTCTCCCGCTCAATCCGCAATTAATCAATCAATCAGTTAATCAATCAATCAATTAATATAATCAATTAATTAATTAATATTAATATTGATTAATATTAATCAATCGTATAATTTTATATACTTTACCTGTGACATCTCAAAATCGGAATTAAATGCAGAAATCACGTCCGTCGACAATTGAATTTTTCAACTGAATTGAAATTTACCGTTATCGAGCCAGGCAGAGTGAAGTGGGAATCACAAGGCTTGACGAAAAACGACGACAGCAAAACTAAGGACATTGTTGAAAATGGCCGACGATCACAAGATACTTTTAAAAAATTATCATTATTACAAAGAATCAGAGATGCAAACCAAAAACGGCAACTCAATACAGTAAAACACACTTAAATGCAACACGCTTAAATGAAACACTTGTTTAAATGCAACCATTTTCACATCCGCAAAAGTATAAATTACGTTTAGACGTTTAAATGCACATGTGCAAAAATGAAATATGATTACAGTGGAGTCCGCTTAAGAGCAGACAGATAAACTGTTGGACAGACGGACATGCAAAAATCAATTCTTTTTATACTCAAACAATACCTTTTAATTCAGTTTTAGGTACATACAAAAATAAAACTACTTATAAAAATAAAAAATTTCGATTTCGCGGCAGAATTAATTTCTGGCGGCACCCTCAGGCAGGGGGGGAGTGGCGCCCTCAGCGGCGAGAGGAGGGGCAGTGATTTGCCACTTGCATTGTTCGCAGGCTTGCTGAATTCTGCCGACTACCAAGGAAAAAAAATTATATTACATTTTTTTTCAAATTTTAAAAACTTACCTCGAATTAACACTTTCGCATATTCGTCCTTTACCAATTCACAATGGTTTTCCAAAACCTTGAATTTATTTTTCAGCTCCTCGTTATCTTTTTTTTGCAGCGTCGAGTTGTTGCAACAATTTTACATTACTCCTGCTGGAATTTCGTAATTTTTCCTTCGTTTGGTCGAGGTCTACGGCCATACGAATGGTCTGAAAAGAATATCGCTATAACTGGGCCCTTAAGCAAAAAAAAATTATAATACTTTATTATAATATAGGTCCTGTCTATCGTCTCTCCGGTCGCCCCCCGTTTGCCTTGGTAGTTTCCTCTGGATTGCTGTAAAATTTAATATAATTATTAAATATTTCTTTAAAAAAATATTTTTAAAATACTTACGCTCATGCTCGGTGGTTGCGAAATTCCAAATGAATGAGAATTTGAAATTTACCGTACATCGCGCCAGACAGAGTGAATAAAGTGGGAATCACAAGGCTCGACGAAAAACGGCGACAGCAAAAACAAGCCACAGACTAGAGAGCTTGTAATTCTGGTAGACATTTAATTTATTGAAATATTGAAACAAAACAGTGAATATTATATTAAGATATTAAAATGACTGCAATTATTATGACAAAGAATGAGCTTGTTAGCGAACAGGACAATCGAGGCTGTTTCCGATGCAAAAAAAACCATGTTCAGAAATTAATTTCAATTAAAATGCGGTTTTATCGCACTTTACATTCCGTTTTTAGTTAAACTAGTAATAATAAGGTGGCTGAGTTTATAAAAATAAGTTTTGTTTAAAATTATTGAAGTTTTTGAGATTTTGAGAAATGTTGCCAAATCGCAAAATTGTTATGAAATTTGTTTCTGAAATGTTAACAAATGTGGGTTTGTTATTCATCTTGGGGATACTTTTGCTTAGAAATGACTTGTTTAGAAATGGCCAAGTCATATTAAATGAAATTTCATTAAGTTTGCAGCTGTCAAAGATCGTTTATATCGGAACAGCCATCGTTCGAGGCTTTAATTCATTTTTATGCGAGATGAGCGGAAACTTAAATGAAACTAATTTTGTTCTTAACTTGGGAGGGAGAACGAAAACTGTGCATTAATTTGGTTTTTGATAGCTTAATAGATTAATTAATTTCTCCTCGATTTCATAGCGAAAACACAATTACGCGACAAGGCGTTCGTATGCTTTGACGCGTCAAAATTAAAACCGGTGGCTTACCATGGGACGATTTATCATGGCGCTTCGCCTTGGCGCTTCAAAGCGCCCTGACACTTGGAGTAGACCTACTTTCTACTTTCAGACGCGTTGGCGCTTTGAAATTTGAATGAAAATTGCGTATTGTGAGTGATTCTTGGAAAATTGTGGGGCAAATGATGCATTTATGGAACGATTAATTAAAAAAGAGAAAAATAATTAATATTTATGCAATCTAAAATCGAAATTGTGTGAAAATGCGGAATAACAAGACAAAAAATAAAGTGAAATTAATTCAAATATATTCGCCGATTATTCTAGTGACTTTAAAAGATGCTAAGGATCATCGTGGTTTTTATTTAAATAACTTATTTTATAAAGAAGTCGTCACTATATCTTTCATACTTATTTCTTGAATTCACCATCATCAATTGATGTTTTTAATTCATGTGCTTTGTGTGCTACTCCTGCAACAAATTCTATGTCTTCCAAATGCTTTTTAATTCACATAAACTCTTTATTTCCATTTTATTTGAAATAAAAATAGTGAAGCGTGTAGTTCTTACGAAGCGTTATTAGGTTTTAACAAAGACGCTTCAAAGCATTCAATTGTCAAAGCGTGCTTGGTGCTCTGAAATGTCAAAGCTTACGAACGCGTTGACGCGCCATTGTGTTTTCGCTATTATGTATTTTTTTATAAACCCAAATAGTTCTTGTTATTTTTGATCAATTTTTGGCTAAAAAGGTTTCTTTAAAATTCGCTAAAGCATATTACCTAACTTGTCCTTTTTCAAGCCAATATCACTTATCAAATGCTTATCAAGAGAATTGAAGAGAATGACGTCGAATAAAAAACAGATGACTCATACGCATGTTGCTTCTTTGTCGAATGAATGCCTGCATGAGTATAGACTTACATGTACAGTATAAGCTGCGTGCTAAAATCCACAGTTTTTTATGTATTTTGCACAGTTTCGTTTGTATTTGTTCACCAGTGCGGAAATTCAGCTCACCTTTATCCATGCCTGCTCTAGATTATAGGCTCTCTATATAGATGAATGAATCCGATTCGATATATATACAAGACATGATACTGATCACGAAAGTTTCGCTAGGTGAAATCGCAAATTTTGACATTTCTTTCACTGCGGCGAGATATCGTTTGTGGTCCGCATACGGAACATTTTCCGCAATTCGAAAATCTCTTCTTGCCCTTGCAACCCTTCTACTATCGTTTCGTCCATGATTGTTGTCGAGTTGGTCTTCTCGGCGAAGTAATTCCCAAAAGTTCGAAAGAAACGCAAAAATATTTGGTAAATTTCGTTCGAATTGTGCAATAAACCGCTTGCAACATATTCCACAGGTTATTCGATTTTTTGGTGAGCAACGGGTTGAGTAATTTAGCAAACGCAGTATTGAATCCTTGTGTTGTATTGGAAGTTTTTCGTCCTGCGAAACCAAGAAGCCTTAATGAAGGAGAGGAGCCCGGCAACTGCATAATTTCCACGTGAATTAGGGACGATTTAAATAAAAACCGGCGATGGGTAAGTGTGTTCTCAACCTGTTTGAATCGAAAACTAGATGGGCAAAGTTCTCCACATGACAGACAACTCATTAGATTTGGCTGTGATTTCGTGAGTTGACTTACCTGTTTATTGCTTCCAGGTGGCTTGTTCAGTTATTTCCGGAGTCTGATTGGTTCGAGGGAGATGAGAATCTTGATATTGGGGCTGGATGGCGCCGGAAAAACAACAATACTTTATAGATTACAAGTGGGTGAGGTGGTCACAACGATTCCAACGATTGGCTTTAACGTCGAACAAGTGTCATACAAAAATCTAAAGTTCCAGGTGTGGGATTTGGGCGGACAGACCAGTATTAGGTGACCAAACACACTTCCATTTAGCTTAACTTTTGTGCTAATTATTATGTTTTATTGTGCTGACAGGCCCTACTGGCGATGTTACTATAGTAACACGGACGCGATAATTTATGTAGTGGACTCGGCTGACCGAGATCGGATAGGTATATCTAAGGACGAATTACTTTATATGCTACGGGTAGACAAGAATACATTCCATTAAACATTTGTTAATGTTTTGTAAAAATTTGCAGGAAGATGAATTAGCTTCCGCCATCCTCGTAGTTCTCGCCAACAAACAGGACATGGAAGGATGCATGTCAGTCGCCGAAGTTCATCAAGCACTTGGATTAGAGGCGCTCAAAAATCGAACATTTCAAATATTCAAGACGTCAGCAACAAAAGGGGAAGGTCTGGATCAGGCCATGGATTGGCTTTCAAACGCTTTGCAATCAAGGAAATAACGCCAGTAGGCATTTAATATTTATATTTAATATATAAAAAAATAAAAATTTGTTTAAAATAAAAAAGCTAAATACCTAAGTAAATGTCGCATATTGGTTTCAATGGTATGAGGACTTAAAGAGACCCAGTTTATGTTGACCTTTAAATATCAAACCTTGTTATATCGTGGCTACAGTCTTTTTTTTCTCCTATGCGCCATTGTACAATTTTGAACCCATGGTTACTGCACAATAGCTTTTAACTATGATTAGATACAGTAAAAAATTTCGGTTGTGCAAGATTTTTACACGTTTCGCTGGGTTGCTTGCCTCAAAAGAAACACTTGCATGAAATAACGGTTCGGATATATTTTTTTTAAATAAAACTAAAAGAAAATAAATGTAATCTATAAGTTCACTTCTCGTAGATATCTTTTACCCTTCCCAAGACATTTTATTCCTAATTTTCACAAAAGTTTAGCTCTCGGCAAGACATTTTGCAAGTGAAAACACCTACAATTCGCACAACAGAAGTTTCTTACAGTAAAGAATTTGAATTACGAATTTTAACGAAAAGATTTCACGAATTTTATAGAGAATTACATTGACTTTTATTTCTGGTTTAACTGTCTGCTAAAAGTGTACCAGAAAGCATGTAACTTTTTATTTATGTGTTCCAGAGTCATGAATCTTGGCCCAATTCAATTTGAAGCGTTTAATGTTGCTGAATAAAATAAGCTAGATTTCATGTCTCTACGATCATTGAAGGGAATGTTGCTGAGGTAATCCTGGGTGTGTTTTTTTTTAGTTATATTTGTACTTATGTATCCTGACGCGAAATTTCAATATAATTTACTTTCGAAATTTTATATACACAGCAATTTCAAAGTTACGGAAGTAAGCCCAGCACTATTTCACGAGTTCAGTTAGACGCTTCTCGGAGTTTTGTTTCGCGAGAAATTTAATATGGTGTATCTTAATCTGCACCAAATTATCCCACTTTGGGCCGAGCCCTTAATCTGGCCCAAATTATTCTACTTTTAAATCAATTTTGTCCGAAAAGTTGTAAAACCGTATTTAAAGATAAAATTCTAGGACGAGCAATTTCATTTTAAAATGCGACTTTTTTCGTGACCTACCTTTAAAATTACACTTGAACATATTTTTCCGTACATTTTTGCCAAACTCTACGAAATACCATTCCATGGAAAATTTCAATGGAAGGCCATGAAGACTTTCTCAATTTATGTCTAATCGAAACTTGGTTTCATAGTGAAAAGGGTGGGTCATTGGCAACCCCACAACCCACAACTTTATACTCCAGCAAAATCCACCCCTTTTTCGATCCACTCACCTTCTAGCAATCCTCAATATACAATTTCAATTACCGCAATTAAAAGATACAAACAATTTTTATTGTACTACAAATATTGCTGAACATAAACCATCTCTGATACAAATGACTAACAAATGAATAACGAACAATAGTTAAATAAGTGCGATATCTCCTAACCACCACAAAAAATCATTCTAGCAACCCTTAAACAATAAAAAAAAATTTTCAATTTAATTACGATTTAACACGAATTTCCTCCTGTGCCGCCCGCATTATTTCGAGGGCGCCACTCTTTATTAAATTTTCAGCTAATTGCTTGCCCAGATCCTGGCATTTAACGAAAACATTTCGATTGAAGCAATTATGCCGATAGAGGCCACAAAAAAGTTGGTCGAGAGCATCTCCAGCACCATTATCGGTGGTCTTCGTCATTGGACATACCGATGGCGGCTTTGGACTCACCGCCTTCGTTTTCTGCAAGAAAGGACACTCCGTTACTAGCGAGGCATGCGGCGAGGTAGCAGTGGTTTCTTTCTTTTCGTTGTTCTTCTGATGAACGTCTATTGAATTTTCTTTAATTGTAGCTGCGGTTTCCGACTCAAAGTACGGGCATTTCCCCATGAAGTCCTGACCGATGGGAATTTGCAGAGGACACGGTCCAGAATGATCGTAGCTAACGTTCTTATTTTCCAAGTCGGTCTGATGTTGTGCAAAGAATGGACACTTCTTGAATAATCCCTCATGGATGCTAATTAAATGCTTCATGTCATCGATGTTGCTCGTGCTAGGCGACTGATCCACTTCTTCGATAATTTCTGGCACTTTTATGATCAACGTCTCCGACGGTTTCAGTTTTTTTCTTGGAACTGGTGATCCGTCGAGTTCGTCTAGACTTGCTGGTCGTTTGTCCAGCGTCAAAGCGCACTTGATTTCGTGTTTAAGTTCACTTTTCCCGTCTAAACTCCAAACGGCACCAGTTACTTCCAGATTGAATTGATTGTCAACTTCTTCTGCATGCAGAATGGAGTTTACTGCCACTGGAGCGCTACAACCACCACCTAAAGTCTTTAGGAAACTTCTCTCCGTCAGTATTCGGCAGCTGGTAGCAAGGCACATCAAGGATTCGAGCATAGAGAGGATTTCGGGGTCATTCGCGCGGCATTCAACTGCTAGAGCACCTTGACCCACGGCGTAAAGCAAATCGCAAGGCTCCAGAACTTGGCTGATCCGACTTTTCCATCCCATGCGAATTAGACCAGCTTGGGCCAGGATAATCCCCGAAAAGGGCGAAGTCTCTGCATCCAATTTTGCTAGTCGAGTGTTCAAATTTCCGCGAATATCGCAAACTTTCAAATGTGGATAGTGTCGTTTTAGCTGTGCGGTTCGCCGCAATGACGATGTGCCTAAAGTGAAAATTCATTATCTGATAACAGCCACTCATCGTGATTGGCGGATTCAAACAAACCACTTACCGATAACGCTTCCTTCTGGCAAAGTGTTAAGCGTTTTGCCCTTGAATTTTTCGTTGAGAACCAAAGCATCTCGAGGGTCCTCCCTCTCCAGTACCGCACCAATTGTCATTCCCTCTGGTAGACAGGTTGGAAGATCCTTTAGCGAGTGGACAACGAAGTCAACTCCGCCCTTTTGCAGGGCATCCTCCAGATCCTTCGTAAATAAGCTCTTCTCACCTATTTTGGGCAACGCAATATTCAGCACTCGGTCACCCATTGTAGACATGGTATCTATCGGTAGACGGATTTAAGACGGAAGGAAAAACAAACCACAAGAAATTAATGGACTGTGTTCTACTTACGGATTTTGAATGTGGCTTTTGGATAGCGAGCTTGCAAACAAGAGATAACATATTTGGTTTGTATTAAAGCCAACTGAAATTGAAAAAGCACAGGTGCAGAGTAATAAAATTAACAAATTGAGGGTCGAAAGAGGTTAATTAATTCACATCAATTAATTTTGGATAAAAACTTTGGTTTGCGTGTTGTCGGCGGCATTACGCAATGAACAAGTATTTATTTTGTAATTACCTCGCTTTTCCTGGACCCCACACGAATTATTCTGTCGATGTCACTCATTTTCACGGTAGGAATCCCCAAAAAAAACCACCTTCCACTTTGAAGTTGCGACGGAAAATCCAGACGAAGTTCCAAAACCTCAAACTTTTATTCGAACTAATTTCTAGTTTGGTCAGGGTTGCGTTCTTTTATTCACCGCGGTCGATCACTGCTAACTGACAGTCGTTATTTAACGCGAAGTAAACTTTTTTCTAACGTCTTGTGGTACTGAAAAATCACACTGGCGACACTATCGTCATTGCAGAATTG
This sequence comes from Chrysopilus asiliformis, assembly GCA_964034945.1. Lineage (NCBI taxonomy): Eukaryota > Metazoa > Arthropoda > Insecta > Diptera > Rhagionidae > Chrysopilus > Chrysopilus asiliformis. Next base: position 98,734,097 of record OZ035961.1, read on the forward strand.
AATTTAAACCGTGTGTAACGTACATACTGTATAAATTTACTTGCAGTAATTTTGCTGCAAATTTACAACACAAAACAGCAATGAGTGCGAGTGCAACAGAACATCAAAAAAGAAAAAAAACCAAGTCAGTCGATTGCGTTGTAAAAAGTGTACGGAAAAATCAAATGCTAGCAAAATGTCAGTGATATAGTGCCGCAAAATGACTAATAATAAACTTCTGCCGGATGAGTACATCGCCAAACTCAACAAAGCTTATTATGGCGCGATTCAAACCGGAAAAGTTTCAGAATTTGAACTGCAGGTAATTTTCTAATTCCTAATAATGAAATCATCGTTTGTTTACATAAATTATTTCAATTACAATTTCTCACCACGTCCCAGTAAAACTCCTATCCCTTTTACTAACAAAAAAGGACCCGTTTGTAATTTCAGAAAGTATTTGCCAAGAAGAAACATTCCACTTTTTCAAGGACGATGTCACTTTTTGTGCTTCGCTAATCGATAAAATTAATTCGTTTTTTTCGTTCCATAGTTATTTCTGTTTTTTTTCCGCTGCAAAAAATATTGCAAAATTTCTCGAAATTGCAATAAAATATTCAAATCTACCACCACCGCCGTGCCAGAAAATTAAAGCACAATTTGTTGGAACAAAGATATATTTTTTGTTGTCTGGTCGCGAGTTCAAATCCCAATACCGAATAACAGTGAACTGACCCCAATAATTTTGTGCATTTTCATTTCAGGAGGCATACAAAAAGGCTGTGGACTCCCGACCAAACAACAAATTCTACTTCACTTTTGGAGTTGGCGTTCTTCTGCTTTTGATGGTCGCGACTCCAATTATTTGCGAAGTTTTCCAATTTATTCTCGCTGTCAGATGTTTTGTGCCCAATAACTATCTAGTCTGGGAAGCGACTAGACCGATTAGTGACTGTGGCTTCTGTCGGTAAGAGTACTTGATCAATACCCCTTTTAAATCTTTTAAACAATTGAAACATTTCAGATCGATAAAAGGCCCATTGATACTTCCCAATTTAACTCGCGCTGAATTCGCACCGTTTGCCTACTCTTCGCAGCCAATAATAATTAAGAAGGCCGTTGCACATTGGCCAGCAGCCAACAATTTGAATTTCACATTCCTAAAAGATCTGTACGAGAAGATTCCAGGGGCGTTGGAGGAGGATTGCCAATTTTTGCATTTCCGGTCTGATTTCATGACGCTGCGAGAGGTGTTTCTGATGTCTTCGTCGCGGGCTAATTTCGATAAGGGGAATAAACCATGGTATGTTGGATGGAGTAATTGCCATCCAATTGTCCTTGAGGAGTTACGGAAGTTGTATCCGCGACCGCATTTCTTGCCAGAGGACGCCGAAATGCCAAATACGGACTATGTGTTTATTGGATATGAACAGGGGGCAATTATGCATGTAAGATTGAATTTTTTTGTAAGGGAAACCAATGTAAATGCTTATAATTTGAATTTCTTTGAACTCCAGTTGGACTACATACCACGGCTTATGTGGCAAGCTCAAATTAAGGGGAATAAAAGCTGGGTGTTAGCACCAACTCCAGAGTGTGATCAGGTTTGTCACACATTTTCATTCTACGTGGAACCAGGAGATGCAGGTAAATATTTTAGGAAGAATATTTTAAATCTCTGAAAAACTTTGACCATGGAATCTGAGAAGAAGAAAAACTTTGAAAGCTTGTTATGAAAAAACCACCTTAAAAATCTATTGCAACTTCAGACACCCCCTTCGCCATTTTCGTTTTCCTTTTAGGCGCTTCGGTTTGAAAGGGATGCTCAAAATTGAGATTTTGGGCATGCGTTAAAAAGGGTTAAACTGTGTTTTTTTTTGCATTTCGCAAGATATAAATATTTTATAAGTGTTCTAAAAAAATATAAAAAATATTTTGCAGTTTTCTTTATTTCTATTGAACTCTGTACAAAATTCCAGGTGAAACTTAGATCCCACTTCAAAAAAAACCCTAAATCTTTTCTGTTTTACGTTTTTTTTTATAATCATCTTTTATTTAATTTTTTAAAAGCATCTAAATAACAATTTTCTTTTCTAACATTTCGTTTCAGTTCTAGTCGACACCCGAATATGGTATCATGGGACGTCAATTCCAAAAGGCGAATTCGCTCTAACAATTCAATCAGAATACGGTTAACAAAATTCCAATTAGAAATTTTTTTTTAGAGATTAAACGCACAATCGCTTTAGAAGTTTTATGTTGAAATTATGTAAATTTTTTAAATGATAAGAAAAACAAACCATGTAAGAAGCCAAATATTGCTAACCAAATAATTCTCATACTTCCGAATTATGTGAATAGTGTTAAGAAAATTATTATTTAAACCATAAATTGTAAATGAATATTTAAAACAGCTAAATAAATTGATAAAAAGTAATAAGAAAAAAATGAAACACCATGAATTTTGTTTTGTATATGGAAACACTTTAATTGAATGTTTAAAAGCCTTTTTTTATAGAAAAATATTTTCATAACTCTGGAGAATGTGCCACAATAATTTTTTCTAAGAAAATTGAATTTCAGTGGCTAACACAGATCAAATCTTAAAATTTTAAAACTAAGCGCTAGTTTTTTTTAAAAAATAACAATGTTTACAACAAAAAAGAATTTAAACAAAAAAAAATCATTTGCTCACAATAATAACAAAGCGTGTGTGATATTGAAAGCAACCAGAACCTCGTTAAAAATTTAGTTTCTCGTTAGAAATGGTAAAAACTTCAACAGCAACTTTTTTTTTCTTAGTCTACAGCTTCGAATCGGGGTGACGGAGGCCTCTTTTCCGCTCTAAAGACGTTACTCATACCAGAAAGTCCAGTGACACCTCGTAGACCGGTACTTTGAAAGTATAACAGGACGTACTCATCATTTTCCGTCAAATCGATACTCTCGGAGAATTCCATAACTATCGAATGTTTAATGGAGCTACCCTGTTGTCCGGGAGTAGTTGTTTTACACGCCGCCGTATACTCGTAGGCCAAATACTCATCGAAACCAGCAAATCCATTTCGATAGACGCCAATCCAATCGCTGTTCTCCTCCTCGAAGCCATGCGGAACAATATATTCGATAACATTCTCCTCGCCGATATACCAAATTGGAATGTGGGCAAATTCAATCGTTGGCTCATCACAACTGTCAATTAACTGGAAATAAGTGTAGCGAAAAAAAAAACTATTTTTAAAAATGACTAGAAAAATGATTTTAAAGACAATTTTTGAGCTTTTTGTCCTGTTTCTTTTTACTCAAGGTCTCCAAATCGTCCATGTCCAGCAATCGAAATGTCACGTGGTAATCAGAAAGTCAGAAATGCCGTATAAAAGACACGGGACTTCTTAATGACAATATGAACTAAATTTATGTACAATTGAGCCCAGGCCTTGGTCTTCGTTCGTTTCCACTGAAAAAAATTTGCAGCTCTCGCCGAGTCATTTTGCAAATTATTTGACACAAATTTTTAAAAAAACCTTCGATTAAAAAGATAAGAAAAACTACAAGATAAATGGGCCGATTTCGTTTCTATCTAAATCCTTCTGAAAGTTATGGTGTTCACGGACAGACGAACAGCCTTCGCCTAGGTCCTGATATTTTGACTTTCAAAATTACTGCGATTTTTTAAACTCTATATATAATATAGGAGTATATTAGATTTAGTATACCGCTTTGCCTGTCATCATATAGAGTATTTGACGATTGGCCCCTGGCAAATGTAGCTTTTCTTATGTTTTTAGTTATTTTGAGTTTTTGAATTTTGAATGAAATTTCTGCGAGCTTTTTTTTATGGAAACGACGCATTAACGACAACCATTAAAATAGCATTTAACTGACGATAAATTATCAAGATCGACTCACATTAAGAACAAAATGACTTGTGACTGGTTTATGATCACTAACATCGTAATCGGCATGACATTTATAAGATTTTTGTATCACTTTAGGTGCCAAATGGCCAAGCGACGACGATTCCTTCGCTTTAAAAAGTACCCGATCTGTCCATGCTGGCCGTCGCCTAAAAATAATTCACTCTTTTAATATCTCACAGTAGTGTTTTTTTTTTAATTTAAAACCTACTTCATATCGTACTCCATTGTTCCAGGTTCAAACTTAAAAGTAGGTGGGAATGATGGTAAGTTTTCATCAAATTGGTGGAATGCTTTTTCCTGACCACGAACCATTCGTAGCTGATCATTTTCAAGCAATTCTGTGAGTTTATTCTTCCGGACCATTTCTCTGACCTGTTGTGGTGTTATATCGGGATCCAGCTCTAGCCGGAAGTTTAAGTCGCCTAACCAAAATACGTAACTGCAAAGAAAGTAATTTTTTTCAAATATTTAACGGTTTTGGATAAAAAACACGGAAAATCTCACTCATGATCTAAAATCTGTCTATAATGCTTCACATGGTAGTGATGATTATCCATAATTTGGCCAAAATCTACGACCCGTTCGTCCAGCTGATTATCATGAGCTGCCAAATGAGCATTAACGATGGCAATCGCATGTCCATACGTATTTATTCTAATACTAACAGCACCCTTGTTGCCCTATAAACAATTAAAAGTGCAATTAAATCGTTCTGTTAATTGGAGTATGATTTCATTGCATACCCACATACCGCCGAGGCCGGTTCTCGTATACTCCGTTTCGATGTCTCGCAGCCTAAGTAAATGTTTTCGCCTGGCAAAGAAGATTATGAGAAGGCCTTGCATTTGTTCTGTTTTTATTGCGACATAATCGCGATCTTTTAGCGCCTCTTTGAATTTCTGTGTCCATGGATCCTCCTTGAATAGCCCTATAACGACATTTTGTGGCTGTGAGTTGACTTCCTGCAGGGCAATCGCAAAGAAATCCGGATGGTGTTGTTCTTTTCCAGCGTCCGGATCGAACCCTAACAATTTATCCAGTGTGATATTCTCTGGAAATCTGGAGCCAACGTTCCACGTCACTAAATACAAACTGAAAAAAAGTAATTTCTATTAAATTAAAGGTGATTTTCAAGATCCACTTTATGTAACAAACTTAATTTTTTTTTGTTAAACTTTTTTTTTCCAACATCATGCACGTTGGAATAAGTTCAGTTAAGTAATTTACTCTGGTACAAGGTCAAATTGTAGAACAAAATTATAAAAAAAAAATAATTCGCAAAACTATAAATGACGGTGTTCTTTTTGTTGGTCATATTTAATCACGGGTCTGGAGTAAAAAATTCTGAATGAAGGAAGAAAATTTAATTGAAGAACTCGTAATTAAAGTCAGAAAAAAAATATGAATAACCGAACGCAGGCAAAGAGTTGAGATGAAAATTAACGAATCAAAAGCGTAAGTGGATTTTTTTTTGCTGGTGATTATTTCACGAATGCCACTAATTCATGTGACTTTACGTATTCTTCAATAGAAAATGGCAATTAAAAGTATTCGTCTTGGCTGGTTTGATTAAATGTTAACATGAAAAAAAATGGTTAGAATTAGCGAGATTTGGAACACAGAAAAAAAAGCTCTAAGAGTAAATTGTGAAATATTTCTAATATGTGTGATTGAAAATTTATAGATTAACAGAACAGGTTTCTAAGCTTTCTTGTAGTTGAATTATCAAAAAATTGAATTATCAAAAAAAAAAAACCTTTTTGCGAAAAAGTAATCGAAAAATTATTATTAGTTTAGTCCTAATATTAAAAAAAGGGGCACGTAAAATTAAACATAAAAAAAGCTATAACTGCCAATCTGGCGATTATTGCAAACCCGTATGGTTCGAAGTTTAAGTGAACGGCGAATAGTTGTATCAAAATTCCACTTTGAAGTCAAGCTTTTCAAAAAGATTTTTTAAAATTTATTCCAATCAGATTTTGATGTATGAGAGTTTTATGTAGAATCATATCCTAAATAACTTTTGTTCTTGTACTTTTTTGATAAGATGCACTGTTTTTGAGATTTTGCAAAAATCGTTTTCGTTTGTATGGGGCCCCGCGCTGGGTTAATCCGGCACTGGATGGATGGACACACTGGTGTAATTCATTTTTGTGTGTGATAACGGGATCTTGGCGTTACAAGCGGTAAGGCAAATCTAATACACCAATACCTCGCTTTGCGTCTTTTCGTTTTGCGTTTTTTCGAAGTTGCGTCGCTGCTGAATTAGTACTAATTTTCACTGTGCGTCGTTAGATTTTCGAAGTTGCGTTGTTTTGGGTTCGAGTCTTTAATTTTTTTTTTTGAAATTTTTTGAAATTTTCTTTTTTTTCTAAAAGATGGCACGACTTTTCTTTCTAATTGCGCCATGCTATCAAAACTCGGGGATTCCCTTTCTAACTGAAAATCAACGCAATTTTAATACAGTTTTATTTTCACTTTGTTTTGCTAATTTTAGAGTTCAGTTTCAATTAGTGTGTTGTTCTTTTTTTTAAAAGAGAATAATAAATTTTTATAAATTTTTACGGGTTGTTTCTGGTTACAAAAAAGGTAAATATTTTTCCAATTTATTTATTGGCAGAGTTATATTATTTTTGTTTTTTAAATGTTTACTTTGTTCAATTTTCTTTTTAAAAAGTAGTATTTTCGTAACCCTGGAACCTATCTTCGATCTTTACATGGTTTGCTATAGAAAATCATAATTCACTTTGCGTCGTTTCAATTTGCGTCGTGTTTTTTTGGAACGTAACCACGACGCAAAGTGAGGTATTGGTGTATACTCTTTGGTTTCACCATACGGGTAAAAATATACATATTTTCTTCACAGAGGGCAAAGCTGTCGCGATCACAATTTCACTCTTCTCCTAACTACCGGATATACCGAAATCGACAGAATTTTAAATTTGATTCGCCCAGTGAGAGACTATGAAAAGTTTAGGACTTTTTTAAAATATTTAAAATAATGCATTTCCCCAAAAAAGAAGATAATTATTTCTTTCTAGGAAAGAGAATTGTGTAATGTTATTATCAGTTGCTCCAAAAACCTCTTTATTATTATAATTATTATTATTGTTATTATTTTAATGAAGACAATAAATCAATCGTACTCATCGTTTAGTCATAAATCAAATCATATCGTGATGGGATCAGGTAACATTTGCCCGTGTTCAATTTCACTCATGAAACTGCCATTAACCGATATTAAATTTTCTTACTTACGTGTACAGATATGAGGTTAACATTTTACGATTACTTCTGTCTGTTATGAAACTATTTTTTTACGGCGTTTTTTTGGAGCTTGCGTGTAATTAATAATCCAGGAAATTGTTTTTTGTTATCTTTAGTTATCTTCACAATAAAACAAATATCTATCACCGTTTTTTTTGGAAAAGCCAGCCCCTTAAAACTTAAACAAAAATATTGCGTTTAGGCGGAGAAAATATTTCCTGCGAAAAAAAACTCAACTGAATTCTTAGAAGTTGACTTTATCTCTAATTACTGATTGATAAACAGAAGTCATCTGAACTGGAAACAATTTAAGTTCATTTTTTTTAAATGCAAAGTCGACTAATTGATAAATTGATAACAAAATTTCCCCAACAGAAATCATGTTCATAAGAAGAGACAATTTGTCGGATTTAGAGGCGAATATTCATAGTTTCTTTGAAATGGCTGCGACTATAAAAGCCTATAGTTTGTTCGAAATGACTGCGAGTGTGTCGATTATGAAAGGCGAAATAGACAAGAAAAAATTGACAGAAAATGAATGAAAGAAATCCAATGAGGATTGTTAGAATCTATTTATGGAACAGAAAATGTTTATGAGAACATTTCATTGACACAAGCATCAAAGCTGCCGAAATCGATTTAATGTACTTAAAATGCTGTAATAAACAAAGCTTTTTTTGTTTATATCGGGTGTTCCAATTGCTTGAACCGATGTTAAATGTGATTGAGGCTTAAACGTCTAATGATTTTTTGATATCTGCTCTCAGGTTTCACAAATTCAGTCTTTGGCAATTTCAACCATGGAAAGATTAACAATCGAACAACGTGTTGAAGTTATTGAAACCTATTACGAAAATGGACGTTCAAACAAAAGTGCATTTCGCGCACTTCGTAATTTCTCGAAACAGCGAAGTCAATTGGCCACCAAGACCGTGCGATTTGACGCCTTTGGACTTTTTTCTTTGGGGTTATCTCAAGAGTACGGTTTATGCCAAAAAAGCCAACAAAAATTCAACAGCTGAAGGATGAGATAATAAGGCATATGCGTGGGATTGAGAAGCAATTATGCAGAGATGTCATCAAAAATTTTGACCATCGAGTGGATGTGTGTCGCCCAAGCCTTGGCGAACATGTGAGCGATATTATCTTTCACATGTACCAAATAACATGATTCAAAGAAGAAATCAAAAAAATTTAACAAATAACATTGTCTTATTTTCTGTTAACATCGGTCCAAGCCATTGGAACACCCTATAGATAGATAGACACATTAATATTTTGCTCTAAAAATGCGAGAAATTCGATGTCAAAGTTATTTGGCAGTTTTAGTTTTCGTGCCAAAAATCTCGAATCAATAATACTGTAACAGATATGTATGCTTTACATAATATATTAAAAAGGAAAAAAAATAATTTTTTGGGCGCTGTTATCAGAAATAAAAACGAAATAAATATTTATTTTATTTTTTATGCTTTTATCTTACTTTTTGTCAGATACACAGCGTCCAAAAATTTATTTTTTTCTCTTTAGCACATTTTTTTTAATAAAAGCTTTTTTTCATTTTTTTATCCTTTGTAGTTATTTTGTGTTTGATTAGTGCGAAAAATCTAAAGCAGCGTTTGTATTTCGCTACGTTTATATCGGGTCTTTCAATAAGGTCATAACAATTTTGTATTTAAATAAAACACAGAATAATTGAGATATCGGGCTGAAATTTATTCCAGGTGTAGTGGACATGTTACATTTAAGTATGAAATTCGATGTCGTTCATATGGCCACCGCGAGCACGTTTGCAGATTGATTCTTTAGAGCCAATTTTCGACCACTCTTCCACACATATCGGCTGGAACGTTGGCAATTTCGCGTTCGATATTGTTCCTGAGCTCCTCTAACGTTGTTGGCTTGTTGGCATAAACCAACGACTTAACATAACCCCATAAAAAGAAATCCAACCGCGTTAAATCGCATGAGCGAGGTGGCCATTCGACCGGACCATTTCTCGAGATTACACGATTGCGACCACCGACTCAGAATTTCGGTAGTAAGTTTTAATAATTTCCAAGCGTTGCTCGTTCGTGAACTTCACCATGATAAAAATGTAAACCTTGACTGACGTTTTAGCATTGCCAGATCATAAAAAAAGTTTTAGGGTGCGTTTTTATTAAAATACAAAATTGTTATGTCCTTATTGAAAGACCCTTTATATCTGTACCTCGGAGGTATAGAACACTATGTCACATTTCCCTAACTTTACAGAAGAGCAGTTTCAACAAGTCCACTTTTATTTAGTGTTCCTCTAAATATAAAAGGACTTGATGTTATTTGTAAGCATGTAACTCCCCTTACAATTGATCTAGGACATGGTGTTCTATACCTCCGAGGTACAGATATACTTTTTAGTCTTCGAATTTTGAAGATATCCAACTTCCCTTTGAGATATCCAACTTCAGAATTGGATTCAGCCCCAGATGAGATTTTTCCCGAAAAATTGGAGGAACAAATTAATCACGTTATTCTTACAGGAGCTTTCGTTATCCTTACAAAAATTATTAAAAATATTCTATTACCATCGAAGTCACGTATGTGTGTAAAATTTCAAGTCGATCGGATAACTGGAAGTGGGTCAAAATTAGATTACAAGATTTGACCCTGACAAACAAAGAAACAATTAGACAAACAGACAAAAAAAGGTTAAATAAAAGCTTTTAAAAATTGATTCAACTCAATTATTCATAGCTATAATTTTTCGTGCCTGAAAATTCCAGTATGGAGGAAAGCGAAACGGAAAGGTTTGAAAAATTATGACGTGAAAAACGCTTTAAAAATGCAAATAATTTACATGAGGTTGTCCATAAAATACGTCGTAACATTTTCCATAACTTTTTGGACCCCTTTTACTCCAAGTCCAGCTTTTTCTCATTTTTTTGAATGACAATTAATACAAAAAACGCGAGAAAAAATGACGACAAAAATTAGCGTGACGTATTTTATGGTCAGCCCCTAAAATATAATAAACCAAATAACAGAGCGACTAAAATTTGTAACAAAACAATTCAAATTGTATAAGGCCGAGTCCATACGACCAACCGTTACTGCGAACACGTCAACAGATCCCGTTAACGGTCAACGAATTTTCACTATTTCAGTTGAACGTGTAGATTAGGCTTAAGATTTCCATTTTCCATTTAAATAACCTAATGAATTTTCCATCAATAAAGTTTCCGTATTTTCTTGGATCCTTAGTCACTTTTCAGTGATTAATCATAAAAATTCAAGCTTAACTTTAGGTACAACACAAATCTAACGTTCAGTTACAACGAACGCGCCCAAGCTTTTAAATTAATTAATTGAAACCTATATTTTATGTAAATTTGGCTATACCAGCAATAAAATTAATTCAATCTTGTGGCGATATACATTTAAGGCGTCATATTTGGTCAGGGTATTACAGTAATTACAGGGATTTTTCAGTTAATTGCTGTTTAATCTACCTGAACATGTGTTGCTACTCGTAAAACTATTACCCAACTCTTATCTGATTCATACGAATCCCCATATTAATGCTTTCACGAATCCATAAATCCGGGAAGTGACACGATCGGGGTTAGGGGATTTCATTGTCAGCAAGCCGGGGATTATAGACAGATTATTATAGGTGTATGGCTTCCAATCAATGAACCAGAAAAGCCAAAATTTGGCCACCAACCAAAGACGATGACGCATCTGAAAATGTAAATGCAGAAAATGTTTTTGTTTATTTTAGCAAAAAAACATTTACGACAAATCAAACAATAACATTACGAGATGTTGATGTTCTCACTTAACAAGTATGATAAAGCGGGAAAATGTCTCTCTCATTTGAATTTGAATGTGACGATGCGAAATGCGAGTGGACAAAGGATGAGTCGAACGAAACAAGAACTTGGAGAAGGCCTTGACCGAATTCATTTGTGGCAGACGTAATGCCGTGAGACAGAATTCCTAAATTTAGAAAAAATCCATCAGATGGGAACAGCACTTGAAATTCTCATACTTGAGCTTTGCATATGCGCACTTCGTTTGAATTTTATGGTTTTGTTAGTCCACCATCAACGAAATTATTGTTAGTTTCTGCAGATTCTAAACAACACCATCATTTTAACTTCTGGTGGATGGAGTTTTTTGAAGAGTTGCAAACCAAAAATTTTCACACTGTGGGTCGGTTTTAGTTCAAGGGTCAAGGGTATTTCTGGCTTTTGCTCCTAAAACTTCAAAACTTGCTTCTAGTTTTGGTTTTGGTTCCTAAAATTTCAAAAATGTGGCTCCGATTTTGGTTCACTAAAATTTCAAATTGTTCAGTGGTTTTTCAAAAAACCGCTTTGCATCGCTGAGCTTTTGTAAAAAAGTGCGTTGAACGCAGAAAATGTTGCAGTCCAACTCAAATAGTTTTTTAAAGAAACTTTGCACTTAAAGTGAAATATATTTTTCAAAATCGACTTTTTTTTACTCAAGAGGGTTAGAGAAATAATATTTAGAGACTGCTTATGAAATACGTCATTCATTCAGAGTCAAGGGAAGTCTGAGGTTTTTTTTTATAGTTCCAGACAGAGCTTAGGGGAAGACCTTATAATGCCGAAGCACAGCTCAGGATGGTCGGAAGAACGAAAGGAGATGTCAATGATTTTCTTGAGATGAAGATGAGATGAAAGGGGTGTAAAATTTACTTTTTGAAAATGAGCGACGAGAGGAAATAGCATTCGAGACTGCCAAAAATTAAAGTGACCTACGCATAATATCGAGGTTTGAATTTTTCGTGAAAAACAATACTTTCTATACAGCATAGAACAAACTAATAAACGACTGGAAAATTTTCAATTTTCTGCGATGATTTGCGAATAGTGAAATCATCGGTTAGAACGAAATAATGGTTGTCATCTGGAAGGGGGTGTGGGTGCGGATATCTACCTAAATTTATGATGCCATCCACTAAACTAGTCTCACGATCCAAGACAAAATTATAGTTTATTGTAAATTTCCTCGTACAAATTACCATATAAAGATTTTAACCATCAACTTGACTGCTGATTCAACCTGAGTTTGCGCATATTTCACTTTCAGATATGGGAATCGGAAGGGAATCTAGAGAAATATGTAAATAAATAATTCAACATGAAACAACATTCAGTAAATTAATTTGCTGGGAGGGAGATTTATTAAGATGGTGTGGCTGGCGTCAGTCACGGTGTACAACTATTTTTTGCGTCACCTTATAGCCACTATCTAATTAACACCAGATATACAATTAGTTTATTTGCAATCAGCGATTATGTCAACAATGCTTTTTGCGGCATTTATAATAGTTAGATAAGATAACGCTACCTCGAAGTTAATCGCGTATCTTTAATGATCCGGGGAACTTTAAGATAACAGAAATCAATAAGGGAAAATCGAATATTTTTTATTCGAAGCTTCCATTTCGCGATGGTCATTCATGCGAATCGACAAAATTAGAAAACATACGCGAATTAATTCAATTATGTTAATGCTGAGACATTCTCTATAGAACCAAAACAACTCTATGGTGACATTGAATCTAATTCAACTTATTAAAAGCCACAAAAAAGCCCATCGGAATGTGAAGTTGGGTTTGAGTCGCCTCTCTGGATTTTATCGATTCCAAAAAAGTTAAACCAGAACTGGTAGGTAATCTCTGTGGCCGAAACCAGACCACTATAGTTTACTATACCTAAGTTCTACAGATTTTGGTTTGCCGCAAAAAGTAGCGGAGCAGCCACCGAAATGTTGGTCATTGGATCGCATTAATTATGAATTCGTAGTGTGTTTATGCTTCACAACGTGGACTTCAAAGTTTGAGTGTATGAAAGTAGGTCTTTGGATCTCAGCTGCTAGCATAAACACTGCTGTGCTGCTAGCATATGCTGACTTATGTGGAAATATGTGGGGATAGCGTGAGACATTTTCATATTCTGACCAAGCCCATTTGTTTGCTTCGGATAAGTAGACACTGGGAGTATCGTGACTCTCCACTCCGCAAAATCTGTAACCAACGTACTTTGAGTACTATCCGCATTTAGTCGGTTGCTACATTTTATTTTATGTCTAATTACAATTTAGGTTACATAATCCAGTAGTAACTTTTTACCTCGCATCCCAAGCTGCATGCTGCTTTTTGGCCATGTTGGCGAAAGGTAGAATGTTTTTCATCATTTTGGATGGTCTAAATTTATTCGTAAATGTTGGTAACTAAAAGGTGTACTTCTGCTTCTTTGGAACTGAAAAAAATGCGCAATTTAAAGTTGATTTCTCCCAAAAACCGCGACGACAAGAATTTTGTTAACACGACTTTGGGTTGGGAGAATGTTTTGTCACTGGACGAAAATCGATTTTGAGATTTGTTTCTGCTACAACTATTGTCTTGAAAGAATGATAAACGAAAATCAAACAAAAGTCTTATTTACACCTCTCCCCAAATAAATCTTCCCAACGCGACGATTTCATTCGAACTGACGAATAATTTCACTTCGCTCGACAGAAATGTCCCAGCAAAGGTTTTGTAAATTTTAGACGCGGATTACACGGTTCAGATCTAGCATCATCTTTAGCTAGAGAGCTTGCAATCCAGAAAGTGGACAATTGATTCCACTTTTTATAGGCTCTAGCCGTTTTCCATTAGGCTTTATCGTTTGCCCTATCTCATATTCCCAGGTAATTGGGGCAGGTAGTTAAGGCGCTAAATGACTGCGAGATGGCCATTGCGTTATGTTGAAAATATCAAGACTACATTTCTATACCGCTTCTACAATGGCTTTAAATTTAATTAATTTTGAGGGGATTTTAATGAAATTTAAATAATTTGGCATTTATCAATTAATCGAGTTGGAAATAAAATCCAAGTAAAAGGTGCTGTCTATAAAGCAGGGTTTAGACGAAGCAAGTAACTCGCTGCAAGTAGACGTAAATACACGCGATTTGAGCTAGTGTGGGACCCTCGCATATGTGTGAGAATACTCGCTTGTCTCTCAAAAATAATAGAAAGCCATTCTATTTTTCTAGCAAGTAAAAACCAATACAACAACATGGAACCGTGTAGACAAGAGGTGGTTTTATGTGTGTGTGTTTCGGTTCATTTTATATTTGCTGCTTTGCCAGAAAACGTCGTAACATTTTAAGGAAAAAACGACACGATCATAAAAAACTCGTCGGCAACAAACAGTTTTAGGTAGAAATTCGCAAATTTTCCCACAAAAAAGAGTCGTGATATTTTTTCTCAGAAAATTTTAGGTTATGTTTTCCTTCGGCTGTCATTCTACTTGCAACGATTTACTTGCAACGTGTAAACGAAGCAAACTACTTGCCTCTCTTTACTTGCAGCGAGTTACTCGCTGTGTATAAACCCTGCTTAATACTTGACATGCTGTTCCATTGGGTACTTATTTGCCGGCACTTGCAAATAGTATTCATAATTTTCGCAATGGAAAACGATTATTACGTTGTTTGACTTAGAAGTTATGTTTTGTCTACTCCTCGACAGAGGGTTATTATGTTCAAATCGTTTTTCCTTGCGGCATGTTTTGTTTGTGTGCGTGTTAATTCGGTAGAGTTTATTTGTGGAAGTTTTGCGTTTAATTCTATAAGTTTGGATTTATTTTAAAGGTAAGTGCACACGATATGATCACTGTTCATATTTATGAACATACGCATATGTTGCTTATAAGCTTCAAATGCTCATATGTTCATACAATTATGAAAGGTGTTCACACGATATGAACATTTTGTCCCAAAGTATCAAATTTTTAGGTGTGTTCATATGTGTTCAAATGCATTGTGTTCATATTTTTTAAAATTTGTGTTCGAAATTTTAAAAAAATCTTTCAATACAGCTGTCGCAAGAATATCGAAAGCAAAGAGCACGCACGCACACATATGCATTGTCCAGTATATGAGCAGTGTGCAACAAATTGGATGACCGACATACCAGTTTTCCGTGCGATTTGTGAGTGCTTTCCCGAATGCGACGTGTGGCGTTTTCGAACTCGAAAACAAGATTGATATTCCTACGACAATGTCCAGGGTTTTGGAACCTTATCTGTGGTCACAAGGAAAAACTGCTTAAGTCGAAAAAGCGTGTTTTGAGTAATTTGGGTTTAAAGTTTTGATTATTTTTTTTTTGAAAGCAAAACTGACTTAGGTTATATGGTTTTTGCTCTGCCATTCCTCATACGGGTACAGCATGAAAACCAAACTTTGACAGAATATAGAACTGGATAAGGAGAATTCAAATATGCACCAACCTTTAAAAGTACATAACTCGGTTTTTAAGCGGTTTTTCCTTGTGGCCACAGATATTATCATTCGTCGGTTCAGTTCATACTTTGAACAATTTCTTACAAAATGAAATTTTACAGAACATGAAAAATTGAAAAGTCAAGGTTGTTTTTGGTTGTAATTTTGCAGATTTTAACTTGATGCAAGAAAGGTAATTTCTATTTTGTGACATTTCTCATGTATTTGTGATCACAATACCGAATAATGAGATAACTCACTTATTCAGTTTTCTCACGTAAACATTTTTCTCACTTGGCAATCACAATACGGCTGCAGTTTTGTGACAAAAGTTTTCTGAGCGAATAAAGAGCTCAGACTAAAGTATAGGAAAACTTTTACTTATGGCAACGCTTGCGGCGGCCATGTTCGAAGAAACTTTTGCGGAAAATCGTGGTTTCGGTTTCTAGTTTCCCGATAAAAAGTGTTTTCAAAGAGTTTTCTCAACAATCCAGTTGATTCGATCTCGTCTCGTGGGTATTTTGTGACTTTCTGGGCCAAAAAACTCAAGTGCGTGCGGCGGGAATCAATGAAAACAGTGGGACTTTTTTCGCAGAACTTCAACACATTTTTCGCCAAAAAAAGAAGAACGCCGGAAGGCAATGCAAAAGTTTTCAATTTCACGGAACGATTCAAACTTGCACAATACTGAAAAACGCTCTACAAATTATTCGGTTCGACATGTCGAATGGATGAATCGAGGCTAAGAACTAGAAAAGAAGAAAAGGGAATGAATTGCTATTAGTTTTCAATGTGTGATTGCAAGTGAGTTCAATTGCTCGTTTTTTTGTGTGCAGTGCATTCGAAGCCAACCAAAATGGAAGAACATTGTCCCCAAGAGACTGTGTTAGAAATCTCCAGCGTAGTTTCGATGGGACAAATCAGTGAGAAAAGTAAGTTATTTCAGTCCGTATTTTGTCTGTTCGACAGCAGCGGCGGACATTTTTCCATTCATGAATCATAACGCAGCTCGTAACTTCTTTCTTTTGTTATTTTCTAGGCGACTCGGCGGTGGAAAGCGATTCACCAGTTGCGGCCATCAAAAAGGCCTCCTCGGATACGGAAGTCTCGATCGCTGAAGTTAAGGAGGATCCGGAGGAGGAAGGCGGGAACAAGGGGGCTTTGGAAGAGGTGAAAAAGGAAGAAGCCGTAACAGAAGGAGGGGACGAGGTCGTGGAGGAGCTGGAGCTGAAGCCAAGTATTAAGGGTGAGGAGGTCAAGTCTGACGACGCCGTGAAACTGACTGTTGATAGTGGGAAAAGCGGCGAGCAAACCGAAGAGTCTGAAGCGCTAGAGGAGGGAGACAAAGTGGCAGCGGTCGATGAAAAGTCTGAGATAGGTGCAACAGAAGAGGTCAAAATTATCAGCAAAACCTCAAGCAACGATGACGTACTGGAAATCAACAATTCTTACGAGGATGAAGATGATGTAGAAAACGTAGACGAATACGAGTACGGTGAGGTAACTGCAGAGGAGAATGAGGAAGTGGAGCCGGAAGTGGAACCGGATGACGAGGAGGAAGAGGTGGAACACATCATTAGTTCCTCAGAGGATGAAAGTATGCAGGATTCTATGGATTACAGTTCGGAAAGCGCGCCGGGCAAGGAAGCGGAACCAACTGAAAAGTATGAAATCAGTTCCGACGACGAAGAGGAGGATGATATTGATGGTGAAGACGAAGTGGAAGAGGAGGATGATGTTGATTCTGATGAACCAGCGGATAGTGATTGCGATTTAATGGACATAATCGTAACTGGGAAGTCTCTACCCAATAAGCTACTAAATCAGCCTAGTTCCAGTAAATCAATTGGGCCAAGCCCCTTTATTACAAAGTTCCCTGCACCACCACACAGGAGCAGAGCACTTTTGGGGATTCGTCCCAATTACAGGATCAAAATGAAACGAAAATGCATCAAATGGTATGTAGTTTTTACAGTCGCACCTCAGTAACCTCGAATTCCTTGATAACTCGATTTTTTTTTCAGGGTCGAGGTCTCAAGGTTCGACTATATTTAAATCTATTTAAAAACTTTTGCATTTGCCTTTCAATTTTTCCAATTTGCCGCACAATATGTTTGTTTCTACTTGTGAATCATTGCTCCTAAATATTACCTTGTCTTATTAATTTTTTCGCAGTAAGAGTAAATTAACCCCCCTTTCCACAGTTAAAGTACAAAATTCCGTTTATTGCTTGGTTTTCAGCAACTTAAATTTACCAGTCGTTTCATTGATTTTTGAATTCTCTTCCCTATTTCCACTGCTATTAAATGCTTTATTTACAATTTGTCATTTACCTTTGACATTTCCATGACCTTTGTAACCAGCGCAATCGAACAAACTCAGTCCATTGACCGAATAATAACAAGAAATCTCTTAAATCGCGATTTTCTTTGGGTTTCTGCAAGTGGTTTTGATATCAAGACTTATTAAACTGAGAACTTTTGAAGAAAAAAAAACTGTAAATACATTAAAAATTTCTTAAAACTGTTATGTTTGTAAATACAGCGAAATATTTTCAAAATTTAGTGTTTTGTGTTAATTTAGTGTAGCTAACCGAAAAACAGTGGACGTATGTGAAAGATGTGGGTGAAATGGAAATATTTAGGGCATTGATTTTGGATAATAATCCGCCCTGGTAGTTTTGTGAGAAAGTTTTTTATAAGTTGCGTTTTTTTTTGATTGCTTAATGTTGTAAGGGGTGTCCATCACACATTTATTGGGGGGATTTTCGGTAGTGTGACTGCGGTATAAAATCACGGAAATGCGTGACGAGGAATTATAGGCATATTTTAGGACAGTTTCTTATTGCATTTTTAATTTCTAACAAAGAATTGTATTCATGAAAAAATTCGACCTCTTGAGTTTGCATAATTTTTTTTCCGAACACTCCCGGATACAAAAATGTCATTCAGTCTGTGTGCAATATTTCTCAAAAACTATTTGAGCTATGGCCATGCCATTTCATAAGCAGGAATGGAGCGATCCTACCAACTTTTGCTCAAAATCCGTTAACCGAAAATGGGCAAATTGATGGCTTTCTGAAAATCGCAGTATCGGTTTTCGTGATTTGATCTGGAATTTCGCGTATTTCAAGAGTTCTGCGTGACAAAAATTAAAGGCAATGAAATTTGCCTTTCACTAGAACTTCATATCTCAAAGTTATTTACTATCTTTAAGTGTTATCGAGATATTTTCATTAAAAGTGAAAAATTAGATTTTTGTGAATTGCTTAGGTACAAGGTTTTTCAAAAGAAAGAAACGGTTAAAGGAAGAAATTAACATATTCAAATTTTCCAGATTTTACCGTCGCCTTTTACCGTTGCCTTTTACCGTAAATCGATATTTTTACCGTTATCGAGATATTCTAGATTTAGTATAAAAATGTTGTTTGTTTGTAAAATCATATTTTATTCGCCGAGTTGTTGTGTGAAGTGCTGCTAGAACGTATATTTTGTATAAGAAAATCATGTGCTGTTCACATCAGATATTTTTCTTAATCGCTTGTGGCATATTAAAAGAAATACAACTTTTACCTTCAAAACAATCCACTTTTTTTTTAGAGTTTATTAGGTCCGTTCTTATAATTGAATCCTCTTTATTTCAGGCTCACTAAAAAGAAAATCAAATGCATAAAAATGGCCTTAGAAGAAAAACAAAAAGCAACAAAAACCGAAATTACCTCCGTAAAAATTGAACGTAATGAAAATCTGAGGGGCAATAAACCAGCATCAGAAGCGGTAGTAATAAATTTGGATGAAACACCACCGGCAGAGTCTAAACCAGCAGCCCCAATGATGTCTGAAGTGTTTGCCCCAATAAAAATGGAACTGGAAGCAGAAAAAGAAATTGAATCGGAACCAGTAAATTTGATGAATGGAAGCGCAACTATAGCGGAGAAAAAACCATCAAACGATGATGACATCGAAGTCATTTGTGAAATGGAAATTCAAGTTGGCGCATCAAAAACCACCAGTGAAACTCAAGAGAAATCTAAGGACGACCCCAAAGAGATACCATTGGAAAAAACGTCAGACGACAAGGACAAAGAGGAAGTTGTATTTGAATCGGTGGCTGTTAGTAGTAATCTAGCCGATAGCATTGTTAAAAACGATAAAGTCCTAAATTTAAAAATGGAAACTAATGGGGAATGCAAAGAAACAACTGATATGGAATCGGATCAAGTTAAGGAGAAGGTGTGCTAATCGTTTTCATATATTTAGCTATTTAAAATTCATATAATTTATCAAAATTCCATTTTAGGTCACTGACACCACAGAAAAGACGCCCGTGACGACTAAACGGCCTAGAGAAGCTGATCTCGATGATGATAGTGATGCGAAAAATCCAGCAAAGAAACTCTCCACGACTTTGGAAGAGAATTTTCCAATTCATGACAAAATGCTAACCGATTACATCGAGAACACGTGTCGTGATGATTCCGATAATGAAATTGATAAGCACGTTAACCAAATAAAATTAGAAATTCATGCGCTGGCCGATTTATTGAAAGAGAAGGAATTAGAATGGAATAATATTTTGCATTTGAAGAAACTCAAAGAGGAGATATATTTGCGTTTGGTTAGAAAGAAGCAAATGCTCGATATTAAGAAAGTCAAAGTGGGTGAAATCAATGAACATATGGATTGTACAACGGCAGGTTTTGACTGTTCAATAGGCGGTGGTGATCAGTCGTCCACTATGGTGCAAAATGCGACGCTTCCATCCGCTAATGCTAAACTTTTGAATGCATTGGGTTACGCAACATCAACACCTTTAGTATCAGTTGATAATGCACAGCAAGGTTTAAGTTCTGGCGTCACAACTGGAGGCCTATCGCTAGCTCAAAGTATTCTCAAGAATCGTGCGAATATGAAAAGTGCTGATTTGGCCAAGGAAAAGACGAACGCCCAGAGAATGCATCGGTGAGTTGGTCTTATCGGTTGACTAGTAGTAGTTTTCGTTACTAATTTATTACGGAACGTGACCTTTAGATTTTAAAACTCGGTTTTGAATTTCGATTTTTACAAATTAGATTTTAGCTTCACTGTTTTATAAGAACTTCTTCAACTCTGTTTGAAATTTAAACCTCAAATGATTGAGAAAAATAATTCGATATCCTTGCTATATTTCCTGATTCAGTTAGAAATTAAATCTTTTTAATTGGCGACAAATTTTTACGTTTTTGTATGTAGAATTATTTGCATTTACTTGTTTTGCATTCTCGCGAAATATTCGAAGAATTTTACATTTTAGATAGGATATCTAGAGTATATTCTAGCGAAATATCGATCACTACCAATTGGTATTATTAGTTCTTCACATTTTTTACTAGCTTTGTTTTATTTCCTTCAATTTAATAATTGAGAACTGGAATTTTTATCGAACGGTGGCGTTAATCGACGATTAACTTAATTATCAGATAAGAAATATTTATGGCAGTTTTTTTATGAATGTTTTTTTAATGGATTGAAGTTGTTTAAAAGGGGTTTTCCCGACAAAAAAATTGAAAATTAAAGTGAATTATTGAAAATTAAAGTGAATTATTGGTAAAAGCTCTTCTTTTCTGGTATTAGTAAATAATTTGGCAAGTCTATTGCTAACAGGTGTGATACCGGTATTTTTCTCGTTTCAAAAAAAACGGAAATCAAGCACTCTTTAGTTTCAATATTACGCGGATTCGCCTGCATTCGATAAAAGCGTGGAGTCAGTATGACAATTGGCTCTCGTTGCAGAGTTTCTCATCTTTTAATTCAATTTTTAGCCTTTCCTATGTAAAGTTCACTCTAATACTATCGTGTCCGTCATATTAAATTGTTTGTATAAAGAAAAAAAAATTGTTACAAGTTTCTACGTTTCACCCTCATGCAAAAATTACTTATAAATACTCAGTACTAGTGGAACCTCGGTTTGTGAACGTTTCAGTTAGATAACTACTGTGAAGTCCAAAAAAGGTCTCGGTTCGTGTTCAATGTTTCGGATTGTGAACAACATTTCGGTTCGTGGACAGAAATTGGCAATAATAATTTAAATAGAGCTCCTCTGAATTTCAATCAGAGATTAGTAGTGTTTGAAGATCTATGAGGAAGGAATGAAAAACTTAATAATATTGTCTGACATTTTTTTTTGAACGGCAACGGAACCCCTTCGAATATTACGTCTTCTAGTTCTTCGCCGCCCTCTGTAAAAATAAAAAAAAAAGTGTTTTCATCTGATTTATTGAATTAATTTACTTTGAGTATAATTTTATGTATTTTTAAGCCTCAAGTCGAGGTTCGAGCGCCCAATTTTTTTTGGAACGGAATAATTGATTTTACATTGATTTGAACGGGAAAATTTGTTTCGATTCGTGAAGTTACCGAGGTTCCACTGCAATTGTGACATGAGATTGGAACGAAGTTATTGATTTAAAAGAAACTTATTGATTAGAAATAAAATTAACTTTAAGATTAGAGGTGGAGGTAATTAATATTAGTGTAATTAAAAACTCATAACTAACAGAACAAATTACTAATCGTTTACTACTAAAAAATTAATAACAAAATTTGCCAAAAGCAATTTATTTTCATATTATTCAACTAACAAAATTAACCAATACTAAACCTTTAGTAAAACCAAATTTAAAAACAATTCATCATTAATCAATTGCCATTAAAATGTCTAAAAAATGCCATATTACCAAAGCCAGCCACCATTTAGTGTTAATTAACCGCACAATCTTCTTTTTAAACAGCCTTCTTGTTTCTAGAAATATTCTACCAAAGCCATCCGGAGCTGCTGCTGGATCAGGTTTTAGTAGTCTTGGTGGAGGCTCAGGCTCATCGATGCCAACAGCTAAATCAACTCCAATTACATCGATTTCCAATTTTACAGCATCCTCCACACATCCAATTCAATTGACCGCAAATATTGGCCAAAATCAGAATATCTCACAAAATATTTCGAATAGTATTCATCCAATGTTTAGTGAATATCTCAATTCAGCGACGTTGGCGGCTCAAGAACGATTCAATGAAATGCTGAATGGCGGTGGCCAAGGGCACAACTTCAAAAACAATGCAGACCACCACAATTCTCCGTTGATGATTGGCAGGCAGGGAATTTTTAAGGATGTGAAGAGCATAATCGCTGACTATCGGCAGAAACATCCGGAAGCAGTTCCTCGTCGCGGCCGACGACTGAAATCGGGTGGATTGGGGGGTTTCTCATCAGCATCAGCTGAAGCTAATTCGATATTGAGTAGCGCATTAAAGGGTGAAGGGCAGCTGAATAGCAGCGATTTAAATGATCTTCTAATGAAGTTTGAGGTTAGTAACTGATTTTTGAAATTTTCAAAATTTTCGAATCAAATTCGAATGAAATTTTAGAATTCACGCAATACAAGCAACGATTCACAAAATAGCATGACAAATGCGAGCAACAGCAACAATCTTAACAATGGACTGGTTTCATTCAAAGATGTCTTAGTGCAATTCGCTAAGATAAGTGGTCAGGCAGATCGGTCTACTGGGCTAGCAGCAACTCGTAGTGGTACCGGAGGGACAAACAAGACTTCAGCGCCATCGTATTTACCGCAAACGAAGTCGTCCTATCCAGAAGTCACGCTTCATCCGGTGGCCACTTCGACGCCATCAAGCACTGAGCCAGCAACTGGATCGCTACTCCATGGAATTCTTACTAAGGTAGATTTCGAGTATCAAAAACGCTTCATAGATGGAAATTTCACATTTTATTCTTTCAGTACTCGAAGTCAAATTCAATGTTAAGCTCAATGCCATCGGCAGCGGAGAATTCAGCTCAAAATCTATTTTCACAGCACTACAGTAGCTCCTTCTCACCGACATTGGCAAAACTATTAACGGCCCCTGAACGCCTAGCGTCGTCTAACAACAGTAATCCTGTGCAGGGTTCAATAGATTTGGTTACCAGACAGACAAATTCCACCAGCAATGATCCGGGTGCCGGCGGCGGTGAAAGTTCCGGTTTCTGTTTCTCGAAAATGGGAGCCAATCACAGCAGTGAAATCACCATAACGCCAGTCGTTTCGGCACAGTCCAAGCATGCGACGAATTCGTCAGGTAGATCATTGCTAGCGCATCAATTTAAGGATTCATCTACAAATGCAACCAAGGATAGGAAGAGGCCGGATATGGTAAACACAATGTCGATGGTACTTTAGCGAATAGTTTTAAAATTTGTGTGAATTTTGTTTTCACAGGATGATGAAGCAGATGACGGTTATGGTCGATTGGTGATCGATGAAGGTGTCGACGCGTCCATGGGAATTGATGAGCAACATCGGATTGCGCCGCATGCAATTGGGCAAGAATTCAATGAAAATGAAGTTCCATTTTGTCAAGGTTGTAAGAAGCAAGAAGCACAGTTCGTTTGCGCTGGATGTGGAAATCAGTGGTACTGTAGTCGTGAATGTCAGGTAAATAAGATTGTCTTTCAATAGAAATGGTAAAAATACTAATGGAACTGTTTTTTAAATTTTTTAGGTGACTGCGTGGGATGATCATTCGGAATACTGTACAGGTTAAAGAATGCCAAAAATGCCAAAAGAAAAAAAATCAACATTGATTTACATATATTTATAACTATAATAATATTTAGTTTTTTAAAGCAGACAAACAAAAAACATTTACATATGAATTTTGAATTAAATATTATATAATTTAATTGTAATCGATTTTTTTTCTTTGGGGGATGTCCATAAAATACGCCACGCTTTTTGGGGAGATGAGGGTGTGCATGTGGTACTAAACTGCATACACAAGCGGGGAGGCCGAAAAGCCCAAAATGATAGTTGACGTATTTTGTGGGATTCTCCTTTGTCAATATTTTGTCGTGAAAATTAACATTTTCTTTTTATTGTCCATACCAAATGGCTTTTTTACAATTTTTCGATAAAACTTTGTGTATGCTACGGAACCAATTGTTACTTGGTTGAGGAAATAACATCAATCATGATTATAAACTTCGGCCTGGGCTAATTTTTGAATCGTTAAATGCATATTTAACGATAAGATAACATTTTCCTAACATAAATCAAATTGTGTTTTACGAAAAGCCAATCACTAACGATAAAAATATTTGTCTCGATATAAGCTCATTTTTAAGGCCAATTAGCCTGATTTATTATGAATTTTCTACGAAAAATTTATGATACTCGTAGTTAAATTTTAATTTGATAAATTCAATAAAGTCGTATAAGTTTCGTACATGAAATACTTGGTGATAAACGATATAAAATAGTAAAAAAAAAACTTCAGCTCATAAGAACTTTTATATAAATCAAAATGGTTTCATTTTTTGCGGAATTCCAGAAATGATAGAAAAATGACTTTTTTTTCAAATTCATTATGAGTCATGGGTTAAATTAAGTTTAATTCTCCCAAACTGGTTGAAATTTCTGATTACAGCAGAATCGTTTTTGAGATAAAATTCATCTGATGTTTGTTTAAAGGAAAACATGAGGGCTCAAAAGATTTTCGCTGTTGAATTGTGCGGCGTGTGTTTTTAGAGGTTAGTGAAATTTTTTTGGATTACAAATTATACAAAATTTGATAAGGCGAAGTTTGAAGCTTGTGATACGAAAAAAGCTACATAAAATGTAGATATACACATTTATTTAACCATAACAATACCTTCACAATATTAATTGCTTCCTAATGACAACTAAATAATAACAATTAGGAAGCAACTGTCATTAAAAAAGATGGTCAAATAGAAATACATTTCAATTGGCCTTTATACATAAGACCAGGGCACCAATTATGTATTCCGACGCGTCTCTGTCTTTCGACTTCGACGCTGCTTTTAACTCTTGACTTCGCCATATCTGTAGTTTGAAATTTCTCGGAATCGTCACTATGAATCCAAACGTGATTCTGACTGTCACTCCAGGAAATTTGAAGCTGATGATATGACGAAGTCAAGAGTTATAAGCTGCGTCGAAGTCGAAAGATAGAGACGAGTCGGAATACATGATTGCTGCCCTGAATCTGTAGACTTGCGACACGACAAATATCATGCGATCAATAAATCGGCTGGATTTATATTTGATTTTTAGCAATATTTTGACAAAAATATTACAAATACACAACTTTTTAATGAAGAAAATTCGTATTAAAAGAAAGTTGCAAACAAAGTGAACAAAAATTCATCACGGTGAAATATTTGCAGCAGCCGGTAAATCAACTAAAGTGTTGTTTGAAATTTGCAATAACAGATGTTTTAATCGTCAAAGGTGTACTAATTAACGTATGTTAACGACTGATGCAAGCATGTTGCTTCAAGTTCAACTGTTACTTTTTTGAGAAATATTTCCCGTATTACGATTGTCGTGCCGTTTTCGAGTTGTTTTACGGTTGGTGTTGGTAGCAAATCACTAACAGTGACATGGTTTTTGTCTTAATCGTTCATGAAAGTTATCGAACAAAATATTTTGGCTAAATATGTCAATTACACGAATTAAAAGTCGCGTTGAAACAATTTCCTTAACGAACGTTATCACCGTATACCACATTTTGTCGTTAAAATAAAGCTTGTGATTCAGAAAATTTCAAAAAATCGGCATGACCCAAAAAACGCCTTTTTAAGTAAGCTGAAAAAATTGTCAGAAAATCATTTGCGGTGTCTAATTCTTGTTTAAAAGAATTAAATTTGAAGCATTACAAAAAAATCAAAATTCTGAAATATGCCGAAAAAAGGTCTACTTTGTCTCAAATTCTTTAAGAAAATATCAGTTGTGGTCAACACAAAACTTTCTTCTACAAAATCTACGACCCTGCGCAATTTACGCTAGAGCCCTGTCGCGTTGTCAACCTAAGACGACCTCCCAATAAATTCTTGGTTTATTCAAAAATATCAAAAACGTACAAAATTTGAGATAACTTGAGAACTGTAAAAGATATCAATTTACGGTAAATGGCAAAAATGTAGAAAATGGTAACGTCTTTAATTATTCTTTTAACTGATTTGTCGAAAAACCGTTAGTTTGCAAGTAATTTGCAAAAATATATTTTTTTATATTTTAATCTAAATATCTCAATAACGGTAAAAGATAACGGATAACGGTAAGAAACAAAATTGTGCAGAATGCCATTCTCATTAATTCACTTCATACATTCAGTCAGCAAAAACCCGTTAGTTTTCGAGATAATCGCAAAAAACTGTTTTTTTTTGGAAATAACGGTTTATCTCGATAACAGGTTGAGATATCGAGTTATAGTTAAAGACAAAAGTGTGGGAAATTTTATTTTCTCCAAGTTTTGTCATATTTATGGCCACTAAAAAACGCGTAGTTTGGGAGTAAATCGAGAAAAACGAAATTGCGATTTTTGAAAAACCGCCATTTTGGATACTTCCGGTTAACGGATTTCCACCAAAAGTTGATAGGATCGTTCCATTTCAGGACCCAACATGCCTATAAAATTTCATGGCGCTAGCTCTATTAGTATTTGAGAAATCTTGTACACAGACTGACAGACAGAAAGACATTTTTTATACCCGTATGGTGAAACCAAAGGGTATATTAACTTTGCTTTACCGTTTGTAACGCCAAGATCCCGTCATCACACACAAAAATGAATTACATCAGTGTGTTTAGAATGATAAAAAAAATTGAATTTTCCATGTCCGTCCGTCTGTCCGTCCGTCTGTCCGTCCGTCCGTCTGTCCGTCTGTCCGTCTGTCTGTCTGTGGCGCGGATTGCGGGCGCACGGATTGAGCTAGAGACTTGAAATTTTGTGTGGATCCGTTTTTCGTAAAATGCGAGGCTAAGTTCGTTAATGGGCAAAAATGGACCATTAGGGGGGGTACCCCCCATACGAACGAAATCGTTTTTTGCGAATATCTCAAAAACGGTAAATGTTATCAAAAAAGTTCAAGAACAAAAGTTATTTAGGATATGATTCTACATAAAACTCCCATACATCAAAATCCGATTGGAATAAGTTTTAAAAAATCTTATTGGAAAGTTTGCCTTCAAAGTGGAATTTTGATACAACTGTTCGAATTTTGACACGAATATCACCATACGGGTCTTGAATAATTGCCAGATTGGCAATTATAGCTTTTGTTATGTTTTAATATGACTCCAATCGACTCAGGAGTGATCGGGAAATGTTTTTTAGGCAAAATTAAGAGGTCGAAATTTTTCATGAATACAATACTTTATTATACTCCGTAGAAGAAAGTAAAAATAGGCGATTTACAAATAAGGCGATTTGCAAGTGGTCCAGCACATAATGAAAGTGTAAAATTTAAACTCCAAGCTATGGCAGATAACGGTCCAATTTAACAATAAAATACGTAACCTTTTTCGCGGTTTTTGTATGGGCAGACCACCCTCGCGAAAGCATGACATATTTTAAAGAAAGCCCTTTAAAATAATATTCCTTTCTGCCTAAAATAAGGTGGGAAGGAAAATGCATTTGAAAAAAAATATTAGAGAAAAATATTACGAGTATTGGCAAGTAGAAAATTATTTTTTAATTAAATAATCCATACGCTTTTCTTTACAATTTTCTGATCTAACACAGGGACTACATTGACTTTTATTTCTGGTATACCAGCTGGTAAGCATTTTAGTCGTAATCTGTCAAATTTGTTTGGTGGGCAAATTCTGGTAAAACAGTTCAGTAGACGAAATGTTAGTGAATAGGTAACAACAAATTATGATTGCCAAAATATTGGCTTTAAAACGTCTGGAAAAGAATTAATCTACCCTTTGCCCTCCCAAATCGATTCTCTTGTAATATCTAGAATGTGCATTTCATTCAAAATTCCTTTTCTCGTAAAATAATGATAAGCTCCCATAACACATGGATCAATAAGTCCCGAGACTAACAATGAAAACAACATTTTTTTTGCAAAATTTTTTTTTATTCATCAATATAATCACCTTTTAGGGTGATACAATCGTCACGCCATGCGTATCCCAAAAAACTGACGCCATGACTTTGCCAGCTGACTGCTGCGTTTTCGGACGCTTCGGACGGCTTTCGCCAGCTGTGCGCCACTCAGATGACTGCCGCTTCGACTCTGGAGTGTAGTGATGTATCCATGTTTCGTCCATGGTCACGTAACGACGCAAGAAATCTTTTTTATTGCGAGTAAATAGCGATAAACAGATTTCTGAATCATCGACTCGTTGCTGTTTTTGTTTCATCGAAAGCAATCGCGGCACCCACTTGGAAAAAACCTTTTTCATGCTCAATTTTTCATGAAGGATAGTAAATGCACTTCCATATGATATCTGTGTTATCTCAGCAATCTCACGGAGCTTCACTTTACGATCTTTCATTATAATTTTTGTCACTTCACTCACATTTTCCGGTGTAACGGCTTCCACAGGTCTACCCGAGCGTTCCGCGTCATTTGTGTCGGTACGACCACGTTTAAACTCGGCAAACCACCGACAAATCGTTGCTTTTGATGGACAAGAGTCCGGGTAACATTTTTCAATCCATTGTTTCGCTTGCACGGTGTTTTTATCCATTAAAAAACAATGTTTTATCAGAACACGAAACTCGGTTTTTTCCATTTTTTAAACAAACTACAAAACGACTTTACTCCAACCTCGATAACTCAGCTGTTTCTGGTCCGATCGACTTAAAATTTTGACACGTTTCAAGCAAAGGTTAGTACTCTAGAAAGACGTGGTTACTGGTTTACTACGAGCGTCATCTCTGGGTTAGTCTCGGGACTTATTGATCCATGTGTTATATATTTTCTCGAAAATTTAGTTTCCGCCATTTTAATTAATTTGGTTTTTGCTTTTTAGCAAACAGTTTTGCTGGTACACCAGAAATAAAAGTCAATGTAGTCCCTGTGTAACTTTGTTTTTAAAAAATTTAACGAAATTTACTCCCAGGAAAAGCTAGACATGATTTGCATTTATTAAATATCTCGAGATAAAAGAATTGATTATCGCTCGTTGAGTCTTTTGCGATAGTGTAAAAATTTTCCGATAAAATGTACACTAAATAAACATGACAGAAAACAAATTAATAATTATATTGACAGTACCTAAATATCCAGTTTAATTTTCTTATCATTTGAACCATGAATATTTCCCACAGTAAAATATTCATATAAACGAAAATAAGATTAAACCGAAAAATTAACATAATAATAAAGTTCTTTTGTGTTTTGAACTACATATCCGGAGAACAAAAAAAAAAGCAAACAGCAGTGAAAGAAATTATAAGTAAACCTTTAATCATATCAATTTATTGATAAGTGAATATAATTTCATTTGACTCATTTTGTATTTTGAGGCGAGAGTGATAAAAACGGTTTTTCAGTTTATGGCTGAATTCGCACTCGAGAGCCACGTAACGAATTTCGACAGTCTTTTCGGTTAAATTCAAGATAAATTTTTAGAAAAAAGTGTTGAAAATCATTTAAATTTTTTTATAAAAATACTGTAGGAATAGAATTAAATTTATCAAAAGGTAATTTGCTTTGAATTGTGCTTAAAAAGAATTTGTGGTATTTAAATTTTTATCAACCGCTGTGGTGTTATGTAACGAATTTTTAAGTGCAGTTTACACTTGACATTTTTTTAAACTTATTGCGACACAACATGGCGGTGTCTATTTAACAGTGTTCTTTTAATTGTGAAAAAAAAAATATTTTGCTTGGTGCTGCGAGTATTGTAATATTGTTGCGCAATATTTCTCTTGATTTGCAATACATTTCTTTTAGTAGACAATACTTATAAGTGCATTACATAATAATTTTTGAAGTCCTTTTATTGCTTTCGCAATCAAATTTAGCATCTTTCTTTAATGTTTTGTTTTTGCTATTTTTAATTTCACAAGTGCGGAAGTCGGATTTTGAATTGATTAAAAAGTTTTATACAAAAACTGATTAATTTTGAGTTTTTGTACCCAGTTGGTGGTTAAATTCTTTGAATTCATATCTGGTGGCGAGTTTTTATCTTCCAAGTTGATTAAGGAAATTGTTTGTAGTACTTCAACGAATTCGTGCGATTTGTGAAAATTTAGTTGATTATGCAAAGCCTGACTGGGTTGCAATTTTTTTCATTGCAAATTGAATTCAATCTTATCAAATTTTCCGTTATCAATTAAGTAATATAAAGATTATAACTGGGCGATATCAATACTCGTATCTAGGTGTATTTATTGATTAATGTTACGGAACACCTAGTGTTGAAAAATATCTTTTCGTCGTATCATAAGGTATTTTTATGATTTGGTGATTTTTGTATTTAAACGTTAGATTTGCTCATTTTCGGATAATGAAAGCAATAACGGCACTTAGAGACTCTTAAGTTAATTTTTTTATGATTTTTATCTCTCGAGAAAGTAAAAATTACGGTGGCTAATCTAAGTTTTTTTAAATGAAAAAGGAAAGTGAAAATTTGAATACAGCAAAATGGAACAGAATTTGATGGAGCGTGACCGGATAGGACTTCAGGACTTTCTGCTATTAGAGGATTATGAGAGTGAAAAGGCTTTTATTGATAATTTGAAAAAAAGGTTCGAAGAAAATCTAATTTATGTAAGAAAGTTTTTAATTTTTTTCATTCTAAAATAAATCTTTAAAATGTTTTTAAAAAATTTTTTTAGACGTACATTGGAAAAGTGTTAATATCTATTAATCCTTATAAGGAACTTGGAATTTATGGTGAAAAGGAAGTTATAGAGTATAAATCTAGATATTTCTTTGATGCACCACCTCATGTGTAAGTAAAAAAACTGACCGAATCATTTCATAGAAATAGTCGCTTCGATATACGCAAAGAAAAAATAGTAAATCTTATTATTTTATAATGAAGAATCGGGACTATAACTAAAATAGTTAATTTCAATTGCAAAAATAGTCAAAATCGACTACTAAGTAGTAAAATTTACTATTCTGTGGTTAAAACTATTTTGTAATTGTAACGACGACCAGGGAAATCCAGCCTGGTAAAATTGTAGTCATAAGGTGAATTGTCAAGCTCACCTTCCTGTTCGTGTGTAGACGGAATAAGACCTATTGTGTGACGGAGTTGCTCAGGGCTCGAGGAGCTTTTGAGGTATCTTTGTGAGAACGGGTGGCGATCATTCCATCGACAACACTGGTGCGCGAACAGGTTGGAGACTGTGTTCCTAAATCAATTAATTAAATATCGAGTATTGAGGTAAAGTGTTCAAGCATCAAGTGTTACAAATCAGGTGTGGAGTTGTGCCCATTGTATTTTCCTTCGGGAACTGCGAGGAAAAAGTGATTAAAAAGTGAATAAGAAAGAACAGGAGTTGGCTTGATCAAGATGGCGGACAAGTCGAAAAAACGTGACAGGAAGAAAAATGACGAGAGTGCAGAAAAGACAATTCACGAATTGCAACAACAGTTGGCAGTGATTCAACGAGAAAACGAGCAGCTAAAAAGGAGCTCCATGGGCAGCGGAGAGACAGACTCTGAGCCCCACAGCGCATCCCGAGCTCCGTATAGGATGAGCTTAATGGAGATTGGAGGGGTAATTCCGGAGTTTTGTCCAGGGAATTTAGCCATAACCGCAAGTAAGTGGATAAATAAAATAAATAATGCGCGTGATATCTACCTGTGGGATGAAAAATTGACGCTGTTGTATGCCAGCAATCAGCTAAAAGGGGCAGCGAAGTTCTGGTTCGAGTCGCAGGGGGGCATTCGGAATTGGTCAGACTTTTGTGATCAAATACAGGAGGCTTTTCCGATCGGGGTCGATGAATCGTCAGTCCATTTAAAGCTTCTTACCACACGTCGGGCTCCGTTTGAGAGTATTGAAACTTTCGTCTACAAAATGGCTGCGATCGGTAGCAAAGCGGCGGTAAGGGAGGAGGCTCTGATCACATATATAATTTCCGGAATCGGCGACTCTCGTTTGATGGATATCCTATTATCGAGTAGTATCAAATGTACAGCTGATATCATCAGAAAAACGAATGAAGTCGAAATGATGTATGCTCAGGGGCAAGCTAGAAGTGAATTGGGGCGACGGGGTATGGAAAAAGGCGAGTTTATGAAGGACCGGAGTAGATTAGGCATGAGTCATAAACGAACGACAGATACAGTGGAGACCGTAAAAAGTTTCCATTTTCAGCCAAAGCAGAGTCGTTTAAGTAGTGAAGAGAGGAAAGGGTTGTCTGACCGCAAATGTTACAGATGTGGAAAAGGGGGACATTTAGCTAGAGACTGTGTGGAAAGACATGTTGAAAGCCTATGTGGCAAGCTGTGTGGAAAGCCTGTGTGGCAAGCTATGTGGAAAGACATGTTGAAAGCCTGTGTGGCAAGCTGTGTGGAAAGCCTATGTGGAAAGCCTGTGTGGCAAGCTGTGTGGAAAGACATGTTGAAAGCCTATGTGGCAAGCTGTGTGGAAAGCCTATGTGGAAAGCCTGTGTGGCAAGCTGTGTGGAAAGACTATGTGGAAAGACTATGTGGAAAGACTATGTGGAAAGACTATGTGGAAAGACTGTGTGGAAGTCTGTGGTAATATGTGTGGTCCTGAATGGAAAACTGTGTGGATCTACGTGAAGCTGCATGACATACTGAAAAACTAGCCGCTTGATACTGAGAGGTAATTGCATGATATAAAACGGTTATGGTTGCATGTTAAATGTACGATAAGTAGTAGTTTACATGTTGACTAATCCTTGCCAGTTTTAGTAGATAGCTGTGTGGCTTTGTGAATGGGTGTGATTGCCTGTGTGGAATTTGAGAGAAAACAGTTGACCACCGACATCACTGAGGGCAGTGATAATGTAGGTTGGCCGAACTGTAACGACGACCAGGGAAATCCAGCCTGGTAAAATTGTAGTCATAAGGTGAATTGTCAAGCTCACCTTCCTGTTCGTGTGTAGACGGAATAAGACCTATTGTGTGACGGAGTTGCTCAGGGCTCGAGGAGCTTTTGAGGTATCTTTGTGAGAACGAGTGGCGATCATTCCATCGACAACACTGGTGCGCGAACAGGTTGGAGACTGTGTTCCTAAATCAATTAATTAAATATCGAGTATTGAGGTAAAGTGTTCAAGCATCAAGTGTTACATAATGGAAATAAACTATTTTAATTATAGTCCTGATGCCCCAAAAATTTGGTGGGAAATGTTTTTCTCTTCACCGTGTTTCACTCCCAATCCTCTTTAGAAGACATAATAAAATTGTAAGGCGCCGTTTACATCTGACACTTTATTCCGCGATATTTTATTCTTCGACACTAAATTCATGTTGCACGACCGTTTACACTTGACAAAATTCTGAAATTTATTCTTGAAAAACGCCCGTACTCGAATCACCTTATCCTGACACATTACTTTTTTTTACAGATTCGCAATTAGTGAAATTGCATTCCGCAGTTTACTTGAGGAGAATATTGGACAATGTGTATTAATTTCCGGTAATTTTCTTCATATTTCGTAAACTTTTAAAAAATTAAACATATCATATTTTTTTCAGGTGAAAGTGGTTCTGGAAAAACAGAAGCCTCCAAAAAAGTTCTTGAATACATCGCAGCAGCATCAAATCATACTCCTACTGTGGAAAAAGTTAAGGATAAATTGCTTCAAAGTAATCCTTTGATGGAAGCATTTGGAAATGCAAAAACCAACAAAAACGATAATTCTTCAAGATTTGGAAAATACATGGCAGTACAATTTGAATTTACTGGGGCACCTAAAGGAGGCAATATTCTTAATTATTTGTTGGAAAAGTCTAGAGTCGTCTATCAAAGTCCTGGTGAACGAAATTTTCACATTTTTTATCAAATTTTGGCTGGATTAGATGAAGAGGCACTAAGAGAGTATCAGCTTGAACGAAATATAAACAAATATCATTATCTTACAAATAAGGTGAGTAAAAAGTGATCAAAATAAGATTTGGAATGGAATTTGAGTTTAAGTTTGTTTTTTTTTTCACCATTAGACTAAAGGACTCGATGCAGGAAGTTCGGACGCAAACAATTTCCGGCGAGTAAAACATGCTATGGACGTGATTGAGTTATCTAAAGAAGAACAAAAGGATGTCTTTGATATTTTGGCCAGCATTCTCCATTTGGGAAGTATTCAATTTGAAAATAACAATGATAATGCGAATATTAAGAACCCGGATGTGGTTTTAACCATCGGAAAGGTAAAAAAAGAGTTTTTTCTCACAATTTTTCATTTTTAAATTGCAAACAATTTTCAAATCTCTAGATTTTAAAGTGTGATTTGGAACAGCTAAGGAATTCTTTAACAAATCGCACAATTGATGCTCACGGAGATATGGTGACTTCTCCATTAAACCAGGAGATGTCCTTGTATGCCAGAGACGCGTTGGCCAAAGCTATGTACGATCGTTTATTCACGTGGCTGGTAAAAAGGATAAACAGCGCTTTGCATGGGGAAAACTTGAACTACAACAAAGCAATTGGAATATTGGATATTTATGGCTTTGAGATATTCAAAAAGAACAATTTTGAACAATTTTGCATTAATTTTTGCAATGAAAAGCTGCAACAATTGTTTATTGAATTAACACTACGTTCGGAACAGGAGGAATATGAAAAGGAGTGCATTGAATGGGAACCCATTGAATATTTTGATAATAAAGTGATTTGTAGTTTGATTGAAGAACCCCACAGAGGAATCATAGCACTTCTAGATGAGGAATGTTTGCGACCAGGAGATCCAAGTGATTTAACATTTTTAGCTAAAATAAATGAAAGAATTGCAAACCATCCACATCTAATTTGTCATAGTAGAGCCGTTACAGCTGTCCAAAAGACGATGGGCAGAAATGACTTCCGTTTAGTTCACTATGCCGGTGACGTCACTTACAATGTGGCGGGATTCTTGGACAAAAATAACGATTTGTTATTCAGAGATTTAAAGGAGACGATGCTTAGTTCGCAAAATAATATAATAAAGGGATGCTTTTTTGAATCAGAGATTAAACAGAAAAAGCGTCCGGAGACTGCTATCACACAATTCAGAAATTCTTTGAATAATTTAATAAATATCCTTCATTCCAAAGAACCTTCCTATATTCGATGTATTAAACCGAATAATAATCAAACTCCTGATGAATTTGAGTATAATTTGGTTTCTCATCAAGTGAAATATCTAGGTTTGATGGAGAATTTACGAGTTAGGCGTGCAGGATTCTCGTACAGAAGGTTTGTATTTTAAAGCTACATTTTTTTTCAAAGCTAGAAATTTTTTATATTGAAGTTGGTTTTTTAGTTTTTTTTTTATTAACAGTGGGGGGTTTTTTTTTTAAAAAATTAGTTCTTGGGTTACCTTAAATCTCTATTAGTTTCGCAACCTAGAAAAAAGTATTGTTTCTCTTTGGAGACTGGTGAGGCATTCAAAAATTATAATATCTTACGTAAAAGAAAGAAAGTAAAATAAAAAATGTTAAAAATATAGCCAAAATGCCATAAAATTTCGTTTTAAGGCCAAGTTGTATATTATTTATAAAATTTTACAGCGGTACAGTGAAAAGTTGGGAATTTCCCGATTAAAACATTTCTTTTGTGTTTGTAGAACTTATGAGATGTTCCTGCAACGCTATAAATGTTTAAGTAAAAAAACCTGGCCGGTATTCCATGGGCCTGCAAAGGATGGAGTGCAAATTTTAGTCAATGAATTAGGGTACGACCTTGACGAATACCGAATGGGACGGACAAAAATATTTATCCGTTTTCCAAAAACGCTATTCGCTACTGAAGATGCCTTCCAGAAGAAGAAGCACGAAATCGCATCAATAGTTCAGGCCCGTTACAAAGGCAGGATTCAACGTCGAAAGTATTTGAAAATGCGAAGCGCCGCTATCGTGATACAGGTTTTTTTGTAATATTTCGTTTTTCTATAACGGTTTAAAGTTTAAATTATTTTCACAGAAATACATGCGCAGGCATTTGGCCCTAAAAGAGGCTCGAGTTCGACGTGAAGCTGCGAAACAAATTCGAGCCTTTATAAAAGGTTTCATAACAAGAAACGATCAACCTAACGGCTACAATGAAAAATTTATTGCGAATTCCAAACGAATTTGGCTTACTCGGCTATCTAAGAATTTGCCGAAAACTTTACTGGATACGGCTTGGGTTTCAGCGCCAAGACATTGCGAGGAAGCGTCCATATTGCTTTATAAAATGTACCGTAATCATTTAGCCAGGATTTATCGCACAAATCTTTCCGATGGCAAACGGAAACAACTTGAGTTGAAAGTCGTTGCTGAAAAGGCGTTTAGAGGTATGTTTTTGGTCAAATGTCCTGATTAGATAAAGGTTAAAAATTGTTATTTTTAGGTCATAAAACAAGTTATGCTAAAAGTATTCCAAATTGGTTCATTGAAAATCGAATCCCGAATGACCACCAGGAGCACATTAAACGCTTTATTGCGATTACTTTTCAAAATGAGAAGCTTGTCTATAGTACTAGTTGCACTAAATATGATCGACATGGGTATCGGCCTAGACTACGTTTTATCCTGATGACGAATACAAATTTGTATGTTCTGGATGGAAAAACATACAAACAAAAACATTGCCTCATGTTGAGTTCCGTTGATTTTTGCGTTTCAAATAAGGGCGACAATTTAATGTTGGTGCGGATTCCCTTGACTTCGGTGAAAGATAAGGGAGATTTAATTTTAGAAATTCCAGAACTTATTGAGTTTTGCACATGGATTATTAAAACCACAGGGAAACCGCAGATTATAAACGTAGCAGATACATCTTCGTAAGAATTTTTTCTATTTTCCGCAACGTTTTCAATTTAAATTCAAAAATTCAATGTAATTTTAGATTAAATCATAATTTGGTGAAAGGTTCTCAGGGAACCATAAACATCGTAAATGGATCATCGAGTGGAATTTCTAAAGGAAAAGATGGGCATTTAATTGTGGTATTTAGTTTGTTTATAACATTTAAATAATATCTAAATTGTTTATTTAATGTTTTAGGTTGGAGGTCAATAATTTCGCGTTATTTTCGGTGTGATAAAAATAAATTCATTTGTCAACTGCCATCCATTTATTTTATTGTCATAAATTGTTTTGTTAATAGATATTTAAGTTAATTTTTTCATCATATTTTCAATGAAAACAACTAAATCAAATCATTTAATGTTTAAAACAAATTTGCTATTATTAAACACAAATAAATTAAATTGTATAACATTACTAATGAATTTGTATTGTTTGGTTGGTTGTTTCTTATCGCAAATTAAACTATTGCATAAAAGTTTTTTTCTTTTACAAATGTTTTTATGTTTTTTCAGTGAGTTTCTTAATATTTTAATAATATTTTTTAAAATTATAAAACCTTTTTTGAAGTGATTTTCTAATTTTAACCAATTTTCTGATATCGGAATTTCTGTAATTCGATTTTTCAAGGTATTTTTCCAAATTTTTAATTAAAAGGAGATAAGTTTTTTTCTTGGATTTGGTGTACTGAATTTACTAAAAGTATTACGGTAAAGCTTGTATAAGCCCGACCCTGTATAAGATCGAGTTCAAAAATTTTAATGTTACAAACCCGAAGTTTTATTGTGTTTTATAGTTCAACCCGCGTAAACCGGAAACGTGTCTAAGTCGGACCAATTTCTCGGTCCTACGTGAGTTAGTTTTATTTGGGTTTTACTGTATATGATATTTTGTTTTCAATTTTCTGTATTTTAAAAAATTGACTCAAAATCAAGTACTCTAGTTTTTCGCTTGGATATTCGTTTAAATTCAGATAGGCTTTAGCTGGGTTCGAGTGGGCCAAGTAATTGTTTAAATTCACCGTTTTTCCAGCTGATCACAAAGAATTTGGAAGGAAGAATTTCGATAAAAATCAGAATGCCAGAATTAGATTCACCAAAACCAGGTAGTGTTTTGAGAATTTTGTGTGAAATAAAGCTAATTTCAAGACTTGTAGGTCTCGAACTTCTGGACCATGTCGAAGATTTGATAGAAGCACAAATCAGTCTGCTGCGAAAGACTAAAAAGATTCAGACTTTGCTACTGCTTTCATTGGAATATATCGCTCCGGATCCCGACTATCTCGATGGAGATGTTTTGTTGAAACTGCTAGGAGCCGCAAATTCCGTCGATCGCATTTTGAATTTCGTCCAGAAAAGCACAGCAGAAACGAACTTCATGGAATTCAGTGCGGAGTTCAGTCGAAAGATCGAGGAAATCACTATGAAGGTGCGGGAGGCTTCTGTTTTCGTGGACAACATTCAGAACACCCTCGGACTGATTGCCAACGAAAATCTGGGCTTCGAGCAGTCTGATGAAGAGTAAATTAAAATTCGGAATATATGATTTGTTTTCCTTTCTTTTTTTGTTAATTTTTAATTTATTGCAACATTTGCTGGAATAAAGTATTTTGCGTTAAGTTGGGTAGTTTCACTTTGTATTCATTACGAGGCTTTTACGTTTCCAGGGAGATTTTTTCAAAATTTTATTTCAAATAAGGGCAATTCAGTGTTTTAAGACATCACTTTGAGGTTATGTGCCACACAGTTTGACATTTGATTCCGCCGCCAAAATTTTGCGTTTTCTACTGCATTTAGCGGCTATTGAGTTTAGGGATAAAAGAAACGCGGATTTAAAGGACTTTTGCGGTAGAAGTGATTCAAAATTACAATATAAAATGAACGTAAAACGTAAGAGCATCGGACAGCCAGACAGTTCTAAGCGTTTTCGGTAAGTAGTTAAATTTCACAACTTTTTAACATCGCAGCCTGTTGAATTGGGGCTCACGAAGATTTCCTGCTTTCAGCAACACTGACGACTCCCCCAGCACGTTCGAAGCGGAACTAGCTGCATTTGAATTTAGTCAGCTTTCCACAGACGAAAAGGATTTGGGTGACGGACCGGAAATACAGCAGACCTGTGCAAAATGGAGCAGACCGGAGCCCCAGCCATTGAACCCCGCTACAGATAGTTTGGTTTTCCAGCAGATCGACATAGAAAACTATCTGGGAAAGTATCTTCCAGGAATGCCAGGGACGCACTTGTCGCCAGTGCCAATAATTCGGATGTTTGGCGTCACAATGGAGGGAAGTTCCGTTTGCTGTCACGTTCACGGATTCTTCCCATACCTTTACATAGCAGCGCCGAAGGGTTTCGAGAAGAGGCACTGTGGGGCACTGAAATCAGCTCTAGATAGGGCTGTGCTTGCAGATATGAAGGGGAACAAAAATAACCTGCAAGAGGCGGTTTTAGAGGTCGAGATCCTTGAACGACAGTCGATTTTTGGCTACAGTGGCCATGACAAATACTCATTCATTAAAATTACTGTAGCTTTGCCGAGACTGGTCTCGGCAACTAAAAGAATCCTCGAAAAAGAAAACATTTCCATAGAGTTTGATTTCCAAGATTGTCGGGCGTTTGAGAATAACATTGACTTCGATATCAGATTTATGGTCGATAACAACGTTGTTGGTTGCAGTTGGATAGAGCTACCCGCTGGCGCTTGGCGACTTCGGTCGAAGGGCACCGACCCAGCACCGGAGTCTCGATGTCAGATTGAAGTCGATGTTGCCTTTGACAAATTTATCTCACACGAGCCAGAAGGCGAATGGGCGAAAGTTGCCCCATTCAGAATTCTGTCTTTTGATATCGAGTGTGCTGGACGTAAGGGAATCTTCCCAGAAGCCAATCATGATCCCGTTATTCAAATTGCAAACATGGTAATTCGCCAGGGCGAACCGGACCCTTTTCTACGAAATGTTTTCACATTGGGCTCATGTGCTCCAATCGTGGGGTCTCAGGTTCTAAGCTATGATACTGAAACTGTAAGAAACCCTTTTGTGTAATAGAAATTCGAATTTAATTTGCAATTTTAAATTTTTTAGGCAATGCTTGATGGTTGGTCCAATTTTATCAGAGAATTGGATCCGGACATTCTCACTGGCTACAATATTAATAATTTTGATATTCCATATCTGATGGACCGAGCTAAACACTTGAAAGTCAAAAACTTTGAGTATTTGGGGCGAATTAAGGACATTCGATCAGTCATTAAAGAAACGGTCTTGCAATCCAAACAGATGGGACGTCGTGAGAATAAATATGTAAACTTTGAAGGACGAGTACCATTCGATTTGCTTTTTGTTCTACTCAGAGACTACAAATTGAGATCGTATACGTTGAACGCCGTTAGTTACCATTTCCTGCAGGAGCAAAAAGAAGATGTCCATTACAGTATTATATCGGATTTGCAAAGGGAAAGTGATCAGACGCGTCGTCGTCTTGCTATGTACTGTTTAAAGGATGCTTACCTTCCCCTTCGTCTCCTCAATAAGCTCATGTGCATTGTGAACTACATGGAAATGGCTAGGGTAACTGGTGTGTCGTTGGAAAGTTTATTGACCCGTGGACAGCAAATTAAAGTTTTAAGCCAGTTGCTGAGAAAAGCGAGAGCGACAGGATTTCTGTTACCATCATATACTGGTCAAGGATCCGATGAACAATACGAAGGAGCAACAGTTATCGAACCGAAACGTGGATACTATGCTGATCCCATATCAACACTTGATTTCGCCTCACTGTATCCGAGTATTATGATTGCTCATAATTTATGCTACACAACGCTATTGCAAGGTCCACTCGCAAAGGAGAAATATGGGTAGGATTTTAATTACATTTTTAACAATCAAATCGTGTATGTTTTAAAATTTCATTTATATTTTTAAGCTTATCACATGACGATATCACGCAAACACCAGCTAACAACACTTTCGTGAAGCCTTCCGTTCGTCGAGGTCTCCTTCCGGAAATCTTAGAATCCCTTTTGAGTGCACGAAAACGTGCCAAAAACGATCTCAAAGTCGAAAAGGATCCATTCAAGAGGAGTGTTTTAGATGGTCGACAATTGGCCTTGAAAATATCAGCTAACTCGGTTTATGGATTCACTGGAGCTCAAGTTGGAAAGTTGCCATGCTTGGAAATATCAGGAAGTGTAACTGCCTATGGACGAGAGATGATAGAGATGACAAAAACCGAAGTGGAAACCCACTACAAAAAGGAGAACGGCTACGAAAGCGATGCGGTTGTTATCTATGGTGATACAGATTCTGTGATGGTGAATTTTGGGGTGAAATCGCTCGAGAGAAGCATGGAATTGGGCAGAGAAGCGGCTGAAATGGTCAGTGCGAAATTTGTGAAGCCAATCAAACTGGAATTCGAGAAAGTTTACTATCCCTACTTGTTGATTAATAAAAAGCGATATGCTGGATTGTATTTCACAAAACCAGACAAATATGATAAAATGGATTGCAAAGGTTTGTCAAAATATTTTACGGGCGTAAAAACATTTTGAAACTCGATTTAATTTCAGGTATTGAAACCGTTCGAAGGGATAATTCTCCACTGGTAGCAAATTTAATCAATTCGTGTTTGCAAAAATTACTAATTGAACGAAATCCTGACGGTGCTGTTGAATACGCAAAACAAGTAATCTCAGATTTGCTATGTAACCGCGTTGATATCTCACAATTAGTTATTACCAAAGAATTAACCAAAACTGACTATACAGCGAAGCAAGCTCACGTTGAATTGGCAAATAAAATGAAGAAACGCGATCCAGGAAAAGCACCAAAGCTTGGTGATCGAGTTCCGTATGTTTTGTGTTCTGCGGCTAAAAATACACCGGCTTACATGAAAGCAGAAGATCCTATTTACGCTCTGGAGAATTGTATTCCGATTGACGCGAATTATTACTTGGACAATCAACTATCAAAACCATTACTGAGAATATTTGAGCCAATTTTGGGCGATAGAGCGGAGTCCATTCTTTTAAGTATACTTCTTAATTAGATGATTTGCCAAAATACAAATCACTAAAAATAAAATGTAAATTTCAGAGGGTGAACACACACGAACTCGAATGGTTGTAACGTCAAAAGTTGGAGCTTTGGCCGGTTTTACTAAAAAGAAGGAGACTTGCTTGGGCTGTAAGGCGGTTCTACCCATTGGCGAGGAGAAGAAAGCACTTTGTAGTCACTGTAAACCAAATCAAGGTGTTTTGTATCAAGAAGAATTATTCACTCAGAGGAATTTAGAGGAAACGTTTGGTCGTTTGTGGGCTGAATGCCAGCGTTGTCAAGGATCACTGCACGAGGAAGTCCTCTGCACCAGCAAGGATTGTCCCATTTTCTACATGCGTAAAAAGGTCCGCATGGAGTTGGATACTCAAGAGAAGAGAGTTAGCAGATTTGGTATACCTGACTGGTGAAACTGAAGTTAATTTATTGTTTTTTTTTCTTTGTTTAATAGTACCTTTTAAGAATATATCATTTAATTTTATAATAAATATGAAGTTTAATTTGTCCATTTTTCGAAATTATCCTTTTTTTCTTCAAAACAGGAATTTTCCTTCCAGGAATTTTCCTTCCAGGAATTGAACGTTTTCAGGTGGTTTTGTATGTCTAAAAACAAGTTACGGTGATATTCGCCATTTTGAACCTCCCACTCCTTTCCTCGTCGCCCTATTTCTCTATCCATCAAAGGTGTGACCTGTTTTATGAACAGTTTCTTAATA
This sequence comes from Chrysopilus asiliformis, assembly GCA_964034945.1. Taxonomy (NCBI): domain Eukaryota; kingdom Metazoa; phylum Arthropoda; class Insecta; order Diptera; family Rhagionidae; genus Chrysopilus; species Chrysopilus asiliformis. The sequence continues at coordinate 98,777,096 of OZ035961.1, forward strand.
TAAAAATTCTTGACCTTTAAAGCATAGCCTCAGAAACTTGAAAATTTCAGAGTGTGTTCCCTCTATGACGTATACGGTAAAGCCGTGGTTTTTCGAAATTCCACCAATACGGGCAGGAGTCTGGTGTTTAAAAACATTGATTTTGCTACAAATCCCGGCAAGTTAGAAGGCTGAAAAAATGTCCCTCGGAGGTTTTCGGGATCGTTGATCACGAATTTCAAAATTTGAAACGGAAGTCTGGAGGGATGTAGTTTTTTTCTCACAAGATTTTACTTTCCTCTACTATAGAGGGAAAGTATTGTATTCATGACGCAGACCGACTCGAGAACGGGGGCAAATAAAAACTTTCTGATCAATACGAAATCCGTTTCAGGTAAAAAAATGACGATGTCCGTTGGTCTGTTTGCCAGTTTAGAGTTTCGCTCAACTTTTGGAAAAGAAACGTTAGTTATATCGTGGGGGCGGGGAATTTATAAGTACTGTAAGTGACAAGATACGAAAAAGAAACGGAAAATGTATTTAAAGTAATGATTCTTTTCGATTCTTTTTCACTTACGAATCGAAAAGTTGAGTTAAAAGAGGTTTCGATTCGCTCGCGATCCGTTCCACTTCATTCGCGCGCATTTGCGGACTTTATTTTATGAAATTCTATTCGCGAAAGGTTCAAATGCAAAAGACTTTTATTTTCGATTCGCGAATCAAATTTTTCCATACCCTGCAATATTTCGTAAAAGTTTTGCTTTCTGCGAGTTCAATTCAGAATATCCAAAATTCGCAGCAGTTCTTTACAGAAATATGTAAATTTTGGGATTATAAACAATATAAATTTTGTGAATTTATATTACTATTAGCTTGCATATCCGTCGTTGCCGGGTTAGGTTTTTTTTTTATTGCCTATGTTCGAGTTAAACTTCAGGTCAATCGGCTCGGTAGTTTCCCAGCGAAAGAGTAACATAGCGCAAAAACCAAGTTTCGAAATCACTTTATCCCCCCACTCCTAGCGCTACTTTTCTGTATGCCTATGTTGGAACCACAACTACCACAGACACTCATGCCAAATTTCAAGTTAATCGGTTTAGCCGTTTTTGCGTGAAAGAGGAACAGACAGACAGACAGACGACAGACACCAACTTATTTTTATACCCGTATGGTGAAACCAAAGGGTATATTAACTTTGCCTTACCGTTTGTAACGCCAAGATCCCGTCATCACACAAAAAAATGAATTACACCAGTGTGTTTAGAATGATAAAAAAAATTGAATTTTGCATGTCCGTCCGTCTGTCTGTCCGTCTGTCTGTCTGTCCGTCTGTCTGTCTGTCCGTCTGTCTGTCTGTCTGTCCGTCTGTGGCGCGGATTGCGGGCGCATGGATTGAGCTAGAGACTTGAAATTTTGCGCAGATCCGTTTTTCGTAAAATGCGAGGCTAAGTTCGTTAATGGGCAAAAATGGACCATTAGGGGGGGTACCCCCCATACGAACGAAAATGTTTTTTGTGAATATCTCAAAAACGGTGCATCTTATCAAAAAAGTCCAAGAACAAAAGTTATTTAGAATATGATTCTACATAAAACTCCCATACATCAAAATCCGATTGGAACAAGTTTTAAAAAAATCTTATTGGAAAATTTGAATTCAAATGAAATTTTGATACGCCGTTCAATTAAATCACCATACGGGTTTTCAATAATTGCCAGATTGGCAATTATAGCTTTTGTTATGTTTATATATTAGTATGATTGCTTGTTGAAAGCAAGAGCGAAATTATTGAAGAAAGTGAAAACAAGGATTAACACCATTTAATTCTTTTAATTTGCACTTTCAAATCATTTCATTTTTGTGTATTTAAATACTTGTTATTCAAATGATAAATTAACTTTGTTTAAAAAATTAATCGTTAAATTCCTTAAAAACAATATTTAAATTGCAACTATTACCGTGTCAAATGTAGTTCAAAAGGCGTCGTACAAATTTTTTTCTTGAAAAATTCTTCAAAATAAGTAAAAGCGATTTTCAAGACAGAAATGGTAGCCAGAGTTATTAACTAAGAACGATTACTTGTATTTACGGGCATGAAAATCAGAAAACGGGTGCAAAATATAATCAGATATATTGCAACTGCAATTATTTGCACAACACGGAAAGCGAGACACGTAATTATTATTTATTATATTTTGTTATACCCTTTTCGCTATTAAATTTTTTTTTGCAAAAAAAACTGATGCAATTTCACGGAATATTTTAGGAGAGGCTTTTTTCCACAATTTAAATGTTAAACCAAAATGCTTTATGTGGTTTGCTTCAGAAATATACCTAATTCAGGGAATAATTTAGTCCATTAAAATACTTTAAAATAATGTAAAATTTGTTTGAATAAAACAAGTGCATTAAATGGCCTTAAATCAATCTTTACTAATTTGACCTCCAAAAATATATTTCGTATTTAAATTTTTTTGTTTGTTTTGAACTTAGCAACTTTGCAACAAAGTAGAAACGTTCTGATACTTACAGATTTATTGAATGGTAAAATATAAATAACTCTAAACTGAATGTCTCGAGAAAGATCATTTGCTCAATAAAATAAAATAATATTTGACTTTAATGTAGAAATTTATGGTGTAATAAAACCTGCCCTTAAACGGATTTACCATACCTAAAGGTTCATCATTTAAATACCGGACGCAACCGATTCCATTCCATTTAAGGAGTCAGTCAGTTGATGGTCAATTTAAGAACATCGCCAAATGAATGAGAAGACACAAAAAAACGTTTTTCTTGGAGGATTAAAGGTATTTGAGTGGAATGAATCAAAGAGGGGGAAAAATTTGATTTTGCAAAAAAATCTACAAAAAAATAAACAAGTAGTTTTAGCGTACATTTACTTAATTTCATTTTTATGATTCGCTCAAACGTTGATTAAAGCCATAAATACGCAACCTTAAATTAGTCTGTGGTCAACTTTGTTGCAAAAAATTAAAATTGTTAAACTTGCGGCCTCGCAATGATGTTGATGAGATGCGCCGCATTAGAACACAAATCGATGAGGCTGTAAATAATTTGTGCAATTTGTTGCAGGCATTAGGTCGCTATTCTGTTCTTAAGACATGGTCACTGCCACGGAATAAATTAAACAAACATGCCGTCCCGTCATTGTAAAGTTTATTACCCACTTGTAAGTTGTAAGACAACCGATCTTTGAATTTAATTCTTCTTCTCAATGTAATTAAAGTTTAGATACTCGTAACTGGAGGCAGGCTAAACGATTAATACGTAACTCGTATTCATTGCTGATAAATTAATTTATTTTGTTGGGAGTATTCAATCAGAGTGATAAATTTTTATCTAAACAAAACTGAAAGTAAATACTGATGAGTAATAAATTTTTTAATGAAATTTAAAATAGAATTGAATGTAAAGAAGTACCTTCAATATATCGTCTTAATTTTTAAATTATTGGTAGATTGTAAAGATTTTTGCTGTGAAATTTGAAATTTAAATTTGAATTTTTTTTAATCACAGAGCTTAATGTGCAGAAATCAATTATTTTAATTTTATAATACACTATAAAATTTACCGTTCAAACCACGTTTTTAACAACAATTACCAGAAAAACTTGATCAATTTTCAATATTTTTCATTGAGACTTTTTTTAATGATCGAGAAACAGGAAATCTGCCAAAAAATTAGTTGAACAACTATAATAAGTTCCAAGTTATGCAAAACTATTTTGAAAAAGTTGTTAAAAATATGCACTAGTGGTAAAATAACACTATTTTTAACAAACCCAGAAAAAACACATATTTTTATGGTAAAGCCTAGTACGCAGTTCGAGTAAAATTGAATTTTCCATACAAATTTAACACCACGCTTAAATTTAACCTCAGAAATTTTACCAAGCGGTACGCAGTTCGCTGGTAAAATGATGTGAAAAACTCATGTTGCAATGTTGCCTCACTAGTTGGCGTAGAAAGTCTCCACTTGATTTTACCAGCATTTTAACTGTTCGGTACATTAAATTTGAGGTAAAAATTTGACAGATGAAAATAATAGAGGTTCTGTTTCCAGTTTTCTTAACGAGGTTGGTTTTTTAATTGTGTGTGCTCGGCTGTCAATGTTTTTTCTCCACAAACAGTTTTTACTTCGGTTTTAATGTGCCAATTTGGAGACCGCGTTAAAATTTCATTTTACTCGAACTGCGTACTAGGCTTAAAGCCACTATTCCTGAGTTTACTGGTAACCAACAAACCCACAAGAAAGCAAGAATCGAAATTTTTCTAATTTACATTTTTTTGCAAAATATTCAATCGTATGCCATGAGAAATTTGGTACAAGTGAATAAAAAAGTCGGTTTCGAGAGAAGTAAATATTATTCAAAACTATATTGACTAATAAACCATAAACTATTATAATGTTCGGAAAGATTTAAAAAATGTTAGTTTTTTTGAGTTTTGCTGAAGAGATAAAACTAATTAAACCATAAATGTTGAATAAATGTTATTTCGTGAAATAAACACTAGGTCAACCATTGAAGGAATTCAAATAGAAGGGCTTGCAGCAAGAAGGACGTAAGTCCATTTTTTGATTTTTTGGGAAATTAAAAAAACGTTTAAAAATTCGATTTTCAACTTTCATCAAACATTTTTTTACCACTTATGGTATATGCCTTTATACATGCTTTGGCACAATAATCATACAATAGTACCAATTCCGTTGAGCGGAAGAACTTTTTAAATTGTGGACTTACCTCGTTCTTGCCCCAAACTATAGTTTAAAACTCTTTTCCCATAATATTTTGGCATGAATAAATCAATTAAACTACAAAATTGAGTTGAAAGAAGTTGTTTTAATAGTTTTTTTCAGCATTAGAACAATTTTTTTAAAATAATGTTAAATTCTTCTCCTTCAGTTTCCTCATATTCATCGGTTATTATGCCCGACTTCAGTTGGTTATAAAACCACATTTCATTTTGAGCCAGAATCATAACGTCTTTGAATTTGGAATCCTTTAGTGGGATTACATCATCAAATGCTGGTTCAAGTTGATTTATTGGATTTTTAGAGTTATACATCCAGGACTTACCTTTTTCTTGCCCCAATGTACCGGTGGTGGTAGCTCCATATCGTGAATAACGGAGAAACTAACCGTCGTAGCAAAATCCTTGTTGCATCAATCGATGGAGTGATTTTTTTCAAACTAGATAGTGGATTTAACTCAAAATGGCCAAAAATGGACTTACCTCCTTCTTGCTGCAAACCCTTCAATTGTAGAATTTGTAAGACTTTTTTATATTGAAAAAATGTAATTTCGATCAGTAAAAGCTTAGTTCATTAATGCCTAAGTTGTTGAATAATTTGGTTTATGAACTTTCCTTGAGCGCTTGGATAACGGACAAGATTTCCGTTACTTGATAAAGTTTCGGTTTTTTTCCGACCAGGTAATCCAAAACAGAAATTCATTGGTTGTCAATCAGAATCGAAAGAGAATTGAAAACAGGAGGAGTTGACACTACTCTGTCTGACGAGGGCTTCGTCACTCCCCTGAGCCCGAAACAAACATGAACCTTCACGGTGATAACACAGTGCCACAGTTGCACTGGACCTAATTCAGGTTTAACAGAAAAAACTTTCACGACTGATAAAGGCAAAGCTAAAACAAAACAAATGTTCATTTCAATATTTTAAAGCTTTTTAAATGCGAGAGATCATGATGTTCGGGAAAAAATCATCCTAAAATGTTATGATATTACATTTGAAATCATTTTCACGGGAAATTTAGTTGTAAAATTCATTACGATTATTTCGTGAAAGTTAATAAGCGTATGTAATACTATTTAAAAAAAATTACTCCCCGATGCATAATGCTAAGAAATAACGAAATAAAAGCGCTTTCCAATCATATTTTGATTGATTGGAATTTAAACACCAAAAAAATTATAACAATGAGAAAATAGCGCGTCGCTGGACCATGTTATGCTTTTAATCGCACCACTTATTTAAACACTCATTAAATTTTATGCAGAGCGGTTGAATATTTTTTAAAACAGTTACTTTACGCTATGATAGGAACATAACCTAGTTTATGTACCTTGGACTTAACTTTATGCTAACTTCCTCCACAGATTTTCAGCAAAATGAAAAAAAAAATCGCATTTAAACTCCATTTTGCATGTTTTTTTGCTGTTTAAAAATGTTACAAATTTTTTGTGGTGTTTTTATTTCGCTAACCCGCGTAATAATATTCAGTTTTTCGCGCTATGTTTGCTGTTAGCTGCTTTTCAGGTGAAATGATATAATCTGTAGCACAGTTGAGTTGAGACGACCATTTTTAATTTATTCATAAGCCTGTAATTACCGTTACCACTTTGTTGTGCGATTATGCACCCACCATAGTCTAAGTTGATTGTTGCTGTTTTTTTCGGTTGTTTTGTGTATGCAAAGAAATGCTAAGAAACTCTCTAAAGTGCCTATCGGTTAAGGTGAAATGATTTTTTTTCACCAGAGTTTTTGTTACTAAAAATTACGGCCGATAGCAACGAAGATTTATACATAGAAATTAACGACTGTAAGAAACGGCAAACTATATACGTTCTCGTCGAAGTAATACAATATAATATCAAATTATAATGATAGTGTTGGTAATCTTGGGACCATCTTATAGGCTGAACGTTTCATTTTTTTCGCAAAATTGCTCGATTTTTACCTCGGCTTGTTACTTACGGTTGTGTTTAGCACGAACAATGGCTCCGTAATTGCTGATTTAATTGATCAACCGAGTATGACGGCGAAAGAGGGCTTTAACATTTTGATACATATCTATAACTTGTGACTAAAAAAATGTTGAGGTTAAGACTCTTTCACATAAAAATTATTTCAGGTCAGTTTAAAAGAATTACTTCCTATCATTGTGGATACAGAATTGCTGTACGGCCAACCATAGATTTAAAAGAGAATCATTTTTATTGTAATTCTAGAAAATCAGTTAGGTTACAACCTAAATTTTTTTTTTGAAAATATCTAAAGTATGAAAAATATAAACTATGTAATTAAAAATCAGCTGAAAATTCTAAGAAAACAATAAAGGCGAATCATTTTTAAGGATAAAGTATCAGAGGTTATGCTTTCAGACGAAAACGCGCCGCAGATAGGGTTGCCATCCGTCATCTTTTCCCGTCTGTCGGACGTCCGGAAAGGATTCTTGATTGTGACAAATTTGTATATTCCCTAAAAAATTTAATTAAGTAATTACAACATCCCCATTTTATATTTTATTTCAATATTTAGTGCAAAATTTCTGAAATCGATTAATTAAAGTTTTTTTTCACCACCAGTTACTCAAGTTAAACAAAATGAAAAAAGCGAAAAAAGCCCCACCAAAAGGAAATTAATGAAGTTAAGAAGGTACAACTCATTTGGTGGGTTCTTTACTTTTCTATTTCACGAAAACAAACAAAACGCAATCATCTGCATGTCGTATATTTACCGTCGCATGGCGTAGTTGTAACAAAGGACTATCGGCATATTTCGATCAGTAGCACTAAATACCTGCACGCAATTACCTTGCCTTGTTGCCACTATTGGAGTTAGCATAAAAGGTAGGTAGTTGAGTTACCAAAGGTGCCCATAACAGACCGAACGAGACTAAATCCCGAACTGACTTCGACATTGGTGAAATCAAGCCCATCCCCTTGGGCAGATTGGAAGATTTACTAGCATAAGACTCGGATGACCATTCAAGGTGAGTTGGTAGCCAACATTTAGCCCCGTTCAGGTGTAATGAGGCTCCTGTCTCTCATTCAACCGTTGTCCGAATCTCCTCTCCGTTTCCTATAGTAAATTTCTGGAAGGAAAAGAAAGAGTTTAACTAGTTTGCTTTCCTGTTCCGTCCTTTGTCTGTCCATTTTCCATACCATTTAGGATTCTTCGTTGTCGGTGGTTGTTTGTTTTCGTTGTCTATTTTCATCCAATTGAAAGGGGTACCGAAGTCAAAAATTAGAAAGAATGCAAAAATATCCAAGGATGTGTTCACAGCTTAGTTTCATTCGTTGAGAATTTCATGAGAATAAAATACAAAATTATTTTCAGAAATTTCCACAAACTTTTTGTTGATTTCGACCTCGATATACGACAACAATTCGATATACAACGCTAAATAATATTTTTCATCTATTCTAAATAGTCATTATCCAGAATTTGCAGTTCTCTCATTTTTACAATGCACATATAAAAATGATCGAAAAAAATACGAGACCTCGGTATACGACGTTTCGATATACAACGCAAAATCACGAAATTTTACCCGCTCAAACCCGTTGTAAATTGAGGGGGAGGGGAGAAAGAATAGTCCGATTGAATTTTGATGTATGAAAGAGTTATATGAAATCATATTTTAAATACATTTTTTCTTTATAAATTTTTCGATACGATGCACCGTTTTCGAGAAAATCGAAAAAAATATTTCATTTATATGGGTGAGGGAAGATGGAATGAATCGATTTTGCTCGTTCAAGGAGTTAACCTCCCAATAAATGCGAAACGCAACTGTTCAAAATTTCAAGTCTCTAGCTCTATCCTTTTGAAAGTTATGGTGTTCACGAACAGACTGACGGACAAATCAAAATCTGTTGTCATACACGTAGAAACCTAATTAATTCAGAATGGAAATCGGGACGATACCGAAAATAGTTAATTTCAATTAAAATTTTTATAAAAAAAATTAACTACTCAGTGGTAAAATTTACTTTTTTGTAATGAAAATTAACTAGTTTAGTTATTGTTATAGTCACGATTCCCCATTATAAAATAGTTATATTCACAATTTTTTTCTTTGGGTGTAACACACACTCTGGAGTAATTAATTTTTGTGTCCGACGATAGGTTCGATGCGTTACAAAAACGGTATACTAAATGTAATTTTTCCAACAATTTTGTTTCTTGTTTTCATTTTCAACTTAATGTAAGTGCACCTTTAAAGACTCCATGGAAGAAGGCGAACTCTTTCTATAGTTTGTTGGTCTGTTGTCTTTCCTTGACGTGACAAATTAATTAGATTCGATTAAGGAAGATAAAATTTTTGTTTGAATTCCCAAAGAAAACTTTAAGTGGTCGCTGCCGTTTCTTATTCACCTTTGCTAAGGATCCAAGAATGTTTGCCTAATTGAGGGTGCATAGCACACAACAAAGTAAAGGAAAACCGTCCCAAATTATAACAACAAATGAACAGGAAGTTTCGTATTTACACTTTTTAAGTGGTTAAATAACAATTGAATGATTAAATGTTGTTACGCTAATACAGTTTCTGGTGTGTTGAGTGGCAAAAGAATTTTTTTTTTAAATCCATATTAAAATTGAGCATCTCTCCGTATCATCACTTCACATATTGGTCTAAAGCGTATCCAACATCATTTTATTGTTTGTTAAGCATAATCAGGAAGTCATATACTCATTCATGTATGATATGAATCCTTTATCTTTTTACCTCATAACCATTCAAAAGAACCACACCGCGTTTTGTTGTTGCCGCCAAAAGATCTCGAAATTTATTCCCGAGTGTCACACAACCTCCAAAGAACTTTCAGCAGATTGGAGTTGAGTGCTTTGACAAATTACACCCACTTAATCTTCGATCAATAATCGTCTTGTGTCCCTATGATATTTCTATGTACTCGCAGGGCAAGGAATTACACATGTCCTCGGGAAAAAAGGGAGAATTATTCCCGAACCGAATTCACGACATCATCGGCATAATTTAAGAAAAACTTTTAAAAAAATGCTTGCCTGGTTCAGATCATTGGCGGTGCATATGAAAGAAGCTGATGAGATGAATGTGAATATTCGAGACAGGTACCTGATATCAAAAAGATGTCTAAAAAGGATATCATTCTTAAAAAAGAATGAGTAGCTGGATACTGATTTCTCCATAATATATGTGAAAAAAATCCGCTTTTCATAATCATACATGGTAGAATTAGAGAGGCAAAGGGAAAAAAATCAGGTGTAAGGACATTAAACACAATCCCCGATGTCGATCTATAAGGACGTGTCAAAGAAATCATCTCTCTACTATAATTTTAGCATTTCAAACATAAATCTAATCATGTGCATGTACCACAGGACGTATAATGACGGATTATGAAATTTTAAGGATGTTATCATGAGTAATGGCAGTCATCAATTGATGGGATTTCTGTGGGCTCTTTATTCTTTAAGTTTTGATATTCTCTAATATCTGATGTCAACATTACGTTGCTGGAGTTTAAATAAAGATGTCACATGATGAATAATATTAAGGACAGGTATATGTCATATAATATAATGTTAAATTAATGTGTTCGACTGTGATAGATTGCTAACTGAATAAGAATCTCACAAGAATAATCATATTTATGATAAAAATATCTGGGAATATTAATACCTATTAAGACGTGCTAAAAATTATATAAATGCCGGCGGATAAGAAATAAAAGACTGGTTAAGAATTGTTTGACGCTGATTTATTTTCTATATCAAATTTTTTTTATAAAATTTTGTGATATGTATTGTGAAATATCCTTTAATTCCTGCCGGCTATTGAAAACAACTTCATTTATGCTTCAAATAGTCATAGAAATTTGTTTAGAAGTAATTTGGAGCAATCATGATTTTTTTCTAGGATAATTAATGAGCATTTTTCGTTAATTTTTTTTAAAGAGATCTATAGCGTCTATTTCATACGTAGGGCAAGTTTTGCAATGATACTTGCAGGTCAATCAAAAACAGTAGGTTTTGTAAAAAAAAGAAACCCTTTCCCCAACTATTTCTAAAATTAATAGTTTTTGAATTATCGTAAAACTATAACGAGCCTAATTTTTTAAAAGGAACATCCCAGTTGAAAAATTAATACCCAACAAAGAGCATGCGCCTCTTTTAATAGACTAGCGGCTACACTCTAATTGATTTCTGTTGGATTTCACTACATTTAATGTAGGAATCTGGGTTTCCTACATTAAATGTAGTGATTTCACACTTAAGTGTGATTGGAAAATAGAGCGTGAATTCACACAAAAATCAGCGTGAATTCCAACAAAATATGAAGTGATTTCACAACAAAAGAATAGTGAATTCACACAAAATGTGTGCGATTTCACACAAAATGTGTGCGATTTCACTAAAAAGCTTTTATTAAAATCTATAAAAAGCTTTTATTAAAAAAATGTACTGAAAAGAAAAAAAAAAATATTTTGAGCACCGTGAGAAATAAAAGCGAGATAAAAGCATAAAAATAAAATAAATTAAATATTTATTTCGCTTTTATTTCTGATTATTTTTTCCCTAGTACTTTTCTTTAAAAAATTTTTTTTTAACTTTTTTTATGTATTTACTTTTTAGTTTTCGAATATATATCCTTGTTTTTGATATGTCCTGACGAACTTTTTGGCTCCAGAGCATGATTCAGCGATCCCGAAAACCCTTAAATGAGTTTTTGTCCGAAAAACTTGAGGAAAAGGTTGATGTCAATCACCTTATCCTTGAAGGACCTTCCGCTTCCGCTATCCTTACAAGGGCGAAGTCATAAAAATATTGTATTGTCACCGGAGTTAAGTCTATGTGCAAAATTTAAGTCTGTTGGGGTCTTACCCTTCAAAACTGTCAATTAAGAATGATCAAAAGCTGGTTTTTTACTATTAAAGACGACGGTTTTCACTCAGAATTTGTAGTGAAATCACACTGCTGTTGGATTTTACTATCTGCTGTGACGTATTTCACTTCCATTGTGTGAAATCACACAAATTCCATATTTTTTTGTTGGAAATCACACAAATTTTGTAGTGAAATCACTCAAAAATCGAGATTTCACGCGAATGTTGGAAATCACACATCAGAAGTGTGAAAATACTACAAAAAATGAGTTTTTTGCAACAAAATTTAGTGTGAATTCACACAAACCATTTAGAGTGTAGATATCTTTCAACTGAGACCTTCCTTTTAAAAAATGAAGATCGTCATAGTATGTCCGCTTCAGATTTGGTTAAATCTATCATGTGCCTGCCCTGCCAAACTGCTCTGCGTATGAAATAGACGTGTTTTTACTATGTGCTTTTTCTAAGCAATTGTGTTGCTCCAGTCTGCTGACTCTAACCGCTTAAGCCAGGCCTGGCCAACCCAAATCGTTCCACGGGCCAATCTGATGATTCATTTTTTTTGGCGGGCCGCACATGAAAAAATAGAATAACCGCCGTTTCTTAGTAAAATTTTCAAATAATATTTTATGTTCTTTTTCACTTGGTTTTAAAAAAAAAATTTAGAACAAAATGCAAAAAGTTGAGCATAACCCCACGACTCCATTGGGCTTTTAAAAATCATGATTTTTTCCCCCACTCCATATTTTGGCGAATAAAGAAATCAGCGCGTGGGCATCTTCAGTCATGATTTTTCATATTTATCGTGTCTCCATAGCGTACTTAGAAATGTCAACTAGGAGGTAATCAGGACAGCAAACTATAAATCAGCTAATTCGACTGAACAAATGTCAAAAAAAAATCCTACTTTTCAGTAGCCGAAAAAATCATGACAGTAAAGTAGGTTACACATCTATCAGTTTTCGATCAGTCGCGACTGTTACGGCACTTGTCAGTTTTCCACAAGTTTTTTACATCTAGTTATGCGTTCACATCTATCAGTTGCAACTGACAGTTTTTTGTGAAAATTTTCCATTCATTTTGATTGTAGAGTTCAAAAAATACCGGTGGATAATAAAGAGAGAGCGTGTGTATGCAATATTATTGCATTAAGTTCAAAAAATAATATTTGGTTCTGTTCTGATGCGATACGAATGACGCGACTGACGCGAACGTTCACACCAATCAGTTGGCCATCCGTTTTAAAAAAAAAAACTGATTTTTCCACGAATTTTTTCGTAGTTGCCCATCAGTTGTCTGATTTTACGTTCACACCAATCAGTTTCCCATCAGTTTCCCAAAAACTGATGGAAAACTGATAGATGTGTAGCCTACTTAAGGAGATTTAAATCATGATGCAAGATTTTTTGAGGCCCCATTAGACTGTTTCGTGATTGGATTTAAATCCAATCTGGAAAAGAGTCTAATGGAGTCGTGGGGTAAGAAAAAAATATTTGCTAAAAAAATATATATATAAATGGACTTATGTAAATGTAAATGTATATATACGAGTAGTACTTATGTAAAATAAAACATAACAAAAGCTAAAATTGCCAATCTGGCAATTATTGAAACCCCGTATGGTGATTTAAGTGAAAGTTATATCAAAATTCCACTTTGAAGTCAAACTGTCCAAGAAGATGTTTTAAAATTTATTCCAATCGGATTTTGAGGTATGGGAGTTTTATGTAGAATCATATCCTAAATAACTTTTGTTCCTGTACTTTTTAGATAAGAGGCACCGTTTTTGAGATATTCGCAAAAAACGTTTTCATTTGTTATGGGGGTACCCCCTCTAATGGTCCGTTTTTGCCCATTAACGAACTTAGCCTGGCATTTTACGAAAAACGAATCTGCGTAAAATTTCAAGTGTGTAGCTCCGCGCCACTGACGCACAAACGGACGGACATGCACAAATTAATTTATTTTATCATTCTAAACACATTGGCGTAATTCATTTTTGTGTGTAATGACGGGATCTTGGCGTTACAAACGATAAGGCAAAGTTAGTATATCCTTTGGTTTCACCATACGGGTATAAAAATTAAATTGTAAAATTGAATATAAACTTTATGAGCAGTTTTAGTATTTTGTATTTTATTAGTTACATATTTTTTTTTTTGTAAAATTCAAATCATTTGGCGGGCCGCATTTTCAAACGTCTCGGGCCGCATGCGGCCCGCGGGCCGCGGGTTGGCCACCGCTGGCTTAAGCGAAGCGCTAGGGCTGTATGTTTGCGCTATTTTATTTTTCAGTTTTTTATTCCCAAACTTAAAGTATTAGATATCTCATATAGGAGCATATTTGATTTTGTATATTGTTTGTAACGCATCGTACCTATCGTCGGACACAAAAATAAACTACACCAGAGTGTTTGGGATGACAAAATATTTTGATTTCCGCATGTCAGTCCGTTTCCCTGTCTGTATATCCATGAACACCATAACTTTCGAAAGAATTAAGCCAGAGACTTCTATAGATGAGTTTCTCGGAAATGGTAAGGCTAAGTTCTTGAACGGGAAAATCGGACTACTTCTTCCCCCTCCCCCATACAAATGCAATTTTTTTTTTATATTTTCTCGAAAACGGTGCATCGTACCGAAAAGTTTATGAAGATGAAATGTGTTTAGAATATGATTTCACATATCCGATCTATACATCAAAATTTAAACGGACCACTTCTTCCCTGTCTCCTACACAAATTGATTTTTTTTCATTAAAATTTGGTCTGCCCTCATATAGAGTATTTGGGGATTGGCTCCGGGCAGTTGTAGGTTTTCTTATTTTTGATATGACTCAATAAAATAAAATAATCGTAAAAAATAGTATACATATTCTATTCAATTTTTTTTAAAGCTATGTATACATTTATTCAAGGAATGTAAAAGACAAATATTTATTTAAGCAATATAAAAAATCAATAGTTTTTTTTCAAAATCCTCTTTGGCCGTTGTCGCGGGCGCCAATTACTAAAAAGAATTATAAGTAACCAATTTACTGTTTTCATCTTATATAGCATTAAGATTTTCATGCCGGATATCAATTATTGTTAAGTTGAATTTAACGCAATTATTGCGTAATTGGTTGCAAATATTTACCATTAATGAAACATTTCTCAAAGATTTCTGTGAAAAATTATGCGTCTTTATGTACGAGTTGTGATTGACGATATTCAAGTGAGTTTTTCCGCTAATTATATGTAGATATTAATCTTAAACTAAAAGTAACGAGTAGATCGAAGTAATTTGCTCAACTTTTGTTTTATGGCAATTTAAACTGAGAAATACTTGTATGCAAGTTGCCTTGAGCCATTAATTTCTAATTTATTGAATTTGGAATCAATCAGTAACGAAATGAGGTTTAAATCGTAACGAAGGAATGGAAAATGAGTTATTCTCATTTACGTGTAATGCAGGTGAAACGTTAAACATTTATTCACATTTGCTTGATGTAGTTGTTTTTTTTTTTTTGAATTTCCACCGTGTAGTAAAGTTCATTTAAATATCGGTAAAAATCATGAACGATTGCATGACGTTGAAAATTATTTTAATATGTGATATGCTGATATGGTCGAGGTCGGTTCATTTTTCTGCCGTGGCCATACACATCAAACCATCAGTCATAAAAGTGATTTTTTGTGTGGCCTTTTCAGAAAACAACATTATCGAAAGGTTTTTGGTTCAAAACTGCTGGAATTTATTTGAAAGGTACGTTGCTTAGTTGCTGTAGCTACATTAGGGCTGTATCGGTTTTCAAAATTTTCAGTTGTACAGTAAAAGTCACATGAGTTTTGAAATATATTTTTTTGTGTCCAATATTTAAAAAAAAACGTTCAAAAACAGAAGTTTTCTTCTTCTGTCGTAATAGTTCTTTAATATCAAACCCGGCAAAAAATCCTGGAGTATTTTTCAATCCAAAAACTATATTGACGAAATCTTAATACATATTTGGGATTGGAATTTAATACATGCGAATTTTTGAAAATATTTTAGCCTTTTTGCAGTCATATTTGAACAGTTTTTTATTATGTATTGAACTTAAATACTTTTAACATTAATGTCTACAATTTAATCAAAATTTTAGACTTTAATACTGAATTAAACCAAAAATAAATTTATAACAATTTCTAATCCATATTATTGGATTAGAATTTTCTCTTGGATTACATATAGGTCCAGCATAATCCAGTTTTGATTGGAATTTACTCCAAGATTTTTTACCGTGAAGCGAGCCAAGATGAGAGGTGTGAAAGTGGACAGGTTGTGGTTGGGGAAGGTTGGCTAAAACAGAATAACAAAATTTAAATATATACCAGATCGAAACATGGGAAGAACCAGCTAATATAAAAGCGGCGCAGGCCAAATTAAAAAAAAAATTGATTTCAACCAAAAGAAACACATGATCAAACGAAGATCATTAGATTTTGTATGGGTTTTCTCGATTCTTAAATAAATTCAACTGAAAATGTGAAAATACACTTAGGGCTGTCCAAAAAATACGTCACGCTAATTTTCGCTTTTCCCGTCTCATTTAGCGGATTTTTATATAAGAAATAACACCGCTTAAATGTGTGGCGTCAAATCTTCTTTTTAAGAAAAATGTGCCGCAGGCGAAAAACTTTAATTTTCAGTATCTCCCAGTCAGTGTGGAGTATATTTTGTATACTTAATAATAGTTTTTTAATGTTATAATCATTATAACACCAATGTGAATAATATGGGATAAACATATTCTTTTCGACATGCGAAAACACAAGGCTATCCCGGCTAATCCGGGACGTGTAGTCACAATACCATATTGTCCTAGAAGTTTTTTGAAAATTTCTTTTAAGCAGGTCTGACTGTTAATTTGAGATTTTTAATTTCATACATTGAATTTAACATGTTTCATGGATGAATTTATGTATACATGCATATGAATATATAATGTATATTTAAAAAAAAGTAGTACATAGTAAGAGTAAAGCTAACGGAATGGTTCAAGTGGAAAGATCTTTTTTTTGTTTCATTAACATTAATTTCCTTATTTCAGTAATTATAATTGTATGCAAATTTACATGCTGCGATAATAATCAGAGTAAAAGTATAATCACGATGAATCGAGTTTCTTCAAGCACTGGGAAAACGATCCAAAGAAATTTTTACGTTAACATTACAACAAACGTTTATTTTCTTGATTTTTTGCGATATGATTTCGCTTTATGCCATCGAGGAGGAGTTTCTTTTTCTTCGATGTGGTACTGTGTGTTTTTTTTGTTGGCCGCATTGTTGCTTTATTTCATTTTAACGACTCTCTGGTGGTGCCAAAAAACTAGGCAAGCTTTGTGAATTTTTGTACAAAAACATTAAGAATTTGGGTTAGAATTAAGTAACTAAAGTAAAATCAACGTAACGTAACGAGCGAATGAATTTCACTCCTTAAAGCATTAGCTCTGCTCTGCTTTCCAAATTGTTTCGATTGTTAAATTCATATTTGGCGTATTTTATGCAAATTTATTGTTACTCATGTACAGGCACTTCTGGGGCAAAGCTTTTATCGTAAAATTAATTTATGAAATATCAAAAGTTCATTGGGAGTCTCATTTCCTTCGATTTTTTTTTCTTTCGCGTGTGCGAAAAATGAGTACATTATTCTCATAAGTTATGCATATGGAATATTGCAAAAAAATGTTGTGGTAATATTATAAAAATTATTCTTTTTCTGATTCTAAATACTACCAAAAAATTAAAATAAAACTCCTACTTAAATTTTTCAGTACCTAATTTAATTATAGAAAAAAAATTAAGAAGAATGTTTAACAAAATTGTGTTTATCAGTTTTGCTTACCCCTCATAAAGAGCCAAATACAATGATACCCACACAACATTTACGGCTACAGATTACGGCGACAATGTCGCCCTCCATATACAATGGCGCACACTTTGTTGTTCTAAACATAATTTGCTTTTCACAGATAAAACTTTTTATTCACGCACGCACTCAATTAATTGTTCTTCGAAATTCATTTTTTCATTCCTTGGTCTTGGTTATTCTTTATTTCTTTCATTTGAATTGTGACAGTCAGTAAGCTACATATAATATTTTTTGTACCCAATTATCATAAAATCTAAGCAACACAGCATACGAACTATATTTCCTAATACTTGCTTTAAATGAAGAAATTTAGATTTTATGACATCCCCATAAGATTTCATTTTGAATCAACCACTAAATTTTGTATGCGAGCTGGCCGACAAAAGTTAAATTCAATTGAACTTTTTACGACGACAAAGTTGGTCGGATTCATTGTATATAGAAGCACAGAGTCCTATGAGTTTAAAACCTGAAATGTCGCCGTAAATGTTGTGTGGGTATCATTGTATTTGGCTCTTAACTCACAAAACCCCACCAAAACATCTGAGTAATGAATCGTCGGCAAAATTAATAAATTCACAAATTCATTATTGATTGACATATCGTTTGAAATTTAATTTTCATAACAAATTTGTTCATTCAATATAATTTCTTATCAGTTTTGTGATCTTTATAACAATCTATCGAGTAAATAAAATTTTCTAATTCCGTCCAAGTTTAAATTAAAACATAATAAAATCAATTATTGATTATTCAAAACACATAAAACGGTTCATTAATTAATTTCTAATCGATTTCAAAATCAAATTTATTTATTTTATTTTGAAATAAAAATTTTATGAACAGAAAAATGCAATAAATTATGCCGGTTGCGCATTGAGAGGTTTATTTAAATTTTAATTGCAATTCAGTGGAGTTCTTTGAGTACATGTGTGTGAAATAACCACTTAAACGGATTTTCAGGTGAAACTAAAATATTATTTTTGAAGATTTAAATACGGTTCATTATGACTTTCCTCGAAAATCGACTTTGTGACCATAGAATTGTCAAGGAGAAAATGAAGTTGTGCCCTTTCCAACATTTAAATATGTTTTATTAAATTGGTGGTAAGTAATTTAAATTCAGTAAAGAGTTTATATCAAAATTTGACAGATTTTTTGTTTCTCATACTATCTAAAAGTTATTACTTTCCTTTAAACTACTTCTGGCATTGGAAAGAAAATTTAAAAAATTTAGATACAGTGTGACCTCGATAATCGCAACTATAGTGGCCAGAGCGTGTTGCAATAACCGAGTCAGTTGCGTTAATCGAGTCAATCATTTTTGAAAGTTGCGTTTACAGAGTCAACAGTGCAAAATTTTAGGTGTTGCGTTAACCGAGGAGTTGCGTTCTACGAGGGTTGCGTTTATCGAGGTCACACTGTAAATGAAACAGTTTTTTTTTTGGAAATCTTCCTAATATTCCCGCGCCATTAAGACAACATTTAACAATTTTTGGTTGATTTTTGAACAAGAAGGAGATATGCGCCTCGGCAATTGGTCACATGGCTGCTTCAAAAACCAATTAAGACATCTTGACGTAAAAATATGTCGCAGTATTATCTTCAAAGATTCGTTTATTTTTTATATATGTATCTTGTGATGTTTTAGCTTTATTTCAGTGTTTCTTTTTTTTATTTTTACATGGCGTGATCTTCTTAAAGTGATATTTTATTTCTTGTAACATCGCACTCTTTCGTTAAATCGTTTTTCGGTTATCTGAATCATCCATTGGATACTTGAGTCAGTGCAGTCTCTGAAATGCCGACACGAATTAACACTTGGTGTGTAGTGGTGGTTTTAACTTGGTTTTTTTCTGTACTAAAAACATATAGATACCAATACAGAAAAAAATCTAACGATAATATTAGACATTTATTTGGCCAATGACCATTATTCCACTTGACCATTCATTCGAGGTGAATTGAATCGTTTCAGGTGCGCACAGTAAAGCCGAAACTGAAATTCTTTTAAACCAAAGAAGTTAAGCTGATAAAATTAATGTTCCACAATGAAATAAAAATCACCGAAGGAACCAAAGGAATTAGACAAAAGGTTAACAATTCGACGATTAAGGCTATTTAGTATTACTCGAATTGATACAGCGGATGGAATTCAGGGTTTTGGGACCTTTTCAGGATGGGGAAAATCAATAGTTTTTTTTATATAAAACTAGCTTGCATACCGTTAACCCGGCAAAGTTTTTTCAAATTTTTTTTTTTTTATGGTCTATGTTGGAGCTAAACTTTAGGCCAATCGGCTCGGTAGTTTCCCCGCGAAAGGGTAACATAGAGGAAGAGCTAAGTTTCGATATCACTTTACCCCCTCCCCTTACTCCCCCACCTCTCGGGCTACTTTTTAATGGGTCTATATTGGGGCTGGACTCCCGACGAACATCTATGCCAAATTTCCGGTTCAGTAGTTTCCCCGCGAAAGAGTAACATAGAGGGAAAACTAAGTTTCGAGATGACTTTAACCCTTCCCCTTACTCCCCCCCACACCTCGCGCTACTTTTCCGTATGCCTATGTTGAAACCAGAACTACCACAGACACTCATGCCAAATTTCAGGCCAATCGGTTCAGTAGTTTCCCCGCGAAAGAGTAACATAGCGCAAAAACTAAGCTTCAAAATCACTTTACCCCCTCCCCTTACTCCCCCACCCCTCGCGCTACTTTTCCGTATGCCTATGTTGGAACCAGGACTACCATAGACACTCATGCCAAATTTCAAGTCAATCGGTTCAGCCGTTTTTGCGTGAAAGAGGAACAGACAGACAGACAGGCACCAACTCATTTTTATATATTAGTATGATTTTTCGAAGATTTTAATTTATCACATAATAAAAAATGGCGTCAACAAATTTCAATATCTCCCCAGAGCGTCATCATCCCTTTTACGACACTGAGTATAGTATGCCTTAAGAAAGTCAATCTTATAAATGTGGAAACTAAGCACAGTTTTTATAAAGCATTTTAAAAGTTTTCTGAAAAAAGTTTTCAGTCATATCAGTTTTTAATGGGCTGTCCATAAAATGTATCAATCTGATTGTGCCGAAATGGAGGATATTGGACAGACACCGACAAACGTGGTGGGATATCTTGGCAACGACGAAGACCCGGCCTGGGTTGTTTTTTTGGTTTCTGAAAGCTCTCTAGGTTTGGTTTCATATAAAAAGATTTTCTTCGACATTTGGTTATCTGTATATTGTGTTTATAGCTCAAACTGATAAAAATCGCCACTTTCTAAAATTTGCCAACAGGTCTCCGAGCATATAAATTATAGCGTTTCCCACTATATTCTCCCAGTGTAAATTCTAATACTTTATTCTGATTTCGAATTGCATAAATGATAAATGAACATGCAGACAGAAAAAAGGTACTTAGCACCTGACTGAAACCATTATCAAATGGAAACTATTAAGTGGTACGAAAAAAATAAAAGAAATAAAACCGAAAAGTTGCTGCGGCTATTAAGAAGGTGCCATTTTATTTAATTTTCAACGCGCATTTAAGAGCTATGCACAGAAACAAAACTGACCGGGATGAAACCGAAATCCCATTAAAAGGTGATCTCGCATCTTCTGTATAGTGGATTACCACGAGAGCTCCAAGAGGTCGAGAGAACTTCGAAGTGATCATAATCGAAAAAAAAGATCACAAATAAAAAAATTGAAACTGAACTTCTTTATCCGGTCAGTTACTGATGCAGCGACACA
Source organism: Chrysopilus asiliformis (assembly GCA_964034945.1). Lineage (NCBI taxonomy): Eukaryota > Metazoa > Arthropoda > Insecta > Diptera > Rhagionidae > Chrysopilus > Chrysopilus asiliformis. The sequence goes on from OZ035961.1 coordinate 98,798,357, forward strand.
TTAAGTCACTTACCGAGAGGTTTTAGATATACTCAAGAGCTAAAAAATGGACCCAAGTGAGAAAAAAACATACATATATATTTGGATGGAAAAAATAAAAGTATTTTAAAATGTCTAAATTAGTGTAGACTTGAGATTTATGGTGTTTTGTCGCGTATCTCTTCTTAAACTTAGCCGATGCAGAATCTTTTCAATTTTGCTTTATTTCATTTTTGAATATTGAATATTGTTGGCGTTTTTATATATTTTTATTTGAGTTGGAAGAACATTAACAGATTTGCATGGAAAATAGTTTTTTGCATTTCAAATAACTTTTTTTCTCAACGGATTAATAAAAAAAATCGTGTCATTCCAATCATAATAATTACTACAAGGCTATTATTAAAATTTTTACTAATTCTCTTTTATGGGGTGAGATTTTCTTTTTTAAATCAATAGTGATTTCCTATAAGCGTGAACAGATTAGTAGAACAAGGCAATAGCTTAATAAATAAAAGTGTTTCCATTTGCTCTATAAGTGTTTTAATTATTGCGTTCTTATTGATTTTTCAATTTCTTACGTCATTTTGGACATAAAATCAATTTTTTTCTAAAATCAGATTGTTTTGTTAAATGGCTTTTGCTAATTATTTTTCACAACCTCGAAGTTAACCTAAACCAATTAAAAAATCGATTAGTAACAAGAAAACGTGCCTTAGTCACCTGTAGGTTTCACAAACGAGAAAAGTTAAAATTGACGAGTTAAATGGAAGCCATATAGATGATGTGATAGTGGCAATAGTTATGTTAAGGCAGTCTAGAAAGTTTTAAAAATATCTCGTCAATGCTCCAAATTTAAAAAGGGGGAAAAAATTGCTTTAGAATTAAAAATCTGTTTGAATATTTTACAAAATTGGTAGGTACTTAAAAGGTTTGAAATAAAAACTATAGCAATGTATATTTTCATAATTTAAGTTTCTAACTGGTAAATTTCTAATGAAAATTTCTTTAATTTTATGCCAGCGGCACACTCTTGCCGAAAAAAGACGAATCACAGTCACGGTTGCCAGGGTGAACGGGTTTTTTTAGCTTTACGATATAAAATATGCAAAATATAAAATATCTTAACTCTACAGTGCGCAATAACAAATCAACCATTATATGAAAAAACAAAAAAAAATATATTTTTATTTTTTACACGTTCTAGTACAGTAGAATCCCGATAATTCGTACCCCGATAATTCGTATATCCCGCTAATTCGTATGAATTTGCTGGTCCCTTGAAATACGAATTATCGGGATTCTACTGTATATGTTTACGCATATATATTTTGTTATTTTTAATTTTAAAAAATCGCGCATTGTAGGTTAAATATCGTAAACCGTAATTTTAAGTCGAATAAATTAAAAAAACATAGCTTAAACTTCATATATGATGACAAATTAGATGTTATTAATTTATAAAAAGACATTCGAAAACTTGAGAGCTATTTAAGGTAGCCAGTTAAAATTTGACACAGAACAGACTTTTATCAAAATTTAAACACCACCCGAAAATAAGAATTGAGACACTACTTACCAGGGGTGTTAGTTGAAATTTGCCGGTTTTTTCGATAAAGAAAACACCTAATTCTCAAGGGAATCTCAAAAAAATTTTATTCAAAGTATTGACCATTGGATTTTACACATTTTGCCCATCTCCCAGGCGATTTATGGATGCCATCGCAAAAGAACTGTTTCTCCTTCGAGCTAAACCACTCATCGAGCCATTTTTTCACTTCTTCGAAATCGGCAAAGTGCTGCAAGCGCGTGCCCCGTCGATGCAAAAAGATAGTAGTCAGATGGAGCCAGGTCTGGAGAGTACAGCGGGTGCGGTAATACTTCGCATCCAAATGATTTGAACACTTCTTTGACTGATTTTGATGTGTGAGACGGCGCCTTGTCATGCTGCAAAATCACCTTACCATGTCTTTCAGCGTGTTGCGGACGTTTTTTGATCAATTCATGGTTCAAATTGATCATTTGTTGTCGGTAGCGATCAGTATCAACAGTTTTTTCAGGTTTCAACAGTTCATAATATACGACACCAATCTGGTTCCACCAGACACGTTTTTTGTCCTGGATGGCTTTCAGCGGCCTTTTTCTTTTGATTAAAGAGAAAAAGTAATGCGTGCCGCGAATGCACGTTTTCAGGCACAAAACTTGACATTTTCAAACAGCTTTAACGCTATGACGTTGTTATTTTGACGGAACGTAACTTGTGTAGTTTTGAAGATTAATGTCAATAGAAAAATATGACATAGATGCCAAATCGTAGAAATGTATACATATCTCTAGCGACAGCTATTAGTAAAACCGGCAAATTTCAACTAACACCCCTGGTACATGGCGCCAATTTTCGCCTATCAAACCCCCCTCTCACTGTCCGTTCCACGATTTCTTGTCTGCGATTTACTACCGCTATCACGCTACCGCAAACGTCCTATTTTTTTGGCTATAGCACCTTGAAAATTACAGCTCTTCTTGTTTCTTTTTACAATTCTTACATATAAGGAAGGTATTCAAACCAACGACCCATAGAACCTTGAAAGCGGTTTTGGGAAAAATGAACCGTTTTCGAGAAAATCGCTAAAATGTTTTCCATTGGTATGAAAGAAGGAGTAGTCCGATTGAATTTTGCTGTATGGCAGAGTTATGTAGAATCATATTCTAACCACTTTTCATTTATTTTTTTTGTGAAAAAATGAACCGTTTTTGAAAAAATTGTAGAAATTGTAAAAATTGTAAAAATGTTTTCCATTTGTATGTGACTGGGGGTAGAATTGGACGAGTGGTTAAATTTTTGTGATTTTCGACGAGGTTGAACTTTTGATAAAAGTCTGTGTTATGCCAAAATTTCAAATTTGTACCTCAATTAGTAGTCGAGTTTTGGTTTTTTTTGTATAAAAAAATTCAACATAAATATCCAATTTATTATCATATGAGGTTTAATTATGTAAGAAAGGTATCATGTCACCGCTAGGTGGATAGCGCTATGTTTTATTTCAGTTATTTCTATTTATTTTATATGAATTCTAATCTATAACTTATATTCTATATTTTCTCAATTAGTCAATTTGTAAATATGGCAGTAAAGCAATTAAAAAATACAGTTAAATGTCTTACTTCTACTTAGTTATTTTGATTTTTGTTACGGAAACACATGTTATCTCAAATCAATTACAATATTTAAACATTGGAGATTTATTGTAAGATAAAAGTCGAAAAATAACAATAAATCGTTCTTTGTTGTTTTTTCATTTCAACTCAAGCATTTTAGATTTCCAGATTCCAAATAAAATCCGGTAAATGCACTCAGACAATAGTATAGGATGAGTTGGGGGAATACTTACATTTCGTGTCGGTCTCTTACCTTTCGAGTTCACCTTTCATCAGAGACATTAAAGTGAAACCCAGAATCTTAAGATCTTCACAGAGATACAAAGAGTATCTTCAACTGAGGAGTATCTTTTTGGGCACGAAATGGATTTGATTCGACTGCGCGATTGACTGTGGGATTCACCTGGAACTCTTTCCATTCATAAAGTTGCTAACAGAGTTGAATGCCGGTCCATTTCGACCAATTGATATTGATCCAATAAAATAGTGCTGGAAACTGTTTAACAACGATCGTTTCGGTTGCATCAAAACTAATCGCATCGATAAATCAGGTCGAGGGACTTGTCCCCTACTTGTTCGACGTCAATTAATTTAGTCGTGATTTTTATTGATCTGTTAATTAAAGAAACACCTAGAAACGCCGCGAGCCCTCTCCCTATTCCAATCTGGATGTATATATGAGAATTGCCTTTAGTGATCATCATGATAAAATTTATCCACTGCTTTGATGATGATTTGATGGTGTATTATCTTCTGTTGATGGCTATGAAGATCAGTTTATGTTGCACATAACCCACACAAATATCGTTCAACATATTTTCATTTGAAATTTACTCCAATCCCGATTGAAAGCTAAAATTGCGCTTGGTTTTGGAGCTACAGGCTAAAAGCGCTAATACGATTTTCTAAAATTGATCATCACTTCCACATTAACGATCGGTACTCAGTTAAGTCAGGTACAATCACAATTTGTGAATCAAATTGATCGATAAATAACTGGAATATATCCGTAAAAATGTCTGTCCATCTTACTTTGGCATTTGCGGTATTTCCTCTGCGATGTGCTGGTGTGAAGAAGAGCGAAATTTTCGCATATTCTGCTGTATTTCTACTATAAACTGATCTTGAACTGGCTTTTTGTGGTAAATTGAGCCATAAATTCGATTGCTTGTCTCCGAGGTACACATAAGTAGTCTGCGGTTTTTTTTATAACAGAGGCGTCACTAATGTGATAACTCGTTTGCCATAATGTTTGTTGATTTTACCATTAAACGATGTCTTAATTGAAGGTGCCAAGAAACTTGTGTAAAACCTAGTACTCAGATGGAGATTTCTGAAAACATCCTCCGGGTGAACTCCATTCGAAATATAGTCTAACCGTGCATTAAAAGCATCTATGTAGCCTCTAAATGTCTATAGACAGTGTGCAATTTGAGTTTCATTTCAAAACAAGAATACTCATTTGCTTGCCTATCTAAATCCCACTTCTGAAAATGGTCAAAGCACTTCAATATGCACGCCACTGATTCGAAATTGCCAACATCATTAATTTAGCTTTAGTTTCGATTCACGAGCTCGATCAGGCTAAATCGAAATTGATATTACACAAAATCGCCAGCTATTTGCATGCAAATTAGAAAACTGTTTTAATAGTTCCTGTGGCATCCAGGCAGGTATGCGGCCATCTATTTGACCTGTCAAGCCCAACACAGTCCAGCCGAATATGGTTGTAATGCATTTGCTTTTCGGAGGGGTTTTTTTGTAAATTTTTTTCCTGTTTTGATTATCGTATTGGCACCTTCTTGAGTTGATCAAGTGATCATCATTTCCCGGGTAGATTGGATCATTAAACTTAATTGAATTATACGCCATAAGGGGTGAGGCTTTTAATAGATGTCCATTCGAAAGGATAATTTAATGATATCAATACGATCAAAATGTCCATAACGAAACCGAATTAATAATTATGAAGCTACTCGAAGGCAATCTGGGATGATATTTGATCATAAATTTATCGTATTTTAAAAAATTAATATGTTTATCACTGGCTTGAGATGAGTAATTGATTGATCATAACTTACGGAAATAATGAATTGGTAAATCGAATTTTCAATGGGACATTTTAATTCTAGAAAATTCATAACAATTATTTGTATGGTGGTTTTAAATTTTTTTGAAGAAATTTACAAAAAAAAGACGAATATTCGAAAAACATTTTTCCAATAATCGTTCAACAATTCGAATTGAGTTTTACTTCGTTTTATGAATGATTCGGATTATGAACTCTTTGCAGTTTTGACATTTTTTTGGTTTATGAACAGTATAATGGTTCTTGAGTAGGCATGCGGCAATGACAAAAGTGGCACATAAGCCAACAGCGAATTTTAATTAAATTGAACAGTGGTTCCGAACCTTTTTTCAGTTAGGACCCCTTTTTGATGCTTTTTTGTAATAAAAAAAAGTACATGAACCGAACTACCACCGTAATATGGTGGAAAATTTAGAAGCCCAATTTTGCAATCATCTCTATTTATATATTTCAAAATCATGTCACAAAATATAAGGGACTGTCCATAAAAAACGTAAGGTTTTTTTTTGACCAAACTTGTTTATTTAACAGAGGAGAATTTTTTTTTCGGTTTGGTTCATAGCGAAATATCGCGAAGGAATACGGCTTTTAAAGATTAACTTTAATTCTTGGCAGCAAATCAGTTTCTCCCTAGACCTGAACTGTTGGCTCCGTTTTAATGGCCAAGCTAGTTTTTCTGTCTGAGTCAAAAGTTTCTTTCTGAAAAATAGACCATTTTTTAGATTTCTGGTGCTGACAAACTGTGGTTTGCAAAGTTTAAACGAAAATCTGCTGTTTTTCCTGAGTGTTTATATGCATTTTAGTACTGTCGTCCCACCACCGAAAATCCTTCTTCCCCTGTAAATGTGTGACGTATTTTATGGACAACCAGTCTTATATAATTATAATATCTACTGGTTTTTATTTAAATATAATTTTTATAATTTTTTTTAAATCAAAAATTTACCGTGAATGATAAATCTGGACAACAGAAGTTTATGACAATTATTTCCATTGATGAGTTTTGCATGTTGATTTCGTTTCGACTTCTACTCATGACAAAACAATGGACAGGATTCGTACAAGTTAATCTGATTAGCATTTTTAAGCTGACTTGACTGTTACAGACGCAAATGCAGTCAAGAAACTTCAAACAGGTCAATTTTGAAGACAGGAAACAGAACTACTGTTTGATTGAAAACAAAAAGAATAAACATATGAAGAGTTTAAGATCAAGATATCTTTAATACTTTTATATACAATATTTTAAACAAAGTGGTCTTTTTCCGGCAATCATCTTTTTGCGCTATTGCAAATCGTATATCTTATACCTAAGATGAATGAATGAAAATCCATCGAGTGTATATTTTTAGTTGAGCCAAAAAGTAATTCACTATCGTAACTTTTAAGAACGTATGGCAAAAGATGCGATTATAGGGAACAGAAATGCTGAGAAACGAATTGCAGAGCTAGCAGAAGTCGAACAAGAAGATTCTTAAAGATTTACGATCATTTGTATGTCAGTCTTGAAGGCGCCTCGGCTATTCGAAACTGTTGGATGCGTTCGCTTCTTGTTCGTCTCATGATTATAACCTTCTTCACCTCTTCATTTTCAGGAAAATGATAAATGGCTACAAAATCGCACATTTATATTTTAATATATTGCACTATCTGATGGGGCCAGAACATTCATTTCACCCGGTTTAACAATAGTGGGCGCACTGAATGTAGACATGGACATTATTCGGATTACTGGTTTTGGTTACAGAACAGTGGTCACAGTTGCACTTTAGATTAACTTCCGACACTACAATACTGATAGATAGTTCTTGTCTAATATTTATACAGTGATGTGGAAAACGTTTTATAAAAGGACTAAGTTGATTGTTAGAATTTTAGAAATTTATACTTATAAAAGGGTCAGTAATCTCTTTTCCAGTTTTGGCTGTTAAGATAAGTTGACTATGGTGGGGTTTTTTCGAAAACACAAAATATATATAGATAGAAATTATGAAGCAATGTGCAGCGAGTGGAGAAAAAATGCAACGAAAGCGAAAAAGTTAAAAAAAGTATGGCGCCATGCAAAATACTTTAAAAAAAATGAGCCGCAGGCGTAAACTGTTAGGGCTTAAAGTGAAGTATAAGTTAAATATTGTTAAAAAATAATTCAAGCTAAGGTTTCTCTTTTACAAGTAGTGCTTTTTAGAAAGCCCTTAATTTGTCAATTTATTAAAAAATGGATATAAGCGCACATCAAGATTCCCAACCGCCCCCCTTCCTCCTATAGGTGGAGAAATAGTAATCTAATCTGATGATGCCGTTAGAACCAAGCAGAAAGCACATCCGCAATGCGGTAGCCTTTAAGGTTTGATCCATATGTAACCCTAATTTTTAGCCTTTTCAGACATTTCTGCCACTTCTCGCTGTCAAACTTTTTCGCAGTTTTTTGTACGAAGTTTAGTACCACATACCCTCCCCCGCCGTAAACGTTTTTTTGAACAGCTCCTGTCCAAAAAAATGCTTTTAAGTTTCAGTTATCGAAAGAAAACTTAAGAAGAATTCGAAATTTTCGGGAGCTCACAAATATTTCCCGCAGGGTGGTCCAAAAGTTTGTAAATAGTTTCAGTTTTTATCGAATTAAAACATAACAAAAGCTATAATTGCCAATCTGGCAATCATTGGAGACCCGTATGGTGATATTCGTATCAAAATTCGAACAGTTGTACCAAAATTCCACTTTGAAGTCAAACTTTCCAATAAGATTTTTTAAAATTTATTCCAATCGGATGTTGATGTATGGGAGTTTTGTGTAGAATCATATCCTAAATAACTTTTGTTCTTGGACTTTTTTGATAAGATGCATCGTTTTTGAGATATTCGCAAAAACGTTTTCGTTCGTATGGGGGGTACCCCCCCTAATGGTCCATTTTTGCCCATTAACGAACTTAGCCTTGCATTTTACGAGAAACGGAGCTGTGCAAAATTTCTAGTCTCTAACTTAATCCGTGCGCCCGCAATCCGCGCCACAGACGGACAGACGGACGGACAGACGGACAGACGGACAGACGGACAGACGGACAGACGGACGGACAGACAGACGGACGGACATGCAAAAATTAATTATTTTTATCATTCTAAACACACTGGTGTAATTCATTTTTGTGTGTGATAATGGGATCTTGGCGTTACAAACGGTAAGGCAAAGTTAATATACCCTTTGTTTCACCATACGGGTATAAAAAGGATTTATTGTGATAATAGCCCCAATTATCTATCACAAATATATAAATCTATAAAAATATAAGACTCTGTAATAGAAGATGTCGTGTTTAAAGTTTAGGGTGTGTTTTGCTGATCCTATTTTTGCCGCCAAGCATTCCTACGAAAGTAGCCAAAGTCTATCTCAGGCCTCCAGATCGATTAAATCAAAGGAAATAATATCAATTTAGTGATTAGAATCCGTTCGGGTGTAGGCACCCATACTTTTTATAAATTCCAATTGGATTCGATTTGAAGATTGCTTTGTGGCAATTTAGGATTTAAAATTTTTGAATTTCGTACATTGTATTTTGTGTGGCATTTTGTACTGTTGTAGGTCCAATTTTTGATCATGTGAGATGGGAAAAACAACCTAAGATCTACGGAATTGGTTGCATGACGTTAAGTGGTACAGAAATAAAGCTTTCTGTGAATACAGCACCAGTACAGAATAACACTATGCCAGTCAATATACGGCGACTATTCCAATATTCGTGTATAAAATATTTGAAAGCAATTTATACTTGGACTAATAATGAACAAGGTAAAGTGATTGCTGAATCACGCAAGCGCAATCAACTTAATTGCTGGATAAAAACTCGGCAGAGAGTTCTCATTTCGGTTCAAATTCAAACTACTGCCATAATGGTGTTCATTCGGTGGATTTTCGTATATTGTATTTTTATATATTATGGACTCGTGACATTGCTGTGAAACGGAAATCTCCACTGTGAGCAGATAAAACTTCGACTATGGGAAACCGAAATTTGTTTTAATTTTTGTATCTCCTCTCAATCTATCCCTGGTACACACGTAGTACGAGCGTATATCATATATGCGCTATAGAATGAATGGACACGTAACTTTCTACAGTAAATAACAAAAAATCGAGTTAACAGATTGGCAGGTAGGCGAGCAGGAAACATCTTGGACAAGTTGTCCTATCTTTCTGCGACATGCCAACTAGGTTGGAAGCTGCCTGCAAGGTGTAGAGAAGATTTCAGCTACTTCAGAATCTTACATCGTCAATTTGAACTTTGAATATTTAAATGCTTAGTTAGAAAGAACGTTACAATTTTTTTTCGTATCCGTAAATTCCTCTATATTGTTGTCAAAATTCTCACGAGCTACTTATTGTATTATGTTGTATCCCTTTTATGCTTGTATGTTTTTGAATTGATTTATTTTTATTGGTGTTGCTGGAGAATCATAACACTGACTAAATGTCCGTAACAGTCATGTTAATCGCGTTAGCATAAAAGGCAAAATATCTTGACAGGATATTCACGAAAATACCGTAGTTTTTTTTGACACGTCATTCTTTTTTTTACGACAGCCGCATGAACGAATTTAATCATTCACTTGTATAAGACTACATTTAGATGAATATTCGTAAAGTAATAATAAAGGTTCTAAAATGCAATAAAATATTTTATGATCCTAATGAAATTATATCTGTTTGATCTATGAAATCGTTGGATTTAATGGAACTGAAGCTAAAAATAACATTTTTGAAACTTTTCTTTGTCTGTCTATAAGCAGAGAAAAAAACTACAGTAGAAACTCGGTAATTCGAACACTCGATAAGTCGAATATCACGCTAATTTGAACAACCATTTTTTTACATCGGGTATCTTGTAATGCGAATTGAGGTCGATATATTGGTTTCTGTAATTTGACTGCAGGAACATTGTTACTTTATTTTAACTTGAAAATATATTTTTTTATACCCGTATGGTGAAACCAAAGGGTATATTAACTTTGCCTTACCGTTTGTAACGCCAAGATCTGGTCATCGCACACAAAAATGAATTACACCAGTGTGTTTAGAATGATGAAAAAAGTTGAATTTAGCATGTCCGTCCGTCTGTCCGTCCGTCTGTCTGTCCGTCTGTCTGTCTGTCTGTCCGTCTGTGGCGCGGATTGCGGGCGCACGGATTGAGCTAGAGACTTGAAATTTTGCGCAGATCCGTTTTTCGTAAAATGCGAGGCTAAGTTCGTTAATGGGCAAAAATGGACCATTAGGGGGGGTACCCCCCATACGAACGAAAACGTTTTTTGCGAATATCTCAAAAACGGTGCATCTTATCAAAAAAGTGCAAGAACAAAAGTTATTTAGGATATGATTCTACATAAAACTCCCATACATCAAAATCTGATTGGAATAAATTTTAAAAAATCTTATTGGAAAGTTTGACTTCAAATTGGAATTTTGGTACAACTGTTCGAATTTTGATACGAATATCACCATTAGGGCCTGCAAAAATACCGGGTTTCGGATTTACCGGTAAACGGTAAATATTTTTAGTAAAAACCGGTTTACCGGTATTTACCGGTAAATCGCTATTTAGATAAAACAAATCATGTATAGCATATTAGTGACAGTGAGAGGAAAAAAAACGTACGAAGAAATAAGTAACAATAATTTTATAATATCGTCGGCTAAAAGTGAAATTGTGCTAAGTCCGTTTGGTATAATTTTCCAGAAGAGCAATGAAAACCTTGTTAAATCGTTTTAATTCTCTTTCAATAACACTGAGTTTTCTTTAAATTAGAAAAATTGGGCTCAGTTTTCTTTAAATAAGACTCTGTTTTCTTTAAATGAAAATTAAAATGATTTAACAAGGGTTTTTATTGCTCTTCTGTCAAATTTGGTATAATGGACTTAGCACAATTTCACTTTTAGCCGACGATATTACATATTTTATCATTTACTTATGTACATGTACTAGAAGTATACTTCAGTTTGCTCTTACATTCGGAAAGCTTGTAAATATTGGGCTTTTTCGATAATTAAGGTTTTTACAAAAAAATTTACGATTTTGACATTTTTGAATTATCAGAAAAGCCCATTATCATAAGTTATTTCATTAAAACATTTGAAGACCTCGGTGCAAAAAGCGGTCACCTCCACTTTTTGACGAAAATGAGTTATTGCAGTTGGCGCAAGAATAAAATTTTTGCAAACTCCGCGCATATTTGGCTGCAAACTCCGGACTCGTTGGAGGACTGTGTAAAAAGTTATTAAAGAAAAGGAGACGACTGAAAACATTGTTTCATATAATTTGACGCAGAATTTTTTTTTCAAAAAATCTTTAATTTTTTCTGAGAGTTTTGTTTTGTGAAATTGAATATTTTTTATTTTGTTTATTTTTAAACGCTATTAAACATATTTTGGACTGTATTTTGTAGCCAATAATGCATTTTGAAAACCGCTAATATCCTCTTGGGTGCCAGAAACAGCTATCTCCAAAATTTAAAATGTCTATAACTTTTTCGAAAAAAAAAAAAATATAGATTTATCTCAAATTAAAACGATGTAAGAATACATGTTTGATTTAAATTGTAATTTTTTAACTTTGTCCCAGAGCAAAAACTTCACGCTAATATCTTTTTTGTCTCTCCTGAAAAATTTGAAAAAGTGGGGATGGCCGCTTTTTGCACCGAGGTCTTCATAGAAAAAAAAATTACCAGAAGTTGTGTTTTAATTTTCAGCCTGACGTTTCGAGCCTTGTTTTGGCTCATTTTTAATCAGGGAATTCACAGTCGTCTTTTAAAATGCGGGTAAATTTACCGCTCGGTAATTCAGTCAAATTTAACAGATTTTTACCGAGACGGTAACTTGGTTCATGTAAAAATGAATTACCGGATTCGGTAATTGTATACATGCCTCGAGTCGTGTTTTTCAGCCTCGGTATTCGGTATCAAGAATCAACCGCGAGTGGCGCTAGTAATGTTTTTAGTTGTCAATTTTTTTCGCTGGTTATCTCATCGGACTGCAATTTTTTTCGATTTTGATAGCCGTTGCCACAATAAAAATTCAAAAGAATACATCAAACATGGATTTAAAGGTATGTGATATATTTTACAATCAAATTCGCAGTTCATGATTTGGTCACGTATCAAATAAAAGCGCTGTTCTCAAATCTGTGCTGTGGGATGTTCACAGCAGAATATTTTCAGTCTTTTAATATTACCGAAAATACCGAATACCGAATACCGAAGAGGATTGTGAATACCCTCAATGTAACATTTCCACAAAGTTTTTACGGCTAAATATTAACAGTTATAACATATTGCATTTAAATGATCGTTTAACGCCTTTGAAGATGAACCAAAACAAGGCTCGAAACGTCAGGCTGGAAAATTAAAACACAACTTTTGCTTTTATTTCTTAAAATTGGACCGCTAAGCCCGCCAAACTAATACAAAAAAATACCGAAATACCGGTATTTTTTAAAAAAAATTACCGGTAATTTCGGTAGTAAAATTGGCCGGTAAAACCGGTAAACCGGTAAACCGGTTTCCGGTATTGCAGCCCCTAATCACCATACGGGTCTCCAATGATTGCCAGATTGGCAATTATAGCTTTTGTTATGTTTTTCTTATTAAGACTGTTTTATTAAACAATCTCGATGGTCCGAATTAGTTCCAGATTCTATTAATTCAAATTACCGAGTCTCTACTCGGGACTATCATTAAAATAGTTAATTTCAATTGCAAAATAGTTAATTTCAATTGAAAAAATAGTCAATTTAAATACAAAATAGAAAATTTTACTACTAAGTAGTTAAATTTCATATAAAAATTGGCAGTTTTGACTATTTTTGTATTTTAGTAATATTCACGACTCCCTATTATAAAATAGTAAAATTTACTATCTTTTCTCTGTGTGCATATGTATGTTCCAGTATTACGCCAAAATGGCCCAACCGATTTTGATGAAACTTCGCAAACGGGGTAGAGTTACTTAGGAATAGGATATTTTGAAACTTCGCAAACGGGGTAGAGTTAGGAATAGGATATTTTGTATTGACCTGTCCTTTCTCCTTAAATACCCTTTCCCCGGTAACTTTTGAATAGTTGAACCGATTGGGGTGTGATTTTCACAATTAGAAAAGTCATCTCTCAAGTAAAATTTCCACCCACTAATGTCTACCCCCTCCCCCTATCCCCCTCCCCTATCTCCCTCCCCCTCACTCTGTAAAACATCTTCACCTGCTAACTCCTTGCAGTTCTAAAGAAATTTGAATCCGATTTGCACTGTTAGTGCGAACGTACACGCCGACGTACACGCTTCTTCACATTTTAGTAGGAAAAACTTGTGTACAACAAGCGATCGCTCATGTGTGTGCGGTTCTCATACATGTGTTGTATTTCCAGCTCATTCCCTTACTAGCTAGCAGCGAGGCAACATCAATTGCCAAAATAGAAACTGCCAACAATAGAAGAATAAGGACTGGTAATTTGTTATTTACCTACCTACCTGGAAAATAAAACTACCTGCAATTGGTATTTCACTATTTGCATTCAATTTTTGTTTATTTGGGGTATGTTTACGAGTCGGTGGCTAAGCACCGACTGACTCAATGAAATTACGCACACATGCATGCTAACGTGCTACACGAGCGACTTCGTTTGTGTGCGTAAAAGAAGACGTGAAGAACACTTTTTGAGTGGCGACTTTTCTCCTCTTGCCGCACTCGTTTCTTTCCTACAATTTGGTGAGGCTGAGGCATCCTGATGACCGAAAGTTGCTTCGTGTACGTCGCCAGTTAGAGAGCAGCCTTCAAGAGAAATTTTCGCCAACTAATTATAACTACGGCCTCTTTCTCTCTCTGTGAATCCGTTTTTTTATCTCCTGCAATTGCTAAGCGCGATATTACACACGGCAACTTTCGGGCTTACTTAAGCCGATTTTCGGGAGAAACGACTGAGGAGGGAAAAGTTGCCACTCGAAATCATGGCTTATCGACAATCTGCATCCATGCAAAGCGTGTGAACCGGTTTGGGAAAAGTAGTAGGCAGAAATCATTTTCGTTCTGACCGTCAGCAGGTAAAGATCTTGGGAAGTATATGAGCAGAAGCAATTTCAATGGTTTGAGTCCACACACACACATGTAAACTTGTGTAGCATATGCAAACAGGATTGGCTTATTTAAGCCACAAATGTAAGCACATTAGGCCATGCGCCACGGGGCATGGGCATGCCGGCGCAACGAGCAAGTTACGGGCAAGACGGTTTCGGGAAAGGTTTGAGGTTTGCGCTACTTCAGAATCTGGTTGAACGGAGCAAAGCACACACACATATAAGACATAACGAGTTTTAGTTCCTATTTCTAGCGATACACACGCACACAATTGAAATGAAACGTGTAACTATGTAGCAGGGCAAAAGAGCAAGCAAGAATCGTGGCGCAGCGAACACGAAAATAAACTATGTTGCACCGGCATGCCCATGACTCGTGGCGCATCGCCTATTGGCTTATTAAGCCCAAAAGTTGCCGGCTTACTTAAGCCAAGTGTAATACCGGACTAAGGAAGTTAAAACCGGTTCTCACTGTTAGAGAGCCAATCTTTAAAGGACTACCCCACCCAAAGAAAAGGGGTCAGAGGCGCAACCTCTATTATTGTTTATTTTGTAATTTTTTTTAATGTGTAATATAATAACTTTCTTGTTGTTTCAAAAAAGGTAAATTAATGGGGCAGACGATGACTGCGAAACGGTCCATTGGAAATAAATACAAAAATGAAGTCGCTTTGGCTGCGTTTTAAAGATATCTACAATTTGTCAATTGAATACGCTTTTGTAAAATTACAAAGGTTTTAACTTTATAGGAATAGTGAAAACACTCAATGCACACGCAGTTTTAATTCTTATAAATACAGGTACAAGATACCTCTTTATAATCTAATCACATAGGGTACAAAAACGATCATCAGATCATCATATTATGTTCTAATTTGGTTTTGTTTATTAAACCGGTGATCGTTCTCAGCATAATTTTCTCATGCAATCGACTGAATTAACTTCCAACGATCTAATTGGATTAAATTCGGCTTAGAGGAACTTCTTAGAAGGGTCTTATGCACGATTTCCTGCAAACAATAATAAAACTCGAAGATATTTCGTTGATTTCGTAGATTCCTCAAACAACGTTTGATGAAAGAAAAAAAACCTAAATCATATTTGATTGACACTAGAAGTTTATTTGGAGATTTTGGTCGTGGGTATCAACTTGAGATTATTGGGAGCGGTGACTCAAATGATAACATATTCGTATTTAAGAAAAATTAGGGCTGCTACCTACCCAAAACTCCTTCAATTCAATAACCTTCAGAGATGATGTTTTTCGCAGGGCAGGTACATAAACCGGTAACGATATTAAATTACTTTGGGAGAATTTAGATCTACTGATTTTCAAAAAAAAGAACAAGATCAATAGATACAATTTTATCTAAAACAAAAAAATGGTACAAATAAATTTAAATCTAAAACTTGTTTGGATCTACAGCGACGGGTGCAAAATTTGAATTGCGTGAGAAAAATTTAGGCAAAAATGTTGACCACCCAGTATAAAGTTTTTTATGTTCGGGGTGTTCCTTTCTTGAAAAATTAGTTTTATGGGTTTTATTTCTAATTAAAATGTTAACCCATCGTTGCCCGTTTTAAAGTATTTTGTTTTGCAAATCCACAGAAATGACTTTTTTAACAACTCTTGTTCCAGGACTTGTGGATAAAAATTGGGTTCTAAACGTTAATAATTGTGCCAAAAGAGAAATAATTTCTTTGACTTCACAGAACTATTTTGAATATATAAAATTCTATCTGCACCTTCATTTACAAGTCGTAAAAGATTACAGACTGATATCTCGAAATGACTACAATTTTCGCTTACGAACAGCTGTACTATCGTCCTTAAAACCAATCTAAATTTATCATTATATTTCAATTATTACTTATCAGATAAAGAATAGCCATCTTTCGGCTATCATTTGAATCCACACCTTCTTCATGCATAGATAAAGAACATCGTAATAATGGCATTAAAATACAAGAAAATCTATCAATTCTGCAGATTTCATATCTGAATTTCATGTAAATACTAGTAATATTTGAAACTTAAATGAATCTTAACTGTTCTAAGGTCGCATCCAAGTTTCAATATTATGCAAAAACAAAAACTTATATGAAGAAATCGCAAATTAATTGTAAGTTGAAAGATTGTCCTGTCATACACATTAGCTGACTAGAGTTATCAATTGCCATAATTTTTATAGGTAGACTGGACATGGTTAACGCCATAACCATAAATTTTTATTGCTTGACATTCATCTGATTTGCGTTTTAACCATGCAGAAAATACTCTGTTTGATTTTTTTTTCGCCGCTTACCAGTTTCGTCCCATTTTTTTGATATTCGTATACCAACATGAGAATATATTTCAAGATTGATTTTAATTTTTACACTTTTGCCACCCTTTTCAATGGGCTAAATGCGTGTACACAACATACCTACTATTAAAGACTCAATTCCAAGCCCAAGTAATCCCGATTCCAATTCTAACCTGATTTGCCGTCTTAATCCCAGTTTCAAATCTACTTCGAGGTAATTTACCATCAGTTAGTTGAGAGTAGTTTCGCGATTTAATGTTGTGATCGCATTTTAGGTTTGGTTATGTTTTCACCATCATTGCTCGAGGTGAGACTCGAAGTTTATTTATTTAGCGTAGGAAGTGTCAATTCTGAACATAATACTTGAGTGGATAAAACCAAAGGAACATTGTTTTTATTACCAATGAGAAAATTCAAGATTATAAGGCATAAATTCACGCATGAAAATTTATCACCGGTAACATTTGAATTTTACTTATTTGAATTATGTTGGAAAAATGTTGATTTGCTATGTTATTACCCTGAAAAATTGCAATTGCAGGAAATATTATCTTCTTTGTTAATAATTTATCTAATATTGATTGTTTTATAGCAACATTTGTGTTCGGTAGCAAACCAGGAGCTATGACCATGTGAAATAAATTTGAGTAGTATAAAACAAAAGGTAGGTATATAAAATATCTTCTAATTTGATACACAGAATTTGGGCGTGGACATAACTTGCGTGAAAGTTATTGTCAAACTTAGAAACATGAATTAAAAAGGTTCAGGTTATTACCGTGTAGGTTGCGTTGTTTCGGGCTCAGGGAAGTGACGAAACCCTCGTCAGACAGAGTAATGTGAAACTCCTCCTGCTCTTCGTTATAGAAATTACCTACTTATTGTATAGCTCAGTAGGAACTTATGAAAACATGTAAGAAAAGCAGTGTTGAGCAAACAAAAAATAGAAGGATTTTGGAAGCAAAATTAGCAGTTGTATCGAAAGTTTTGCGTAAAAAAAACTTTACAGGATTCTTACATTTAACTTTAATTTTTTTTCCATCTCAGGTAATTTTCAGCTTATTTTCGTAAAGATTTTCCACTTCACTCTTTTTTCCCCGATTTTCTTAAAAACACGAAGTTTGAGGTTTTTTTTTTTTTAAAAAAAAACGAGTAAAATCAGGAACGTTTTTTCCACTAAATTTTTATTTTTTAAATCGGTTTTCTCAAAAACGGCTTAGATATCAAAGATCCTTAATTTGTGGCCGAAATTTTTTTCTCATTATAACTGTATTTTTGTTGTTTTTATGCTTGAAAGGAATTTTCTTATAACGAGGATAATTTTTGAATTTTGAAATTTGATCATAGACCGATGTCGTACTGCTTTTATTTTAACTGTCCAGTTTTAAAAGCGTAAAATCAAAGCCATTGGCAAATTTCATCTTATCAGCGGGTGGTATCACTGTCTCTCCTGTTCTTTTATGGCTACCAAAGTGCTAACATTCCCAACATGCATTCACATTATTCGAAGCACTACGACGAAGTTATTATGCATGAGTGGATTAATAATTTTGCACGATAGACATCAATGCTAACATGATATGTTGGTCACGGCGTCATTGTCCACGTAACAAATGAAACAAATTTATGATAAAAGAATTCAATTAACACCTTGTCACATGGTTTTAAAAAAGGGTACCACTCCGAACGACTGAGATCGCGATGGATGGGTGAGAGACATGCAAAAGACGGCAGACCAGCCAAATGAGGGGGAATCTATCTTGGCTGCGATTCTGGATAAGACTACTTCCTCAAACCTAAGAAATCTAAAGGGGATAGGGAAGAATCTCCAGAATTAAAAAAAAATATCCAATATAGAAAAACTTCAACTGTCAACGCTTGGCTGATTCTTCGTGGTCAAACAATGAGCTCCCGTAATTTGCAGCGTCGACCTACCTTTAACCCATACATACCTGGTGCCCACTTCTATGTCTCGTGGGAAGGGTGAATTTTATTTAGTCGCTATATCAATTTGATCTCCGGGAGTTGATTCGAATTGAGTTGAGTTGATATGAAAACTTAAAGAAAGCACCGCTCAAATAACAGCCACTTACTGAACTGAATTGAAGTGATGTGTCTACCAGGTTCGAATACAAAACAGGAAGGTGGATAGATATTTGTATGGAGAGAAGACCCCTGAGTTGGGGTGACAGGTGAACCATTGGGGCGACATAAACTGGCCATAGTTATTTATGTGACGAAAATTTGCAAATAATTGGATTCTGTTTATGTCACGGTGAACCCTTCTGATAGAATTCGCTTAACAAATTAATTATTTTTTCATTGTGCTACCTACCAGGCATCAACATCGAAAAACATGTCCTTTCATTTAATTTCTACCTCCAACAGCTGATGTATGTTTCAATTTAATTTACATTTGTCATGTCCACAGTTGACATCTGTGCGTAAATCGTTTTTAATTTAATGGTTCTGGCTGTTTCAAGTTTTTTTTTTATTAACTGATTCAAAAATATGGTCAGTTATTTGTTTAAGTTCTATCTTTTATCATAAAATTTTGAAACGAGCACAGAAGCAGGCTAAATTTTCTAAATTTTTCTCAGATTTTAAATTACACTAAAAAAAACTTCAAAAAGTCTTTGAGGAGCTTGACTTTCTGAAGTTTTTACCGTAACTTGAAATGTGAGACTCCTTGTAAAATTTTGAAAATATACTTATGGGTCATATATTTCTTGGTTTTATATTATATATTGCAGGGGAAACTTTTGTGTTGATCTTAAGTGATATTTTTTTGTATATTCAAAGGTAAATATTCTTTGTTAAATACTTTTCTTGCATGTCTCTACCGGGACCGGACCCTGGGACTCCTTGATTTGTAAGCCATTCGCTTCAATGGCCACTAATTGAAAAGTCTCTTTTATACATTTTACAATGGAAATAACTCTTAAAAAAGAGTTCAAGTGAGTTTTTAACTTCTTTGCAGAGTTAATTCAAACATTTTTCAACTTCTTTGCAGAGTTAGTTCAAAATTGAAGTCAAAACGGGGTTAAAGTGAATTTTGAATTCCTTAAAACGGGAATATCAAAAAAGCTCCAATTTTTTCTAAACAACAATGCGAGGTGCTTATTTTTAGCTATAATTTGAGGCGGTGTTAATTTGTCCCCGTTTTTTTTCGAGAGTGGACTATTTTTCGAAAAATTATAATTTCGGGAAAACGAAAAACAAACCATTCTACCGATGAATTCAAAGGACAGCTTAAGCAAAACATTATGTGTTTAAACCAATCAATGGCATATTTCGTGTAAAAAGACAACCATCTTAAATTACACATTTTTGATACGAATGTTTAATTTTCCATTGTCCATGAACCAAATTTTCATAATACCCTTGACTCGAACTTATGTCTTTTGATTGATAGTTAAAATCGTTTACCGTCGGTTTCTTTATTTACAAAACCTCAACGTTTAATAAAAAAAATCTATAACTTTTTTGTATTTTGGTCACAATGAACAACATTTGGTGATACAAAATTGTTCTACCCTTCCTGAATCTTTCTATTCAACTTTTATCCGAAATGCATCAATGGATCGACCACACTTTGGAATGAAAAACCACTAAGCGTTGATAATTGCTGTCGTTCCAGAAGTCAGAATAAAAGCAGGAATAACTTTTATAAAATATATGTTTGTCTGATAAAGTTTTTTTTTCGAGATTTCATTTATTTATTACCTTTTCGAAACGCCATCAGGTATACTGAAACCATTATTTATCCCTTAACTGCACCATTAAACCGTTTGCCATTCATAATTTTTGAGAAAACACGCAAAATATGAAGACCAAAGCAAAAAAAAATCTCAAGCTTGGGATAAAAAAATCTTGGGGGGAAAATATTGTAACGAAAATTCTGTGAGGACGGAAGAACCTAAACAAAATAACCAAAAAAATGTTTATATCTAGATATGAACCACATGATTACCACCTTTTTACCCTCAAGTTTCAATGCCGACGTCGTTTGTTTAGCACCTGAAAGGAGCCAAGATCTTCGGCTAGAGGTGACTGTGTGTAAAATGGTGTTTTTATTTTTTTTTCCTCAGGTTTATCAGGTATTTTGGCAAACAGGTGAACTAGATCGGGATATCTTTGCAAGACTTATCTTTCCGAGACGAGATAATCCTTATGCATTGATCGATAACTTCTTTTCGGAAAAAATATCGATGCTAATTATGTATTACCAGGTAACCGATGTTTGCGCAAACGTCTGACTAAGGTGATGGCCACAGTGTAATTTACCATTTGCAATCGATCGGTGTAAAATATTGATTTATCGACACTTATTGGAGTAATGCAGAGCTACCATTACAATTACTTTGTGTATATGATTTACTCCTCAGTTTTAATTCTGTTTTCCCTGTCGGATTGATTTTTTATTATTATTTTGATCTTACAAGGATTGAAAAAATTCGTTTTAGTGTATTTCACGAAATTTAAAGAGCTGTTGAAAATTTATCTCACCTTTGACTTTGAAAGAGCATTCTTTTGGTGAATAAATTTATTTGTTTTCCTTCTTAGTGTATACTGACATTAAATATTGCTTGAGACTATGATTAAATCTTAAGTGATTTGTTTGCTTCGAAATTCAAGTAAACGTAATCGTTTTAACGAATTTATCAAATTCGCGACAGTGAAAACATGAAATTTTCCAGTCCTGTTATTTTTCAATTTAAACAGTGTTTGAGTGAAAAAATTAATGGTTTTACGTTTTTTGCTATACTCCCAGTTTTTATTGTTAAATGGAAAAGTTTTTAAATTCAAATTTATATTTTAAAAGTTACAATTTTTTCGAATTTTTGAAAGGTGATTTACTACACTATATTTTCTGTTGTCGTTTTTCAGGACATTGCGAAATATAATTAAGAATTCTTTTATCAGTATGGATTTCTGATTTTTTCGGCAAATTCTAACAATACTTTCTTTCAAGTTCTTGACTAAGCAATTCGGAATTTTAAGCAATTTAAATATAATATAAGTGATAGTTGATAAAATTTTTTTAAAGAAAAATCACGTTTTTTTATATTTTTTTTCCTTTTGAGTGCTCACTTTGCGATATTTTTAGAAGTTTTTAAATTCTTTTTTTATTATTATTTTTGAAATTTTGAGTGTTGATTTTAGGACTTTATCGTTTTGTAGGATTTTTCCACAGAACTATATAACACAGAAAAACAACTGTCACCATACACCATACTGTCACCATAGTTTATACTAGTTAGGAAACGTAGGGCTTTTTACGTGTACCTACGTTGGAGTAAAGATAACCGATATACTCTGGACGCGGTTTTTCTTTCTTTCCTATGCGTAAATTACCAACAAAACACAACACATGTAAAACCTAGCCATATTTTCATATACCACCAACACATGCAATTTTCCGACAGCGGGATATTTTTTTGAGTTGATGCACTTTTGATCTAGGTGTGCTATTTAAAGAGTTTACGAGATAGCTGGTGAGGAGGTCTCGTACTGTAAACGAGGCTAAAACCATCCGCGCAATCTCAAGTAATCCAACGCAATTTTTTTTATAGTTTCAGACAAAGCTTAGGGGAAAACCCTTTAATGCCGAAGCACAGCTCAGGATGGTCAGAAGAACGAAAGGAGATGTCGGCAATGTGGCTTTATATTCTCTGTTGAAGGGTCCAAAAGTTACAAGGGGTATTCTTCTTTGATAGCTACAAACGATCGCATATACTCTTCTTTTTTGGAAATAGCATAAATATACCAATTCGCATATTATTTTCATCGTCACAGCGAGAACCTCGAAAAAAAATCTATATACAATTTCACTCCAACCCGCGTTTACTTAGCGTTTATTGTAATTCGCCAAGAGTAGGAACGTAGCATAATGATTAAAAAACCCTAAATATATAGCGCTTTGCTAAACCACCACGCTTCTAAATATTATTGTTTTTCTACTCGTAGTTGTGTGAAAGTAATTAAATTGATTAAAATAATTTATACCACCTGTTTTGAAAGAATTTTCCTATATTTTGCTGTCCAGCTACCGGTGCCTTATCCGGAATTTTTTGAAAATGTTGAATTTTTTGAAATGTTTTCACAACTACCTTTTAAATGTCCAATATCGTCATCGTTACGAATAAGGAATGATGCTCCAATTACATTCGCCAAAATGGAAGCGAACTCAAATCTTTTGGAAATCGTCGATGATCCGATTTGGATCCTCTGGGATCATCATCTCGTGACTTTAACAAATTTTTTTGCGTTTTGATATCAAAAAACGTGTACAAGAATGTGCTACTTCTCATCTATAGGGTAAAGTCGGGTGATATGGCACCCTTTTTTTTAAATCGGCATAACCCAAAAAGTAAAAGAGATTTTTGATTCAAACAAAAACGTTTTTATTCTTAAAATCAACTAGTAAAACAAAAATAAAAAATAAATAGGATTTCACTCCTAAAAAAGTAAAAATTTTAACAAAATATAAATTCATTGAAAAAACCATATCCCCCAAAAGTGTAGGGGATACGGCACCCTACCTTAGGTGATATGGCACCCTACTTGTTTTTTAAGTCCTTTTTGCCACACGAGTTGCAAGTGTTGACAAATGATGTGCATGAGTCATGGGACCACAAATGGCAAACAATGCATTTAACCCACTCGTCGGGTTTAGTGGTCTTAGCATAGTCTTCACCACATCCAGTGCAAATGTTTTCCTCAAAATCTTCAAACCTATCGGAGTCGTCTTGTAATGCAATATTTTCTTCTTCAGATGTGGTTTCATCTACCATCGCTCGTTCTTTCGTAATTGATTTTTTTTTTGATTAGTTACGTTTTCTGAGGAAGTAAGGATTGGAGCCTTTTGTTTTCTCGGGTTTGGCACCCGTTCCATATCACCTCAGAAAAAAGGTGCCATTTCTCCTTTCACACATCGCCAATGATTTTCATATTTTACTGAAAACTCGCGCTCAATCAAGTCTGTTTCATACACACAAACGAAAACACATCAGATTCTGCTTGTTTTGGTTTGTGAACGGTAAACTTGCTCCAACTGTACTTACCAAAATTCAGCCACTCAAAAAACAACAAAAAGTAGTTCGTCTAAAATTTCAACTTTTTTTTCCTGTTCTGTCACACAAAAACAAAATGAAAAGAGCTTTTGTTTCGCGGTCTTCACACTTCGGCCTTATTGGAGAAACTGAACTAAGTTCTTGGAGAATGATTTTGATTCTAGTGTTGCCAATGGGAGAATTTGAAAGGGTGCCATATCACCTAAAGTGCCATATCACCCGACTTTACCCTACTCTGTCAGGTAGATATGATTACGAATTTCTTATATCTTACGGATATATTCAGCTCCATGAAGATATTCGCAGTGTTTCTATAGGTAGGTTCTAAGGTCAGAATTTAATTCCGCTGATCAGCCCGATTTAGTTTACCTCGTTCTGATTCGGTCATCTTAAAATGCCAATTATTAAAAAAAACAGTAAAAATGAAGAGCAAGCCGAGTATAACAACAGCAGCCGCGGAACCTTAAAATAATTGAAAATATATACATTTAAAAAAACGAAGAAAAGAAAACCTTATTAAGAAAAAAAGTCGTCATCAAAACGAAACAATCGAAATACAATGAAAAATGTTAAGAATCGTGTGCTTAACTTAACCACATCGAAAAACGAAAACATTTAATGATGGGGTATTTCATTTCTATTTTTGAAAGTCGACAAAATGCTGACATTAAAAGACTTTTGCGGTGAGTTTGAAGGTACAATCGCGCTGACTTTTCTTATGGAAAAAAAATGTGGCCGGCAAAGACCCAAAACATGCCAAAAACTAAAAACCTAAAAAAAAGCCGAAATTCATATCATTCAAGTGTTCACTACTCATAGGTTAGGTTAAGCAGTCACCATATGAGTAGCCACTGATTATTGACTATTTCCACATATGAACCTCATACAACATACCTACCCGTATTTTCTAAACAGTGAGGTGGTCTTTGGTACCTGGTTTTCTTGACGATTTCCACAAGCCGAGCGCGGCGAAGGTAGCAGGGCAGAGTAACCCGGGTTAAATTCAGAACGCGAGATTTTTGATTTCGTGACAAGCAGATGCATTCATTGTAGCATTTCAATGATGTCTTGTAATTCATTGTGTGGACAACCATCAACTGAAATTAATATTAATTATAATCTCACTCGAAGGAATTAGAAGGAGCACCTGTAAACCTATTTATTTTTTTCCGCTGGTGCTTTGTTTAAATTTAAAATTTCATTGCATGCCATGGGGACGGGATGAAATTGGATAAAATGGGATGGGATGGGAGATGGGATACATATATTTGTGAATGGTTTGAATTGCTCTTGGCATGCATGGTTAATAAAAATTAAATTTTTTCGATTTCGATATACCTAACTATTTCGAAAGGAAGTTGATCAGTTGGCATGACTCGAAATTGGTTAAGTTTACCATGAGTTGTCTCTGAGATCAAAGTAAATCGGATTAACGAAATAGCAGCATGCCCGCCATTAATTTGTGTTTGAAACATTTCAACAAAACATCAGATATTAATAAAAAAAAATAATACCAAATACCGAATGCTGAATGGATAAATTATTGGTCTGACTATATAATTAAGAAATTATTATTGTTTGGCTATTAGCCATAAGCTCAAAATAACAAATTGAAAGCACTCGAATGATAAAAAAGGGGATTTCATTATTAATTTTCTTCTTAATTGGACAAATTTTGTTAGCGGGCAACAGAAAATGTGTCACAAAACTGTTATTCGTGTCTTTTTTTCGCTAATTTTTAGTTGTTAAATATTTGTCGATTTAACTTTATTATGCTTCAAGGCTTAGATTAGTTTAAAGTCATTTTCATAATTGGTATGGCTTTTATTAATAAGATTGCAAAAGAAAAGAAGAAATATTTCTAACCTAGTTTTAAATTAAAACTATTAGAGAATAGGTAACATTAATATGACAAAGATAATTATAATCTCAGAGTATCACCGAAAAACAAATATGCAAACAAGCAAGAATTAAGAAATTTCGATAAATTTCACAAGTTTTTTTTTGGTTATTTCAATGCAATTAAAATTTTTGTGTATTTTAAGTATTTTAGGAAAAGGAAGGATTTAAAAAATTATAAAAAACATAAAAAAGGCTACAATTGCCAGGGGCCTATTGTTAAATACTACAGTAGAATCCCGATAATTCGTACCCCGATAATTCGTATATCCCGCTAATTCGTATGAATTTGCTGGTCCCTTGAAATATGAATTATCGGGATTCTACTGTATATGATGACAGATAAAATGTTTTAAAAAAATCCATTTGTTGTTTCATTTGTATGGGGGAGGGGGGAAGGAATGGTCCAAATTTTGTTAAAGAACTTAGCTTTGCCATTTACGATAAATACAACTATACAAAATTTTAAGTCTCTAGATCAATGCTCTCGAGCGATATGGCGTGATTGGACAGACAGAGGGATGGACATGCGGAAATTAAAATCTTTTGTTATCCCAAACACCCTGGTGTAGTTTTTTTTGTGTCCAAAGATTGATTTGATGCATTACAAACGGTATACTAAATCTAATATACTCCTATTTAGAGTATAAAAAATCACCCGCTGACAGTTTTATTCACCTCTATTCTTGAAAACGGCGTTAGGAGCAAAAATCTAACGTGCTCGATTCGATTCGCTACGCAATTGGTATTCTGGAATACGGCGGGTGCTTCGCGTTTGGTACATAACGCATCGCATGGCAACGCGCTATCAAACATCAGCTCATTTGATTGTTTGTTCTTAATTTTGAATAAAAGTGAAGTGTTTGCAGTGATTTGTTTCAGTAGCCATGGATTTTATGCTGATGTATCATTTATTAAGGCAAGAGGAGTTGAATTCGTTACGCCAGCAAAGAAATTTTCTAAACACTCTTCAGATTTGATGAGCTTAACCGATGAATCGTAAATGCATACAAATACTGGGAATCTCATAGATTTTTATTAGCAATTTTGTAGATTCAAAAAAGATTCCCGGTTCCAGTCGAATATATTGAATTTCCTCCCACAATAAATTCACCTCTATCGGCGACTTCCCTTGGCAATGTCAGGTTGTTTTTAATTTTTGAAATTAAAAATGCCAGCTGGTCATTGCTCTAGTGTGTTTTTCTTTGCATTCCTATTTTAATAAATCCATTTAAAATCTTTCATTTAAACATATAATAGATTTACCTTACATTTTTGTAAACACCCAACTTAAACGTCAATGAAACGCGAGAAATTTGAAGTGAGTGATTTAACCTCAAAAAAGTGCTCCCGGCGTATTCAAGAATAACAAAAATCGAATGCGTTGCAATGCGTTATTCCAAATCGAACGTTGATAGATACTGCGTATTCAAGAATACCGATTGCTCACGATCGAACACTAATCGAGCAATTGAACGTAACGCCGTATTCAAGAATAGAGGTGATTATATGTATAGATTTGGAGTTGGTCTATGGATTTGCCTGATTTCTTGGGCAAATTCTAATAATACTTTTCACATGACTCTTATTCCGGAATTATTGATAGTTAATTTTTTTTTTAAATTTCATGTTGCACTAAAAATGGAGATTTTTCCAATTTTTTAAATTCTTTTTATAGTGTTGAGTGTTGAAATAAATATTCAATAAAACATTCAGCTTATATTTAAAAAGAAATCTTTCCTTACCAAACAACATATTACATTAAAAAAAAACACATATTTGGTGACCATTCCTACGGCCTGACGCAAGCAAATTATTTTGCAGTCAATAAAAATAAATTTTTAGTTAATTTTAATCTGCCCACACTTTGACATGGACATTCCACTTAAATTCGAATTCCAGAAAATTACGCTGGGAAATATAAATTAAGATTCCAAAAGAATTCGCAAATTAATTTATATATCATTCTTCGCTACAAAAGATCAAATCAAATACAATCAACACCTGGCCACAGACAAAAAACAAACAAAAATTTCAATGAAAAACGACAGGTAAGAACAGCAAAAACGTAAAGAAGATACAAGAATAAATACTAAAAAAGTTAAATATAATAATAATAAAGTTGCTCTTTTTTACTTGGTCATCATCATTTTTCTTTGCTCTTCCCGAAAATAACACCGGAATCACTACGAAATGGACTGTGCTGTAAAAATAAAAACGTTCGTCTATGGCTGCCTAATTAGGTGTGAAATTTCTAAAGCTATACACACATTTCCTAAAAGCATACACATTAAACATTCAAATCTTTTTATTGATATGGTTACCTGGTTTAACATTTCTTCACTAATCCATAACAAATACTAAACCCCATATCGATATAAATAGTAGAATACGCCAATGGATATAGATTTTGCTGCTTGTTTTTATCATTTCTCATACATGAGCTACGATTTCTGGGATTTTACTAGTTTGAAAAAGTGTTAAGCTTGATTATCAATCGGTTACAGTTTATTTGTGAATCTTATGAACATATAGGAAAGCAAAAAATGTTTACCTAAAGGGAATAAAGAGACGAAAGGAAATGTTAAATCCTCTGGTATTATCATCAAATATGCGCCGATAATGATCAAAAGCCACTGAACGAATCGATAAAAGGCCACGCTATTAAGCAAAATAGATATAATTCTAGAAAACCTATCGACAATAAATTATACAAGATACCGAATACAACTGATCATCATTATAGATAAAAGGCAAAATGCTTAGGTGAAAATATTTGAAATCAACGATAAAAAATCAAGTGAAAAAAATACAACAACAAAAGCCGATAGTCTTATAAAATGATATTGATGATGATAAAAAACAAACAACAAACCGAATGGATATGATATTACTCTATTATGGTAGGTATATGAGACATACCTGGATGGATTTACGTACATATATACAATCAGATATATTCATAGATACAACCTAATATCCATTGGACATTTCCATTTTATTCGGTTCGACTATTAACCGAATATAATCTTCGAAAAAGTGTTAATAATTAAGTCATAAAAAAGATTTACATGGGAGATTTGTTTTAGTCGAATCAATATCGTATCGAATTCAATCAACTCAAAAAATTTCGAATGCCCACTTAAGTTCGATGAATATCTTTAATAAGTAGTATAATACAATTACTAATAAACTCATTTCCAAAAAAGGGCAATGAAAAACAAATAAATTTTTAATTTAGTATTATTATTGATAGATTTTACAATAGGTAGATTTAAAATTATATGAGGCGGTTTTATTACTTTTTTTTTTATTCTAAAGAATAGATAATAAAGTGTTATCTATAGTCAAAGTGAGAAGATATCACCAGCCTCAATCCCACTTCCTTTTTTCAAAGAATATTTTTTAAACATCTATGCAAGTTTTTTTCCAATCACAAAATATTGTCTTGCCTTATTATTCTTTGAACTAAAAATATTTTTCACTAATTAAATTGTTTAAAAATTTTGTCCCTTTAAAAAGCTTTTATTTAGCTTGCTTTTTTGTGTGTTTCCCTGTTTGTTTGTCTGTCAGGGTCAGTTCTCATCCGTATGACTTGAAATTGAATCACTTCCTCTCATCCGTATGACTTGGAATTTTTGCACACGTATGTAACTGCAATGTCAATCTCATATTTTCACTACTTCGTCCTTGTAAGGATAACGGAAGATCCTGTATGGATAACGTGGTTATCTTTTTCCTAAAATGTTCCGATAAAAAAATCTCATTTTTGAGTTTCTGAGGTCGCTGAATTCGATTCTTATGTTAAGAAGCCCGTAAGGATAACGGAAGGTCCTGTAAGGGGAAAAAATCTCATCTGAGGTTTTTGGGGTCGCTGAATTCGATTCAGAAGTTAAAAAGTTCGTAAGGACATCTCAAAGGCAAGGATATATATTCGAAGACTATTTTGGATATCATTTTGCATTTTTTGTTACACTAATCAAATATACACCCCGATTCTGATAGTCGTGTCGTTTTCCACATGAGTTGTTTTACATGTTTTTGTTCGTAGAAAAGCACTAACAACAACACATAAAACGACTCTCGTCGATAACGACATGACTATCGGAATCGTGGTGATAAAATGAATAAAAAGGATAAATAAAATTAAAAATAAAAAAAAAAACTTTTAAAATGAATTAAAAAAATGAATTAAAAAATGTAATAAAAGGAAAAAATAATTTTTGGGCGTTGTGTATCAGAAATGAAATTAAGATAAAATCATAAAAATCAAATGAAATAAATATTTGTCACGCTTTTATTTTAGCGCCCATTTTTTCCCCCTTTTTAGTACATTTTTTAATAAATGGTTTTTTTACGGATGGATTTGGCCTCAAATATAAAAGCCAGATAAAAGTTCATACGTAAAACTCTCAACGCTTAAAAAAATGTTCAGATAAAAATTTTCTGTGATTGAAAATTGAACTTTTGAAAATTGGACAGTGGTTGAGCTTTTTCTAAAGCGCTTAAATTTCGAACGCCCACGATTTACATTTATTAAAAAATTGTAATTCATTTTAAACCCGAAAATGCACCACAAAATCTAAAACTCTGCAGTTTCATTTACTAAATAAAAATAATTTTCATCTTAAACAGCATCTTCATTAAATCAAATCATCAATGGCGACTAATTAGATGGCATTTGAATCACTTTGAATCATTTTACATTGATTAACTAATGCAAAATCAGTGATTCATATACGATTTTTGGATTTTTATGGCTGATTTACTGAATTAGCATAGTTTGACAATTTAATAAAAACCTCAATAGTCAACATTATTTTTTTTTCTTTTGGAATCTACTCAGATTTATTAATAATGTTGTTCTGGTTGTTCATCTTCCTAACACACTTAATGCTAATGCTATTTTATGCCTTTTATGCTGTTGTTCATCTGATGGCTATGTATTTGATGGTGATGGGGCAGTGATGATGATGATACACGTTTATCGAGTTTTGATTGTTTTGGATTAAAGCATTATAAATGGGTTTCGATCGAACTATTTAGGGTATCACAAATTATTTTATTGTTATTATTTAAATTTCGATTGTGTAGTGAATTTTTATTTCCTACTGCATTTGAAAATGAATGAAAATAGCTTGTGTTAAGGTGGAACCGCTTTTCTTTGGCTAATTGAAAAATGATGAAGTCGATAAGGTTTATTGTGTAGAATACGCCAATATAAAATGTTGAAATGTGAGAAGAAAACGATGTTAGACAACAGATTTTTTTAATATACATCGAGGTGTAATAAAATGTTTAGTTTAGGTGGATTAATTATTAGATTAGATACTAATGAATAGATGAAAATTAGACTTGTTGGTGGGTAGTAAATACGAATTTTAATGGACAAAAATGTATTTTTAAGGCAAAATTTTATCTTATTATATGTTCATTTTACGACTAGATAAAGATATAAATGTCCCTTATGTATCTTTTTGATCGATTATATGTGTTAAAGATCTCATTTATTTATTTCTTATTATGGGAATTCTTCACCTTTTTACATAAAATTCCCTAAAATATGAATTTTAATGTATGGAAGAGATATGTAAAGTCATATTTTAAATACATTTTGCGTTAAAAAATTTCAACAAAAAAAAAGATACAACAACACATCGTTTTCGAGAAAATCGACAAAAATGATTTGATTTGTATAGGAAAAATTGGTCCGATTTCGCCTGTTCAAGAACTTGACCTTGCTATTTGCGAGAAAAGAAACTGTACAAAATTTCAAGTCTCTAGCTCAACCCTTTCGAAATTTATGATGTTCATGGACGAACAAACAGACGGACAGACAGACGGACAGACAGACGGACAAACAGACGGACAGACAGACGGACAGACAGACGGACAGACAGACGGACAGACAGACGGACAGACAGACGGACATGCGGAAATCAAAGTCTTTCGCAATTCCAAACATTCTGGTGTAGTTAATTTCCTGTGCACGACGATTGGTTCGATGCGTTACAATGTAATATAATGTTAATGTGTACTATACTTGTATATGAATCTAATATAGAGTATAAAAAGCATATTTTTAAAAGTTTTTTTTTTTCACAGAAAATATTTTTGTGGACTCTTAAGAATGGTGCGTAAAACTTGTATCCTGCTGTGGTATATTAGTCAGTCTTTTAGCCATGTGTCTCCTCCTTTGTGTTGACACAATTCGCTTTCATCTCATCTAAAACAGATAAAAAATGCTTAGCAAACAAACAATTTATAAAAATCAATTTTACCCTTTCTTTAAGGTTAACCTCAAACGATATAATTCTTAAAGGATCAACCTGGAACCATATAAAAAGCAATAAAATTCAAATTTACAATAACAGAGATCGTAAGCAGTTCTTATCATAACAATAAAGAATGACCAGCAACAATAATAGTGGATAAACTATCCAAATTCGAAATCGAAACTGAAACCATTGAAAATGAAAAGCAAAACCCATAAAATCAAACGAAAGAGACGATCACTTAATGCACCAGCCCCCCAAAAACCATCACCAAATATCGCTCTTGGTGCAACAAACGGCACGAAACACAAAGCAGTGAAAAGCATTCAAAACGAAAGACTTAAGCGATGAACCTTATAATCAATTTTTTCGTTAAAAACACTTCTTTGATTTGAATTCTCATTTGGAAGCCTTTTTATAGCGATCTGCTGGCATAATAATATTAAGGTGAACACTCATCCTCCGGGGTCGGACAAATAAATAAATTATTGAAATGTGTAGTTATATGGTCAGATAATTACACGAGGACAAGGATGACCAAAGCGAAACGATCCGATCCGATGCGATGGAATGAAAAACTTCTTTAAAGATGGATTTGGGAAGCATTAAGACAAGTTTCTTGTCGCTTTGTTTTCTCACTTCCACTAAATGCTGGACTGAAATTCCCTGCCTCGGCTTTACAGCTTTAGATATGCGTATATTAAGTAGGTTCCATACCGGTGTTTGAGATAACTGTCGGTCGTCGGTGCCATACTTATGGCCAAACGTAAACGACTAAATTGGTCTGACTTGTTAAGGCGATGACTTAAAGGTGAAGCTTATGGACTTTGCTTGATTGTTTTAGCAGGTTTTCAGTTTCTGTTTCTGTGTCTGAATGACTTTTTTTTCAATTTAAGTTTAGTAGAGATTTTTTCTGGTTTTGTTGTACATTTTTTGATACCTTTTATCGATACTACCGATGGTGAATTGTGGACTGGTTGACTGGATTTGGTCTTAACTCGATTTCGTTAATATGTTTTCTTAATTATTCTTAAAATATTTGTGTAAGATATACCTGGCTGTCTTGGCATTTTTTTCTTCAAAGTTTCAAAGTGAAGCAGATAAACAGCGATTCGTGCCATGTTAGATGAATGCTTATCGATTATACTGGTCGAGGGAATTGTTAATGACTTAATTTAAATAAGCAGCTTTTGGAATTTTATAGACTTCTGAATAGAAATGTTAATATCGTTTGTTTGATTTCTTTGAGTGAATAAATTTCTATAATAACGCACAAGGATTTATTCCATGGGGTTTTTGTTATGGTAAAGTGGTGCTTTTAATTGGCTGATGCTGATAATAATTGAAAAGCATAACTTTAATTTGTCCAGAAGCACTTAAGATTAATATCTTCGACGGTTTTGTTTTTTCTTTGTGAATAGTTTAGATTTTCGAAAACCGAAATAAATGAAAGGCAGAAATAGTAAACGAGATAATTAAAAGTCTATATTCGCTACAGAAAGGTTACAACAGGATATAAAATATGTGGTTTTATTAGTTGTAATTCTTAAAATATTATCAAACTTGACAGGTTGAAAACTGTAGCTGAGAAAAAATTATGGAATCAAAGGAAAATATTTTTTGATCCATATAAAATGTAAATTTATTTATTTTTAATTCTTTTGATAAAAAAAACTCCGTCATCACGTGTTCGTATTTTTACGGTATAATTCCCCCTGCCTTGAATTTATTTCTCTTAATTTAGATTTGAAAAACTTTTCAGTTCATTTATCACGGAAAAAATCACTGGAAAATTATCATCTTGCTATCAAAATCTAACAAAAGCTATAATTGCCAATCTGGCAATTATTGAAAACCCGTATGGTGATATTCGTATCAAAATTCGAACAGTTGTACCAAAATTCCACTTTGAAGTCAAACTTTCCAATAAGATTTTTTAAAATTTATTCCAATCGGATTTTGATGTATGGAAGTTTTATGTAGAATCATATCCTAAATAACTTTTGTTCTTGGACTTTTTTGATAAGAAGCACCGTTTTTGAGATATTCGCAAAAAATGTTTTCGTTCGTATGGGGGGTACCCCCCCTAATGGTCCATTTATGCCCCTTAGCCTGGCATTTTACGAAAAACGAATCTGCGTAAAATTTCAAGTCTCTAGCTCAATCCGTGCCCGCGCCATCCACGCCACAGACAGACGGACGGACAGACAGACAGACAGACAGACAGACGGACAGACAGACGGACGGACGGACATGCAAAAATTAATTATTTTTATCATTCTAAACACACTGGTGTAATTCATTTTTTTGTGCGATGACGGGATCTTGGCGTTACAAACGGTAAGGCAAAGTTAATATACCCTTTGGTTTCACCATACGGGTATAAAAAAGGAATAATTCAATTTCTTATTTAAAATCGTTTTTTTTGTTTTCAAAGTTATTTGCAGACATTTTACAAATCATTTGAGTAAAATCATTTAAGGTAATTAACAAACCAACAAAAAACTTTTTAGGCGTGCTGTTCGTACAAATATTTAAATGTTTATGTGAGTTATTGCGCACTTCCTACAACCAGCTCGGTTGAAAAAACAACGAGTTTTCTTTTGTACGGTTTTTGAACGAAAGAAAATGCTAAATAAATTCACTCGCATATAACCAGGGCAGGGTTTTTTCTGTTTTTAATCATATTCATTGCGAAAACTTGATTAGGGGGAAAAGGACAACATCGGAATTGTGTTCAAACGTGCAGAAGTTAGTCCTTGGATTGGCGAATTAATTCCAAGGGAAATAATAGGGAGGTGTCGGAATTACTCATGGTGAACGTAGCGTAGCCTTTTGACTTTAAACGTAATGCAAACAAATGGCACCTTTGAACACAAACATGTTTTCTATGGCTAGGAAACAAATAAAACTTGACCATTTACTTGGAATAACACTCCAGGGAATCGTTTGTGTAGATCGGACGGGGCTTTTGTGGTTTGGGGTAATTTTTAAAAAAGTGTGTGGGTATTAAAATTTGTAGATTGAAAATTCCGTGTTTGAGGGTGAATTTATATTCGGCATTGCTTAATGCAGCTCCACACTCTCAACGAATGCACGCAACGCCCGCGACAAAACTTGTATTTAACGTTTTACCCCCTCTTCTTCATAAAAAAAATTATAAAAATGAGTCTTGTTTTATGGTTAGAAGTTGTAAAAGGTTGATCGGAGGGGAAAAGCGATTGTTAAAAATTATGACCCGCATGGATAATTCTAAAATGCGCCCCAGGCGAAATTTTTTGAATTCCAATCAAAAATTTGGCATAGTAATGATGTTGCCGTTCTTTGCCGCTCCTTGCCGGTCTTTGCCTCTCTCTCGACACGGTCTTTATAAAAACACTTTTTGTGAACACAATAAGTGGGGTTTTGAGAAAAGGCAGTTCTATAATGGGGTTTCGAAAAAAGGCGTAAATGGGGTTTCGAAAAAAGGCGTAAATGGGGTTTCGAAATAAGGCATAAATGGGGTTTCGAAAAAAGGCGTAAATGGGGTTTCGAAATAAGGCATAAATGGGGTTTCGAAAAAAGGCAATAAACCCCACGAGTTAGAGTTCTTTGAATTTTATTTATGTGAATTTTAGCGTATTTGAAAATTTAATTTATATAGGTATCTTAGCATAAGCTGGGGATCTTGTTACAATTTATAAAATTTATAAAAAGCTTGCCAAAAAAAAGGAAATATTCGCCATATTTTGTAGACTTTCAAACATGAGATGGAACATTGTAAATTACAAAAGGACCTCTTTATAATGATAATTCAGGTTCAAAACAGTGAAAATGCGACTCTATAATATTTATAATTTTGAGTCAATATATCTGTGACAAAAAGGCAAAACATCTAGAGTCGATTTTCTAACAAAGCCAATGTGATCTATCTGTAAACGTAAATACAGATCACTTTGGCTTCGCCTGAAAATCGACTTAAGGGGTTTTGCCTTTTTGTCACAGATATAAATCTAAAAGGAGCTAAAACTTTGGCAAAAACTAAGCTCTTTTAAACATGCAACGTAAGAATGCCAAAAATGATATTTTAAGAATTTATATACATATATTAGATTCCATATTAGTGGGCATAGGTGGTGGTCAATTTCGAGTACGCTTTTGACGCTTAAATTAGCCATAACATGATTTATAAGGCAGCCTTTGATTGATGACCATTCGCTTTTTGCTCTCGCGTCCGATAAAACATTTTAGCAACATACATTTTTTTTCTGAAACTCGCCCATATGAAAAATCTATTTTGCCTTCTGCATACGCAACGTTATCTAAGGTTAATTTGTTTTACGTGAATTGCGTGCGTGTCACAAACATTTGAATTTTCTTCTGATATTTTGGAGGCATATTCAAATCCAGAGGGTGTGAGTGAATGACCATGGCGGTCGTTGTTTCTTTGCGAAATCTAATTGATATCCATCAACCGATTTAACAGAAACTGTTTTTGGTGTGACTTTTCGTTTTATTAATCCATGTCTAAATTTAAGTGGTGGTAATTTAATTCAAGGCACCCAGCATGATGGTGTTTAGTTTTTCGTTTCTAATTCAACACGCACTGAAGGAAATTAGAATCCAAATTTTAATCAAAATGTTCGTCCGGCAGAAATAAAATTCCATTTCATATAACATCTAGAGATTCTAGAGATATCTTTAAAAATTCTATATTGATTTCCATATTCATAACTTTACTACGAAAATTTTAAGGGAAAAGAGAAAGAATAATAATGCTTTACATTATTTCAATTACAACCGAAAGTCACTTCGGGCAGAGTAAATATTTCTTTTGGTGGAAGCGTTAATTATACGTTTCGGTTTTCCTTTAGATGTAAGCCCAACATTTGTCTAAGGAAGTACTCAAACCTCTTCTCCTTCTGATGGGCAACCGGGCTGGGCGGCCACCTGGGCAAATGTGGAATAATAATGATGGTCGTTGGCTAGAAAATGCTGTGCTGGGGTTTCATTATTCGCTGGAAAATATTTCATTGAATATGCATAAATTATGGAAACCATTCATAGCTGATGGTCATGCAAATTCACATTTGAATAACCCTGTACCCCTTTGGTTTCAATATGAAAATAGGGAGTCGCTTTCGGGTTTCGATCGACATAGAACTTTTGTTAGATTTTAAAGGCACTATTTAAGGGAGTGTTAGGAAGAGTGGCTTCGAGGTAAAGCGATCTGGCTTTCCAAGTCTACTTTGTACATATTAAGAGAGCGGAGGAAGCAGCAGTAGAGTAATGGGTGTGTAAAATTTCATACATAAATAAAAAAACACCTACTAAACCTTACAAATGTTGCAATCCATCCATGTTTCGCATTTTGTGCATTTTATGACTTTAATTTGTGTAGCGCTACCCCCATAAAACCGAAAAAAAATCTTGAAAACGGTTACAAAAAACGAGAGTTTTCAAAAAATGGTATTAACTTTTATTAAATGCCGCTAGCATTTAATGCAACCTTTAAAATTTCTTTTCTGTCAATCTTAAAGAAAATCGACCTAGAAATTCGATGGAGCCAGGATAAGAAGTTATGTTAATGTGTCCCAGGCGACTGACTGCTTTGACTAGGCAATGTATGATAAAACGTAGGACTTACGAGTGAAGTGAAAGAGGGGTAATTACATTTACTAGATTTTGTACTTTGCGTTAGCGTTACGTTTATTCACCATAATTTATATTTGATACACAAATTTCATAAATATACCAACGAACATTTCTGGAGTCAATTGTATCAGAATTGCCAGCAATGGTACTTGAATTCCAAGAGGAGGGTGGGCCAAATGCCTTTTTAAGAAGGCATTTTGTGAGTCAGCTTAGCTCAGTTCAGCCCCTTCGATAGTCTTCATCATAATTTTCAAATTTCCCCCTATAAGCCTTATGCCAGTTGGCTGAACATGGGCAGTTATTAGAAACTCGAAAAATTATTAAGTCTACACGGTAAAAAATCTTGGAGTATTTTTCAATCCAAAAATTGTATTGGACGAAATTTCAATACAATTTCGATTGGAATTCAATAAATGCAAATTATTACAAATATTCTAATATTTTTTTAGATTAGATTTCAATTACTTTTTATTGTATATCAAATTACCGAAAGTATTCATTTAGTTATTAACTGACAGTAAATTCAAGTGAGATAGAAACCATTCATGTTTAGACTCACTTTGTTAATTTACTTCGGTGGCCGTATGGGTTGGCGAGTAGACTTCAAACCTAGGGATCTCGGGTTCGAATCGCGGTGTGAGCAGGAGTTTTTCAACATTTAATAATACGTAAGAAAATATTTATAATTTATAAATGCTGTAAAAAGTAAAAAACACTACTGGGATATTGGTATAAAACCTACTATTACTATCATAAAACCATGAAAAATGAAGATTTTATTTTGCCCATTTTGTTACAAAATTTTGTTGGAATTCACGCTGATTTTTGTGTGAATTCATGCTCTATTTTCCAGTCACACTTAATTAATGTAGGAAACTATTGATTCCTTCATTTAATGTAGTGAAATCCAACAGAATTTGCATTTTTTGCAACAGAAATTGCAATTTGCATTTGATAAATTTAATACATTTTTGGAATTTAATTCAATCTAAAGAAGATTAGAAAAAAAATTTCAATCCAACGAGTGGATTGAAATCTAATCATGTTTTGGAGTGGACCTATATGTAATCCAATTTTGATTGGAATTCACTCCAAGATTTTTTGCCGTGTATGGCTATGGTTATGCTTGTGACTGAATATATTCGTATATACAACTAGGGTGAATGTGGCTACAGATAGACCAAGTCCAATATGCCATTATTTCAACTGGTGTATGCTTAACGATGGGAATTTCTACATATGACCCCATCATTACTGAAAGCTGGGCCTATTTTTTTTTCATATTACGTGTATATAATCGTATATAAACCTATCTAAATAATATAAATTTCATTTTTTTTCGTTCTTCATTTTCTATGTTATTACATTTCATTAAATGACTGCGTTAATGTGAAGAGTTGCGTTACATTTTTGTAATGGCGATAAGAAACTTTATCAAAATATGAAATTTCATTATGAGTTCCATTTAAATAATATTTTGGTGTCGTGCTCTAATTAAGGAATGTCATTTATCAAACATAATTCGTGATGGTTTTTTTTTCTAAATACAAACAAATATTCTTTGGTGAGTTATGCTATTCGAAAATATACGCGGGTCTTTAGATGTTGTTCAAGAAAGAGAATTTTAGACAAATTAAAGCCACAAGAATTATGGACTTAATTTCACTATAACTATAAGGCTGTCCATAAAAAACGTCACACTTTCTTGGGGAGAGGGTCTGCAGTAGAGTGACGGTGGTACTAAACTCCAAATAAAAAATGGCGAAAAAGCGAGACGCAGGGAGGGGGAGCTAAAAAGGCGGAAAATTAGCGTGACGTATTTTATTACGGACAGCCCTTAGACACAAATGTATGTATATAAGATTTCTTATTGTTAGATTAATTCCACAATTCTAGTTGACATATTTTATTATTTTTTTTTGAGAGCTCGAACAATTTGTGTTTAGATTTTTTAAAAATTCTTTTTCAAATAAAAAAATTTTTTTTGCTACCAAAATTCTAATTTAACTTAATTTCTAGTGTGTTGTCAATTTTTGAAATAGTTTAAGAATTCAGAATATTTTGAAATAAATTGCCTAAATCAACGACTTAATGGTCCTTAAGAAGAACATAGTACTAGACTATAATTAAGTAAATTATCAGCTTGCACTCTGATCGAAAAGGAATTTAATTTGTGTTTTTCCTTTTTTCAACAGTTATAACAATTTTTTGACAAATTCAGTGTCTTCTTTGATGAAAAGTTAATTTAAGGTAAGCACGCGACCGTTTATCTAATCCTAGCCTAAACTTGCACCTTTGCCAGTAATAATCAAGTGCCAAAAAGTGAAGAATCAAACGAGTCCGGTATAAGTTTTTCATCAGCTGCTGTCAGGAATAATCAAGGATTGCCGAACTAAAATACAGAAACAAAAGCCAAGTGCAGCCAAACAAGTAAAATTTTACTCCAAAAAACTCCTTCGAAATCATGATTTTTTGCTGTCTTAATTTACTAAGCAGTTCTACATGTGAAATGCCTACAAGGAGCGCGCCTGGAATGATCTATTTTGTAATTCAGATTAATCCATGATCGACATGTTACGACTACGATATGAGCGAACCAGTTGAGAAAAAACAATCCAAAATTATGTAGAAAAAGAGTTCAAACAAGGTGAACATAACGAGGCATGAAAAAGTATCAAAGGTAAACGGCATTGGACACGCTTTACGAAAGGAGTCAAATCCTTCCACCTGCATGAATATATTTCCATCATTCAAGCAATGTCCATCATCATCATTGGCGTCGTTATCGCCGTCGACAAGGAAAGTTTTGGTTTGACTTAGTAGCAGCAGATGTCCTAATTCACTGATCTTTGAAGGGTTTTTTCCCATCTCATCCTTTTTTCCATACTCAACGAAATGCACTTGCTCTAAAAATTCCCATTCTTTCACCATTTATATTTACACGGACCGCATAATTTGATTGCTTAACTCTTCTGCACCATCAAAAACATCGTCGTCATTGACCAGGTCGACATATCGAAACCGTTGCGGTAATCTTTAAGACGTTTCTAAATTTTTTCTCTGATTGCCTTCGGGCAACGGCTAATATCCGATCTTATAGTAGGAGCTAAAAAGGATCCCCAAATAGGAGTCATGATGGCATATTAAACCGAAAAACCTCTTGTAGTTAAGGGAACGGCAAATATTTAAAATATATTCGGTGGGCAGTTAACAAAAACTGTTTGATTCGGAATAAATTTCTAAAGTATTTTGTGTCAAAAGTTTCGTATCCTCGTAGAATTTAATGATTGATGGCCATGTGTTAAGGTGAGTGTCACGTGCCTCTAGTCAGACTTCTTGTCATCTTGATTCATCATCGTATAACTATATTTCGTGGTTAGAAGCTAAACTCTTTAAGTTGCGTCAGATATTAATGTTAATTTGCATATTTTTCGAAAATAAAATACTTTTCATGCGCTAAATAATTAATGATCAATAGTAATAATTGATATTTCAAAATAATGATTTTTAATTAATTAAATTTTGATTATTCATGAATTGGAATGTACTTTTATACAATTCGGACCACGCCACAAAAATATAGGAGGGTCTGCTTATATTTTCGAATACATAGATTAATTTTGGATTGTTATTACTTATTTTAGAAAATTATTGCGGTGTTAATTTGATTTTTCGTTTGCGATTCTACTTTGTTTTGATATAACTATCGTTATCTAAACAAAACGGGAGACTAAGCTCAGTTCTTGGATTTCAAAAAAAAGAGCCAAAAGAGCTGTATGTTGACGCACAATGTTGACATTCAATTCGTTCAGTAAGTTCATCGAAAAAAGTTTTTGATTTTCATTGGGGAAAAATATGATAAATCACAAAAATTTTATTAAAAAAATTCAGTTTCATTTTTTTACAGGTAATAGGTTTTTATTACCTGCAAAACAATGAAACTGAATTTTTTAAATAAAATTTTGGTCATTCTTAACAAAGTACAGGCGTCCTTCGATTTACGACGTTTTTGGGCAACCCAATCTGCGTATATCGAAATGTCGTATATCAGGGCATTGTTTTTTTTTTCATTTTTTATGTATGTATATGGTGAAAATGTTAGAGGTGAAAATGCCGGATTTTGCATGGCAAAATATGAAATCATATTATTTAAAATATAAAACTTCTATGATTAAAAAAGAAAAAAAATTTTTTTAATTAAGATTAATGCCCTAAACACATGTGCAGAATTCTGCATGCAGCGGAATTTAAATACACTCGTTTATATGAAGTGGAACACATGTAAATTCTGCATGAGAATTAGTGATGTCAACCGAGGATTCTTTTTTGGTGTTTGGCAAAATCGACTGTTAGCAAAGAGACTATGGACTAAATTCGTACACATTGGAAAAGGAAAGAAAAGGAAAAGGAAAGTCCAGTAGAAAATATTCAATACTTTGTATTGACGTTATCTACGTCTTTCAGGAACATGAGGTGATCCATCCATTTCCAAAGGTGATCCATCCATTTCCAATATAAAAATTGGCCAATTCTTCTTCCATTGTTGACAGCAGCCGATGCGATTAAATGTCAAAAAAATCTGCTCATGTATCTTAGCTGCAAATATGTATGCAGCTCTGCATGCAGAAAATCTGCACATGTGTTTAGGGCATTACTCTAAATTTTCAAAAGTCTGATTTAAAATAAAGTTAATAATAAAAACCTAAAAAAATCCTTTTCAGCATTTGTCGTAAATAAATATCTAGTTGAACATCGATAACTCGAAGATTTTTCAAGCCTCTTGAATTTCCTTATCTTACTTCATGTCATTTTACTTCCATAACACAATAAGACGATGTTTTGTTGTTCTAATCGAAGGCTTCAAATTTATTTTTGAGCTATTCCCCGACTAGGTCTGGATGTAGCGGTATTTTTTCCTGACATATATATATATATATATATATATTTGTCATATTTATGAATGAATCCATAAAAAGTTTTTCTGCATCTCACAATTTGTAACAACTTCGGTCTCAAGGGGTTAAAATTCAGTTTTTAACGACTATTGAAATTTTCATGTCATGTTAACATTTGTTTGACAGTTATTTTTAAGTAAATAGTATTTTTACAATTTATGCTTGTTTGCGCCGACTATTCTTTAAAGAAATATCAGTTGTGATCAACACAAAACTTTCCTCTGCAATATTTAGTTTCCGGGGGAAATTTTTTTATTTTCTTTGAATTTGGTTACGTAAAAACCGTTGAAGGAAAAAATGTGGAATATTTTATATCCTTTAAATTTTGTTATATTCATTTTTTCCCAACATTGCATTGGTTTCGATTTTTTCTTCAAAAAACTGTATTTTTTCAAAAGATATGTATGATGGCTACCCGTAATATTTCACGTTACTTTTCCAAAAGTTAATAGAAAACTACGGTTCTCGTAAAACTCATTTACAAAATGTTTCAAGTCGCTAGGTCAACGCGTTCTCGAGTTATTTAAGATACGTACAACGGACAGACCGACAGATAGATGCACGGACATACTCATAATTTTGACTGTAATGGATTTCCTATACTAATCAGAAAGTTTTCATCTGTCCCCGGCCTCGAGTCAGTCTTCGTCATGAATTATGAGGTTTTTTAACAATTGTATGGTCCGAAAATGGCGGTATTTTAACATGAATTAAATTTTGATTTTTTTTTTTTAAAACTTTACTTGATTTTGGCCGGATTTGAAACTAGAATTTCTCTGTTCCGAGTCTATAGCGCTGGAAATTCTGCAATTGGTTGTCAATCGAAATTACTAGTCAAAACGCAAAGCTTGATAACACAATCAAGTACTTTTGATCAACATTGCTGTCAAAGTTACGTCTGACATTTCAACGATAATTGTAATTTTTTAAAAATAAAAATTTATTCTTTCTATTTTATTAAAGTTTCATTTTTTACTCACTTTTTTTTATTAAAATGCAAGCCAAAAAATACTTTTAAAAAATTTGATTTTCGAGTTTTATTACATTTTAAGCAATTTTGGATTACATTTGGCTTTTAATACTGTATTTTGGATTAAATTAGCTGTCTAATATTGAAATTTATCAATTTTTTGATCAAAATGCCGAATCTTGTACAAACCGTTTTTTTTAAATTCATTTAAAAGTTCAATTTAACAATAACTTTAAAAGCATCCACGTATTTGAACCTTTTGCCAAAAATCATAATAAATGAATTCATATTTTTTATTCTGCAAAAAATTATGTAAATTAAACGATACTAGTAATAAACACACGCCAAAATTATCTTTTCATTGTTCGAAATTTTCCTCAATGAAAAGAGCTGCTAATCTAAGAAAACCCACAAAACCACTCAAAGTTTCACTCAATCTCATGGAAAACGGTGAAATATGCTCCGACCAGCCCACAATCCCCCATTTT
The DNA here is from genome assembly GCA_964034945.1 of Chrysopilus asiliformis. Lineage (NCBI taxonomy): Eukaryota > Metazoa > Arthropoda > Insecta > Diptera > Rhagionidae > Chrysopilus > Chrysopilus asiliformis. Next base: position 98,842,293 of record OZ035961.1, read on the forward strand.
TTTCAAACTTCCAATCCGGTGACGGCTTCCTTCCTCGAATCCATCTTCTATATGTAACTCAATCCGAATTACGAAAGAAGCCCAATTTAGTTCACATACTTTTCACAGCATTAAGGTGAGGGTAGAATGCCGCCATTGGGAATTGTGTAGCTGTACTCTTTCTGCACACGAAGAAACCGGACAAGATATACGACTTTAGTTGAACTGTTGCACTGGGCGGAGCGTATTTACATAAGGTTAATCCGAGATCCGCACCTCGTCTCTTGTCTAACATTTTTCTGGCTACATCAATGGACTGTGGTACTGTTTACCATACGGAATTCAGAAGTGCTTCCAGCCGGGTTTCGCACTGTGGGGAGTCAATAAGCTTGAAAATCAAATTATGCTCAATCCTTCAGAAGCCTTACGATGATCAGAAAGAGGGGAAAACGGGAGTACAGTCGTTTTAGATTTCAGCCACTTTCCACCTCCCCAGCCCAAAGGGGGGTCGAAAGGCGTAAGATTTCGAAGCTGGCATATGATTTTAATAGATTGCCGTCGTTTGTGAGTGCACCGTGTTTCACATAGACGCTTCTGGAGTACCCAAGTTCCCCCCTTCCTCTCTTCTGGGGGTGTTTTGTGTGGCTGTTCAACTCCATGGCGTTGATTTCTGTGGACTTTGGTTTGGCCAAGAATTACCTGTGCATTGTGAGGTGCCTGGATAATGTGGTGCGGTTGTTGGTTCGATACTTTTCACTATATTTGCTTGTATCTGGACCGTGTGCCGTCCCCCTTTTGCGCGTGAAACTGCTCAGTTTACACAATTAAAATCGTTGCAAGTTGGAGGTACCATCACGGATTGCTTACTTCCAGCTGCGGACGGTTGTGAATTCTGTTCCTGTGATGTTTCTCTGTTTCTGTCCGTTTTGAATATTTGATGTTATTATGCTACTACTATGTTGTTAGGTAGTATTATGCCGCGAGCAACGACCACTGGCTTCTTGTTGGTAGCATAAAATATTAATGATAGGCAAAGGCATTGAATGTGGTGGCTTTGACTTCACCCATTGCTTACTGGCTACCGTTCAACTGGTCATTATACAAACATGGCAGCAATAATTCGTCTTTTCAATGGTGCACACGGTTTTTACCTCGTCTTCCTGCTCTCACGCTCATGGAAGCCTTTTTTCTCCACTGTTCGGAAAATCAATTAAATTTAAATTTTAAAAATAATAAACACCGGTAATTGTGGCCACTTAACTCTCAATTGTAGGTTACCTTATAGGCAATGCAATCAAAATGGTCGACAATGGAACGATGAGGTCTAGTGATGGGAACCTGAACTTACATCGGACATGAATTATTTTTCTTTCTAGAAATTTTATCTAATTATGTTTATTTAGATTGGAACTGGAGCTGTAATAATGCCCCTGCCCATTTCCATTTAAATACTTCGGCCCCAATAAACTGAAATTACGTTTGTTGTAAATAATGAATGAATCTGACAGTAGTAGTAAACGATTTAAAAATTTCTGAGGTGGTTCGTCTGATCGATGGTGATTGAAATTAGGCGCGCTACCCCTTAATTTCAATGTTATTCGATGGAGACACCCCGTTCGGTGTTGATTTTTCAAGTTAAAATTAATTGAATTATTCGGCTATGACGCAATATAATATTTTTTTTTCGAATTCGAAAATGATGCTTATAAATATTTTATAGGATGCATTTCATATTACTTTGAAAATTATACCCTGAAAACCGTAAAAAATATTTATGTTATAATCAAAAGCGTGTTTACTTTAATTTGTTGATATTACACATACACACGTCCCTGGATTTACGCAGTTTTTGGACTGACTTTTACGTTATTTTGCGTCTTATAACAAAACGTCGTATATCAAGGTTTTTTTTTCTTTCATGCCGTATGTTTGTATGTTGTGGAAAAAATTATGTCTTATACATGGCAAAAGTTGGAATAAACTAAAAGTTACATAATTTAAAAATTAAATTACGGATTAATCATCGTACATCAAAAATTTGTCGTCGTATATCAAGACATGGACTGCAACATTGACCATCGTATGTATATCAAAATATCTTATTTCGAGGCTTCTTAAATCGATGGAGGCCTGTATTACCATTACCATAATATCAACAAAACAAAACAAAATATTTGTAAATGAAAAAAGCAAAAAAAATAATATTCTGGTGTAGAACTGAAATTGCGACCTCGCGTTAATAGATCAACTCCTTAACCGACCGAACTATTCCTAGGAAAAGTTTCTGAATAACGAAATATATTTACAGATTTAGTTGCGGTATTGAAATATTTTAATATTAAACATTTTAATATCAAAATCTTCTAAGTTCTATGAAACTTCTTTTACCCGCTTTCGAGTTTTGCGTCTTAATCGCCACAAAATGGTCGCTAAACTGCAAAAACTCAAATTGTAATTTTTTAATATACAAGCAAAGGCTCTTTTCGTATAGTCGATATATACAGTGCATGATCGGTAATATAAACCGTCATTTATTCCGACTATTGATCCTATAGTCTGAACAAAGCTCAATAATCCTAACAAGTTTTCGACCTCTCCTTAAAGAAGCGCAACTTTTTTGGGTTCAGAATAGCGAAAATTAGCGTAACGTCTTTTATAGACAGCGCTACATACTTAAAATAATTAAAAAAAATATTTTTGATATATTGGCAATTTTTACTCCGCATTTTGCTTGTATTAACCCTGGACCCGTGTACTGGGCACTGAGTGCCCAGAACGATTTTCAAACCGAAATTAATCATATTTTTAATAAAGAATATGATGAAATGCAATATATTTCTGAAAGATACTGAAATTTAGAGTACAAAAACAAAAAAAAAATCCAAATTACATATCTTCGGGGGGGTTGTGGAAGGTGTCAAAAAAAAGCGTAATATCGTGTACTTGGGCACTCAGTGCCCAAGTCAGTACATTTTGTATGAATTTGGTTTTTATTTTGATTACAGCTTTGGGTTTTTCCCCTTTTATGATTTTTCTTGTATGCAGATATTATATTGTATTGTTATATTATTTATATTATAATATTTATATTGTATTGTTGTCATGTATTGCATTTTCTTTCGTGGAGTACATGATTTGTTGGAGAAATCGAGTACCAGATTCGCGAGCTTACAAGGTGGTCTATATTCTCAGTCGATTTTTGCAAATTATATTTTCCCATTGTATTTCTACTTATTTAACGAATAAACCAATTTTTATGGTTTTTAAACAAACCAGCCATACATTTTCTATTGGAATTGCATCTGGGCACTGAGTGCCCAAGTACACGATAAATGGAAGTTTTATAGTACACGGGTCCAGGGTTAAAAACATGCTTTTTTTAAAACAATAAATCGTTTAATTTGTGTGAAAAATCGTTGAGGAAACTTCATTTTGCTCGTATAACTTAGCCTGCAACGGGACACATTTTAATAATGGTATAAATATCATGCCGTTCAATCCACACTTAAAGATTTTCTAATAAAATTTTAGTTCTTAAGAAATTAAAAATTGTACTTTTAATCTCTGAAACTTTTCGCCCCATCCTACCCTAGTACAATATTTTTATAAGAAGTTGTTCGGTAGAATCTTTCAAGATTCACTAATTTAGTCTATTTTATAAAATAGTTAAAAAAAACTACAGTCGGTCCTTGCTTCGTGTGCTTCACAAACCGAAACGTCCACAAACCAAATCAATTTTTCCCATATAAATCATTGTAAAATAAATTAATCTGTCTGCGAGCCTCGGAAGATTGGGTATCCAAAACTATACTTGATCCTTATAAATACACAAAATCTTACTCAAAGTGAATCAATTTAATGAGCAAAATTAAGATAAAATATAATGTCTTTTTAATAGGGTCTCTCGCAGAGGACGGCGAAGAACGATAAGGGAAAAAATAACATTTAGATGGGGCTTCTTACTACAAAAAACGTCAGACAATATTATTTAGAGTTTTTCACTTTTTTCTATAGGTCTTGTAACACCACTAAACTCTTTTTGAAGTTAATTGAAGCTCTATGTCCCTTTGTTAGCCGAAGGTCGCTCCAAGAACCGAAAATCGGTTCGCGAATTGAGGCACTTTTTAAGTTCAAAAGAAATTTACTAACCGAAACGTTCACAAACCGAGGCATTCACGAATCAAGGTTCCACTGTAGAGAAAAAAATTTTGTAGTTTTTATTAATAAATTTTAAAATAGAAAATAGAACAAAAGGAAAAAAGTTCAAATGTATATTTCAGGTGGTATGTTTATTTATTTGTAATATTAATTAATTAATTACTTTCAAACCAAATTGATCACTTAAATAATTTAAGGCAACCGTAACTTCTTAACTTCACTCTGAATATCTATGATAAGATCATTTAAATTTTTTAAACTTGACTCTGTTCTAGAATTTCTTACGGTAAGATTTATGGTTTTTTTTTGCAAACCAATATTTTTTACATATTATTCTAGTAACACTTTTTCATTAAATATAGCCACCAGAGGAGAATAACTCTTTTGAAAAATTACAGCTCAACGTTACTGCCTAATGAGAAAATAATCCACTTAATGGAAAGAAATGTTATTGTCATCGTCGGTAAATTAATAATTCCTCATTTCGAAATTCCTGTTAAAGATAATGTGAAAACATTAAGAAATATTTTTTATGATTTATGAGGCTTTCGCATAGAAATATTGAATTGAAGCTGGACTGTTTCATAATTGAATAACACATTTTCGATTTCGCAAAAATATGCGGCGTTATGTGCGCCTCCGCGTTTAAAATTCAAAATCAAACAAACTGAAATAAACGAGCTAAGGAATGAAACCTATCTCTCGCCCATATTTATCGCCTGATTTGTGCTGTGCGACATGAAAATAATGTGCCCGCATCTCAGGCCGTTGGAAAAAAGTGTGTAATTACAGAATCTCATTACACGTTTTCAGTTAATGGGTTCCAACTTATGATTTTTCCCTGCTTGTTAAACATTCATGTCGGTTTTCATGTGTCAGTGACATAAGTTTAACGCTGCCTCTATATTTTCATGCGGTTGAAGCCGAAAATTCTGAATCCAACGCCGAAAAGACAAATGCGGCAACGGTCAGCATGTTACCAAATGAGCGCGTAAACGCAATGTGGGTGCGTCTATTCAGGCAATTCTTCTCATCAATTACACCAATACTGGCGCAATATTTTGACTTCGAGCTACATATTCACGCTACACTCTTCAGTTATCCATTGAGTTTCTTCCAATCGCAGAAGTTCAGTCCAAGTCTTTCCATTTCTTTAGAAACCCCGAATCTGCTATTCGAGTGTAAGAGATAGATTCTGTTGCAGCACGCCGACGAATGAGATGGTTGGCTGGTATTCAGAAAGCCCAAAGATTGGTAGTTGCATTCATATACCAAATAATACCCCTGTAACATCCTTGCACGGAACGCACTCCATATACAGATAGGGTTACCACTTTTTTCCGATCCCCGCAGCGGTCTTTTTCTTTGCGTTCATTATGCTCAGTTAAGCAATTTATGCTTTATGTATTTACAGAGCGTTTCACTGCTCCTGTCCCGCTTTTCGGAGTGAAATACGTCGAGGGGCATGGCTATCTTTTCGCTCTTTCGGTTCTTTTTATCGCAGCCAGGTATACCTCTTTTTTTGATACCCTTCACAGCTCCCGCTCCTTCTGCACCGCTGACGCGACGGTGGCTATACTCCATGCTCTAACTAGTTTGCGCTACCACATTTGTACCACCTTCAGTGAACCGTAAGGCGAGAGTCTTTCTGAAATAACGTTGATCTGGTGTCCACCCAACCTTAATGGGGTTTATGGTCAATTCCACACATCTAAAGACGTTGTGTTGCTACAACCGGAGGTTTCATGGTGTGCGAGTAGAGCATGATAGTGTTAGCGACAACTTTGTGCGCTTACCTGTCGAAGAATCGGTGGATTTGCCGTTCTGCATTGCTAATGCACCGCAGGTTTCATACCTGCGCAAGACTGCTCCCGGTATTTCCACCTCCCGAAGTAGGTTTAAGATTGGGTAAAGGTTTACACACCAGACCTACGGTTCCAATGTTGCGAATTCTGGTCCTCTCCCCCACCTTCTCTGGTGTTTGGATTCTGCAAAGGGTTTTAGGTATCCCTATTGCTCCTGACCTGGCTGCTCCCTCGGCAGTGTTCTGGGCATGCCAGCTTTACACGCTTTTCTTCATTTTCTGAATCCTCTAGTAGTGTTGGTGATTATGCTGGAACTCATATGCTTCCGAAGTTATACTATATTCACGCAAATCGGTGAGTGCCAGACATTTGATTAGCAGCACTTGGCAAACACTCGCTCATCTTGTAGCGATTTCGCTTGGTTTCGCGTTTTCGCGTCCACTATACGTTCGACTTCACTCAGTTAAGTTTGGTTCGAATCAGTGGGCTTACATAGTATTAAGTCGATTTTTTTACCTGTGCCGTGTTTTGTGTGGTTTTTTACCTGCTCCTTATCGTCCAATGATTTTTATCTCATTTTATTGTGTGGGTTTTTTTATAGATTCATTCGAATATCGCTTCTTTTCCCGGGAATCCGACTGACTTTTTCGCTCTGCCGTGACTCGCGTTTGCTTTGGAAACACGTTGATCGAAAGGTGAGAGAGGAGCACTACATTAACACAGGTGAAAAAAGTCCATAGAAGACCAGAGAAAAAAGTGGAGACGTAACAGAGCCATCGGACAAACAGAGTTAGCTCACCTGAATCGAACCGAAGTGGATGGGTTTCGTTTTCTCGTTCACATTTTGAGCTTGTGAGTTTTTGGGATTGGAATTGGGAACTGACTGGGAATTGGGATTTGTGTTCATAGATTCTGTTAAGTTAAAGTGCAGTCTTTAAGACGATCATACGGCTTCTTGTTTCCGTTTTTCCGTCGAACGTTAGTCGTACGTCTGGTGTTTACGTGTGTGCATCGAGGAATAGACACGGCGATTTTTGTTAAGTTTTTCATAATTTAGATGAAAAAATATAATCGATCAATTAGTTTTTTTTATTCACTATTCCGAAAGCGCTTCTAATTTTATTTATCTACCATAAAATATAACACCTACTGATTTGTAAATAAAAAAAAAGTAAAACGTCGATATTTTATTTGTTAGTTTTTTTTAAAATAATTTCTAAAGATTATTAGGTTGTGACCGATTTTTAATTATTGCGAAAAACATATTTTTCAATGTATCTATAATTTATTCTTCTCCTACTCAACAACTCGATGCAAGGCCGAATTCGGTTGAGAAGAGCAAAAAATTTCCATGTGGTGATTTTATTTGCTAATTTTAGTTATAAAACAAGTTAATGGATTTGCTACCTTAAAGACACTATCTAGATATGTTAATAACTTGTGATTTATGTTTAACCAAAAGATTTGTGTATTCAGTGACGGTGGGTGAAGCTGCAGAGATAATCAGTGGCTCCAGTGAAAATTAATTAGTTAGAAAAAAAATCGTGCGAAAAAAAAACAAAACCAAAAAAGTGTATCCGTTCTGATCACATTACATACAAACCAAAACCTCAGAAATACGCACCTAATTAGAAGAGAGTAAAAAAGAAAGAGAAAAAAGTATAATAAAGATTCGTTGAGAAAATAAAAACAAAATTAATGATAGTACGAAATCTAAGATTTTTGGTTTATAACCCAAACGTATTTGGCTGATTTGTCATGTTGATTGGATCAAATATTGGAAGTGAATTTGGACCATTGCCGAGCGCACCGTGGAGCATGGAACCGCCTAGACCACCCCTTACTGGTGGAATTCCGCCACCATCTCTACCACTTTCACCAACAGGTGAGTTCTAATTAAATCGTTTCTATTACTATCAATGAGTTTAATATTAATAAAATATTAAGAAATGCCGACGGCGAGCAAATATTCGGTGTGACATTTTTCGATTCAGATTTTACCTTGAAACTAGGATCGCCTTAAATTCAGAATATATCTAAAATTCCTAAAAAATCAAACTTAAGATACTAGAAACTAGTACCTGATGTTATTAATTTTGATTGGAGAAGGCAAAAATAGATAAAAAAAACTCAGTGCAGTCAGTAATTAAAAAAAATCGTCCGAAATAATGAAATATCGGATTTTCAAAAAAAAAAAAAATTCCAGCAAAATCTTTTTTTTTTCGAGAAAATTTTCTATCTTTGAAAACGGAGTAAGACATTGAAGAACAGTGCAAGCGCAATTCGATCCCAAGCCTCTATGGACCTTTTTCCACAGATTGAAGGCGCAATAACTCACGATCTAGTAACTACAGGCAGCTGGGTTCGTAATACCTAAAACCTGAAACGAAAGTTTTTCTAAATTTTTATTTGATTAATATAACACCTTTATGTCTTTCTCCTTTATGTTCTTTTTTTGAAAAAGTTCTATCTATGATGTTTATTCCGACCCTTCGCCACTGAAGAATATATGGTTATTGTGAAATCATGTAAGAAACATGCGTCGCAAGCAAAATATTTAAGAAAAAATATGGCGCAAGTCAAAACATTTTTTTAAAAAATTGAAAAAAACTGCATTTAGCATAAGACCAAACTAGTGGATGAGGTATTAATTTGACTGTGGCAAATCTTTGCGCCAATATTGGTTAACGCCACAATTTTTTTTATACATATAGTGCACTGGAAGGCAGGAGGTTAAATTAAGGAACGCTTCATTTATTTTTTGTCGAGATAATTTTCTAGTTTAATAAAAAAATTGACTTTATAACCGTGTCTCGATTAGACATAAATTGCGATTTTTTTCATGGCCTGCCATTGAAATATTTGGTTGAGACAGCATTTGTCAGAATTTTTCTCATGTCTTGGACAAAAACGCTCGCAAAAAATGTGTCTGCAAGTGTCATTTTACTGGCAAAAAAATCTCAATCCATACCTAAAATATATAAAAATGTTTTTTCAACGTACCGGTCGGGAAACTGCGGTCAGTCCTGAAGCTGTCTTAATTTGTTGATTATTTTTTTAAAGAGCTATGATTCCTTGGTGTCTGTAAACGGCTCTAAGTTAAAAAAAATTAACATAGAGTCGTTTAGAGACACCAAGGAATCATATTAATTGAGGCGTTAAAAGCTAGAGTGGCCCAACCCACATGTCAAAATCGTGAATTTTTTTGTGTTTGAATCACTATTGCGAGTGAGTTTCTAGATAAAAATGTTTGGATGCACAAAAGAACATTTCAACATTGAATAATAAAGTCCACACAATTTTTTTTTCCAAAAAATTACAGTAAATAATAGTACAAAAGTGGAAAAGCTTCAAAAACTCAATTATGTGGGTTGGTCCACTCTAGCTTTTAACGCCTTAATTTAGACCCAGAATTTCTGAGTCTTACGTAGACTAACTAAAACCTAATTTGTACAGAATACTCTGTACAAATGATCCTTAGTAAAATATAGGGAAAATTTGTTTCGTGCAAATGTTATTGTTCCGAATGTGACTGCCCTATAGGCATCCGGAATATTTGAATTGAATTAAGATTAATTCAATTAAAAATTAAATGAAATCCGAAATTGAAATGATAACGTCGATTATTATGTGCTGTTTCGTAATTTTTTAACCAATTTCACGGTGTTATCCTTTACCTATCATCAAAAGTCAAAAATAAGTATTACACCATGTAACTTTTTTGTGCATATACAGTGAAACCTTCCATAAGCGAAAACCATGGCTTTGTAGAGGATAAATGACGATAAATAATTTGATATTTTAACTGTTTAGTATGATTAAAATTGATTATTTTGTTGGAAACATCGAAATAAGAGCATTTCAGACGACTATTTTTAGGTGTTCGACGCATCTATTTGTCGGTCTGTCCGTTTTACGTATCTCAAAAACGCGTTGACCTAGCGACTTGAAATTTTTTTGTAAATGAGTTTTACAAAAATCGTAGTTTTCTATCAACTTTTATCAAATTTTAAGAAAAAATTGTTTCCTGCATTTCTTCCTTAATGGTTTTTACTTATCTTTAACGATTTACGAGATACCGGCAAAACTCGATTACTTGAACACTCTTTTTTTGAACTCCCAGTTATTTGAACCAACATTTTTTTTTTGTTCATTACGTCTAATATTAGAATTTATGTTCTATTTGAACTTTTATAAAATAAATGCCACGCAAATGAAAAATGAAAAATTTCTCAGAATTAGTCAATTCCGTATAATATGAATGAAATTGGGAAAGCAAGAACTACGCTTGCAAACACTAGTTCAAATAATCAAGATTTGCCTGTATTTGAAAAAAATATTATTTTTTACATATTTTTTCCGAAACTAAATATTGCGGAGGCATGTTTTGTGTTGATCACGACTTAAATAGAACATAATAAATTGTTAAAATTATGGATGAAAATGTAGAAAATCGGCGTGAAAAATCCTATAAAATGTAAATACCAATAAATTGCTGTTGAGCTGGATTGTTTAAATAACAATTTAATTGCAATTTTAATAATTGCATCGCAACTTTTTATGGTCGTGTAAAACGCTTCTGCAACTATCCTGCAATTATTTTGACATTAGGGGTAAAAAACTGGTGATTGCCGTCAAGAAACCAGGCTTGTTTGGTTTAAGATAAAGTAAATTATAAAATATGCAATTTTTGAGAAAATAATTCCTAGTACAGTGTAACCTATATAAGCCTAACTCGCACGGGACCAGGTAATTTGTCCGTTTTGGACAGGTTTCCGGTTTACATAGGTTAATTTACTATGAAAAACAAAAGCATTGAAGTTTGAACGGTGTACGACTTAGACAGGTTTTCGGCGTATACAGGTTTCACTGTATAACTTTATTAACGTAGCAATTCGATCCCTTAACGATAGTTTTGCGTTTTCACAGATTCAAATGACATTAAAACGTTTGCAAAAATTGTTGATAATTGAATTTTTATCTCTTTATGAATTGATTGCGTTATAATTTCAAAACAAGTCCCAGAAGGTGATAATCGTGTACACCTGACAGTCAACTGTCACGAAATGAAACAATCACCACAACTGACATAATTATATCGCTAAACTTAATTTATGTAACAATGTATAACTCGAATGTTATTTTCCTGCCATAATATTAATGGATTCTTTGGATTTTACATTCAAAATAATTTAATTAACGATCAGAGTTGATCAGGAGTAACTTAAACCAGTCAACAATAAACTTTAGTAGATTTAAAATTATTCCAGTTGTTACAATCATTTGTTAATAATACATCAAGCGAACAGTAAGAATATTTGCGTTCTCTTGGGACAGTCATTAAAATACGATTAGATTTACATTTTATGATCCGTCAATAAAACGCAAATCAAGAATTTGCAACAACGAACATGGTCGAGAATTGTGAATAAAAAGAAACTTAATAAATTTATGATATCCGGAGTACCTACACAGTAAAGAAGTGATTGTCAATATTAAGTTTTTAACCTTCTCTCTGTGTTCTGGGGTGTCGTACACCCAAGGGGCAGTAAAACTTCAATAAAAACAATTAACGGATGACTCTATTCGAAAAAATCCTAGAAATCCTTTCTTTGAATAACTTCACACACAATTCGAAAAATTTCATGAAAATCGGCCAATTGAGACTTACTTTTACGAGCACGAAAATAGTGTCAATTTTTGCTATTGGTTTGTCAAAAAAATTTATAAAAAAATCCAGAAAAATGCCTTCTAACTCGCTTTAAAAAGCTCTAATTCCAAAACCACTAAAAGTTTACAGCATAACTATTAAGGACCTATACTACAGGTAATGAAAAACCTTTGTTACAAAATCCTACTAGTGCTTAAATCCTACCAAATTCTGTCTTTAAAAGCTGTATTACTAGAGAAACAAGTTCACAAATTTTCAAAAGTTCACAAAAAAAAAAGTATAAAATTATCCACAGATACCACCAACAAGGTTTAAGGTATTCTTGTTAGGATTTAAAAAATATGTAAAATTGTCAGGAGGTTTAAAGGTTTTATACGATAACTTTAAACGAAATTTCGATAGAAAGAGTTAGATTTTAAATTGGAATCCAAAGAACTAAAAAGTATTGCAAAATTTTAAAACTTTATACCCTTTTTCACTAAAAACCTTCTCGATATTACAAATTCTTTTTGAAAAAAAAGCGAAAAATGTTTCATCTGTTTGGGTAGGAGAAAGAAGTGGTCAAATTTAAAACCAATTAAAAATTTTGTCTTACTTTTTATGGTGAAAATTTGAAAATTTTCAAGTCTCTAGCTCAGTGCGTTCGAAAATTATCATGTTAAAGGATGGACAGGCAGATGTCTCTTGCGTCATACTCAGCAGTGTGGTAATTATTCTACTAATACACAGAATAAAAACCAATGCCAGAATGATTGAAGTTTTATTGTAATCGGAAATGCCATATCATCCGACTTCACCCTATTTTGTATCATATGAAAATCTCAAAAAGATATTTAAAACTGTGAATCTTAACCCTTTCAGAACCCACTTAAAAGCACTGTAAAAAAGTTTTTGGTTGTTATATTAAGAAAATATTCTTTTTTTTAAAAAGAAAAAGTTTATTTATAATTTCTGAAAGCATTTAGCTGAAACCAGTTTTTCACGATTGACAATCGCTTACTTGAATTTGAAAGGAAAAAAAGGAAAAGGTTTTAAAATTTGTCAAACAAATTGCCTACTTTCAGGGATATTAGTAGATTTTTACTAAAATTCTTTTAGTATATCCAGGGTATCTTCTAGATTGCATTACTTTCCTGAAATTGTTTGCATGAAAAAGATGTCTCTTGAATTTTGAGATGTGTTCATTATATTGTACAAAAGTAGTTAAGGGGTTAAGTATAGAAACAAATTTTAGTCGATCAGAAGTGGTTTGAACATCTTCACCGAAACGGACCGCACAAGCAAAAAATGGGTAGCCTATGTAAGTGAAATTCGAAACGGGAAGTTTTATCCCAGTCCCAAGAAATCTATTCGTATCCAACAAAAAATTTCTGCAAAATTGAAACAATCGAGTAGGATGAAATAGACGAAAGTGGGAACGAGAGAATTTATCGATGACCTTGAAGGATTATCTTGCACGGAGGTGGTTTTGTCACCTTGAAAAGGGTTCATGATATTTTACTCGTCATTTCTGGGCGGGAGTTTAGAAGCTGACACTCATACATTTTGTTAGGCACTTAAAATTCTGTGAAATAAGAAATTAATTGGCCGGTTGAAATATCATTTTTTCTTTTAGTGAAATTTAATTGATTTTTTTATTAGTTAAACTCGCACTGGAGAAGTTTTTGGAAAAAATACCTTCACAATTTTTCGAACAGAACTTCAAATAAATACTTTTTATAATTTTTTGAATTGCTTATTAAAATTTTTACTTGAAAAACATCAGTAAAGCCTGTATAAACCGGCATCGCATGGGATCGAAAAAAAATAGACAGATTTTCCGCTTATTCAGGGACCGGCTTAGACTGGTTTAACTGTATCAAAATTCCCCGAACAATTTGACAATTTTTCCTTATTAATAGATTTAATAATGCTCATGCTTTACTCAGTGGCGTAACTAGAAATCACCCCGCCCTGCTAAATGGTCATAACAATTTAGTGGTAAAAAATGCGCCGCAAGCGAACATTTTTCTTACTTCCTTTGGAAAACACGTACATAGTTACAGATTTCGTTTTGAGATTAAAAGCAACCACAAATCAGTAACCCGGGACATACAATCGGTGGAGACTGAGAAATAAAAAGCTTTTAATGACTCGAAGTTAATAAAAAAACTCGCAAAAGCAAAACTGTATCTTACGCCTCTTCTATTTTCCAAAAGACGATCATTTATTTTTAGAATACAACATAAATTGCGCCGCAGGCAAATTTTTTCGAAAACTTTGTAGTTAAATGCAACGCAGGTGATTTTTTTTTCAAGAAAAACACGCTGGAAGCAACGAATTTTCGCATATTCCTAACATTAGACTAGGGTGTCTCCTCTGTCGCGCTCTCCGCATTGTGGGTGCATGCTCCGCCTAATTATGCAATTACTGAAGTGTAATTCAGATCAAAACCGAAATAAAATATCGACGTTGATTTTCATATTTTTCAAACCAAGTGGACGAATCGCAAAAGCAATAAAGTTAATTTTAATAAAAATTCTACTGGTATCCAATATTGATTTTATCCAAAACTATTTTTTTTGTCAAATTCTTCTTCCGTGCATGCAGTGTTTTCATTACCAGTGATGACATTTACTTTTTCCATTTCAGCAATAATAAAAAAACATTGTTGTGGGATTAATGTCGGAACAAAGCCTGGCCCAACAAGCTTAAATATCGATTATTGAAAGGGTGCTAGTGCTAACCATAAAACACACATTTTCTTAGCTTTTTCGTTCCAATTCTTCTCTTTCCAACCCACCCCCGCCGGTCATACAGTTTTTACATATGGCTTTAGTTGGGTGAGATTTCCTCGTTTTTTTTTTTGGCGTGCGATAAGCTGTAGAAAATGTGAATTATATACGAGTACATCATCAGTGAAACTTAAGCTTCTTTTGAGATTCTCTTTGTGTATATTTCTTCTAATGACCACGATGGACATATCATTGAGTTCTATAATCAAATCCCATTAATTAATTAGTGACAGCTTTTAGCTTTAGGGGTGTTGATGAGGAAAATTTAAGTCCCTCTATGAATTTTCCTTTCTACCAAACATTCTATTCATTATTTCAGTTGTGAAGCTTATGAGGTTTTTCCTTTTGGATTTGTTCTACGTTTGATTCTATGGCATTTTACATTTTATTCAAAATGTTACTATGGCACGGCATGCCGCATTACGGACAGAATTAACGAATGGCAGGTGTCAGTGGCATAGCAATAGTCGAATCAACCTAAAAATTAAGTTACGGATTGAAATGGTCTTAAACCCTTTGGACATGCTTTAAAAAGGTAACCATGAAAAAAAAAATGCTCGCGTGCACAATGTTTGGACTTTTAAACCTACTCGTTTTTGGGCTTTAAGGTTTTCGGCGATTTTTGTGGTGATAATTCGAAATTTAAAGGTCGTTAATCGATTCGCATGCCATTCAGAATTCAATACTTAAAATTCAGTCAGAAATAATGAACGTAGGACGTGTGTTTAATTAAAATTTTCCCCAAAAATTCTGCCAATTAGTTTCAATTTATTTTGTGCAGGAATTTCGTAGAGTTGATTTAAACATTTCTTAAGACAAATTCTTATGGAATTTTAAAAATAGATCAACATTATTAAAAAATTACGCTGAAATTAATAGTTTACAAATTGGTAAATATCATTTAAATCATTTTGAAAAGTCATTAAACTATTTGTCAAGTGAAATTTTCTTTCTGCATACCTAAAAAATAGGTTTGAGGTTAAAGTTCTTTGAGTTTTTTTTTAGACTTTCTAAAATTGAATCTCTTCGTTAGTTATTGTATAATTTCATGACAATTTTTTTCCTCAATGATGTTACTCGCCGATTTTAATGAATTGCAAACCATGAATGGGGTCGCAACATTTATAAGGTTTAACATGTAGAGGATTAGAGTCTGAAACCAATTCTGACCACATTCCAAAATATGTAAAAAAAGACTGATTATTGGAACCAATAATTGGTATCAATGTGGGCCCTCGGAAGTTGTAGAAAATCAAATTCAGCTCGATTTACGCGCTTGCGGAGCCAATTAATCGCGTTTTCCGCGGAGTTTATTAAGCGGGGGTCCACTGTATCTTTTTCTGTGATAATGGCCCATGATAGATTAGAGATGAAAGACAAATTAAAGATCGATGCCCTAAAAAAATTTTAAAATTTCGTTAGCCGAAAAAATATTTTTTAACCGTTTCAATTCAAAATCATTAAAAATCCATAGTAAATGTTTGAAAAATAATAATTTGCAACAGAGATGCATAACATTTCTTTATTCCGAATCAAAAGTTACTGAACCATTCAAATTTTAGTGAACCAAACCATAAACAAACCAGTCTGAAGAAAATATGGACCAATCGAACCAAAACCAAATCAGTTTATAAAATGCTGAAACTAAACCAAATACTAAACATTTTTTTAGTGGTTCAGTTCACATTTGTATTTCTAGGATCAAACATAACAAAAGCTATAATTGCCAATCTGGCAATCATTGGAGACCCGTATGGTGATATTCGTATCAAAATTCGAACAGTTGTACCAAAATTCCACTTTGAAGTCAAACTTTCCAATAAGAATTTTTAAAATTTATTCCAATCGGATTTTGATGTATGGGACTTTTATGTAGAATCATATCCTAAATAACTTTTGTTCTTGGACTTTTTTGATAAGATGCACCGTTTTTGAGATATTCACAAAAAACGATTTCGTTCGTATGGGGGGTACCCCCCCTAATGGTCCATTTTTGCCCATTAACGAACTTGGCCTCGCATGATACGAAAAACGAATCTGCGCAAAATTTCAAGTCTCTAGCTCAATCCGTGCGCCTGCAATCCGCGCCACAGACGGACGGACAGACGGACGGACAGACGGACGGACATGCAAAAATTAAATATTTTTATCATTCTAAACACACTGGTGTAATTCATTTTTTTGTGCGATGACGGGATCTTGGCGTTACAAACGGTAAGGCAAAGTTAATATACCCTTTGGTTTCACCATACGGGTATAAAAACCACTGAACCAAATCTTGAAGAACCAAATCCCAACTTTTGGAATTTTAGAAACCAAAACAAAAACCAAATTTTCACATTTTAGAAGCAGACCAAAAGCCAGAACCAAAGTTGCACCTTTTAGGAACCAAAACCAAAAACCAGAAACCAAATTCACCCTAGAACCAAAACCGAACCATATCTGCAATACAATCATTAGTAAAAAAAATTTTCATTTCATAAATTTAATTTTTATCTAAAACTAAAAGCCAAAAAAATGTTTTTTCGTCAAATACATTTTGTTCTCCTCTCGCTCGTGCCGAAATTAAAATGCTTTATCTATTCTTAAATATATAATCTTTTTCTAATAGATTATGGCTACTTTTTTAATCCGATTAAAACACCCAAACTGTGTTGAAATTACAAATTTAGCTGTTGCTATAATTAAATTGCGATTTAAACATTGGTAACATTTTGTCAAATCGGAAGTTATTTTCAATTATCGTAAATGTCCACCAGCAACAAGATTAAGATTAAGCTTTAGGTTTTATTCATTCTAATATTTAAAAAGCCAAACAATTGAAACTAAGTGAATATTAATGAGCTTCCAGGATTTAACACTCAAGATCGAAGCGAAAAAAAGAATTCATAATATTAAATCTTTTGGTTAAGCATCATGCCGTACAGACGAATTAAGAAGGTATAAAGTTGAGGTGCTCTTAAGTCCATTCAGTGAACATTTTGCTTCTTGATGTTAATTTGAATTCAATGGTGCAGAGTTTTATTGCGCAGCACAAGCACATTCGTGTGCGCATCATCTTCGTTTATTTCAAATACTTTAAGAAATTTCGATCCTCTTACGCATGATTAATGACATTTAATGGTAAATCGCGATTTACGCGAGCACTCAGCCTCCTTGCGCAAATAATTTTCATTTGGCGAAATCGGTTATCATGCATTCAACATTGGTGTTGAAATTCGACTTCGATGTTGAGATCATAAAATACCAGCAATGGGTGCTTTTCTTAGTCCATGGAAGTTTTAATTTTTTTTAAAGGTGAGCTACTGATATGCATAACTACAAGGGCTTACTGAGGTCCAGAAATTATTATTTTAATATTTAAAAAAAATTTGTTGATGTGGTTTTTTGCATTCGAAAGCTTTAATTGTCCCATGGGACCCTAGTGAACCCTATGGATTTTTTGAAAAAATCAGCCGTTTTCGAGATAATCACAAATAATTTTCCCATTTGTATGGCAGAGGGAGAAGGTCACAACTCTTTGAATTTTGATGTATTCACAATTTCGTATAACCATATTCTAAACACTTTTTGTGAATACAAATTTTTCGAAAAAAATGAGTCAATTTCGAAAAAAAATGCAAAAATCCTTTACATTTGTATGGGAGAGAGGGGAAGGGGTGGTTCAATTTTTCCCATTTTCAGAAGAGGTTTATCTCTGCCAAATTTCTCTATGCCAAATTTCAGTTTTCTACACTGAACGAAATTTCGATCATAAAAATTAAGAACGACGTTTATTGATGTGAATTCATAGTATTTATGAATAATTTCATCAATCCTATGCCGGATTTTATAAACCGATTTGGTCTTTTATGAAACCGTGCATAAATACTGTGAATATGAATCCATAATTATCACATTTTGATGTCGCCACTTTATGTAATTTGAATCGTTATTACCAAAAAGACAAATTCATAATTATTGTAGACTTTTTTCCTTCAGTGTATTTCAATTAGTTCTCGAGTTTTCAAATGTTTTTGTTGAAATGTAAAACTTCCAACATTATACCCATTTATATCCATCATATGAGGTTTGATTATGTAAGAAAGGTATCATCTCACCGTTAGGTGGAAGTGGTTGTGTTTTTTTATTAGAAAAAAATTATTCCGAGAATTTTTTTAACTTTCAAATTGTTTAAGTCTTCCATATGCAATACGTCGTGATTGTTTAATAAAAATTGTAGTTTTTTCATGGAACTCTTGCTTTCAGAATTTAACATTTTTTTGGTTGACTATGTATAAGCATTGTTGGTGTAATTTGTAATGCAAGTAGTTTTTCATTGAATGCACTCGCATTTGTCACTTGAATTTAACTTAAAATTCTGAAACAATAAAAGCCGTGCGGTACCGCCGTCAAAGCATTGAGAAAAAGAGTTGTGACCGTCAGGTCAGCGTCTTAAAAGATCAAAGAAAAATTAAAATTTAGCTGAGCGAAATTTTCAAGGGAACCCCATTCTTACCGATGTCGTTTTACCTTTCCTCCACATTCACCTGTGCTACCGCTAATAGCAGTAAGTAAAAAATATCGGAAATCATGAATTACTGAGTGGTGGATATACACGAATATTAAACGCCTTCTGATTTTGAATCTATTCAAAAGTACGCCGTACATCAGAAGCACTTTTGAATGAAACACTCGTGCATATACATACATGTTGGATGCTAGCTGCTGGACCAATAACTAAAATGTTTAACCTGATGACGACAAAGATGATGATGCTGGCGTGTTGTTCTGGTCCAGTCTCATCTTCGATTCGGTTCATTCCAAGCAGCTTCTTTTACATTTGAAAAAGGTGCGTGGTACAAGCGGTTTCTGTGATGACACTTTGATGAATGTGCATTGGCTACTTCTTTTCCACGTTATCCGCAAAGTTGCGTCGCGGTCGCGACTACTTAACGACACCTTAAGATGCTCTGCGCGCACTACTTAATAATATTATATTCGAAAATAAACAAAAAAAAGAGACACCGCAAACTTATCATACCGCTGATGGTGTTGATTGGGGAGCCGCAGAGGTGAATCGTGTCACACACGTCGCTAGCCCCTCGGTCTCATCGGTTAGGCAAACATCCGTACCCTTGTGATCGGCACGATTTCTTTTCAAGTGTTAAGAAGTGTTAAGACTCTGGGCTGGGAGATGCTTTTGTTGGCCCCGCGGCCAAAGTCGATTTAACTCATTGTTGTGCTAATTTACGAGCCACTATGGATCTGTCGCATGTTGATTTTTTGTAATAAAGGCCGCAAAACTAACTCCAACCAAGAGTCGAAGCATTAGTGTTCAGTGGAAAATCAACAGCCGCCCCAAAAGAAACAGTAACCGATGACCGTAAGAATAACCGGCATTCAACGTATTTTTAACCACTTGACTACTCTCTTTACGGCAAAGGTAACGAACATGGCAGCCAGAAGCTTAATTCCTTATGCCGAACTGAATAGAGACCATGAAAGCAATTAGTCATAAGGAATTTACGATTTCGAGCGTTGACTGTTTATGGCCCCTGAAGATAATTCCCCACAGCATCCTAAAAAGATTTCAACGCGATCGCCGTTAAAAGAAATATGTTGTGTATTTCAATGAAATTACGGGAAATTTTATTTCGAGTGGGCGCGCTGCTCTTTAATTTCAAATAAGTTAACAGAAATAAAATACAACAAAAATCAACAAATAAAATCTTATTAATTTTGATGTTAGTTAGGTTAAACTTGAAATTGTATTAAATTCAGTACTTACTTTCGCCGTAAAGTGGATTTTTTTTTTGCTCAGTGTAATAATAAGTTTATTACCAACATATGTGTTGAATTTGAATTTGAAAAACAGGTATGAAGTCGTTAACGCTCCGCATTTTAATCACTATTAAAATCTGATCCCAAAAACCATTTTTGGATTAAGTTGTTTCTGTGCATTGAGTGCGTAATAAAAACGTAATTCAGTTAATGATGATTAGCGAAAATTGTCAACTCGTGGTACATCAGTTAAGTGGGTTTGATGTTTTGGGCCTGGATAATTTCAACTTTATGTTTGATGCTTATAAGCAACCGATCATAGTCACATTTCACTCCTAATTTGGAGTATTGATTACAGTAATTATCTCTTGGCACTTCGCTTATCTTTATATCATTGCACGTTGATAGCTACACAAAAATGTCAAGGCAAAAATTTGTAATGTTTTCGATCTTTGGTTTTTTTTGTGAAATTTTCATGTTAAAATTAAATTGCTTGCGGAATTTTTATACTCCATGTGATATATCATATACAAGTACATTAGACTTAGTATACCATTTGTAACGGATCGTACCGATCGACTGACAAAAAAAATAACTAAACCAGAGTGTTTAGGATGACAAAATATTTTGATTTCATGTTCGCCCCTTTGTTTGTCTGTCTATCCATCTGTCCGTGTCTGTCTGCCCAATCTGTCCGTGAAAACCATAACTTTTGAAAGAATTGAGCTAGAGACTTGAAATTGTATAGTTGCATTTCTCGTAAATGGCAAGGCTGAGTTCCTGAACGGACATAAACGGACAATTCCTTTCCTCCTCTCCCATACAAATGAAACAGTTTTGCATCGTATATTGAAGAATTTATGAAAGTAAAATGTATTTAGAATATGTTTTTACATAACTTATCTATACATCAAAATCCAGTTGGACCACTCCTTCCACCCTCCGCTATACAAATTGAATACTTTTTTCTATTTTCTCGAAAACGGTGCATAATATCGAAAAAATTATAAAAACGCAATCTGTTTAAAATATTATTTTACATCATATGGAACACATCAAAATCGTACGGTTAAGATCAGGTTTGGTCAGCTGAAAGAACAAGTCAAAACGGGTCATCCATCATCATTAACTCAAAATTGCTAGTTTATTTTAAAAGAGCGAAATGCGCCTCAGGTGAATGAAAGTGAAATATAAATTTAAATTTACTGAAACATCACTGAAGTGCCATTTACGAGAAACGCAACTATACAATTTCAAGTTTCTAGCTCAAAGTAATAACCTGCGCGCCATTAGTCTTTTTTGTAAATCCATTCTTTTTTTTAGATTTATGGTTTTGTACAAAAACATCGCGACCGAGCAAAAAATATTGGATGAACAAGCCCGTATCACATTAACGACTGCGATTACGATTGAGCTTCCTCGACAAATGAGATCAAAGATTTTTATCGTTGAAAGTTTTGATCTCATTGGTCGAGAAGCTTCAATCGTTATCGCAATCGTCAATGTGATACGGGCATTAGTCTTTTTTGTTGTATTTTTTTAACTGGGTATACACACAGAGCAAAAATAGTAAATTTAACTATTTTATAATGGAGAGTCGTGACTATTAGTAAAATAATTCATTTCAATTACAAAAATAGTCAAAATCGGTTATTTTTATAATAAATTTAACTATTTAGTAGTAGAATTTACGATTTTGTGGTTAAATTGACTATTTCTATAGTTAAAGTTAACTATTTTAGTAAAAGTCACAGTTCCTCATTATAAAATAGATCCACATTATTTTTGTGCATAAGCTGTGGCTCCTTAGCTAAGGAGTTTCTTGTCTTGAATTCAAATGCTATACAATTTACAAATTTTTATGTGTATTGAGCAACAATTATGAAATTCTGCAGATATGTTAATCTTAAAATATCATGAATTACGCATGTTTCCACCTTTCTCAACGGCAACTCAAAACAGACTGTCTTTTATTTTTAAAAAGTTTTTCATTTTGAAAAGTGATGTACCATTTTTTTAACACACTGAAAAATTTCAAGATATTTTTGTGTAAATTTTACTGCATGATTAGTTTGCTTACAACATTTTATCATCAATTTTTGTATCCCAAAAATTGTGTTCAACGTCATCCATCATTAATCAGACAAAAACTCTTCAACATTGTAACAAATGCCATATTTACTTTATCCATAAATTGTAACACATTTTTCATCTATCACGTCCTAATAAAATGTTTCTAGATGAAGACATAACTCATCTTTATACTGAAAATCCTAATAAAAAAATTCTTATAAGTATAGCTAACTATCTTGAGAGATACAATATATCATAATTTTAGCAAAAGATCTCTGTCATATTAATTCTTCACGCGCGTAGGAATTTTGTTACAAAAATTTAAATTTTCCACTGACTGGATTTCGGGAGACGATGCAAACCCGTTAAGAAAAAACTCCCTAAAAATCAATTCCCTTCAGATGCCCATTCGTGCGGTTTTTATTCGTCTGAACGCGTTATCTCGTCGCTTCTTGCAACGATAAAAATATTGAAAATGATGATGATTCTTCTTCTTTTCACCATCGATTCCACCATCGAACGGAGCCCTTCGTGCTCCAGAGAATCCCGGTCTAAAAATCCTGTGGGATATCTGGTTTTAAAATTTCTAGATCGATCGTTTTTCTCTGCTCATTTTTGTAAATGTCCCAAACAATATTGTCGAGTGATGAAATCTTTTCTGTTCGAACAAATTTTCTTCATCACCGCCTCGAAGTAATTTTTCAAATTTTTTCACCTTTTTTGGCTACTTATCGGATCGACCTAAAGGACCTCGATCTGTTTGCTTATCTGACAATTCGTAGCCGATATTTATCTCTACATGCAGCTATAATACACCACACATTCACTGTATCTCGTTTTGTATATATGATTGTCCATATGGATTTGATTTGTTTCCGATCTTAAAGTTTTATATGACCATACACTATAATAATATATTAAAACCTCTTTCACTCTGTTGGTGGCAATTCCTCGCGATCTTTTGTAGAAATCGCACTAGAAAAAAGTCCGCTCGGCTAAAAGACAAAAGGAATATTGCCAAGTTGTATCTGAAAGATGAAACACAGAAATGATACGAGAAAGATCGAAACAAGATTACTAAATTGTGATCAGCAGAGAGGCACGAGGTGATAAACGGAAGGAATTTAATCATTGGACATGGACATGAACGTAATCTGGTAGATTGTTTATTTTTTTTTTTTATTAATCTCATCGGAATAGGGTGATGGATCCTATATATAATTTTTTTTCATCCATTGGGATGATTTCGTATACCTTAAGGAGTTGAAACTTGTGTCTGCATATCTTTCCAACTTCATTGCTCGTGTTTTAAAAAGGAACACTTCTTTAGATTGTTTGGTGCTAATTTCTTTCACGTTCGGAAATCTCAGGAATTTCGAATGATATACTAAAGAGGACTAAACATCGCTCCGCGACGACTTTTTGCCGATGGTTGCTGTGAATTGGACATTTCAAGCCCTATTATTTGATGCTGTTTTCAGATACTTTAACACTTTGCACATTGGAAAATCTTATTTTCTGGTTTTTAATACCTATAAAACAGTGAAAACAGAAAATCTGCTGTTCAAATCATTTGCTTTTTTCGCGCTTCATTTCATTTCAAAAGGTTGTCATTCACTTATTTAATTTTCGATTTTTTGCAGTTTCAGCTTTGACAGGGAGATCACATATTTCTGTAATGCCTTCGTTTGACACAACATTACCTGGTCTGGTATCAAGGGATTTGATTTGATAAGATTTACAGTGAAACCCTGCTAGGGACGATGATTTACATTTCGTTGTATTAGTTTTGAAATATTCTTTAATTAATTTTTTTTACTGACAGGTTTCTCGAATACCATCTTTTTCATATCCCCTTGTCTATTTTTATGTCGTTTTCGTATGGAGTTTAATACACACTTTTGCAGCCCCTTTTCCACAAAAGTGTTGCGTATTTCGACAGCCCCTAGAGATTCGACCCTTTTTTGGTATCCTGTACGCAAAGAAAAAATAGTAAATCCACCGATTCTACATTGGGGAATCGTGACTATTACTAAAATAGTTAATTTCACACATTTAGGCTGGGGCACCAAAAACTGTCCTGCAACTGCTGGACCGAGTTCAAAAACGTGCGATCCGACTGATTGGAGACAAGTCTTCGACAGATTTATTACCGTCTCTCAAGCATCGTCGCTCTTTTGGGGTACTCAGCATATTCTATAGATATTTCCATGAGAAATGTTCCACTGAAATTCTTCCACGGTATATTTTCCCTAGACCCTCTCGTGCAGCTGCACGCGCGCAGGACTTCTTCCTTGAGCCTCCCCGTTTTCGTACAGTAAAATTTCGGAGTTCCTTCATTCCGCGAACAACAAGACTTTGGAACGATTTACCATCCGATGTGTTCTCCCCAGACTATAACCTGCAGAAGTTCAAGGAGAACATAAACCGACATCCGACCATCCTAAGCTGTGTTTCGGCATTAAAGGGTTTTCCCCTAAGCTCTGCTGAAACTTTAAAAAAAATGCAATGCTATATTAATCGTTGCCATTGTTTTTAGAAGTGACTCCAATATTATGTAGGACTCAGTTCTACAAAAAATTTAGAACGAATCCTAAGTGTTCGCGTTTTATAGGAATCATTCTTTTCATTTTAGGAAGCCCTTTTTTAAACCGAATGTATCTTTATTATTCGTCGTAATCAGTCTTATATAACACATTGGAGTCTGTGCCATAATTTTGGAAATCATCACGAAAAAAATAGTATAGGACAATTTTTTTATTTGAGTGTGTCTTGAAAAATTTGGTGATTACTCAAATTTATTTATACGAATTTTTGCTATAAATATGGGACTGGAGCATGATATTTCTGGGGAATGGCTTTTTCCCTGTACCGAAAAAAATCTTTTTTCACACTTCTTTTAGTTTTGAATAAATACTATTTTACTAAAAGATTGATAATTTTCAAAAAATCAATTCATCCACTTCGAAATTATTTCAACAGACCAACATAAACTCAGATGTTCATTACACGATCACATCACTGTCCAAAGTATCATTTTCAAGATGCGGCAGCATAAATAGTTTTGCAATTTGTTAGTTATATGCTCGCCCAGTGTTCATATGGATCTTGTTTGCCGATCATCATCACTGCCATCAACACTTTTTAAGTGACCATTCGGAATCCAATTGATTGCTTGATTTATCGATCCAGCCAGACCGGCAAAAGCCATAAAATCTACCATCATTTGCACCTTTGTCGTTTCTTCAAATAACACAATCGAAGTGATTGAAATCGAATCGAACACCAGAGAAAACATACCTGAACGACATTCGAACATCGAACTCATCTCATCTCATCTCACCTGAGCGAATTTACGAGGAATGATGGTCTTTAAGTCCAAGTTGAAAATGAAGTCGGACTCAGTGTTTAAGTCGAAGAGTGGATTTTTTGATTTTTCAGATTTTATCGATTGATTGGTTCCTAATAGCAATGAAAATATTTCCCAATGATGTTAAATATTTCTAGGTACAATCGTTTTTGCACTATACATTGTCTGGTTAATATCGATTTCTGGAATGGCAATTTGCGCATTTCTGTACCGAAACTGTATACAAAAAAGGTGTTGCTGCGATTTAGTTAATTAAGGCTCGATCTTTGGCATTTTTTCAATCAATTTATTTTTCTTTGTAGGTTTTAGCTTAAGAATTAAATAAAATTAACTTTAAGTTATTTAAGAATTGTTGTTATAATTTTTTGCTTTATAGAAAATAATTCTTGACTCTTTTTATTTATATTTCAACTTGCAGTTGGCTTGGCTACTTCCGTTCCTTCAGCAAATGCAGTTCCCTGCACTGGTCTATTTCCAGGTGGTGCTCCATCGCCATCAACATTAAGTGCTCTGGTATCCCAGCATCGACTCCTCGAATTATCGCGATTCGGCCTACGCGGCTATGATTTGGCTCAACATATGCTCACACAGCAAGGTGCTGTCTCAAAATTACTTGGTAAGTTCTTATAGATCAGGAATTTCAACTAAATTTTAATCGTAGGCAATATGTAAATACATCTTAAATACCTGAACGTGAACTTTCTTTGGTAGAATCTTTAAAAAAAAACCTACACCGGTAGCACGTGAATGACTCTTCTTCAGGTTACATCTGTTGAAAAGGCTCCTTGTTCATGTCTGTAAAGTTGTCTGTCTTGAATCGAACCCGAGTATCTACAATTCGCATTCCATGTGAACAGATGGACACAAAAGGGTTTAATATTTAATTACCAGTTTCATGAATTAAAATATTTCTCTTTTAGATAATCATATAGCATTCATTTCATATTGTAGTAATTTTGTCCTGTTGTGTGTGTTGTGGTTCACGATCCATTAATTCTTTCCTTATCTCTACACTATCGCTACCAATTTTCCAGGCAATTAGAGCTTTCTTGTCTTTCCTCTTTAATTTCTTACTTGATTCCCGAAATAAAGAAATGTTGCATTTTCTTTTAAAGGGTGAATATTTAATTAAGGCCTTAAAAGGGTGAACTAATTAAATTGTGTAAAGTTTTGTAAAAAATGAAAAAGTTTTTTTTTGGTTTATGTGAGGAGCTTCTGTCTTACGTCCCTACAATAAATTGTTTTTTGTGGAGAATGTAAATAATTGTAAGCAATTGAAATTAATTGCAAGCAGGATTGCTAATTACGTGAAAAGAATTTCGTAAACACACGCATACAGTTTTTGCAATAAAAAAATGTTGAAAGGTTTTATTACGTGTAAATTAAAAGGTTATTATGTAAGTTATAAAATATTGGACACCTACTTTGAATTTTAGCATTTGATTATAGGGTTTTACGAAATAAAATGTCTGATGTTGAAAAGCACTTGTCTTTTCCACGGACTTCATTGATAGTAAACAAATGTTTCAACTTTTGGTTTGTCAAATAAAGTTGCTTGGGTTTCAAGTATAGGCTTGTGTACCAACTATTATTCAGACATAAATGATTTATAAAATTCGCAGCTCTAAAGATGTTCCATAGTTAGCTTATATAATCGATAATAGTTCTAGTAGATAAAAGGAGTGGGATTCCGTAACTTGTTTCAAGCGTTTGCTTCAAGCTAGAAGAAAAAGTGGTATTCGTTATCTCTGTTTCGCCCTGTCATTTATTTTGGTCGAAACAGAGACAGCGAATACCACTTTTTCTTCTAACTTGAAACAAACGCTTGAAACAAGTTACGGAACATACGCAGCAAATGGAAAATAAGTGTAAGCGGGTCCAAAAATAGAAAATTACATTGCGGAAATCCAACAAAGTTAAGATGGCGTGCAAAAAATAATTGATCGCCTACCTTTTTCGTCTTTGATCATTAATTTAGCAAAGGTATAAATCAAACTAACTAAAATCATTTGAAAAAATTCTTTAAACTGAGGAAAAATTTTCTAATTTTAAAACTGCATTATTTCCTAGTTCCAAACAAAATATTGTTTCTAATGCAAGTAAAATTTTCTATGGCACTAAATCATTATCAATTTCTAAGGAAAAGAAGTTTATTTTTCTGTAAATGAGATAAACATTTTTTTTGAGTATGCAAATTTTTCAACCTAGCCGAAAAAAAAATTATTTGAGTGAAGGATATTTTTATACAATTATACTATCTAACTCACGGCATACAGACAACCAAGATATGCTGTAAACTTTTGATAGTCAGGTGTGACGTCATTTGTGCCGACTTTTTTTAATTAATTTTTATGTTTATTGATCACTATTTAATGCAATCAGTCTACTAATTTACAAATATCTTATTTAAATCGCACAAATTTAAAAAAAAAACATCCAGAATACAAACTTCCTTCTGCACTTGACGAACTAATCGGCACAAGTGACGTAGCAACGAAATGTCAGATTTGAGTTTACAGCATACCTTGGTTGTCTGTATGCCGTGATCTAACCTATAAACCAAATTCTATTTTAAAATTTTACTGTATAAAGAAAAATATGGCATTTGTAAGGTTTTTCTATTTTTAACAACGACCAGGCGACAAGAATTTCGACACTTAATAATTTTATCTAGATTAAAGTGTTTTTCTTCGGTATGACTGACAGTGGTATATTGCGAAAGAATTTGGCTGTCAAAGAGAAACTTTGTTTCTTGGCTGCTCTCTTCAAGAGTTAAATTTTTAATTTCGTTTCTATGCCCAAACTAGTTTGTCTACCTGAGAGAAAAGTTCCCTTTGTAAAGACAGACCATTTTTTAATTTTCTGCTATGAGGAATATACCTGCCGATAAACTTTGGTTGGGAAAGGAAAATTTGGATAGCAGAACAAAACTTTGATTCTCCCAAA
Organism: Chrysopilus asiliformis; assembly: GCA_964034945.1. Taxonomy (NCBI): domain Eukaryota; kingdom Metazoa; phylum Arthropoda; class Insecta; order Diptera; family Rhagionidae; genus Chrysopilus; species Chrysopilus asiliformis. Next base: position 98,870,832 of record OZ035961.1, read on the forward strand.
TAAGCGAAAATAGACAGTTTTTCTCAGCGTACGCTGCTTATAAATATATAAAGTAAGTTGCTTAGGGGATGTCTATAAATTCTAATTTTTCCGTTTTCAGGTCATCCTCCAGCCTCCTCAAGATTTTCGTGATTTTTCGTTTTTAGTTTAAAACCGACGTCACACTACCGTCTAATTTTCTTTTCCCTTACGTATTTTATGACGTATTTTATGGAAATTCCCTTATCGCTAGAAATGTAAGTTTCGTTTAGAGTCATAAACACCATCGAAAATTGTTAAAGGAAAGTTTGAATTTAGGATAAGAGCTGCCCTTCAGTTATAGACTAATATGACGATGTCCACTACATAAAATTAAATCACTAATTTCAACATTTAAACTAATTAAAGTTTCGTAACCTATTGTTACATATACTTTTCTGAACAAAAGATTCACGCTGAACCTCGATATCATCACATCACGGCCGAATTAAAATTACTTACGTCGACATAAAAAAACCAACAAATAATCGTCAATAATTGTAGTAAAATGAGAAACTTTTCGAAAACAAGTGAGAAATAAATTTAAATTTGAATATTGTAAAAAAAAATAAATCACACACTATTCAGATATCACAATTATCCGGAAGTATCATTCATTCATTCCGTCATTTATTCAGCGAGTCCGCGAGAGAGTTAGATTAGATGGGCACAGTTTACAGGTAGATGTTGAATGGTTAACGATGCTGTTACCTAATTAACAGCGCATCGAAATGCAATTAGCATCGCCGGGGGTTACATAAATTCGCAATGAAACAATTATGTGAACTGCCGCTACGATGCCATCACAATCTGGCATTTGTTGCAAATTAATGAATGGAGCATCGCGTATAGTTACAGGTACAGGTAACGCGTGTTCCATATTGAAAAAACAAACTCCAGAAAAAGCCTAAAAACATGAACAAAATGAAAAAAAAAATCTGAAAAACATTTAAACTAAAGACAAACAACATTTGATTGTAAAATTGTTGTTTAGTTGCATCCGTTTTGTATTAATTTTGTTGGCGATTTCCTATTTTTCCTTCCATTCACATCGCGTCGGTAGCTCGAAGCGATCGATCCCAGATAAACTTGTCAAAGTCTACCTCAAGATTTATGATGGGTCTGTGATTTGTTGATTTTTATCAGATCCACATCGTCATCGTCAACCTGGTGTAGTCAACAATCAGGGGGAAATTGTGTACTTCTGACTTCTGACAAACTCACTTCAAAGCTCTTAACCACCGCTTAGATTTCCATCTAAGAGTATTATGTGAATTTATCTATCTTGGCTTATTAGATCTCTTCGAACTTATATCTACCCTCAATGGAAATTTCGTATTTTTTTTTTGCAGTTATACCTGAGGAAATTCAAATTGAGAAAATTTTTCAACTCTCAATCAGATCAGCTTATAAACTGCGGTTATTGCAAAATGTGATTGTAATTTCTTTTATCTTTATTGACTTTTATGTTTATTCATTTCTTTTTTCACAAAATTTCACCTCATCTGTTAATGAATTGTTGACCAAATTTCACTTGCCTGATAAAAAAATATTTAAAATCCCAAAAAAAAATTTTTTTTTTGTGCATTTCTGAGGTTTTTGACCGTAAAACCAACAAACCTGAAGAACCCTTCAATTATGGCATTTCGGGCACTTCTTTTGCTTTCCTTCTATCCGGTGGTGGTTTTCTCAAAATGCTGATGGTAGGTAATAAAATTTATGGACCCTATTATTGGCCACTTTCAGCCCAATAATAATGATGATATCTTTTTGGCATTTTCTCATTCAATGATCAACGGGGTAATAATTTTGTTTCTTAGGCTAATAACACTTTATTATCTTGTTCTGCTTCACGGGCAATTAATCAAATTAATGCAAAAGTTCAGTGCAAAAGAAGTTTTCCGTGGGCCGAAATTGAAATTTGGATTTTTTAAATTTCACTTTAGTGTTTTATCGTGCGTTTTCAATGTTTGCTTTTATTTAAATTGACATTTTATTAGTTTTATGGAGATAAACCACTTCAGTTTAATTTATTTCTTCCAAAATTGTACTGTACTGTCCACATTTTTTTTTTGAGCTGAAATTGCCTTGAAATTTTTGGATTTGTAGTTTGAGCTTGAATTTAGACTTTTGCCATAGAAAGACTTAAAAATTAAAAACAAGTTTCTGATTTAAAAAATCTAATATACCAAATTAAAAATATAAAACAGAAAAGAAAATTCTGTTTAAGAATGAGAAACGTATTAAAGGAACCATTTCGTATTTGCTACCCTATTTGTTTCTCTTTCAAACAGGGCCGTGCCGTATCCCTAGGCTGATTTTCAATTGACATTCAAACATTTACACCTGCGGCGCATTTTATTTTTCGGCATTTGATTGTGAGGAATTTTTTTACTCTATATAACAATCATATACAGGGTGCGCCATCTGTTCCTCCGGTATGAGAATGTTGAATAACTTTTGAAAGAAACAATAGATTGCAAAAAATGGTGTTTTTTTATTTAGTTCAATCCTTTACAATTTATGTGGACTACTTTTTGAAAACAACATCGATCAAATGACCACCTTTATTGGCCACCGCAAACTGTGCTCTTTTTCGGGCATTTTCCATCACTTCTTCGAGCATCTCCGTCGGTATGGCAGCTATTTCGGCACGAATATTGGTCTTGAGCTCGTCAATGGTCTTCGGGTTGCTGGCGTAAACTTTACTCTTCAAATAACCCCACAAAAAGAAGTCTGGGGGGGTTAAATCAGGGGATCTTGGTGGCCAGCCAATATCGCCTCTTTTCGATATCACACGTCTAGGGAATTTTTGTTGCAAAAACCGTATTGTTTGGTCCGCTGTGTGGCATGGCGCCCCGTCTTGCTGAAACCAGAAGTCAGTCAGACCTTTTTCACGCATTTTCGGACACACAAAATGTGCCAACATCCACCGATATCGATTACCATTAACTGTTTCACCTTCATTGAAGAAAAATGGCCCAATGATGGTTTTTGCGCACACGCCGGCCCAAACAGTCACTTTTCGATCATGCAATGGTATTTCATGAATCTCGTGAGGATTTTCTGTCGCCCAAATGCGGCAATTTTGTTTATTAACACCGCCAGAGAGAGTGAAATGTGCCTCGTCGGTCATTAAAACTTGCATCCAAAATGAACGACTATTTTCAATGTAATCGTCACTATTTCGGCGCGTTCTTTCGGTGTGAAGCGGTTCATGGTTAAAATTGTACTGGTTTGACGTTTCCAAAACGTGTCTAGGAAAGCAAATCGGTTGACAAATGGCGAAGTTATTGAATGTTTACATACCGGAGGAACAGATGGCGCACCCTGTAGAAATACTAGCTTACATGCCCGTCGTTGCCGGGTTAAGTTTTTTCACATTTTTTTTTATGGTCTATGTTGGAGCTAAACTTCAGGCCAATGGGCTCGGTAGTTTCCCCGCGAAAGGGTAATATAGAGGAAGAGCTAAGTTTCGAGATCACTTTACCCCCTTCCCTTACTCCCCCACCTCTCGGGCTACTTTTTAATGGGTCTATGTTGGGGCTGGACCCCCGACGAACATCTATGCCAAATTTCAGGCCAATCGGTTCAGTAGTTTCCCCGCGAAAGAGTAATATAGCGCAAAAACAAAGTTTCCAAATCGCTTTACCCCATCCCTCAGTGAGACCTATAACTCTGGAAAGAATCAAGCTATAGACTTAAAATTTTACACAGATAAGTTTCTCGTAAAAAGTAGGCTAAGTTTATAAAAGCAAAATGGAATTTACGTAAATATGATTTTGCATAACTTTTGCATACATCAAAATTCAATCAGACCACTTTACCTATCATGAAAATTCTGTCTGTCCCCATGTAGAGTAATTGAGGATTGGCATCTGGTAATGGTACATTTTCTTATGATTTTCTAAGAAATTTCCTGCGGCGAATAACTTTTTTTATCTGTATTTGATTTAATATAAATAATCATGAAAAAAGAGTTAAAGGAATAATCATTGAGGAGTTAAAGTAATCGCTCTCAAAAATGTCGGTCTTTCAAAATTTTCAGGAATACAAAAATTGAATTTTATATTTTTTTTGGGAAGAGGAGAGGAAGCTCCAGATACAGGTTTTCCCTCAGGAGTCGCTTTACTTTTACTCAGCTCGACTTTCAAAGAGGAGTAAAAAATATATACAAAAAATTCAAATATCGTTTTTTAAATGCCAGTTTTTTCCAAGTTAACGAAGACGTTTATACCTAAAATTTTTTTTTCAATTTTTTTTATAGTCGGTTCTTAAATTTTTAGGGAGGTTTCTTTTTTTTCCAAAAATATTTTTGTGTTGTGTTGACGTTTTATAAAGATTTTGGAGGTTTAAAATCGTGTACATTGTTTCTCTGATTCGTATTATGTATTTTTTACTTTTTTTTTATCTCATTAGCTTCTAATTTTTTTGTTTATTTCTAAAATGTTTACTTCTTTTAACCAATAAACCTGTAAACTCATATAAATCACACGAGATGTTCCGTATAGCCCACAGTTTAAAATTAATGCAAATTTACCGCAATTTATAAAAAGAAAATTTTAAAAAAATCCAACAGAAAGAAAAAGTATAAAATTTATTATTTTTATCTTTTGATTTAGGTACTCTTCGTCCACCTGGTCTGATTGGCGGCTCAAAGCCAAAAGTAGCGACGCCAGCAGTAGTCTCTAAGATTGAACAGTACAAAAGGGAGAATCCGACAATATTCGCGTGGGAAATCCGGGAAAGACTAATCTCTGAAGGTAAGTAATCACCTTCGATTGTTATGTATTGTTAAAATAAAATTTAAAAAAAAGGTAAATGCAGGAAAACGCACTCTGAGAGCGCATCGGCTTACCAAGCATCATGGTTCGTTATCATCCTAGCCAACATCCTTTAGCATCGATCATTCTATCAATTTGTGTACAATCAGACACCACACAGATTGATATGCAAATTTGGCCATGGTCGTGAATGTGGCCCTTGAATGTTCGGTTCATCTCTGTGAACTTGATCGGCTTTTGTGGATAAATTCGCGTAATCTCTGTTGTCATCATCAACGCCATTACATCCTGCCGATGCCACAAGCACTCCGCAATTCTCTTCTGTACAGGAAGCCCTTTTTATCCCCAATTTGCTGATTCCTTCGACTTAATGGACTAGCCTATAGGGATTTCCTTGTGACTCAACTGTCCCCCCTGTAGACTTACTGATTTGAGTTTGATTTCCTTCCATCTGAGAACTATTGAAGAAAACTGGATTTTACAAAGTCGTCGCGGTTTGAACCAGTGATTGCCGATGATAAAGTCTTTGGTAAAAACGGAGTAGTAAAATTGCAAATGTACTCTAAATCGATAGACTGTGCAAAAACGCAAAAAACCACCGAATGCGGTACAGATTCAAGATGTAAGATTCGAGTTTTTGGCCTAAAGGGAAAAAGTGATTGTGATCTTGCGTCGATTTGATGTTTAGATAGATTTTCTGATTTATTGACTTGTCTTATTGGTCTGAGGGTTTTCTTTTCGGAGATCGGATGGCTGTGATTTTAGAAGTCTGTAAAGATTTCCGAATAATTATGTAACTGTAAATCTAGTCAGATGAACTACTTTATTTATTTGTTGCGAATTATAGTTGTTGTTACAATTAACTATAACTAAGTCTTTTTGTGAAATCTTTTTGTAACACTTTTTAAGATATTGCATCCTGTATATTTTTTTTGGCATAGATTATTCTAAATTAATTTAATTAAACATAAAAAATATATGTGGGGGGATATTGGTAGTGACGTGGAGTGCTGTAGAGTGTTCAAAATTAACTTGCTGTTAAATGATTTAAATCATGCCTTTTTCTTCATTACTTGGAAAGAGTAAACATGGCGAACAAAATCAGTTATTAATAGCAGAGTAACTGCATATCCAGAATTTGGATTCAAATTAGAAGGCTGAAAATGCCTACTAAAAGATTTTCATGGGGTGTTTAAGACAACCATTGGCAAATTATTAGAAAAAAAATCGGAATAAAAGTTAATGCTAGTACCATATTTTTTTTGCGCTATCTAGCAACACTTCTTGGCTTTTATGGCATTTATACAACCGAAAAACAAATAAAAATCTATGCTCATTCAGATCTTAATTGATACACGAAAATAATTAAAATTGCTTAAATTTACGCTTGCATGGTTCTAATTGAAAGACAAAAACTGTATTAGAGTTGGTCACAACCCACTTCGGGCCAAGAAAATGTACTTTGCTTAAGTAAATCGGTTTAAATACGACGCGGGGTGGAAACCTTTCCCTTTGGAGGTTGGTTAAATTAGTTTTTCTCTTGATTTATTTGTTTGCTTTGCTTGTAGAATAGTTGGGGAAAATCAATTACTGCATAGCACATAAGCCAGCAGCCATGATTGTTTGTTATTTCTTCTATTCGGCCATTTGAATTAGCCTGAAGGGGTGGCACGAACGTCACGCTGTGGCGTACTTGAAATAAACCCAAATGCCTAATAACAAGTTTACGTTAAGCTAAGCATTAATTCCCTGTATTCCCACCTTCCCTGGGAATGTGTATAAGTATGTGTTAGTCTTAGGTTGAATGAAGGAAACCACGCAAGGTCTTACAAAGTTGGGAAATATGAATGGCGAATACATTTTGGTTATCTAGTTTTTATTTCAATGTTTAATTTATTTAAATGACATATGCGAAATTACCTTTTTTTAAAAAACCTTAAATGGAAAAAGGAAAGCGATTTGAACTAGATTAAAATTTTTTAAATTTATACCTAATATCTTTTTTAAAATGAATTAAATTTTGAATTCAAAAGAAAAATTTGGTTTTAGTCACAAATTCCAATAGGGACATGTTAGAACGGACGCAAGGGTGAAGTAGGACCTTTCTATGAACCCTAAACGCCGTGCAACAGATACTTTGGGACACGCTTCTCACTATAAAAATGAACGTCCCGAAGCCTCTGCGCGTAGCCATCTAACCAGGCACGCTTGCTGGTACCAGGCCTTTGCTCAGCGGACGGGGGGGGGGGGGGGGGGGGGGGGGGGGTCTTTCGTCAGATAGCTACACACGCACGCTAACAGTTAAATACGTGCCTAAATAATACGATCAGGACAGAAAGAAGTAGAAGAAGAAGAAGAAAAACTAAAACACATCCCATCCTGGATTCTGACTGAACCATTTACTACCTCTTTTAAACAACTTTAACTGAAATGTCTGTCTGTCCCACTGTCCGTCTGTCTGTCCGTCTGTCTGTCCGTCTGTGTGTCCGTCTGTCTGTCCGTCTGTCTGTCCGTCTGTTTGTCCGTCTGTCCGTCTGTCCGTCTGTCCGTCTGTCCGTCTGTCCGTCTGTCTGTCCGTCCGTCGTCCGTCGGTTCACCACATATTTTCCACGTCACCCGATTCTCCTCCAAATTAACACACAAATTAAAACATCTTAATTAATTTTCGCAGACTAGAACATTTATTCCAACAAAAGAATTTAAAACTACTCAATTAAAATTAGGTCCACAAAGTTATTTTTTTAAGATTTTTGCGCAACATTCGCACATATATAAAAGAAAATTCTTTTCTACACAAAAACTAAATCTGCTAAAATAGCTTTATCGTTTCGACAACTAGCTTTATCATTTCGAACTGTGGATGAAGAAACTATTATACCTATTAATTCTTTTCGCGGAAATGTTCAAAAAAAAAGTCTATTTCTCACAATTTCTTTTCTTTTCACTCTTAGTAAATTTTCTTGTTATAATAATTGATTTAAATATGTTTATCCAAAAACAAATTATTCTTTGGATTTAAACTTTAGTTCACTTTTCTTTTCCAAATTTCTTAAAACAAACCAAAATTACTTACGGTTTTCCCGAAACATAATTTTTGTAATCTTTTTTCATTAATACCGTTGCTATCCTGATTTATTTTCTTTTTTACAGCTGCCTGATGTAGTGCACTTCACCTGGAGCTTTCGATTTTCCTTTCTTTTATATTTTTGCTTCTAAAAATAAATCTTAAGAAATAGAAATTAGAAAAGAGAACTTCTGAGGGTCATGCGATGATAAACAAGAAAATTACTTTCCTTTTTTTTTTTGTTGTTATTCAAGATTGAGGTTAATTTTTCCGATTGCAGTTTATCCATCCATTACAAAAAGAGAAATGCATACCAAATTTTACAAATCTAGCTACTACTAAAAGGACATGAATTGACGACTTTTGATTATGTCTCTTCACTTGGCTTCTAGTGTCGTTTTTCCCACGTGATGAAAATTCTGCCGCCCCACTTCTCTATTACCGGAAGTGCCTTCTACCTCAATTTCTCCCTAGAAACTGGGATACTTCCACTGGAGTGGCTTTAAACGACCACGTTGCCGGGTAATCCAGAATTTTCTCTCGAATCAGCACTTCTAGGCTTCAAAACTTTCCTGTTCTAGTGAAATCTCCCAATTTTCTTTTACGAAATTCGGTAAAGTTTTATCCAATTCGCAGAAATTATATAAAATTCCGTAAAGTTCCATAAAATTTGCTAAAATTCCCGCAAAATTCGCAGCAATTCCATAAAATGTACAAAGTTGTATCAACTTGTATAAAATTCGCAGCAGGGAGATGAAAATGCCTTTTGTACCCAGATTTAAAAGGATTCTTCTATAATAACCAAAAAAAACACATGGTTGAAATAAACTATGTAAAACTACTTTCTCTAAGCTATGTAAACTACCTGTAATCTCCGAATTTCTTTTTTTTTTTTATAGTGCACGCCAATTCCTTTTGATCTCCAAAACGCACATTTTAAACTTTCTTAAATATGGAGCTAATTTAATAAAAATTTTTGAGGATCGCTTTCTAAGCGATGTCTCCCTGCTGCGATCTACCATCAAATAGGAAGAATAGACGCAAGCTGCAAGATTAACTGCACTAGCCAGTAACAGAACTACCAAGACACAGGCAAAAAAACTGGATTCTAGCTATTCCTGATTTAAAATTTTATAGAACCGTAAAATCTTCGATTCACCACCAATAAATAAATGCCGCAATTCCTTGTTATCACAAGAAAACTCATCCCAACCATGTATTTTATAATGGCATCTACTATCAATAAGAATAATTTGAATACATGCAAAATTCAACTAAAATCTAAAGGCACGATTAGACGGTCACACAACAGACACCTATTCTGGTCCACCCTTTAAGTCGGTATAATGTTGAAAGTTGAAACAAAGTAAGGGAAAATTGTAAAGGAAGCATCAGTCAAGTTGGCCTCCTCAGAACAACCGCTATATAAATTTTGCAATTTTCTCGAAAGCTCTTTCATTTCTCCTCCTATAGCTAAAACCGCATTTGAAAGACACCACATTTTTTTCTTTTAAAAAACTTGAATTTTGGACTGATTTTGTCGTTAGTAAAATTAATTTTTACATTAAAATTTCCTGACTCTTTTCCATTTAGGTGTGTGCACAAATGCAACAGCCCCTTCCGTATCGTCAATAAATCGAATCCTGCGGAATCGTGCCGCAGAGCGAGCAGCAGCGGAATTTGCTAGAGCAGCGGGATATGGACTTTATCCACCTCATCCCTACAGTGGTTTTCCATGGCCTCCGTCAGCTGCAGCCGCAGCCGCTGCTCATTTGTGGCCGCAGGGGTCTGGAATGTCAGGACTTTCGCCTGGATCAACCTCAACGTCTGGCCAGGCGCCGTCTCCCGGTTCAGGAAGTCACGACACCATGGGATCACCCGACGGCAATCGACTTATAGGTGAGTTGCTCATATTTTCAATAATTATTTTTGACGAACCTGCTACTTAGTCTGAATTCTATGATAATTATTAGAAAAAATGGAAACAGGGATAATGTTGAAGAAATATCTTATGCCATGCATAAATATGGAACAATTTAGTGGTAAAATATTTCCAACATTTACCTATTTCTGGTTCTTTTTTGGGAAACTATTTAACGATGTCTCTGAGTATCTTCTTAAATGTTTAAAAAGAAATAAATCAAGTATTTTTCTGATTTAATTAGACGTGGAAGGCGAAGATTCTGGTTCTCTGGATGGCGAACAGCCAAAATTCCGCCGCAATCGAACAACGTTTAGTCCTGATCAGTTAGAAGAGCTCGAGAAAGAGTTCGACAAATCTCATTATCCTTGCGTTAGTACGAGAGAGCGGCTTGCTGCTAGAACGTCCCTGAGCGAGGCTCGTGTCCAGGTAAAAATACAATTTTTTCAGTCTTAATTCTTAGAAGCCTTCCTTAAGATTAAAAAAAAATTTCATTTCACAAAAGTTCTTCTAAACTATAGCTAAATAAATTTAAACGTAATGAATTCTAAACTCTTTGTGTTTAACCTGTAATTTTTTTTACTAAAACTATTTTCCAGTTCATTATAACATTCTAATAAACTCGTGTAAATTTCTGAAAAACTCTGTTCCGTATATCGCTTCCATCTTCTTTCAATTGAGTTGATTACAATAAGAATTTTTTTAAAACTAACAAGATCCTCTTCGCATTGATCACACAATTAGGTTTGGTTTTCCAACAGACGAGCAAAATGGCGACGTCACCAGCGTATGAATTTACTGAAGCAGCGTGCAAGTCCACAATCGCAACCCTCTCAGCCAACCTCCCACCAACAACATCAACAACAACAGCAACAGCAGCAGCACAGCAATTCCCAGCAAAAAGCATTGACGGCAGCCGGGGCAGTGTCCCCCCTCAGCATAACAACATCCAGCAATTCATCTTCGGCCAGTACCCAACTACCGCCAACTTCGCAAAGAATTGGAAATCACAATCCCATGTCGGCAGCCCAGCAATCACAGAATTCGGCAACAGTAAATCTAGGCGGGAGTTTCATCCCTACGGGAGTACCAAATTTATCACCACATACTCACCCGATGCTTCATCACGCCAACCCCCACCACTCGCAACACCTCGGACAACAATCGCAGCCGTCGCATGCAGCAATGTCGAACAGCCAGGCCGCGAACCTCAACCATCATTCTGCGAACGGAGCATCGCAGGCCAAAGGGGGTCATCCGCCCTCGCAAGGATCAACACAGTCGCAACTACAAGCCCCCGCGCTCTCGAATCAGTCGCCCAGTCCGACGAACTGCTCCACGACATCAGCGATTGCGGGGGCAGCGGCCGCGGCAATTTCAGCCGCAAACGTGACATCATTAGCCACAGTATCAGCTCCATTATTAATGGGCGGTGAGCATAGTGCTTTTCGGTCCCTAGTTAATCCCTCCTCTGCCGCCGCCTTTGCTCTCGGTCTCGCCCGCCAATATGCTGCTGTCGCGTCCATCTCAAATCCAAACACGACCTTGTCCGGCCCCGGACAGCAAGGAGTTGGGCATTCCGGAAACAGCATCACCCCCGCTCAACATGCCGCTGGCGCTCACACTCCGACGCGCATCGACGCCGGCGACGCTGACTTTTCCGATTCAGACGAAGAAATTAATGTTCATGAGGACGACGCCAATGCGGGAAATCCGCCAGTGACGGCGCTTCAGTTGACGAAACATGACCGGCAATAGTCCTGCAAAAACAATAAATCAGTATTTTATGTGAGTTTTACTTTAAATTTGTTTTAAATGCTAGAAACGGGTAAAAAATAATTCGAAATAGATAAAATTTGCTAATACTGCAGCAAAAAAGTGTATTTAGACTCCCGGAATGGTGGATCCGTGCGAGTAATGGCGGCATTTTCTGTAAATATCTTAAACAATGACAAATTTTTTAAGGGCTAGATCTAATAAGTGCAATTTAAAGTATAGAAAATATATTAATTAAACGATCTAAGTAAATAATTTGTTGTGAAAATTCATCTATAATAAAAAAAACTCTGTACTGTTCTCAAAGAAATAAGAAAAAAAAATCCCACAACCTCACTTCCTGGTTAAATTTTAGCTAAAAGAAATTCTCCTAGTTTTTCTTAAACAAAACGTACCAATTTAGATAAATTTCCTCGTCAACCACAAGCACTGCGCGTATTTTGATTCTATAAAAAAAAATTATTTATTTTTTTGAAATTGTAAGCATGTTAAAAGAAACCAAGATAAATTTCTTAGGCTAAGTACATTGAACTTAATAAAGTTAATAACTGAAAACCAAAGTAAGTGATGATGCTAACTGAAATAAACATTTATGAAAAAAAAGTTTGATTGAATTATTTATTTTTCAAACTGTATGAAAATTTATAATCGTATTGTTAAATTCAATTGAAAGTATTTTATAAATTCAATTTCGATCCTAATATTAATCATGAGACGCATTTTGTAAAATAAATTCATATATAATTATTAAAAGAAATTTAAAGAAAATAAAACAAAGAAACATAAAAAATATTTTAAAACTTTGCAAATACAAATCATCTTTGAAAAAATAATTTGTAGTTTTTTATACAAGATATTTTTGCAGATAAATTAATCGAAGGTAAAAGTATTGATAGAATTACTTGGTTAAAACGCAGTCCTTTAAATATTGCACTCTATTTTTCGTATTTTCGTTTCCCCTCCCTGCCAGGATTATGTTTTTCCGCGATGTTTTATAGATGATTGAATACCGCCGTCGCAGTACCACAGACCCCCTCCCTAACCCTTAAATGTGTGACGTATTTTACGGGCGGAGCATATACCAGTCCATAAAAATTCTGCGGGCCTCTTTTTTAAAAGTAAACCCCTTTATCTTCTCAAGGCGTTTCGCCGAATCATCAGAGTTGGAATAGATTTAAAATAAATTGTTGAGTTTAAAGGTTTGTAAATTATCAAAATTAGAAACGTGATTTTCTCAACAATTTTACATAAATTAGTAAAAGTAAGGCTTATCGTTTTTTATTAACCAAAATTGAATTAATTTATTTCAGGTGCATAGTCCTCCAAAAATGTCAAATTTCCATAAGAGGCTTATGCTGTAGTCTGACGGCAGATTTTTCGAAACAAGGGGGCAGGGGACGGAAGGTTCTCCCTAAAGGGCGGAAATTACCCCGACGTGTTTTATGGAAATTTCCTGAAATTAAGCGATGGTGATTTCAATTTGAACTAATTAGGAAACCTGCCGATGGGTTTAAAACTGAATTAGCAACATTTTTTTTGACACAACTTTATTATCCTAATATGAATTACAAAAGACTTGATTTATGATCTGGCAGGAAATCTTATCAATGATTCTGGGGAAGTTAAAAAAATATGTCGTAAATTCCTTTTGTTGTGCATAATTTTCAATTGGTTACCTTGGTTGTGACTCTGTTGCAAAATGTTGTTCAAAATTATTTATTTTTAGTCAAGAAAAAACTTCAAAAAAAAAAACAGAAAAAAATCAAAACATTCAACTGCAAAACACCCATTTAAGGCCATTTTAAACAAAAGTTTTCTTTTAAAAAAATCTTTGTATTTTTACCGAAAATATGAAAAACATTTGAACATAAATAATTTATACTCAATTAAAAAAGCTTTCCGAAAAGCTTCTTATTTTGTCATTTATCGCATATTCAATAAAGAATAAACTTAAAATTTTGCACGTTTCATAATAAGGTCAAAACAGAATTGAAAATGCATACAAAAGTTTTCTATTATATTGTAGTTTAAAAGTCCATAAATTGTTGGTACTCTGGTATTATTTTGTTTGCAAATACAAAAAGAAAGTGTTTTATTGATTTACCTGGGGAATTACAGCAGCTGCACTTGAATTATTGACGGCCATGAAAGATTTTTCCACCTCTGGACTAACATTACATGGCGGTAGTAAAAGGAAACGAAGAAAACTTGAGTTATTCATATGTGGGAGTTGCTGTGATTTATGAAAAATAATTGAGAAATTTTCATTATTTTTATTGCGTAAGTGTACAATGAATATGGTGACCACACGTCCCGCAATGGTTAGAAACACGATCACGAAATATGTCAAACATACTCTACTTAGGGTGGAGTTGCTGTCAATTACATTTTTAACGATTTTACATAAAGGACTCATGTACTCGCATCTCAAGAGATTTAGTCTTTTTACAATTTCCGTTCCAAGTAATTGTAGCACGTAAAGAGCCTGAAAAGTTAAGTTAATTTTCGCTTGGAATTGTGTAGCTGTTGATTCAAATAATTGCGCCGCATTGTGTTCAGAAAATTTCATTGGTTTTCCTCTAGAAATCAATTTTTTATACCCGTATGGTGAAACCAAAGGGTATATTAGATTTGTCTTACCGTTTGTAACGCCAAGATCCCGTCATCACACAAAAAAACGAATTACACCAGTGTGTTTAGAATGATAAAAAAAGTTGAATTTAGCATGTCCGTCCGTCCGTCTGTCCGTCTGTCCGTCTGTGGCGCGGATTGCGGGCGCACGGATTGAATAAATTTAAAAAAATCTTATTGGAAAGTTTGACTTCAAACTGGAATTTTGGTACAACTGTTCGAATTTTGATACGAATATCACCATACGGGTCTCCAATGATTGCCAGATTGGCAATTATAGCTTTTGTTATGTTTTCAATATATAAGTTGTTGTTTCGTTTCAGCCATTTACCCCCGGCCTCCAACTAGTGTAACAGATTGGCAAAAGATCATCTTGTCCCAGATTAACAAAAAAAAAAAATCTCCCCCAACAATTAATATCATCAAACTAATGAAATAAGTTCAAGAAAAAAACTTATGCTTGAATGTTTGTTCCAAGGCCTCGTTTACACCTGCGATTTTTTCTTGAATTTCTCCGCAAATTTTATTCAGAATTTATTCCGCGAATTTTATTAATCTATCGCAGAAAATTATGACTTAGCAAAAGTTGTCAAATTTGAATTTATTCTGGCGATTTTGTATTAAAAATTCGAGTTCGGGTGTCTTTCAGGACTAAATTTCAGAATTTTGTGTCGTAGTGTAAACGGTCGTGCAACATGAATTTAGTCTCGAAGAATAAAATTCGTGTATTAAAATGTCAAATGTAAACGGCGCTTAAGAGGTCGAAAAACTGACGTTTTTTTTTTGAAAAACACATTTTTTTTATAACCAAAAAATTCAATTCCTCGAGAATATTTTGAAATATTAAACTTGTAGTAAAACAAAAAAATCAGTATTTTTTTAAACTGCTTTCGGGTGGTAAATAAGCCAAATGCTATTTCTAAACCAAACCCAAGTAAGAAGAGTTATCAAAGTGCACGCCGCGACCAAAAAATTAAGGAATTTGTGGGAATTTGAAGCGTGACACCCAGTTTATGATATCTTGTGTTACTTGAGATTATACCTTGAAAATTTGATGACGGTTTTTCTAATAAGTACTTTAGGAGTTGTCCATATAATACGTCAGTTTAATTTTAGGCATTTTGGACCTCTCCTCTCTCGCGATTTTTTGTTTTGTCCCGCAATCAAGTTACCGCAGACTCCTTCTATGTAACACATTTTATAGATAACCGCTAACTGAATTTGTCTTTAACACATCCAATTTAAAACGGCAAAAAAAGCGAATAAAAATTAAACATTTCTGATACTGCGTTTATTAAAATTTTTGGAAATATTTTTCCTGTAAATATTTTTTAGTCAAAAAATGAAAATTTAGCAACAGCCCTCTAAAAATTTAAAATTCTACACATAGACAAAAAAAAATACAAAATTTGGAGATGGAATCATGATTAGATACGCTGCTGTAATTTCGGTGTTTTCTGATTTCTGATTAAATGTCTAATTTTCATGCCCCATAATCGATTTAACATTTGAAAATCATTATTATTCATATTTCCAATGTGAGCTCCTGCCGGGCATGGTTAGTCGTTTAACGAGACTCTGATCGGGATGAAATCACATCCACATTACTTGTAAAAATTTCCACGATTAATAACAGCAGCCAGGCAATAGGGAGTCTACATCCCAGAAGGAATTCCGTCAAACATCGTCGTGTTAACACCTTTTCCACCTAAACTCCACACATAGTTGCCTTAAACTATTAAACTATTAAGGTGTCCATGACGTTGCGAAAATTCAAAGTCTCTCCTCTGAACTATAGGTTAAGATGCGCCCAATCTAATGGTAGCACGCAGCTATCATCAGGCATAGTTCTTGGTTCAGATCCAGGTTCAGGTATCGATCAAATTATTCAGTACGGCATTTTATCGGAGGTGATAGCCGCTGACCGGCCGGCGGTGATGATGATGATGCCTTGTATAGCAATCAAAAACTTGTTAATTAGTTTCACAGGCAGCAACCGTTCAGTCCAATTCTTAACTACTTTGCCTGTAAAGTTATTAAATGTTTTGGCATCTTATGGCATTCAATTCAATTCATTATTTGATTGATCATCAGCCCAATAGTGCCCCACTTGCCCCGCCCTCCATTTTATATCTGTTTGATTAATTAAAGTTCTCTCTGCTCATGATCATCTTACGACGTGATGATCGAAATAATTGAGTGGATGAGTTGACATTTTGCTATACGCTGAATAGGCCAAGATCAACGTCGATCTATCGATCCTCCATAGGAGCAATTGTCCGTCGTCGTTCACCATAAATATCCCTACAGCTGGACAGTTTAGTAGTAGTGGTAGCATATCGAGTCAAGCATAAAAATTGACGTCTTGAAATGGGTCTTAGAAAAGAAACCGAGGCGAAAGATCACGAAATATGGCTACACATTTACCCACAGCATTAATAACAATAATGATCGATAACAATAATAATAATAAAAAATCGTATAAGGATCGGTCGTTGAATGGATTGCGGTTAACCACTTTTCGCTTCTAATGAGTTCCACAACAACAAAAAAAATTTAGTCAGCGAAAAAGTACTACTTCCAAATAATCACATTCAGTGATCTTCAAGCATGAAATTATCAAAATATTGACAAAGTCGATTTTTCCTTTAATTTCTAATGTGAAATTTATTTACTTTCCAGTTATTGTGATTATGTTTTCTTACGAGCTACCCGAACGCACTTAACGAAGCACGGAATTGATTTTAAATTTCGATTAATTTTTTCAAAGGTGTGTAGCTAAAGGGTTTTGAGTGGTTATTTGTCAGTATGAAAAACACATTTGAATATTACCAAATAAATATTGATCAATGTAAAAAAGGAGGTTGGGTTTTTGAAGATCAACGTTTTGACGTGACGCGGAACTAATTCAGAATTATCTGTTGGTGAAACAGTCATTTTGAACACTCGATGGCTTATCTTTAATTCTTAAGCCAGAAAAAAATGACAATTCGAAATTGTGCTTTTACTAAGTTTAAAGTAGTTATATGTATGTTTTATAACGGTTTGCACCAACGAAACTTAGCAACTTATGTCGAACTTAAATTTGTTAAGTGCCAGAATTTTTATGGTTTAAGAAGGCTAAGCATAACTTAAATAGTTATGACTTGTATCAGAAAACGGGCCTAAATAAAATAAATAAATTCTTGAAATTCTTGAAAAAATCATATTTACGAAAATCAAACAACCTAATTTGTTTCTATCTACCGTTACCTTTTTGTTTCGATAGATTAAAATCTAGTGTCCATCATAAATTGGATTACATGATTCCAATATGGAATTATTTGAAGAAAAAGATGTTGAATTTTTAATCGCATTATATAGAGCTTTTACTAACAACATTAAATAAACAAAAAAACTTGCCATTTTTAAATATATCACTTTGTAGT
Organism: Chrysopilus asiliformis; assembly: GCA_964034945.1. Lineage (NCBI taxonomy): Eukaryota > Metazoa > Arthropoda > Insecta > Diptera > Rhagionidae > Chrysopilus > Chrysopilus asiliformis. The sequence continues at coordinate 98,888,454 of OZ035961.1, forward strand.
AAATACAATTTCAATATCGGATTAAAACAATTCTACACCTTTCACAAAAATTCTAAAAATAATTCCGACTTGTTATTCAAAAAAAATTACAAGTGATGAAAAATAATCAGGGTATTCACAGTCGTCTTTTAAATTGCGGGTAAATTTACCGCTCGGTAATTCAGTCAAATTTAACAGATTTTTACCGAGACGGTAACTTGGTTCATGTAAAAATGAATTACCGGATTCGGTAATTGTAGACATGCCTTGAGTCGTGTTTTCCGGCCCGGTTATTCGGTATCAAGAATCAACCACGAGTGGCGCTAGTAATGTTTTTAGTTGTCAAATTTTCTCGCTGGTTATCTCATCGGACTGCATTTTTTTTCAATTTTGATAGTCGTTGCAACAATAGAAATTCAAAAGAATACATCAAACATGGATTTAAAGGTATGTGACATATTTTACAATCAAATTCGCAGTTCATGATTTGGTCACGTATCCAATAAAAGCGCTGTTCTCAAATCTGTGCTGTGGGATGTTCACAGCAGAATATTTTCAGTCTTTTAATATTACCGAAAACACCGAATACCCAAAATTAAAAGAGGACTGTGAATACCCTGACTGTAAAAGTATTTATACCAAGTTTTTCATAGTGAGTTTCTAGATAAAAATGTTTGGATGCACAAAAGAACATTTCAACATTGAGTAATAAACTCCACACAAATTTTTTTTCCAAAAATCTACAGTCAATAATAGTACAAAAGTGGAAAAGCTTCAAAAACTCGATTATGTGGCTTGGTCCACTCTAGCTTTTAACGCCTCATATAATTTCGCCATACACAAATTGTACGATTGCCTGCCAATTTTAGTTTTCGTGTGTTTTTTTGTTGGCACAGACTTGTATTGTAACAGTCATTCTTTAATAAATAAAAACAAGGAACAGTGAATAAAGTCAATAAAAGATTTCCTGTAACTATTTTTTATCTTTTTTTGGCCAAAGCAGTATCAGATTATAAAAAAGTTGCGTTAATCGAGTCAACCTTATTTGGAAGTTGCGTTTATTGAGTCAACAGTGTAAAATTTTAGGTGTTGCGTTAACCGAGGAGTTGCGTTCTTCGAGGGTTGCGTTTACTGAGGTCACACTGTACGTATATAATTTTCTGTTAGAATTTTTAAGAAAAAATCTTTTTTTCGACTGCGTTGGTTACACTGTAGAAAATCAATTTGAATTTAAACCGAAAAATGGGGTAAAAACGGGGTAAATTTGCAAAAACGTCGTAAAATTTCGAAAAAAAATCAGAATTTAGCTCGCACACCATTTAAGTTGTAAAATCACCCAAAAAACATTAATCTTACACTAGAAATAGGGTAATTTTAAACCTTGCGTAAAATTTCGACTAATATTCGTATTTTTACCCTCATTTTGGTGTAAAAACACGCTCGCAGGGTATTTTTGCATTATTGTACGGACAATTTAACCTTAACCTTATAATTCGCATAAGGTTTGTGGCATCGGAGTATAAATAATCGAATCGAGTTTTACTCTACCAAAATCCTCTGTGGCGCCTACCACATGGCAGACATGCCCGGGAAATTTGGATGTGAAAACATCCGCAAAAATAATATAATATTTTTGTTTTTGCAGACCGTATAAGCCGAGAAATTCTAATACCATTTTCGGTGTAATTTTAAACAAAAAATGTCGTAAAATTACACCTTTAAGACGCGGTTTTGCTACCAAATAGGAGGAAAATTACAACAAAAATGTGGTAATTTTAAACATCCATGTCGTAAAATTACACCCGTATTGTACTTTTACTTCTTATTTAGCTTAAAGTTCCCCCGTAAAAGAGGCTTTTGTACGCCACAAAATGAGTAAAAATGCATAGCTTTTAAGCCATTACGACTCGGTGTAATTTTACCCCTATTATCGTAGGAAAATGGTTTCCTACGATAATAGGGGTAAAATTACAATAAAATTTTCTAGAGTGTAGTTTGTAAAATAAGGACAAAATCGCATGAATAGATTGATCCACAATTGTTTCAGACAAAAAACCTTCACAAAAATGTTGTCTACATGCAAAATTTTTGGCGCAAAATTCTAAATCTTATTTTTTTTTATTCATTTTTATTACCAATTTTATCGTGTTTACAGTAAAGATAAAAAATTTAATTTTTACAACATTTTTCAGATGCGTCTCAAATAATAAAAAAATCAAAAGTTACTTGAGCAACTCATGGATATTAAATGATGTTTGAGATTTAACTTCCAATATCACCCAAAATAATCGATAATTGCTATAGTTCGCTCGAAAGATAAATGCATTTAATTGCTAGTGACATACTTAATCCTCCTGCGTTCCATCTTTAGTAATAAATTTATAGTTAAACGGGGAGTCTTTTAATGAAATATGTGGACCCCCTAAGAAAGTTTCTCCAAAAAATGTTACCATTTAGTATTGAAACCTGCACAAAAATGATCCGTTGCCCATTCCGATATGAATCTTTTTTATTTTCAACCCCCTCGGGCTAAATATTTGTTCGTAGTTCGAACAGTTGTAGATTCGCATAAATTTCTAAAACTCGCTTCCCCCAAACGCCCACTTTTCAACGCAAAATATGTTGCGATGTGAAATTCAACTGCCCAACAGTTGGCTATCTATTGATAATAATTTTTCATTTTTAATAATCGGCCATTGAATCGGAAATTCACTTTAGTACAGTAATAAAAATCATAGTAGCCATGGGCTCAGTGCATTTTAATGATTTTCGGTTAGTACGGAAAATGCTGGTGGTGCTGATCAAATGACAAATGAATTTTAATGGTGGATTGTTGCAGAGACCACCCATTCGACAAACACATTGATGTAGATTGAATTAAGTACCAACACGAGGAGATGTGAAATCGAGGTTAGTTTCAGGGAAGTTAGCCGTACAGAAGGCTCTTTCTCGCTTCTAAGATGGGGCGGAACAACGGTGTCATCGGACAAAATTGAATGCTTGCTCCCGGCTATCGGGCTTCGGTGTTTAGCCCTTAATTTACGAGTATGCGCGAATAAAGGAAATCAATTCAACCCCTTCTCTTATTCCCGAATGTAATTCATATCCAATTCCACTGTCATTGTTCATCTATTATACCTCTATATATATTACCACTGATACTAAATGTTGATAGCGAGTATTTTGGTCCGTTTGCTGTTTGCTCCCTAACAGCCACCATCGTTTCGTTCCTCAGGTGTTTTCTGGCTTTCATGCAAAGTGAATCTTATTATCGATAAGTGGATTTAATTCGCACTTATATTTGTGTTTACTAAAAACCACGATGTCTAAAGGCACCATAATACGATGTGAGATTACAATTCGAGAAAATACACTCAATTTAAATATAAATATGATATAAAATCTTTGCGATTAAACTAGAATTCGGATTCATCGTTGCCGGGCCAGAGTTTTTATATACGTTAAAGAAATACAGGAAAAATCCAGAAACCTCTCTTGTAACAGCTATTGAACAAGAAGAATAAATGTCGGGTAAACATTTCAAAATTTTTACATTATATTCGTGATTTTAACTTTTTAGATTTTTGTACAAACCTAATTTTGATTATGGTAGTTAACTGATAGAAAACTAGGATTTTTTGCTGTAAGCTTTGTTTAAAAATTACACTCAGAAAAATGGAGGCTAACTCGACGACCTACATACGGCGTAATTGGCCTCGGGCAGGCGCGCGTTCGCCTGCATGTGGGCAAGTAAAACTGAGTTGACCTGTGGTCGGAGAAATTCTGAAATAAAGCCACCAGCTGGTGAAGTAGGGCATTGGGAGCTGCACGAGTTGACCTTAGATAGGTTAACTCTGACCGCTAGCTGGCTTACAGAAACCTCTGTAAGGTCAGAGTTAACCTGACAAAAAGTTGACCTGAACATTTTTCTGAGTGTACCTACCACGATTTAACTTTACTTTCCCCAGTTGAACATATACCATGCATAGTTGAACAAAAAGGAACCAATCGACTTCCACAAGTCAACAGTTCACCTGCTCCAAGTTGACAAATGCCATCTGTAGGTGAACAGACCTCTAATGTAAGGAAACTTTAGGTACTCTCTAAAATAGTCCTGCAAAACCTTTACACCATTTTCATGAGTGTATTTTCATACACTTACTTTTTATATATCAAGATTAACCAATTTTTGATCCAAATCTCATGATTCTGACCAAATTTATACAATTTTTTCGGATTACTAAAATATTTTATATACAAAAAATATAAAAAAAAGATCCCGGTTTTGGACGCCAAATCACACAATTTATAAAAAAAATTGACTATGCGTTAACGTGTCACAGGGTATAGAAGTATTAAACTTAATTTTGACATTCTTGGCACCGCATTTTTAAATGATACTCAAGTTTTATAAATAAATTCCATCCGTTTCGTTTAATGTAACCTTTAACTGATACGTACATTCCTTTTAAACACACTGCATGGCATAAAAAAAATTGGTACTCATGCAAGATTTTAAAACTGAATGAAATCGGAAAACATTCAAGTCCGGATGTTGAGACAACATCCTCCACATCATCTTAAGATCTGCAATTAATTCACCATTTATCTACATTTTACGAACGAATGAGGTGAACAACTTAAACTAATAAGAATGGATCCAATTCGAATTGATTTCCATTGGACATTGCTATTGGATTGATTACACCTCTCTCACCTGGTAGATTATAGGTAGAGAAGCGAAACAGAATTGTCCCAGGATCCTTGAATTAATTAATTCCAAAAAGGAGTGGACAGACTTCTAATTAAATCTCATTTTGGTTTTGTTTTTCTTGTACTTTTTGATGAAATTATATTCCCTACCGGCCGGCGGACATTTAGCATCTGCTCGTGGTGGTTTCTGTACAATCTTTAAATTTATTTATTTATAGCTTTTAACTTTTGTGGGACGTTTTTTTTTTGGTTCTGTTTAATTTTCCGATGCGGCATGAGATTCTCATCTGTTTTCAACAACTCGCGCTTAACTAATGCAAAAACGGGTTCAATTCATCGAGCTTTGATGGTTTGTTTTGCCTAACCGGGGATTACGATTGCCGATCGGTTCAGTTTTGTCTTTAGATCTTTGAGAATCCCGGGGGACAAAAAGGGATACAGGGATAGCAGAGCGGTAAGATCATTGAAAATGCCGTGCCGTGTCGGACAACTTTTCGTGTGACATGTTTCGTTTTAACAGCGAACAAACAAACAAACAAACAGACACGACAGACGATTTTAAAAAATACACAAAACCAACCCAAAATGAAATCAACGCAAAGTTGAAAAGGGAAAAAATCTCGGACTCGGGGAAATGTGAATTTGCATATAAATCGTTTTTTAAAGAGCATCGAATTTCTAATGAATTTGTCCAATCGATGATGTTTAGGATTCGATATCGGATATTAAAGTGTTTGCGAAAATTTACTTTTTGTCACTAGTAATTATGTTGCAAGTTTATTAAGCACTTTAAAGTGATTTCAAACTGTAATATTTTACCAGCTCTCAAGCTGAATTTGCTTTCTTTGATTTTCATTAAAATTCCAACATCGTTGATCGTTTTACTTTGTTGCAATTTCCTTATCTGATACACCGAGACATGAAACTCATGAATTTCACAACTTAATTCGAATTGTTTATGTGCAGAGTATCACATGCGAAGATTTTTTATTTATTGGTTGATAAATTAGCGACAGTGTTAAAAATATCTGATGTGAACAGCCATTGCCTCCTATAAACACAAGGCCTCAATATCTCAAAGAGATTTATCATGACGTCACATCAGTGGTAAAGCTCTTTTCGATGTTGCTATGCAATTCAAATGGAGACAAACGAAAATTCGACTTTATCGGCTTATATCTCGGAAACTGTTCCTTTGCCGGAAAAACTGTTTTCACTTTCCTATAGAATATTCGATATTCTTGCTTTCAGTCATATGCCTTAGTTACCAAAGGCGAACAGAAAAAAAGTTATCGAACAAAATCTTAACAAAAGTGTGATTTTTCGTTTTCTCTTCACGTCGCTCTCCACTCCTACTCTCCATCTAAAATCATATCGATTTGGGTTTTCGCAAATAATTTAATTGATATATATTCGACATGATTGGGACATGAACCAAACGACAGATAATTACATTGAGTATAATAGTGCGTAAGTCAATTTGTTGTCGCATTAATAGTTTCCGAGATATAAGCCGATAAAGTCGAATTTTCGTTTGTCTCCATTTGAATTGCATAGCAACATCGAAAAGAGCTTTACCACTGATGTGACGTCATTTCTAGATCTTTAGGCCTTGTGTTTATAGGAGGCAATGGAACAGCACACAGAGCTTCTATAAAACAGAGGTTAAAATCACACTGAGCGACAAAAATATGGCGTGAAATATGGGATTTTATCATTAGCTCGAAAGCTTTACGAAAGCTTTTTTCTGCTTGTGCTAATGATAAAGTCCCATATTTCACGCCATATTTTTGTCGCTCAGTGTCAATTTTAACCTCTGTTCTATAGAAGCTCTGTGAACAGCATATGACTTTCTTATACACAATCTACGTTTCTCAAAATTTACACTATAACCCGACGAATAAAATATTGGTTAATATAAAAACATTTTACAAAATCTGAAATATCTCAATATCAGTCAAAGGTATCGATTTACAGTAAAAGGCAAAAATTTAGAAAATTTTAATACCTTTAAACATTTATTCGAAAAACCGTTAAATTGCAAGCAATTCGGGAAAATATGTTTTTTAAACTTTCAATGAAAATATTTCAATAACGGTAAAAGATAGCAGATAACAATGTAAGAAAAAAATATGGCAAATATTATTCTCTTCAACTCATCTCCCACATTAAACTACCAAAAACCCGTTAGTTTTCGAGGGAATCGCAAAAAACTGATTTTTTTTTGGAAAAACGGTATACCGTCCCTTGGGTCATTTTTGACCCAAATGAAAATTAATTTTTTTCTTACAGTAAAATTATAATTGCAACAAACCGGTAATCTAGTAAATTTTCTTATTTAAATTTAATTAAACGTTCTAAAAAAATAGTAGTTTTTTATGATGAAAAGCCGCAAAATTACTGTAGATTTTTCGTTTGACGGACGGATTTTTCGTGGTTAAAATATTTAAGCCCCATAAATTAAGCATGATTTTTTAAGAAGATTACGAGCTAGAGTGAGTGCAACCAAATTTTCTTTCTCAGAACTCTTTTTGGTCAAGTTCGGTTGAGTTTTTTTGTGGCTGCCACAGACAGCGTTGTAAACGAACCGCAAAGTTAACTTGGTTGTCCCAACCAATAATCCATTAAGAAGTTTCTCGCAGTGTATTTAAAAGTCAAAAGAACTATTGGCGCGTATTCATAGACATTTTTAAACACCGGTTTTGTTAAACATGAGTTAAAACTGATGATTTTTGTCTTAAAACCTAAGTTTAAAAATGACTATGAATACGTGCCATTGAATTTAAATTGTATAGAATATAATGATCTCATATTTCTAAGAAATCGAAAAAAATCGTGATAATTAAATTAAAGCGTATGTTTGAAATCCGTAAAATGGGATCAAAGCCAGATTTATGCTTTATTATTACTTACTACAAAACTATGAAATTCAATTACCCCCAAAAAGATTTCTTACCAATTCCTTTGAACTGAGAGAGCCGAAAAAATTCCTGAAACCATCATCACTCATCAATAAAATTTTCGCCAACACTATTTCTCATTCTTCTCCGCCATGAGATATCAAAATTTTATTAAATGATTTATTTTCTCATCGATATAAAAGTATGATGGAGTATAAAAACAAAGATTGACCCAAGTCGAATGATTTCCCATAAAAATCCACAGTTCCCTCGATTATTTCCAATATAAAATTCGAATGGTTTTATTATTATTGCTCCTGCATTAACCAATCAAAAGTTCAGAAACGTTAATCGTTCCTAATATCTACAAATGAAAAACATCCAAATCTGAACATGTTCTCGAACATAATAAATTTTCTATTTAACACACGGCATACAGAATTGCTCATAAAGCCATGCCGGTATAGTAAAAAATTGTGGAATCGATCTTCAATTGACAAAACATAAATTAATCATTTTATAACGCCAGGCGTTCCGAAAAGGTGTGATGAGGTGAAACCATCATCCACATCGAAACCTCCTACTCTCATATACTCTTTACTCCACCATTTGTTCTGAATCGAAGAATTTCAATCCGGATTCCTGCGATCGTGCTGGATTTGAAGATAGCTATAGGTTCTACGGTGAATCTTGATTACTAGGATATTTGATAGATTTGGTAGATCGTTTAAAATTCTTCTAACGATCTTTGATCGATTCTATCCTGTTCAATGATCTTGTGGCAATATTCCTGATATTCTCAAATGACGTGGACAATTCATTGGTAATTTCTTCTCTGGCACGATAAACACGGACTCAGTCACGTTGAAGGCGGAATCTAAGAAGCTATCGTCGCGTTACGATCACCATCACCATTATTGAAGTTCTTGAAAAGAAAAGGTTATGATTCTTAAATTGGAAGCCCATAATAGGGATGACTTGTAGAAAATTGTTTTCATTCCTCGCATTATAATTCATTGGATATCACCTGAAATCCACATTGGGATTGTTTTGATGTTGAACTCCCGGTGATGTTGAGAGGTGATCATGAATTTTGGTTATTACCATTACAAAGTTATGCTATATTCGGCTGCTGTTACTGTTACCCGTTTTTTTGGGATACACTGTTGGCTGCTGTGTTTTGTTACCTATAAAATTATTACCTATGCTGCTGTTGCTGCCGATAATCTTATTGTGATTTTTTGTTGTTGTTAGTGATGTTGTTGAATTATTATAGTTGTCGATAAAAGGCACAAAGCCCATAAATGGTTCATACCTCCTACTCACGTCTTTTGTGTGGTACATTTAACATGACTGATCGATCATGAATCGATGGATTGATCGTTTGCTCGATCGTTAACTCGATCTGGCGAATGTGTTATTAATCGGTTTTGTTGTTTGACGAGGCCGAGAAATCGGGTTGAACCTCTATTATTCAGCTCTTTTTCAAATTAGCCTATGCTAGATACGGTTTTTTTTTTATTTACCCTCCCCTCCCATAAGAAAGATTAATTAAACGACGGTAGTAGTTGGCGGGTATTTAAAGAGGCAATTAACATTATAGGTAACACCTTTCTAAATATCCTCCTGAATAAGCAAAAACCGTGAGATTGTTAACGTTCTTTTCTTTGTAATTAAAAAAAAAGGTTAAGTAAAGAAATTATCGTTATTTGATTTACTATTTATTGTTGGCCATTAAATCACAAATAGAGGTTGTAAAATTGGGCGTTTTTCTCGGGAAACTGAGTAAATAAATGTGATTTTTATTCACAAAAGGTCCAATTCTGAATGATTAGTGATGGACAAATGTTTTAATAATTAACGTAGCATAGATGTAATATTCTCCGCTCTTACTGGATTCGGAAAAAAAAACCTTACAAATGTTACAATTGATCTTTTGTTTTCAATCCACGTAAAACTACAGGTGCGAGCAATAGTGAAGAAAATATGTTTGGAAACCGTATTTTGCAACGATTCGGTCCTGCCTTGGGATGTAATGTCATATAGATAGTTTAAACATAACCCATGAGAAATGTGAACAATATTAATTTGATTGAAAAACTTTCAAATATTGAATAAAAAACCTTTTCATTCATTTTTCTCAGAAAAATAGAGAAAAAAATTAAATATTCTAGTCTTTACAACACAATTGAAGCCGTTCTTGACCTACATTTATATACTTCATGATTCCGTAGGTATTTTGATATTAAGTTACTGCATTTGGCAAAAACTTTCCAGTGAATATAGATCATGTATTCGGCGGAATTATGAGTGTTATTAAAATATTTTAAAACTGGAAAGCAAAAGATCCAATACTTTATGATGTGTAAATATTGAAACTATCAACACCTAAATAAAATTTTTATTCTTGTCTCTGTTGAATTTTCATTCCCTAACCCTTTCACTTCCAATGTTTCCAACATTTAAAAAAAACTGCAGCAGCAACGGTCAGTAGCGGAAGTTTTGAAATTTTAAAAACAACTTTATTAAATTTTTAGACTTATTTAACTTTATTTCGAAGCACAAAAATGTTTTTAATTGGTACATGCAGCGGCTTGACTATAAGGATTGAAGAAAATGTTTTCGTAAGGTGAAATTTTGTATCTCCCTATGAAAAACTTCTTCTGCGGCAAAAATAATTGGGACGTTAAAGGGTTAATTTTTTAAGGACAAAGTACCATGCATCGTCAGTAGTCAGTTGCCATCAGATACCTTACCTTCCCGCGTTTCAGAAGTTATTCAGTGAACCGATTTACGCTGAACACTTCAGGATGAAATATATTAATAAAAAAAGATTAAGAGAGATGAGATTAAAAAGGTAACCTGGCTCGGTTAATGAGCATGTCAAACATAAGAAATCATCGCGACGAGAACCTTTTTTTAATCTGTCGTAGTTTTAATGCTTTTTGTGTTCGTATTTTTACTTAATACTGAAATTTTCATACCCTATGTGATAAGTTAGAATGGGAAATTGTGGAGTCGTGTTTCTTGCTTAAAATCCAAACATAATTGAAAACATCAAAACATAATTGAAACATAATAAAAGCTAAAATTGCCTAATTTAAACATAATAAAAGCTAAAAAGCTTAAAATACTCGATATTTTTAAATTGGACATATGGAAGAGTTGTGTAAAATCATATTCTAAACAAATTTTGCCTTCATAAATATTTCGATAAAATGTACTGTTTTCGAGAAAATCGCAAAAAAAAATCTTCGTTTGTATGGGGGAAAAGGGTAAGAATGGTCTGATTTTGCCCGTGTAGTTAATTTTTGTGTCCGAAAAAAATCTTTTTTTACACTAAGAAAGTTTTTAATTGGTACATGCAGTAGCTTGACTAAGTATTGAAGAAAATGTTTTAATGTGTGGAAAAATTATGCAAGAATTCGATTTTTAATCCTTTTTCATAAATTTTTCGTTTTGTTGCACTGTTTTCATGAAAATTGCTAACATTTTTTCATTTGTCTAGGAGAAAGCTTTTTGCATTTATTTTCCAAAATGTGTTGATTTTAATAGTCTGATTTTGCCCATTAACCAAACCGTTTGTGAAAGAAGAACGCTGCCAAATCTTAAGCTTATAAACTTAATTTGCTGGTGAAATATTTTGGATATATACTTTCAATAAACTTAAATGTCAATCTAAAGAAAAGATGCATTGAGACATTAGCTATCTAACAGCGACAACCATATCAAAATCCATACAATAGTTTACGATATGGCAGGCGAGGGGGTTCACACCACGAAGGGGGGTGTGGTTTGAGTGGGCGAAAATAATCCTTGACATAAAATTTATTGAACGCTAAAAACCGCATTAAAAATCATTTAGTAGCTTAGGAGATAACACAAATGAGAAGGTATTCGCTAAATAGATTTAAAAGTTGAAAGTTTTCGTTCAACACTGAAAACCGGATTAAAACTCAGGATTTTATATATAAAGATTGTCGGGTTTGACAATTTTTTGAAATTAACTATTTTAGTAAATAGTCACGATTCCCCATCATAAAATATACTCATATTAATTACTACAATCAGTTTATCTATTAACATGGTATGAAGTCGTCCTGCCCCTTTGTCCTTGAAACCCCCTTTCCTGCTATCTCAAGAATCTCTCAAAATACTTTGATTCATTTTAGCGCAAAGCCGAGGGTTTGGTGTAAAATATTTTAAATTTCAATGAAACAAAATGGAGGTGGGGAATTCTTGTAAGGATAAGGTTCGATGCGACGGCGATAGGGGTCAGAGGTAAAGTCTCTAGTTTTCCCATTTAACTATGACTTCGCTTTAATTAGCTTCGGATTTTGTAAAACACTTTGTTAGTATTGTATAAAATTTAAATATTTTATACAAAGGAAACAACTGGAACAAGTTTTTCCGTTGATTCCAAATGAACTGGAATTTCAAGTAAAATAATATTTCCTTACAAATCTCGAACTTTTAAATAACATCAGGCAGGGTATATCATAAATACGTTTTTCATAATACTTCTGTTCTTTTACACTATCAATTTTTATGCAATGATGGTTGTTTTCAAATTTATTGTTGTTGGTTTTATCAACCTTTAGTTCAGATTCTTTTCTCATCAACATGGACGACAACATCTCTAAGTTCAACTCGCAAGACAAGGAAATTTGATCCTTGGCAAATGTTCAATCAATTGACCAGCAGGGTGTTGATGGACCATTCCAGCGAAAAAATATCCGAACAAAAGTAACCATCCGTGTCTTAAATGACTGTATGGGGTAAAGTTTGGAGCTCGGAGTTTTGTACCGTATTTGAGTTTTCATAATACGATTTATGCATTTTTAATATAGCTGGTTTTATATTAAAAGGGCATAATAAATATAGCTGGTCAATACAAACAATGCTGATCGAATATATTAAGACGATATGAAATCTTCGATAAATCTCTGAAGGCGGAATTGGAAATTTTTGTGACATTGTGGGATTGTAAAATCAACACACATGGTGTTAAAATAAGGCGAAAATTAAAAAAAAGATTGAAATGAAACTATGGAAAAAGGAATTTTTCAGTTGAAGTGAATCGAGCTAAATCATTTTGTGTTTATATTTCATATTGACATGGACGAGTATGTAATTTAATATTCTATGATTCAATTATTCTGCGGAATGGATGAAAAGGGCTTGGTTATGATTATGAAAGCATGAGGTGTGAAAACATAAACACGTTACGAATTCAACATAAACTACACTCTAAATGGTTTGTGTGAATTCACACTAAATTTTGTTGCAAAAAACTCATTTTTTGTAGTATTTTCACACTTCTGATGTGTGATTTCCAACATTCGCGTGAAATCTCTATTTTTGAGTGATTTCACTACAAAATTTGTGTGATTTCCAACAAGAGAATATGGAATTTGTGTGATTTCACACAATCGAAGTGAAATACGTCACAGCAGATAGTAAAATCCAACAGCAGTGTGTTTTCACTACAAATTCTGAGTGAAAACCGTCGTCTTTAATAGTAAAAAACCAGCTTTTGATCATTCTTAATTGACAGTTTTGAAGGGTAAGACCTGTTAGAATTTAAAAAACAGTAAGAAGTGTTTTTAAAAATGTTTGAGTGTGAATTTTGTACCAAGAATTTTAAATTCTTGATTAATTATAATAAACATTTATATATTCGAAAATTAAACTAAAAAGTAAATACATAAAAAAAGTTAAAAAAAATTTTTTTAAAGAAAAGTACTAGGGAAAAAATAATCAGAAATAAAAGCGAAATAAATATTTAATTTATTTTATTTTTATGCTTTTATCTCGCTTTTATTTCTGATACACGGTGCTCAGATATTTTTTTTCTTTTCAGTACATTTTTTTAATAAAAGCTTTTTATAGATTTTAATAAAAGCTTTTTAGTGAAATCGCACACATATTGTGTGAAATCGCACACATTTTGTGTGAAATCGCACACATTTTGTGTGAAATCACACACATTTTGTGTGAATTCACTATTCTTTTGTTGATTTTTTGTGTGAAATCACTTCATATTTTGTTGGAATTCACGCTGATTTTTGTGTGAATTCACGCTCTATTTTCCAATCACACTTAAGTGTGAAATCACTACATTTAATGTAGGAAACCCAGATTCCTACATTAAATGTAGTGAAATCCAACAGAAATCAATTAGAGTGTAGTCAACAAATTGTGGTATTCATTGGTTATGCTCCTTATAGGTATTTATTTCCTTCTAGGAAATTGTTCTCTTATTAAATTATTGAAAATATTATTGTTAATTTTCGAGATTGATTTTATTCTTACAAGTTTCGAATTTCGTACATAATCAATCTAAGGAAGCTACACAGGAAATTTTACCCACATTCGAATTTCAACTTTTTTTTAAAAGTACCAGGAAAACCGAGCCATGCTCGGGGATCTCAAAATCCTCCTTCTGCCAATCTCTTGGGGAGAAAAAAGATATTAATGTTATGTCTGCAGTATCTTACCTTGGGTTTGAAATCCCCGATGCAAAAACCTCTCTGCTATTTTTTGCAAGAAAAAAGGAAAAAATAATACTTTTGTTATCACCTATTTATCGCTGCCGATTAGATATCTAGTGTAATATTTTTAGAATGTATATCGAAAAACCTTACACCCTAGCAATATTGCGAATTTTCATTAAGATACCTTCACGTAATTCGAAGACACCAGGCGAGGGGTATCGAGGGGAGGGAAAAGTCAGGTTTGTAGTGGAAAAATCAAAAGCCTTTAGCCTCCTTAGTAATACTGTAAAGTTTCATTAAGATCGGACCACTCAATTCAAAGATAACAGGCGAGGGGTATCGAGGGGAATTTTCTCAGAGGTGAGACCTATTTAGATCGATTCCTTGTCCCCGAAAATCCCTAACCACCAAGTTTCGTGAAAATCGTTAGGCGGGTTTTCGAGATCGTTTGTGCAGACAGACAGACAGACAGACAGACAGACATTCCTCGTATTATATTATAGGATTATTTTTATTTAAATCAAATTCTGTCAGTATCTTGTGGTTTTTAACAAAATTTGCACGGGAAATTTCCGTTTTATTTTGCGACCCTCTCCGACTATGCGAAAAATCGCTGAAATTTGTATTGCATATCAAAAATGAGCTTTATTATTACTAGTTCTTGTGATTTTTTGGGTTTTGACCATTATTTTCGACCATTTATATGAAAAAAAGTTGATTCTGAATTTTAAAACAATACAAAAATTATGTATTTAACAGAACAAGAATTTTTCGGTGTATTAATATTATGCAGTATCAAATGAAGGTCAAATTTTTAAAATACAATTTCCAACATACAACTTATTTAAAACTCAACTTCGCTTTTTTGGCTAAAAATAAAATTGACTAAAAATTATAGCATATTAAAAAATTTGAAGATGTTTTTTTTTTAATTTCAAAAGTTTTTTGACGATAATTCAAGAACTGCCAATTGTAGACACTAACTTTTATGTCAAAATGGAATATTTTCTCAGGAATATAAAAAAAAGAAAAAAATCTTGCATACAAATTTTCTTATGGTAACGGAAAATTTAGTTTTTTTATTAGGTTGTGAAATTAATTATGTATCAATCTTCTAAATACACGAATTTTCAAAAAAAAAATATATTACCTTTTATTTAAAAAATTGACTTTGATGAAACCCGTTCGGGATCGATACGATATCCTGTTTCCAAAAATCCCATTTTATCAAAATCCCGTTTTTTTTTTAAAATCCGGTTTTTTTAAATCTCGTTTTTCAAAATCCCGTTTTTAGTGTATCCCGTGGAAAATGAGAGAAACGGGATTTTTTAGGTCATTCAAAAAAATAAAACAAATAAAAATTTTACACTATTTAATCAGAGTTATTTATTGTATATACATTTTAAGATTATAAACAAACTAATTTAAAGCTATATTGTAAGCAATATTTTTAAGAAAATCTATTTTTGGCGATAAATTCATGGAGACTTTTTGTGGGGTATTATTTTATAATGAACTTTTCCGCCGATTGCATGCCGTGATTTTAGTTGCAATTAATTTTCGACAATATTGGATCTGAAATTTAAACAGATTTTAATGGGCCATCAAATTATTTAGTTTTTAACGAAAAATTTCTTTAGTTTTATTCTACCGATTAAATTTATTTTTTCTTTTGCAATGAAATTTTGATGCCAATAAAATTGTGCTGTTTCAAAAATGTCTCCTATCCATCTTTTATACAATTTCCTTCAGTTATTAGCCTGAAATAAGAAATTTAATTCTCGAAGTGAAACCCTTTGCATCAAATGTCAATGTTGAATATGGCGGCTGAAGGCATCAACTTTTTTTTCTTTTGTTTGCAACCCGGGGGCTTTGAGGTAACTAAGAGCAACCGGGTCGACTCTGTTCCCATCACACGCTTCTTCAAAGCGAAACTGGCATTCAGGCTCCACAACTAAACACTGTTTCGACCCGAAAACTATCAAATGCTGCTCTATCGCCGCAGGATTTTCATGAAGCGAATGTTGCCCCAAAGACGAACCGTCGATCACCAATTTCCCCACTAAAGCAATTGTGGCTTTGCAGACGCATTATTAATCAGTGCGTCGTGCTCGTCTTTTCTTACGCTTCTTGTACGAAGATGTGAATTATAGGTGTAAATTTTTAGTCCCGATTGCGTAAATTGCTGCATTTTAAAGTCGCAAAGAACAAATCTCATGTGCCCGTGCCTTTCGATGCTATTTGGGTTGTTTTTTCTCCGAAAAATGTCAATATAATAAACAATTGTTTTGGGAAGTTCATTGCGGTATTTTGGAATTGTAGTTAGTAACCTCATTCAAACCTTTTATCAATGTCGTTTTAAAAGGCAAAAATTACTTTCATTAATCAGGCGCCTGATTAATGAAAGTAATTTTTGCCTTTTAAAACGGAATTTTAAAAAACGGGATTCTGAAAAATGGTATTTTAGAAAACGGGATTTTTTTACACGGTATTTTTAAAAACTTGATTTTGGAAAACAGGATTTTAAATACGAGATTATAAAAAACGGGATTTCGTACCCAATCCAACCCGTTCGTGTATCTACTGTGAATACAATAGCTCAGAAAGGATTTTTTTTATAGTTTTAGCCAGAGATTTAATGCCGAAGCAAAGTTCAGGATGGTCGGAATCTTTTGTTTGGGTTAAATCTTGCAATCTAATTTTGACCCACTTCCACTCATCTGATTGAATTGCAATTTTGCACACATACGTAAGTCCGATGACAATATAATATTTTCACTACTTCGTCCTTGCAAGGATACGGAAAGGCCTTGTAAGGATAACGCGATTATCCTTTTCCTCAAATTTTCCGGAGAAAAATCTCATTTGGTGATTTTTAGGGCCGCCGAATTAGATTCTGGTGTTAGAAAGTCTGTAAGGATAACGAAAGGTCCTGTGAGGATAACGTGATTATTTTTTCTCTCAAATTTTCCGGGAAAAAATCTCATCCAGGGGTTTTTGGGGTCGCTTAATCCGATTCTGACATTAATTGACGTAATTACAAACTTTGTCATTGAGACCACGCCTAATACAGTGAAAGCCCCCAAAGTGGATACTCAAGATACCACCTAATCAATATATAATAATAACGTCAATTTAAATATTTTAACGAAAAATGATGCACATTTTCAAAACTATATTGTTTAATTGAATACATCAAAAACTTTTTTTACTGACAAAAACCACCTATAATATAAAAATGTTTTTTTAAAAAAAAATTTTCACGCAATCATCTAAAATTGTGCGTAAAACTTGATAAAAGTTAATTTCAATTTAGCGGCGGCGACGGCGGCGGATAAAAAACTTACAAAACCAATTAATTCATTTCTAATTAATTTCTACAATAGATAAATGCCGACAAAAAGCAACTATTCAAAAAACCCAAAAAAAAAATTAAAAATTTTTCAAATAAAGCAAATAATACTGTCGTGATAATTATTTAGTTATTGAATTTGGTATTAAAACCTAGAATGCGAATTGCAGCTGTTAAAACAAAGTGTAAATTGATATAATTTGTAGTCAATACTCAATGATAGTAGAATTAAATTGAGGTTAAGCTTTTATCAAACAAAAGGAACAAAAATGTGTGTTTTTTTATTTTTTCGGCAAACTTTAAACAATTTTTTTCTCTTGTCTGTCAATCAATTAATCCCCATTTTGTGGTTAATTTATATTTACTCAAATGCTTATTGACAAACGACGCTAATTACCAAAGCATGATTACGAACGAGTAGTTTGCGTGAATAATTATTGACCATTATTAACTCTTTTTCCACATTTTATTGAACTTTTTTTAAATAATTTCGCATTGTTTTCCTTTAGATGGGGTTTTTCTATATGCGTCGGTTTCAATTCGATCTTAATTTGAAGTTATTGTAAGCTTGAACAAATAGAACTCGAAAATTTCGTTTTTATTTTTACCGATCAATTTTTTTTTAATTCTCGATATTTTGTTTTGTTAATTGTGTCATGTGAAGCCCTCATATGACTTTTTTGTAAATAAGTTTTCCCGTCCTTGAGGCAATCAAAGGCTTTATATTGGTTCCCATGTGCTTGCGAAATATTAACAAAACAAATTAATATTTTTGGCTCAACAAATAATAAAAAATATTAAATTAATTACATTTATATCAGAGATGCAAGTGTGGTTCGGTTTTAGTTCAAGGGTGAGTTAGATTTCTGTTTTTGCTTCTTAAAATTATCTATTTGTTAAAAAACGGCAATTTTTTATGATTTTTTGGTTTTTTGTTTGCTACCCCAAAATTCAAAAATGGTTAAACGGAACTTTAACTGCTAAGTTAATGATATACTAAGTTAAAAATAACATAAATCCAATGACAAATAGGCTTCCCCGAAGTACACAAATTTTAAATTTACTCCAATGATTTTAACGGAGTTTTTTTTTTTAATTTCCGGTTTTTCAATTATTTTGTTTGTCTTATTGTGTTTGTACCGCCATTTAACGAAAACGGATTTACCGATTTCGATGAAACTTTGCACACGGCTAGAGTTACTTGCAGAATAAACGATAGAATACTTTATATACTTTATTTATTTTATTTTGAACCTTTTCTGATAACTTTTAAACCGTCTAACCGACTGGTATACATTTCCACGATTAGAGAAGTCATCCAACGAGGGAATTTTCCGATCACTAATATTTTGTCCCTCCCCTCTCTGTCAGTTTTTTAGACGATTTATGCCACCTCTCTAGTTTATGTTTGAAACAAACGCAATTTCGATAAGTTTGCTTTTGACTGAAGGTCCCATTTATTTTACTACTAGGGGCTGCGCCCCGAAATTTCAGCTCTCGCCTTCCTCTTTACTCGGCCTTCGGCCTCGACTCAAATGCAGATAATTAACCCAAAAAAGGGAAATTTTTTTAGAGACATTTTTCTTTGTGACCCAACAAACAATTTTTGGTATCTTTGCATTCCTTTTTTTAATGAGTTTTTGGAGTAGCAGGTTACCCAATATAATAACGTTGTAGGAGGTAAAGTCATAAAGAAACAAACATACAACATTTTTTATTAGAGTGAAATTTTGCAATAAGAATTTCAAAAGGTGTTCCAATTGAATTTTCATGCATTGAGTATTTATGTAGAATTGGATTCTAAACACTGTTTGTTCTTGGAGTTTTGCAATAAAGTGAACCGTTTTCGAGAAATTTGCAAATAACTTTTTGGATTGTATGGGAGAGGGGGGAAGCTTAAGGGGTAGGTGCACCAAACTTCACAGAAACACCCTCTGTGCTAATCTAAAGTTTTCCTGAAAATTTGGTCAAAATCGGTTCAGCGGCTTAGAAGTCTATAAGCCACATACATACATACATAAATACATACATACATACATACATACATACATACATACATACATACATACATACAAACACACATACATACATACATACATCCATTTTTAGTAATATAGAAGAAGATACATACATACATACATCCATTTTTATATATATAGATAGATAACGTATCTGTTTTTCATGCTGAGGTTGAGGTCCTAATTTTTATGCTGAAATTTTATTTATTGGGCTTACACAGTTCAACATATTATGATTTTTACTTTATTATTTCGTTACGTTAATACCAATAATACAAATAATTCACATATCAAACTGTTTTTTACTTTCCTCCCCTTTCAATTTAAAGATGGCGTCGATTTTGTATATAACGACCATTATAGTTTCGCAACTGAAAAAATGAAAAACTATTTTTTTACATAAACTTAAGACCTTCACCCCACAGAAAGTCCTTGCGAACGGAATTTCCAGCAAACACTCGATATCGTTGCTAAAATATCAATAAAAATCCATGACTGAGTGAGACTCCGCCTACAAAAAGCGGTCTTCTTTGAAATGACGGCGACAACAACCACGAGTGTAAACTGTCAAAAGAAAATAAAAACACTTTGATATCAAAATGCAACTTTTAAGTAACAACGGTAGTCATCTGCAACTGCAGCAGGCAGCATCCCCAGAAAACATAAAAAGAGCATAATGACATCGTTAATTATGTCTGCACAGTTGTCATAAGCGACATTCGGCCGAAAAGTGTCAACAACGGTTGAAATGAAAAAGGGAAGAAAAAAATGGTGGATAAGGGAAAGTTAATTGAAGTGCCGAACCTGGGACTGCATCAAGCAATTGGCTCCAAATTGAAACCTAATAGCCTAGCCTTGGACGGGCTCTAAAGGTAGGCGTGAGATAAGTTGGTAACCGAACACGATCTTTGGGTGACTGCCTTGGAGATGGAGTTACAATCACACCAAAAAAAAATTGCATTTTTTAAAATTAAATCTGAGGACGGTCAGGGGAAGAAGAATCTCGGGAAACTCGAGCAAACTGGAATCCTCGGTCACATCTTCCTTGTAATGGGGATTCGCTACATTTAACAGGAATCCTGGTAACATTTCAGCTCATTAGCAACTCACACCTTTATGTTTTTTCACTTTTTTTTCTTTTCGATAAAGCGGAAAAACCGCAATCGCAACCATCACAAGAATCTCTTTCCCTCAAGGAATCTGGCCAAGATTTCGAAGCCATTCGACCAGCCCCAACAAAGTAAACTGGTGCAACTCCAGCAGTAATCCAGGTTCGAAACAGTCTCAGGAACTTGAAGGTGTTCCTAATGGATTTATGGTGTGGTGGTAGTGGAGACTCTCCACTGTTGTCGCAAATTAACCGAAAACAAACAAAAAATGGAGTAAATATTGCAGAACCAGATCTTAGCACTATGAATATTTTATTATTTTTTTTAAATGCGATCAGTGATCTTACTTGTGGTCTACTCACATGATGACATGTTACTAAAGATATCTTCGGTGTCAGTCGGATTTTTTTTCACTTTAAACTGATTTTTATTTATTTACTTTTTTTTATTTATTTTTTCAACCAACTTTAGAAGACTCCCCTTATTTTGCTTAGCCATTTTTGCACTTTACCTGGTTTGACTACCTGCCCACCATTGCATTGCTTCGATTCAATTTAAATTCGTGCCGTATTCAGGTTTTCAGATTTTTCATTTCCTTCGTTTTTGGGTATTTTTTAAATGATTTGTTAGCTGGCGCAATGTATAAATCAAATTCGCAATTAAATTGATAAAATCGACAATTTAAGATCATTAGATGGTCGCAAGTTTTTTTTTCTTTTATTTACTTATTCCACAATTTAAATGTTGTTGAGTTCCACATAACGAGTTTAGGACGATTCGATCGCCATTTTTACGGTTTTTATTTACTTACTAGCTTGCATACCCGTCGTTGCCGGGTTAAGTTTTTTCAAATTTTTATTTTATTTTGATGGTATATGTTGTAGCTAAACTTCAGGCCAAGCGGCTCGGTAGTTTCCCCACGAAAGAGTAACATAGAGGGAAAACTAAGTTTCGAGATGACTTTACCCCCTCCCCTTACTCCTCCCACCCCTCGCGCGCCATTTCCGTATGCCTATGTTGGAACCAGAACTACCACAAACACTCATGGCAAATTTCAAGTCAATCGGTTCAGCCGTTTTTGCGTGAAAGAGGAACAGACAGACAGACAGACACCAACCCATTTTTATATATTAGTATGATATAGCAAAAATTTTGAAAATATTTTTCAAATTAAAATTCTAAACAGCCAATTTTTTATAATTAGTAAAATCCTTTTCTTTGGAACCATATTAGGATGTATAGCGGAACGCAAAATTATAACGAAATTTTTTTTGGTACATCACGCCTTGCTTTGTTCAACTTTTGATCTCCATGTAACGAAATTTTCACAATGTCCTTAGACATTTGTACAAAATGATAAAAGTTTATGAAAAAATTCATAACAGATCTAAAGAACAATTAAACAGTTTCATAAAATAATTCATATCAAATAGTTCAGAAAAAATCAATTTTGCTTTATGTTCGATTTTCCATGATGTTATGCAATAAAAGATATCTGATGTGCACATGACTTTCTTACACAAATTATTCGTTTTTGCACAATTTGCACTATAACCGACCAATAAAATTTTAGTTTATATAAAATATGTTTTTTTTACTACCAGTAAATCTGAAATAGCCCGATAACTGTAAAGGACATCGATTTACGGTAAAGGAAAAAATGTAGAGAAACTTAATATCTTTAATTCTTTCTTTACCAGTTTTTCGAAAAACCATTTGTTTGCAAGAAACTCGCAAAAATCTAACTTTTTACTTTTCAATGAAAATATCTTAATAACGGTAAAAGATAACGGTCAAAATTGTAAAGAATGCTATTTTCATTAAATGATCTTATACAAACAACCAGGAAAAAATCGTTATTTTTCTAGATAATAGTTAAAAACTGATTTTTTTGAAATAACGGTTATATCTCGATAACGGCTTGAGATACGCAATTCTATGAAAAATGTAGGAATTTTTTTTATCTCCAGCTCTTGCTATACATAAGGCTACTGAAAAACACGCAGTTTCGAAGTAAATTACGGAAAACGAAATTGCGATTTTTTTAAAAAAAAACGCTATTTTTGTTACTTCCGATTAATGGATTCCCACTACAAATTGATTGTTCCAGCACTAAAGATGCCTGTAACATTTCATTTTGTTTAATGAATATAAATAATTTTGCATGAATACGTAACTTTATTATACTTCGTATATGAAAGTAAATATTTCGTATAAGAAAGTAAAGACATTTATTTGTGATTTTTTTCTTATAGTTTCAGCCAGAGCTTAGGGGAACACCCCTAAGCCGAAGCACAGCTCCGGATGGTCGGAAGAACGAAAGGAGACATCGGTTTATGTTTTCCTTGAACTTCTGCAGGAGGTTATAGTCTGGGGAGAACACATAATTCATGGTTAGTATATCATTTTGCCCATACTGTTGTATATTGGATAAAATAAAGTTTCATCAATTTATGAATTACGTCTGACAATATTTTTCTATACTTTTTTTCATGTAAAGGACATGGAATGTGTATTCCCCTCTTACTGACAACCCCCCACCTGGGTAAATTTGCATGTTTTATGGGAGATTTCGCACCTGAGTGACAACCAGCCTATGATAGTATGACATTTATTATCATAAGTATTTGAATGGGGAAATGACGGAATGTAATAAAATTTGGGGTACAAAACAGCACAAACTTGAAAAATTTGGGAACTGCTGACTCGAAAAATCCTTGAAAACGGATTAAAAAACCATTTGTTAATTATGAAAAAAGGGAACCAAGACTGCGAAACTTAACAAATGTTAATAAATATGAAATCAAGTGTTTTGTTGCATTTTTTGAAATCCTGAGTTTTGTTACTGTAGTGAATAAAGTTGAAAAAATAAATACTTGTTACTCTAGTTGAAAAAATAAATACTATTTGGAACTAAAATAATTCTTGCTTAAAAATTGTTGAATTTGAAATGCGTGTGCGTAAACGTAAGTTGTCAAAAGACTAATTATGTGGTAATTTGCCAAAACTTGATAAGCGCATTTTAAGATATTTCAGTGGAGCAGTTTTAATCACACAAAAATATTACACAATGTTACACATTTTTCTCAGATTTTAAAACTATATATATCGTAAAACGCGTTTATCAAGTTTTAGCAAATTACCACAGAGTTAAAGGTTACGCTACATTTTCATACTCATCGCGGCAATTAAGTTGAAAACCTATGTGACCGTTTTCAATTTTATTCCAGCCTTTGCTTTCAGTCAAAAGTCTCAATTTTTAAAAACTGGGCGCGAAGAAAGATGTGAAGGCCTAGGAAACTAGTCCGTTGTGCGTAGGGAACTAATGCCACTTCGCATGTTTTAAAAAAAATTAAATTATTATGTTTAATTTTTATGGCATGAAAACATTCGGAATAGTTTGCCTCACTTGAATGAGTGAATATTATGTACTAATAATAATTAATGACGATAAAAAAATCTTGAATCTTGCAAATATTTCCAATTATTAAAAACATCTGAGTAGTTTTATTTAAATTTATTCTTCTTCCTGATCGTTTTTTGCCTTCAGTGATTTGGTAATTTGCGTTATTAACAAGTTTTTGATCATTTCCCCTAATTTTTTGTTTTTATCTGCTAATGTAGTTTTGCAATTGGATAGAATTGCGGAGGAAACATATCCCACCACGTGGTATTCGCTCGTCTGTCCTTGAGACTCCAAGCGAGATGCCGTTAAAATGCCATGATTTATTTCTTCTTCCTCTCCGCAAACTTCTTCTTCAATCCCTATCGAAGTTAAATATTAAAAATCAAAGTTTATTACTCAATTCTAATCAAAAAAGTTACTAGTGGGATCGGGAATAATTTCTTGATTTTTGACAGCAATACAGGAGGAAGTGAGAATATCGTACATTGGAACACCTCCATTCATCAAAGCCAGACCAGCACAAACTATTGCAGTGCTTAAAATGCAGCCGTCGTCCTCAAGAACGTAAACTGTGACATCAATCTGAAATAGAATCATTAATAGAACTGTTTCATAAGAAATCTGATTTACATACTTGAAAATTCGCCAGTTCGTGCCAACAAATCGCTGGCTGTAGTGCCTTTTTCAATGCGATGCCCATAAGTTTTTCTTTGGTGGCCAGATTTGTGGCTCGTGAAGAAAACGTCGCATATTTGAATTCTATATCGAGCATTGAAGAGCTGTAAAGGATTTATTTGTAAAAATAGTAGATATAAATGAAATGGAAGCGACTTACGTTCGTTTTCCCTGCTGTTCCCTGGGATCTAATACTGAAGCAATTAACTTGGTTTTCCCGAATTCAGCGTAAGCCGAGCCTTTTGCTTGGGACACAACTCCCATTTTCAAATCTAGATTAATGTTGAGAAGTTATTGATAATATTAATATTAAGTGAATATCGTGAAAAAGCGTAAGGAGACCGGGAAGCGGGGCTTGAAAGTGCAAAAATTACGGTGACGTATTTTTTGTTCCAACAAATTGAATTTTCAAAACCCTCACCCTTTTGCCCCGCTATTTAATGAACCGTTAAACCAATTTTGGTCCGATTTTCACTGTCAACCTCTTAGGAAAAAAAATACCGGTAACAGAATTATCAAGGGAAAAACTAGATTATTAAGCACAGTAGAGCCTTTCGCATTTTAAAAAATGCACAAAAAATATAAAATTGCCGAGCAACTTACAAACTTTTCGATCGACCCTGCTTTCTCCGTCGACTTCCATTGGTTTTTGTTTGTTTGCTTGCGAAATTAAGTAATAGGGATAGGAAACTTCGGGCGCGTCTACTTTTCGCTGATTTGATGGCATTTTCGCAGTTTATTCTACAAGAGGTATTTTTAGTTTTGTTAATTAAAAGTGTAAATGTAAATACGCACATTTTTTCTCAGTTGTACTATGGATATTTACAGTTATTACCTTGGATAATTGAGTTCGCTACCAATTACTTAATATTTCAACGCTTTAACAGATATATTTTCATCAATTAATTATAGTTAACATAATCCTTGCCGCTTTCGTGAACGAATTTCTGACTTTTGTTTTGATTTTAGGTTATGTGTAATGTCAGAATTTCCCCCGTGGCGCTACTAGTAAACAAATTCAACTAAATCAAATCAAATCAAATATATTCAAACCAACTAAAAATTATTTTGAAAATTACAAAAACTGTTTTATTCGATTGTGTCAACTATATTAATTGTAGGAAAACCTTAAATGAAAAGATTTTGTAATGCCAGTTGAAAATAAAACTATGTTGAATGAACTCTCTCGAATTTATTGCTCCACCACCTAAATTCTACAATAACAATTTTATAACAATGAAATTGCTAGCAGATAAAAAATTTAATCCTTGAATGTGAAACAATTTTTAATCAATTTACGCAATGAATGAATTTTTATCACCCAAAATCCCTAAAACATCAAAAGGAAACTAAATAAAAGTTTTAAAAATTTTCTTGTTCTTAAAAGTGTTTTCTCACCGAAAACCTCTGAAAAGAACTGTGATGTCTCAAAGTCGATTTTGTTCTACCAATTTTCCAAAATTTTCGCTCTAGGCGAGCCAATTTATATCTTTCTAAGTTCACATACAGCGCAGTTTAATCAGACACTCGGCAGAATCTTATTTTCTGCAAACTGAGTTTTTTAAACTTTGAGACAGCAGCAAGACTATATCTTGCAGAGTAGTTTTGTCTTTCAACGAATTGACTTCTACAGCGTTATTTCCTGTTCTCACAAGGATTAAATCCTTAAAACTGTGAAAAAAACGATTCCGCGGCTCGAAATAGCTCTGGAAAGTGGTTCTCATTTACAGTGCAAGAAACCGAAAGAAAAGTCACGCAAGTTTCGAACAAGGAAGAAGAAAATCCTTTCGTCCATTTTCGGTGCGGCATTTTGTGGAAAACCGCAAAGTTTCAGTGGAAAACGCTTTTCGCCGTGTTAGATTTAAAACCGAAAGTGCGAATGGTGTCGGTTATCAGGTAGAACGCAAGTCGATTTGATTTTTGGCATTCTCGCGGGCGAAGTGCAGAGATAAAGGCGGCAAATAGCAAGAACAAGTTTTGTCTGCAAAGTGCGAGCAGTTTCGTTTGCAGATAAGAAGTGAATCGGTTTTGTTTACCACATCTGCTCGTTTTTTCCAAAAAAATATACTAGTAGCAATCCCCGAGATCCCGGTAAATTCAGTCGAAAGTTGGATAGTTCAGTGGGATAATTTACTGGATGAAAATCGTGCTGAGGGGTTCGGGGCAGGTTAAGTTTACCGAAAACGAGTGAGTGTCCATGGTCCCGAGGGATCGCCAGGAATAGTGCTCATTGGACAGTTTCCAACTCAGTGAATTCGATAGTTTTTCGATCATGTAAAAATCGCGAAATTATCAAAAAAAATCTTTCCCGAGTCCTCGTGGATTTTTCGGGAATTTCGGGTGCGTTTGTTCTCTGTGAGTGCGCAGTTTTCGGGATTCTCAGTAGAAATCCACGATTTTCCTGTGCCCCTTCCCACCGATGGGAAACTAAGCCCGAGAAAACTGAAATTCCAGTGAATCCCAAGTGAGAAATTCTCATGTGCGAAAACAGTCCGCGAACCACAGCAGCAATAATGCAACAACAAACAATGATTGCTGCCCCCTGCAGCGGGGAATTGCTGTCGTCCCCGCCACCCCCGGTGCCCACTGTCGAGGATCTGGTCCGGGAAAACCTTGTGCTGCGGGACAAACTGAAGGAAATCAGCACCGACCGTGATCGATTGCTGTGCGAAGTGGCCAACCTAAGGCTGGAGCTGGACATGGCCGAGTTGAAGAGGCTCCCGGAGGAAAGGTAAGCAGCAAAGATGTTTCTTTCTTTTCGTCATCTTCCTATAGCTATTGATATGCGAAAGTGAGGTGTCTATCGATGTGGTCGATGGATGGATCTTGGCTCTGGCCAGATGGTGCCGCATTCTATCATTTTCCACTTGAATATGTAACATTTTCGGCTTGATGGCCTAAATTCCAAGTGTCGGACCAAAAACTTCCAAATGGACCATTTTCCACCCCATAAAATTCTATCTATTAAAGTTGGTCTATGGCAGGCAGCAGCCATCGATGTGGGGGAGTTTCTATCTTTGGATTTCACTTCTAATTTTACCTTCGATTTGTCTGCAGTTCCCAATAATTTTTTTCGCCCTGAGATTCAGAAATTATTTCAATTGAGATGAACAGCTAAAAGATGTACACAAAAAAAAGTAATTTTTCCCCTCACTATTTTTATCTGGATTTTCTTCCGCAAATTTGTTGGATTTCATCGTCACTTTTCATGTTTTTGTGAAGCTTGAAAAGTGGTGCTCAAAACTCTTCACTTTTGCATTTGAGAACTTCTTAAAAACTATACTTTATGGTTGTTGCAAAACGCAGCCATTAGATTTAATGATGCTTTTAAAATTTTGAGGAATTTGTCAAGAGGTGCGAAAGGGAAGGGGGGTGGCGGTGTTTGTAATTGGAACCCCGTGGGAATTAGCTTATTAGAAAATTTGAAAGATGGACAAGATTTTAAGACTGAAACAGATAAATATAAGACGTGCAAATGATTCCATACAAATTTTTCATATGAAAATACGCGGAGAGGCAATGTTCGCAAAAACATAGATTTTTTTTGGACAAATTTTGTCTCCTGCAGAAGGTGTGAGCTAAAATTTCAGCTCAATCATTCCTTTGGTTTCCAAGTTCGAGGTTGATGACCCATTTCTGGAAAACAGTGCGTCGTATCAAAAAATTATAAGCACAAAAGGAGCTTAGAATGCAATTCTACAAAACTCTCCCATATATCAAAATTCAATCGGACTTCTTTTTCGCCCGTTTTCCATACAAATGAAGAAGTTTTTTTAAAATTTTTCGAAAATCATGCTAAAAAAAGAGTTTTCAATTCCCCCTAACATACGTTTCGCTAATTTTAGGCTAATTCATTCCCCCACCCGCGCCTCCACTCGTATTACTATTCCGTGAATTGTCGTATGGGATTTAGTATCACCGTCACACTGCCGCAGACCACCCCACCGTCGCCCTAAATTTGTGATGTATTTTATGGACAGATTCTTTTAAAGCAAAATACCAAAGTTTAAAATACGACTCCGTACATTCCGTACAGAAATAATAGCTTTCCTTATATACCCTATATGAGAATTATACGCTGCGAAACAATCTTGGGACACAAAAATGAACTACACCTGGGTGTTTGGTATGACAAAAGATTTTCATTTCCGTAAGTTCGTTCGTCTGTATGTCCCTGAACACCAAAACTTTCGAGTGGATTGAGGTAGAGACCTGAAATTTTGAACAGATAAGTGCCTCGTAAAAAGTTAGTTTAAGTTCTTTAACGGGCAAATTCAGACCATTCCTACCCTCCCCCCTTCCCCACTCCCCGCGCCACCCTTCCCCCACACAAATAAAATAGTTTTTTCAAAATCTCACGAAACGTATCGAAATTTTCTTAAGGGAAACGTGTTCAGAATGTGATTTTGCATGACTTGTCCATGCATCAAAATCCGATCAAAAATTTTGTTTGTCTTTTCTCATAGTAATGGAGTATTTGACGATTGCTCCCATGCAATTGTAGCTTTCCCAAACTTTTTAGATTGTTTTCCTGAATCAACTCAAAAACCATTACGGATAACAATTAAATACATGAAAATGCGATCCGTTAAAAATTATAAAAAAACTGGAATAATTTAAATTTGCGGTAAATTTTATAAATCCGGAATAATATTTTTATCCGCCAACCGATCTCGCGTGTTTATAATAAAGATCAGCCATGATTTGATCTTAAGACAGTTTTCTAAGAATATTCAAACTGATCTTCCATAGCATGCCATGCTTGTGGTTTATCTAGTGGTTAAACGTTTTTCGCTGAAATCGTCTTCAAAAAAAAAACAAATCCCCGTGTGGTTGACTTGTTAGCCGAATCAAGTGCCATTGCATTTAAACTAAATTTACATCATGCGTGTGACATTAAAATTACACTCAACAGGTTTCAGTGTTCAACTGGAAAACATAAAAACCACAAATTTACCTCTCTTTGATCATAAAATTTGTAAAAAATTTCAAAACAAAAGCAGGCAACTTAAAGATTTCAAAACTGGGCCAACAAGTCGAATAATCTTGGAATCTTTGGAGCAAGGTCTCTAATTTTCTCTAAAACAAAAAAACCACAAAATTTACAGTGAATAATTGTCAAAGTGATTTCTGAACTGGTACCATCAGCTGGTAACCATCTTTACGACAAAATAGAAACAATTGAATTGCGCTTTCAGTTCAGTAAATCTACGAAAAGCAAACAAAGAAAACTTTCGATTTTCCATACATCACTACGTTTTTTTTTTTGTAAAAAAAGGACAGTTTTACCATTTCCATAGCTTTTTTGTTATTTGGAAAAGTTTTCTTTCTGTAAAATGTCTTGTCTGGATTTTTTTAAACTTGAATTGATAAAAAAACCCTAAAATGTTGGCATTATGGAGATTATCGTAAAATGGTGGAATGGTTGCATGTTTCTATGTTTACATACAGGACGAATTGCAGGGAATGTAGAAGGGGACACCTCGAGAAACGCAGAAGAAAAAAATGAATCTTTAATCCAGACAACACTTGATTTTCTTTTGCAAAATAAGCATACAAATATCCATGCCATCTGATTTTTTCATGCCATGCGAAAAATTTGGTTTAAATATTCTTTTGTGGTCGAAAGGCAAGAAGTTGGCGGTAATAGTTAAAGTAGCTGAAGTCAATTTTCAGGCGAAGCAAAACTTATCTGTATTTGCATTTCCATACAGATCACTTTGGCTTCGCCTGAGAATCGATTGAAGCTACTTTAACTTTTTAGACATGATGTTATGGTGTTGAAGAATGATGAAAAGGAAAGTAAAAGAGAGGGGGGGGAAGAAAACTTCTCAATTTGTTAAAACAATCACTTGGCCAAAAATTCGCCACGAATGTTTATTACAGATTCAATTCTCAGGCCCATAAAATATGTCAAGCTAATTTTAGGTTTCCGCACCCCTCTTTTATATATATATATATATATATATATATTAATTAAGAACGACATTTTCTACAAAATCTCCAAAAAAAGGGTACAAACCGCAAGCTTTGTGTGTTGTACCAATTCTTTGTTGTGCCAAAGAAATCTTTCGTAAGTTTTGCTAATTTAAAATAACCGTCAATTTATGGCAGACATACATTTTTATAAACCTAAATGTTTAAAACTGTTGTAATCCCAATACCTCTTTCTGTGCCTTCTCGAAATAAAGTAAACATATGAAAAAAGAATACAAAACTTGTGTTTAAAAATTTTGCAAGTCTAGTGTGATGTGGCTGTGTCTAGTCCAGAAGAGTCACGAGGTCAAATCCTCCCCAAACAAATCACGAACCTATCCTCCCTTTCTCAATTGGTTTTGGAGACGGTCCTTGCGCCACTTACCGTTTAGCAAAAGGATTGTCGGATACGAGTCATTCCATGTATATCATCTATGCTCATCCATCCTTGAGTTCATTGACTTAAATTCAAGTTGCACTATAAGAAATCCACATAGCTATGATGACGATCAAGATGACGATGATGGTGATGGCAATGGCTATGCGAGAACAGCATAAATATCATAACAGCAGCTTAAAGCGACATAGAATTCAGATTGGTATAGCATGGAGGAATGTGAATCTGCAGAAGCATGGAATATGCTGCAGCCAGAGAACCAAACCAATGTATTTAGTGGCAATGGCAGCCAGCCAAGCGCGAGGAGACCTGCCTGTCACCAAGGAGATGCCCTTCCCCCTTTATAGAAAAGTTCCACTTCAGTCGAAGTGGATGCGATACGAAATGGAAACACTTTAGAAACAGTTCAGTTCAGCTAAGGAGCATTTTCTTATTCGTGTTTTTCTTATTGTTAGTTGTTGCTTTTTCCACACAGCAATATAGATATGTATTTTTCCAATGTTTTCCCAGTTGCATTTATAGGCATTTGAAGTTTGGAGTCTGGAGCCATTGGGAAAAGCCCATCGTCATCTCGGTGCATGTCCAGAGGGTGGGAAGAAATAGCTTTTTATGTTTTCCTAGCTATGTTACGGCCTCATAAAATCTGGATCCGACTATAGGTTCCCACTGGAGAATCTGTCGGTGACATAGGCATCTTTAACCACGATTACTCGTTGTCGATTTGGTTTCAGTTGGATTTCTGTTTGGATTTCGGGAAGCCGAACCATAGATTCCTGTGGATCAGGAAATTGCCATATAGTGTATAGTCGTAGGGTAATGATGGTTAAATTGGTCGAATTATGAGAAAGGAATTGCATTTAGATTTGTGAAGGGTTTCGTTATAGTTATGAGCATTGGATGTTATTTTTGAGAGTTTTCAACAATACTTTTTTTTTGTATTTGCCAGTAGACTTGAGGGCAATGCACTGTAGTCGGTGTAAAACTTGTAAAGGGTGTTTTGTTAAGTGTCCGAAAAATAAAATGTTAATAAAAATTGACTTTTGATCTAAAAGATGCTTTTATTTGAAAGATGATTCGTTACCATTTAACATTAAAATAGGATTTTGGATATATATAAGCACCACGGCTGGCAGCTACAAAGTGTATCCTGTCGGTCCAATTTTTGACAGCTTTTTCGAGCATCTGAGGCAGTCATATCCACAATATCTCGCCGTATGTTGTCTTCCAAAGCGTTATTCATTGTTGGTTTACCCACGTTATAACCGAGTTTTGACATACTTTTGACATACATTAAAAAACACAATGTCGGTTGTCAGGCGCCATGTTGTATAAATTAATTATGTTAAGGTACCCATCGTGTGGGGTCTTAAAAGAAAAACAAATGAAAATAATCTTAAATTCGTTTTTTAAAGGTCGGGAAAAAAATTCAAATTTTTTTTTTTTTGAGTTTTCATTTAAAAAAATGTAATACAGTGCAACCTTGTTAGTCCGGACCCCCAGTAATCCGAATTATTCAATAATTCGGACAAGCTAATTCATTGCATTATGCATATTGTAATCCGAATTTGAACTATTTTGGTAATCCGGATTCACAGAATGACAGTAATTTTGTAGGTATTTCTGGCCAAGGAAAATATACAGGGGGTTTCACACCCCATTTTAGAGCTATTTGGAGCCCACAGGGTGATTCTTCGGTAGGCATCTGTCATTCCTGTCTCTAACATTGCATTTGGTTATTCATGTGATTTCGAAGTATCTTAAAATGCCACCGAAAGATCACATAAAACATTGTCTCTGGCCGAGAAAAACACCATTTTGGAAACTGGTCAAGGGAGATAGTGGTAAGGCATTAGCTAGAGAATTCCAAGTAGAAACTTCAACCATATCGGACGTCAAAAAGAACAGAGGATCAATTAACAGAAGTATAGATCGAGGAATGGATCAATGGAAATGAAAACTTGCTGCCTCTAGAATACGTGTGTAATGAAGAAGAGTAAGGTCTTGAAGTGGTTGAAATGAGAGGTAGTATTAAACATATAGTCGTCATCAACAGTTTCAGTGTATGTCTTGTCTACAATGGGTGGAAGAAAATCAAGCGGCATTACAAGACACCCTTGCTATAAGGAGATTAAGGGAGTCTGCAGTCATTTTACAAACTAAAAAAACTGTAAAACAAACTAATATTACTGAGTTTTTTAATAAACAGTTTTGTTTTTTTATGATATCTTGTCTTCAACAATAAAATATATTTCTTGGATGTACTGGGAGTCTGTTTCGTAACTTTTACAGCAATATCATAAAGTTCTTCGGTAATCCGGATATTTCGATAGTACGGATCACCTCCGTTTTAATTGATCCGAACTAACGAGGTTACACTGTACTAAAGAGGAAAAAAATAAATTTTTGATCATTGTGTATCAAAAATGAAAGCTAGAATAAAAAATTAAAAAAAAAATTTATCTTGCTGTTATTTCTGACACACAACCACCAAAAATTTCTTTCTTTCTTTTTTAGTTCATTTTTTTTAAAAGTTAAAAAAAAATCAGAGTTCGTTTCGAACATCTTCCAAACTTATTTTCTTTTTCTTTGTTTTTTTTTTCTTCAAAAAGTTAGTAATTTGCATAACACGCTGGATGTAATTGGGAAGATCATATTTTGACAATTCGTCTGACTTTTTTTTTGTGTGTTTCTCGTATAAAATCAAATGAAGCTAGAATTTTCTCAACTACTCGAAATAGTTGCAATTATGGTCCCTCCCCCCTACGCCAAGTGACAAACGAAAAGAACAGAATGTCATTTATATTCAGCAGTCTCCGGTTCGTCTCGACATTTATCTTTTTTTTTCTTGCCTAGTGAATCGCTTGTTGGCTTCTTCCTTATATTGTTTGACTAAAGATGGGATTTTCAAATTCAAAGCAACAGTTTCCTTCTTCTTCCCCATCAGCTTCTGTATGCCCTCTTATAGTTTTGTTTAGATAGAAATATCTTCTTATGCACGTCAATGAGATGAGCTTCACCGGCATTTAAGTGAAATTTTCTGGTTATCAGATGCATCTGGGAAGTTATGTTTGCACTTGTATCTCACCATTGAAACCTTCCTAGTTCTATCTGTTTTTTCTAGCTTATATCCATCACATTTCCCCCTTTTCGCCTCTCCATATTCGACGGGCACTATTTTTCTAATGTCAGTGACAGTTTTTCGACGGCAAATGAACTTGAGTTGATCGGGCAAACACTTGGGGATTGTCTCTAAAGAGGATAAAGTCTAAAAGATTCCCCATCTACCATTTCTGCTCCTTCTCCTGGTAGCATTCGACTCCTCTTTAGATTACGGGCAGGACTCATAGCGGCAATCATTATTCTGATGTCTTCTGCTATGAACAAATTGGGATAAATGCCAGGGAGGAAGAGTCCATTATCCATTCTGGGACTAGTGTTTGTTCAATTGTTGTGGCAATATTTATTCATTTTTATGTTTCTCCTTTCATACACTTTTGATAACATTTCTGCATCAATTATTATTTTCGAGCTTTGTTTTTATTGCTCGTCCTCATTCGTAAGGATAATTCCAATTTTTACTTTCTCATACGTAGTATAAGAAAGTATTGTATTGTATTTGAAAAATGTCGACTCTTAATTTTGCCTAAAAAACATTTCCCCAGCACTCCTGAGTCGATTAAGAGCATTATTGCAAAAATGTTTTTTCTGTCTGTTAATCTGTTAGTCTGTATACCAGATTTCTCAAAATCGAATAGAGCTAGAGCCATGAAATTTTATAAGCGCATTTGATCCTGGAATGGGACGATCCTATCAACTATGTCTTTTACTGTTGCCCGCTTTTTTTTACCGTTATTGAGATATTTTTATTAAAAATTAAAGAAATAGATTTTATGGTTTTTCGAAAAAATATGTTTTTCGAAAAAATATGTTTTTTGAAAAAAAATGTTTTTTGAAAAAAAACAGTAAAAAAAAGATTTAAATATATTAAAATTCTCTACATTTTTGCCTTTTACCCATCGATATCTTTTATAATATATAACGATAACCGTTATCGAGGTATTTCAGATTTTGTAAAGAAAATTCATATTTTTATATAAGCTAATATTTCACTTGTAGGGAGGGTTATAGTGTAAATTGTGCTGAAACGTAGATTTTGTGTAAGAAACTTATGTGCTGTTCACATCAGATTTTTTTTTGAGTTAGCCTCCAACGCGTCTTCATTGATTTGGATTTAGTTTCAGTGCAGCTGAATTTGCGGAAATGTAAAGCAATCCAAATTTTTTTCCTCTTTTTATTATCGTTTTTCTTCTTCTGAGATTTCGAATAAATCTCGTAAATCAGAGCGATTTTGGCTTGTCTTTTTCGGTATTCATTCCCGGAATTATTTAATGGGTTAAATCGGGAGTATATGCTCTTTACTTTAATTGCCACTTAAGATGCATAATTTCTTTGTGGAATCTTATTTAACGATTTCAGGAATTTGGAGAGTTTTCCAGCGATCGTTTAGTTGTAAGATGTTTCAGTTTGGCACGTTTAGTTTTCGGGTATAAATGGAACAAAGATTAATTACATTTAATTGTATTTAGGACTACTTGCATGCCCGTCGTTGCTGGGCTAAAGACGTTTTTTTCCACCAAAAAACCAGAAAAAAACTTTTAAGAAAAAAAAACCGTTTTCCGTTCAGAACTTCCGTTTTGAATTTTGTAATTCTAACACCAGATTCATGATCACCGACCCCGAAAACCCATTTAGGGGCGGAATTCCGAAAAATCAGTCTACATAATATAAGGAAGTTACGTCTACATCATGTAAGGAACATAGTGTGAAAATTTCAAGTTTGTAGCTCCAGGGGTTTGGGCTGGGCGTCCATCGGTCAATCAGTCACTGGGTCCCCCTGTCAAAAGACGTTTTTATAAAATTTAGGTATCTTTATTTTGGAAACATATTCATACCAATGCCAAGATAGAAAATTTTAAATGGTGTGATTGAAAAATCTAAGATAATTACAATAAATTACTTTTTTCTTTCTCATTTCCTAAAAATATTTTAATTGAATTTATATTTTTTGTAATTTTTCCTTATAAAATTTTTTTGATACCTACCCAAAAAAACAAAAATACACAAAGAAACAAAAAATTGAATTTCGGTAAAATTTTAGGTTCCAACACATGAGAAGAAAAATCGTTACCAAAGAACGATGCACGAAAATGCCCCTTGACTAACTTTTGGGTTTCACATTGGTTGTACCTGCGTTGGAAAAGTAATTTGCTCTAGTTTCATGGACATAATCTCTTTTTTGGCGGGTAACTGCAGGGGGGATAGTCAGCTGCCATCTTAAACGCAATGGAAAAAAATCGTCGAAAACTGCATGGACAAATCATTGCGTCTAAGATGGCAGCTGACCATTCCCCTGCAGTTCCCCGTCCAAAAAGAGCTTGTGTCAATGAAACTAGAGCAAATTATCTTTCCAACGCAGGTACAACGAAAGTAAAACCCCAACTGGTTCAAAAGTTAGTCCGGGGGCATAAAAATCCTGTATGGTTCTTTAACTCGGGTACATTCCCGCCTTGGGATTTGGTGCCCTAGAAAAGAAGAAAAAGTAACTACAAATATAGGGGCTCCACGAAAAAGTGTTTCGTAAAAATTCCAACTCTTTTCAGAGATGCAAACCAAAAGCTTTCTTAGTATGGTTCGGTTTTAGTTCAAGGGTGAATATGATTTCTGATATTGGTTCCCTGAAGTATCGAAATTTGGTTCTGGTTATTGTTTTGGTTTCTAAAATTTCAAAAATTTGGTTATGGTTTTGGCTCACTCAAAATTTTAATTGTCCAGCGATTTTTACATCTCCGACTTATTAAAATCTTCAGGGGCTGAAAATTTTGAGACATGTTTTAGGTGAAGAAAAACGATAGCGATGTTCGAATTAATTTTATATTAATATTAAATCTAGTTTTGTTTTAAACATTTTTTATAAATCAAAATTTAAAATTTTCTAAATTTTGCAAAAATACACCGTTTTTTTAGAAAGACATGAAAATTTTTCCCTTTTTTGAGATTTTGACGTTTTTTATAAGAATAATCATCCATAACATGAATTGAAACCCCCTGAAACATTCAAAATACAGAAAGATACATTAATCTTTCATAGATAGGATGGGATTAAAATTGCTGCCGCGGAGGACCGACATATCTAAAAACTACTGAACGTGCTAAAGTCATAAAAATATTATGACCTCTTTTCTTGATTATATTTAAGCTATATGACTGCTAAATTTGATGGCATTTGGCTCCGCAGTTTCTGAGATTTTTTTGAATCATCTAAAACAGTGGCACTTTCGTCCCACCCGCCCCTACTTTTTTAGGGAATACTGAAAACCATTTGATCAAAATAATTACTTGTAAATAGGTGTTTGGCTTCACAAATTCTTATATAAATAAATTCTAGAATGTTGGCATTAATGAGCCTAATGGACCCTTTTGTAATTATCGAAAATTGTCAAGAAAATCTTTACAGACATCTCAAATTTACAAGAGCCCCATTGAAAATCACAAGAAATTCAAGTATTTAACTCCTACAAATCAAATTGAAATTTCCTTCAAAATATGTTCGTTTGTCATTGAAGTTTAATTCATGTCATAAACATAAATACGAAATCATTTTGATGTTAATCTATCGCCAGCCCACACCTTACAGGTACTTTTTGACACTTAATTCATTTCGCTTTTTTTATTGGGATTTCGCTTTTTATTCATTTGTCCTATTGATTGATTTTTTCCCCTATGGCCCAGTCTAACTGGTTTAGTATTTATTTTGACTTAATACCATTTGTGCACAAGCGAAGGTTTTCTGTTTATTTTTGTACAGAGTTTATCCCGCTGCAATATTTCCATTCCAATACCAGGAAAATCTTCTTATCTAGAGTTTTTATCAAAATTTTATGTGTCGTCTTATCATGCACAGCAGTCGTATAATTATAGCGATATCATAACTTATATTATATAGCAGCAACAACAACAACAACAAAACTGTTGCTAAATGGCTGTTAGCTGCTATAGCCAATATTATATATTATAATTATACCACAATAATTAAGTATTACGGCATAATGTTAAATCAATTAGCAGCTTCGATATAATTTGCAATTTGCTACACATAAATGGAAAACTGTAAGAAAATGAAAACTGTTTTAGTTTTCGCTTTATTTGCAATTATCATCGGGCTTTGGGCATACGTTGACTAATCACCATATGAAATTATGATTATTATTGAACTAATAAACAAATACCAATAATGTATAGTATGTAGTTGTGCTTGTAGAAATTGAAAGCGGCATAGTTCGAACTGTCAAAGTCTAATAAACAACTATACAACATAGTCTTCTGACTAATTTTAAAATTTTTCCATCAGTTTCATGCTATTCACCGGGTAGTCGCGGCGCCAGCTCAATGTCATCTTGGAAAGTCTACTGACATCGTTTCCTGTTCTTTTTTCTTTCTTGTTTTTATTTTTATTTTCGACTATTCTAAATAAGTTAAACCGCAATCAAGCCTGGAATCAAAAAATGCAAAATTCCCGAAAGTTCTCTTTATTTGGCAATGAAGTATCTTTCAGACGTCGTCAACTTTAGGTCAACGATGCTAAACATAAAGTTTTTTTCACTGATAAAATATTTTCGTATTGCCAAACTAAATTTCGATCTAGTCCCAAACTATATAACTCGAATTCCTCGATAACTTGAAGATTTTGTCACCCCTTTGAAGTTTTCTATCTTACTCGATGGTATTTTACTTTGTGGAAATAGTAGAATTAAAAATGTCTGATCCATTGCAGAATTTGGTATAATTTAAAAGTTTAATGATTTAAAATCGGAATTGTTTTAAAAGAAATCAAGCGTCGTACATCAAATTTTTGTCGTCTTATGTCAAAACCAGGAACAAAATATTGAGCGTCGTATATAACAACTTATTATATAGGGGCGAAACGTCTTAAGGCTAAAATACAATTGGCCCGACACAACATTTACGACGACAATGTCGCCCTCCATATACAATTGCGCACACTTTGTTGTTCTAATAATTATTTGTTTCTTATTTGATTTTGACACTGGGACGGTGAGCCACATTCAACATTTTTTGTACCCCCGAACTATACGAACTATATTTCCTAATACTTTCTTTAAGTGACAAAATTTAGATTTTATGACATCCCTATAAGATTTCATTTTGAATCAACCACTAAATTTTGTCAGCGAACTGGCCGACAAAAGTTATATTCGATTCAACTATTTACGGCTGCAAAGTATATAGAGCATAGAGTCCTATGAGTTTAAAATCTGAAATGTCGCCATAAATATTGTGTTGGGCCAATTGGCCTTTATATCCTAAAATCGGAGTACGACTTTATTTCCAATCTCTATACTGAATTTTTCAAAAAATCGGCTCTGAAAACTAAAAAAAATCAGTTGTGATCAACACAACATTTTCTTCTGCAATATTTAGCTTCGGAAAAAATATGTGAAAAATAATAGTTTTTCTGATATCTCGAGAACCGTTAAAGATATGTAACAACCGTTAAAGGAGAAAAACAGAAAAAAAATTATTTTCTTTGAATTCTATTATATTTATTTTTTTCCCCAAAAGCGCAAAGGTTTCGAGAAATTTTCAAAAAACGGTATTTAAAAAAAATTGTGTGCGAGATACCCGTTATAAGTACCGTTACTTTTCAAAAGTTAATCAAAAAAACTACGATTTTTGTCAAAACTTTTTTTACAAAAAATTTCAAGTCGCTAGGTCAACGCGTTCTCGAGTTATTTAAGATACGTACATAGAGAAGACCGACAGACAGATGAGGTCAAATCTTAAATGGCGTGACCTAGAAATTAAAAACGGCCCATGTTATATATCAACTTTAAGCTTTATTAAATTAGCTTCAAAACGCGTTTAACATCAGATCTCTCTATCTCATTCCTCGCCTGAGTAATAAAATTTTCTTTGAGCAGAAAATTGCGATTTTCAAAGTCCTGTAACTCTGAAACTACTACAGGGTGAGTCACAACTACTGTTAGTGAAGTTTAGGTATCAATGTTATGCACATCTGGCCTTTTCCCCAGCGAATCAGTTTATTATCTAAAGAATAATTTTATTGTTTTTTTTTGCATTATAAGTTATAATAAACATGGACGCGAAAAGAGAGCTCGTTGTGATCTTGCTATCCTTAAACGCCTTAGAGATGTTGGTATCAATAAAGGATTTATCTCCCGGACTATAAAACGATTTAGCGAGACAGGTACATGGAAACTTCTCCGCACAGGTCGACCAAAGAAAATGGCAAGAATCATTAGTAAAGATATGGGATAAATTGCCACAGAAAATAGTGCGTTCCAGCTGCAGTACATTTTTCAAACGTTTACATCTCACCATTAAGGAAAAAGGAGAAAGATTTGAGCTGCGCAATTAATTATTAAATTTTTTTATGTCTTTAAACAAAAAATATATTCCTCTTTTAAATCCGTACATTATTTTATTTTTTACAGCATTTTTATTTGCTGACAGTAGTTGTGACTCACCCTGTACAAGTAAAAATCTGAATTTTTTAAATTTTTAACACTAACGGCCAATTTATTCACTAGGAGTTAAATCGCCTTAACTCCCTTAACTCACCTTTAACATGGAAAATAACGTTAGCTAACTCCCTTAACTCACTAACTCGGCTTAACTCCTAGTGAATAAATTAGGGGTAGGTGAGCCAAATTGGGAAGAAATCAAGGACAACAATTTTTTTTACTCGTCAACTTCGTATGGATTCATTTTATTATGATTTTCATGTTCTCATATCCTAATTATGAAGATTGTCGCTTTGAAGAGGTTCCAAATTCTTAGGTGCCTAGGTTCCAAATTCTTAAGCCTCTGTAATGCTTTTGCAATGTGGAAAATACGTGGGAGGGATAAGAGGGTGTCCCGATTTCGAAGTTGTGCCAATAAGAAGGTTTTAAGTTATTAAAATAGTTAAAAATAATTTAGATATCGTCCAACTACAAGCCTTACGTTGAGTTAATAACGTCTAAATTTGCTTGAACATATAAAACACAGCATAATTTGTTTTTTGTGAAAAACTCATCTAATCTCAAGTGATTCGCAACTCACATTTTTATGCCTTTGTTCATAGGAATTTAAAGTACATACTAATCACATAAAACTTTTTCAAAAGTTAATCAACGAGTTTTTCAAAAGCAAATCAAAGTTTTTTTTCTATCATAATTTTTTCAAGGCGATAAGTAATGTAATATTTACTGCAATTTTTTCATTTTTTTTTATAGATTAGATTAAGCCATAAAAGTACTTTTTTTTAACCATTTTCCGTTGTTTACTCATAAAGTCGAGTACCCAAACTTAACGATGATTCAATTTGGAAAAATTTGTACTTGAATTTAATGGAACTTGGGAACAGTTTCTTTATACAGTGGGACATTGATTCGTGAACTTAATCCGTTTGTTCACAAACTGAGGTTTCACTGAATTGGGTTTTATGTAAAAAACCTTGCACTCGCGATTACGAAATGCTTTTTTATCGGAACGGACCAAAGTTCAACTTTGGAGGAAGTTTTCTTTTCTTAATTTATCGTTCTTTAATTTATCGTAAATTTAAAACTGATTTAAATGCACTAGCACAGAAAAAGAAGCAGAAAGGTAAGCACTTTGATGAAAAATTCTATGTTATATACGCAATTGATGTGCATAAAAAATCAAAAATGTTAAAAGCCACTGTTGTCAAAGCATCACGTCGCATTTCACAATTTTATTCTAATGTTATTGAGGATTGCTTGGCATGAAAAAATCATAAAAGGTAAACTAAATAAAATAAAATTAAAATATCGATTTCTTGACTGGACAATGAAGCGTCTGATTTGGGCGTTCAATAAATTCGCTGTGCAGAAATTGTAAAATTTCGGTCTCTTGGCAAGCAACATATTTGAACATGGTAGTGAGTTGGATTTTGCAATAATCATAATTCAAAAAACTTAGTTCTCTTTATGACAAAATTCATAAACCTACTTTGTGAATAGACCGCCTTTTTAATGGACGCGAGTTACAACTTTGGTTATGTGGCCATACATAAGCAATCGATGTTTGCTTTATTGAAAAATGTTACGTTTTTATTAAATGGAGCCGTTAACAGGTGAATACGAAATGAATTGAAGTACTTCCAACTTACTGAAAAAAGTGTTAATTATTATAAGCGCTTTATTTTTAAGTGTCAAGTAATTACCTTAAATTTTCTTTCAAAACTCTTTTGAAAGCAAGAAAAAGAACTGTGAAATTTTTTATTATAGCCCGAATTCGAGCTGAATGAAATTTGGATCTGTTAAATAAAATTCTTGTCACTTGAGATTGCTTTGCGGAGGTTGTTATCATCTAAAATGACTTGAACTATTTTAGACCGTTTGCCAAATAAAATCGAAGCTAAATTAGGAAATGCATTCAACTGTATTTCTCATCGATAAACTTTCAAAATGGTTTCTCGAATTAGGTTATCAGGTAGTTGAATAACTTTTAACTTAAGACATTGATGGAAGACTAGAATTTTCTTTTGCTGAAAGTTTTGTCGTTATTTTTTTTTTGTTTTAATAATAAGACCGCTACTTTTTATTATATTGGTAAAACAAACCTTGATAGAATTATAAAGCGAAACTTCCAGACAGTTTTCGTAGGGAATTCGAACGTCGCTGTTGCAGTTTTGGAATACGCTGGGATCAATAGTGATCGATTTATATTTACAAAACATTTTGGTACTATTTTTCTTGAAATTTACTTGACATTTAGAAGTTGTTTTATTATTTTCAATGTTTGATATTTGTTTCATAATTATATTAAAACATTTTACTATCACAAATTATCACAGTGGCCCCAATTTGGAATATATCTGAATATTTGTGTTTTTTGTTTAAATTAGAAGCTTTTGCGTTTTGTATTGTGTTTTTATTGCTTTTTTAAAATATTTCAACTGTGTCGCATCATCCGGTATTTCCACATTTTCGGTGAATACCATAGATATACTAGATCGCTCGATTTGCTGTCTCAAATGGTCCCATTTCAATACAGTTCAGTGAATCAAAACGAGTTAAGTAAGA
The DNA here is from genome assembly GCA_964034945.1 of Chrysopilus asiliformis. Lineage (NCBI taxonomy): Eukaryota > Metazoa > Arthropoda > Insecta > Diptera > Rhagionidae > Chrysopilus > Chrysopilus asiliformis. Next base: position 98,931,604 of record OZ035961.1, read on the forward strand.
GCAAGATAACCGTATGAAAATAAATATAGTTCTCTCGTTTAAACCGTGAGCTGTCAAAGGAAAATAGACTTTCGGAATGGTGTTGGCGCCTAAAGTTATTTGTTTGCGCCTAAAGTTAGTCTCAAACTTGTGAAATTTGAATTTCGCGGCAAACTAAATTTGAATTTCGCGACCTTTTACAGTTCAGTGGATGCGTTCAAGTACGATAAAGAGGGAAATACTTTTGGGACCATTTTTCAGTAGAGCTTTGTATGGTGACAGTTGTTCTATGTTATATACTTCTGTGGTGAATACTCATTAATATTAGTAATGGACATCCAAAGTTCAACTTCATCCAAAAACGCAAAGGATCTATTCGGAATCTCCATTTCGACGTCTCAATTAGATTAACACTAAAGTACTTAGAATATTTCCGGATTATTAGCTCAATTTACGTATAAAAAACAGGTATATTTTTAAATTATGTAATTTTAAAGGGAAAAAATCAGTGATAAATTTCCGCCTAAGTGTAAAAGGCGCGCGTTTATGGCCTGACCTCTCACCATCACCCTGCAATTCGGTACCTGTTGTTCCCTTTCCAAAAATTCCTCAACCAAAGTGAAAACTGCACTGGTTGCGAAATAAACATAATGCTACATTTACACGAATGACAAATTTGTCATTTTTTTCTTGTCATTATGTTAATTCCCGTGTAAATGGCATAATTTTTGTAATTTTTTCTGTCAGAAAATGTCAATCTCTCATAAAAGAATGAACTTGTCCATTCTTTTATGCCAGATTGTCATTCGTACAAACGCAATATTAGTTATGACAAAAGTTGAATACTAAAGTTGTCATAACTAATATTGCGTTTGCACGAATGACAATCTGGCATAAAAGAATGGACAAGTTCATTCTTTTATGAGATATTGACATTTTCTGACAGAAAAAATTACAAAAATTATGCCATGTACACGGGAATTAACATAATGACAAGAAAAAAATGACAAATTTGTCATTCGTGTAAATGTAGCATAAGAAACACAAAAAAAAACGCCAATTCTGGCATGGCTCTTGTGGGACCACAAAAAGGCCTAAGACCTCAAATTGTCTAAATCTGGTTCTGAAAAAAATTTGGTCAAAATCTATAATATATATTTTTACTTTCTTCTACGGAGTATAATAAAGTATTGTAACACATGGATCAATAAGTCCCGAGACTAACCCAGAGATGACGCTCGTAGTAAACCAGTAACCACGTCTTTCTAGAGTACTAACCTTTGCTTGAAACGTGTCAAAATTTTAAGTCGATCGGACCAGAAACAGCTGAGTTATCGAGGTTGGAGTAAAGTCGTTTTGTAGTTTGTTTAAAAAATGGAAAAAACCGAGTTTCGTGTTCTGATAAAACATTGTTTTTTAATGGGTAAAAACACCGTGCAAGCGAAACAATGGATTGAAAAATGTTACCCGGACTCTTGTCCATCAAAAGCAACGATTTGTCGGTGGTTTGCCGAGTTTAAACGTGGTCGTACCGACACAAATGACGCGGAACGCTCGGGTAGACCTGTGGAAGCCGTTACACCGGAAAATGTGAGTGAAGTGACAAAAATTATAATGAAAGATCGTAAAGTGAAGCTCCGTGAGATTGCTGAGATAACACAGATATCATATGGAAGTGCATTTACTATCCTTCATGAAAAATTGAGCATGAAAAAGGTTTTTTCCAAGTGGGTGCCGCGATTGCTTTCGATGGAACAAAAACAGCAACGAGTCGATGATTCAGAAAGCTGTTTATCGCTATTTACTCGCAATAAAAAAGATTTCTTGCGTCGTTACGTGTCCATGGACGAAACATGGATACATCACTACACTCCAGAGTCGAAGCGGCAGTCATCTGAGTGGCGCACAGCTGGCGAAAGCCGTCCGAAGCGTCCGAAAACGCAGCAGTCAGCTGGCAAAGTCATGGCGTCAGTTTTTTGGGATACGCATGGCGTGATTTTCATTGACTACCTCGAAAAAGGTAAATCGATCAACAGTGATTATTATATTGACTTGCTGGTGCGTTTGAAGGAGGAAATCGCAAAAAAACGACCGCACATGCAGAGAAAAAAAATCCTTTTTCACCAAGACAATGCACCCTGCCACAAGTCGATGAAAACAATGGCAAAATTGAACGAATTGGGCTTTCATCTGCTTCCCCACCCCCCATACTCGCCAGATTTAGCCCCCAGTGACTACTGGCTCTTTGCTGATCTTAAAAAAATGCTCCAGGGAAAAAGATTTGGCTCAAATGAGGAGGTCATCGCTGAAACTGAAGCTTATTTTGAAGCGAAAGATAATTTTTTTTATAAACATGGTATTGAAAAATTGGAAAAGCGTTGGAACGATTGTATCACCCTAAAAGGTGATTATATTGATGAATAAAAAAAAATTTGGCAAAAAAAATGTTGTTTTCATTGTTAGTCTCGGGACTTATTGATCCATGTGTTATTCATGAAAAATTTCGACCTCTTAATTTTGCCTAAAAAACATTTCCCGATCACTCCTGAGTCGATTGGAGTCATATTTAAAAAATGTCTTTCTGTCTGTCAGTCTGTCTGTCAGTCTGTCAGTCTGTCAGTCTGTCAGTCTGTCAGTCTGTCAGTCTGTCAGTCTGTCAGTCTGTCAGTCTGTCAGTCTGTCAGTCTGTCAGTCTGTCAGTCTGTCAGTCTGTCAGTCTGTCAGTCTGTCAGTCTGTCAGTCTGTCAGTCTGTCAGTCTGTCAGTCTGTCTGTCAGTCTGTGTACAAGATTTCTCAAAAACTAATAGAGCTAGCGCCATGAAATTTTATAGGCATGTTGGGTCCTGAAATGGGACGATCCTATCAACTTTTGGTGGAAATCCGTTAACCGGAAGTATCCAAAATGGCGGTTTTTCAAAAATCGCAATTTCGTTTTTCTCGATTTACTCCCAAACTACGCGTTTTTTAGTGGCCTTAAGTATGACAAAACTTGGAGAAAATAAAATTTCCCACACTTTTGTCTTTAGCTATAACTCGATATCTCCACCTGTTATCGAGATAAACCGTTATTTCCAAAAAAAACAGTTTTTTGCGATTATCTCGAAAACTAACGGGTTTTTGCTGACTGAATGTATGAAGTGAATTAATGAGAATGGCATTTTGCACAATTTTGTCTTGTACCGTTATCCGTTATCTTTTACCGTTATTGAGATATTTTCATTAATATGTAAAAAATCATATTTTTGCGAATAATTTGCAAACTAACGGTTTTTCGACGAATCAGTTAAAAGAATAATTAAAGATGTTAACATTTTCTACATTTTTGCCATTTACCGTAAATTGATATATTTTACAGTTCTCAAGTTATCTCAAATTTTGTACGTTTTTGATATTTTTGAATAAACCAAGAATTTATTGGGAGGTCGTCTTAGGTTGACAACACGACAGGGCTCTAGCGTAAATTGCGCAGGGTCGTAGATTTTGTAGAAGAAAGTTTTGTGTTGACCACAACTGATATTTTCATTATGCAATAGGCCGTTAAAACTAACGCGAAATTTTGCAGCGATCAAATAGTTTGGTTGGTAGGCGGTTGGATCGTCGAGCATTAGGTCTCGATTTCGATCCAGCGCCATGGCATTTTAATACTCTGTATGATAAATCATATAGAAGTATATTAAATTTAGTATACCGTTTGTAACGCATCGAACCAATCGTCGGACCCAAAAATTAACTACACCAGGGTGTTTGGGATGACAAAAGATTTTGATTTCCGCATGTCCGTCCGTCTGTTTGTCCGTGAATATACTAATCTTCGAAAAAATTGAGCTAGATACTTGAAATTTTGTATATTTGCGTTTTTTTTATAAATGGCAAGGCTTAGTTCTTGAACGCACAAAATCGGACCATTTCCGTCCCCCATACTAACGAAAAAACGAAGATTTTCAGAATTTTCTCGAAATCGATGAGTCTTATTGAAAAATACATAAGGGTAAAATGTGTTTTGAATGTGATTTTAAATAACTTATCTATACATCAAAATTCAGTTGGATCACTCCTTCCCCCTCCTCCATACAATTTTTCTTCAATTTCCTCGAAAATTGTGCATAGTCTCGAACAATTTATAAAGACGAAAGGTGTTTAGAATAACATAACCGTTCCATACATCAATATGATTTTACATAATCGTTCCATTCAATCGAACCAATCCTTCCCCCTTTTTCCTTTCCCCCTTTTTCCTTTCCCCCTTTTTCCTTTCCCCCTTTTTCCTTCCCCCTTTTTCCTTCCCCCCTTTTTCCTTCCCCCTTTTTCCTTCCCCCATTTTTCCTTCCCCCTTTCCCATACAAATATAGTAAAAGGCTTCTCTAAAATCCATTGACTTTTGTGAATGAAACTAAAATTATTCAAAAATTGTTTTTTTCTTCACTATGGGCTGTCCATAGCATTTTTCGGATCCCCTCCCACCTCCTTATCCAAGTTTTTCGCGATTTGTCGTACGGAGTTTAATACCTTTAACACGCTACCGCTAACTCCCCTCTCTTCTAAAAGTGTGACGTATTTTAGCACTTATATAAAATTTTAGCTTTCACCTTAATTCGGCCAAAGCTTTCCAACAATTGTAAATTTCATTTTTCTGCAAAAAAAAACTATTGCAACATTTTGAAACCTTAATTCTCACGACGGATTATGACATAACATAATACACTTGTTTACATTTTTGGCAAATGAAAATTGGGTAATGTTTAAACCGCATTAATTCTTCCAATTAAAAACCACATTGACCGTTGATGGCTCTTTTATTTAAGATAGAAAGATACACAAAACCGCGAGCATTCAAATATTAGACGAATATCCAAACGATCATTGGATGCGTGCGTGCCAATTCTATTAGTCACTTTTTTTTTAGCATTTGTTCATGATAGTTGAACACTTTATTGATCATAAACAATTCTGGTAAAAAAAAATTTTATTGCGATTGTGACTTGACTTTGAGTATTCGCGATGATTTTGCTGTTTTTTCCTTAGAAAATTCCAAGTATTGTCACATTAACAGGTTCTAGGCTAGTTTCTGTGGCCAAGTGATTGGCCTTCACGAGATAAAATTAATGAACCGATTGAGAACATAACATAAATTTTTTATGTCCTGACCGTGCCAATAGTTCACTAGCATTTCACATAATTTTGCCTTCCTTTTGCGCTGTTTCCCCCGGCTTACCTGACATAATTGATGGCGAATTTATGGCAAAGTTGTGCTTTCAAATAAAATCATTGGCAAATATTGAAAAATTGAAGTAATTCTGATGCTGTGGAATAGAAGCTCGATGTGAATTTTATATAAAAGTCTTGGATTCTTGTCTGCTATATACAATCGTTGGTCCTGAGTTCCTGGATCTGGAAATGTATTACTCGTAGAATGTCTTTGTTTGCTAAAAGATTGCCTCCACCATTGCCAAGTGTCCATTTCTATTTAATTTATTCAATTTGATTCCATTTGGCTTGGTTTGATCTCATTCAACTGATTGCGGGTGATGATTTGTTTATTGTTTGATTTATCTGAAAGCAAATATAATTTTTGAAATGATATTCGGATCGAATCGTCCTTTTGGGAGATTTTACCTTTTATCCATGACCCATATTTTCATATTTTATTTAGATTCTCTCTCTGTGGGCGAGTAAAGGACTTAGGGGAAAATCACGATAAGGTCTTTTGAAATTGTTGATTGTGTCGTTCCCTCTCGTAATATGATCGGCTTTGTAATATAATTCCACAAGGTTGAAAACCTACAGCATATGTTTATGTAATGTATGCGTCCGAATTCTTGTCACCAGGTCTTTATCTTTGGTTATTGTCGTTTATATTTTTCATTTAACCGATAAACGGAGTTTAAGAAATCACTTTCAGAAGAAAATTCAACAAAGAAAGGTTTCGACGTAATTACAGCTTAAACCACTTAACGGTGAGATGATACCTTTGATGAGAATATAAGTGCGTATAATGTTAAAAGTTTTTATACAAAAATATTTGAAAACTCGTGAACTAATTGAAGTGGAAAGTTGAAATTTGGCATAGAACAGGCTTTCATAAAAAAGTAAACCTCTTCCGAAAATGGGCAAAATTGAACCTCCCCTTCCCCTGTCTCTCCCATACAAATTTAAACAATTTCTGCGATTTTTTCGAAAACGGTGCATCGTATCTAAAAATTTATAAAGACGAAATTAGCTTAGAATATGATTTTAAAACCCGTTCCATACATAAAAATCCACTCGAATCCCTCCTTCCCCCCTCTCCCATACAAATGGAAAAGATTTTGGGATTTCTCGAAAACGGCTAAGTTTTTCGAAAAATTTGTTTAGACAAAAAGTGTTTAGAATATGATTCTACATAACTTTACCATACATCAAAATTTAGTCGGACCAATCCTTCCCCCCTCTCTCTCACAAATGGAAAGGATTTTTGCGAATCGGTTTAGGCTTTCTGGTAAAAAGTTATCTTATAAATTTTCGTTATACGCACAAACACACACACACACATACTAACATGTTGCGGACTCATCGAACTGATTATGTTCCGGGAAAGTACGGGGCCCGTTTACGATTTTTGGAGTGATTTTAACACCTTTTTATAGTAAGAAAGGTTCAAAAAGACTCCTCGAAATCCAAAACCCCTCGCCAGCCAACTTAAAGGCCTTTCAATCAATTGGGAGGGGGTTTTCTGAATTAGAACAAGGAAAAAAGATAAAAAAAGAATAGACTAAAAGTTTATTAACAAATTACAGTTTTCGCTTATAATTTTTCCAACCTTTATAATTAAAATCTAATGAATAAAATAATTTAGTGTTTGCTTTAGGAAATTACGAATGATTTTGATATATTGGAAAAGGGGTGAGAAAGACATTGACATTCTCCCGATAAGAACTATTTTTTTTTGTCTGCCCAAATTTGTGATGTGTGCTTATAGACAGACACGAATGGGAAAGGTGAATTTTGATTATTTTCCAAACAAAAGTTCATTAGCATCAGACATCGTGACAAAGGCCTTATACGTGACCTATCTGGGCTAATTGAATATCGACATGCAATTCAACAACAACAAAATCAAAGTAGCTGTTGATGGGCTGATGCTTTCACTCCCATCCCCTCAAACGTCTTGCTGTGCATTTAACCCCTTTTGGAAATTTAAACAAAAAAAATATTTTTCATTAAAACAATAAAAGTGACAGGGAGCGGAAAATGAATTGCCGTAAATGAATGTAAAGTGAATCAACGTACGAACGCGAACGCATAACAATCAATCAACATTAAGTGAATTGGAGCGTCTCAGTTCATTTTGAGACTCCGCACCAGTTTCTCAGCTATATAAGTACTAAAAACGTCGGCTGATATCTGTGAAAATACACTCGCGAGTCGCAGTGCGCCAAGATGCAAGCAACCACTGAACAATCTTGCAAAAGTTGACTATAATTTTCACTCTTTGTTCACATCCAAATGTTGATATTCTATAATCGTACTTCTAAAAGCCTGAATGCATAATGCCTTCATCTATAACTACTATATATTGCGAGTATCTATCTAACTATCTATCGATAGCTGTATAGTGCAAGTACTCTAGATCTTGTAATTAGTTTCGCTTTAAGTTGGCTGGATTCTCATTTTGTTTCAAGTGCACTTGAACGATGCGTGAGCGTGTTGCATACAATGGAAGTGCATCAAAGTTGATCTACGGAACAGAAACACTTGATGAAATTGATCCAAAGGCCAGATTACCACAGGCTATGATTGGATAAGAGGAGGACTCCCCAAAAAAGTTGAACTCGGAACAAGACGAAGAACTTTGGCACTGGCACAGGAACCTTCTAGCAAAACACTCGATGGACTAAGTGCTCGAGGGGGCGCCTTCTACTGGGACAGATATGTATATGAAATCCAAACAGCTGGATGGGTTCTTGTTCCCTTCATTTCGCTTTTAAAAGGCAAATTGTGTTTACAGTCAGCCAACTCACAGCCAAGTTCAGTCAGCCATCCATTTAGCCATGTAGCCAATTTATTTAGTCCACGGTTCTCCTTCACCATATACCGAGTATCTTGATTAATATTCGCCCGTTTGCAGATAGAAATCCACCTCTAGGTTTAACTTTTGAGCCGTGGGGTAAATATAGATATGTATCTAGGTAGATTGAAACGGGATTGTTTTCATTTTCTATCCCATGTGTCTATATAGAAGGCTATTTGACTATGTATGTTATAATATATGTGAACTTATCATTTACATACACTTTAAAAAGTTTTAATTGAAATTTTCCATAAATATCAACGAGTTTATGGCTTTTGAAAGGGAATATTTTGGCACACTTTTTGATTAATTTGCAACAGAGGTAGTGAACTCGTCATTGGCACAACACTGCGATAAATTTAGTGTTATCTTTAGGACAAAACTCTCACGTGACCAAAAATAATATTTCTTGATTAATTTTCTTTCGTTCTAAAAACCAAATTTTCGAAATTTTTTGAAAAATTTATGAGTTAAAAGTTATAACGCATTCGATTGGGATGCTCTTTTTGCTCTGAAGTTATTCCGAGAACTTGTATTCGACTGGGATTTTTATATTGCTCGAAAAAGAGTTGCGTATTCTGACCAACCCACAAAACCTATATTTATGACGAAACGAGCAAGAAGAAGAGACTAGTTAAATCTTCGATTCAAGATTTTGAAGATAGTGTTTCCTTGGATGTGACTACCAGCAGCGACATCAAAGTTAAGTTGTCCCAACAAATAGAAAAACGCTTAAAGTCAATAACTAGTTAAATTTAAGAAATTATTAAAATCAATAACTAGTTAAATTTAAGAGAAATAAAAATTTTCTATTCTGTAAATCATTTTAGAACTATGTACTTACACAAAAAGTCAAAAATTATCTTTGTACAAAATGATCTTTGTACTGAAATTTTAAAAATCCTCGTGTTTTTTTTAAACAGGAAAATCTGTATTACATGCTTTGCGAAGAATTGAAAAACTTTTCTTATAATGAACATTTTTTAAGTTATTTTGTAAAAGAAATCCAATTGAATTAATAATTAAATATGTGAATGAATTGAAGAATCCGCCAGTTCATGTGAATTATTTACCAACTGGTGATTTGGCGATTCGGCTAAAAAAAGCAAAAAAATGTTCTGAATATATTTTTTGTCAATTTTTTTTATTTAGTACAATAAAACAAAATTTTGTAAAAATTACGATGCATTAGGTATCAAAAAATCTTTACTTAAAACTACTGAATGTTCGTAAAATTTAACAAAATTTTTGAGTCAAATTTACAAAATATAGAGTAGGTACATTTTACACAATTTAAAATTGAGTTCACAATGAATTTTGTAAATTTTTGACGAGATACTTCGTTAAAGTTACTTCACTTTGGTAAAATTATCGAAACGTCCGAATTTACCGTGCATCGCGTAGATTTGACGATTTTTTTTTGTAGATTTAATGACTTTCATGTCGTTAACTTCCCAAAAAAAGGAAAGTTTACGACATGAAAATCGTTAAATCCACAAAAAAAAAAATCGATTGGCTCGTTTTTTGGTAATATTTACACCTTTTTTCTTACTATTTACCAAATTTTTCTCTCAATGTATGCGTATGTAGGCCTGGGTGTACTCACTGGTATGCGTGTGTTCGCCTTTAATATGTAAATGCATTTTTTGGCACTCTTTTTCTTACGCCTTGTGACGATTACCGATTTTTTATCTCATGAAATTTTTTACCCCATTGATTGACCAATCAGGGGCCTTATTCTAGAACTCGTACCGAGTCAAATCTCTACCGAGTGCTACAAAAAGCGATTCATGAACTCGGAAACGAGCGCTTTCTTGCGAGTAAATACTCGGTGACGTTTAGCCTGCCGAGTGAGGTCAACATGAATCTGAAACTATCTTTTGAGAGAGATCGCTCGTTTCCGAGTTCAAGGATCGCTTTTTGAGATTTGACTCGGTCCGAGTTCTAGAATAAGGCCCCAGATCTCTAATTGGTGGCGCGAAGATTTCCATACTGAAATTTTATGGATTTTTTTTTTGACATTTCCCAACTCAAGATGGCAGAATCTAACTAAATTTACTCAACAAGAAGATGCAGAAATAATTAATTTTTACAAACAATTCGATTGTAAATGGTTTGGAAGAGGATTACGTAATATTTAGAACTGTTTCTTTTCATTTGGTATTTTTTGCTTCTCAAATGATGAGTTGTTGTCATTTCCAAGGCATAGGAAGAAATAATATTCCATTAAATATTTTAAGGAGCAGCCATATGTTTCATATTTTTCTAATTAAAAACATTTTTCTGATTGTCTCTTTAAAATTTTTAAATTTTCCACCTTCTAAGTTTGCCAGGACAAAAATTAGTTTTATTTTCAAAACATAACAAAAGCTATAATTGCCAATCTCACAATTATTGAAAACCCGTATGGTGATTTAAGTGAACGACGAACAGTTGTATCAAAATTCCACTTTGAAGTCAGATTTTCCAATAAGATTTTTTAAAATTTATTCCAATCGGATTTTGATGTATGGGAGTTTTGTGTAGAATCATATCCTAAATAACTTTTGTTCTTGCACTTTTTTAATAAGATACACCGTTTTTGAGATATTCACAAAAAATGTTTTCGTTCGTATGGGGGTACCCCCCTAATGGTCTATTTTTGCCCAATCACAAACTTAGCCTTGCATTTTACGAAAAACGGATGGACGGACGGACATGCTAAATTCAACTTTTTTTTATCGTTCTAAACACACTGGTGTAATTCATTTTTTTGTGTGATGACGGGATCCTGGCGTTACAAACGGTAAGGCAAATCTAATATACCCTTTGGTTTCACCATACGGGTATAAAAATTACTTTTGTACAATTTCTGATTAAAATCAAATTTTCAATAATTATTTGCACAGTTGCCTCGTATGTTTTCTCAGAAAATTTTTAACTTACATTTCCAAGACGTATGCAATATCTTTATTGCAGAGTCTTATATTTTTGATTACATTATGCTTTTTTTTCTCTAAGTGTATAGTATCATGATATTCTATGCAATGCACTCGCATTAATTCTGTGGCTAGTGGTGAAAATATGGAAATGGAAAATTCACATTTCATGTTTTACAAAACTACTCCAAATGAGCTAAATTCAACAAAGCCAAAACGCCTTCCTTTTTTGAAATGAAATTTTCAATGTTTTTGGTGCTTAGCTTTGTGTTCACTCGCGTACATAAATTTCCCATCAGCATGAATACTATTGACTAAAAAAAAACTTATATGTCCATGTCAGCATATCCAACATAAAATGACTCATGAAGCATGACGAAAAGCTAGAAACGACTACCGCGAGGAGTAATTGAGACTCTTTTACCGCCTGCCGTGTTGTGTATTTTCGTCATCGTCGCATACAAACAAAACAACGAAATTAACGTGCGTTCAACAAGCACTAAATGAAAATGAAAAACCATTTTCACTGCTGCGTATCTATCCATATATGACTAGATATAAAAAAGTTAAAAAAAACAATCCCTAATTTTAAGAGAGCTAAGGACAAACTTTTCTTTTCATTGGTAGGGATTTTTCCCAACCTCCATCGCGGCGAAACTCAAGAATCCAAACAAAATGCCAGGAATTACATTTTTGCGTGTACAGAACGTGTTTTTTAACCCGACATTTTCGTGAATACTACACTCAAGTATTCTTTATTCCTGCAGTCAAAAATGTTGTGATTTTTTTTTTTGTTATTTTTCGCGAACCCCCGAAGCTATGATTACAAAATGTTTATTTTGCATGAGACGAAAAAGCGGCGAGTGGCATAAAATGAATGCTACTGGAAGCAAATATTCACCTAAATTTAGTCTCAAAAATATGCAAATTTTATAGAATTGCATGCTAATGACCAGTGACGTGTTTCTGTCAAACGTTCCGACTGCAATTCGCTTTTTATTCAGACATTTATGTTCACCCCAAGTGAGTTTTTTATGATTGTTCAAGTGGTGCGAGATCATTGGAAATAATTATCACCTGGGGTAAATTCACGGTTGCAATTTTTGTATTTATGGAAGTTTATTCATTTGCACCAACGGTTATTGAAAAACTTTACGAGTTATGGAAAAAATATCAATCAAAAAATTTAGCAAACGAGAAGGTGGACATGATACTATGAGATTTTATATACCTGAAGGTTATTTGAAGAATGTATCAATCTAACGGTGAAAAAAAAACGATTGATGTCAGTTCAACGGTTTACGAGATAGCAGGAGAGGGGTAAGGTTAAAAAGGTCTATAAATTGGTAAAACAACGATCAAAAAAATACATCACAGGGGAAAGGCGGAGCGGGGGGGGGGGTCCTGTGGTAGTTTAACAGTGGTACTAAACTCCATATAAAAAACTACGAGAGGAAGGGGGAAATGACGCAAATTAACGTGACGTATTTTATGCACAGCCCCTAAGTTATACCAAAGATTGTTAGAGGGCTTTCCTTGTTGTCAAAAACCCTTTTACAACATTTTTAATTTGAAAACAAATTAATTGAAAAAAAAAAATATGAATTAAATTAAAACTTTTTCAATGAACAAAACACTATCCTTCATTAAACTTTTACAACATTCTGTCATATTATTCTTCTATGCTCATCAATAAATTGAATAACTTGCCATAAAAACTTTAACGTTCATCCGCCATTTTTAATTCATTCTACATAATAAACTTTTAATATTTCCCATGGCGGTTTAATCGATTTAATCCACCGAGTGAATGAACTTTTTTCATAACGAAAATCCTTATAAAAGGAAATCCTGTTGAAAACTAAATTTTCGATATCTTTATGTACGTACAGCTTACTTATTTTGATCGGAAGCTCATTTGGTGGTGTTTCCCTAAAATTAAACATCTGTTCCATAAATATGGACTGGACTCCTACAAAATCCCAAACAGAAAAGAAACACGTCTTCGAGTGAATCACATTGACAGCAAAAAAAAAAGGAAATTTATGGAAGTTCTTAGGTAAATAAGAGGTGGTTGTGGCTTGGCATCCGATGACTTAAAGATAGAACGATGAGTAAAATTTGGTAAATATGCCTTGTGGCCATTGTTTAGTTTCTTTGCCATCAGTATAATTAATTAGAGCTCCCCATATTTATTAACAAAGAGAATTTCCATTAAATAGATCAAAATTTAAAGATATGGGTATACATTTACAAATTGCACGATTAAAAATACTCCAAAAAGTTTAATATTCGGAGGTGTGTTATTCTCAAATTCACGATTTCCTTTTTGGGTGGATATTTAAATTAAATGCATATATTATCATATTTTTCCATTTTTTTTATTTATATTCTGCTGAAAAATGAGTAATTATTATATACTCGTATGTGAATTAATTTTCCATTAGCAAAATTTTCATTTTCTTCGTCTTTTTTTGGATGAATGGCTGAGAAAATACGTTTTTCTCTAATTAGGGTAATTTACCTTTTAGCAGATAATTAATTACATGTAGGAGTATGAAGTTTTTTCGAAGTTAAAATTGAAATAAATTTTTACAAATAATTGACGTAAAAAAATTAAAGCACTAAAAATAAAAATTAACATTTATAATTTTAGATTTCAAATGGTGTCAAATTTGAGTGGCACAAAAATTTGAATCAGAAATGCTACTATCATAGATTAGAGACTTACTATAGATAAGACACAAACGTGGTTTTCCGTTTGCCGCCTGTAGAAAGAATTAAGCTTATACCGCAATTACGCGCAAAGCGGCGCGGCGCGGTGACAGATGGTAGTAGAAACTATAGGTTTATATGAGTTGGTTTATAATTGCGCGGTCACCAAACGCACCGCGAAAGTTTCTACTTTCAGACGCGGTTCGAAGCGGTGACAGAACAGAGATGTCACAAGTGGTCAATTATGGTAGTTTAATATGAATTCGGGAAGCTCGGTATGTTATGTCTGCCATCTCCAAACAGTTATTTACATATTCTGAGTGTTGTAGCAAATATTTTTATCAAATGGAAAGAATGTTGTAGCAAATATTTTTAACAAGTGAACTTTGAAAACATATTTGAAACGGAAAATGAAACCGAAAAATTAATAATCTTCAAATTCTCTGCGTTTTGTAGGTTATGAAAACACAAATTGAGCTGTCACCGCGCCGCATCCGCACCGCGTAATTGGGGTTTAGACAATGACTGCGGCTGTCACTATGCCGCTCTGAGCTAACCGCGCCGCTGCCGCACCGCACCAATTGTGGGACAAGCTTTAGTCGACAGGATCATTCCGTAGTCGACAGCATCATTCCTCTCTTTCTATCATTTAGCTCAAATGGACTTGTTGAAAATAAAATATTGGACCAACACATACACAAGGGCCGCCAGCGGCCTTAGGATTTTTCAACACCATTTAATTTTGCATTTCTCACACAAAAGAAATTAGTGTCTTTACGAAGCAAATGAAACAGACGACAACGTACTCTTCTTCAAGAAAAAATTTCTTTCGCGTGTGCTAACTATAACTCTCTAAACTATGCTACTATTGCCAGGAGGACATCGTCAAATACTTTATATAACGGCAGACAAAATTTTAATGAAAAAACCCATTTATTTGGGTGGGGGGAGGATTGGTCCGATTGGATTTTGGTGTATGGAACGGTTATGCAAAATCATATTCTAACCACATTTTATCTTTATAAATTTTTCGATACGATGCACTGTTTTCGAGAAAATAGGAAAAAAGTATTCCATTTGTATGGAATACTTAGGAATGGTTCAACTGGATTTTGATGCATGGATGAGTTATTCTAAACATGGCCAAAGTCTGCATTCGGCGAAAGTCTGAAACTAGGGTTAAGTTTGCATAACATTTTAGAAGGAAAAAATAGCTTTAATCCAGCAATACAGGAAAAATCTGTTTAATTTTTTTTTTCAATGCCTTTATTGAAAAAATACAGATTTCTGTTAAAGTTTCATTTTAGTTCTTAAATCTTGATAACATTTAATAAAATATTTTCGATTTTTTCCTCGAACGGATGAACAAAATCTGATTTGCCGGAGGTAATATCTTCTCATTAACTACCAGAGAACATGATATTTTTTCCAGATATTTCCACCGGAAGCTGTTGACCTAATAAGAAAAAAACCTTACCTAACTAAATCGAGAAATGAAATAAATGTCAGAAAATTTGCAGCAATATTTTCTTGCCTCGTCCTCGACTTTAACTGCAGTATAATTTTATTGAATTTAAAAAATGGGTCAATTCAAAAAAATCCTTGATCTCACAGCCTTTCTTTTATTATATAAAATTTCAATCTGTGATACAAATGATCGGTAATAAAAATAAAATTATTAGTCCACTTAAATTCCATTAGATGCACGCATTTTACCATTTACGTGTAAAAACAATTTAATATTTTTTATTTGAAAAAGATTTTAAACTTGAGAAATACATTTCGCGAGAAAAGCCCCCGCGAACATTTTATTAATCTCGTATGTCTCCTCGTGACAACAAAAAACATCAATACCAGCAACAACAACATAAACAAACAACAAAGCGAAATGTCATTTGACCAAAAATCAGGTCCATCTGTCATTGACATAAACACAGTCGTCACCACGTCCCCCATCATCCAGCATCACAAAATATTCAAATTGATGTCGTGGGTGAATTTTTTTAAATTTTTACTATTGGCCAAATGGCTTTATTTCAACATAAGTAATGTGACCGCTTATTACTAAACGACCTGTAACCAAATGTCCAATTTCTATTTAAAATCCTAATCTTTAAGTTTTCTGCCTTCTCAATTTGTTCAAACACTTCGCACTACATTTCGTTTTCATCAGCTGAAGATTCACGTTTGGTGACAGATCGAAGCCCCCTGAATTAATTCATTTTAGCTGCTGATCATCGGCTGCTTCCAGTTTAATGACACCCCGGCCAAAGATGTCGATATTTTTAAGCACTACATTAAAATGTCTCATTTCCACAACCGCAAAAAAAACGTGTTTTTTCCCAGAAGTTTGAACGAGGGTTGTTTGTAAAGTCTGTGAAAAATTTAACAGATTATAACTGACTGTCAGTCTGTGTACCAGATTTCTCAAAAACTAAAAGAGCTAGAGGAATGAAATTTTACAGGCATTTTTGGTCCTGGAATAAAACGATCCTATCAACCGAAACACCCCTTCCCTTCTCTAAACAAATGGCATATTTTTGTATAAGATTATAGAGTATTTCACGATTGGTCGCTGGCAATTGTATCTTCTGTTATGTACCGTTAATAGATCAGATTCACGAAATTTTTATTACTCGACTCATTCGAGGGTTTTTCGAACAGCAAAAATTACTGAATTAAACCTTCTCCCGCAACCACCTTATCAGCCAGATTTGATTCCGAAAGCGGCGGTTTTCGTAATTTTACCCAAAATAGCTTCGATTTTTTCATCGATTCCAGGTGTTTTGTGTTCAGATAATTTTCGTACAACTTTTCGCAAACACCTTATCAGGCTGATTTGGCTCCACGTGAATTGGGGTTTCGCGGAATACTTTAAGAATTTAAAACAACATTGAGGAAGAAAAACTTCATTGACTTAATTTTCCCAATACTTTTCTAACGTCCCTCTTTTCTAACATAGTATGGATGGTCACATTTTGAACCTGGATATTTCCAAAAACTGCTAAAGACGATTCCGATGAAAGCCGCCGGCAAATCCAAATCCATGGTCCCACCACCTCCTAATCTTGGCCATTTTAGACCCCATCTTTCGTAACATCATCACATATGATGAGCTTAAGTTCTTTTTTTTCACATGTTCGTTTCGCCTTCCGTCTCCATCTGAAGATTCTAAAAAAACGAATCTAAACTGGGGCTGCCACAGCATGTGGGACAATGACTATGGGTACGATGACAAGCCAATAAGTTTTTTTTTTTTTTTTGATAAGGGCAACTTTTGGATTTTTTGGATGCGAGAAGGCAAAAATAGAAATTACGGAGGCACATGCTGCAGGCTGGCAGATTCTTAGCTGTCCCAGTATACACTTTCCACTAAACCATTATCTGTTGACTGGTGTTTTTGGGGAGGCTGATCGGAAATGTATTCAATGGAAAATTTTATTTGTAGCCTTGAAGATTTCCAAGATTTGTATGGTTTTATCGCCTAGAGCCATATGTTTCGGGTATGATTCTCCTTTTATTCGTACAGTCTCACACTCGCAAGATTGCCTGGTATTTCCTCTAAATTCCCTAATCCAGCTTTAGGTTCCGATTTCTGATAAAAGCCTTGACACCACAATAACACAGCCATGACTTCCTGAATGTCGGGCCCTTCATTGTGAAAAATGTTCGTTGCCCGTGTCACGAAATTGAAATTTATTTAATTAAAAATATGCAGATCCATGGAATATATTTTAATATTAATGTCACATTTTTCACATTTCTTCCAGGTATGTAATCAACTTCAACATGTTTTGATTTTGTTAAGGATGTGACGAGTATCCACTTTGAAAGTTTTTCTCGCATAAATAATTAGTGCTCGACCTCGTTTCGTTCGATTTTCCGACTGACAAGATTCAGATTTTTACTCTTGGGACGAGCCAACTTGTTACAAAGTTAATTTTTTTTATATTCAGGTAAGTGAGGTTAATATCCTTTCTAAAAAAATATAAATATCGCTAAGGATGTCAGCTAAGTTGGGTATAAATGAGTTATGATTGTGGAAGACTTTTGGTTCTAAAAAACGCAGAAACTTGTGAAAACGACATGCGGAATTTTTGACCATAAAAGTTCTTCTCAAAGCTTAACAATGCTTTAAAGCCTAGTACGCAGTTCGAGTAAAATGAAATTTCCTATACAAATTTAACACTGAGCTTAAATTTAACCTCAGAAATTTTACCAAGCGGTACGCAGTTCGCTGGTAAAATGATGTGAAAAACTCATGTTACACTAGATGGCGTAGAAAGTCTCCACTTGATTTTACCAGCATTTTAACTGTTCGGTACATTAAATTCGAGGTAAAAATTTGACAGATGAAAATAATAGAGGTTCTGTTTCCAGTTTTCTTAACGAGTGTGGTTTTTTAATTTAAAAAAATGGAAGAATATTTGATTTCTCCACAAACAGTTTTTACTTCGGTTTTAATGTGCCAATTTGGAGACCGCGTTAAAATTTCATTTTACTCGAACTGCGTACTAGGCTTTAACCTAAAAAAATATCTTATTGTGTAAAGAAATTAAATTAAAAAAAATTAAACCCAAGTCAAACACTATTACGTCATTTACGAATCCTTATCAAAAACTTAAAATTTTTCCCTTAAGAAGCTTAAACAATCATAAAACAAACAACGAATCCTCTTATAATGAAATCTATATAACGAAATTTTTCCCACAACTTTGACTTAAGGTCCAGGCCCAATAGAAGTTTTGCTTTCTTCGCTTGTTTTGCTTGGTTTAACAGCTGAATTGAACTCAATGTTTCCTTAAGGTATTATCGCACATAAGTTCACTTAAATCGGTAAATGATGATTTGTCATTAGTAAAAGTAAGATAAATATATGCATCAAAAGAGACCGATACGATAAATTTCAGAACAAAATTGAACTTAAAATTGAAGAAAGTTCGCCGAATTTAAGACCAAGTGGCGAAAATTCGCTTTTGCTTTGCATAATCGTGTATAACCTTGAAATTTCTTTAAAAACTCTACAAAACTCGAGGAATAACTTAAAATTTAGTACAAATCCGTATTTTAACAGAAAGTAAATGACGTTTACAAACGGGAAAAAATTGAACCACTCTTTCTCCCTCCCCTCTTACAGAAATAAGTTTTTTTTGCGATTTTCTCAAATGCTGTGAATTTTTTCGAAAAACTTGTTAAGACAAAAAGTGTTTAAAATATGATTTTACATAACTTTCCCATACATCGAAATCCAATGGATGACAATTTTTATAAATTGCACGACTCCAATTGGGATTTTTGAAAATTGCGTTCCAAACCGTGTCATGTCGGTTGATGCTTTTTGGTAGAAAATTTTGTAACACACACACACATATACCCAGACGCCCACAGAGACATCTTGCGGATTCATCGAACTGAATCGATGGGTATGTCCCGGGAACGTGTGAGGCCTCGTAATGAATTCGATTTTTCAAAAGATTTAAATACCTGTCGTATATACGGAAAGATGAAAATTCAATAATAAACAATCGCTAAAAAATACAAAAAACTTTTTTTTTTCAATATTTCACAATTTTCAGCAGCCTACAAATTATTTGGTAACATTTCCCTAATGTTTTTATAGACATTCATTAACAAAGCTCAAATACAATAATGAAAACCTCTCTTCCATTAACAAATGCGCACTCCATTAGAAATTATTGATTTAAAACGCCGAAAATTCCATGAAATCGAATGCCATTTGCATTTAAAGTAACCCAAAAACCAAAACAATGCGCACGAAATTATATAATGTAGTCGATGGAAAATGCTTTCCTCCAACGTAAAGACTTTTTTTTGCATAATTTTTATTGATTTTGAATGTCAATAAAACGAATGAATGCCTAACTTATTTAAACAGACTGGAAAAAAGTTGTAACTTCAGCAAAATCCCATCACTAGACCACCATCACAGATTTGTAGATGGTGGTGTAGAGGGAAAATTATCTGTTATTCATTTCCATTTTTTTGTTTTTGTAATTAAACAAAAGTTTTTGCATAAATCCGATCCATCGCCCTTGCCGTCTTGTACTCCCAACGGAAAAGGGTCAGGGAATTATTATTAAAATGTCCCATTTTCGTCCTTGTTTCTCGGTTGAATGAAAAATGGGCAAACCCATTTGCGGATTTCTCAAGTCCTTTGTGGATGAATTTCGCAAAAAGTCGGTCAGGCAGGGATTAAAAAAAATTGCGACAGTCATTTTAGGGTTTCAGGACGCTGTCGTCACTATTACACTAAAAACTGCTACTCATTGTAAGGATGGATGACAGCTATAGCAACCTTGTGCTCATCAAGGTCGAGTCCCATGGGATATTTTCCAAATCTGTAAATAACAAACAAGCATTCCAGTTTCATATCATTCTTAGATTCCTCATCCCGAATACTTGTCGATTTTTGTTGTTTGCTAGGCTGCCGTCAGTTTGTTTTAGCAAGGAAAGGATCCTTCCATCCTCGAAGAAGTCATTGAAAGTTTTGCCTGCCGCTCCTCGGCTATTTTCTTTCGTCCTTCCTGATCCATGGCCACATTTTCCCAAGAAAATCGGTCAATGTGGCTTCAATAACGAAGAAAACTACTCCATTTTCCGATGGTATTACGAGTAAAGCAATTTGCTGTCTTATCAACTTGTTTTGCTGTTTTTCCGACCATTTGTACATTTGCTAGTTTTGCAGACTTGTTTTCTGGGACAATAAAACAATTTCGTGACGACAAGAAACCGAAGTGAGCTTAAAAAACATCTCAAAAATGGTGCGAATATGTTGACAGAAGTCTGTTTATCATATGATTCAGCATCTGTTCATCAAATGAATTAAGTTAATTGGAGGCTGGTAAATTATCCAACAAGGTGTCATCTTTCCTATAGATATCTTTAAATTCTTAAACACATAAAAATGAAGGAAACGTGGAAGTTTACTTTTTAAGAAGCTTCATAAGTTATGGTCTTTTAGCAAATTAGAACACGTCGAGGAAAATTTTTTATACTAAAATTACCCAAGTGCTTTGTAATCGTTTGAAATTAGAAAAAAAATCGAGCTGGAAATTGCGTCTTTTTAATAACACTTTATTTCTATAATAAAACAATTAAAATCAGGCGTGACTCAATTCTAACATCTGATTTTTATTTACTTTAAAAAATTTAAGTTTCCGTAATTTTAGTGCAAATCGTGCAAACACCTGGATGAGTCGTGGTTTTTTTTATCTACAAAAAAATATAAAATTCTTGTTTGCTATTTAAATTTTATGTAGAAGATTTAGAAAAAAAATACTTAAAAAATAAAAGTTCTTCCTCATTTTTAAACAAATAATCACTAAAACTTATCTATCAACATTATTGAAACTTCTCATTCACTTAGAAAAAAAACTAATTTTCAACAAAATCCACCCGAAATAATAAAATATTTAAATCCATCCGGTCAAGCATCAACTCCAGCAGCAACGGATTTCCGGTATTAGGAATCAATTTCAATGCAACACTGAAAGAGTAAAAATCAGGGAATTTTCAAAAACCCGATGAAATTCATACAAATAATCAATTCCCTTTTCTGGGATTCTGTTGCTGAACATTAAAAATTTAAAATCCAATCAAAATACCTATTTGATGCAAGTCACTGTGGGCTGCAATCAATGGGCAAATAAAAGCACCACAGACTGTCATCATATGACATCAAAAATGTTTCGTGTCGATAATGCGCAGGTGCGGTTTTCCACCCCACATGAAATAAGGGATGGGTCCGGTTCTGAGGGATCAAAAAATACAGGCGAACCCACATAAAAAGATTTAATTTGTAAATACTAGAAACCCTAGATTTACAACGGTTTTGGGTGGGTTAAATTTCATGTTTTTTTCGTTGTATATCAAAACGTTGTATATTGAGGTCAGGAACAAAACAGTGATCGTCGTATATCGAAACGTCTCATATTGAGGTGTTATTAGTCCAGGGTTTTCTGTATATATATTTTTTTGAAGCATATTTTTATGTCATATTCGACTATTTATTAGAGAGAAACAAAAAAAAATATTTCAATATGACCTAAAGTCCGAAATTATTCAAAGAAAAAATATTAAAAAATGAGATAATTAAAAAATCGATTTTCTATGTTTGATCAATTGGATTTAAAATTAAAAATAAATTAAATTATGATTTTTTTTGCATAGATCTGTAGAAATTTTTAAAAGCTTGCTATCATGCTTGGTTTTTAAAGACAGCCAAGCAAAATCAGACGATTTTCGTTCTACATAAAGTTCTTATTTGGGTAATCTTTATATGTTATTATTTTATTTGTCTGATTGTGCAAATATAAACCTGTTGTATGTAGAAGCCAAAAAAAACTCACGCAATACAGCAACGCGACGCATTTATAACTCTGAAATTTTTTGGACGTACCACTCGTACAATTAAAAGTAGGAAATCGTAAAATACGTAACTAGAGGGAGCCCGCAAAGGTTTGCAAATGTTTGGGCGCCGAAAAAAGTTTTAACAATAAATTTATTTTTTAGAATTATTAAATTTGGTGTGCCTTTTGCGAGGGAATGAGGGCCAAATATGAGAGAGTCCTTAATGCAACTTTAAAACACATTCAAATTTGACTTTTATGTATGGAAACGATACGCGAACTTGCGTATTTTAACGATTTTTTTTAGCGACCGATAAATTAGCAGAGCGGGCGAACTTCAAACAAAAAGAGCCTGCTGACCCTATTTTGTGGCCGCTAAAAGTTTTGTGACATACGCCATAAGTAAGGCTCCCATCTCATTTTGGCTAAAATACAGGATAAACCGGCGAAAATTAAGGATTTTACAGTATAAATTTTTCAAAATACAGGATAAATACAGAATACAGTTCCAAGTCATTTATTTGAAAAAAATTTACATACAAAATGCAATACACTTGTGAATGTAATTATTATTGTATCATTGATTAAGTGTAAAATCATTGCTTTTGTCGTCATTGTCAATTTCGTGAGTTTTATTATCAACTCACATGTTGTATTTGTCTTTAGAAGCTATTTTCCGAAACATTTCAGGCTGCGACGTCAGGAATTCATAGAATTCCAAGCAAGATAGTTTCATATTGGTTTTGATCGTGAGAATCGCTTTTAATATTTCAATGTTTCAGTTTATAAATTGAATATAAAATTTATATTCGGACACACAAAACGAACTGTTTCTTGCGAGAGGCTATTTATTCTCTAGTCGCTACGAGGAGAGTGCCTAATGCGGCAGTCACACGACGCTGTTTTGCCAGCGCTGCTAGATATTGGGTTAGTAGCGCTGGCAAATAGCAACAGCAGGCAGCGTACTGAAAGGGTTCACACGATTTATAACTTAGTAGCGCTGGCAAACAGCAAAACCGTCGTTTGACATTTGAATTTGGGCAATTTTTTAAATAATAAACGTAACACACAAATTTAAATGAATAAACGTAAAATAACAACTTAAAATAAACAAACTTTTCCACTTATCAGACTTTTGACAGCTCAGTAACCATGCAACAGGGTCACGTGATCCCTAGTAGCGCTGGCAAAGTAGAACGGTCTCTACTTCAATAGCGCTGCTAAAATCATCGCGCTGCTGCTGTTAGTAGCAGCCTACTAGGGTTCACACGATGCTGCTGAAACGGCTGCTAACAGCCAAACAGCTAGTAGCGCTGGCAAAACAGCGTCGTGTGACTGCCGCATAACAGCCAAACAGCTAGCAGCGCTGGCAAAACAGCGTCGTGTGACTGCCGCATAACAGTCAAACATCTAGCAGCGCTGGAAATACAGCGTCGTGTGACTGCCGCATAAGTGTTCATAACATTTGTGCTAGTCTGAGCAAAACAGGAACGATATACTATATTTTCCTCATTAAATCTCGGTTATACAGGCAAATACAGGATAAATACAGGTTTTTTGAAAAAAAAAAACAGGATCGAAAATAAAATACAGGAAAAATACAGGATTGCACTCAAAAATACAGGATAAACCTGTAAAATACAGGATAGATGGGATCCTTAGCCATAAGTCATTCTAGTCTCTATTGCTTTTTCCATATAATTCACAGTTTGTGCAATAATTGGACAAAAAGTGTAGTTTCGGAATAGTGGTTTGAAAATAAACATTTTCATTTTTCTCTCAAATTTGCGACATTTCTTGGCCAAATTTGCAACATTTTTTGATCGAATTCGCGCAATAATGCAAATTAGGCCTTAAGAGCCTGTTCAGATTGGTTGAAATAGTCCGCCTAATTCTGACAGAAACTGGCAACATTAGGGCAAGTCCCACTTCCTCACCTTGTCATAATGTTGCCAGTTTCTGTCAGAATTAGGCGGACTATTTCAGCCAATCTGAACATGGTCTAACATCCTCAAATGAAAATTTGTTTTGTAATAAATTTCTTCTCCGCTACATCACCTACAGTTTTACCGTAGACAGCAATATTTTATAAAAAGAACGATTTTTTTTCCCAAAAAACACGTCATTTTATTCGTGTTTCACTGTTCCTCCTGAAACTCTAATATAATTCCCGTGGGTGGGTGTTGGGCGTACAGTGTAGCAGAGCGGAAAGGAGGTAGATGTACACTCTGAAACAACATAAGGGATGAAATGGCAAAGCTTCAGTCATTCGTGGCACTGTTTTCCCATATTTAGTACACAAAACTTTAGTTTAAGGGTTGGATGGAAGGTAGTGAATTGAAGGGGCTCGAAGGCAATCTGAACGAGTGTGGTCATTGATATTATGTCGGCTAGCAGGCAGTTCTCCTATTTTTATTAATAAGTCTGTGACTGTTGTGACTTCCTTCTGATGTGTGTAAATTGAAAATTATACGATTTAGTCGAATTTTATTTCGGCACGTTCCCGAAAAAGTTTTTTTTGTGTGTTCAAAAAATCGTGGTTAATCCGCATGTTTAAAACAAAACGATAAAATAAGAAACTCGGAAGCCTTATTCATTGTTGATAGATTAAGAAATAATTGCTTTAGTGTTAATCACACCAATTAGTCCATTAAAAGTGCGAAAATTTGATCAATTTTCGTTGTGATTTTTTTCTTCTTCTGGTAGCATATATAAAATATGAAATCGATGCTTGTTCCTTTTTAATGGCGTGTCTCGTCCGTCCGCCAATGGTAGAATGTTTAGGGGATGATTATGTTTTATGCATAAAAGTTTCTGTGATGTCATAAACGAAGTGTATCCCGGTATAGCTAAAAATAAAATAATTGCCAAATTGTATCATATTTTGTATTGTTGTGCAAAAAGAATAAAAAAAACTGGAGATATTAAATTTAATTTAAATCTTAAGGGTTGTGTTACATAAATAAATGCGAGCAACTGACAACGGTGGCAGAATTTGTGTTGAAATGCGCAAAAGGGTCGAACATTATAGAAGGTTAGTATCTACAAAAGTTTTTTTTTCCATACTATTATGAGTACCATAAGAAACATAGGTATCGAAAAGACCATAAGATTCACTTTTTTCCCTTCTTAAAGAATTATATATTAAGAATCCTAGCATAGTTGAAGGAAAGCTAAAAGAAATCAGGAAGGAAGGGCAAGAATGAACGAGGAAGGACAATGCTATACTATAGGGTCCTTTCCCCAGCTCTTTATTATGATTTTTATTATCTTTGCTTGCATTGCAAACAAGCTGAGTCCATTCAAATATTCCCTCGTCTTCTTTCGCACCCCTAAACCGATGGCGGCAAATGTTCGGTTCGAGAGGAAGAGGACCTTTGCCAGACAATTCGTGATGTCTATACTTTATGCTGACGAAAATATACGAAAGGACGACGGGCAACGACGTCATGAACACCATCAGAGCTGAGCTACTCGCTCGCATTTGCCGTACCCCCTCGTTAATAATAATAGGAATTTTCTTCTTCGGACAGTAGACACTTTCACATACAATTCCAAATAATTTTGAATTAGTGTGCATCTATACACACGACAACAACATTATTTACACGCACATACATTTAAACACCGATGAACGTATGTAACTTTTGGCACAATAGTGTTGTTACATCCTTGACGAACAGTCAAATAGTGCCTGTGCTGTTCAAGAATAGAAACTGCGTCAGGATAAAGCAACAGCAAAAGCACGTCACATAAGGACCTTCAAAAAAACAAGGGAGACTAACCAACCAATCGCCCCTCCTGCACTATATAGCACTATGCTGATGCGAACTTCCTCTTCCGTCCCATTTTGGTGTATAAAGAATTTAGTGTAGTGTGCATTTGATGTCGTCGTCGGTGTCGGGAATTTCATTCCATTCCGTCCTGTCCGCACTGATAAATCTTGCCCCATACTCTATTGAATCACATCCGGTCCCGTTGCGAACGAGTCCTGTGGATCCCACAGGACGAACGAGAAAAACTTGAATTCACCAAAAATGAAATAAAACTTAAATTTCGTAGATGTGGCTGCAGGCGAAGGAAGTTAAACTGGTTACAGGCGAACCTGTATGAATAGGACTGTGAAGGAAGCATTGTCTACTCTAATGTTGGTATCGTCCAGTAAAGAGGAAGTCTGTAGTTTTTTTTAAATCAAATAATAACAGTTTAAACTGAGCACTGCGTTCGTTAGACACAGAGAAGAAATAGTAAATCTAACTATTTTATAATGGAGAATCGTGACTATTACTAAAATAGTTAATTTCATTACAAAAATCGGTTATTTTTATAATATTTTTTTATACTTAGTAGTAAAATTTACTATTTTATTGTTAAATTGACTATATTTCGAATTGAAATTAACTACTTTGTAACTGGAATTAACTATTTTAGTAATAGTCCAGATTCCCCATTAAAAAAATGTTAATTTTACTATTTTTTCTCTGCGTGTAGAGACATGCAGTAGATGACCTATCCACAAGGCCCAATTAACCATAGGGCTAATTGGGCTACAGCCCAGGGGCGCCAATTAATATTTAATTCACATATTTATAAAAAAAATTGAATTTTATTTTGCGTAAATATATATTTAAGTTTTGAATTAAAGAATATTTTAAAAAATAAAATTGAATTTTTACAATAAAACTATGTAAGGGTGCAAAATTTTATTTAGCCCAGGGCGCTCAAACTTGTTAATAGGCCCTGCCTATCCAGTATACTTAGCAAAACCAGATATGCAAATCGGATTTTTGAACCTTTTTTTTAAACCATGGAATCACTGATATTTGAGGTTATAAAAACCAACCCATGGACGTGATTGAACCAACCCAAAGGTTAAATAAAAAATTAAAAAATACTACAACCAAACGAAAAACCAGATTTTTTTAATGATTCGGTTCGGTTGATATTTGGATTTTTAGGAAAGAAATTTTTTTAAATTTCATGTTATCGACCAAATTTAGAATTTAGGACGTCTTTACGCGAGTATTGTACCCAAAAAAACGTCTCCGCACCCTGTATCTCAAGAAATATAACTAATATGATCAGGAAACGCAAAAACCACTGACTGGGAACCAATACCAATGAACCATGGAAATTTCTGGGCACCAAAATTTTGAAATTTTCGGTACCAGAACCAAATGTTTGAAATTTTAGAAACCAGTTTTCAAATTTAAACCAGAAATCCAATTCACCCTTCAATCAAGATCGAACCACACTCAGAAAAGTTTGGGTGAGTTTTGCTTTGTGCTAATAAAACAATCAGTTCTTTCCAGAGCAAAACCTCACAATTGTTGTTAAATCCCAATTCATAGTATGTACCTAAACTATTTAGAATTTTAGGCACAATGGCAGACAAGGAATTTATATGAAGCTTTAATTTTATTGATATGAAGCATTGAATATGTACAAATATAGAAGAATAATGATTAGTTTTCACCTTGGGCCGATGGTGGCGATAGTGTCTGCGGTTCAAGTATTAAATAAAAATCCCCCAAACTTAAAGCTTAGGTATGTGTACATATTAACTAAAATACCCTAAAACTTTAAGCACAATGGGAAATTTGTAATCGCAATGATCGCGATTTATCATTGTGTGCTGTACGTGTTCAGTTCATTCCTCGTATGACACCATAAGAATCAACGCAACACCGCTTTGCTTCTTAAATGTGTGCGTGCTTTTTGGTCTGGGATATTTGTGGGGATATTTTCAATTTGAATCTAAACTAAAAGCTACAATATTACATAAAAATGAGAGAGAAAGAACGATTATTAGCCTCACTATCGCCACCATCGGTCCAAGGTGAAAACTAATCATTATTCTTCTATATTTGTACATATTCAATGTATGAAGCCAAGAAATTGTGTCCGGCGCAACTCAGGAATATACAAAGAGATTTGTGTATATTCCTGAGATATAAAGCATACTTTCGTTAAGCACACTCGATTCTCACATTATCTGAGACACAAACCGGTTTTTCAAATCCTCTTATAGGCCTTAAGTTCGTATATTCTAAAAGTTTTATTAATTTTTTTTATTTATTATAAATTATTAACATTAATACATAATAGTTTTCAAGAAAAACCTCCCTAAAGAAATTAAACTCCCAATTCAGCAAATTACAAAATATCAGAAAATTTTTTTGTAAAACTTTACAATTATTTGTCTTAGGGTTTTCCCAGTGATTCAAGTGAATACCCTATTTCTTTTAAATTCAACCCAATTGATTAAACCCACTGATGCTTAACGGGACTTTCATTTTTTTTTTCCTTCTTCAGGTTCTACAGTACCACCACATCACGTTAAACGTCTGGCACTTGAGTGTATTAGTGAAAAATCCATTTTGGATAAGGAACGAAAAAGGGACTTTAAATGGGATAAAACTGGTCGATCTCTTCGGCCGGTTCCATTCCATACCCCCTCCTCCCTTCCCGCAAACGTCGGCGTCATCGGCAGTCGTCAAAGTTTCATTCCTCAGGTGTTACGTTTCCCTTTCGTCTCAAGGTCTCAAACTCGAAACAGCTGAAACTAAAGGTATAAGGGAATTACCTGATCCTCCCTCATGTAATCACTCTCTCCTATATGCCTCTTATTCCTGATGTTTAGATCAATGATGAGAGTACGAAAATAAATTTCCCCATGCCTGTATACAAACAGCGGAAAATCTTGCCAAAGAAAATCGTTTATGGTGGAAATGTTAAAAGAAGCGCCACACGGCAGTCTTTCGCCTTTAACATGGCATCGGGCGAAGGACGAAAACAATTGTAAGCAATTTTGAAAAGTGGTGCAAGAGGGGTTAGACGAAATCTTGGCAGTGGTGGAAAAATTGCCTTGTGAATAGAATTACAAGGGAAAAATCATTGTTTGTCCTTTTATATAACTAAACACTGACGGCTAAAATTGTTAGCCCACTTAAAATTCTGTTTTCAAAAATCTACTTCGATGCAATGTACCTTCCGTCGCTCCCATCACTCCTCTTTCTTCGTTTCCAGGACTATAAATTTTTAGCACAAGATAAAGCAAGCGCAATGAATATCACTTTAGATAGAAGGGCGACAAAAAAAAAACAACGCAAAAAAAAAACTTCAAGAGGAAACACCGGAATTGCTGGAAAAGGAGCCGACAGTTTTTCCTGTGTACAAATTCCAGAAGCCAAATTATGTCGCACTCGTTGATTTTGTGTGCAGTTCTTAGACGGTACGAGATAAAATGAAAATTATAATGAAGAACATTTTACTTTAATGCAGTACATTTTGTCAACGTTTGGCGGTGTTTTGTGTACTTTGTATCCTAGATCCTGCTATACTGTGCTCATTTTTTCTCCTCCTTGAGACGTGACTTAGTTTATAGAATTTATTATCGAGAGGTGGCATAGAATTTGGCTATGGGGAAGAGGAAGAACGGAAGGAGTTGACTGTTTTATTAGCACGAAGCCAAACTCACCCAGGACCTTGAGCATTTCAGCATTGTTTTAATTAACTAAAATTAGATAAAAATTTGTCTCACTATGTTTTTTTTTTCGTACATCGCAGAGTTGCCTGTCATTGCTATTTTTGTGGTGTTGGCGCGTTTTTTTTCCCAACATTGTAGATGATAAGCCAAGGATATCCTTGAAATGTTAATAACTCTTGGCTTTGTCCTAGACGCTTTTTTGCCACTAAATAAATTACTCTAATAGCTCGAATAGTAATCCACTGATAATTGTTTGTTGGCACCTTTTTTTGTTTAATCCGTTTGACATAAATTTTGAGATAATCTGATGATAACAGTCGAGTTCAATGATAAACAGGAGAATCATTTTATGTGTGTATTGATTTTTTCATTAAAAAAGTCCTTGGATTTTTCAGTTTTTAATTGAAAATTTTGGAATCGGGATTGCAATCTATTTGTAGGCGAAGCAATATTTCGTTTTACAAAAAAAAATCGTTTTGAAAACGGACTGAATATTGCCCCAAATTTTAACAAGAAAGTTCGATTCCCAACTTGTAAAAAAAATAACTTTTGATTCTTAAATCTAGTATTTCTTGTCGCCTGTCGATAAGGCGGTTCCATCCTTAATACACCTATTCGCTCTAAATGTCAAACTCGTCGGCTGCGGGGAAACCAAGAGAGTTGATCAATTATAGTCTCTGTCAGAAGAAAAGAATCGCGTTTTTTTGCAAAGTAGAAAAGATATTTATTCACTTTTCGTTTTGCATTGAAGAACCTTTCGAATGACAAGCCGAAAATATTTAATATGCCGTGTAATCTCCGCAAAACTGGAGAACATTGGCACGTGACCGGGACCTCTGGCGAGAGGCATTGCGGCAGGCCAAGACCGGAAACCGGTTGTAGTGCCGAGAGAGAGAGTAATCTGCATCGTTGTCAAGTATAGTCTGCCAGCTTCTTGCCATACTTTCAACCAGTTTTTCTGCGTAATCCGAGGACCTAATTTTTCGAATAGCGCAGTGCTCCGCAACCTTTATTTGCATACGGCACACCAATTTTTTTTCTGGAAATCCGGGGCACACCACAAAAGAAAATATAAAATACTAGCTTGCATACCCGTCGTTGCCGGGTTAAGTTTTTTCAATTGTTTTTTTTTGATGGTCTATGTTGGAGCTAAACTTCAGGCCAATCGGCTCGGTAGTTTCCCCGCGAAAGGGTAACATAGAGGAAGAGCTAAGTTTCGAGATCACTTTACCCCCTCTCCTTGCTCTCCTACCTCTTGGGCTACTTTTTAATGGGTCTATGTTGGGGCTGGGCCCCCCACGAACATCTTTGCCAAATTTCAGGCCAATCGGTTCAGTAGTTTCCCCGCGAAAGAGTAACATAGCGCAAAGACTAAGATTCGAAATCACTTTACCCTTTCCCCTTACTCCCCCCACCCCTCGCGCTACTTTTACGTATGCCTATGTTGGAACCAGAACTACCACAGACACTCATGCCAAATTTCAAGTCAATCGGTTCAGCCGTTTTTGCGTGAAAGAGGAACAGACAGACAGACAGAGACCAACTCATTTTTATATATTAGTATGATTTGTGTATAAAATATTTATAATGAAAAAATTAAAAAAAAAATCCTGAAAGAATTATTAAATAGCTATTTGAAATGTTTACCGCGGCACACCTAATATCATTTCCCGGCACACCAGTGTGCGGCACACTGGTTGCGGAGCACTGGAATAGCGCATACCCGCTTCTTCAACAATTACTTGGCATTTTGATTCGAAAATTGGGGAAATTTTGATTTGGTTTTGAAAATAATTTGAGTGTGATAACTGTTTCGATTAGTACAATAACAAATCGATTGGCAGTCAGCATTTACCCTTCAAAAATTTTTTGTGGCTATCCGTCTTGATGCCCCCAATCGGCTCCTTAGAATAATTTAAGTGTTTATAATTGAAAATTAATCAAACTGTATACAAAATTTATTTTATTTACTGTGTAGGTACTTATGAATTTAATTCGCATCCGAAGCTCGGCCATATTGAATATTTTTGACAGCTGATTGTTTTCCCCGCAGTGTGAATAAGAAATATTTCTGAGACGTCAATGAAATTGCATTTTTTGTTAAAAATAGAAAAACCATAGAAATGTCATATTTTTCTTTATACAGTTATATAGAAAAAACTTTTTACGTGAATAAGTAGTTCTCAAAAAGTTATCTTTACTCAAATTAGAGTACAAAATCTTTCTTCCAAGAAAACGCGAGTTTTCTGATGCGTACAAAGGTGCTGTATAATAATTTTGAAATTTTCAACTTGAGTCAACTAATACAGGTTTGAATGTATTTTCTCAAATCGACCCAAATTCAAAAAAAGATTGCCTACTTCGATGAGTATGTTTTTTAAATTGCCTACTTCTAGGTGTATATTGCAATTTCTATAATGAAAATCTCTTAAAGTATGCAATACAAATGCTTATCTAGTCTTCCCCTGAGAGTAGACACGACTGGCCTTTGATATTGTATTTTTCACCACACAGTTTTATAATACTTATATATTCGCCTACCTGTAATCCAATTGGAAAATGCCATCGCCTCGCTATGCTGGGATATTCAAATAAGCAGCAACAGAATAACAAGAAGGCGTCAGAAGCGGTCGCTCCGATAATAATGATGGCATTACTCGGCGACCTTGTAATTGAATATTTTCAACTTTCCCACAATTGAAGGCACAGAAACAGAAATAAATTACACGCCAAGAAAAAAAACTACACGGTAAATCAAAATAAAATTGAATAGAATTAAATAAGACTGTGAAACCTGATGAAGAAAACATCTTTAAAGCTTCTTCTTGTGTTAAGAAGTTAAAAGGTGCAAATTACTTGAAATAATAAGAATAATACGCTTAGTAAGTCATTTCTAGATCTTTGGATGGTTGGACTTAGAGTTAAATCATACGATTTGCATAGCATTTAGAAGTATTTTATATACACGGTAAAGCTAAGTCGGGTGACAGACAAAAAAAAAACAGAACAAGTTTTCGAAAGTTCATGCATTTTTATTATCTTCCACTTCCACCGATCAAGATTTATGTCGCTTCGATTCTTGTTTTTTATCTCTTCGCCGTCATTCGCAAATTTTGCAAAAAAAACATAAAAAATAAACTAAAAACTATAGAAAATACCAAGAGAAAAATCCGCTATATTTAAATAAGCAGCAGCGAAATTGTATGTTTGTTTGTATGTTCACCTATAATATTAATTTTATTAACCTAATTTCCTCGACCATTGACCAAAATAATTCGTAAGCGATCAGGTGGTGATTTAATGCAATTTTCGGCCAATGAAATTTTCAACAAAATTCGAATACATTGCAATGAAAAATGCAAATATTTGGCATGTGAAAAATTTATTATGAAAGTAAATGAAATGACTTAATTTATCGCAGCCTTGAAGATGGATCGGATTTAATTGAAAGTGGATAAATTCAAGCAGTTTGGGAAAAAAATACGAATCATTGATCGATAATCGTGCAATAATTTCAGGTGTTTAATTGAAGAAGGTAAAATTATTTACGGAATGTTCTTCCTCATGCGTTATTATTGCCAACCCAACTAAAACCAAATTCAATATGATGGCGCAAAATGATGTTTGATAGAAGTGATTATGATGATCGTCAGCAAGATAGTTAACGTGTAATTTGAGAAGTTTTACAAAATGATTGACGTAAACATTTTTTTATTGCCATGGTCACTGGAAGGGCAAACAATTTAGACAACATTAAGATGAGCTCAAAGCTCAAAAAATCACCAAATTAAAAAAAAACATTAAAAAATACAATTTCGCGAAATTCGTGGCCATTAAATGTTCCACTTGATGTGCGTTTTTTATTTTTATCAGAACAACCACGAAAATAATTCTGTTAATTCTATTTGGGCCAGCAAAATAATTGAACTTTCACTCTTTATTACTCGCATGATGTGATGATCCCGCATTTATGTTTTGGGGGAGATTTTTTTTTACTTAAATCCGGGAATATATTGTAGTGCCATATCGTTACGTAACCATCAGTTTGAATCAATTTAAGGCAATTAATCAATTTGTGTGATAAAAAAAATTAACTCAAGGGAAATTTGATCATTTTAGTGATTTTATCTCCGTTTATCTTTTTCCGGAAGCCCCACAGCAGACCGATGATTTACACGGAAGTAGCAATCTGCTTTTTATTATTTAAAATACAAACATGACATTACTTACGTGGAAAATATAAATATCGTTTGAGACACCAAACATTTGATAGACTTTAGAAAACTAATGCTTTTAAATCATTTTTTACAGCTCTTCAAAAATTAAAAAATAGAAACTTTTAAAGAAAATACTTAAAATGTTGTGAATTAAAATTCACTTTTTTCTATACAGACTAATATTTAGTTTTTACCGCAATTTTGTGTTGTGACCACAAATAGGTTCGAGCCAATTTTTCTCTGTTTGTATGTCTATTTGTTACCGCATCACATCAAAATGGCTGGGTGAAATTTCATGAGATTTGACTCTTGGGTTAGTGATACACCGGAGAGTGTAACATAAATTATTTTTTGGAAATTTTGCGACGCGGTGCTTTAGGCGACATTTTGTGACATTTGTAAGTTCACTGCGTTAAATTCGGACCTCACAAAAGATAAAGCATAGAGATGCGCTTATCTAGCAACTGCTAGATCGATTTAAGGTAGGGATGCCTTCCGATCCTCCTTTCCTCAGATATTGGGCCGTGTGCATAAAAATCACCATATGCTTATACTCCACTTTTTTGGAGAAAACTTTCAAGTTTGTATGAATAAAAATGAGCAAACACGCTTACTTAAGAATTCTTGACAATAAACTCCTTCTTCTGAAGTACAGAAAGTACAGCACTTGCTCACTTTTGTCCACAAAAATTGGAGAGTTTGCACCAAAAATGTGGATTATAAACATATTCTCATTTTTGGGTGGTCCGGAGGAATTTTTTAAGGTGTCCGTGGGACTGCTGTTCTAGGGCTACATTTTGATGCTCTGGACGCAATTAAAAAAGAACAAAAATACCCCCGGACGCCCTTAAATAGGGGACAGCGTCCGGATAATAAGAGGGCGAAATTGTAACCCTAATTTAAAAGTATAATTAATCTTAGCATTTAATTTTTTTCGCCTGCGACGTAATAATTTCTAGCTGTGTGCATAAAAGAAAAATTTTAACTGCGGCGGCATTTTTTAAAATAATTATGTCTATGGTGCGTTTTTTTTAATCGCGGCGCATTTTTTTTGTGTACCGAAAATTTAACATATCTTTTTACTTTCTTCTACGGAGTATAATAAAGTATTGTATTCATGAAAAATTTCGACCTCTTAATTTTGCCTAAAAAACAATTCCCGATCACTCCTGAGTCGATTGGAGTCATATTTAAAAAATGTCTTTCTGTCTGTCAGTCTGTCAGTCTGTCAGTCTGTCTGTCAGTCTGTGTACAAGATTTCTCAAAAACTAATAGAGCTAGCGCCATGAAATTTTATAGGCATGTTGGGTCCTGAAATGGGACGATCCTATCAACTTTTGGTGGAAATCCGTTAACCGGAAGTATCCAAAATGGCGGTTTTTCAAAAATTGCAATTTCGTTTTTCTCGATTTACTCCCAAACTACGCGTTTTTTAGTGGCCTTAAGTATGACAAAACTTGGAGAAAATAAAATTTCCCACACTTTTGTCTTTAGCTATAACTCGATATCTCAACCTGTTATCGAGATAAACCGTTATTTCCAAAAAAAAACAGTTTTTTGCGATTATCTCGAAAACTAACGGGTTTTTGCTGACTGAATGTATGAAGTGAATTAATGAGAATGGCATTCTGCACAATTTTGTTTCTTACCGTTATTCGTTATCTTTTACCGTTATTGAGATATTTTCATTAATATGTAAAAAATCATATGTTTGCGAATAATTTGCAAACTAACGGTTTTTCGACAAATCAGTTAAAAGAATAATTAAATATGTTAACATTTTCTACATTTTTCCCATTTACCGTAAATTGATATCTTTTACAGTTCTCAAGTTATCTCAAATTTTGTACGTTTTTGATATTTTTGAATAAACCAAGAATTTATTGGGAGGTCATCTTAGGTTGACAACGCGACAGGGCTCTAGCGTAAATTGCGCAGGGTCGTAGATTTTGTAGAAGAAAGTTTTGTGTTGACCACAACTGATATTTTTCTAAAGTTTTATCGTAAATCAATTTAATTTTCCGCAAATTAAAAAAAAAATAAAACCTGTATTATAACAAAAAATTTGAGTTACCTCACAAAAATGTTGCGTTTAGATAATGGGAAAAAATATCACAACAAAACGTCTAAAAAGGCGTCAACTTTAAACGACAATTTACTCTCCAATTAAAGAAAAACTCACCATGACAAAAATACTAAGCAAGAAATAACATGCGAAAATATGTTATAATCACTTTATATAATAAGTTTAGCTACACGGCAAAAAATCTTGGAGTGAATTCCAATCAAAATTGGATTACATATAGGTCCACTCCAAAACATGATTAGATTTCAATCCACTCGTTGGATTGAAATTTTTTTTCTAATCTTCTTTAGATTGAATTAAATTCCAAAAATGTATTAAATTTATCAAATGCAAATTGCAATTTCTGTTGCAAAAAATGCAAATTCTGTTGGATTTCACTACATTAAATGAAGGAATCAATAGTTTCCTACATTAATTAAGTGTGACTGGAAAATAGAGCGTGAATTCACACAAAAATCAGCGTGAATTCCAACAAAATTTTGTAACAAAATGGGCAAAATAAAATCTTCATTTTTCATGGTTTTATGATAGTAATAGTAGGTTTTTTACCAATATCCCAGTAGTGTTTTTTACTTTTTACAGCATTTATAAATTATAAATATTTTCTTACGTATTATTAAATGTTGAAAAACTCCTGCTCACACCGCGATTCGAACCCGAGATCCCTAGGTTTGAAGTCCACTCGCCAACCCATACGGCCACCGAAGTAAATTAACAAAGTGAGTCTAAACATGAATGGTTTCTATCTCACTTGAATTTACTGTCAGTTAATAACTAAATGAATACTTTCGGTAATTTGATATACAATAAAAAGTAATTGAAATCTAATCTAAAAAAATATTAGAATATTTGTAATAATTTGCATTTATTGAATTCCAATCGAAATTGTATTGAAATTTCGTCCAATACAATTTTTGGATTGAAAAATACTCCAAGATTTTTTACCGTGTAATTGTGTTTAAGTAGCTTTTAGTCTCATTTAATTTGCAACAACCGCCTAACCTCTTTTGACCTATCATTGAAAAACAATCTTTAATTAAAACCAAAAGAGGATTATTTTGTAATTCCATTCAGGTGATCGATTTTATGTTTGTATATTCGGATTTTGCATCTTTCGGAATTAAATGAAAATGACAAACGTTAAGCTAAATCTGAGGTAAAATGCGAATAAACAGTTAAGTTGATTTAATTTAGCTTACGATTAGCCATGACTTTTGTGAATGTCGTTGTTTTATTTGAAGGTTGCTAGCCGCGCATTTTCCAATAAACGGGCTCGGATTCGAAATATTCTCAAAAGTCCAAGTAAAGTTTTAGCTAACTTTGTGAATGGAAACACGGATCTTTTAGCTCCCAGTGGAGTCTTATATGAGACTTGGCTTGATCAAAACGTCATCTCGATTAGCATTTAAGATCAACGAGTTTCTCATGGTGATAGACGGCCAGCAGCTGCTTCACAGATCTTTCTTGGCCTGCTAGCGGTGTGTGTGGGTTAACAATCGCAAGTGATCGCCATAAAATAGCATTTAATTATTGTTATAGCAGAACAATAAAAACATTTAACAAAATTTAACAATTTTTTCCTATTAATGAGCATTTCGTATGAGGAGTCTTGTTTTGTTTTGGAGATGGCACAATTCCCAGGGAAAAAATATGTGCAACAAAACGTCTTCATTTCATGCCGTTGTCCGTCTTCGCAGAGAACACTTTAAATCTCCCAATTGTAGAAACTAAAACCGCATAAATAATGAATTTTTTAAACAAAAAAGAGCAGAAGAAATTAATGCTGTTGAAAACCGCCCCAATTTCAAACAAGTCTTACAAATCACTTCAGATGCTGCTTTTTACTTTCTTATACGAAGTATAATAAAGTATTGTATTCATGAAAATTTTCGAGTCCTTAGTTTGGCCTAAAAAAACATTTCTCGAGCACTCCTGAGTCGAGTGGAGCGTTATACAAAAATCTCTTTCTATCTGTCAATCTGTCTGTTAGTCTGTTTACAAGATTTCTCAGAAACTACTATTAGCTCTAGTAGAGTAAGTTCGGGTATTGTGGTACACCTTCTTTTGTTTTCATAATAAATCACTCGTTTTAAAAGCAATCATGTTAGAATTTCGCATACGACACCTCCAGAGGCTTGCCTATAAAATTCCACAGCAATGTTACCAATCATAAACATAAAAGCAAAATTATGATCAAAAAAGTACACTAACTGAAAAAAAAGTGCTTCAAAAAATTGGCGGGTAATGTGGTATACTGTTTCTTCCATACAAATATTTAAGGCGGGTAATGTGGAATACTGTTTCATCCATTCAAATATTAAATATTTGTATGGAAAAAATAGTATGCCACATTAGCCGTTCTCACCATGACAAACCAAAAAAATGATTTCTTAGTCTAATTCGCTTGAATCCAAAAATTTTTTTTTTCAAAAATTAAATGTGTTGTCTAAATAATCGTTCACTGATTCACCGGTAAAAAAACAACTTAAAATTGGCTTTCGAGATTCATTTGAATGTGGAGACACTAAAATGTTGATTGTGCTCAAAAACGTTTTTCAGAAAATTCCGATATAACCTGATAAACCATGGACTCGTCAACACCAACAATGGTTGCAGAATTTCACAAAAAACAGTATTGTATGTTTGATCTTGCGATGCGGCATCTCATATCCGAGAAATGATGGGGTACCACATTACCCGCCTATACCACAATACCCGAACTTACTCTAGTGAAATTTTATAGGAATGTTGGTCCTAGAATGGGACGATCCTATCAACTTTTGGAGAACATCTGTTAACCGGAAAGTAACCAAAGTGGCAGTTTTTTAAAAATTCCAATTTTGTTTTTCGCGATTTACTTCGAAACTACACGTTTTTCAGTAACCTTATGTATGACAAAAGTTGAAGCCAGTAAAGTAGGTACACTTTCGTTTTTTACTACAACTCAATATCTCAAACTGGTATCGAGATATACCGTTATATCGAAAAAATCAGTTTTTTCCGTTTATCTTGAAAACTAAAGATTTTTAAATAGTTCAGTGTATGAGACGAATTAAAGAGAATAACAATCCCAACAATTTTGTCCCAAATTTTTATCCGGTATATTTTACCATTATTGAGATTTTTTCAATAAAATGTAAAAAATTAGATTTTTGCGGGTTGCTTGCAAATTAACAGTTCCTCGT
Source organism: Chrysopilus asiliformis (assembly GCA_964034945.1). Taxonomy (NCBI): domain Eukaryota; kingdom Metazoa; phylum Arthropoda; class Insecta; order Diptera; family Rhagionidae; genus Chrysopilus; species Chrysopilus asiliformis. Next base: position 98,970,609 of record OZ035961.1, read on the forward strand.
AAAAAGATTTGAGAAAAGAATTAAAGACCTTAAAATTCTCTCCAAAAAATCATGTTTTTATATCACGTGATATTTTACTTGTCGGGTGATAGTGTAAATTGCTCAAGAACGTAGATTTTGTATAAGAAAATCATGTGGTGTTCACGTCAGATATTTTATATTTATGCTGATGGTGCAGAAATTCTGCAACTGTGCGAAACTGAATCTGTACTACGAAATTTATCTTTCTAACACATCTATTCTTGTGCACCAGAAACAGAAGCAATGGTTGCAAGCAAATTATACTTTTGTGTGCTTGTGCGACCGGTGAAAAGAAATACACACCATTTTAAGGCTGTAATCCATCGTGGTTTCTTGAATTCTTCAAACAAATATTTGGATCATTGGAGTAGTTTTTTCTTGTCATTTTTTTGGTCTTTATAATGTTGCTATATTTTTTTAAAAATACATAAAGTAACGAAATTTCTAAGAGGTTCTTTGCTATTCTATTTAGATTTTATTAGGAGGCTCTCCATCAGTAGCATAACTACAAATTTTTCTCGTTCCATAGATTTTTTTCACATTACATTCTATATTTCCCATTCTGATTTGCACCCCGTTTATATTTTTTTTTAATTCAACAAAGGTTTACGTCCATAAGTGCTTCAGCGTCCATTTATGCCACTAAAACTCAGTGAGTTTTTGTGTCTTTGCAAAAAAAAAAAAAAACAGTTTAAAAGGAAGAAATGTTAAAAGTAAGACTTTTTTGGCTTCAAAATTTATCTACGATGCTACATTCCACGTGGGACTGGCTACATCCCTGCTGCATATTTACAGTTTTATATGGATTGCGAACCATAGATGAATTCCAGCATTTGTAAGGTTTTCGATTGGGACCCATTGTGATGTCAGAGGTCACAATTACAGTCTACACTCTAGAAAATTTTATTGTAATTTTACCCCTATTATCGTAGGAAACCATTTTCCTACGATAATAGGGGTAAAATTACACCGAGTCGTAATGGCTTAAAATCTATGCATTTTTACTCATTTTGTGGCGTACAAAAGCCTCTTTTACGGGGGAACTTTAAGCTAAATAAGAAGTAAAAGTACAATACGGGTGTAATTTTACGACATGAATGTTTAAAATCACCACATTTTTGTTGTAATTTTCCTCCTATTTGGTAGCAAAACCGCGTCTTAAAGGTGTAATTTTACGACATTTTTTGTTTAAAATTACACCGAAAATGGTATTAGAATTTCTCGGCTTATACGGTCTGCAAAAACAAAAATATTATATTATTTTTGCGGATGTTTTCACATCCAAATTTCCCGGGCATGTCTGCCATGTGGCAGGCGCCACACAGGATTTTGGTAGAGTAAAACTCGATTCGAGTATTTATACTCCGATTCCACAAACCTTATGCGAATTATAAGGTTAAGGTTAAATTGTCCGTACAATAATGTAAAAATACCCTGCGAGCGTGTTTTCACACCAAAATGAGAGTAAAAATACAAATATTGGTCGAAATTTTACGCAAGGTTTAAAATTACCCTATTTCTAGTGTAAGATTAATGTTTTTTGGGTGATTTTACAACTTAAATGGTGTGCGAGCTAAATTCTGATTTTTTTTCGAAATTTTACGACGTTTTTGCAAATTTACCCCGTTTTTACCCCATTTTTCGGTTTAAATTCAAATTCATTTTCTACAGTGTAGATTCACTAAAGACCGCTAAATATACATCCAAAAAAAACTAAATCAACTACTAATTTACAGGATGAGTTTTTTAATTTTTTGAAACACACTTCATTTTGTATAAAAATCGACAATTTCAAAATATGAATGCCAATTTTTAACTAGAATGAAACTAGATTCCACATTCAAAAAACAGAGTCGGTCTCGCATCGAATTCCGGGCCAGGGAGTTCACAACAGTTCCTTGTGGGTGTTGATTTTCAACAATTGTTCGGTGTTAAACCAAGTAACAACAAAAGTTCAGAAAAAAAATTTGGCAAAAATGGCGACACTACTGAAAACCCACCTTAATGTACAGTCAAATTTGTTTTATTATTATTATTGCAACAACCGTAAATTTATAGGCCCAGCTGGTGAAAATAGGTTGAATCAAATACGTTGTATTTGATTCATGAGTTCTTCCTACTCTAAATTCCTGTAGAAGACAACTAGAATTTTGCTCTAAAGATCTATTTCAAACTACTTCACTATATTTAAGATTGGCGCCATGTATCTGTTTGTAGGGCACCATGCAAAACCGGCCAAAATACCTGAATTCCATAGCTAGTGGTTCGTTCTTCGATTTTGTCTCACGTTTTTCGCCTTTCTTTATTAACAACAACGTGAATAGCGATTCAAAAACCATTTTATCGGCAGTAAAGAAAATGCATTAGCAAACTGCTAAATCATGGCTCTGTCTAAGAACGTTTAGAAACTGGGTGACCATAAGAATAAGACTTTTGTGGTGGAGGCCGCTGAAGGTCGTCCGTTCGAAATTAAACCAACGAATTCTGTAAAAAAAAATACATTCAGCTCCACATAATGGTTAATCATAGTAGACAAGTCCGCCATACACCTGATATAAATTACAGTGTAATTATTTTTGTGCTCATTTGCGCGATCAAAGGTGCTTTTTTACATTGGACCCTTTTTTTAAATAAACGAGACGGCAAATTAACACTCACGCTGGAAAAGATCTTTTAACATCCTAGAAAGTGAACGGCTTCAAGCACTGTCGGTTCATTTTCGTTTTTCAAAGCGCAGCTTATAATTTAAAAAAAAATTAATTTCAAATCAGAAGCACATGATCATAAAATGTTGCATAACTTCTGCTCGCGGTTTTTTGTCTTAGCCCACAGGCGGGAATTTTTCTCTATTTTCAATTTTTTTTTATTACTCAAGCTTAAATGTCTTCCGTTGCTGCTGGACCTAATCTCGTTGGCTGCACACACTATAATTAAATGCTTTTCATTTTTTATTCACTTATTGGTTACGAGAGTGGCTACTTTTCGGTGACGTTTTAATCGAGTAACCAGAGGCATAATATCAAAGCGAGACAGTGTTGTTGTTATTATGTTGTTACATCTAAGAATTGCAACTTTGGTAATTCGAAGGAAAAAAAAACTCCAAAAGACCTTTTAGATCTTATACGAATATTTCGTGTTGATGCCTCATTGCAAAATTTTTGTTTTTAATCTTGAAGATTTTCTTTTTTGCCTGCTAATATGTGACCTTAGATAAATGATGTAACCAAAAATTTCATCATACGGTGGAAACAAGAAAATTGCTGTCCTGTAATTACTTCAGCAGATGCGCAATAAAATTACAATTGAAAAGTAGTTAAATTTTTAATCAAACTTTTTATCGACCTAGAATTGATACAAAATGTCTTTATATCAAAACACTTAAAACCTTTTTTGGAATAATTTGATGCACAAAAATAATTTTGTAGGTCATTTGTCGGAATCCGTTTTTTTTAATTCCATACGTTACTTTTAATGATGTAACAGGATAAAAAAAAAATATTTTAGTACCCTTTTTGTTGTTTTTCAATTACAATTTTCTTTTCCGTCCAAATGATATTTAGAACTTTTGAAGCTTTATTAACCTCGTGTTCATCAAAATTGCAAGAAGTTAATAAAAGTTACGGGTAATTTGCATTTTTTTGCATCAGATTCAAAAATATTTGAAAAACAATAATAAATAAAATATATACGAGCAAAATATTATATTTCTTGTAAGGTAGGGTGGAGCAAAAAGTGCCACCATACTAAACAAATTATTTTTTTTTTATATAAAAATCAAGTTTTTTTCAAAACTTTCTCATGAATCTTGTTTATTTGTTTAAATTTTCTTGCTTAAAATTTTAAAAAATTCAAGAAATAATTGCTTGAAAATTTAAAAAATTCAAGAAATTTAAAATTTTTAAAAATTCATTGTCAAGATTCACAATACCAAAAACCCCAAATGATAATTTTCTCGAGTGAAAGGATATTCGTGTTGTTTTTACAGGTACTTCTGTGTCGAACAAAAAATTGACAAACAAACAATTATTGCTAAAGATTTTTGCTCACATATAAAAAATAGAGCGTCTCCCCTATAAAAAATAAAGGTATAAAAAATAAAGGTACAGTAGAACACGCTTAAATGCACATCGAATTTCGCAGAATTTTATGTGCATTTATCCGTGTTTTGCATTTATACGTAGCATGGAAGCACGGATAAATGCACATTATTGTGCAATTATGCGAGTAAAAGATAAACATGCAACTTTAATATTCCTGTAATAAACATTTAAATTCAACAAGGCTACACAAAAACAAAGAACCTAATTAAGAATTCATTTTATCAAATAAAAATAACAATAATCACTTTTTTTTGAGTAATTACATTTCATTTTTGCACATGTGCATTTAAGCGTGTAAAATTTCATATAATTTATACTTTTGCGGATGTGAAAATGGTTGCATTTAAGCAAGTACAGTAATCCCTCGAACTGCGCGGTAGATACGTTCCACAAAAAGAGCGCGCACTGCGAAACCGCGCACTGTGAACCCTACTTTGTATGAAATATTGGGGTTAGGTCCCAGATATTAGAAAAATTCCAAAAAAAAAAATAGAGAAAAGTTTTTATTTAACGACATATTTAAAGTAATACAAAGATATGATATGTATTACTAATCTTTTTGAAAAATTAGTTATTGATTTTTGTTTTTCATTATGAATTTCTACGTAGGGGGCTAAAGCGGCTGTCAAATTTCTCCGAAATTTTAAGGCACGCTCCATATCAGTGTCCATTTTAAGAGCTTATTGTTAAAGTTGACTACCAACCATTAAAAAATTTGCCAGTTTTTCGTGCGTAAGGTTTTTCTTTCTTATAATCTCTATAGGCGCCTCCATACACGTTCAATGTTACTTGACAATTTTACTTAGAAGACTTATGTTTCAAGTAACATTGATCGTTTGGATGCTCTTCTATGTTACGTTTGCAGGCAATTTCCATCAATGTTACTTGACGAAAAATTTTCATCAATAATACTTGTCAAGTAACATTGAACATGTGGAGGCTCCTTATAACTTCACTTCCATCATTTTCGTCGCTATAATTATCGCCGAACTGTGTCAAAATATCGTCAGCAGTCATATTTTCTTCATTGCTTGCAAGGACTTCCATGATATCTTCTGACTGAAAAGGCGCCTCCACACGTTCAATGTTACTTGACACTTTTACTTGAATGACTCATGTTTCAAGTAACATTGATCGTATGAATGCTCTTCAATGTTACGTTTGCAGGCAATTTCCATCATTATTACTTGACGAAAATTTTCAACAATAAAACTTGTCAAGTAACATTGAACGTGTGGAGGCCCCTAAAGTCTTCAAATTCGTCCCCACCAATTGTCTTACCTAATGTCACAATTTCCACTAAATATAAACACTAATATAAGCACGAAATTACCAAATATGTACGAAGATACCAAATGACCAGCTGATTCCTTCTTGTCGGCGATTGCCCAAAAAATATGTTCAGAACATGTTTTTTAAACGGAAATTATAAAAAAACCGTGCAGCTGCGAAATTTTTACCGCGCAGTTCGAAATTTTGGTATTAAAAACTTAACCGCGCAGTTGCGAAACCGCGCAGTCCGAAACCGCGCAGTTCAAGGGATTACTGTATTGCAATTAAGCGTGTTTCATTTATCCGTGTATATTTATATGAAAAATGCTTAAAAATCCTCAATGCACAAATTTTGCGTGCAATTACACGAGTTTTGCATTTACGCGTGTTGCATTTAAGCGCGTTCTACTGTATAAAAAATAAAGGAGAAACACGTATAAAAAATACTGTTATTACCTGTATATCTAAGCGATATGACTGCAAAATTTGTGCCATTCGGCTCAGTAGTTTCTGACATCTTTTGGATAGTCTAAAAAAGTGGCATTTTTCGCCCCACCCTATCCTACTTAAATTGTTTTTTACATTGTCTTATTTGGCAGCATTTAAAAAAAATCTATATAAAATAAAATCGATAAATAAGAAAATGACTATAAAAAATTAATTTTGTTAAATACTAGAATGTTTTGCGACAATATTTATTTGATCAGAATAATTTCCCACAAATAAAGAAACATTGCAAACAATTGACCCTATTAATTACTAAATGGCGAAAAGCTCTTAAAATTAATAAATTTCAATTGTTCTTAAGGTCTTTCCAACCCACAAATAATGACATCAAATAATAAAGTTCCGAAGAAAAAACCCAAGAATCCAGAGCTCCATCGAAATTGTTAAATGAGTTTAACAATGGCAACACCTGTTCGAGCCAAGTTTTTCATCACAAAAATAAAGACACGAAACTGAGTTTAAGCTCCTTTTGTCAGTTTATTCTCGGAAAGTTAACAAAACTAAAGTCTCAATTTACACTTGGCTGGATGAAGCGACAATTTGCTAAATTTGTTTGTATTCAGGTATTGTCACGAAAAAATGAGACAAATTTCTCCCCCACTCCAAATTTGATTCCCGGTTATCACAATTCGAAAGCTACCAGCTTAAAGTTAACGTTTTTATATTGAGAGATAAGTTGTGAAGCTTTTAAACTATCCGCTCATTAAATGTTGTGTCTTGTTGCTCTCGTGCTTTTTTTTATCTAGTTTAAATGTTTTTTTTTCGTCTCGACTCGACTCCAAATGTAAACTTTTGTTATTGGTGTTATTTTATTACGAATAGTTTGTGTACTTGTGTTAACATTTTTTCGCATTAATTGGTAACTAGGGGCTGCGCCCCGAACCGCTTCGCGGTTCATCCCCCTTCCGCAGGTCGGCCTTCGGCCTCCCTGCCCCCGTCGGCCTACGGCCTCCACAACTACTCGGCCTTCGGCCTCGCCCCTCGCGCTTGAATTGTTGGAATTTGATGTATGCAGATGTTATGTAAAATTATTTAAATATATTTCAGCTCTCGCCTTCCTCTTTACTCGGCCTTCGGCCTCGACTCAAATGCATATAGTTAACCCAAAAAAGGGAAATTTTTTTTTAGAGACATTTTTCTTTGTGACCCAACGGTGTATTACAAAATCGTACTGTTTACTTACAATATATTCAATAACGGTAAAAGGTGGTTATCCACACGGGGAAAGACAATATTGTGGGAAATGTCATTCTTTTTAATTCATGTCATACATTGAAGCACCAAATCCCTTTAGAATTGCAGAAGATAGCAGGTGAGGGCTATACATAACGATGGTATCTATACTGTTTTTCGCAGTATTATATTGTTTTTCAGACTCCAATACTGCATAATTGCTTTTTTCCCCAAAATACTGTATTTAAATACTCAGAAAACTTTAATTCTTTAACGTTTCGAAATTCAAATTTATTAATAGCAATGCAAAACGTCAGTGGCAACACAAAACAGTGGCATCACTTGGCAAGTGTAAATACATTCAAACGACGAACAGCGAAGTATTGATGGCAACATGTCATATAGATTCGCTTCTTCCTTTCCCCATCGATTACTGTCTTGTCATTATTCATCCTTCTTCAGAACGCGTTACTTTGATTTTGCTTTCCATTGTTAATTTAAAAGAATAAAAATGTCGAAATTAAAAGCAAAGACACAATTTTTCATTGAATAAAATTTATACTGCGAAAAATACTTTTTTTTCAAATCGATTTACTGCTTTTTTAAATTTTTAGGTGAAATATACTGTTTTTTGTCCGAAAAAAGATACCATCGTTAGCTATACATAAAAAGGAGGGGTAGATATTAGTGAGCAAAAATTTTCCCTGCGGGCTGACCTCTCTCATGGTGAAAACCGGATCCGAAACCCTTAAGCGCATAAAGAGGTTTCAAGAGAGGGAAAGGGGTTGCTATTAAACTGGATCCGACACCCTTGAGTAAGAGATATCAGAAGAAACAGGGATTGACATCAAAAAGAATCATATCCTTTATTCTGTCAATAACTGTACCTGTGTGCAAAGTTTGATCAAAATCGGCCGCGCCGTTTTTGCGTGATGCCGGAACAAACATTCACTCAAACAGACAGAAATACCGACTGACATACAGACAGACGGACAAACATAAATTTTAAGCATGACAAAACCTATAATTGCCAGTCTGGCAATTATTAGAAACTCGTATAGTGATATTCCTATCAAAATTGGAACAGTTGTATCAAAATTCCAGTTTGAAGTCAAACTTTCCAATAAGATTTTTTAAAATTTGTTCCAATAGGATTTTCATGTATGGGAGTTTTATTTAGAATCATATCCTAAATAACTTTTGTTCTTGCACTTATTTGATAATATGAACAGTTTTTGAGATATTCGCAAAAAACATTTTCGTTCGTATGGGGGGTACCCCCCTAATGGTCCATTTTTGCCCTTTAACTAAACCTTGCATTTTACGAAAAACGGATCTGCTCAAAATTTCAAGTCTCTAGCTCAATCCGTGCGCCCGCAATCCGCGCCACAGACGGACATGCAAAAATCAATTTTGTTTATCATTCTAAACCAGTGGTTCCCAAAGTGGTCCCTACGCACCCCCAGGGGTCCCCGGGATCATCCAGGGGGTCCGTGGAAAATTAAAATTGATTTGGGGGTCCCTGAACAACGTCAGGGGGTCCGCGCAAGGTTTAATATAAAATAAAAAAAATTGTGACACATTTTTATTAATATGGAAGTTAAAATAAATAACAGAAGCTGTTGATTGCTTTTCCGTCTTCCTATTTGGTAGAACGTAGATTCAGTGCCGTTATGAGCCTCATCACAAAAAAAAAAAAATGTTTGATTTATATTTTATTTTTACGTTGCCATTTACCATTCAAGAGATCAAAGTTAAATTAGTAATTTTTCTATTAAACATTTACATATGTAGTTTTTCACCCAGAGTCCGTGGGCAAGTTTTGACTATGAACATAACAAAAGCTATAATTGCCAATCTGGCAATCATTGGAGACCCGTATGGTGATATTCGTATTAAAATTCGAACAATTATTGTATGGAAATTCCTCTTTGAAGTAAAACTTTTCAATAAGATTTTTTCAAATTTATTCCAATTGGATTTTGATGTATGGGAGTTTTATGTAGAATCATATCCTAAAAAACTTTTGTTCTTGGACTTTTGTGATAAGATGCACCGTTTCCAAGATATTCGCAAAAATCGGTTTCGTTCGTATGAGGGGTACATGAGGGAATTACACCAGTGTGTTTAGAATGACAAAAATATTTAATTTTTGCATGTCCGTCCGTCCGTCCGTTCGTCCGTTTTTGGCGCGGATTGCGGGCGCACGGATTGAGCTAGAGACTTGATATTTTACGCAGATCTGTTTTCTGTAAACTGCGAGGCTAAGTTCGTTAATGTGCAAAAATTGACCATTAGGAGGATGCCCCCCATACGAACGAAAATGTTTTTTGTGAATATCTAAAAAACGGTGCATCTTATCACAAAAGTCCAAGAACAAAAGTTTTTTAGGATATGATTCTACATAAAACTCCCATAACTCAAAATCCGATTGGAATAAATTTAAAAAAATCTTATTGAAAAGTTTTACTTCAAAGAGGAATTTTCATACAATTGCTCGAATTTTAATACGAATATCACCATACGGGTCTCCAATGATTGCCAGATTGGCAATTATAGCTTTTGTTATGTTCATAGTCAAAACTTGCCCACGGACCCTGGGTGAAAAACTACATAAATGTTTAATAGAAAAATTACAAATTTAACTTTGATGTCTTGAATGGTAAATGGTAACGTAAAAATAAAATATAAATTAAACATTTTGTTGAAGAAGTATTTATTTAAATTATAACTTTTGTTTTAAAATGCAAAAAAAATTAATGACTTGGATGAACCTGATGGGATGTTATGAGTGTATTTATGTTCGGCTCAATGTTTGTGAGTAGCAACCGCAAATCCCCATGAGTACTAATTTCTAGTCGGTTTCTTTTTTTTGTGATGAGGCTCATAACGGCACTGAATCTACGTTCTACCAAATAGGAAGACGGAAAAGCAATCAACAGCTTCTGTTATTTATTTTAACTTCCATATTAATAAAAATGTGTCACAATTTTTTTATTTTATATTAAACCTTGCGCGGACCGCCTGACGTTGTTCAGGGACCCCCAAATCAATTTTAATTTTCCACGGACCCCTTGGATGATCCCGGGGACCCCTGGGGGTGCGTAGGGACCACTTTGGGAACCACTGTTCTAAACACACTGGTGTAATACATTTTTATGTGTGATGACGGGGTCGTGGCGTCACAAACGGTAAGGCAAAGTTAATATACCCTTTGGTTTCACCATACGGGTATAAAAATGTCATTTTTGGCATCAGTATTATACGACCAAATACATCAATGTATGTCAATATTTTTGAGAAAATCCAAAATTACAAAAATTGTCCCCTTTACAGTTTTTATTATATAGATGGGAAAAAAGTAAAGTGGACACATCTACAGATAGAGAGCTTTCCTTTAAAAAAAGAATAATCAAAATCGATTCTAAGCTGGTGTCGAAAGAAATACAGACAAAATCGCTTTGCCTTTTAAATATATAGATGAGTCTTCGATCTTAACAACACGGATCGCAGCTGGGCGTTTAATGAAGGGGTAAAATACCCATGCTCGAGCCAGGGTTGCTGGTGCCAAGGTTTTGTTTTTTTTTCATTTAATTTTTTTTTTCATTTAGTTAAAAAAAATTTTTCTTTGTGATTTTTGTGTTTTTTTTTTGTATGTGAAAACTGTTTAAAACAAAAATAGAGACACTAATTATAAACCGAAAACGATTTTGATCAGATTTTCACCATTGTCCGTGATGATAATATTTTATGACTGAAGTTAGCTTGCCCATGAGGAGGCTGGAAAAACTAATTGGGTATTAGAGTTTTAAAATTCAAAACCGAAAGTCTTGAAGCGAACACGTTTATTTTCTAAAAGTTATTTCTGGAAGTTTTTTGTGCAAAAAAAACTTTAGCCCGACAACGATGGGTCTGTATCTAGTAAAATATTATTAAAAATTGGTGGAAAAGTAAAATGGACACATCTAAAGATAATTTTCTAAAAGTTATTTCTTGCATTTGCATTATCCTTACAGGACCTTCCGTTTTGAATTTTGAAAATCTGGGATCAGCGACCCCAAAAACCCCCGAGTGATACTTTTCAGCCTCCTATTGAGCAGGATTCATGGCGAAAATCACGGTTTAAAAATACCCAAACCCCCTTTACCCCCCGTTCACCCCCTTAGCGCTAAAATTTCGAAAAATCTCGATGGTGGGACATATTCTGAAAGTTTCAAGTCTCTATCTTCAGGGGTTTGGGCTGGGCGTCAGGTTAAACGATTTTATATATAGAGCAGATGGTTTTCACTTGTTCCAATAAAGACTCAATTTCAACAAAAAAAAAAAAAAATATTTTGCCACCGCTCAGAATTGAACCCGTACCTGGCGCGATGTAGTTTACACTTATTCAGTAGTAAGAATATAAATTTTAAAGATAAATTAAGTAATAAAAAACAGGCAGTCATTGGGGACTGCCAACAGAAGTGAAAACAATAATATATGTAAGGTAATTTTGTCGTGTATTTATACCTATATATTTTTCAACCTGAAATTTCGAAAATATATGCTAATAAACAGTAAATTTCAAATAAAAGTCAATATGCATATTAAGGTTTGAATTCCTGAGCAGCACATGATTTTCTTATACAACAAATAGCTAGAGATATTTAATTTTTTCTGTATAAGAATGCCACGTGCTGTTCAGAAATTTTCTGTGTAATTTTTTCTTTTGCTGTATATTTTCCAAAAAAAATCGATTTTTTCTGTATAAAAAAATCAAATGAAAGCAAATCAGCATTCTTAAGCTGTTAAATTAGCATATCGGTGACGCGAACTCATGAGATTTTACCCATCCAAAAATCGCCCAACGCGCCTAAAGAAGTATAATATAAATAAAATATGTAATTTAAGGTCAAAAAAAAATTAAAAAAAAAACATTTTGTCACCACTCGGAATCGAACCCGCACATCTGGCGCATTGTAGTCTAACACTTATTCAGGAGTAAAAATGTAAACTTAAAGATAAATTAAGTAATAAAATATTAAAAAAAGTAAATAAATCAACAAAAAAGAATTTGAAAAGAAAAAAAAGAATTTTGTCACCGATAGGAATCGAACCGGTGCCTGGCGCATGGTAGTCCAACTTCTAACTCACTGCACTAATCGAACAGTACGAAATGTCGTTTTAACATTGAAGACTTAGTTAGCGGCATATTTATAATTTTGAAAGGCAAATAACTAAAAAATTATTATTAAAAATTGAAAAAAAGTAAAACGGACATATCTATAGAGCTTTCATTTAAAAAAAAAGAATCATCAAAATTGGAGCCGCTGGAGCTCTGCGGAAAGAAATCCAAACAAAATCGCTTTGCCTTTTAAATATATAGATTCGTGATCAGCGACCCCAAAAACCCCGAGTGATACTTTTCAGCCTCCTATTGAGCAGGATTCATGGCGAAAATCACGGTTTAAAAACACCCAAACCCCCCGTTCACCCACTTAGCGCTAAAATTTCGAAAAATCTCGCCTTAGTGAGCGCCTACGCGATGGTTGGGACATATTCTGAAAGTTTCAAGTCTCTATCTTCAGGGGTTTGGGCTATGCGTCAGATTAAACGATTTTATATAGAGAAGATCGTTTCCACTTTTTCCAATAAAAGACGATGCGTAACAGATATTTTTATACCCGTATGGTGAAACCAAAGGGTATATTAACTTTGCCTTACCGTTTGTAACGCCAAGATCCCGTCATCGCACAAAAAAATGAATTACACCAGTGTGTTTAGAATGATAAAAAAAATTGAATTTTGCATGTCCGTCCGTCTGTCCGTCTGTATGTGGCGCGGATTGCGGGCGCACGGATTAAGCTAGAGACTTGAAATTTTGCACAGATCCGTTTTTCGTAAAATGTGAGGCTAAGTTCGTTAATGGACAAAAATGGTCCATTAGGGGGGTACCCCCATACGAACGAAAACTTTTTTTGCGAATATCTCAAAAACGGTGCATCTTATCAAAAAAGTCCAAGAACAAAAGTTATTTAGGATATGATTCTACATAAAACTCCCATACATCAAAATCCGATTGGAATAAATTTAAAAAAATCTTATTGGACAGTTTGACTTCAAAGTGGAATATTGGTATAACTGTTCGAATTTTGATACGAATATCACCATACGGGTCTCCAATGATTGCCAGATTGGCAATTATAGCTTTTGTTATGTTTAATTTTACGTTTAAAAAACTCAATTTCAACAAAAAAAAATTAAATAAAAATATTTTGCCACCGCTTAGAATGGAACCCGTACCTGGCGCGATGTAGTTTACACTTATTCAGTAGTAAGAATATAAATTTTAAAGATAAATTAAGTAATAAAAAACTGCAGTCATTGGGGACTGCCAACAGAAATGAAAACAATAATATATGTAAGGTAATAATTATTTTGTCGTGTATTTATACCTATATATTTTTCAACCTGAAATTTCGAAAATATATGCTAATAAACAGTAAATTTCAAATAAAAGTCAATATGCATATTAAGGTTTGAATTCCTGAGCAGCACATGATTTTCTTATACTAAAAATGGCTAGAGATATTTATTTTTTTCTGTATAAGAATGCCACGTGTTGTTTAGAAATTTTATGTGTAATTTTATTTTGCTGTATATTTTCTAAAAAAAATCGATTTTTTGTTGTATAACAAAGTCACGTGCTGTTCAGAAATTTTCTGTCTCATTTTATTTTACCGTATGTAATTTCCAAAAAAAAAATCGATTTTTTGTTGTATAACAAAGTCACGTGCTATTCAGAAATTTTCTCGCTAATTTTATTTTGCTCGGTACTGTCTTCCAAAAAAAATCGATTTTTTCTGTATAAAAAAATCAAATGAAAGCAAATCAGCATTCTTAAGCTGTTAAATTAGCATGTCGGTGACGCGAACTCATAAGATTTTACCCATCCAAAAATCGCCCAACGCGCCTAAAGAAGTATAATATAAATAAAATAAGTAATTTAAGGTCAAAAAAAAATTAAAAAACATTTTGTCAACACTCGGAATCGAACCCGCACATCTGGCGCATTGTAGTCTAACACTTATTCAGGAGTAAAAATGTAAACTTAAAGATAAATTAAGTAATAAAATATTAAAAAAAGTAAATAAATCAACAAAAAAGAATTTGAAAAGAAAAAAAAGGATTTTGTCACCGATAGGAATCGAACCGGTGCCTGGCGCATGGTAGTCCAACTTCTAACTCACTGCACTAATCGAACAGTACGAAATGTCGTTTTAACATTGAAGACTTAGTTAGCGGCATATTTATAATTTTGAAAGGCAAATTACTAATAAAGTATTATTAAAAATGGGGAAAAAAGTAAAACGGACATATCTACAGCTATAGAGCTTTCATTTAAAAAAAAAATCATCAAAATCGGTTCAATAGGAACTGCAGGAGCTCTGACGAAAGAAATCCATACAAAATCGCTTTGCCTTTTAAATATATAGATTGTTAAAAAAGTACTGCCAACAGTCATTCAAAATAAAAACGTTGTTTGTTAATTTTTTTTTAATTCGATTGCCATACTTTAGTAGAGATTTGGTAAACTCATTTACTTCCACTGGATCCACATTACTTCCACTCGCAGAATATTTCAATTTCCTGCATTTTACAATTTCCTGCATTTCCTGTATATTGTTTATTTGTTCTACTATACGAAATCGCAAATTAGCTATTAGTTTAGTGGTAGGTTTTAAAGGGTAAATGGATAAGTACCTGGAAAACGCAGCCATTTCCAACGACCAAAAAATCTTCCTTATGCTGATTTTAGGGAATATTCACGTTACCTTTACAGGATCTTTCTTGAGGTTAAAAATCCCCAATCCTAAAATGCCCTCTGCTAGTTTTGTCGAGAAAAAAAAGAATAAAAGGATATTAAATATCCTAAATATATTAAATATCCTACACTCTAGAAAATTTTATTGTAAATTTACCCCTATTATCGTAGGAAACCATTTTCCTACGATAATAGGGGTAAAATTACACCGAGTCGTAATGGCTTAAAAGCTATGCATTTTTACTCATTTTGTGGCGTACAAAAGCCTCTTTTACGGGGGAACTTTAAGCTAAAAAGGAAGTAAAAGTACAATACGGGTGTAATTTTACGACATGGATGTGTAAAATTACCACATTTTTGTTGTAATTTTCCTCCTATTTGGTAGCAAAACCGCGTCTTAAAGGTGTAATTTTACGACATTTTTTGTTTAAAATTACACCGAAAATGGTATTAGAATTTCTCGGCTTATACGGTCTGAAAAAAAAAATAATATATTATTTTTGCCGATGTTTTCACATCCAAATTTCCCGGGCATGTCTGCCATGTGGCAGGCGCCACACAGGATTTTGGTAGAGTAAAACTCGATTCGAGTATTTATACTCCGATGCCACAAACCTTATGCGAATTATAAGGTTAAGTTAATTCACAAATATCTTGGGGTTTCTCGGTCTAATTATTGAAAAATTTTTAGATTACTTCATATAATCTTTATTGCGCCTCTACACAAAAAATGGATTATAAGGTTAAGGTTAAATTGTCCGTACAATAATGCAAAAATACCCTGCGAGCGTGTTTTTACACCAAAATGAGAGTAAAAATACGAATATTGGTCGAAATTTTACGCAAGGTTTAAAATTACCCTATTTCTAGTGTAAGATTAATGTTTTTTGGGTGAGTTTACAACTTAAATGGTGTGCGAGCTAAATTCTGATTTTTTTTCGAAATTTTACGACGTTTTTGCAAATTTACCCCGTTTTTACCCCATTTTTCGGTTTAAATTCAAATCCATTTTCTACAGTGTATATATACAATAAATTTTATAGTATACTTACCGGACCTTTCGTTTTTTGAAATTCCATCATCAGATTCGTGGCCAGCAACCTCGAAAAACCACCTAATGCCAGTTTCTCCGAAGAGAAATAGGAAAAAGAATATTTGCGTTATCCTTATAGGGCCTCTTATGTCGAATGTTGAAATGGTAACACCAGATCGGTGATCAGCGACTCCGAAAACCCACGGGTAACATTTCTTCAGCCTCCTGCCCGTTTTTGCTGCATTGCAAAAAGCAATGTTTTAAACCATCGATCACTTACCCACTCTCCGTTTATCCTCTTAGGGGTGGAACTTTGAAAAAGGTTAGTAAGTACCTGTAAAGTGAGATGAATCTGTGTACAAAATTTCATGCCAATTGGTTTAGTGGCTCGGGAGATTGCATGGGACCAAGTCCATCTTACACAGGCTCATTTACTATGGGAAACCAAATCATAAGATTTTAAAAAGTGTGCGGCTTAGACAGGTTTCCAGGGTCCGGCTTATACAGTCTTCACTGTATGTGGATAGAACTATTTCATTACTTTTCTCAGAATTTGGATCAGCATTTTCAGACTGTTTTTATACAGGCTACAAAGCAAATCAACTTGTGTAATTCAGCTCAATATTTTACCGAATTATAAAAAAATCAAACCTTAATTATATTATAACTTTTTGTATTGTTATGGTACCAAATTGAAAGGATAATTCAATCTCCTTAAATTGAGGTTTCAAACAGATTTGCTTCTCTGCTGCTGCACCTACGTTTTTAACTGAATTACTAACTATTCTTAACTCGCATGTTTCATTCCAAATATTCCAAAAACAATTCCATTAAATATTTTGTTCTACTTTCCACTACGAAAAACCTTTATTGGCATTACTCGACTTCCAAATATCAATATAATTACTACTGTGTTAATTACCTCCGTGCGTAATACACCTACCTACGTCGATTGAATGAATGTACATGGAAACAACGTTAACTGAGATACTGCGTCCATATGGGAACCAGCATTTTACGCAAACAACCATAAGACTGGCACGGACCAAAAACCAACCGCCCGAGTTGCCAGTACCGCAGCTGCTCAGCTTTTTTTAATGGCTTAATGTTGGTTGACTGAGCTCAACTCCCCAGCCAGCAGAAGCCAAGAAACTGAATCGATCTGAACTGAAGTGAAAAGCGGCGCTACTTCCACCACACACAGTCAGCCGCCAAGAAGAAGAAACGGCGAGAGACCAGCAACTATCGTGGAGTGCTTTTAGTACGGAATAAATACGCGGACGTGTAGAACGACGTCGATCGACCGCCTCCTGCACCTGAAACCACTTCCATCTTTGAACGGTCTTAAGGTCTTGTGTAGGACGAAACTGAGACGGGGTTCTGATCGAAAAAGAATATCGCAAAAACAAAAAAAAACTCATCAGTCGAACCATTTCCTAGTCGAAATCACCCAGGTGTCCGCGATTCGGACAAAAACGGTGAATCCGCGCGAACACGGATGAATCGCAGCAGATGAGTGCAGGTGAACAACAAAACAATCGCGAATCGCGAAATCATCTGTTCAACGATCAGTTTTTTTAGTTTTGTTGTGTGGTTTTTGTGAACATATGGGGTCAAGGAAGTGCCCAACGACCACCTCCTGTGATCCACGAATCAATTCAGCCAGCCAAAACTAGCCGTTGCATTGTGAGGGTGTAAATTACGCGAAAGGACATTCGAATGATAGTTGCTTGGGATTTCTTTTTCGTAGATCATCGATGCATTCCTTGAACGACCGAAAGTGTTGTGAGTTTTGTGTTTTTCTTAACGAAATCAATCGATTAATATGATGTCACCTGCGCCTTAAGGTGACTTAATTGTATTTTTTGTGCAAACATGGAATATTTCAAAAGTGAAATTGTTAATTGAAAGCAATTATCGAGTGTGCTGTACCTGTGCCAGTGCCTGAGAGATTTTTCTTCTTCTTCATCTTCACAGCCACTTTGGTATTTGGATTAAATATAGAGCCCCACAGAAAGTTTTAAAGAAAATGTGTGCACTAGAATTCTACACTTAAGAAATTCATAACGAAACGATTGGCTCAGTTCATTTCATGGTTTGGCACAAATTCTTCACATGGATTTTGAAGACCTGCATTTTATACTTCTTTAGATGCATCCATCCATCTGCTGGCTACATTACGAGTATTTCCATTATAATAGTATTTTTGTTACTTGGCCGTCACGTATGTGGATATCTTGTTACGCAGGGGTGACTACGAGGTTTTTAATCCATTGTCCACGAATATTTTTTTTTCTTATATTTGGGCCTTTTTTTTGCTATTCAGAATACAGAAAAGTCTCTCTATACCAACCAACATTGAAACCCCATTGCTGAAAATGTTTGCTTGTTAATGCCGCCGCTTCTGTATTCATGTTGCTTTTGTTGTTGTTGTTGTACTACTGTAGGTTCTTCCGTTTTGGTCACTTCCTGGGTATCACTGACTAACGTCAAGTGACGCTTAGTTTTCATACATGGGCTCATCGTATATGGTCAAGTTTCTCGATACCAATGGCGACGATATACCAAAATGAAGTTTTTTGCTCTTCTTTATTGGGTCGGAATCGTTTTCGCTGTTTCTGTTGTAGGTTTTTTTTTGTTGCTATAGCTACTGTCATTTCGCTCGCTGTCACCAACAACGTAAGACGATAGTATTATTAGCCGTCTGTTGGTCTTGTCACGTCAAATTACGACCTGCTGATTTCTACTTTGATGGGTAACTTTGTCATACTATCAATTAGTTGGACATAAGATGGTTAACCCTTTCAATCTTTTTGTTACCATACGGTACCATTTACTAGATTAGCTTAAAAAACCTCAAAATATCAAATTAATATCTACAAAATGATATTAATTTCAAGAATTATGAGAAGTTTTGTGGAATTTGTTTATTTAAGTCATAACAAACATTAGTGGAAATTAGGTGTTACCATATGGCAACAAATCCTAGAAATATCCTGAATAACCCAAGGACCATTTTTTTACAGAAAATATTTTTTAGTCCTATAAATATTAAAATAAACACCAAGATTGATTTTTTATATAGCTATTTCGAAAATCGTACTGAATGGGTTAAATAGACTTAAGGATGGGATTCTGTTAGATTAGTACCTTATAAATGTCTTTTTGGGATAAACAACTAAACTAAGGAACAACTTACCATTCAATGGATTTATTCGTATTCAACCAACAGTAGCTTCAAAGTAACACACAAAATGTATCTAATGTTATTATACTCTACAGGAGAGTCATATAGGGCTATAATAAATTTGGTGTACCGTTTATAACCATAACTTTCGAAAGGATTGAGCTAGAGAATTGAATTTTTTTACAGTTGCGCTTTTTGTACATCGGGAGGCTAAGTTCTTGAACGGACAAAATTGGACCACTCTTTCTCCCCTGCTCCATACCAGAGAAATATTTTTGTGCGATTTTCTCGAAAACGGTGCATCGTATTGAAAAATGTATTAAGACAAAATGTGTTTAGAATATGATTTTACACAACCGTTCCATACATAAAAATCCAATCGGATCAATTCTTTAGCCCTCTCCCATACAAATGGATTTTTTTAAATATACATTTGGTTTGTCCTCATAGTATCTGACAATTGGTCGCTGTCACTTGTAGCTTTTCTTATGCTTTAGATAAAAATTTGGTCTATCCTCATATAGAGAACATATTTGACGATTGCCCCCTGGAAATTGTGGTTTTTCTTATGTTTTTTCATATATTGAACTCTCCTCATCGAATTCACCACAATAAAAAATTTTCAATTCCAGACTATTCACACAACTCTAAGCTATATAAAGTTCTTACTTTGGAAAATTGTATTTAAACCTCTTAATCAATTTTGATTTGTTATTACTTTGAAATTAAACTGTTGTTCAAAGAACCATCGTACTTTGCCTCGACATTTCATTATAAAAAAAGTCAAGAAAACATTTTTAATAATTTGTCCATAAAATTATTATCAACTTAATAAATTGTTTAATTAATCGTTTTAAATTGGATGACAAATTTCAAAAGTTTTTAATTTATGTTTATTCAAATGTTCTCATTGGTATATGAATAGAAAAAAATCTTGTCTTGTGTAAATCGTGTAAATCGTCTTGTGTAAATCGTTATTCTAGTAATAATAAAAACAAAATAAATACTGACTTTTATATTTAATTTCATTCTGAGACTTCTTGAATTTAATTTCAAGACATAAAATATGCACACTCCAATCCAAGTAACTTGAAAATCACCTTAAATTTTGTTGCCGTGGTAATGCTTTTCAATTTATTTTCTTTTTTTTACTTTTGCCATAAAATTTTTTCGGTTCTCTCATTATCTATCGATATTTTCTTATCATGTATCATTTTTTGTTGCTATTAAAATTGTTGATAAGGAAATCGAAAAATTGAATGCCGCTCCAATTATCTAAAAATTAAATACAAAGAAAACAAAAGTTTAAATAAGATCCCTACATGCCGAAGTTCACTTTTACTGATATAAAAACTCATCTGAAATTCAGAAAAATACCCAACTTAATTTATCTTAACTATCATTAAACGAAAAGAGGCGGAGGCTTATTTGCTTAAAAAACAACCTTTGAAAAAATAAATATACCGAAAATTCAGAATTGCGTGGCGTTTTGTGGTCAGAATAACCACATTGCTAACAGTACCATTTCAAGTTGGTAAGACGATTGTATATAAAATTAATTGCAAACATGATCGGTTGCTCTTATCATGTTTCCTAATGTATCTCTAACTGAACATTTTCGATGGAAAAAAGTGGAAAAGTCGTTCTTGATTATCAATAAAAATACCCCCACGAAATAAAATTGTTGTAAAAGTTGAGTTATTCTTGATGAGTTACCAGGGTCGGATTATGGATTAAATCCAATGGCTTGAAGAAATTACTTCTAATTTAAATATTACCTATTCGATTGGATAAAATTAGATTATTAGATGAGGTAATAAAGACACAAATATGTAGGTTCATATTTTTTGAAAAATTTGGGTTTACTGAAAATCACAGTCAAAAAGCAATTTTTTCAAGTCAAAAGTATTTTTTTATTGTGGCATTTTTGTGTGCAATATATGCAATGCAAACTCAAAGAGCACATTTTTTTTATATCTCTATTATGGACCAAAAACCTCTCCCCTCCCCCTTGCTCTGTCACTCCGTTTGTGCCTAGTATCGTGGTGCTATCAAAAGCATGGGTTTAAAATGTTAAGTTTTTTACCATTGGCCGTTGTGAGAACCTTACAAATGTTGCGGTTCACTTCAATTTCTCAATAATTGTGAAACTTTTTAATCGAATCAAAACTTCGATTTAGCGAGGTTAAAACTAATTTGGAACATTGAATTTTGGATTTCCGTACCCTTTAGGCGGCCCTGTAAATTCTAATCAACTGGCCTATGATATCTACGTAAATTCATACCCGATAGAATCTACCTACAGACGCATATCAAACGTACTGATTTTACGAGTGTCTTCAAAAAAGGTGGCAATAAAGTAGGGGGAAAAAGGCCATGGTATTGTGTAAAAACTACGACTTCGGACACTCTCGTATTTCTGGCAAACATACCGCGAAGGTGTGAGAATAATGTGTGAATATCTTTTGGCCTAAAGCACTTCAAATTACAAGCATGCACATAACATTGACGACGAGTTGAAAAACCACAGCATAAGTCTCGATGAGGTTCGATTGCATAATTCCATATCGAAACACGAAACTGAAATCGCCTGGTTTGGTTTGATTTTTTATGTAGTGCGGTGTGATGGATCTCAATTCGATTCCTATTCATCTCATCGTCTTTTGATTTGATTTATACCTTTTAGTTTGGTTTCATTTCAATCGGTTCGGATTCTACTAGTCCAGCGATATGCGTTCATAAAACGGGAAAATCATTAATATATGAATTGAAAAATGCAATTTTCCTTCATCACATCTTCGGCTCCTCATCAATATCCGATGATGATGATATCTGCATTATGATCGAGGTGATGCTTTTGCAGCGGATTCAATTCCCGAGAGAACGGTATCTAACCCGCCGCGATGGTATCTTGAGCTTCCTCCTAATATCGGATTCCCGCGGTACCAAGAGGAGATCAACCAGGGGCGTTGTTTTTGCGTAACATCTCGCAGAAGCTGATGCAATGCATCATTCTGATCAGCTGGCAACCAGATTTAAGTCAAACCACTTCGAACATGGAAATAATTCATAAAACCGCCCACCCTATTTACAACATTTGCCGGAAAAGTTCGAGGTGTAACGGATCGCTAAAGGTTTTTGTCAACCAATTTTTTTTTTCCGAAATCTCAGGTGACTTTTTCCCCTGAGTGAAAATTTTAAAAGTCCAAAGTGATTCCAATTCGTCGGAATCGAAGTCTGAGTTTTTACGATCAAGTGAATTGTGGGTGGATGTGGTGTTATTGCACCGTTGGGTCCAGCTAAACTCTCATAATACGCGACAACATCATAAAAACTCCGGATTTCGGGGTTTTTTTTCCGAGTGTTTTTCAAGCCCAAAAATCCAAACAAATCTCTGCAAAGAAGAGTTTTTTTTTTCTTCGTCAAAATTATTTTTGTAGC
Source organism: Chrysopilus asiliformis (assembly GCA_964034945.1). Classification (NCBI taxonomy): domain Eukaryota; kingdom Metazoa; phylum Arthropoda; class Insecta; order Diptera; family Rhagionidae; genus Chrysopilus; species Chrysopilus asiliformis. The sequence goes on from OZ035961.1 coordinate 98,993,147, forward strand.
ACTTTCGATTTTTCGATCGTTGGATTTTTGTGTTTAGTTTATCGGAAACTTTCACCCGTGTTTGTTGCTAATCGCTCGTGTCCAACGTAATTAAAATGTCTTCAGCATAATTTTTTGATGGTGGGCAAGTTTTTTTTTCTGTAACAGTCATCGGGGGGACTAACAAAAGCAAAGACGCGATTCGATTGAGGTGCATTACGGTATCGTAGAAGTTCAATAACCGAAAAATCTCAAGAAAAATTACCTGTGAGCAAAGTATACGGAAAAGATTCCAACAATAAGAAGAAAAAGGCCCTACCTTGGTTTACCTGCCTAAGTTTTCTACCTCGGAGCTACCTACTTTCTGACCAGCCAGCCATCCAGCCAGAAGGAAAACTTTTCTTCGCCCAAAAACATTAAACTTTGAACGTCATCATCATGCGCTTAAACTTTAAACAGCGACGACCGTTCGGCCCCCGTAGTCGACATGTGTAAGCAATTTTTAAACAATTTGTATGTTTGTTAATTGTTTTGGACTTTGTGATAGTGCATTCATTAATTAGTAGTCCCATGATCATTCAATTACCTTCCGCTAATTGCGTTTTCTAATTCCAAATCAGGTTTAAATCAGACATTACCGGCCATAATCTTCATTTAACTGGTTGCGTTATCAAACACAATAACATATTCGTGTAAACGAATTAATTTTGTGGTGAAATATCTTGCAAGAAATTCATTTTTTTTGTGGTAACATTAGTGTGTTTGCTTTAAAAACTAAGGTTAGAATGAATGTAGAAAAACACAGCTTAATCCACCTAACGGTGAGATGATTCCTTAAGAATATAATAAGGTATAATGTTGATTTTTTTTTATACAAAAATATTGGAAAACTCGAGAACTGATTGATGTAGAAAGTTAAAATTTGGCATGGGACAAGCCTTTATCAAAAGATAAACGTACTACGAAAATGGGAATAATTGAACCACCCCTCCTCCATTCCTTACAAATGGAACAGATTTTTGCCATTTTATCGGAAACAGTTCATTTTTTCAAAAAAATTGCTTATTTTATACACAAATTTTGAATATGATTCTACATTAATCTGCCATACATCAAAATTCAATCTGCCCACTCTTTACCCTCTCTCCCATGCAAAGGAAAAATATTTTTGCGATTAAAACGGTGAATGTTTTCCAAAATTCATAGGGTTCTATGGGACGATAACAGCTTTCGGGTGCAAAATACTGCGTCAAAATCAGGAAAAATAAATGAATGACAGAAATAACCTCTGTTTTCTATACTTAACCTAAGCATTTTCTTGTAATGGGACAATTTAACATTGATGATAAACCTAAAAATTCTTTCATTACTTCTATGTTCTAGACGCCACATTTAAAAAAAACCCCCCAATTTAGAGGGTGGTTTTCCTTTAGAAAACAAATGTCAATCAAATACAAAAATCAATGTAGTAAAGAATTAAAATGACACTTTTTGCTAGATTTGAATACTAATTCATATGTGCTGCAATTTTTTTGTCCTATTAAGGGGTTAAAAAACTTATCGACCTAAAAAATTCTGAAAAAAAAATTCTGCCCTCTAGGCTCTCTCTCGCCCCATTGCGCAAAACACATTACTTAAAACTTATTTATAATTAGTTAGGGCGCGAAATAAATTCAAATTTTGACAACTTTTGCTAAGTGAATTTATTTTGTGATAGATAAATGAAATTCGCGAAATAAATTCTGAATGAAATTCGTAGAGAATTTCAAGAAAACATCGTAAGTGTAAATGGGGCCTTAGGCCAGTTCACGCGAACTGTTCTGGAAAAATTAAGTTATTTTTTTATAGTTTCAGCCAGAGGTTAGAGGAAGACCCTTTAATGCTTAACCTACTGAATAAGCTCTTTCAAAAAATCATTTCTTGTAAAACGAGTACCTACTTTTCTAAAATTCAAGCCTTTTTTTTACATTATTTCAATTTTTGTATGTTTGGAAAGTACCTCTCTTCCCAAGCAACCAGATAAGGCATAATGACTTGGATTAGGGCGTGGTGTCTTAAAATTAGTCGTTACGACCACACCAAGACCAGCGAATCCGCCTTATAAGGCGTGATGCCTTTCAAGGCTTTTGCAGTGGTCGTCAAGCGGTCCGAGTGACCTAAATATATGCCCTGATAGTCTTAATGTTCGAATGCCTTGTTTTGGCTTTCATGGTCGTAGTGTCCTCCAGACGCCTTCATAGTCGTCCTGCCTTATAAGACCAACCTTCCACCTTTCGTCCACGAAATGTCTTATAGGGCATAATGCCTTTGAGAACACTCCAATGCCCTATTTGAGAACGCTTCGAGCATGCGCAGATGAATATCTGCTTCGAGTTTATTTCTAGCATACTTCGAATTTGCTTCTAGCATTCACGGCGCGAGCCGCCATGACGTTCATCGAAATGAAAAAAAAACCATTCCTACTGAAAATTTAAAATCTGTTTTTAAAGCACAATATGGAAAAACATCGAATAAAAAGTAATTTTAGGTGTTTGGGTACACAGCATAACTTTATTTTTACAAGAATTTTATTAAAATCGAATAAAAAAGAAAATTCTTTGAATAAATAATTTTCAAATTATATCACTAAAATCGAGAATTGCTACGGCCCACGTAAATAGAGCTCCTGGCAAAACCACTTTCTACGTAAACTTTGAATCGCATGTGAATTGTGACAATAAAATCCACAAAAAACCTTAACATCACCGTATGAAATTATTTTGAACGTTTTTTCCCACAAAATATATCCATTAAACTTTATGATTCTTGTCTTATCTTTCTCTCCTCATGCGGCCTATAGAATAGAGAAAGACAAATAATGTCGCCAGATGAAATGTCAAAAAAATATTTCGTCATGGTAAAACAAGGCCCTATTTTGGCCTTCAAAGTCGTGATGCCTTATAGGGCGTGAAATAGGGCACTTCGTGGTCCGGCGGACCTTCCCCACTGTCGACGATAGTTCGACCTAGTGTCGACAAAGTCGTGGACATTACGACCAATAGGGACGCCTTTGAAGACGAAGTGTCCACTTTACGACCTATAAGGTTACTTGGGTTAGGCCCGTTTGCTGATACAAGTCATAACTATTTAAGTTATGCTTAGCCTTCTTAAACCATAGAAATTCTGGCACTTAACAAATTTAAGTTCGGTTGGTGCAAACCGCTCTAAATTGGTTTATTTTAGTTTTAAACTTAAATCTAAGTAGCACAACCCTCCCACCCCTCTAAACCGTGCAAAAAGGTTTTGTTGGTCGCCTAAAATTTAAATCCTTTGTTAAATTTTTTTCTGACGACTGAGAATTTGAAAACCTTGTTTTGGGAGACCGAAAATTTCGATGGTCTTTTAAATTTCGATGGCCCTTTAAATTTCGATGGGTTATGAAAAGAATGATCTTGGCAAAAAGTTTAGTGTTAAAAAAACTGCAAAACGAAATATTTTAATTAACAACTTCCACATGAAATCCCATTGACAATTTATGCTAACCAACTTCTCCCGGTTTCGAATGGTTTTTCCATATTCAGCATTTAACTTAAAGAGCAACGTTCCAGTAACTGCTTTAGATTGCTTTATTTATTCTTGTCGCTCTTCCATTAATGTCGAACAGTTTAGAAACTAGTTTTCAATTAATTAAATATTAATATGTTGAATACATAACATAATCATCTCAGAACTCCATAATTCCTACAATTTCTCTCCTCTACTGAATAAATGTTGATTTTACTAATTAAGCAAAAAAGCTCCAATCGAGCAAGAAAACGACCTACGTATGACCTTTAGGTATGTCAGGGAATAGAAAATATATATGTCATATCGTGCTAGTCACGTAAATATGTTGCGTAAACATGCTTGGGTTAAAATTAAACAGTTTCCGTTTAATCATTTTGCACAGCTACAAAAACTTACCAAAGACAATAAAAAAACAGCTGGCATCCTCAAGTTTTCAAACAATATTTTCTCTAACAGTCGATTTTGTCATTTTTCAACACGAATTCCGAAAAACCAACATAAAAAATTGCTATGAAGGAAGCAGCTCGACTGGCTTTGCAGCATGACAGTAACATAAAAAAAAATAAAACAAGTTAACGAAAAATCACTGATGTCACTCAACAAAACAAGAAGTCCAGACTTCGCCGTCTGAATGACACGACCGAATTCTTTTGACAAACAGACCGATTACTCAACATGCTTCAGGTTGTACAATTGCCATTTAACGTTTATAAACAAATCCAGCAACATTCCGTAAAACACACGCAGCTAAACATTTGGAAACAAACTCAAACCAGACTCAATACCTGCCAAAAAGTTTTTTTAAAAGAAGTTTTTGTTCAAAACATTTCGAAATATTACCACTTTTTTAGTAGGTCTTCTTAAATTCCGCAAGTAATCAAATGAATTCATAAATCAATCTTATAAGTGGCGTACCGATTTGGATGTCCAGCAAAAATAATTTTTGTAAAATTCCTCAAAGACTCATTCATAAAAATTTTTGATTAACTAAGTACCCTGTCATTTAACAATTGTTAATCAACTAAATAGTCGGCAATTTCAATTTCAAACGAAAATTAGTTAACTAATCGTTTCGAAGGTAATTTCCAGAGGCTATATACAATAATTTTAAGTGTCAGTGAAACTGTTTTTACTTTTCTATTGTGATGATCAAAAGGAAAAGTATTGTTATTTTTACGGAATTATTTTCCTATCTTTTTACAAATTAGGGAAAAAGGTATGAAAAGTCCTTGTTAAAAATCGCAATGTTGCAAAAACCTTAAACTCGAATGAAAAGTTCTTTCGCATTCATCATACTCTCCAGACTTGGCTTCACCAGAATATCGGCTTTTTCGATCGATGCGGCTCCCGTTTGCCGATACAGACTTTCCCTATTGGCAAGAGTTCAAAAATTCCGGCTGCAATTTTCCAAAAAAGACCAGGAAAAATCTTAGAAAATTAAAAATCGAATTTTCTTATTAAAATAAATAAATTCTTGAGCGAAAACCACACTCAGAAAAATGTCCAGGTCAACTTTTTGTCAGGTTAACTCTGACCTTACAGAGGTTTCTGTAAGCCAGCTAGCGGTCAGAGTTAACCTATCTAAGGTCAACTCGTGCAGCTCCCTGGTGGCTTAATTTCAGAATTTCTCCGACCACAGGTCAACTCAGTTTTACTTGCTCACATACAGGCGAACGCGCGCCTGCCCGAGGCCAATTACGCCGTATGTAGGTCGTCGAGTTAGCCTCCATTTTTCTGAGTGCAACAGCAATTCAACTTAACTCTCAATAAAACTACAAAAGTTCGCAATAAAAAAATTTCTTGATGAACATCTGAAATATTGATTTAACCACCTCAGGTTTCTCCCCAAAGGCGGCGAAATCCGATAGACCGTTTTAAGCGATACTCCTTAAATGGATTCATTCGATCGGATTGAATTCTCTCGTAGCACAAAATCGAATGAATCACTCCAACCAGTGTAAACAAAGACAATTCACGTGAATTCTTATTGTTTTGGTTTTTCCTCTTTGAAAATTCAGTTCCTCTTCTTAGTCTTGTCATTATTACCAATTTATCTTCTTATTTTGGAAGATTTTTTTCAAATTCAAGCCGTTTGAATTCTTATGCTTCGAGTATTTTTTTAGTTAAATTAATTCTGTGGCCGTGTGTGGGTCACAAGGCTCACAGAATAAAACAAAAACACTTGAACATAAATTAACTTAATGCCTGGCATTTAGTAGGTTAGATTATATTCTTCGATATGAGTGAAGTCAATTAGCTTAGATGCTTAATAGACTCATTAATTTGGTAAAAATGTACAGCAATGACTTGAAATTTTACTAAATGAATCAAGTAATTGCGGAAATTCAAGTTTTTGGCTTTGAGTTTTTTTTTTCGTACATTTTTTTTGTGAAGTACGGGAAATTTAGCAAATTTTATGGAAATCTCATGGGAAGGAAAAGTGTCATTAGTAAAAGTTTCTAAAGTTTCATTTTGTTGCATTAAAAATAAGTAAAAGTTTCCAAATTTTCAAGTTTTCAAAGTCTATGGAAACTTTCTGGAAAATAATTTTGCCTTGGCTTTTCTCATATATTTTAGGAGGAGGTAAGCAAAATACATCAAACCATCCAAATGCATTTGGCACCAGACAAGGGAACGGGGAGGGAAGATGTGTGATATGTGCTTAACTTCCTCAGCAACTAAAATTGCCCGGTGCCGAGTTATAACGAAGCCGAATCGCCCTGCACCGTATAAACTGCGGTCTGTACGCACCATAAAAACTCGACGTGAGTATTTATTCCTGAATTGCCACAAACCTCATAAGAATGATCAAGAACGGCAAAAAATGCTTGGTCAGCCAATGGAATTTACACTGTTGGCGTTTAACAATTGAATTCATTATTTAACACGTTCGTGATCATTAAATCACGACGAACCCGTATTGAAATCAATTACGATTGTCTTAAAATCAACCATTTCCGTGATATCTAATAAACTTTTAATCAACAATGAGTTGCTACTTGATTTAATCATGCTGCAGAGTTGATTTAATCACATCCGTAGTTAATTTCACCATTTTGTTGGTTAATCACAGAACGTTAATTGAACCAACAACTGAATTTTCTCTCCGTGAAATTATAAAAAAAATAAACATTTTCTACAAAGAATTTCATAAAATATCCCCAAAAATTCTGGAGTTATCGATTTCCCCTAACACACAAGTATTATTTTTTGGCAGTCTTTATTCTGTTCTTTGTTCAGTTAACTGTCTCCATATTAAGTTTTAATAAATAAATATCCTTGGATATCCTTTGCTGGAAAAATTCGATTTTTCTGCCGATGTTTTTAGTTTCCATAGGGATTTCAACATCAGTCGATTGAATGCATTATTGGAGAGATTTTCTATAAATAATGCAATCAAAAATTAATAAAAGTCCTTTTATCTTATTCGATATTCTTTGAGTTAGGTAAGTTTCATCATAACAAGATTTATAAAATAAAAGAAAAAACAAAAAAAAACGAATAAATAAATAAAAATCTCTTTATTCATTGCAAAAATTTTATTCATCGCATATTCATGCATAAAATTTAATAAAATATTCATTTGGTTTAATTGAATTGTTCTCTTCGCATCGTCGATCTCGATCGTTCATTTTGGGGTCGTCTCCTTAACATAATTTGATATTTTATTATATTTTATTATTAAATGCAAATTAGATAAGGAGCAGAAATTGTACAAAACATTTTTGTAATATACTTAAAGCTGACTCAGCCCTTTCGGTAGATTTTATCCTTAACCCCGGGGACAATAAGAAAATCTCCTACCCGGTCAAAATTCTCCCTTTGGATACCAAATTAATTTCATTACGTCGTCGTTGGCTTTGTATTGTTTGTATGTCGGTGTTCCAGATTGGATAATCAAAGCTTGCGTCCATAAATGATATCTCATTGAATTTGCTTATTGGATGAGTTTTTGGAAATGCCTCCCTCTGGCTTTCTTAACCCAACTGCCCTTCAACTTGGTAGTCGTTATGAAACCCGATAATCACTTTGTTATGCAATATGAAATTTATTGATTACAGAGAAGCTTACAAACAAACAATGGCGACTTATTAGATATACTTTGTGAAAACATAAATCCAAAGTTTATACCAAATGAATTTTCAATAAAATTCGCCCGTTAATGCTTGAAAAATTTCAGGTCAAGCTATAAATTTATATTAAATCGGTTTTTTCTTCTGTTGATGTGGGATTTTCGGAACAAGTGTGTTAGGAGAACGCCCTACTAGACGATTTTCTGTTTTATGATTTTTCTATAACAACAACACTACACAAAAACACTCATCTCACTGCCAATGTGAAGACACCAAAAAGACGTTAACCTCCAAAAGAAACAAAGATCTCGCAAGCTTCACTCTTAACCTCTTTGTAGACGTAGGTGGATTTTAAATGCTAATGATCACTCTGGCCACGTGGATAAACGTACTCCTAATGTTAATTTCACATGTCTTTTTGTCAATTAAAAATTCCTCAATCAACACCAACTGTTGGCTTATCGATTGAGTTGACGATACATTTTACATCACATTAGTTTCTATCATAAAATCTTTACTTATGTTAAACAAGAAAAATATGTTTTAAAATTATTACTTTGCGTAGGTATTTTGTGACATTATGTAATGACACTTTTTTTTTGTCGTTCTTTTACGGAAACATACCAAACATCAAAATAATTTATAACACGACGAAAAATTTCTTTGTCGCACAAATATGTGGTTGCAAGAGATTTTTCTTTACTTGCTGTTATTTCCGGGTAATATTTTTATGATTTTTGAATTTTAAAAAATGGTTTAAATGTTAGAAACAATTTACGACAGCGCAAAAATATTTTTCCCGAATTCGGAAGGTGGTTTTGTTTAGTCAAATATAAAAATGCATACAGTAAAGAGTTAGTGAAAACTCACAGTAAAATTTCAACACAATCGGTTTAAGAAAATGGTGGACAAAAGCTTTTTTTAGAAAATGGTGGACAAAAACTTTTCTATACATACAATTTAGTGTTTATAAAATTATCTATGTCTGGCCAGAAATAGGTGCCTGTGTCCCGTTTACACTTGCGATTTTTAATTTCACCGTGACTTTTATTCAGAATTGGTTGCGCGAATTTTATTAATTTGACGCAGAATAAAATTACTAGCAAATGTTGTCAAAATTGGAATTTATTCTGACGGTTTTAATAGAAAAATTCGAGTTCGGGCGTCTTTCAGGACTAAATTTCTGAACCGTGTGTCGTTGTGTAAACGGTTGTGCAACATGAACTTTGTGTCGAAGAATAAAATTCTAGGAATAAAGTTTCATGTGTAAACTATGCACAAAGAAAAAAGGAGAAAACTTGACGCCCTTTTTTCTTCAAAGAAAACTTTAAAAACTTCTTAATTGTCTATAAACGATTTAGCCTCTTCAGTTACAGTTGAAAGTAATTACCATACAAAATACCATTTTGTTGATATTTAACAGAAAATAAAAATTCAGATTTTCTCAATAACACAACTCAATTGAAGCGCAAACAATTTTCTAAGCTATCAGATACCAAGATGTCAAGTCATTGACCGTCTGACAAGCTTTCTTTTACTATTTTTATTTCTTTATTTTTTTTTCTGTCTCTAATTTCCCAGTAATTCTCATTAATGAAAGTTCACTGTTTAACTCCACATTTTTAACATGATTAAACATTAAACAAATCAGTGCCTTCATGCAACAAAGTAAAAAAAATTTGCGATTTGATTTCGTTTTCGAAAAAATGTGAAATTATTGTTAAACAATCTTTAATTATGATGGTCTAATAAATTCAACCAATTGTGATTGAATGAAAACATCTAATCAGACTTCATTCAATTTGATTAATTAATTATACAACAGTCATAACAGAAATTACTATAAAAAAAAATACGAAAATTCCATCAAGTAAAACATAAACCATGGCAGTAGCATAAAAAGCATAATTCAGTGGCTCGATTTCGTTAACTTGAAGTCATTATCATTAGTGCGTCTTCCAGCTCATCTTTTTCTCATGTTAACGTCTCCCGTTTCACCCGCTGTTTGGGATTTTATATAGCATTTCACGTGCATTGGAAATATTGAGCATTTGAAACTTTTACTTTTATTACCGGTTTAACATTAAAATACAAAGATTAGCTCAAATCATTCAAAGAAAACGTTGAAATAATTTTCGATTTAGCTCAGTGAACTTCAAGTTGATCCCCTCTGGACGAAACTTACTCTTTGGTCCCTCGAGGAACCACCACCAACTGCAATGCGGCTTATTTGGCACGGGGCGCCAACGTAATGATGAAAATTACGATGAATGCAGAATGAATGATTCCGAAATAGTTGGCCGTTTGGTTGAGTGGAGCTGTTCCCCTCATTAGAAAGCAATTATAACAATTAAGTAGAGCAATAAAGCCACTGAACCCAAAAGCCAATATAATCGAAGAAACAAAACGAATAATTTTCTATTATTCACTTTCATCATGTCTCCTTCCCAAGTTCATCTTACAGATGCCTTCGTGACGTCCATGGCGCGACGTCGCCACTGATCACAGATAGAGATCTCCCCGATTTGGATTTGGAATCCGTCGCTATCTTTTATTGCCAGTGCCTCTGCCAATTCATCTATAAAAACGCCAGGGAAACAATAGAAGTGTATTTGACATTCCACGCTAGACAAATGACAGAAAAATTAGACTTAATTTCTTACTTTAAGTTATAGAAAATTCCAAAATTTCGGGCGTTTGTTTGTTGCGTTTGAGATCGCTTCCATACGTTTTGTTGATGTGCTCGCTGAAATTAGCACGACATCGATAATAATCTGATCTTTGATTCTTCTTCAATTTCTCAGTCTGAATCATTAGACTTTGTTCGAAGTGGAGTGTCCCATAACAGCCTAAAGGTTCTCGTCACGCGTTCCCATTAAAAACGCCCAAGTGGCAAATGAGATCCACTGAAAATTCATGTGAATAACCTCGGGCGGGGACCTATAAAAACACGCAGAAACCAATAAAATGTGCCGAACCCGACTGGATCCTAACTTTTTTTTTTTGGTCTTCTAGCTTGATTTCTTTGTTCTTCTTTTTTTAATTTTTCACGCTTGCGCAAACGAATGTTAATCCCTAGAGATCATGACTGCGTAGGATCACATTGGAAAATCATTAATTAAATAATTTATAACGCAAAGTTATTATAAAGCGCATCGCCCACTTCCGAACTCAAAAGTTTTGTATGTGGCACGAAGCGAATGTGTTTTCTTGGTTTATGATAAAATGAACGCCGCTTTAGAACAAATTCAGTGGTAAATTCAGTCGTACCAGATTTATATGGTGGTGGGATAAAAATGCAGGTGACTTGTTTGAGTGCTGCGGGATAAAAATTGTGGAACTCTGAAAAAAAATTGTATAAAGTTTTATGTCCAATGGAAATTCCATTAAATGATGAATACTTTTTAAAAACTTTTAAAAATATTAATCCTATATGAGCTGGCAACTCTATCAATCCCTACAGAATAGGGCTGTTGACAAGAACTGGGTTCCGAAAACAGAATGGCATTGGGGATATCTCAAACGGGAAACTTGAATGTCAGAATGATCAGCTGAGCTGTAGTAAACAGGACAATTGCTGTAAGGATTTTCCACTTCAAACTTTTATGAAATTTCAATCACAACTAAAATTAAAAATCAAATTCCTTCGAATCCGTAGATTTTCATACATCCTAAGAGCTTTTATTTCCACTTATTTACCAACTAGCTTGCATTATGGTCTATGTTGGACCTAGCATTCAGGTCAATCGGCTCGGTAGTTTCCCCGTGAAAGGGTAACATAGAGGAAGAGCTAAGTTTCGAGATCACTTTACCCCCTCCCCTTACTCCCCGCCTCTCGGGCTACTTTTTAATGGGTCTATGTTGGGGCTGGACCCCCGACGAACATCTATGCCAAATTTCAAGATAATCGGTTCAGTAGTTTCCCCGCGAAAGAGTAACATAGAGGGAAAACTAAGTTTCGATATGACTTTACCCCCTCCCCTTACTCCCCCCACCTTTCGGGCTACTTTTTAATGGGTCTATGTTGGGGTTGCCAAATCTATGCCAAATTTCAGGCCAATCGGTTCAGTAGTTTCCCCGCGAAAAAGTAACATAGCGCAAAAACTAAGTTTCAAAATCACTTTACCCCCTCCCCTTACTCCCCCCACCCTTCGCGCTACTTTTCCGTATTCCTAGGTTGGAACCAGAACTACCACAGACACTCATGCCAAATTTCAAGTCAATCGGTTTAGCCGGTTTTGCATGAAAGAGGAACAGACAGACAGCCAGACACCAACTCATTTTTATATATTAGTATGATAAAATGGCAGAAAAAGTGCAATTGATATTTAACGTTTTGCAATTTCGTACTAGATTTAAACCGAAAACCTAATAGTTTCGTTGTTTAATTAAGCTCCAGATTCAATTTGCTTATTAATAAGGCTGGTATTTAAGTGGCGTACTTAACTTTATCATCCTGCTTAGCATAACTTCATTTTACCTTTATGACAAATAATAGAGCTCACAACCTTTAATACCAAATTGTTCATATTGCTTGAAATTATTTGCCAGTAGTAATTTAAAGTTTTTTTTAATCTCGATTTATTTTGATTCTCATGGTAAACTGTCAAAGTTCGAAGCGAATCCAGCTGAAGTTTGGCTTCTGGCATTGCCTCATCAAATTTCCCCAAAAATGTCACTTTGCTCTTGATACTGGTTTCAATAATTCATGGTGCAGCTTTTTATATGAAGAACGTTGTTCTGAATATCTCCAAAACCTTAAAAAATCACGACTGATATTTACGTTATTCAATTGGAGTCATTTCCAAAATTATTTGTGACAAGCTATGAGATTTTCAAAGTTTTTTACTTGGTGGCAATTTTTACACATCCGATTGGCCGCTCTTTGGATTACAGGTGCTGACATCAAATCCGGTTTCTGTTATTACGATCTCCGCTTATGATTAGATAGACACACCTTACAAATGTTATAATTCATTTTTTGTCTCAGAATACTGTATTAGATGCGGCAGGTAATAAGAAATTAAAGAACTTCAATAAAAATTCGAATATTACCTCATTAAAAAAATATCATGACTTCATAGCAAAAAATCTTTAAATAGATTTTTTTTTGAGAAAAGAAAGTATTAAACTGCAATTAATCAAAAGCGTTTGTATAGCTAAGAGGTCATCATCAAACATAATTTTATTTCTGACTTGATTTGGCAACACTGCTATTTCTTGTGGTTTGTTTATTCAATAAAATGTCAAAGTGGCCTATCAACAAAATCCATTGGTGACTAGTGGGAGATCTGGTTACAAATTTAATACTCAACGGTCTTATACTTTGTCATCGTCTTATATTGCCTTGGCTTGAACCTGGTCAAGTTTTGCTCGCTTGTATTTTACCGTAAAAAAATTCCATTTAAGTTTTTCACAATTTCAAAAAAGTAGATTTTTATTTTAATCCACTCTGCGAAACTTTTGTCAGTTTAAACAGTGAAAGGTGTCCACTTGTTCGGGAACGATTCTTTTTTTGGAGATCTCAGAGACAAAATAGAAATCTAAACGAAATTCTGTTTAGCACAATAATATTCAATCCAAAATAAAAGTTTTACTGTAAAAGGCAACAAAAATAGAAGTATTTTATTTAAAATGCAAATTACTTCGCTTTTGTGCACCTTCGAAAAAGAGAAAATTAAAAGTTTTTTTTTCCTGCGGGCATCAGCAGCTTTATTGCATGTGCATGTCATGCTTATATGTGGTTCTTTTTGTATTTTTTGCCATTATTATAATTATTATTGTTACTTTTCTAGCAAAAAAAACTAAAACTTATCCACATTGTTGCTGGGTTTTTTTCCACCTGCATACCTTCATAAAAAACTATTAAGACAGTAGGAACTTGATGATTGTTATAACTTTATAGAAAGGTTAGCACCGAGGTTAAAAATAAACTTACATTTAATTGCCTTTACATAGTGGCTCTTTATTCAATTTTTTAATAGCGAATTAAATTGGTCTAAGACGGGAAATGAATTTACGTAAGAAAATGCACAACAAAAGTTTTTTCTTCGCTGTGGTTTTTTTTAAATTTTTCTATTTTCCTGCAAGTTGGTCAATTTGACGTAAAGTTGCCGAAAAAAAAAATCAAAAAAATCTGCAGATTGTCATAAAGTATTGTTCGAACGTTAATCCGAAACTAATGGCATTTCTAACACTAGAAAATGGTGGTTGCATTTGGAAAATGCAATAACTACAAGAAATTCTATTGAAACTTTGTACAATGTTTCAGATATATTTGGAGTAGTTTGCTTGAGAAATCGCAGAACGGATTTTTTTACTCTTATGAGAATTATGCAGGTATATTAGATTTAGCATACCGTTTGTAACGTGACAAACCAATCGTCGGACCAAACAATGAATTGCAGTTAAAGATGACAAAATATTTTGATTTCCGCCTGCCTGTCCGTCCGTACGTGAATACCATAACTCTCGAATGAATTAAGCTAGAGACTTGAAAGTTCACACAATTTTACACAGATAAGTTTCTCGTAAAAAGTGACGGTTAGTTCTTGAACAAGCAAAATCGAACCATGTCTTCCCTCCCCTCCCACATACAAATAAAATAGTTTTTTACGATTTTCTCAAAAACGGTGGGACGTAACGAAAAATTTATGACGGCAAAATGTGTTTATACCCGTATGGTGAAACCAAAGGGTATATTAACTTTGCCTTACCGTTTGTAACGCCAAGATCCAGTCATCACACACAAAAATGAATTACACCAGTGTGTTTAGAATGATAAAAAAAATTGAATTTTGCATGTCCGTCCGTCTGTCTGTCTGTCTGTCCGTCCGTCCGTCTGTCCGTCTGTCTGTGGCGCGGATTGCGGGCGCACGGATTGAGCTAGAGACTTGAAATTTTGCGCAGATTCGTTTTTCGTAAAATGCGAGGCTAAGTAAGTTCGTTAATGGACAAAAATGGACAATTAGGGGTGGGGGGGGTACCCCCCATACGAACGAAAACGATTTTTGCGAATATCTCAAAAACGGTGCATCTTATCAAAAAAGTCCAAGAACAAAAGTTATTTAGGATAGGATTCTACATAAAACTCCCATACATCAAAATCCAATTGGAATAAATTTTAAAAAATCTTATTGGAAAGTTTGACTTCAAAGTGGAATTTTGGTACAACTGTTCCAATTTTTATACGAATATCACCATACGGGTCTCCAATGATTGCCAGATAGGCAATTATAGCTTTTGTTATGTTTGAAATATAATTTTACATGACTTCCACACATTAAAATTCAATGGAATTTAACCCATTCGGTATTTTGATGCCATATGGCAACGCAGTTAAAAATTTGAATTGACTTATTATTCATTTATTTTCAACACTCTATTCTCATTCAGTGCACCTTTAAGTGCATTTGTGACCTAATTTTGATTTTTTGAGTAAAAATCTGGACTACAGTGGTAATTTTTAATTTTTTTTTTGTTTTAAACGAATACTAATAGCTTAAACATCATTAATTTGTATAGAGAGATTGTGTAACCCCCATAGAAAAAAACATGTACCGAACGGGTTAAGACCACCGTCCCCTTACCGTAGAGCCCCCGTGTGTGACATTTAATGAACACCCCATAAGCTGGTATATTTTGCTATATATAAGGGTTTTGAATATGGGGTGTTGTAAACACATTTTAAGCCGAACAATTCTTACAAAATTCACGCCATAAAAACTCAACTTGCATTTTCTGGTTTCGATTTCTTATATGAACTTGCCTTTGCTAATTTTTTTTTCTTAATAGAAACGAGAAGAGGGAGATTTTTCGTCTTACAATTCATGTTGGAAATTTTCATTTTGGAATCTCTCAACCGAATGAATGATTGACACAAATGTCCGGCTCTTAGATCCAAAACATTTTTAAATGACTATATAGCCAAGTCTTGTAATGCTTGAGTGGATTCAGGTTGATCGAATCTATAAAACAAAACAAAACCCCCAGCGAAAATGGCATTTGTGCAGAAAAATACCCAGAAAACCATCGAAGAAACTTAAAATTTATTTTGGCAAAGAGTGTCGACCTTCTTATCTAACATAACCCAAATTTACTTGTCTGCTTAATGAAGACAAACATTCAGTTGAAAATTTCACTTAATGCCGAAGTGTGTACACAAAAATTTGGTTCATTTTGACGTACTTTAAGGGGATGATAGTGGAATGAGGGAGGTGAAGCTAGAAACAGAGGTTAAAAGCTACAGTAAAACATCTGAGGGATAAATATTATATCTAATCATCAGCCGTAAAAAGTTCATCGTGTCGAGCACGTATACATCAATGCTAAAAGAATATAAAATAATAAACGAAATTCATAATGGGATTTCTTAAAGGTCTGCATCTGTGATGACACATTTTCAGTCTATTGAGTTAACTAGGCTACGAACTTAATTAGTCGCCGCAAAATGTCTTTCTCGTCATTTATACAACTTTTTACATACGGTGGTAATTATTCGCGATCTTATCACACCAGAAATGACAAAAGTTTAACACAAGTGCTCAAATTTCGACGAAATGGTGGGAAATGTTTTGCCTTTTTCCGATTTCAAACGTTTCTCGAGATGTTATTGTAATTTGTCGTTAGTTTTCTATTTCTTATTCGCTCGTTTTGACTGGTTTTTTTTTCTCAAGCTATGTCCCAAATTTGTTCTTTTGAATTCTTAATCGTTTTATTGTTTAAAGATTAAGAATTATAGCCAAGGTTTTGATGGCGAGAAGAAAAAATATTGAAGTGGCCGAATCCGACCAGATAACTTTCTAGAATTTTTGCATTATTGTGGGATTTCGCTGTAAAAGTTAGAACTTCTACACATCATCCCAGATTTTCACGTAAGACGTTTGAAAGATTTTAATAAAAATCTCATAATCAGTTCTTTATTTGGTGAGAAATTATAATTTTTATCAAATTAATTTACGATTGTTTTTGCTACCATAATTGGCTTAAATTTTACACATCAGCTTCCAGTCCTTGATTTTAATGGGCTTAGCTTTTGTGGTGTCCATAATTAGTTTTGGGAAGAATAAAAAACAAGAAATGATTTATTTTACAAGAAAATATCAACAGCAGGAAATGTGAAGCGGTAAAAATATTGTCATTTCCAGATATAGGTATCTGAAAAAAATAAACTAATTTTTCTGTACTGAAGTTAATTTTTGTTTCTTTTCATACCTATTTTTTTCTGTAGAAAAACTTTGTTTTGCGAGCATTAAACGCAATTCACGGACATTATTTTTACTACGAATTCTGAGAACCTAAAATTTTTTAAAAAACATGCTTAGCCCATCACAAAAATTTACCTCCATTCAAACGATAGTTACCGGATATTAATGTGTAATAAATCTTAAAAGTTGTTTATGTTCTGTTTTGCATGACGAATTAAAATTTTTAAGAAATCAGTGCACACCTCGGAAATTCTTATGGTCGAAAAATCAGGTACAACATTATTGCCCTCATCAGATAACCACGAATTCTGATCGTATCAGATTGACCATTTTCTTGAAAAAAAAAAAAGTTAAATGTTTCTTCTAAAGAATTCTTAACAACATCAAAAATCAATCAAGAATTTCCTTTAAAAGATTTCGTTTCCAACGACATACAAATAAAACCTCAAAAATATTTATTTTGCAACGAGGAAGCGATGGAAACTTTTCGAATAACCATAAAATCAGCCATTTTTGTACAATTAAACAATAGATTTTTTTTAACCAAGTCATTCTAGTTCAAATAACGCGAAATTTACACCTTGCACGATCAGACCTTAGATATAGCACGATTTTTTTTAATGAAACATTTGACTTTTAGTATATCGTGATGACAAATTGTTAATTAATAGCAATTCTAAGTTTCATTGTTATACTTTTAGTTAAATATACCCCCCTAACGTGTTTCACGAAAAGAACTTTTACCATAGAATTTGCGTACAGCATTGAACAAGGTCTTCTACAGTATATCGTTTAGCCTTCGTTTCACCTGGTTTTACTAACTAACTTGTATACAACACTTTGCGTACATAAAAAAAACCTTTTTTTTTCAAAAGAATATAAAAGAAAAGTTTTATTGCCAATCGATTCAGGCTTATTTGGTTCAATCTATTGTGTCTAGCTTTAAAAAAACTAAACTCAAATAAAACATTCAGACTCAATTAAATTTTTAATTAAATAAACTTTACTAAAAACTCTTCTAAAGCCCTTGTGTTTCTTCATTGTTTAATTGAGTTGGTTTCATTTACTGAATTGAATTTTTTAGTTCACGGCACATTTTTAGTTGACTGATTTTTTTATTTGTTATTTTTGCACAAGAAAATCATCTGACTGTTGAATTTTAAAATGTGCAAATCATTTGTAAGGTTGTAAATTTCAGTCACTATTACTACCCGGACGTCAATTTTACACAGAAAATACCAAAGAAGAAGATTAGGAAAATATAACATACTGGAATTTTATAATAACGATTCCCAAATAATTGGAAATATGTACCAAAATTTTGGGAAAACTTCCTATGATAATTTCTGATGTTCAAAGAAATCCCCTCTCTCCCCAAAGTTTTTTCTGTGTACAATAACTTTACGTCGTGTTAGCCGCAAAAAGTCTAATGCTGCGTTTACACGAATGACAAATTTGTCATTTTTTTGTCATAAATTGTCTTCATCGTGTAAATATTATCATTTTTGTCATTATTTCTGTCAGAAAAATGACAATCTCTCATAAAATAATGAACTTGTCCATTCTTTTATGACAGATTGTCATTATCTATCATTCGTATAAACCCACCATAAGTATAAAAAATGAGTAATCGCGGTGCTCTTGGTTTTTAAGACTTAACATGTTGGCTACCAGCCAAAAAAAAACGCTTACTCCGCTAGTATACACTGGGAAAAAACGCAAAAATCATTTCTGTACAATGTGAGTCACCAGTGAACACAAGATCAATACAGACAAAAACGAACAACAAATTTTTCACATGAAATATGATCCACAAAAAAAACCCTTTGTACCGCACGAGCGACTGCACTCAACCATGGAACTTGAGAAACTAACGGTAATGACAATAGTGTGTGTACACCGGTGACTCACATTGTCCCTGTGGGTGACACGCTGCGATCACCGGTGACTCACATGGTAGCCAACGTGTTAAGGTAGAAATATACGACGAGAGACTTTGGTCTCTTAGACCAAAAATTTTGCCTCTGCATACAAAGAGGTCTGTGTATACACTACGGAGACCGGAGATAGGTCTCCAAGTATCAAGTTTCTAGGGTCTCTGGTCTCTGGGACACTTGAGTTTCTTGCCGTGTAGCTACTAATGAGAGAGTCTCTTTAATGCGTCTCCGGTCTTCAAAACGTTTTGATATCTATCTCTTGGTCTCCGCAGACGACTTTTGACATTTCAGGAAGTTGTTTTATGGGAACGAGAATTTGTTTCGTTGTTTTGAGATTAAAGGTCAGTTTTTATAAAGAAAAAAAGTGTTTTTACTTATTTTATATTTTAGATTAGTGATATTGTTGTTATGCTTGGAGACGAGATACCTGCGTCGTGTATGCACTCCAGAGACTTTGCTTTTAGAGACTTTTTAGTAAACGTCTCCGGAGATCTATTTTTTGATCTCCAGACTTAAATGTCTGTGATCGTGTATACACTTTGGAGATTTTTGCCTTTTGTACCCTGGAGACCAGAGACCAAAGTCTCTCGTCGTATATTTCTACCTTTAAACTTTGGTACCCTAAAAAAGGTTCTTCGAATTTTTGGCGCCCTAAAAATGGTCCTCAAATTGTCATTCGCCGAAATAAAATATTAACAAAGGTTTTAATTTTTTGGGAACCCACTAAAATGTGGCATGATAAACCCTTAATTTATAGCTACACAAGCCAGTAACTAAGCATGTGTACCTGTGTAAGCCCCAGAGACAGAGGCCCGAAATTGACCTTGAAATAGCGCTAGAAGTAATGCATGATTTTTTTTAACAATTTTAGATATTCGTTTTACTTAGGAATGTTTTTGGTAATATTTTTACATCGAAAGGGACAAACTACTGTTGCTTTCAGAGTGCCATGCAAAAAAAAATTCCTGCAGCGCATTTTTCGAGAGTTCTGTGCTCACCCATATACAATATTATAAAAAAAAATTTAATATGTAGATCTTAAAATTTCTGGTTAAAAAATTACTTTCAGCATGGCCAAAATTTACAGATGGCACAAATTACAGCTCTCACTCAAAATATATTTTGCTAAAATAATTTTTTTTACAAAAAATGCTTAATTTTTATGGGTTTTACCTTTATTACGTATAAAAAAGGTATTAAAATCACTCTAAAAACCGAAATCATAACGGAGACCACCACGTCGTCGGGTCATATACCCATCGACTCAAAATCTTACGAATTTTCGAAATTTAATTATCAGAATATTTATTTAAATAATGGTGTTGTTGTGAGAATAATTTTTCAATTCTTCAAAAGTTTACATTCTGTACTTTGCATTTATAACACTTTCTAATCGGTTAATTGAATAAATTTACAGTAATTTTTGCAACGTCGCGTTAAATTTTCACACCTACAGAAAAATATTCCTTTACTAATGCTACATTTACACGAATGACAAATTTGTCATTTTTTTCTTGTCATTATGTTAATTCCCGTGTAAATGGCATATTTTTTGTAATTTTTTCTGTCAGAAAATGTCAATCTCTCATAAAAGAATAAACTTGTCCATGCTTTTATGCCAGATTGTCATTCGTACAAACGCAATATTAGTTATGACAAAAGTTGAATACTAAAGTTGTCATAACTAATATTGCGTTTGCACGAATGACAATCTGGCATAAAAGAATGGACAAGATCATTCTTTTATGAGAGATTGACATTTTCTGACAGAAAAAAATACAAAAATTATGCCATTTACACGGGAATTAACATAATGACAAGAAAAAAATGACAAATTTGTCATTCGTGTAAATGTAGCATAACCTTGCGGAAAAACACATCAGAATTTAAAATTCACATTTTGATTAGTGCATGAATTCTTTGTTATTATTCTGTTTTCATTTTTCTTCAAAATAGATAACAACCAGTTCACATTCACACCGTTAAATTTTTAATAGTGTATCCGAGGTTAGGAACCGACAATCGATCTATTCCGTATTTTTTCGCTAAATTTGTTAAAATAACAAAACAAATTCACATCGTTTTAATGGGAGTGTGGTGTGAATCGTCTCTAATTTGGTTTTCTTCTTGATGTTTCTGTGGATTGTTTTTTCTTTCCTTAAATCTCTCAAACACGACTAGTAGCGAATTTTATTTGTATGTAAAATTCTGTGACCTTATTTCGATATTTCTATAAATCTTTCCTGATCTGGCGCTTTCGTGGATTTTTTTTTTCACTTTTCTTGATTTTTTTCCAAATATACAACAATTTAAATGATCACCATCCAGCCCACAACTAAAGCTCATATCGTTATTAATGTATTATTCATGGTTGACGCGGGAACTTAACACGGATGGACAAAAAAAAAGTTTAGGTCATAATTTGCATGTTCTGGGAACAGTCAATTTAGGACAATTTAAAACAATTATCAACGAGGTCTCACACTCGTCGAATACGTAATTTAAAATAATCAACATTCGAATAAATGCGAAGTACTGGCAGCCGCACTTGTGACCGTGACAGGTCCAAAATCAGATCACTGGGGCTCCCGTGTGCATATTAAGACCCATAGACTGGACCCTGCGTTTAGTTAGTTACTTGGTTGGATGCATGTGGAACATATTAATATTATGTATAACTGGAAGCGTAAATCATTCGACGTTTATTTGGTTATTTTTGTATTACTCAATTGTAGCAAGCATAAGCATAATAAAATGGAAATGTATCTCGAAAGCAGCGCAGCGTCTAGAGCAGGGCTCAAACTCAATTTAGACCTGTCAATTTATAATCTTTGTGTTCACATATGTAACTCGTGATACAAGACTTGTTAAGTTCAATGAAATAAAATTCAATATAACCTCTGTAATTTTCTTATTAATGTCTTCTGGGAATTTTAGCCAATGTCAAAAGTAAAGTTTAAAGTTTTTTGGGATATTTTCGCACTTTTGAATAAAAAATCGCTCAATTTTGTTTAAATTAGCTAAATATATTTATTCACATTGAAACATTTTTTCCGTAATTACTTTCTTATACAGGGTATAATAAAGTATTGTATTCATGAAAAAATTTGCCGAAAAAAAAACATTTTCCGAGCCGATTGGAGTTCATATTTCAAAAAATGTATTTATGTCAGTCTGTGTACAAGATTTCTCAAAAACTAGTAGAGTTAGGGCCATGAAATTGTCCTAGAATGCAACGATCGTATCAACTTTTGGTGGAAATCCGTTAACCGGAAGTAACCAATATGGCGGCTTTTTAAAAATCGCAATTCCGTTTTTCGCGATTTACTCCGAAAGTACGGATTTTTCAATAGTCTGGTGTGGGGAAGTGTTGGAAATAATAAAATTTTCCATACTTTTGTCTTGTACCAGAACACGATATCTCAAACCGGTCTCGAGATATACCGTTATTTCAAACAAATCGGTTTTTTACGATACTATTTATGGGATGAAATTACGAAAATTAGGATCCCTACGTCTGTCGCAGAGTAAAGCAAAGTATTCTCGAGTACCTCTACTTGGGAGTCGAGCATTTCTAAAAAAAAAAAACAAAAAAACGGATATTTATTTTGAATTCGACACGATCTTGTTTTTTGGTTGCACCATCACAATACCTTACCCACTAGGCCATTTTTTTTTTCTTTAAAATATTTGATTTTTCAAGTTAATTGCTATTGTAATTTCAAATTTTATTTTACACGCGAAAAAAATAATAAATCCGTAATTATTTTAGGTGTTATTTTATCCCAACTTCCGTATTTTATCTTGCTGTGAATCCAGCTTCAAATCACATCACGATCACATCACACGGTTCAGGTTTTGATTTCAGATCGTGAACAACTTTTGCTCCCTGGTCAATGTGTAATATTTGCTTTACTTTTTATAGCATAATTTAATATGGAGGACGTAGAATTCTGTGATTATTCGGCTGGTCGTTTAACTATTCGGAACATATATTTCGATCTCAATAAAAAAGTCTATATAAAAGCAAATGAGCGACAAGATTTTTTTTTTCTTACTTTTGCCCAACGGTATAGCGCAAGGTGCTGTAATCGAACTCGTTTATTGTCCAGTGAGCCAGGTAAATGATGTGTGATGATGTTATTCGAGTGCATTGGCATATTATTATTTTGTTGTCGTGTGTTTTTTTTGTAGTCAATCAATGATTTAATTATAAGTTTGGTAATATTGGTAACAAATATTTATGTTGGTCCAGTTACTTGGAATAAGGCCATTGCGTTGACATAATGACGTCCCGCTAGGTTCTAGTTTTGGTACTCACTTAGTTTGTTTTTCAAGTCAGTTGTGCTAATTTTTCATTAGCACTAAATCTGACTCCGGCCGCTTTCCAAGAAAATTGATTAGCCATAACTTATTTAGAACATGTTATTACATACATGTTTTTTTCGCCTACACAATTTTTTTAATCGAGGTTTTTCGACCGCATATTTATAGAGTTTACCGATGGTGAAATTTACTCACTTTTAACAAGAAAGTAAAGTGATGAAATAATCGTCTCCCTTTGGAAAATTCTAAATATTCTATGGATATGAGAATCGTATAGTCGTATATTAGATTTAGTATACCATTTGTAACGTGACAAACCAATCGCCGGACAAAACAATAAATTGCACCAAGGAAGTTTAGGACTACAAAAAATTTTGATTTCTTTCTGTGTCCGTCCGTCTGTCTGTGTGTCCGTCCGTTGGTCTGTCCGTGAACATCATAACTCTCGAAGGAATCAAGCTAGAGACTTGAAAGTTTACACAATTCCAGACACATAAGTTTCTTGTAAAAGCGAGACCAAATTATTAGCAAAATCAAACCATGCCCCCCCCTCCCCCCCCTACCCTTACTCTCTTATACAAATGAAATAGTTTTTTTTCGCAATTTCCTCGAAAACCGTGCGTTATATCAAAAAATATAAAAAGACAAAATGTGTTTAAAACAGGATTTTACATCACTCTTCCATACATCGAAATTCAATCGGACCACTCCCGTCCCCATACAAATGAAAAAATTTCTACCAAAATTTAGTCCGTCCTGACATAGTATTTGACGATTGCTCTCTGGTAATAGCAGTTTTTTTGTATAATCCATAATTTACTCAACTTAAAATTCAACGTATAACAAAATTTGGATCAAGGGAACTGGTACAAAAATATTAAATTTCACCTACTGTCGATTTGCCATAAATTTTTCTAAAATCGTAGCTTGAATTTTGTGTACTTTTATGTACTTAAAAAACATAATAAATCGCAAGAAAACCAATTCCCAACGTTAATCGCTAAAACTCAAACCGCTACGCAGTAGGGTCGATTGCTCAACATTTTTTTTTTCATCTTTATTCAACTAAAACTACTGTCGCGACTGTGGCGAATCAATCTAACCTCTCAATTTGTTAGTTTTTTTTTATGAGATTTGTTTGCAACTATCAAAAAAATTAATAAGAAACCACCGTGAATGAAATTATTTGACACTTGAAAGCTATAAAGTCACGGTGAACAGAAAGACCTCCAATTTTAAAATATTGTATACAATGAACGATATCAATGGCAACAAAACACTGATACTGAAAATAATATTAAAAAAAACAGTTGATAAAACGGAGACTTTTATATGTTATGTCTCCAGTGTGAGCTCATGCCAACAATAGTAGCCTACTTAAGGCACTCATTGTGTCTTTCTCTTTTCTTATACGTATCACCTTTATTTGGTTCGAATGCAAAAAAAAAGTTTTGAAAAATTAACACTCAGAATACAAAATACAGCAGACAAACAGACTAACAGGTCAGCCGAAATATGATTCACCTGCCAAGTTTTAACTAAAAAAACAATACACAGTGAAGTGCTCATCACATTTACGATTGACTTAGAATTTCAATTAGCAAATTCTAAAAATAAAAAAATTGTTTATATATTCGAGAATAATTTAAAAAATATTCACACGCATTGAAATTGTTAAATTATGCAGAAAATTGTCGATAAAGTTTTAATGAAAAATAGTGGGAGGCATTAGAGTGACGACCAATTTTTCTACCCCCTGTGAAAATGTGTTGCGTGGCCTTTAAAAACTTAAGTACTTCTTAAATTATGTTTAGGCGACTTAAATATGGCCATGTGTCAAAAATCGTTGCCCAAAGCCAAATCAAATTTGAGGATAATCGGTTGATTTGTTTTCGTGTAGAAGATCAGGAAACTGTCCAAAACTGACTAATTTTTCGCATTTTGTAAGGCAATTAGACATAAATTTCACCTATTTTCATGTCTTGCCAAAAAAAATATTGACAAAGCATTTCTTAACCCTTTCACTCTCGAAAGCAAAAAAATGTTTCACAAAACACCGAAAAAACCATATTTCACAACTATAACTTTTCGCGCCTGACAGTTAGTATGAGGAAGAGGACACTGGTTGTGAAGGGGTTGTATTTGACAAAAATAATCAAAAAAAATCTTTTTTGCAAGTTTAAATTACAGACCATGAAAATAGGCGAAATTTATGTCTAATCTAAACCCAAAATTCTAATAATATTTTTAAAAGTAAAATCCAATCTACTGTGAATCCACCTTAAAGCCTTCGCCGAACGATGACTAAAACGGAGATCAGACATTAACTGCCAATGAAGGAAATTTACATTTAAGCTTGTGTCCCCATACCTATATTGAACTTATAGTATGACGTGTGAATTAACTTGTGCTTCCTCTATTGTCTCTTCGTGCACTTGACGCTTGAAGTTTTCGCGTAGGGCAAGGTGGGACCCCTTCAGTCATTTCAAATAGATGCAAACCAAAGTCACGTTTTTGATTTAAATTTACCGAAGCTTTTTTTCTGCTTGCTAATGACTTTTTTGTGGAGTTTTGTGTCGAAGTCATTTTTATTAGAGCTTAGTATTTAATTTCATATGCAATCGTCTTAGAAAAATGTCAGACGAACATGAGCCCCTAGAATTGAGATCTGGTGCCATCAATTTGTATAAAAAAAGGGGGAGAATGAGTTTTAAATAAATAAAATAAAAATCAGGCACAATTTCCTAGTGAATTATGAAGAAGAGCACTCGATAATTGCTTTCATTTGACTTGTGGCAGGCTAAGTTTTATTTATTTCCTATATTTATTTTTCATGTGTTTTTTTAGATATACAAGAAATATGTAACTCATTTCGAGGAATATTCTTCTACTGACGAGATTCATGTGAAGAAATTATATGGAAAAATTCAATAGTGATATGATTTAATTGAATTTGTGTGCGTGTGTGTTGAAATGTGTTTACGTCCAAAGAAAATTCTACTACTTCTTCTCAAGCCAAAGTGATAACATTTAAGAAAACCAACTAAATAAATACAGTAAATGCTAACAAAGTGGGAAAAAAATCCATAAGTTAAACAAAAATTTAAAAAAAAAAACGTAACACCTCGAAAGAGTTTTCGGAAAGAAGACTTTAGTTAAATTTTTTCATAAAGTTTGGAAAAGTATGTCAGAAACAGAGCTTACAACTCGGTTACATCATCATCAACAGCAGAAACCACATCAGCGCGATCACAGTCTTCATCGTGGTTCAAGCAATCATCAAAAGAATAAGCAACATTCTGAAGAGATTGAGCCATTTTTGCAATACGGATCTGGCAAGCCACCGCCGATTGTTGTTGTTGTCGGCGATGGTAGAAGCCGGGTACGGAGGGTCGTACGTACCGCTACACGTCACGTTACCGTGGTAAGCTACTCGACCAGGCATAAGGAGACGCGAACCCATACTTCACATCATGTGACCACAGTCAGGTGAGCTCAACCGATGCGACACGTTTCCGTGTAACGCGTTATTCGCCTAACAGCGATCTAAGATGCCGTGGTGATCTAAGATAATTTCTTACTTCCCCCTTATGCTTTAAGTTCTTCAAATTTGTGATGTGAAAATGATCGATTTGTAAGCGTGTCAGATGTTATAAGAATCTTGTTAACAAAGATCATTAATAATAGTCGCTGGGCATTGTTTATTTTGTTCTTCGAATGATGCATGATTATAGAACTGTAGACAGATCAGTTTTACAGATGATCGATCATTTAAAATGATCAATTCTGATGTGAACTTCTGTCTAATTTGGTGTTTTAAAATATGTTACAAGCATTAACCTAATTGTTTTATGTATATTTGAAAATCCGTACTATTTATTACATCGCTAGTTCTTGATGTTTATTTTCAATTGGGACAAAGTTACACATTTATATATGAGAGAACGTTTTCAGAATCAATCGTTGAATAAAAAATAAATTAAGCACGATAACCTCCGTCTGAGAAAGTTTCCATTTTGTTGATTTAATAAAATTATTTTTTTGAGTGATATAAGATAAAATTTTTATTAATTTAACAGATATTTCTTCTTATATGACAAACGTTGAGTGTATAATTGTTCGCTTATAAGAAAGACAATTTTATTCTATGTAAAATCCCGGTCATATGGGAACGTAAAAACCACTGAACCATTAAAATTTCAAATATTTAAATTTTACGAACCAAAACCAGTACCAAATATGTAAAATTTTAGAAACCAGAGACAAATTTTGAAAGTGTGGGAACCAAAATCAGAACTGGCACCAAATTTTTCACATTTCACCTTTCACGCAGAGAGAAAAAAATAGTAAATTCAATTACTTTATAACGGAAAATCGGGATTATTTCTAAAATAGTTAATTTCAATTCAAAACATAATAAAAGCTATAATTGCCAATCTGTCAATTATTGAAAACCTGTATGGTGATATTCGTATCAAAATTCGAACAGTTGTACCAAAATTCCACTTTGAAGTCAAACTTTCCAATAAGATTTTATAAAATTTATTCCAATTGATGTATGGGAGTTTTATGTAGAATCATCTCCTAAATAACTTTTGTTCTTGCACTTTTTTGATAAAATGCACCGTTTTTAAGATATTCGCAAAAAACATTTTCGTTTGTATGAGGGGTACCCCCCCCTAATTGCCCCTAATTGCCCATCTGCTCAAAATTTCAATTCTCTAGCTCAATCCGTGCCCCGCAATCCGCGCCACAGACGGACGGACGCACATGCTAAATTCAACTTTTTTTATCATTCTAAACACACTGGTGTAACAAATTTTTTTGTGTGATGACGGGATCTTGGCGTTACAAACGGTAAGGCAAATCTAATATACCCTTTGGTTTATATACCCTTTGGGGTATAAAAATAGTCAATTTTACGACAAAATAGTAAATTTTACTACCAAGTAACTAAATTTATTAAAAAAATATACTAATTTGACTATTTTTATTAATTGAAATGAACTATTTTAGTAATTGTTCCAATTCCCCATCATAAAACAGTTAGATTTAGTATTTTTTCTCTGTGTGTTGAATCAGAACTGAAAAAACTTTTGGCTTGCATCTCTGTTTTTTACGAATATTTCACTCGAGTGGTTTGGTTGGTTAGGGAGTTAAGCTAGGCCAGGATCAGTTTCCGTATTTTTTTTTTAAATTTTTATTTAGATTTTTTTTCTTATATTTAACAACAAATGTATGTCAAATAGGGCCCTCTCGTTAAAAAAAATGTCTCTAACAAATTGTAGATTTTCTATAATTGCAAAAACTACTACAAATTCATTAATTTGACGACAGCATGTTTAAATTATTATGTAGTTTTATCAATTTTATGTACATTTAAATCATCAAAGTGAATTCGGTTTTTCAAATTAGTATCAAATGTTGACGAAAATTGCAGTATTTTCTTACAAAGTCGTTTAATTTGTATTAATTCAGAAAACAAATAACCACCCAAGTACAATATCTCGTAATAATTGCTGTAACGAAGGACGATTCTTGAACTGAAAAAGCAAAGAAAATTGCTCGACTTGATTTCTGTAGGTAGCACAATAATCTCCGCAAAATCAAGTAAAGCAATGTCCTTTTAGCTTTCGATCTTTGGCCTTTGATATTCGCCCATTGGCAAAGAGATTCCGTTTGCTGTTTTCTCGGGGGAAATTCGTTTAATTTTCGTAAACAGACTCAAAAGAATAAATTTGTTTAGCTTTATCTGCCACTTAACTGAAAGTCTGAAAATTCACCTTTTTCTCTCGTATTTAAGATAATGTGGTTGATAGTGAAGCCGGAATCAAGTTGATTAAATTCTCAACGATAAACAGTACAAATAATCCCCATAAGAAAAAACCACCTACCCAGTCTTGGCTGAATGATGGATATTTCAGTTAGCAAACTTTGCATAATTACAGGCAGATTGCATAAATACAGGCTCTATAATTATGATGATAATTCTCCTTTTTCTGTTTGAATTAGCTTCAAAAAGGACCGGATTGAAAAGGGATAAGGCACGTTCTCAATTTAAAGGTCATTGTGCATATTTTAATTAATATTTTTACCTGACTCTTAAGCCATAAAAAATGAGTTCAGACCTTTCTGCATTCACTTTGAGAATTTTAATAATTTTAATCATTTTATTTTCTTACTTTGTAAATATGTTATGAAAGATTGTATTTATTTTTCATTTCTTCAGTAAATTATCACTCGGAAACGTCAAAACTTTCAATTGTTGAACATTAACAAGATTTTTATTATTTCAATTTATTGATCGGACTTTGATTTCCATCATCAATTATTTTCTATCAAATTCCTGTCGTTCAATGTAACAAATTAAAAGTCATAGATAAGAATCTGCGATTGGTTAGATTCCAATATAGTTCATGTAACAAACAAATTCAATTTAATCTCAATGTCGAAATTTAAAGTAATTGATTTTCATTCAGTGATCATTGCCTTTTATTCAGCTTATGGAAAAAATTTAAATCACATCAATAACTTTAAAGCATAATAAGCTTTTTAATAAATGGTCTGTAAAAAGGGGTTAGCATAAATGACAAAGAAAAATTATATCATTATTTAAACGTAAACTAATGATGTTTTCAATCAATGATTAGTTGTGAAAAAATGCGCAACAAATTTATTGTGTGAAATTAACTTTATTTTTTTTTTCGTTGCCACATCTACTATTGTACTACATAACTCTTCATCAAAACTTCTTCAACCATATAACATTTCAAATGAATTCATTCCAAGAATTCTTTTCAACTATAGATCCATAAAATGTCATTTAGAATAATAAAATTGATATTTGCTTCAAAAACTGACAGGTTACATTTGGACTTGAGTGAAAAAGGATAAAAATATAGAAGGATCTGCAAATATAATGAATGTTACGTAATCGATTTTTTTTTTCCTTTTGCCTGAAAGTTCTGAGAATTTTATGATCATAAATTTATGCTTCAAAAAGTAATTTATCATATAGAATTTTATGAGACGAAGCTTAACGTACTGAAAGTTCTTGAAATATTTAACGAAATGAAATTTTGACCTAGCGCATCTTATTGAAATTTCTACAAAATAGCTTTAGTAAAGACCTTCTAGAAAATTCCTTTTAGAAAATTCCTTTTTAAATTTTAGGGTTGTTTTGAAGAAAATACATTTTACTGAAAACTTTTTAATCATTTCAAAAACATTTTTTTTTTATTAATGTCGTTTCTGACTCAGGGGAGAGACGATACCTTAACAGTTTCCAGTAGTTTATCCGACAACTTCGTTAGGTCAGGCGACGACGGCGTTTTCTCTGATGTAAGGCAAAAACAACCTGCTGCTATCACCGAACCACTATTTTTAAATATTTAATAACGTTAAAAACCTTTTTACAGCGACAAACTAAAAAAAAATATTTTGCGTCTATTTTAGTTTGTATTGTAACTAAATAAACCACATTGTTGCTTGCATACGACGAGCAAACACAAAATTGAAGCGTGTACAGGCGAAATACGGTGCAAGATTACATCAACTAGGGCATTAGGATACGAAATATGTCTGTGGCAACAAGTCATAAGGGCTTAAGTCTGTTTTTAGGCTAACCCAAATTGCTCTGTCTATTAAAGTAAATACAGATCTTTTTATCTTGATCTGAAAATCGACTTAGGCTTTTATGACTTGTTGCCACAGATTTGGGAATGTGTGGAGTCCTAGTTTCGCAACGGATATCAGAACTTGAACATTGCGTAAACTTGGCAGCTGGCATTTTTTTTTCTGCCAAGATGCCAATGGCTTGATGATGTCAAGCACCATACATTTATATGGTGTTCGAATTCTATCTGCAGCATTAAGATACTCACTGCTTTTGTTATGTTTTGACCTTTAGTGCTATAATTTTACTATGCAATAAAAAAAGTATCACTAAATGTGGTTTCGACTGAGGGACGCTGTGGATTATAATTTTTTCGCCTGCGGTGCACTTCTTGCTGTATATTTTGAAATTTTAGTTAAATTTATTTATGGAACGTGAACAAGCATTTATTACTCTTTGCTTGCGATTATGTAGCTTTTGGTTTAACTCATTGCATCGCATTCTGTTTCAAAAATTTCTCCTGCGGCGCATATTTATCAATTACTTTCTCCAGATTTGCTTTTATCGTTTTAGTAACTTATATTTCACTTTTTTATATAAAATCAAATCTATTGATTGTTCTATCTCCAACATTCTTCCTCACTCCTCCCCCCCCCCCCCTCCTCCCCTCTCCTTCGATTTCCCACAACATTTATCTTGTCCGCAATATAAATTAGCTGCATTTGCAACTTGTATTTACATTAAACTCGATGACTCATTTCTTATTATCCAACATTATTATCGAAGCTAATAAAAATTAACTACAACTACTCGTAATTTATCACTTGTTTTCTAAATTCATCAACAAATTCTCCAAGTAATAGCAGTTTTCAATTATTCACCTTTAAGCGACCATAAAATTATATTTTTTTAAAGCATTTTGCGATGAGGTAAAGTGCCTTCGACTGCAATAAGAAAAATTAAGAAAAAAAAACTCGAAAAGTGAAATCTACCTATTAGTAGTCTCGAATTTACATATAATTTTCTCACATTGCAGCAAAAGATTATCCAAAGCGAAAAATTTTGTAATTTTCTCACGGAATGCACTTTGCATACAATTGTTGAGAAGGCGGGTTTTTCACGGTTGCTGTTTTTGTTTTCTTGGATTTTGATTTTTCCCAATTTTACCTCAAACTGAAAGATAATCCGCATGGGGTCAAGAGGTTGCCAAACAAAAATAAAAACGTAATAACCTAAAATGTAGAGACAGTTTGTTGATTTGTTGATCGTAGACGATCGCAGTGATCGTTCGCCAGGTGATTGAATTGTAGAAAAAAAATTTCTCTTGTTGAACTAAGCCGACCTGTGGGATTGGAATAGCAGGAAACACATGATGTTAGTCGTGTGCCAAGGTTTCGATATCAGATAATTTGTATGCAGTTCAGCGAGCAGTTTTAGTTTAAGTTAATTTTTTCAAAATAAAAAAAAATATTTTCCCACTGGGATCACATTATATTCCATTGTTCTAATCGATAGGACACAATGACATTTTACACCTGTGGCGGCTTCCTTTTGTTTTGAAAGTTTACATGTTCCAGGTTTCGAAGCCTGTCAGTCATTTGTTTTCTGGCACAAACCACCGCTGAGGACATTGTTTGAATTTTTTCCTTTTCGATATTTCGACATGTTTCGGAAGTTGGGGCTTTTAGTATGCAGTTCGATTAATTTCTCAATTAACATTTTATTCGTTCTTATTATAGTGTTTGTTTATAAATCTAAGTAAAAACTTAAACATATTTCTTAAAACTTAAACATATACCGATTAAAATATTACTAACAATGTTATTAATAACAAAAAATACACCAAAACATTGTTTAACATACACCAAAGCTCGACATTTATAAAGCTTTCTAAAGCACATCAAAAGCTTTACCCACAAGCAAAAGCTTTCTTTCTCGGCGCTACATCCGGTTTCCGGTCTTGGTCAGCTCGTTAAAGCTTTGTTTTCTTAGCTTTCAGCACGATTTTCCCAATGCTATTTAAATTCACAAAGTATTAACAGAATACTGGCCCAAAAATAACAGCCATACACCAAATTAAGCAGAAATGTGAATTTAGATAACAAAAATCTTTTCTAAACCTGTACCAAAGAATATAAATTATTCAAAAGCGAAAAAAATTGAAAAAAAACAAACAGATACTCAAATGGTAAATAATTTGTGCAAGTGCAGAGAGCTACCATTCTGACCAACTACAAAAGGAAATCCAAATTCCAAATCATAGTGACTTCCTTTCTACCATATTGAAAAAAAAGAAACATTTATACTCACACAGCCATTTAAAGGACGTTTTTTCCTAGCAATTCATTTCTGTTTAGCGTAAAGTAATGAAACGATACGAAACTTATATACACTTCGTCGTTTACCCGTTTTTTTTACTGTATCGTATAGTCATCAGCATAATCCTAGGTACTTCTCCTACTTCCTTCTTCATTTTTATGGAGCAAAAAAAGGCGAATCTAGGGACCTTTTATCCCTTCACAGTTCGTTTTCTATGCATGAATGCTCTTTTGTGCCACTTTTATACGCGACACTGAACCTTCATTCTACATTCATGGTTAATATACCTACAACATCCACCTATGTGTGGGTTATATACGTAAATTCCTATGAATCCTGAGGAGTTAAAAATAAATGAAGGACTAAAAGTAACTAAACTGGATTCCAGTTTAGCACCGACATAACCATGAAGTTCTAATTAAATCGAAAAGGCAAAAATGCTTCTAGAATAAATAATAAAATATACTAGTGACGTTAGAGATTTTTTTTTTTTTTTGGAAACGAAGAACGATTTAATAAACCTTGGAATGGACGTCACTGGCTTATTATCGGCGATATTTATTTAAAGAATATTTCATAGAATTATTTAAAAAAATTCCGAGTCTACTTTAACAACAGCAGTTTTTAAACAAATTACAAAATATCTCCTAAGTATTTAATGAATTATATTTACTAGTTTAAACCTGTGCACTTGCAATAAAGGTACACAATATGACTTTTAAAGTTTTTTGGTGATATATAGCAAAATTAAGGGCGCAGGGGGGGAGGGCGTAACTTTGGCCCGCAACAAGAAATTACTAAAACAAAATTGTGGAAATTACAAAAAAATCTTGCCACTTGATGCTAACGACATCATGGGTCTTGATTGGTATCACGGACTGTGCTGTTGATGGATTGCAACGTAAAAACCTTACAAATGTTGTAATTTATTCATTCGCAATACATGTAAAACTGTAGGTGCGAAGCAGGAAAGAAATTGTTGTGAAACCTCAATTGAGAAGGCCCAGGCTCTTCGAGAGCTATAGCGCCGAGGATGATGAAGATGATGACAAAAAATTACAAACATTGAAAATACTAGAAGGACGAACAATTTTAATACGCGCTTCGAACGCCACCATTTTTTATCTGAAATATTTCTTTTGCCCAGAAGCATGCAACCAAAAATTTTTTTATTGAACTGGAAGAGATTTTAATCATTGGCCATGCAACCTGCCATCAATAGGCACCTTTCACGAATATTCAATCCAACCAGCAATTGCACCTGGTCCTGATCTCTTGGCAATGTTTAGTTTTTTTTCCTCCAACAGCCTGTTGTTGTAGGATTAAAGAAATTTCGTTTTTAGTATGGATTCTGTATTTCTGCCATAAGGCAGGTCCATCATCAATTCACCTTTTTCCATGTTTGATTTTTTCCAACAAAAAATCTTCGTTCATCGAACAAAAAAAAAACGGAATCTCTTGTCTTGCCTTTGTTGAAGGACTTTTTTTTGCACCGAGTTTGTCGAAATAATGGAATCTTCTTTATGTTTCTCAATTCTTCAAAAACATCTGTCGTTTTCAATGGATATTCGCCTCTAAGGTAAAGGATCTCTTGGTGCCAAACGAAAATCCTTGTAGTTAAATTCAAACAGAAAAAGTTTGTTGTTGCATGTGTCTCTTGTTCATCATCGGCATCTGGTCCAAAGTTGTCAGACGAAAATAATTTTTAATCTTCATGTATCACAAACTATTTCAATTTAAATCGTTTCTGTTTCTAATAAAAATCATAGAGAATTATGGGGATAAATCATTAGTCTACATTTTTGGAAGTGGAAAAAAATCAATCGTGAAGACAACATTCCGGTCAAATTAAAAAAAGATGGGTTAGAGAGACATTCCGATATGAAGGAATTACTATCAAGAAGTTGTTTTTCTTTTTAAATCACAAATTTTCCTAATTAGACCTTTTAGTGCGTTAATTTTAGATGTATTTAAGGTAATTTATCCCTTCTTGACTATTCAAAAGGATGCTTTTTGCAAACCACAATTCAAAAAAATTATCTGAGTTTATATTTGGCGGGAAATTCAAACTGTTCGAAAGTGCCCTCTGTATATAAAACCTTTCCACTCTTCACTAAATTAATTTTACAACTTCTCTACATTATCTCAATTATTTTCTACGGCATTCACAATTTTATCCGCGGTCATTGCACTAAATTGACCTCTTTTCAAGTTTTAATCAGATTTGTCATATTGCTTACTTAGCATATTAAAGTCGCTAAAGCTCAAGGATGATCAACTTAAACACACATGGATGGCCTCCATCAAGCACGTCTCTTTTCCACGATTCAATTAAGTTACAAAATAAATGTAATATCAATTCCTTCTATAATTTGATTGAAAAGAATTTTCCGTATGAAAATTTCCTAGCTGAAGCCATAAAAAAAATTCCATAATTTGGATTTTCACCTCTTCAGTCCGGCAGAGCCCAGCCCTAAAAGTTCGCTTAACGTTACGACGATGAAATTATGTTTAATATAAGAGAAAATTGCAAAATAAACACAATGTTCGGCATGGAGGTCATTAGGAGGGGCAGGCATACCGACCATTGGCAAAAATTTTAAATACCTAGCAGAAGATGACAGAGAAGGCGGAGGTGGCGATGGGCAGGTAAACGTATAGAATACTCGCGGCATTCCGGCGTTTTAGCTCAGGTGTGTTTTGGCATTCATCGATTAAGAGAGTCTTAAAGAAAAGGGAAAGGTAGCAATTACTATTACACATTAGCCGGCCTCTCAGGTAAAAACACATATGTGTGGAAGTGTTACGAAATCGAATCGCAACAATCTGAATAAAATGCGCGATATTTGTTGTCTAACTAGCGTAACACATTCGCTGTAGAAGGCAACTCGATAGAAGACCATTAAGAATACAAGCAGATGGTTTTGTCTGGTCATTCGATTTACTTAGTCTTAAATATATTACAAAATTATACCTTCGACGAATGCCCAGCCCCGATGGTCACCTCTGTTCAATGTTGGCGATGGCACCCTAGTCTGGGTCACTTTCCAACGCTAATGATCCTTTGAAGGTGTCTCGTTTTTCTTGGATTTACAAATACGTCATCGTCGTGCCACATGCCGCGTCCAATGCCATCACCTTTAAGTCGCCTCCCTCTCTTGTTCAATTTCCCTATCGCTATATTCGGTCTTCTTCTGTTTTCGTAGCGTTCTTAAATTCTTGCACCGGGTGTCATCGAGTTCTGGAAGGTAGGTAGATTATATGCAAGTAGGTACCATCTGCTCTTGAGCAGAACTCGGAGGTGCTTGCCTTCCCTATCATCGGGACTCAGTTTAGTCGTCAAAATCGCGGAATTGAGTCAGTCAGTCCTTTAAAGACCTTCCATTTGGTCGGAAGTACGTACAAGCAACACACCTTGGATTATTCATTTATGTGTACCAAGAATTTTACTTGATTTTCGTGTTCTTACGATACTTTGTGAATCATTAACTTTTAATTGTGTCAGATACTTAATTAATTAATTGCAGTGTTTCGAATTGTGATTTTGAAAAGAATCAGAAATAGTTTAATTATCTACCCAAATTATAATGAGTAGCAGTGCTAGTGACATTATCGCATTTTAATTTCATAACTTTCTGTAGCTTTTTTTGTTGGCTTAAATTAACCGTTGTTAACAACTCATGGAATAGAGACAGACACCTTCAACAAAATGATTATTTGTGTTTCTGGATTTGTCATTGGCGAAAGGTATCTTAGCATTTTTAATTACATTCTGAGTTTTAAAAAAAAAACGCTGATTTGCCATGGAGGAACTTCGATGCCTTTATTTCGAAAACAACTATGATAAGACAAAATTTATTAATTTTTTCCCAAAAAGTTAATTAAATTATTTTTAACATTTAGATTACTGGATTTTTTTTCATTAAAATCTTAGCATTTGTTTTGTATATTTATCTATCTATATTTGTAAAATTCTGTTTCTGTGTGTACATTTTGACAATCGATCTTCTATTTTGTTACAGTTATGATCAAAACCAGTGTTAGTTCAATTTTTGTCTGTTTGTTCCCGCATCACGTGAAACCCGCTTAACGGATTTAAAGGAAACTTTATAGTTATGTTAAAGATATATTGAAATGAAACATAAGCTATACTTTTTTTTAAAGACACCACTCTCTCTTCCCCGTCCCATACAAAAATGGATAGTTCTTAGTGATTTTCTCGAAAACGGTGCATCGAATTGGAAATATTTAAAAGACAAAATGTGTTTAGAATGTGATTTTACATAACTCTTCCATACATAAAAATTTAATTGGAATTTTTTGGCTTTAAAAAAATAGTATAACAAAATGTTATATAATTTTTGTGGATACTTTCACATTTTTTTGAAATATCTCATTTTTTGCGAGTTTACGAAAACAATAATTTTTTTTTGTTATAATAAATATTTAACAGATAACTAGAGATTTATTTTACTTTTTTTGTAAAAAACTATGTGGTATTTTTAAATTCGGTTTTAGAATTTCAATATTCGACATGGAAGTCCTGTGGGCACGATTTTTATACTCTATATGATATATCAAATAGGAGTATATTAGGATTACTATACCGTTTTGCACGCATCGAATCAATCATGGGACACAAAAATGAACTACTCCAGGGTGTTGGGGATGGCAAAAGATTTTAATTTCCGCATGTACATCCGTCTGTCTGTCCGTAAACGCCATAACTCTCGAAAGCATTGAGCTAGGAACTTGAATTTTTTTGTTCAAGTGTGGGAGGGGGGGGGGGGTGGTGATATAATACTCCGCGTTATTTTAGGCTTGCGACGAGGCGGACATTTTTAGTCGATTTTTGAATTCCGGTTAGTACTGTTGTCATATTAACGCAGACCTCTTCCCCCTAAAAGTGTGCTGTTGTTTTATGGATTAATTAATTTAAAAAAAATGAATTTAAGAATAAAAAACATTATACAGATTTTATGGTCCACATTCAACTTATATATCACAATTTTCCTTGAAGTTTTTCATAACTATATCAATTTTTATAATTTTTTTTTTGAACAATTTTGGAAAACTGCAAAAAAAAAACTTGTGAAAAACAAGTTTGTGTTTTAAAATTGAATAATCCGTTTTGTATTTTTTTCTGTAAACTCACTTAAGGGTGCTTTATCTCATTACATTAAAAATGCTAATTTTGCTGTGAAATTTCTATAAAGGGCAACTTGGCTGCTGTTGCTATATGATCGATTTAATGTTTACCAGATGGTTTGCGTTTTTTTAAACAACCAAAACCCAAACACACAAGGACCACCTGTCCAAAGTGTTTTTCTTTTCGATTTCCACTGTCACGGCGTATAATAAACAACTTCACTTTTAATCACATTTTTCTCGTGTTGTCACGATCGCATGACATATACGTAAATAAGTGGATATACTGGTACGTCAATATCGAATATCTACAACAAAAAATGTCCCCATCAACAGTAAAGAACTAAACAACTGCAGCACCTGTCTTAGCCAAAGTTTTGTTTTATTGCCATCTTGGCTTCTTCTTAGCCTTTTCCAATGGGCATGCGAGACTTCTTGACCTAAAAAAAATGATTTCTTTAATGTTTTTTTTCAACTGGATTAATTACATTGTAAGGTGCTGGTGGATGTAATCGTCATAGTTATGGAGGCGCTGTAAGTCTGATCAAGTTTCATACTTGGGGAGTTGCTTCGAATTTCCCTTCTCTAAAGGAAATCCAGTCAACTGAATTTTTTTCAAGACACCTCCTTAGGCACCTGTTCGTCTTCATTTAGAAAATTGTAAAGAAAAGTAAATCACATTGGAAATGGTTTGGTGAGGTTTCTTTTTTTCCCTTTTCAAGTTCATGGAAGTTTTTAATGTGATTATATGGATTTTTGACGGGAAGCTGGTGGATTGATTGAATTCATTAATGATGTTCATGAAATGCCTAAGTGAAATATATTTTTTTTAAATAAAACTTTGGGATTAAAAACCAACAAAGTTTGGCAAAGTATCAGTAAAAAATTTATAAGGGACTGCACTCAGAGATTAAAGTTCGCCAACTGGAGTCGATTGTTTTGGACAAGAGAACTCCCCCTACGCATGGTAATTTTCGTATCTTCGAACCCCCTTCCTCCCTCGTCACGCTTTTGCGCAATTTTTTGTATGGAATTTAATACCCCTTGTACCACTAAATATAACGTCACATATTTAGTGGTATGGAAAAACCATAACAAAATTAAAATAAAATATTAGGTTTAAATTTAAGAGATTTTAATCAAATTCACCATTTATCTTTTTCAGTTTAATCCATAATTTTATTTTCATATAAAAATCGTTTGACAAATCTCCAAATCTTATTACACAAAAATACAAATTCTATCGTGACGAAAAACAAATATAATTAAGATAATTGATGCTTTATTGTACAATTGTAGGTAATTTTATATCAAAACAGTGATTAAATTATATTGTTATACAAAAGATATACGTTTAGAGACATTGGATTTGTGCAAAAAATGCTTTATTCAACACGCAATTTGTATGTTTCTTGTAGATAAATGCTTTTATGAAATCTTTTTGCGTTTTTACACTATTTTTTTTAATCAGCATCGAAAACTATTTTTACAGAAAATAAATCATCACAAATACAATTTAGATGTGAAACATTTAATCAAACTTATGTGGATTCCCTGCTTGAAAACTATTTAAACACTCCCCTTATCTTTTTGTAGCAACATTTTCCGATTGTTATGCCCTTTACGAAAAACTCAAACGATCTTTTAATCATTCATCAATGATTGTAATGTGGCTCGTAAAGGTAAGATTCTATTTAGACATCGAACTACTTTCATTTGAGAACGGAGACCACACATTCACTTTCTCGACCACCAACGACGAATTCTTATCAAAATATAGGTGCAGGTAGTACCATACCAACTACAGATTTGTTGATCATTGAGGCCATAACATAAATTGGTCAGAAGTCATAATCATTTGGCTCATAAACAAGACCTAATTGCCTAAATCAAGTAATACTGTCAGGAAAAAATAATAATAACAATATCGGGAATTTTTTTTTGTTATGGTCAAATAGTTGAAGGGCTGAAAATGATTCTCTATAATACTCGTATTTTGATTGCGAGTAATCCAGAGATAATTGGATTTTGTTTTATTTACGTTCAGTTTATTTATGTCGTAAGCTATGATATGCATAATAAATAAATGTAGTTTCAAAATAGCCGCTAATTAAATACCAAAAATAAAACCAACCTCTTCTAATGCATTAAAAATAGTATTTACTATTTTAGGTCAGCACATTCGTTTAATCATACGCGCTAATTAGCTTTTTTGATTTAAGGACTCTAACAATGATATTTCAGGAATTTTAATAATTGTAATTGCATTCGTTCTAATTTGCAAAATTTTTTTTTCATTGCAGTTTTCCCCAAAAACCGATCGAACGAACCGTACCAGGACAATATATTCTGCCAGCACCAGGATCAATATCGTCAACCGGAACTGGAAGCGGTACAGGTGGATATGTTTACCTGCAGCAGCAACAGCATTACCTGCCGCCACAGCAGATAATTTACCAGCAGCATCAAATGTGTCATCAGCCAATCCATCATCATCATCCGTATCATGGACACCATCATGGCGGTGCAGTGGTCGTTGCCGGAAGTGGTGTCGGAACTGGAGTTGGCGGCTCAATGCAAACCCTGCACAAAAAGAATTCCGTAAGAAGTAACGGAGAAATTCTTAAACGATCTCGAGCGCAAACTGCGTAAGTAGAACTTTTTTGCAAGGTCATAAAATTTTTCAACGTCTAACATGACATTTGTCAAAAACCTACGATTATTTGTTTGATTTTTTATTACAGTAATGTGAGCTAACATAAATTGAGTATTAAATTTTTTTTAACTGAAAATTCCAATTAAATAAATAAAAAATTTAAATAAAATTTGCGAAAATCCAAAATAAAATATGGGGCATGAAAAGTTTAAGCGCACACATACCATTTTTGACCAACTTTTCCCTCTCCTCTGCCCCCACTCTCTTCCTCTGACAAAAAAAACATTGGCCAACATTTCAGCTCAATCGGTCAAGTGGTTTGCGGATTTCAAAAGCTTCGCACTTTCTCTAACAAGCAATTACATTTGCGGGGGGAAAAGGGTTTGAGGTTTTGAAAATTTAAAGAAATATTTCTGTGGCAACAAGGAATAAGGGCCTAAGTCGATTTTCAGATCAAATCAAAAAGATCTGTATTTACTTTAATAGACAGAGCAATTTGGCTTAGCCTAAAAACAGACTTAGGCCCTTATTCCTTGTTGCCACAGATTTATAGAAGATTTGTTTTCAAAAAAAAAGCTTTCTTTCAGTCTCGTAAAAAAGTTTTATATCTAGGCTAAAACTCGAAAAAAGTTCCTTTCTTGTAAACATTTTCCTATGAAAATGTTTAAGCCGAAAAACTTTTAAACCGAAATTTTCAAACACTAATTAAGTTGATTGCCTGCTATTAGAGGCAGAAAAATAGACCGTGATAGTTATATGATCAAGTGTTGAATTAAAAACCTCTAAACGCGCGGACACTTACCTAAAATTACCTAATTTTCGATTGGCAGTGTTTCACTTGATTGTAAGATTTCGTAAACATCTTAATTTCTGTGCAAAACGCACGCATGAAGAAACCAAGACTGTCATCGCCGGAAACAGCACAACGACGACCAGCCAACATTGCATTAATTGAAATAACAAACGGAAGTAAATGTACAAGAGAAATTTCCAAAGATTAACTCAACCTGGCTGACTGTCAATTTCTCGTGCGCACACCTCCATGCCTTAACGTCTCATTTCACCATCAGTGCCATTTACTAGCCAAAGTTGTCAGCTGTTGTTGCGTAAATCTCAAACTAAATATTTCAATTGTCGTGGTTATTGTTAGGTACTTTGCTTGCATTGCTTTAAGCTAAACCTGTCCAGTAATCTAGTAACAATTCCCCCTACTCTTCTATAGTTCCACTCAATTGCCTTTCCGTCTGACTGTCTGTCTGTTTACCTGTCTGTCGAACTGTTTATCATGCAGAACTGCCAGAGGTTGCCATTCATGTGCTCTCAAACAATGAAGCAAACATTGAGACTAGACTTTTACCATAAAATTCATCATGTATAGTTAACACTATTTATAAACAACAATAACAATGATAAACTAATAATACTACAATTTTTGAACGACGTTGGCTTTCATGCACAACACACAAATCACGGAAGTCACATTGTCGGCGCGAAGCTTTCATATTTTCCCTATAACTTAATTTTTGGTAACACTAACAGCAAGTTTTTGTGTTGCTTCACAAGAATTCTTGCAATTTTAACGTAAACGTATGGGCCAGAGCCGTTGAAAGGCGTTGTTTAATCTGTTGTTTGTTAAGTGAAGCATTTCTTCGAATTTTCCATGCATGCCACAGCCAAAAAGCACACAATATACTTTAATAATAATACAAGACTTTTAACACAATGACAGCCGGTGGTCGGTGCGGTTAATTTACTGATTTTCTTAAAGAAAGTTTCAAGTTATGTCGCCTATTTCGCAAGTCGATCGGATGTGTCTCATTAAATTTAGCTTTGTTTTTTCTTCGTTGCTTTTATTTTTATTGTATCGTTACTGTCTTATTTTGGATTGGTATAACTTTCTAGGACAAAATAGTACAAAACGCGTGCCTTGAATTAGTTACAGCCAGTCAAAAAGTAACATCGGGGAAAAATCATTTCTACACAATGAATATTATACTATGTTGTGAATCATTTTTCTACAATGGTATGTCTTTGAACTAAAATATTACTATGTCGTCTTGGGCTTTTCATATTCATATATGTTTCATCTTTTTTTTTTTATTAGTTCTTGCGTTTCTTATTTTAATTTTAAAATTGGATTTATTACTTCCAGAGTCATTCAACCTTTGTAGGGAACTATAATAACAATAATTCAAAGCAATATTTTCTTTTGCTTTCTACTTTCTGTTTTATTTATTTAATTTTTTTATTATATTAGCGTGACCTGATCTTCACCGGATGATTCTCAAGACCTAAATTCTTTATAAGTGCAATAAATTTGATATTTGTCAAATAGTATTTATCTTTCACTCTATTTCCTCTATAAAATAATTGAAGTTGTTTAATTTGATCTGGTTGTAACAATCAAAACGATTATTTTAGAATTTTAGTAAAAAACAGTGGATTTGGGACAGAACATTTTCTTTTTCCCTTTCAAGTTTTAAATTGATACCAATTTTTGTCGGAAACAACGAATTTTCGAGCTAAAAATTTGAAAAAAAATCAAATTTTCGATTATTAAAATAGAAAGACGTCCTAAAAACAATAAACAAAACAAAAAAAAAATACTAAAAA
Organism: Chrysopilus asiliformis; assembly: GCA_964034945.1. NCBI lineage: Eukaryota > Metazoa > Arthropoda > Insecta > Diptera > Rhagionidae > Chrysopilus > Chrysopilus asiliformis. The sequence goes on from OZ035961.1 coordinate 99,036,565, forward strand.
CAATTAACAACCGAGAATAACTACGAGAAAATTTTTGTGTGCAAAAAAAAACTAGAAACAAAATTTCAAATGACTCTCATTGAAAATTTTGAAACTACGCTAGTACTGAAAACTGCGATAGGACCACATTTGCATTACTTCTAGACAAATTTAAGGAAATATAGTAAGAGAAAATATCAAGAAAGCAATAAACACCTTTTGTGGAAGTATTAAAGTCCAAAATTCTTCAAACTTGTCTAAAAATAACGCAGTGGGTGATTTTTAGTCCTGAACAGCCTTTCTGTGGCCACAAGCAATAACCGCTTAAGTCAACTTAAGTCTATTTTCAATATGAGCTGTATTTGAACTTGCAAAAACAATATTTTAGCTTCACATGACAATCGACCTAAGCGGTTATTGGTAGTGGCCGCAAATTTATATCAATCGTGACGTTAGTGGTTGACATACATTTTGTCGACAATATTACTAGCAATCCACACCTGCCATGAATTCCGTCACTGTCGCTGTTACATCTGATGTCACGTCTAGTGAAGATTGAAATGTCAGCTGTTAAGACAGAAAAGTCTAGAATCTTTGCTAACAGAAATGGTGACGGAAATTTGACATCCGTGAATTTAACCCTCTAACCGGAATGCCCGCCTTAAGGCGGGCTTCAGGGAATTCGCTTGTTTATAACGGGTAACAATTTTAATCGCCGGAAATCGCCGGAACGTCTTACACTGACTTTTGTAAGTTATCGCTTTACATGCTGGAAAAAATTTAGCCCTGTACGTTGTCTTGGTTACGGTCTGTCGCAAGTTGAAAGTCATATTTTAGTGAATTTTTCTCGGAAATATTCCGGTTAGAGGGTTAAGATGGCGGATTCTAATTTATCACGTGGAGAGACGCTCCGTTTTATAAACGAATACAAAGAAATTATTTGAAAAAGGCATCGTGGGAGCAGCTGGAGGCCGAATTTCATTTTAATGCGGAAATTTTAAAGGAAAAAGTGAAATCACTGAGATTGTCATATTTACTACTCTCAGTTGTTTACTGTTCAACGTCATTTCTGAAAATGAAATGTCATGCCAGAATCAGCCCACCTACGTGACAACAAAATTTTCTAATGACATTTCTGTTAACGGTTCTGTCAATGTTTCCGGCAGGTGTGGATGGCGTGTTAATGGCTAACGTCACGGTTGACGTAAATGTTGCTTGAGTTTTAAACGATTACGGATACAAATTTAGTGTGTAGGTAGAGTAGGCACTTTAAAGAAAAACAATCACAACTTCTAGTTAGTTCGTCACGAATATTTTCAAAATAAATGAATCTCCTCAGAATACTTGAAAAGTTGTTAAAATTTTCCAATTTTTTACGGTTTTTTTTTTAAATAATTTCTACTTAATATCAATGAATTTGCAATGAGCAATATTTTCATGTTCAACTGTAAAATTCACAAATCTCGATGTCCGATAAAACAGGTTAAATGAAATTAAATGAACCAGAGGTTAATGCAGTACAATTAAAAAATAACAATCATTCCATCTGTACGTATTTGTTTGTTTCCATCTCATTTTAATAGAGATAGAGACCATGGACCTTACATGAAAATTCGAGATAATAAAGAAATTTTCTGCTATCATTATCTAAGCATCTTGTTTGCGTTGAGATGATAAAACATTGCGTCGTCAGTTGGTAAACTATAAAAAAAATGATAATATCTTCACTAGAGTAAAGTTACTCGAACAGTTCTAAACTAAAATGGTAAAAATGTGGTACTATTCCACGGAATTTAAACGAATAAGGGCGTAAGTATACATTAAATTTAATTTTTTTTATTTACAAAAAGTGTACGTGTAAATCATACTTCAAAACTTACTTTAAATTAGTTAAGATGTTGTCTTTTATTCTTTAAAATGTTTAAAGAAAAAAATCTGAACAAAATTTTAGAGAAAATATCAAAGAGTGGAAAGTATTTTTATCAAACCTGCGTAACGCATACGCAAAACCATTAGAAAATCAAACAATGTGACGTAAAAAATACTGAAAAAAGTGGTGATCGTTACATTTTGATGTATATGCTTATTTTTTTTTTAATTTTTTAACTTACATAAAGGTGACAATTTCAAGAAAGTGTCCAAAAAGTTTATCCGACAAAGAAGTTCTTAGTTTCGAAAAATTTAAAGTTTTATTCACACTAAGCCCTTACGTATTCATCAATATTCCTAGAGAGGACAATTACTAATTATTGTTTTCACAATTTCAAAGGTTTGGCTGTGATTCGAGGTGCTATTAGGTGTGTTTTTTAATGTTCTTGAGATATATAGAGAAACTTTTTCCATCTCTGCACCGGTAGCATTTTGAAAAACATGCGCTATTATTTTTGAAATCAATAGGGATGGAATCTCGCAATTGCCTTGTAAACAGCGTAAAATGAGTAAAACAGCTTCAATAATAAGAACTTTTTATCAATTAATTTTAATTTGTCTCGTCATTTTCAACTTATAATTTTGAGGCTGCTGACAGTAGACAAGATTTACACAAATTATTTGAAGCACGCGTTAAAAAAAAGCCGCGTAATAAAAATTCGCAATCGATAAACTTGTCTCGTTTCATGAATACCCTAAATAAATTTAAGAAAGCGAGCAAAATTTGAAAATAAGGGAACTCCATACATTTTTATCCACCATTGCTCACCGTTTTTAATTATAGAATGTGAATTTTAATATAATTTTCCTGCTACCGCAATTGTTTACCAACAACAGGAAAATCACATAAATGAGAAATTCTTGGTGTCTAGATGCGTATTTTTTGCTAGATCTTTTCAGACTAAAAAGAACGGTGCACGAAAATTCCCCTTGACTAACTGTTGGGTTTCACATTGGTTGTACCTGCGTTGGAAAGGTAATTTGCTCTAGTTTCATTGACATAAGCTCTTTTTTGGCGGGGAACTGCAGGGGGATGGTCAGCTGCCCTCTTAGACGCAATGAAAAAATCACGTCGAAAACTGCATGGAAAAATCATTGCGTCTAAGATGGCAGCTGACCACCCCCCTGCAGTTCCCCGCCAAAAAAGAGCTTGTGACAATGAAACTAGAGCAAATTATCTTTCCAACGCAGGTACAACGAAAGTAAAACCCCAACTGGTTTAAAAGTCAGCCCGGGGGCATAAAAATCGTCGAATCCTGCATGGTTCTTTATATAGGAAGTAGGAACCAAAATTCATTTTATTAAACGCCTGTAAATATACTTTATATTCCAAAAATGGTTTTTTTTTTGGTAAAGGTAACTAAATGTTTTTTCTAACACTTTCAGTGTTTGGATAAATTTTCAACCAATTCAAAGTTACTAAAAAAAATGTTTGCCGCTGAAAAATCATTTTTTGTTGTTGTGAAAATTGTTCCAGAACAGTAAAAATCCAATGTCGAAAAAGGAATTTTTTCCACACTGTGAATTAATTGTTCAATGGAAAACAACAAATCATCAAAATAGAAGAAAAAGTCCGAAGGTAACTGCAAATATTGATTTTCCTTGAACATAACACAAAACAAAACCGTGTCCGTGGAAAACTGAACTTTTCCCATGTACCGCATCGAATTGAAGCTTTATTTTCTTTTTGGAGGCAATTTAAATATTGGGGCAAGTTCAAAGTTTGAAAGGATTCCCCCTTAAAATAACAGAAAAAAAAAATACTGAAGCACTTGGCAAACATTTCACATCAGTCGCCTCCTTTCTTCGATTCGATTTTGAAACTCGAACACTAGAAAAATCCAAAAGTCTCATCCATGCCAATTCTTGATTTTATTCCCATGTTTTTTTCTGTATTTTTGTTCATTTATGCTCCACATTGAAGACATTTTTTTCATGTGCTATTTTGCAGTTTTAACATTCATAGAAGTAGTTGCAAAGTTTTTCATCGACCAATTTTCCGTAGTTGACGTCGAAATGCTTAACGAGAAGTTTGTCCGTTAGTTACCGCGGGCAAAAGTTGCTCCTTATTTGTGTTCACCAATTTTGACAGCATTTCCCCGAAGAATTTTCAGAATTTCCATCATGTAGATAAACGGAAATCGTGTGAAGTTTTGGATTCCCGTGGGATAAGCGGGGGACCAGAAAAAGTTGCACATCTTAATAGGCTCCAAAATAATCGAAGTGAATCGAGAGTGAAGTTGGTAAACCGCATTCTTCTCTCTCTATCCACAAAATCACTCGGAAAAGTTTCAACAAATCGAAACGAAACATGCCCCGTTTATATTTAGAACTAAGAAAATATTTCGGTTGACGTTATTAAGAAAAACAATTTTATTCAAAGAGAATGGCATTTGGTTGAGTTTCCCGTGTCGCATCGGTACGGTTTTCCGTTCAGTTGACTTTAGTTCAAAGTGAAAAATTTAAAGAAATAAAAATTGTGCAAAAACTTTCGTCATTCTTGGACGGAAAAAATATTAATTCTCGTGAAAAACGGATAATTTCTTGGAAAATAATTCTCACATCATATTCACAATGGATAAAGAAAATGTTTCTGCGTGGCTACATTTAGCAAATCAACTTCTTGAGGTAGCAATTTTTTGGGTTACCACATTCTCATCAACATTGGAAATCATCGTGTGTCATCATATTCGGCATCATGGACATATTTCGTGGCAACGACCGAGTTTTCATTGGGAAATTTCAAGAATTTTTAATGAGGATTCTCCCTGCTATTCAACATTTAAAACGTTTTGAATTGCTACAAAGGTTCTCGTCTCTGTTTTAGTTGGGTTCTTCGGTATCATTATTTTTTTTTTTTTTGAAATGGAACACGAATCGTTCGTTGTCCGCGTTTTTCAAATCGGGAAGCGCACACAAAAATCTTATTTCGGAACAATCAACAAGAAATAATTAAAATTTAAATGGGAACAGTCGGAAAAAAACTTCGATATTTCGATTAATGCGCACGTAATTCTCGCATTTAATCCTCTTACGTCGCACGCGCGACAACGGGACAGATTAAAAAAAATTAGAACACTAATGCCTCGTGTTTTCGCATTTTCACCTCGGTATGGTTCGTTTCCGCTCCGGAATTTTCCTCTGCGCTTTTTGTTTCTTTGTGTTTTCTTACACGACAACGGCAATTTTTTCCCTAGTAATAGTAGATCATCGTCCACATCAATTTTTGGCTTCAGACCGCATTCGAAAATCGCACACGTTTGGCAAAAAGTCCAATTGAAGGCCAAAGTCATTGTCACTTTTACGTGCTTTTACTTTCAATTATCACTCACCGAATTTTCTAAAAACAAACAACGGAAATCTGTGAAAACTTTAGTGAAATACTCTGTGAAAACTTTAGGGAAATTCACAGGCAAAAAATTATCTCTAATTGAGTGTGATGAAAAGTGTTTTCAGTTGACATTTTTTCAGTTATTTCGTGATTTTTCTAAATTTTTAAAAAAATTTTATTGCGGAAAATTCTTTAAAAAACATTTTTGAAAATAGAATAAAATTTGCATTTAGTTTGGTGCGTCTATTTTGAAATTTTTGACGACCTACACGATTTTAGGACATTCACATATTCCTTAATATCCACAAGTAAATTTTATTATGAGAAATTTACCACAAACTGCGTAAATTTTCCGGTTTTGAAAGTCTGTCGAGAAAGAAAAAAGACTTTAAACAATTTTTTTACGCCAAAAATTTCAAAAATTTAAAAAAAAAAGAAAAAATTGTTTTGTTATAAAAGTTAAGTTCGATTCAAGTCTTTCTTTCATTGTTTAAGGGGCTGACCATAAACTACCTCACATCTTTAGATTTAAGATTAATTTGCTGGACAAAAAATTGATAAAAGGTATAACAAAGAGGGGGTAGGGGGTATACAAACAGTATATAATCCGGGTCACGTATTTTATGCAAGTTCCTTCTTACAATCTTTATGAGTGCAATCCTTATGAGTCTATCAAGTAAAGACAAAAATTGTCCTCTGTTTTCTCATGCGAAAACACATCAACCGATTGTTCTAAAATTTGTCATATTAATTTCAAACTCAAAAATTGAATCGCGTAACGTGACAATTGATTCAAAGTGTCAAAATAAAAAAAATGGAGTGTACTTTTGTGATCGAATTTGGATATCTCGCTCACTTTGTCAGTTACTAAATTTTTTTTAAAGACCTGAAAACTTTTTAATTCCACTAGTTGTGGTAGGATTCAAATCTTGATACTGGGAAGATCCCAGTTTATATAAAAAAAAAACACTCTAACAAAGATTTGCATTCCAAAGTAATATTTGTCACTCCACATTAAATTACGATTTTTTAATCTTGAATTAATATTCATAGAAGCAGATTTTCAAGTTATTAATTTTTAATGAAAATATAAAAAAAAAGAAAATCTTCAAAGCCCCTTTCAAATTCTCCTTTCAGTCCTTTTTTAAATCATCCACCTAAAATTCTATGAATCGACCAAATAAATTCATAAAATATTTTTTCAACCAAAAGAGGCTCTAAACAATTTACTGGAAAATTGGAAAACCCCATATTTTGATGAAAAAGGATTCGGATCGGTTGTTGATCCAATAAAAATTCATAGCTTTAGAAAAATGTTTTCTTTTTTCCCCCTTTCAAGTAGGAAATTTCCTTTTAGTGTTTTTTGTGTGCTAACTGGTCGAAAGTTTATAAATAGAATTTTTATTCCAATTCTTTCTTTTTCTATGTTTTGCTCTTTAAAATTGCATAAATACTGATTTTCAATAGAAAATTTAGTAATAAGGGAAATTAGAACACGTAGTTTCCATTCTTTTATTTGGTTATATATATATAGGACTTCGCTTAATGGATACTTTTATATGTGAAATTTCAATTGAGATGAAATATTGCATAAAAGCTATTCGAGAAGTCTTTATTGAATTTAAGAAGAATTAGACTCTGTTACCTGATTCGATTCCCTAACGCAAGTACGATTACGTGACTGTCGTCAGTTCCGGGATAATCCTTTTCATCTCTGAATGGAAATCCTTTTAATCTGGTTTAGTTTAGTTGGGTTTCTCGTATTAAAATAAACGTATGGTTCTACATAAATCTTGTATGGAATTCTAAAGACAAAACAGGAATTTCCTTTGAATTAATTTTTTGCCTTTTATTTTCTTAAATTTTTGCACTCTTGATGAAAAATGTTATTGTGTCAAACAGAAAAAAGACAAAAAGTTAAAAAATAAACAGTAAAACGTGCAACACAAACTTAAAACAACAATAATAAAAACAAATAAATGAAAAAAAGTGAATTTGTGACTGTTTATCATGTTGTCACAACCACCAGAACAATGGCAAATATTCTTAGTGTCACATCAAAGTGGAATCCCAAAAGAAAATCCGACAGTACAGGAAAAGAAATCCAATTTGATGGATAAAAACCATAACAAATACAACAAAAATACTACAATTTGCAGTGATCGAATCAATTTGTGTAATAAAAACAACAATTCATCGGATTGTAAAATCAACAACTTCAATATTGTAAAGCATTTACATCCGTCAAGATGTAAATTCTTTGATGATATCCATCTGTTCAGTCTGTTTAGGACACCGCCACGTTTCAGTTTTGATTTCGATTGCCTAAACATCAAGAAGTGTGCAACAATTCGTTTGGCACCAACGCAAAAATTCGTCAAAAATATCATTCTAAAAATATGTCCAGTACAGCAACGGAAGAATAATCGTAAAACATATGAACATGACGTTGGCAACTCAACAGCTTCCTTGTCAAACATCTCCGCAACATCCTCGGCACTTCCATCGTTGGTGGATGGGAAATCTACAGCCTCATTGAATTTTTCGTTAATTAAAACCGATCTACAAGTCTCAAATGTCCGGATTAAACTTTCGTGGTAAATTTTTAATTGAAACAGTCTTTTATTATTGAAAATATTATCTTGTAAGATTTCCAATTAACTTAAATGAAATGAAATCTCTTTTCAATCGCAATTGAATTCTTACATATGATATTTTTATGACTTAATTGATTTTTATTTATATGTTGTCATAACATATTTTATTGACGCAATCAAAAAACTAATAGCAAGCTGTTGAAGCTATAAATCTTTTTTATTAATCAACAAAGTTATCATTCAACTATTAGAAAAGCAACAATTGCGAGGGGACTATTTTCGCATACTCTATATGAAAAATTCAGACCGAATTTCGATAGGAACTTTTCGATTTTTATAGTGGCGTAAGGGGATGGGTGGCAGTAGTGGACCGATTGATATTTGATGTCTTATAGAAAATAATCATACTAATATATAAAAATGAGTTGGTGTCTGTCTGTCTGTCTGTTCCTCTTTCACGCAAAAACGGCTGAACCGATTGACTTGAAATTTGGCATGAGTGTCTGTGGTAGTTCTGGTTCCAACATAGGCATACGGAAAAGTAGCGCGAGGGGTTGGGGGAGTAAGGGGAGGGGGTAAAGTGATTCCGAAACTTATTTTTCCCTCTATGTTACTCTTCCGCGGGGAAACTACTGAACCAATTGGCCTGAAATTTGGCATAGATGTTCATTGGTGGTCCAGCCCCAACATAGACCCATTAAAAATTAGCCCGAGAGGTGTGAAGTAAGGGGAGGGGGTAAAGTGATCTCGAAAGATAGATCTTCCTCTATGTTACTCTATCGCGGGGAAACTACCGAGCCGATTGGCCTGAAGTTTAGCTCCAACATAGATCATAAAAAAAATGAAAAAACTTAACCCGGCAAAGACGGGTATGCAATCTAGTACAAAATAATTTTCTAAATACATTTTGTCTTTAGGGTCTGTTCATAAAAAAACGGTTTTTTTTTAAATTTGGTTTCTCTTCGTTGAGATTTTTTGGGTTTATTACTACCATCATATTACTTTCTACCACCTACTACTAATTTTTAGCACATTTTAGCCGTGTCCAACTTTTGTTGTGCGCAAGATTACTGAACGACGCGTAGTTTCAGCGAAAATCGCGAATAATGAAATTGCGATTATTAAAAAGCCGCCATTTTGGTTACTTCCGATCAACGGATTTCCACCAAAAATTGATAGAATCGTTCATTCCAGGAGCAAACATGCCTGTAAAATTTCATGGCTCTAGCTCCCAGGGCTGTGGTGTCGGTAGCTCAATCTTTGACTCTGACTCCTGATATTTTAGCATATTCGGCTCCGACTCTTGAAAGTCTAATGCCTGGTTCAGACATGGCTACTTCCGCTGCGCTGCACAAAGAAAAACTGTAGCAGCTGTAAAATTGTCAGTTTTTCTTCGCGCAGCGCACCGAAAGTAACCATGTCTGACCCAGGCAAAAATCTTACACTGACTCCTTCAACCCCCAAATCGAACATTGTTTTTGGTTGCTAAACATTAAGGTTTGACCTAAACTAGAGGGCAGCCCAACTAACAATTTTCGTCTCATAAGACTCTACTAGAGTCTTTTGAGAGTATTCATACAGGGCTATTTCACCCTTGTAGAATGCTACAATTGTTTTATGAGTGGCTCATGAGGCTTAAATGGCGCACTTATGAGAACTTTTTTTATCTTATAACAAGACAACAGTTCTTTTTGTAAGAGTCACGAAAGTCTCACAAGAACACTATTTGAATTCTAATGAGAGTTTATTGATATTCTCATAAAACTTTCATAACAAGTACTTTATGCTTTGCTAAAAAGAGAAGAGTATATAAAAATATCTAGCCGGTTTTATTTTTGAAGAGTTAAAGTATTTTTTTAAAGAGTAAAAGTTATTTTTGAAGTGTTTATTTATTTTCGTATCCGAGTCATGTCTACGTTTGCGTATGATAATATTGTATTAGAATTTCATATGACATAGATTATAAATTCTTTTTTTTCGGATATATAGACAAAAATTATATGGGGAATGCCATTTTACTGATAATATAACATATTTTACTTCGAAAAAACTCGAAACCCCTCGAAAAAATCGAAAAAGTTAGATATATTATAAATCGGAAATATAATATGGAAAAATTAAATTTTTAATATAATTGATCAAACTGTTTCAATTGTTTTAATGCGTTTTTGTTTTTAACGAAAATAGCTTTTTGCAGTGTTTTTAGGTCCTAATTTACATATTATAAGCTGTTTTTGGAATTTCAAAGTTTTACTGTTAAAAAAGATCAAGGGAAAATATGGCGCCTGTTGACGAAGATTTATTTTAAGAATAAAATTCTACTAATAAGAACATAAGCTCGCGTTATGTCTCATATGAGCATTTTAACAAGTATTTTTATACTTAAACTTTTACAAGCGCGTTTTTATGAGAATCATACGAATTAACTGCTCATAACATTTTTATTTAAGATTTAAACTCTTTAAGTGTTAAAACTTTATAAAAAATATACAATGAGAACATAAGTTTTTAAAGGCTCGCTACAAGAGTTCAAAAATCGCCTTGCTATAAGCGTAAAAGATTCAGTAGCTCTAGTAGCGTCATACCAAAAACAATGTATAACCGAGACGATTCAAATCGAACAACTCATTTTAGAAGAAGCATGAATTTCTCAATCAAAAACTCGATACCCCATCGCCACGTGTTCAGCTAAGGCACAAACCAGAAAATAGTCGCTTTATGAGAAAGCTTAAGTGTAATTATCCCTTGTTGCCAAATATTTTTTCTATTCATTCGTTGTTAATTGCATGTTCCTCAGCAGTCGATACTTCTTTCTTATTTGGTGGAATAACGTCCGGTAGGCGGAGGGGAGGGGGTCAAAGTCGGCGAAAACTGGAAATCACAAAAACTTTAAAAATTTGTAACTTCTGAACGGATTTACCGATTGAGATGATATTGAACATTTTGGAAAGGTAATTAAATTTCCTTGTCACACAAAAATACTTTTTAACTCCCTCCCCCTCACTTTCATATTGTAAAATTCAATTTAGTGACAAAATTTAAAATATCTCGAGAAAGGCATTTTTTTCCTTTTGAATTTTTTTCTGTAAATACCTACTATTATACCACACAAATTCGCTAAATAAAATTTGGGGGTAAATGCGTTGTTGATTTTTAAAAAAATTTCAAAAAAATTGAATACATGAAAATTTTATATATTTGACTGATTTTTGATTGGTTTTTATGTTTTATGTACATAATATTAATGCAAAAATGTTAGGAGATTGAAATTAATTATAAATTCATTTAACCCGCATCCATCGTTTGTATCAATTTGATACAAATTTAGAATATTAATTATTATATTGTTTCAACGTTTGAATAATTTCAGTTGAATTTTTGGCTACCTTCCTAACTTTTCAAAACATAAAAAAAAACATTTAACAGATGCCGCAAAATGTACCGTTAGGGTTCTAGAAAATTTGTAACAAATCCAACGGTGTGTATCATTTTGATACACGTGCCAATTTTGTTATCACCTGCATTGCATTCAGTTGTTTATTGAAGCTTGTTGAATAATTCGTTTTTTTTTATCAAAAAAAATAAAAATATCAGTTGTGGTCAACACAAAATTTTCTTCTACAAAATCTACGACCCTGTGCAATTTACGCTAGACCCCTGTCGCGTTGTCAACCTAAGACGACCTCCCAATAAATTCTTGGTTCATCCAAAAATATCAAAAACGTACAAAATTTGAGATAACTTTAGAACGGTAAAAGATACCAATTTACGGTAAATGGCAAAAATGTAGAAAATGTTAATATCTTTAATTATTCTTTTAACTGACTTGTCGAAAAACCGTTATTTTGAAAATTATTCGCAAAAATATGATTTTTTACATATTAATGAAAATATCTCAATAACGGTAAAAGATAACGGTAACGGTAAAAGACAAAATTGTGCAGAATGCCATTCTCATTAATTGAGATATCAAGTTATAGCTAAAGACAAAAGTGTGGGAAATTTTATTTTCTCCAAGTTTTGTCATACTTAAGGCCACTAAAAAACGCGTAGTTTGGGAGTAAATCGAGAAAAACGAAATTGCGATTTTTGAAAAACCGCCATTTTGGATTTCCACCAAAAGTTGATAGGATCGTCCCATTTCAGGACCCAACATGCCTAAAAAATTTCATGGCGCTAGCTCTATTAGTTTTTGATAAATCTTGTACACAGACTGACAGACTGACAGACAGACAGACTGACAGACAGAAAGACATTTTTTTAATATGACTCCAATCGACTCAGGAGTGATCGGGAAATGTTTTTTAGGCAAAATTAAGAGGTCGAAATTTTTCATGAATACAATACTTTATTATACTCGGTAGAAGAAAGTAAAAATTCATAATGGCTAGTACGTCAAGTGAAGATATATCTGGTAGTGATATTGAAAGTTATCCATATGGAAATTATGCACCAAACGAAAGTGATTCAAATGATGAAGATGATTTTGTGGATCAAGAAGCATGAGAACAATCAATTTTAGTACCTGACTCATGGCTTCAATCAAAAGATACATAAAATCAGTATATAAAGGATGATTGACTACAAAATATCAGGCGAAGTCCTGCTGATATCACTGATCATGGTTTGTATAAATTTGTGTCTTTCTATGGTGTCATATGTACCTACTAAAAAAAAAGTTTTTCTTCTTAGTACATTGCATACTAAGAAAATTATTCGTGATGAAAATGCAAAAAAACCAGAAATTATTCACTATTATAATGAAACAAAAGTGGGTTTTTTGAAGCAAAACTTATGTAAAAAATTCGTATGTCCTAAACGTCATTATATTATTTGTGACAAATGTATCTAATTTTTATATCTATTATATATTTGTTCGAAAATAAATAAAGTCTGATGTTATCAATTGACAAAATATAACACCAAATTGTTTTTATAAATCATTTAATTGGTCTTTTTCTAACATGTATCAAATTGATACACAGCGTACTATTTGTTCGTTAAAATAAACTATGGATGCGGGTTAAAAGAAAAAGTTTTAAATATATCACCATTAGAAAATTTTTTTACTTTGAGAAAATTTCCTTCTTGAATAAATCCGTGAAAATTTTGAGTTCCTGGAAGTGTTTTGACACTTTCAAACCTTCTTTGAAGTTGCTGTTTTACCTTATATTCTCAAATTCACTGACACACTATCATGATACATACATGTAAAAATTGTTCGATTATTTCAAAAATACATTACATTTCGGATGGCGCACTAGCCCAGTATAAAAACAAAAAAAATCATAAACATTCTACATCATAAGGAAGATTTCAATATAGATTGCGAATGGCATTTTCATACAATAGCACACGGAAAAGATCCGTGCGACGGCATCGGTGAAACAGTGAAAAAAAATGGTCACGAGAGCCAGTTTAACAAATGAGTACGGCCAAACTATAACAAAAGCTCAAGATTTGTGACCTTGGACAAAAAGCCTAAATATACAAACAGCTTTTTAATTTGTAACACAGAGATAATATGAGGTAAAACAACAACTTCAAAGAAGGTTTGGAAGTTTCAAAACACTTCCAGGAACTCAAAATTTTCACGGATTTATTCAAGAAGGAAATTTTCTCAAAGTAAAAAAATTTTCTAATGGTGGTATATTTAAAACTTTTTCTTTTAAATGCATTTATAATTAACTAGCAGACCCTACGTTGGCAGCTAAAAGTTTTTTGTATGAATTTTAGAATGCCAAAAAACCATAAATAACTTAAAAAGTTTTGGGAAAAAATGTTATCCTTACAGGACCTCCCGTTTCGAATTTTTCAAAATCTAATACCGGATTCGTGATCAGCGACCCCAAAAACCCCCTTATGCCGATTTTTCCGAGGAAAAACGGGAAAAAGGATATTTATCCTTACAGGATCTTTGGTTTCGAATTTTGAAAATCTAATACCGGATTCGTGATCAGCGATCCCAAAAACCCTATAATGCAAATTTTTCCGGGGAAAAATGGGAAAAAGGATATTTTCATTATCCTTACAGGACCTTCCGTTTCGAATTTTGAAAATCTACATAGCTAAAAACCTGCTCCTGGCAACGCAGATGATTTTGCAAAAAACCGCGTAAAAATCGGTCCAGTAGTTTTTGAGTTTTGTAATCTCAAACAAACAGACAGACAGACAAACAGACAGACAGACAGACAAACATCCATTTTTATATATATAGATAGATTTCAATCTCCTAAAATTTTTGCATTAATATTATGTACATAAAACATAAAAACCAATCGAAAATCAGTCAATATATAAAATTTTCATGTATTCAATTTTTTTGAAATTTTTTTAAAAATCAACAACGCATTTACCCCCAAATTTTATTTAGCGAATTTGTGTGGTATAATAGTAGGTATTTACAGAAAAAAATTCAAAAGGAAAAAAATGCCTTTCTCGAGATATTTTAAATTTTATCCCTAAATTGAATTTTATAATATGACGGTGAGGGGGAGGGAATCAAAAAATATTTTTTGTGACAAGGAAATTTAATTACCTTTCCAAAATGTTCAATATCATCTCAATCGGTAGAGCCGTTCAGAAGTTACAAATTTTTAAAGTTTTTGTGATTTCCAGTTTTCGCCGACTTTGACCCCCTCCCCTCCGCCTACCGGACGTTATTCCAACAAACAAAAAAATACGGGTAACTTTTTTTTAGGTCCCTAACAACATCCAAATGAAAAAAGTTAAAAAAACAGAGGTGACTTCCAAGGTCCATACAAGTCGAGTATGAGTTGGTGTGGAATTCACCAGCAGGTTTTAAAAATGGAAAAAACCATAACTCGAGCATTTTTTCTAAGCTTTTACTTCAAAATGTTAGCCTTTTTTTGTTTTCAGTGGAAATGGACGAATGCTATGGACGAATGCATATTAGACAACAGCGCAAGCTTTTGTGTATACTGTGCTTTTAAGTGACGCGAGTATTTTCTGGTTTGTGCCTTAGCTGAACACGTGGCGATGGGGTATCGAGTTTTTGATTGAGAAATTCATGCTTCTTCTAAAATGAGTTGTTCGATTTGAATCGTCTCGGTTATACATTGTTTTTGGTCATACTCTTATAAAAACAACGCTATCAGAAAAAATTAGAGTGTCATTACAAGAACTATGTTATGAGAGTATCCAGTGTGTTAAGAAAGTTTAATGAGAAGATTTCAAAATTCGTAAGAGTTTTGGTCTGGAGAGTTTGTTAGTTGGGAGTGATGCTATGTACCTTTAGTGAAATTCCCCTTTCCAAATGACGAAATCCCCCTTTTTCCCCTTTTTCAATGACGAAATTCCCCTCGTTTTTCCCCTATAAAAACAACGAATTTTAAATAAAGAATTCATTTATTAAAACCCAAAATTATTGTCCTCTGGACTCATGTTAAAGTCTTTTAAGAGAAAAAAGCACAAATTAGGAAATAATTTTATATTTTGGAAAGCTTTAACAAAATACTCGTTAATTGTATTCCCGATAACAGCGTCACGGGTCTCCAACCAAACGTCAAATAAGATATGAAAAGAAGCCGGGATTCACAATTAGATAATAATCAAGGCAAGTCCCGAATTTATAAATCAAGGTAGTTCCTTTGCTTTCGAGCTTAAAATGATCCTGTCCTCCTTAAATTCGGTAAAAATTATTTCCATATTTTGAATTTAAAAAAATATAAAAATATCAAAAAATGGAAAAAAACGAAATCAAGTCGCGAATGGAACTCGATTTTTGTATTCCGGGCACTTTGCCACTGGTCCATGCATTCTTCTGGTGAATATTTGTCGAAATTAGAAAATTCGAAATTAGAAATTAGAGATGTCCAAGAAATTACCGATTTAATTGATTTTTATTTTACATAATTTAAACAAAGCACTTCTGCTGAGTTGCAATTGAAAATATTTCTATTGAAAATATATTTAGGGAATCCGAAAAACGAACAAAAAAGATGTGTCAATGAACTTTCATGGAAACTACTTTCCATCAAAGTCTTTTAAAGTAGTTTAAAGTAATTAATTTGAATAAGATGAGAAATGGTACTTTTTAATGTGCTTTTTTCAAAGCGGTTAAAAAGTACCTACACTGAAAAATCGGTTAAACGTACATTCCAAAGCCATCTTAAAGTGTTTTCGTTTAAAAGATTGGTGTGTACTTTACAATTGCAATAAAATAAGGGCATTTCCATAAGGGCATTTCCTTCACTCTTTACCTTTGCCTAAGCTAGGAATTGGACTGTAATTGTTTTTATTTATTTGTATTTTTACTTTTCCGTAATTTTTTAAAAGTATTTCGGATTTAGTTGAAAGGCGAAGATTTTCCCCTCGTTGTAAATCGTTTCCCCTCGTTTTGAAGCGTTTTCCCCTTTTCCCCTATTAACAATTTTTATAGTCAAATTCCCCGCAAAAAGGGGAATTCCCCTCGATATAGCATCACTGCTAGAGGGACAATAAACTAGAGGGTGGGTAATGGAGGTCAAATAAGCGGTTCGGAGTTAAGACGACAAATTTTCTCCGACTTTTAAACTATCTTATGAAAATTGACCGACTTCACCCCTAAAGCAAAAATTTTGCCCGATTCCGACTCTACAGCCCTGCCAGCTTCAGTAGTTTTTGAGAAATCTACACTGACTGACAGGCAGGATGACATTTTTATAATAAGGCTCCAACCGAAATGTCAAAGTTATTCCTTGGGCTTGGGTCTGTAGAGTGGCATTACCTCTTAAGATGTTGTGCGAATTGAGGACAATTAATCTTAACCTTAAAAAAATTAACCTTTTTGTGTAAATACGATGTAAAAAAATCGATAAAAATTAGCCTCGTTAGTCAACCCATGACGTTGTGTTCTTTAACCCATTTAAAAAAAAACACTTCTCCAATTTTCCTAAAAGTTCAAGATTTGATATTTTATATCTCAAAAACCCCAAAAAAAAGGATATTCGTGTTTGGCTAAATGTCAATGGATATTTTTATGCCATAAAGCCTACGAAAATTAAGAAGACAAAGGCAAATTGAATATCAGGTCAAAGATATTTTCCTTCAATATTACTTTATATTCATATTTTTAATTATTTCGACGTCAATTCTATATTTAACATCGGTATATTATGATTGGCGTCATTTGTGTCAATTTTTATTCTATAATCTTCAGTCAACATCTAAAATAATAAAAAAAAAAAATAAGTAAATAAAATGATTCACGGCTGCTCTCTTTCTCTGTACGAAAAATATTCGATTTTCTTAAAGTTTGCTCTTTTTATGGAAATTTGTTAAAAGCACTTCGCATCTCAAAGTACATATTGATCCTTTGGCACAAACTTTTTGTAATTTATTCCATTTGAAGTTTTTAATCTTTCACATTTTTCTCTTTAGTTTTCCTCTCGACAGGCGTGTTTCTTGTTATAATCGGGGAAGTCAACATAAACAAAAAGCTAATTAAGTGTACACTTAATCAATTTCAATGGATTAACTCCAGTTGGATGATGTGCATCTGTTTAACTCATTGACGTTGTTTACAAGCGCATCAAGTCAATGTTAAGAAAAAAAAAAACAAATCTTCAAGATCGAAAATTATCTGAAAGATGAAAAGATATTAAGGAAGAAAATAGTTGAAAATACTTTTTTTACTTTCTTAGACGAAGTACGTAGTATAATTAAGTATTGTGAGCATGAAAAATGTCAACCTTTTAATAATTGTAATTTCCTTGTTCGCAATTTACTCCCAAACTAGGCATTTTTCAGTAGCCTTTTGTATGATAAAACTTGGAGACAATAACCCCCGTTGCACACTTCAACTAAGCTATGTGAGCGAGGCTAGCTATAGTTACATAGCCTAGCTGGGTTAGCTCACCTCGTTGCACACTTGAGCTAAGCTACGCGGCGATATTTTCGGTAAATATATGAATTTTTCCATTTTATCTGCAGCCATTTTTAGAAAATATTCCGCAAAAGAATTCAATTTTCACGTTTTCCTTACACTTTTATGTCCACAAAATACTTATATGTGAGTGTCAGCGATGCCAGCGAAGTCGTTCGCGTAGTTGAGGTCTGAACTACGCGAGCGAGCTTAGTCCGCATCGCCCATGACTACGCGATGTAGTTTCATAGTTTCGCTGAAGTGTGCGGTCGCCAATGCAAATGCTAAGGATTTTACTTTCAGCGAGAAACTTAGCTCACGTAGTTGAGCTCGCTTAGCTGAAGTGTGCCACGGGGGTAAGACATTGTGTTTTATCGTTATTCACTATTTTTGACCGTTATCGAGATATTTTCATTAAAAATTGAAAAATCGGAAACTATCGGTTTTGCGAAAAAAAACCGTAAAAGGAAGAATTAAAGATTCGTAAAAGGAAGAATTAAAGACATTTTTTTCCTTTTATCATAAATTGATATTTCTTACCGTTAGCCAGATATTTTAAATTTCGTAAAAAATTGATGTTTTTTTGTCAACTAATATAAATATTATTTGTCGAGTTATAGTGTAAATTGCTCATGGAGGTAGATTTTATATAAGAAAGTCATCTGCTGTTTAAATCAGATTTTGTTTTTGCTAAAAGAAGGGTGCTTTCACAGACTCTTGAGTCATCTGCGTGTTAAATTGAGACCACTTTCCACATTTCTCCGCTTGTTTGGATTGGAATTCTGTTCTGTTTTTGGTTCAGTTGAGATTTCTTTACTACACTATGAAGTCTTTCTGACAACTAAGAGTTTTATTTTATTTTTAGAAAATATTTCGGGTAGGTTGAAATCCGGAATGAGTAAATGAGTGGGGGAGGTTGATAATGAAAACGTGTTGTTTGCCTCTATTTGAAGAATCATGGGAATATTTAAAGGTTTCTTGAGACTATAATAGACTCGGTGTCAATATAAAAACATGAATAATCATTAAATTTGTTGCTCCCATCACACAGAGAGCTTGGTGACAGAGTGCAGTCCATTGAGAGCTTCAAGTATTCCAATTTAGGAAGTTGAAGGACATTTTTCTACGTGGATGATTGGCCAAAGGAAACTTTATCTGCATATATTTTCATCTTCATAATATTATTATTAATTTGTTTTTCTAATGAAAATCGCGAATATCTGTAAGGGGTTTTCGTTTTTGCTTCAAAAGAATGAAAACTAAACAGGGGCGATATTTTAATTGCTTTTCAAATGATTAACGTAACCGTGTTTACGTAGCAAATCTGTTGAAATCTTTTAATTGGCAGTTGTCTCCTCTAATTATTTTCTTTGATTATACATTTTCTTCAATATGACGGAATGATTTTCTTAGATGACATAATTTGTGATGTTGTTTAAGAAAGTGTGCGTATTTGGTCGTTAAACGTGTCGTTGGGGAGTTGTACAATTTAAAAACTACAGTAGGTATTTGTTTCAAGTTCTGCCATTTACGTTCTTTAGCGGTATCTACCCGATTATTGGCCAATTTGAATTTTGCCAAAGATTTGAAGCTCAATTTTTTTTTAAATTTCTTTCTAAGGCACATAAGGATACTCTTAAGCGGTTCGTCTTGTCAGTTGACTATAATTTTTAAGCTATTAGCCAAACAAATGAACAAGAATGAAAGGAACAAATATCTGTACTTGTAGGATAATTACCTGTACCGAAATGCCCGATAATGTAACCAAATTATTTGATGTCCCTTTTTCGAGAGATCTTCGTCTACCAGACATTATTTTTCAACAAATTTCATCTGCGGCGCATTTTTTTACATTCTTATACGAAGTACGAACTCTAAAAAATATTGTATTCATGAAAAATTCCGACCTCTTAATTTGGGCGACAAAAAAAACATTTCCCGAACCCTCCCATGAATTGAAGCCTTATTAAAAAAATCGCGGCTAAAAGTGAAATTGTGCTAAATCCATTTGGTATAATTTTCCAGAAAAACAATGAAATTAACACTGAGTTTTCTTTAAATATGAAAAATTGGGCCCAGTTTTCTTTAAATGAGACTCTGTTTTCTTGAAATGAGAATTAAATTGATTTAACAAGGTTTTTTATTGCTCTTCTGTCAAATTTGGTATAATGGACTTAGCACAATTTCACTTTTAGCCGACGAAATGTATTTTTGCCTGTCAGTCTGTACAAAATTTCTCAAAAACTACTGAAGCTAGCAGCAGGGCTGTAGAGTCGGAATCGGACAAAATTATTGCTTTAGTGGTCGGAATCGGTCCATTTTCACCAGAAAGTTTAAGAGTCGGACAAAATTTGTTGTCTCCAACTCCGAACCGAAAATTTTACCTCCATTAGCCACTCTCTAGTTTATTGTCTCTCGAGTTTAAGTCATACCTCAATGTTTTGCCACCAAAAACAATGTTCGATTTGGGGGTTGAGATAATTTAAGGACTTTTTTTTGCCGCAGGAGTCGGCGTTAGAGTT
The DNA here is from genome assembly GCA_964034945.1 of Chrysopilus asiliformis. NCBI lineage: Eukaryota > Metazoa > Arthropoda > Insecta > Diptera > Rhagionidae > Chrysopilus > Chrysopilus asiliformis. Next base: position 99,056,788 of record OZ035961.1, read on the forward strand.
ACATTTTCAAGAGTCGGATTGGAATATTCTAAAACATCAGCAGTCTGAATGTTGAGCTACCGACTTCACAGTCCTGGGAGCTAGATTCTTGAAATTTTACGAGGATGTTTAGTCCTAGAGTCCTATCCACTTTTGTTGGAAATCCGTTAACGGGCAGTAACGAAAATGGCGACTTTTTAAAAATCCCAATTTCGTTTTTTACAATTTACTCCGAAACTACGCGTTTTTCAGTAATCTTTCATATGAGGAAAGTTGAATACATTAAAATTTCCTACACTTTTGTCTTTTACTAGAACTCGATATCTCTAACCGACATCGAGATATACCGTTAATTTAAAAAAGTTTGTTTTTTTTTGCGATTTTCTCAAAAACCAACAGATTTTAGGTAGTTTAATGTTTGACATGAATTGAAAAGAATAATATCTCCCACAATTTTGCCTTTTACCGTTATCCGCCATATTTTACCGTTATCGAGATATTTTTATAAAAGGTGAAAAGTTAGATTTTTGCGAATTGCTTGCAAACGATTAAAAAATAGTTTGAATAAGAATTAAAGATATTAAAATTCTCTGCATTTTTGATCTTTAATGTAAATCGGTCGCTTTTACCGTTATCGAGATATTTCATGTTTCGGTTTTTTATGTAAACTAAAATTTTTTTCGTCGGTTTTTTATGTAAACTAAAATAGTGTAAATTACGCAAGATTTTGTATAAGAAAATCATGTACTGTTCACATCAGATTTTTTTTTCATTTAATTATTTTTTCCACACAATCAAATTAAATTAAATTGATTTTTTAGTTAATTTTTTATCGTATTCGTAACACTATCAATTTTGAATTAGCTTTGCACAGGCTAGTTTTAAAAAAAAAAACTACTTATTTGGTTGTCTAATACTATTGATACAATAACGGAAAACCATAATAATGTTTCACAAAACTGCTATCTACACTTTTAATGGTCTCATTATTAAATCCGCCCAGTTTTTATGTCGTGGTGATATAAACCCCAAAAAATATCAACTTTGCATTAATTCCACTTTAGTCCAACATCATTTCTGTGAATACCACACTACAGGAATGTTACAGAAACTATCTAAAAAATCAAACAAATATCATTTTAAACTCGATTCAACCCAGAAATACTTTATTTAACAGATATTTAACGCATTTCAAAAAAATATTTATTCAATCATTTCTTTTCACGTTCAAATAGAAAAAGAACCGCTGTTGATTTATTTGATTATTAGCATATTTATACCATAATTTATTTCCTTTCTTTATATGCCAACAGGTACGAGCTTTCACAAGATTTGCTCGAGAAACAAATCGAACTACTCGAACGAAAGTACGGAGGCTTAAGAGCTCGGAACGCTGCCATAACAATTCAACGTGCCTTTCGGCATTACATGATGGTAAAGAAGTTCGCTTCCATCACAGCAATGGCAAAAGCAGAGAAACGTCTCAGCCGTAGAATGATGATGGCAACTGGAGAGGATAATCTGCCATCGAATTCATCCTCATCGGCATACGGAAGCGGTACCGATTCCCAAGCCGACAATAATGGACAACAAATTCCAATTACGACACAACAATCGCAAACGCCAAGAGTTTGTGCAACGTAAGTGGGAATCGCACTACAATAAAAATTATGTCAGAAAAAGGCTAAATAAAGGATTTTTTTATTGTTTTTTTTAGGATAACAGCAACACCTCCTGGCCACCAATCGTCCCGAATTCCGCCCACAAGATCGATGTCTCTGCGCGAACGAAGACAGCTCGACGCTAGTCCAATTCCGCGCAGCCAATCGGGCAATACTTCGCCAATGCCACCGGTAACAGGAACGACGTGCTGGTCACAATCCACGATGATGTCGGGGCCAACTTCCAACACATCTCATCCACACGTGAATCTTCTGCATGCCGCTGAGCAACACTACTACAGCACACCGATGCAATGCAACCAGCAACAACTGATCTACCAGGGTCAACCTATGCCGTATCTTGTCGGTCACCCGATCAGCAACGACGGCAGCTTCTGTTCAAACAATTCGAACATTGACTCGTCCATTAATTCATCATGGGTAAGAGAATCCTTGTGCGAGGATCCTTATCTTCAGGAAAGAATGAATTTTGCTTCATTGCAGGGCCTCACACATTCACCCCATACTCCGTACTATACGGCGGCGCAGATTTACATGCGACCCCGAGGTAGCACCCCAACTGGCAGCGGAAAGCGAGTCCCGCCGGAGGTACCAAAACGAACCTCCTCGATCACCTCGCAACAGCAGCAAATGCGTCAGACACCGCCTCCGTCAATGATGGAGACCTCGTCTAGTCGTCACATCCGACCCAATGGACTCTGCAAGACCTCCGAGAATGGAAGTCTCACTTCCGTCCAGAGTTCGGGCAGTGATAGCAGCGTCACATCAACGGAGAAGATGGCCAACTGTGATTTGGCATCGGACCGATCGAATTCCCCGCAGACCTGGAAGCGTGGCACCAACTTGAACAGCTCCAATCAGTTCGGACAGTCACCAGACCATTTGATCTTGATGTCCGCCCATCCAGCCGCCACGGGTCCAGTGGCCAGCGACGACTGCATCAATTCACACACCAGTGCCGCACAATACGAACAGAATGAACAGCTGAGCTCGGGAGCGATTCCGCCAAACTACAAGGTCTCGGAGACACTGCGAAAGCGACAATATCGCGTCGGGTTGAATTTATTCAACAAGAAACCGGAAAAGGGAATCACCTATTTGATCCGTCGTGGATTCCTCGAAAATACGCCACAGGGTGTAGCGCGGTTTTTGATTTCGCGAAAGGGTCTGTCCCGACAAATGATTGGGGAGTATCTGGGCAATCTGCAGAGTCAGTTCAATATGGCTGTTCTGGAGTGCTTCGCCGGCGAGCTGGATCTTTCGGGAATGCAAGTTGATGTCGCCCTTCGGAAGTTCCAGGCTTACTTCCGAATGCCAGGCGAAGCACAGAAAATCGAAAGATTGATGGAGATCTTCTCGCAACGCTACTGCCAGTGCAATTCCGATATAGTCGCTCGGTTGCGATCATCCGATACGGTAATATTGAACGATATTAACGGTAATTTGGCAACATAGTTTAATTCTTTATCCATTTCAGGTGTTCGTGCTGGCATTTGCCATTATTATGCTTAACACTGACCTGCACACACCAAATCTCAAGCCCGAGCGTCGAATGCGGGTTGATGACTTTGTTAAGAATTTACGCGGAATTGACGATTGTCACGATATCGACAAGGATATGCTGGCCGGGATCTATGAGCGTGTCAAGGCGAATGAATTCAAGCCAGGAAGTGATCATGTCACCCAAGTGATGAAAGTCCAAGCAACGATCGTTGGCAAGAAACCAAACCTAGCGTTACCACATCGGCGGCTCGTCTGCTACTGTCGCCTATACGAAATACCCGACATTAATAAAAAGGAACGCCCCGGCGTTCATCAACGGGAAGTCTTCCTGTTCAATGATTTGCTGGTCATTACAAAGATCTTCAACAAGAAGAAATCATCAGTGACGTATACGTTTAGGAACAGTTACCCTCTTTGCGGAATGGTAGTCAATCTCTTGGATGTTCCAAGTGAGTTTGCCCATCAATATGTTTTGTCTTGTCGTGTTTCTAATAGTTTTTCACTTATTACAGATTATCCTTATTGTATACAATTATCGCAAAAGGTCGATAATAAAGTCCTAGTTACATTCAACGCACGCAACGAACACGATCGATGTAAATTCGCGGAGGATCTGCGTGAATCGATTAGTGAAATGGACGAAATGGAATCGTTACGGATCGAAGCGGAACTCGAACGGCAAAAATCAGCACGGGGCGGTAATCGAACATCTGCTGGGTCAGAGAATCGTGATAGCGGAGTAGCTGATGTCGAAGTATGCCCGTGTCCATTCCAATCGCCACAAAGCGGAGATACAGTGATTAGCGGCCATGACGCGGGAGCTCAGTTGAAGCGAAGTGCACTCAGCAATAGTTTGCTGGATATGCATGAGCAATGTAAGAATTTTATAAAGAAATCAAATTTTAGAATCCTTTAAATAATTTGAAATTTCACCCAAAAAACGATAAAACCATTATTTCTCTATTCCTACAGTTGGATCGGAGAAGCCACAACGTCGCGGAAGTGTCGGATCCCTGGACAGTGGCATGTCGATATCATTTCAGTCAACATCGGCCAGTAGCGCATCCCGTGAAAACGCAGCAGTGATTGCTGCTGCGGCAAATGCTGCCGCAGCGAAAATGCGTTTTCCACCCCCCGCGAACATGCATCATGGCCACCAATTGCAGCCTGGCCACTCCAACGCCCAGGCAATGAGCACCAGCGGCGGATCTCATCATTCAAACGCTAACAAAAATCGTGAACGGAAATTATCTCGATCGGACGAAAGTGGCCGATCGACAGAGGTCTGAGCTTAAGCCATCATCTCTTTTTGTGTATATTAAAAATTTAAATAATTCTTATTATAAATTAATTGAATCAATAATTAATTAGAAAAAAAGTACATACATAATACAGAATAATAAATTTTTGTAAAATTTCTTGTATATTTTTTCTATTTTTAATTATACATATATAAAAAAAATAATATATTAATCTTATTATATTTTTTTTTTAATTTTTGGCGGCCTTCCTTACACACCATCTTCTATATCTCATTCAACACTTTTGTTTTTGTATAAAAAAAACAATTATTTTCCTCCCAAAAATTATGAAAAATATTAAAATAACTTTATCGGGGAGAATATTTTTGATTCTCTCGCTAATAAGGAAGAAAAGCGACAAATAAATAAAAAAATAATAATTAACACAACACAACACAACACGACGATGGAAATTCTTAATAATGAATAAATAATTAAATTTAAAAAAAAATACAAAAAAGAAGCAAATAAAGAGACACATACATGCCAAAAATTAATATAATAAATAAATTATTTATAACTTATGAATAAAAAACAATTGATAAATTAATAAAAAAAAAACGTGTTCTTTGAAATATATTTGAAAATAAAGAAATAATATAATAAATGGAATAATGAGAAATTTAAAATAGGAAAGAAACAAAACTACGTTTGTGTGTGTGTGTGGTGGGGCGGATCATGCATTCAGAAATTCTTAAATTTGAATAAGCCAGAAATTGGTATTTCATTTCAAAAGGTTTTAATTCTGCCACCTCACATTTTTATAACATATATAAACATTTTTTTGCGCTTAGTTTAATTATTGTTTATTTTTTTATTCAGAAAATTATTCCCATCAAGAAATAACAAAATTCAATAATAAATTCTAAGTAAAAAAAAAAAAAAGAAATGATGTGGATAAGATAACGGAGTAAGATTATAAGAAATTCTTCTAAATATGGATTTAAAAATGTTTTATAATTAATAAAAGTGTTATTATAATATGAAAAGGAAGAAATGGCAAAAATATTTGAAGCAAAAAACAAATAATAATTTAAAAAAATATACGACTTGTTTGTGAACCAATATTTCTTGTTTTCTTTGCCCTAAAGTATCCCAACATGTTTTTAATGGACTGTTTTCTGGTTTTGACTAAAGACTGATTTTGTTACGCAATCGTACCTCTAGAAAGCGAATCCTAGAAGCCGTAAATAAATTCAAGTTTCCTAATCAGTCTAAAAGCAAATTATCCTCATTTATTTTAAGAAAAACTAAGATTTTTGATAGCTTGGGTGACAAAAATAAACATTCGGTTTTGAAAGGACTAATAAATAAAAATAAAAAACAAATCAAGAAAAAAAATACTTTTTTAATGTTATACTTAGCAAAAGTTCTCAGAATATAAATTTATTCCGTTGGTTTTATATGAAAAAAAAAATCGAAATCCAGCGTCTTTCAGGAACAAATCTCAGAATTTTATGTCGTAGTGTAAACGGTTATGCAACATGGACCAAATGTCGCGGAACTGGCAGATGTAAGATGCCTTAGTGATAAAAATATTCGAGTTACTGATACGGTAGTCTTTTTTGCCCATTAAAAAACATCAGAGAATAAGATAGTGTTACCGTCGATCCCCGTAATACGCGAAGGATCTACAACATACTCCGGGACATGCTTAACCGTGACTTTTGTCACGGTAGCCCCGGAGTCTGCCCGCTCGTCCGTCGGCCTTGGCATGCTTGCGGTGCCTGGCTATTGCTCGTCGGTGGGGTAGGATCTTGCCTACGGACTAAAACGGATTGATAACATCCTTAACTCATGCCGAAAGGGATTCTAGAATTTACGAAACATTTATGTCCAAGTCGGAACTAAAAGAAGATCATTGAAAGATAGTGGAGATAGATAAAGCAAATTCATTGAAATTTTTGAATGGAAACGATGTCGGAACTAATCCCCATGTCATTTAATAGGACTTTTGGCTACACTAGCCCGAATCAAAAAGAAAATACGTTCTAGACCCATGTCTACTTATACATTCTCAGTTCTCACCTCGCGTTCCCCTACGGCCCCCGATTCCACAAAAGCTTAGTCCTTCATTTTAAGGAAAAACTGACCCTCAAATAAAAAAACTGATCAGGTTGGAAAACGAACATCACACACACAAATAAAATCAAGACTCAGATGTTGGATATCATGTGTCGTTTTATTCTGGGATTAAACCCTGTTCGTAGTAAAAATTTTACAGACTTTTCACCCACTGTGATTTTACACTTTACACCAATTCTGTGATATATAGTGATATATTATTTGATAAACGACTGTGATATTTTGAATTCAAAACAATATTTTATCTATGATATTATCTTAGTAAACTTTTCTGTGATATTTTCTGTGATAAGCCCTTTTTAGAACATTTACGCACATTTCAAAAGAAAAATTATTACAAATTTTAAATATACTAGAATTTTACATGAAAACATTTTTAGAAATTTTTATATAAGTAAATACGGGGCATTAGATTTCGACGAGTGTGAAAGAAAAAAAAATCTTTCCCCTTTTTTTTTTTCTCTGGCACTTTTCTGAGTTTTCTTTTATATATATATATATTTTAAATTACGAAATATAGATTATTGTGTTCACTGTTTCTTTGTTCTAATTGGTAAAACTCTCAACACTTTACGAATGCAAAATTAAAATTGTGTAAAATGACTTACGAAATTTGTTGAATATCAAAGTTAATTATTTTTATGTGTTTTCCTTACTGCATCTGACGACAATGTGCACACTCTCGCAGGTTTTCTTCTAATTGTTTTAAATTTTACCTAAAATTTGCAAAACAAAAGTGTTAGCGAGATATTTTACCCTCGTGTGAACACGAGATTATCAATAGAGAAATACTTCCTTTAAAACTTTTGCAGAGAAAAAAAAAACTCGGAAAATTTTGCCTCACAAATTATCTAAATAACTCGGGATCTGAAGTCTCCTCGTCCGCTCGTCCCACGTTGCCTCTACCAGGTGTTTTACCCTGAAACACCTTCGAATACCAGGGTACTTGTTTTTTAAAAAAGAACATAAATCCAACTGAGCTTAATTCTCTATCAAATAGCCTCTCAAAAATCACCGTTGGGCATCAGCTTTATCTTCTATGCTCATGTGACGAACTGGACTAAACCGCAATATTTAAGCTAATTTCTGGATAATTAATCTAAAAACTAAAAATGAATTCAGTAACCTCAACTTTGAATTTTGAACTCGTTATTTTTTTACCTTTCATATCAATTTACGGTCTTTGAAAAAAAACAAATTTTTGTTTCGCATCTCACAAATAGCGAAAACAGAAAAACTGCCTTAATTAATCTAATTCTAAACAGCAAACTTATTAATTTATTTAATACATGTTGGCGTCGATTTGGCCTCTATCCTGATCGATTTAAATGCGGTTTTACAGCTGCTAAGCAGCTTAAAGATTGTCGCCAGACTGATCAAATCGCCTGCTTGCTGATAGCGGAATCAAAAACAGGATAACTGATTTTTCATCCTTTAAACAAAAAAATCGCGACAACAAAGAGGATCGACAATTCGTTTTCGAATAGACTGTTCGTACTGTTCTGCTATTGATGAGAATAGAAATCTATTCAAACAAAAAAAAAAGGAATTACCGCTGTGAATTCTTTAAAAATATTTGAACAAGTTGATGAATAATATAAATTTTTGATACTATCCGTTTCTCTTTATTTCACCTGAGTGAAATAAAAATGAGACCATGCATGAAATTGATTTCAGGTAACTCTTGTTAATTTCAAGATTTACACTGCCCCATAACAGGACAAGAACAGTCGGCTTTTTCTTAAAACGCCGAATGGTTTTGAGAAAGGGGGCGGTTATAGCAAAAAGACTGCAAAATCTACCTATAATTACTCCCTAACACCTAAATAACATTAAACAATGACTAACTCATTAAAATACTTAACCCTAAAACATAGATATTAGTGGCTAAGTCATATTGCTAATTACAACTAATCGTGCATGTGTGACGCTTTTCTAAACGAATCTTAATTGATTCTCAATATGTTTAATTTTCTAAAAGTAACGAGTTTTAAAAAGATAAGTTCGAGTATAATAAGAACTGAGCATATATCGCAGCTTCTGCGAGATTACTTCAAGATGTGGGACGCGACCACGTTCAGGATCAACCCTTATGTGACCACCAAAGGTCAAGGTAGAAGAAGGGTTAAGTCTTTAGTTCCACGTACAGAACAAGAAGAAATACTATCCCGATTCTCCAGAGACCCAAGAGGTATGTCCCACCGAGGTTGAAACGTTAGTTTCTCCCAAGGGATTTGGACGGTTGACGGACGTTGATCTTGTCAAAGATCGGATATTTAACAGACGGACCTCTATGGACGTCTGGACGAATCCATGTTTACTAACGTGGGGCACGACCACGCTGAGAAAGAGTTCTCATGCAGAGCATCTAAAGCCGGGCAATTTTTATGATTTTATGCCACTACAAAGGATTTTGTTTAACCGGAAAATTACAACTTCAAATCCTTGGCATGATAAATGCCAACTATTTTACCAGAAGTGTCTGCAATCTCGTACATGTTATCTCCCCAAATATTTTTTTTCGAGCTATCTCGTACTCCAATTTGCGCTGATGCAAAGATTTAAGTGGTCGCTTATTTTCAGATGGTAAATTTTCAACGGTAGGTAAGATCGATTCTCTCTTCATTATTTTACATTCTCCTCTTTCAGGTGTTATAGCGTTTTCGAAGACATCATCTTGATTAGAGATTATTCTTCGGGAAGGGGATTTTGGGAACGCGTCACCCCCGATAAGAGACCGCCCCTCGCTCCGTTTCCCTTTCGACAGTCAGGACACTTCATCACCGATCCGATTCCTCTTTTTCCGCACCTATAGCAGAAAATTTTCCTATCAGCTAGTGGACAATCGCGAAAATAATGCCCCTGTTCTTCGCAGTTCCAACACTTCGCTGTTGTTTCTCTCCGCCCTTGCAAAGCGTCGATTTCAGGTGATGCATCATTCTCTATACCAAGTTCGCCATATAACTCATGAAGTTGCCGATTTCCTGCAGGATATTGGTTTCGATTCGCAAAGCTTTTATTGAGAAACCTTTCCGCTCTTTTCCCTGTTTCTCGCAATTGTTCGAGCGTCATGATCGGTTGCGAAAAGATCAGCTGGCCTATCCTGTCTCTAGCATTTCCTTTTATGATATTTATTAAATCTAGCGTAGGTATTGGAGCTTTCAGTGTGTCCGCTTCCTTCAAGATGCTGTTGAGAAAATCATCGAACGACTCGTTTAATCTTTGACGTCTCTCTATTATTTTCGGCAATATATCGTAGTCGGTCAGTGTCCGTTTAAATCTGCGTAACAAGGCTGCCTTCAAATCCTCCCATGTAGCATTCGGGCTTTGTTTCAGGTGTCTCCAGTACCAACTTTCAGCTTGACCTTTCACCAGTATGTGGAAATTGCCGAGAATCTGAGTCCAGGTGTATCCGTATGCAACTTTGAGTTTTTCAATTCGAAAGATGAATTCGTCCACCCTAAGATCATCCGAAACTCCATCGAATCGAAAACCCCAACGCTGCAGTTTACACTCTCGATTTGTTGGAGGATAAACCGGGCGGTTTTCCCATCCCACATTTTGTCGACTAGCCACGCTACTTTCGCTCGTATCTCGTCGATCCTGCCTACTACCTTGATAACGATCTGCTTGACGGTTTTCACGTATATTAAACTCGTTAAACGCATCAACTAGACTCCGATCGTTCGCTCTAGTATTAGCCGACGGTCTTACTTCATTATTTGCCTGGTGTTCGCTAGGATTAACAACCCTACCTGGTGGTTGACTTTGGAGATTTCCCTCTCTTTCCAATGCTGAAACTCTTTCTTGTAGTGCCTGGTTGAAAGGTGATGTCCTTCTACCCAATTGCTGTTGTTGAAAGCCTCTGTTAGCAACGGCCTGCTGTCTGACTAGAGTCTCAAGATACGACACATATTCTTCTTGGGTGCAATTCAGACTTTCCGAACTACCCACTAAAGGATCTGCCTCTGTTTGGCGCGCTGACTTGTCCGTCTGTATTGGCGGTCTTGCTGATGTTCCAGTGTTATTCCTTAGTTGTGGTACGATCTTTACCTGCAACTCTTCTGTGTCGGTGGCCATAACTGGATTTTCTACAATTGGCCGTTGTGGCACCGATCTTTCGACAACTTCTCGTATAGTCCTCTCGAGATTCCTGGTAAGCTCCGTCATCAAGTTGGCTTGCACCATTCCGACTGAAGCTGCTACCACTTGCTTTATATAGTTTTCGGTTTCCTTTCTCTCTAGCATGGAAGTGAATGTATTGGTCGTTCCCAAACCAATGCTGAATCGATCGTTTGGTTGCCCTGGACAGAAGGGATCCAATTTTTGAACCAAAGTCGGTTCTTCGGTTGTACTTTCATCGTGCCGACTATGATCCACAGCTTTTTGAGGTTCTGATCCTGCTCCGCCCACAGCTCCTACTTCGATTCCACCCACAGCTCCTTCTTCGGCATCTTCCATTGCTGGCCTGGTTATAAAAGGCGTCGTATTAATCTCGTGCTCCTGTAACTGCCGAGTACTCGGTGTCCTTGTCAAACTAAATCGTGTACCGAATACGTCCAATTCGTCAGGAGTCCTGCCTGGATAATCGTTCCTAAGCTCGGAACGATATCGCGACCGCAGCCATCTATCCGAAAACTGGACGTTATATCCCCTACCGCCCCTTTTCTTTTTACCGGCTGGTAATTTGGGAATTGTTCCGTTTTCAGACATTAACCCTTTTCTTTGAGAAAACTTTGTAAAGGATCGACTAATTCCACGACCACGGATTATTAACGAACTATCAGTGACTTGGAGTTCTAAAAAAAACGACTCAAAACTTCTTGTGACTTACGGGGATCAAGAGAAAAAAAATTCTTTATATATATTTTAAACTTAATTAATATATCAACGCCACGCACGATTACTGTAGAGTTAATACAAAATTTTTCTTTATCCTAACCTATCCAAAAAAAAAATAAACCTTAACCTAATAGCAAAATTAACAAGCTTAAACTAAACAACTCTAACTCTCTACCAGAATAAACGTTTTATATATGTAATTATCTCGGACTTTCAGAAATCCAAAATAACGCTCACTATTTGTTTTTGTGCTATCAAAATTTCATACATACGGATGGGGAACTTTCAGGAAATGCGAGGATCTAAATATGAGTTCACGTAGACTTGGTTTTTGACTTGCTACTTTAATGGCAAAAAAAAAATCAAACTAATGAAACGAAAGACAATTTTTAACTCACATGAAATACGCATGTGATGAGCAATGCTGGAAAACTCTAATTTCCGTCATAAGCAGACTCACTGCATGCTATTCCAGATTAGCGATCCTTTGACTTTCCTTTTGATACATTTCGACTACATAACGAAGCTACCCATAGAAAGCCAATGATCTCGAACACATATCGTCTCTGATGAGCGTGAACGCAGCACGTACATCGAGCGGCTCAATGTCGGGACGTCACGAAACAGACCGACAGATTACGTACATAATCGCAGCAAAGAGGTATTACTTAATTGCAACTCGACAAGATTCCCGAGGCATTCTTGTGGGACAATAAGAATTCCTCTAGTGCCTTATATACTTTATCACACAAACAAAAACACTATTAACCGAGAAGAAAACTATTGAAATTAAACATTGGATGTTATTTAACCTGGACATAAAATTTTGGTCGAAGATTTGCTCGACCGTTGGGCGCCAATGTTGTTACCGTCGATCCCCGTAATACGCGAAGGATCTACAACATACTCCGGGACATGCTTAACCGTGACTTTTGTCACGGTAGCCCCGGAGTCTGCCCGCTCGTCCGTCGGCCTTGGCATGCTTGCGGTGCCTGGCTATTGCTCGTCGGTGGGGTAGGATCTTGCCTACGGACTAAAACGGATTGATAACATCCTTAACTCATGCCGAAAGGGATTCTAGAATTTACGAAACATTTATGTCCAAGTCGGAACTAAAAGAAGATCATTGAAAGATAGTGGAGATAGATAAAGCAAATTCATTGAAATTTTTGAATGGAAACGATGTCGGAACTAATCCCCATGTCATTTAATAGGACTTTTGGCTACACTAGCCCGAATCAAAAAGAAAATACGTTCTAGACCCATGTCTACTTATACATTCTCAGTTCTCACCTCGCGTTCCCCTACGGCCCCCGATTCCACAAAAGCTTAGTCCTTCATTTTAAGGAAAAACTGACCCTCAAATAAAAAAACTGATCAGGTTGGAAAACGAACATCACACACACAAATAAAATCAAGACTCAGATGTTGGATATCATGTGTCGTTTTATTCTGGGATTAAACCCTGTTCGTAGTAAAAATTTTACAGACTTTTCACCCACTGTGATTTTACACTTTACACCAATTCTGTGATATATAGTGATATATTATTTGATAAACGACTGTGATATTTTGAATTCAAAACAATATTTTATCTATGATATTATCTTAGTAAACTTTTCTGTGATATTTTCTGTGATAAGCCCTTTTTAGAACATTTACGCACATTTCAAAAGAAAAATTATTACAAATTTTAAATATACTAGAATTTTACATGAAAACATTTTTAGAAATTTTTATATAAGTAAATACGGGGCATTAGATTTCGACGAGTGTGAAAGAAAAAAAAATCTTTCCCCTTTTTTTTTTTCTCTGGCACTTTTCTGAGTTTTCTTTTATATATATATATATTTTAAATTACGAAATATAGATTATTGTGTTCACTGTTTCTTTGTTCTAATTGGTAAAACTCTCAACACTTTACGAATGCAAAATTAAAATTGTGTAAAATGACTTACGAAATTTGTTGAATATCAAAGTTAATTATTTTTATGTGTTTTCCTTACTGCATCTGACGACAATGTGCACACTCTCGCAGGTTTTCTTCTAATTGTTTTAAATTTTACCTAAAATTTGCAAAACAAAAGTGTTAGCGAGATATTTTACCCTCGTGTGAACACGAGATTATCAATAGAGAAATACTTCCTTTAAAACTTTTGCAGAGAAAAAAAAACTCGGAAAATTTTGCCTCACAAATTATCTAAATAACTCGGGATCTGAAGTCTCCTCGTCCGCTCGTCCCACGTTGCCTCTACCAGGTGTTTTACCCTGAAACACCTTCGAATACCAGGGTACTTGTTTTTTAAAAAAGAACATAAATCCAACTGAGCTTAATTCTCTATCAAATAGCCTCTCAAAAATCACCGTTGGGCATCAGCTTTATCTTCTATGCTCATGTGACGAACTGGACTAAACCGCAATATTTAAGCTAATTTCTGGATAATTAATCTAAAAACTAAAAATGAATTCAGTAACCTCAACTTTGAATTTTGAACTCGTTATTTTTTTACCTTTCATATCAATTTACGGTCTTTGAAAAAAAACAAATTTTTGTTTCGCATCTCACAAATAGCGAAAACAGAAAAACTGCCTTAATTAATCTAATTCTAAACAGCAAACTTATTAATTTATTTAATACATGTTGGCGTCGATTTGGCCTCTATCCTGATCGATTTAAATGCGGTTTTACAGCTGCTAAGCAGCTTAAAGATTGTCGCCAGACTGATCAAATCGCCTGCTTGCTGATAGCGGAATCAAAAACAGGATAACTGATTTTTCATCCTTTAAACAAAAAAATCGCGACAACAAAGAGGATCGACAATTCGTTTTCGAATAGACTGTTCGTACTGTTCTGCTATTGATGAGAATAGAAATCTATTCAAACAAAAAAAAAAGGAATTACCGCTGTGAATTCTTTAAAAATATTTGAACAAGTTGATGAATAATATAAATTTTTGATACTATCCGTTTCTCTTTATTTCACCTGAGTGAAATAAAAATGAGACCATGCATGAAATTGATTTCAGGTAACTCTTGTTAATTTCAAGATTTACACTGCCCCATAACAATAGGTAAAAAACGAGGTACAAAAATTAGAGAATAAGATATTTAAAAAGAACTAGGTACAAAAATCACAGAAGTACAGCCTTGAGTGAGGGTATATGCAGAAAAGGGTTGGACAAATTGTTTAAATACGCCTCTGAAAATAAACCATGGAATTATTAAAGAAAAATTTAAAAAATTTGAGATATCAGGGAATTCGAGGTTGATTGTACACAGTGTTGGGGCCAGATAATCATTTTTTTTATCTAGATAAGATAAAGATAAATGCTCGTAATGTTTATCTAGATAATTTTTTTTATCTGGATGATTATCTAGATAAATTGTATCTAGATAACCCCAACACTGATTGTACATAAAGTTTTGCGTAGTTAAAATACTTTTCAGGTAAAAGCTTGAGACCTTGTCAAAGAAAAATTATGGGTACAAAGTTTTTTTTTGAATTAATGAAAGCCAGATTTGGAAAAATATCTAAATTAAAAATAAGTTTAACCCTTTATAAATGGCGTGGCCTGTTTAATGATTTTTAGCCGACTAAAGTTGTCTTTCGACTAGTCAGATGATCGCAAATAAGTTACATAAAGCCACCCCTGAATTAATTGTTATTACATCAGCCTACAGAAATTCCATAAAATTTCGGCGGAACTTACCAATGACTATAATATTATATTAGTATTTTTTTAACTCATTTTTTATTTTTATTTATTACCCATTTTAAAAATGAAATAATTTTTATTTTTGTTAAAAATCTTACTTTTCCCTATAATTAATTGAAAATCATTTGCTTTTGGACTGATTGGGAAATTTACCAATATATCTAGAAATAAACATAACAAAAGCTATAAATGCCAATCTGGCAATCATTGGAGACCCGTATGGTGATATTCGTATCAAAATTCGAACAGTTATACCAAAATTCCACTTGAAGTCAAATTTTCCAATAAGATTTTTTAAAATTTATACCAATCGGATTTTGATGTATGGGAGTTTTATGTAGAATCATATCCTAAATAACTTTTGTTCTTGGACTTTTTTGATAAAATTCACCGTTTTTGAGATATTCAGAAAAAAAGTTTTCGTTCGTATGGGGGGTACCCCCCCTAATGGTCAATTTTTGCCCATTAACGAACTTAGCCTCACATTTTACGAAAAACGGATCTGCGTAAAATTTTAAGTCTCTAGCTCAATCCGTGCGCCCGCAATCCGCGCCACAGACGGACGGACGGACAGACGGACGGACGGACATGCTAAATTCAACTTTTTTTTATCATTCTAAACACACTGGTGTAATTCATTTTTTTTGTGCGATGACGGAATCTTGGCGTTACAAACGGTAAGGCAAAGTTAATATACCCTTTGGTTTCACCATACGGGTATAAAAAAACCAATTTTTTCTCAGCTCAACTTTCAAAAATCTAAAATTTCGCTAATGTGACAATAAAAGAGGTTTATTTACGAATTTGGCGTTAGAATTTCAAAATTCGAAATGGAAGACCCTTTAGGAATAACGCAAATATCATTTTTCTCGGGAATGAAAGTCCAGAAGGGTAGTTTTTTTTTTAAATCTAAGTTATTTTTCGGTTTTTTTCTGCAAAAAACTTATTTTTGGGTTTTTTCTGCAAAAAACTTATGCAAAAACTTTAACTCGGCAAGCTAACTTTATCACATTTCCATTATAAAAAAATTTAATAAAGAATATAATGCTCATAAGGTCAAGTTTGTAAAATAACTTGAAAAAAGCTTCTAAAAAATTTCTTACAATTTAAAATCTTCCCTTCCCTAGTATAAAGTAAAAGAAAAAATATATTTCAATTTCGCTGATAATACAGGGTCAACGAAATGAGGGATTGAATGATTTAGAAATAGGTTATCGGCGAAAACATATAAAAAGGGTCGAAAAAAAACCTTTTTTTCTCCTTCAAATTTTAAGTAAATATTTAACAAACTCGTGGTTTTCCATTTCGAATATCAATTAGCTTTTCAGACAAATCTTTTCATCATTGGAGTGTTCTGGCAATTTTCCCTAGATAATTACAGCTTTTGCGAGTATTTTTTATAAAGTTTACAATTTATCAGACACATATAAGTTACATATGATTAATAAACAAATTCTGTTTCGCAATTATTTATTACTAAAATCTTATATTAGAATTACAATTTTATTTTTAAACAGCATAACAAGAAGGCATCACGATTGTGATCGATCCATAAGAAAAGCGCCTGAAATAGGAAATTAGAAAATTTGAGTTGTTTTTCGTGATAGGAATGCAATTTAAGTAAATCTTGTTTTAATTAAGATCCATCACAAAATTAAATATTATATAAGAAACGGCGGATTTTTTTTCCAGACAGCATTCTCACTCTGGACAAGGATCAAAGTTAAACCCAAATTTTTGGACCGTTCAATAGAAAAATATTATGTTCGAACTTCAACGCAAAGAGAAGCATGTTTCAATAATAACCTGATTATAGGTGTTTAATTTCTTTAAGTAAAAAATACTCACCAACTTTAGCTCCGACAACCAAAAGAAGGAAGAAAACCACATTATTTCTCACATCGTCATCCACTTTTTTCCGTTCCTCAGAGGGATCGGGCTGTGGCATTTGCATACGAAACATTCTTTAATAGTTTTCGGACGTATTCCTTTAAAAATTAGCTACAATATAAATGTTTGCAAAGAACCTCTGTCGCAACAAAATCCGGCCACACCACGGTGTGTCAACTTAGAACAAAAAGTAAATTTCATTTTTAGTTCCGATTTCAAACACGGATGCGCTGTTGTTGCATGCGTTTTTCGTTTTTCAAACATGATGGCGCGCGTGTCGCATGTTTTCTCCGACTTGCTCCGACTTGACCATGATTTGAGGTTAGTTTTTTTTTTCTTCATTTTGGGGCACATTTTAATTCCGGTAATTTTTCAAGTATCCTTAAAAACACCGGTATTTTAGGAAGAATCAGAGAACGATTCGTTTGAGTGGGTAGAATTGAAGCAGTTGTACCTTGAAACCCGTTGTGAGCCATCAGTTTCGCCCCTGAGACTTCGCTGTCGGTTTTGCCCAAAGTTGTGACATTCTGTGCGGTTGGGGCGCATCACTGCTTAAGAAGTTTCCACAGTGACTTATTGCTGAAAGGTATCTCCATTTATTTGCAATTTTTGAGAAAATTTCATGGTGTATTTCTAGGTCACACAAACTACATTAACGATGTTTCTTGGGAGCCCGAGGGCGAATATTTAGCTTTAGTCAGTGAGGACCACACCTGCATACTTTTGCAGCCAGAGACGTGATTATTTGGGATCTGAGGAAGTCGAGGTAATGATCTCGGGATAGTCTTACTTTGCTGCAATAAATTGTAATTCGTCTTCCAGTCGTTCGAAACACTTGAGCATTCCATGAAGACGGAGGCAAAGTTGCCGCAAAATCAAGCCCCACTTAAGCTTAATGGTGGGCTTTGCTGGCACTATCGCCTTCCCTATATCGTAGCTGCGTTTGATTGTAAACTGCTTTTGGGACGGCTCTGGAGCTCTAGCGCTTAGCTCGACACATTTGGCTTGTCCCTCGTCTTCACTGCCACTGCAGTAATGTGATATTTATTTAAAAATAACAAAACAAAATGTGATATCTATTTAAAGATATATTGAAATTTAAAATAAAAAAACATATTTAAAAAATATTGGTTTTTTATTGTTTTTTTTTAAATTTTTATTGAATTTTTGAATTTTGAATTTTTAGCGGCAAAAATGTATCAAGGGCACAAACCAAGTTTAGCACAGGCGAGAACTACCCAATATTCAAACCAAAATAGTTCCGATTTCAGGCACTGAAGCGTCGCAGTCAATAAGCCAGAGTTGGACGGATTGAGCTAGAGACAATATATATTGTCTATGGGCCACACAAATCGCCCCTAACCTTAAAACCTTAACCTGACAAGTGACGTTTTTCTTGCAAGCGAGCTTTTCGAGGAATTGGTTTTCGGAAGACCGATGTTTTTTTTAAAAAATGTTAAAGTACTTTTTAAAATACATTTTTGCGAAATTGATGCAAAATTTCAAGATTATTTAATAAAAACAATATTTAAAAAAAACAGTGTTCTTGAAAAAAGACAACATTTCTGTAAAAAATTAAAAACAGCCAAAAGCAAAACCATTCTGACAGCAAAAGAAATTTCTTCTCTTTTGCTTCCACTTGATTTGTTGTTGCATTCGTGTTCAATTAGTGGAGTCTGAAAATTTCACCGGAAAGTTTATTTATTCGGTAATTACAATTAATTTGCTTAATTTAAGGATTTCCGTTTCAGGTCCTGTTAATCGCCAAGCTCAGCTAGAAAAACTTCACACCAAAATGACTAAACTAAACTTTCCGGAAATGAAGAATGATAACCTGCTAAGGGCAGCCCGAGGAGAAGAAGTTGACAGGATTCCTGTTTGGATCATGCGACAGGCCGGACGGTATCTTCCAGAATTTCAGGAAGTTCGTAAGATCCACGACTTCTTCACCGTTTGCCAGACACCGGAACTGGCCTGTGAAGTGACCATGCAGCCTCTGAGGCGATTCGATTTCGATGGTTCCATAATTTTCTCAGACATTTTAGTTATTCCTCAAGCACTTGGTATGAAGGTAGAGATGAAACCAGGAGTAGGTCCGGTTTTCGATAAGCCTCTAAATGACCCGTCAGATATGGACCAACTTCTGACCATTGGCGTTGTGGATAAGCTGAGATATGTTAAAGAAGCCATTACAATGATGAGGCACAAATTGGAGGGCAAAGTTCCGCTCATAGGCTTCACCGGCGCTCCATGGACATTGATGGGATACATGATAGAAGGGGGTGGTAGCAAGACCATGAGTAAGGCAAAGTCATGGTTGGCTGATCATACGGAAGAATCCCGAAAATTACTTCAACTTCTAACCGACATCATTGTGGATTACTTGGAAATGCAAGTGAAAGCAGGAGCACAAATGCTACAAGTGTTTGAGTCTAGTGCGGAGCACTTATCAAAGGAGCAGTTTGCAGAATTCTGTATTCCTTATCTCAAGGCTATCCGTGAGAAACTGCAGGCGAGACTGAAGAAAGATTCAATAGACTTAGTACCAATGACGGTTTTTGCGAAGGGAGCCGGCGAATCTCTCCGGGAACAGGCACAACTAGGATATGATGTGATTAGCATTGACTACACTGTGGACCCGGAAAAGGCACGGGAACAAGTTGGTGATAATATCACTTTGCAAGGAAATCTCGACCCACAAGATTTGTACAAAACGCCAGAAGAAATCGAGTCCCTCACAAAGGAAATGGTACGGAAATTCGGCAAACATCGCTATATAGCCAATTTGGGCCATGGTATCACTCCCAACACTCCAATCGATAGTGTCACGGTTTTCATCGAAACGGTTCATGGCGCGGCATAATTGAATTGAAACAAACTTTTTTATGAATTGTTATACAGGAAAGCCTTTGTTTATGTCGTTTTAAAATTGCATTTAAATTTGAATAAAATTGATATTTACTGTACTTACGCAAAATTGAATTGCGTAACTACGGCAAAGAAATTTGGTTAACGTCTTTCTCATAATAAGGATTTTATCATTGAGATTACACGAATTGTTGGCCAGAGACAGCCACTAAAAATAAAGATTTCCGTGCATTTTTCGCCTAATCTTTCCAGTTTTAAAACAAAATAAATCAAAAAACTGTAACATTTAAAAGACGCATAAACCAACATGTAACTGTAGTTAGGAATTAAATTAAGGTTTTTGGTATCAATAAAACACAATAGTATCCCTTCAATAATCAATTTTTCCATTTTATTTGTTAATTCAAGAATTTATACGTATGCGCATGTTTTTATGTGAGAAGAATAGAGCAGTAATTTTTAAATATTAACCAATACAATAAAATTTTAAAATACATTTCAAGAAATTCATTTTCAAATGAGAACTTCTGCAATGGCAACATCACCACTATCAGCAAATTCATGCCAAAAAAAAGGCACATCACATTTTTTTTCTTTTACAAATTATTCTTTTAAGTTTCTCATGTTATTTTAGTTTGGATTAAAAAGTAATTAGGCGGGAATTCAAGCAAACTAACGAATATCATTGATTATTTATAAAATGGATGTGTTTACCATTACAATATTTGCTGTAATTAAATAGGAACATATAAATGCATATATAGCTATGCATATAATTTAATACTGCATTAGCTAAATGCAGTTATATGCATCTTCATTTCTGTATGTGAAGAGTAAAAATCAAAGGGAGATGTGGGATCTCTTAGTATATACAAAATACAAACATAACTATACATTTCAAATGATTTGAATTAAAATGCATTTCCACGTTTCTCAAGTAAATAATTAATTCTAGCTATAGATCGTGCATCGAGATTAATTAATTAGAAAATAATTATTCCAAGTCAAAATTTCCTCGACACATTCAAAATTCTAGATTTGTTTTTAAAAGTTTTTTTTTTCCTTCCATTTTTTTAATGTAGTTTTTTCCAGTTTTTTTTCTTTTGTTTAATAATAGTAATTAATATTAATTTTTGTATTTTTCTATAAATTAGTGTATTTATTCGACGTCCATTGTATCTTCGGTGTACTGTTGATTGCTGCCACTCTTGTCACTCTGCTGTGATTGGAAATTATCCGAACTGCCATTCACATCGCCATTCTGTCCCTGGGTACCTGTGTTAGTATTCTGTTTGCTCTGGTTTGTTGCTGGTGGAGTTGGTGGCTTTGGTTTAGGCCGATTCAATACTGAATTAACGCAAGTGTTCAACGTTTGCCATTCGTGACGAACGTCGACTAATTTAATTGCCAAATCGGATGTTTTTGGTGTGCGACTGAGCTTGTGTCGAGCATCGTCGAGCCATTTTTGTGACTTCTCTGCCGCCTCGGTTATATTGAGGATCTCTGTTTCAGTCAAATGATCATATTTTGTTGCACCCGAACGGAATTCATTGATCGCTTTCCATGTCAATTGAATAAGATGCCCTAATTCATCAAAAGCTCCCGGTTGATTCTCAAACTCCTGGCAACGTGCTTTGATCGGATCGGTTTGAGAGTGGAGGCCAGCCAACGCATCCTTGTATGTAGCACGATCGCAGTCTTCACCCTCTTCGTACAGCCAATTCTCGAGATCATTCAGTTTTTTGCAAATTACGGAACGGTCATGTTCATTTACGTATGATGCCAATGGACCTTCCTCCTAAAAAATAACACCCACAATTATTTGATTCTACACAAACATTAACCTCGCTTTACCTGTAATTTCTCCCTCATATCATAAATATATTCCTCGAGGGCATTCCTAACGTCAACACGTTCCTTCTCCTGTTCATCATTGTTGATCATTTTGACTTCCTGTTCATGGTAATTAGTAAGCTCGCTCTGGGTATACCCATGTGTTTTAGCATCGATTGGTAGCTCAACAACTTTAGATGAGGATTTTTTCTTCTTGTCCTTTTGATCGGCACCCTGAAAACATGAAGAAGGTCTGAACTATTTTTGGCCCCGAGAATCAAATATTCATTATTACTAAATGAAGTTGGGATACAAAAAAGATAGATGTACTTAGTAACATGCCAATCACAAAATCCGATTATTACAATCACATCTAAACATATAAAATCACAAACGATCAGTAGACGACATTTAGAGACGTGATTATTTTGATTTTTGTGAGAGAAATTTATACAGATAAACCTCGATAATTCGAAGTTGAAAGGGACAAAAATTGTTTTTGAGATTTTGAGGCTATTGAGGCGCGATTGTAGTCTAACACGGCCTTTACACGCGTCTGTAGAGCTGACACAGTCGCTGACACAGTCTCGTGTAAATGCTTACTGGCACTGACAAGTCTGTACTGACGGGACTTTTTTGTAGTCAGTACAGACATGTCAGTAATTTGACATTTCAGACTTTGAAGATGGCGGAAAATGAAGAATTTGAGGTAAATCTATTAAATTATTATGAATCCTCTTTTTTTAATTCATTTTTTAACTTTTAGAACTCTCAGACTGGCGAAAGAAGACTAACTTGGAACGGTTAATTAAAATAATGAAGCATACGAGCAAAATTCATGCCTCTGAAATACGAGGGAGTGTAGCTGTGTTACAAACAAATTCATTTTGAAAATGCACTGACTGCCAGTTCGCTAAATGTCTTCTAATTCGCTGTCAGTAATTTGACATTTGGAGTCTGTGCTACTGACAGACTTTACAGTCGCGTGTAAAGGCCGGGTTATGTCTGTATAATTTGGAAGTTTATTTTTAAGTTCAAAGCAGCATTAACAAATCGTACAAAAATGAGGAGCCATCCATAAAATACATCACATTTAGTCGGGGTCTCGGGTAATATCACCGTCAGTATTAAATCCCATGCTAAAAAATCGCTTAAAACCCGAACGAGGGTGGCGTAGGTCCCTGAATAAAATAAACTATAGCTAATAAACCCTTGATTCAAACCGCAGGCCCACAACGAGCAAATTAAAACGAAAGTAGACAAAACTACCCGAAAATAAAGCAGTGGCGTCTTGTTTAAAATAAATTCTAAATTAAAAAGCTTTGAACAATGAAGATCTTAGGCATATAACAAATCTTGAAAAACTTAAATGGCGAATACAAACACTATAATGCGAAACTTGTATGTATTAATAAAATGGTCCTTAGAGTAGGTGCGATCTTTCGTCTACTTAATTTTCTCTTATTTGCAATTTAAAGTTTCAACACTGCACTTAAAAAATACGGGAAAAGTCCGTCAAAAATGATAGTAAATATTTCATCTGAGCAGGAGGACAAAATTTCTCACATGTCCAAACCATCTTCGTAAACCATCTTCGTTTTTGCCAAAAACGCAATCATTTTTGTTTTGTTTTTGTTAGAAAATCATGAAAAGTCATCACGAAGATTGATTCCAAAAATTAATTTCTAGCTAAAATCTCCAAGAGTCGTTAAAATTGATATTGAATAAAAATCGTTAAAAAAATGTCGTGAGCTAACAGGGAGAATTTTTACAATTAAAAATAACCACATTTACACTGCAATATACCAAATATTCTTAGCAAATGAAATAGAAATAGGAAAATTCGTGGAAATGACATGATTAAGAAATTCATAAAAAGAAGATGAAGAAAATAGAAATGAAAAGTATAAAAGTCGGCAAATACCACCCCGCGTGGATCCACGATACGAAATAAATGCCAACCAGGGTTAAGTAGAAAACAACAGAAACAAAGCTCGATTTAAATTATGCACATATTGTTTACAACACAAAATCAAGCGGCGACCTTTGCTCATGTGAAAATTAAATAATAATTAACGATACATGAAAAGCTAAGTACAGTAAAGTAGTTTTGTAATGAAAACTTTGCTAAAATGTTCAATCAAAAAATTATAATAATAATGATAAAAAAAATATAAATAATTAGAAAAACCATTTGGCATTTTGTGGAGCACACAGGGTAGGCACATGCGTGGTCTTTAGTCGATGGTATTTTATATCTATTTCTGAATTTATTTCTCTTTTTTTTTTCAAAATTCAATTGAATTACTTATATCAAGTTCTAGTGTGTTTATTTATTTAATAGGTATGATCTTTTTGCAATAATTCAAGTATTTATCACATTTGTTATCGTATTTGTTTCAATTTTTTGAGAGCATTGATGTTAATTTATGCCATAGTAATATTAATTTGAATCAATAACGAATGTACATAAGTAAACTAAACGAAATAAAAAAATTGTTTTTGTAACAAAAAAAAAGATAATGTAAAAAAATACTAATTTAAATGATAAATTCAAAGTTTGAAGAAGGCGATTGTCGCCCCATTAAACGTACCGAAGTAAACCATCCTTTGACCCGCTGAGCCCACCCTTGTCCTCCAGGGGATGAGGCTGTAGGAGACTCTGCTTCATAACAACCATCAACTCTACTACCACCATATGTGCCACCAATATATTCCTCATCATTTATATAACCCTAAAGACAGTTTTGAGTTTTTGTTTGTTTTGCTTTATTTTATTTTTATTTTTATATTTTGTTTGATTCATTCTTTCATTCGTACGAGTTTTGTTTGTTTTTTTTTTAAATTTATTATTTCAATTGTATTTTTTTAAATTCTTATTTATTGTTTTCAGAGCTGTTGATAGACGTTTTAATTATACAAACATATATTTTTAATTGCTTTGGCCATTTGTATGGAAAAACGTATACGCATTGCAGGAATCACAAGTCAAACGACGATCTATCGTTAAACGGAGAATATCTTGTGTATTTTTTTTGTTTTCTTACATTGTACAGCGACCTACATTCAATGCAATAGAGAAGTGGCAAAAAATATTAATTAGATGCTCACCGGTAATTGACAGTCAATGATTCGTAGCTGATAATTTTTATTGCATTTAACACTGGCTTCACACTCTTGGCGAATGCACGTCGACTTAGTCTGGGGCGAGATTCAGTAAACGGGCGTTTAAAATGTGTACGAAAATTGTTTATGTAAATTATATGTGAATATCGAGCGCATTTCAAAACGCACGCTTGCGAAATTCCGGCCCGGATGAGATTCGTCTAAGTTTAGCGTGATATTCAACTTTGGCAAATCAAGTCAGAGGACTGATCTGCCGAATTGCTCGTCAAACATTGATTCGTCTACATTCGCGAAGACGTAACCTCTGGAACCCAATGAAAGCAACGCGAACGCAACTCCAACGCTGTGAACTGTCACGCAGCGCAACATTTCAGCGGCAGAGCCCAATGGCATCTCGTGAAGTAGTACAAGTGACATAATATAAAGTGATATAAAACTGGCAAAATTACAAAAATTGATAATTTTGAAGCGATAATTTGCTTTGTTTGTCTTTATCTTTGTCATTTGTCTGTTATTGCACTAAGCCTATCAATTTTTCCTCGAACAACATTTCCCCAACCTTACTTTATGAACTGTCAACGCAGAATTCTGCGGCAAAGTTAGAAGTTTGCAAACTTTTGCGTTGTAGTTGCGTTCACTGCGTTCACTGTGCTCACTTCAAATGATTTCTATGGAACAAACTTGTAAGTGACAGTTTCTGCGTTCGCGTTGCGTTCATTGGGCTCCAGGCATAACTCTATGAAAACTTAAGTAATAATAATAAAAAAAACATAACAAAAGCTATAATTGCCAATCTGGCAATTATTGAAAACCCGTATGGTGATTTAAGTGAACGACGAACAGTTGTATCAAAATTCCACTATGAAGTCAAACTTTCCAATAAGATTTTTTAAAATTTATTCCAATCGGATTTTGATGTATGGGAGTTTTATGTAGAACTTTTGTTCTTGGACTTTTTTGATAAGATGCACCGTTTTTGAGATATTCCCAAAAATCGTTTTCGTTCGTATGGGGGGTACCCTCCCTAATGGTCCATTTTTGCCCATTAACGAACTTAGCCTCGCATTTTACGAAAAACTAATCTGCGCAAAATTTCAAGTCTCTAGCTCAATCCGTACGCCTGCAATCCGCGCCACAGACAGACAGACAGACAGACAGACGGACGGACATGCAAAAATTAAATATTTTTATCATTCTAAACAAACTGGTGTAATTCATTTTTTTGTGTGATGACGGGATCTTGGCGTTACAAACGGTAAGGCAAAGTTAATATACCCTTTGGTTTCACCATACGGGTATAAACACATAAGAAAATTAGTTGGAATTGCAATGCGTGTCAAAAGAATTTTAAAAAAGCAACTGAAAAAGAAAGGTTTCGAAGCATCTCTCCCGGGTTCTAAAAAAAACTCGGATATGTTGTTGGGATATTTTTTATAGTGACAGATTTGCTCATTTTGTAGAAACCTTCTGTTTCGTATGACAATAGTTATGGCTCACCCTCCGTAAATCAAAAACTAAAGCTGATCGAGTCAAACCACTGCCAGATTCGGAATCAAATCAGCAGCACTATATCACACAAAAATAACTGTAATATCGAATATACTAAAATGAGTGTTGGCCTCTGTAATCGATTACACAGCCTCAAAAAACAAACTTTTTTTTGTCACTAGGTTTTGGGTAATTTGAGGTCGCTGAATCCAAATCTGGCAGTGGTTTTTCTGCATAAGCTCTAATGTTGGAGAAATGGAGGGCGAATTAGTTTAAATATGTAAAATTTGGAATACCACAATTTTTGTTTCTTCTTATCTTAAAAAGTGGATCTGAAACAGCCAAACTACTGCCAGATTCAGATTCAACAGCACAAAATTACCTAAAAAAGACTCTAATATTCATTGCTCGAACAAAAATGTGGTTCTATTTCAACATTTTAAATGTATGAACAGGTTCCAAAGGCACCCTCCATCATATCTCCCAAAATAGAGTTAATGATGCAAAACCACGGCCAGATTCAGATTCAGCGAACCCTAAGTTATCCGAAAAAAAGGCGCTTACATAGCGCGCTCCAAAATGACTGTCGGTCTGTATTGTGGCATGATTTTTTAGCAAAATGTTCTATACCCTTCAGACATTGTTAGAACTTATTATTTAGGTTTGTTTTAGCAAAGATTTGAAACTCCGTATTATCAACTAAGCTTCCGTAACGACAACAAAATTTTAGGCATGCGTAACTTATTAAAAAGAACTGCTATCTACAAATTATTATTATAATGCAAAGCTTTTTTGTCCCCATAATATGAATATTTTTATTTTAATCTACAAACTCTTTTTTCTATTTCTGCAATATATATAAAAACGAATCATCCCGATATTTTCTATTGATGTTATTCTACTAAAACTTTTTCCAACTGTCAAATGAAACCCGATTTCTCATGTATTAAACAAAAATAATTCAAATAAATCAACAAACGTCGATCAACAGCAGTTCTTGAACAATGCGAATAATATTTACATGGAAATAAAAATAATTTACCTCTTGTTGGACCTCCATCGGTTCACCACCTGTCGTCTGTTGCGGTTCGGCTTCTTTCTCTTCATTAGCGTTCTCACTCTCGAGGGCGTCTTTCTTCTCCACCAATGAAGCACTCGAGATCAACACAAGGCCATGATGATTAATTCTGACCTTAACTTTGATCTCTTGGGCTTCACCCTTTTCGCTTGGTTTTATGTCCTTAATATACCATCGGCCAATCAACGAATCCGGATAGGGAATCGGTTGTGAATAGGACACTTGCATATTGAACGCATCACGGCGGAACAAGGTCAATAATCGGCTGAACGGTGCAGCATGGAATGCCGGGAAAACTTCCATTTCACCGTGTTGGCCACCGCCCTCTCCGTCCCAGCTCACCTTCACGGCAAAGTTTTGAATGTCAGTGACTCCAAATTCACGTACTCGGACGGCTGGCGACATGATAGCGCACTGAAGAGCAGCCCCACGAGCAACTGCTTCGTCCTGATTCAAAGTTGTGCTCGCTGGCTTACCAAACGTCTAAAAAATCAATGGATGTTTTTTGTTATTGAAGGTAAAACTTGAGATTTATTCTGGCATACGTGTGTTGCGTTGGGTTTTAAAGACAGACAAACAAATTTTAACGTTTTGTGAAAGGGAAAACATCTAAATTTGTTTGGCTGTTTTGTTTTAAAATCGAATAATACGGAAACGATTTACACTTCATATGTCACAGATATAAAAATTAAAATTTTGGAAAATCCTTTATTAGAAAATATTCCGTAATTTACTCAAAAGTGAGAGTTTTTATTAAAAAAGTTGTTTTTTTTGCATTTTGAATTGATAATCAAAAGTGGAATAAATTGTACCACAAATATTATAAATAGAAGGAAATTCGCTCACCTTCTCTATAAGCAACTTAATAGATGGTATTCTGGAGCTACCGCCAACAATTTCAACTGAATGAATTTCATCAAGACTCAATTTCGATTCCTTTAAGCATCTTCTCAATGTTTGCTCGACATTGTGCAAGAGCTCAGCGGATAAATCTTCCATGGTGGTCCTTTGCATACTGGAATGAACGTCAATTTCCTCCATAAAGCATTCAATGTTCAACGGAAGCTTTGTGCTATTAGCTGACATTTGTTTCTTTATCTTCTCGACTTCGGTCAAAAGTCGTAGGTATGCTCTTGCATTTGATTTCGCATTGATTTTGTATTTCGTTTGGAATTCCTTGCTGAAGTAATCAGCAAGAATTGCATCGAAATCACGTCCACCGATTTGATCCCACGAGCTGGCCAACATCTTCAGTTTACCCTTGGTAAATGCACATGCACTGACCTGCAGCGATGCATGGCCACAATCGACGAAGATTACATTACGGGGCTTTTCCTCTGGCAGATCTTGCTTGTAGAATCCATAAGAAAGGGCAGTTGCTGTAGTCTCATTCATCAATCTAAGTACATTCAAGCCAGCAATTGAGGCAGCATCTAATAGTGCCTTACGTTCCGCATTCGTATAGTAAATCGGAACTGAAATAACGCAATCATGGACCTGTACAATAAATTATTAGTTATATTTGTTGATTTCGATTTTGTTAGATAAAACATACTTGCGCTTGCAAAGCATTGACCGATGTTTCCTTCAATTTTGTGAATAACATTGCGGTAATTTGCTCTGGTGAGAACACATGCTCCTCGTCCAGATAATTCACTTTGATTCCGATACCACCATCGGGACGTTGATCGACTTTATATGGAATGGTTTTCAGTTCATTCTGAACCTGCGGGTCGTTGTACTTTCTTCCGATGAATCTCTTGAAGCCGCTTATCGTATTCTTCATATTCGTAACCATTTGATTCTTGGCGGCTACACCGAGAATACGCTTCTTGCCCGCAAATGCTACGCATGATCTATGATAAAAGGGGTAAGTTTATTTAATAATCGTCTTTCTCAGTTCGTTTTTCCTTAAAAAAAAATGCACGACCCTGAAACTCCCCTTTTTAACTGCTAATTGTTTAATAAAATTGTAGTCAAAATACAAATTCTTTTGTTCTCAATATTGCCGCTACGCCAATAAATAATTTTTTATTGATTCAGCAAACAGAAAATAATTCATAAAAATTGCACCCAATAAAAACTAAGCAAATAGGTATACCTTTTTTTTTTAAAAAAAACTATTCGTTTTTTGCTCTTGAAAAACCTTCACCCACTTGGAGATAAGCGAATTCCGTCCAGATGTGTGAACAGAAATTGATAATGATTTGAAAATGTATTAAAGGAAAATCGATAAAACTGAACAGATACCATAATCTATTTTATAATGTAATTAAAATAATTCTACTTCACGCCATGTGGATCCACTATTCGTTAATGTGGAGTGTATCAGCTGCTAAAACAGTTGAGTAAGAGTTCAAAGTTCACCCCCTAATTTCATGCTGGTTATGACGTAATTTAATCGATGGACACATTTTTGTATTTTATGTGAAAACTGGTTTTCTTGGAACCTGTTTGAATTTAATAATTAAATAAAAATTGGGTTGGCGGTAAAAATTCTGTGTTTGAGGAACATCTAGAAATGAAAATATACCAGAATTTTAGAAGATATTTTTTGGCCCGCACGAAATTCGCTTTAGGTGGAAATATGATGATTTACGGGTATTTTTCTACCAAGACCTGATTTTTGGAAAAACCTCTAGATTTACGTTTGCGATTTAAGAAAAAAATGACTTATTGTGCGGCATGTTTGAAATTGTGAATAAATGAAGAGAGATTGGGAATATAAAAGTCAGGTAAAAATGAATATTTAGGGACGATCACATGAATGTCAGCATTTTTTTACGAGAAATTTTTGAACTTGCTCCAAAGATTTTGAGATTAAATTCTAAGGATTCAAAACATAGGCAAGCGAAAATAATCAATTTCTAGCCCTTGGAGAACTGGATCAATGTCTCCTTGACACTATTTACGGATTATTCTGATAAGTTCTGAGTGGAAAATGGATAAATTGTATCATTTTCCCGCAGTATCGCGATTTGATGTGGTTTCAGAAGACGCATTGCGGTGGAAAAATCCATCGCGATATGGATTTCCAGAAACCGAAAAAGATTTTATCGGAATTGGGTCGAAAAATGAGAAATTTAGTGGTAGACGATGCCGTTGAGGGTAGGAAATTTCCAGTACTTTTCGGCTGTCGTTATGTGCAGTTAGCCAAAGGTTTCCGGAGAATGGTGAGGGGAAAGATAGAAACTACACCGCAAAAGGAACAAAGCAAGACTATAAAACGTTAGACGGCGAGTTGTGGAGGGCAGGTGATTTTTTACAGACCACATGAGCTGTCAAACACGAATACATGGTTTTTCGAAATTTCTAGAATTATCGAATTGAACGCCTCCCATTTGTCCGTGCTTACTTCACTTCAAGAAAATCAATGCATTGAGCTAATGCGGTACTTCTCTGGCCATCGATTCAAGCTATATCGATCTAATTAGCACACGTGGTAGTCACGAAGTATGACGAAGCTGATTTGAACGTTTCTTCACGCTTTTCTCATTGCCAAACGCGCCGAGATTCGAAAAGAAAAATTCCTTTTATGTACTTTTTTTTAAGTGGGGAAGTGGGCCCCGCTTTTCTCGCAGCTCCCTCGCCCACAACTAATGGAGATGACTCCATAATTCAATGGCCCTCGCCCCTTCTGCGCCTCATCCTCTACCCACTAGCCTCCGCTAACCGGGGCAGACGGAATAATGGTCAGAATCTACGGCCCCAAACCACATGAAATTATCGTGAGATTTTTTTACTTACGGAGTCGCCCGCAAACTGTAATCGTTTGCTATTGTCTCGATGCCTCCAGCTTTTGCGGCAGCAATGTAGCAAGACTCGCTACCGAAATCTATTCCAATCACCGACATTTCGCTCGACTTTACTGCGACAGAACCAAATCGAGATTCACACCTCCTTTAATGATGACTATCGGTTTAAAATAAAAATGACTCTAATGAAAGGAAATAAATATGTAGCTACGAAGCACTCGCGACAAAAGTGTCGCCAACTTTTCCACTTTTCGAAATTGCTAGAAAACGCGAAAATCTCAAAGATTCTTTAATGCGGCGGTCTCTCACAGTTTTCACTGGTTTCCGATTCAGGTTTTCTTCACTTTTCGATGGAAACTTCTGCCGTACTTTGAGTTTTTTCACAAGTTTTTCAGATCGATTGATTTTCAAGCTGGTTTCTCGTCGGAATAATCTGGGAAATTTTTAGCAACGAAATTCCCTCAATGCTGCACACCGATGCACAATTTTTAACTGGTGTTCACGAAATCGTCGCAGTGTAGGTTGGCTTTTGTATACCGACGGAAATTTCGAGAAAAATTTCATGAGTGTGTTTTGGAATCGCGGCCAACTTCACCAGAGTCTGCAGAAGATGTATTAAAAGTGAAAACGTGTTGGTACTTTTTAAATATCCTTTTTTCTGAAATATTTTTATTTTACAGCACTTAGATTTTAGTTTTATTTTTATTTTCCAGCACTTGAAAGAACCAAGAAGTGTCTTCAACACCAAATTCAATTGATTTTTTCAAAAATTTTGAATTATCTCACAAGCCGAAATCATACTTTTGAGACATCTCGAACGTGACATTTGACAGAACTTCCAAATAAATCGTTCTGCACTAGAATCCTGCAACTGTTTTCCATCACTCGCCTTGAATTTCGTGGGGATCTAACAAATTATATTCTTTCGTTCTATTTACGGGTGAGTTAAATAATTGTATTAACAATGCAATTGCGCCACTTTATAATGCAATTGCGCCACTTGCGTGCCAAAAAATTCATTCTAATAATCACTGAGCGCCAAGGAGCTCAGGTTAAAGATCGCACAATTATATAACTTCGCCTCGAAGGCAGTGAAAATGTTCATTTTCACTATTTGCATCTTCGCACAACTAATTTTCAAGTTGTTCTAGTGTAATTGAACCAACGAACTCAAGATGAGACTAACGTCGCTCTTGCGTGGACAACATTTCGGTAATTTGGCCAAGGTTCATGGAATAGTCACCTACAAGTTGTCCCCCTTCGAGCAGAGAGCCTTCGCTGGAGCAATTAGCAAGGGACTTCCGAACGTATTCCGGCGATTTCGGTCCAACGTCTTCATTGTCACTCCTCGTAAGTTATGTTTGTTTATGCGAAGATTCACCTTTTACTAATGGTTAATTCCGATTTCCAGCGTTTATTGTTTCGTACTTGGTTTTTGATCTGACCGAGAAGACTCACACCGAGCTGCTCCGCAAAAACCCGGCCGAATTTGAAAATGATTCTTAAATGCAGCGTCTGTAGTCACTTAAAATGTAATTTATGATTGTTGAGTGGTAAATAAAGGTCTAGTGAAATATATGATTTTATTTTTTGCTAAAAAAATTTATACTTAACACAAAATGTTACTGCTATTGTTTTTCAAATTTTTAACCTCTCATTTCAATCGATTTACAGGACCCGGGATTATGGAAAGAAGTTAAATGTTTGGAGTTTGGATTTTCGCTTAACCTATTAACACGTTGACGGACAGTAGAAACAAGTGAAATTCGAAAATTGACACTATATGTTTTTGTAATTTTTAGAATATTAGAAGTATAGTTTTACTCTTTCTGCTTAAATACACTTAATTTTGATTAATTCAGCACCTTTAATTAGGTTGCGGCTACAACCGTCATGGCGCCAGCGGACTCTAGACACTATGTAATGGGACGATGGCGGCTATAACAGCAAAAATTTAAAAACGTAAATGACAGGTTTAATGACTGAAATAAGCAACAACCACGTGCATACTCAATGTGTTAACCTTGCATACTAAATTTTTTTTCGAAAACATGACACTAGGCTTCTACTTGTACGCTGGTAAATGCACATTTGTGCTACTACAGCCGCAGTGTCTAAAAACGACCGTTTCGTATTGGACGGCTATTGCCGTCATGTCACATAGTGAACTTGAACTTGACGGCTATAGACGCAACTGTCCGTCAACGTGTTAATAAATTCTGCTATTTTTATATTAAATATTACAATAATTCAGAAATATATAAGATTTAGTACACCGTCTGTAATACATAAAAGTAATTCCTATCCCTAAAAACCGATTACCTTCACATATTTATCAGTTTGACCATTATTAAGATAACTTCTGAGCGAGTTGAGCTGGAAGTTTAATAAACTCCTTGATCAGAGCCAAAATGAACACTACATCAGCCATACCAATCATTAACTTGTCTTTCTGACATTATAATTGTACATAACTTTTCCATGCACAAAAATTCAATGGGTTCACAAATTTTCTATTGCTTTATGCAAATAACTTTTTTTGACATTTTTTTTTCAAAAAAGATACGAACTGGCAAGACAGTTATAATGATTGTGTTATTTTTTTTCTTCTATATCGTTTTTCTCATTAAAAAAATAGATCAGTAATCGTTCCATTTCCCGTTTTTTGTAACGGTGGGCTTTAACGAACAATTTAAATGATAGGCTAGCACTTCCGGTAAGCCAAATTTTACTATTTCTATCCAAAAAGAATTAAGAATCAAGTAAAAAAAATTTTAAATGTTCCTTTAAATGGCCCTTTGGGACCTCTCTTCCCAAACATGGCCCAAACGTACAAAAAAACATATTTTCATTTACTTGTTTACGAGGTGGAGGGAGAAGGGTCCTAGAGGAATTTTTTGATTATAATTTTAAATTTCAAAAGCAATTTTTTTAAATAGCAAAAAACAATTTCTATTTTAGATGTGAAAAAAACTACACGTGACTCACTTATTTTGACAGCAACTATATTTTACCGATGTGAAGTTACCGACCAAGTTAGCGACCAACTTTTTTCGGTTAGTCGCCGCTAGGGGCGCTGCTGGTCTAGCCAATGAAATTCCTACAAATACAACATAACGACCAACAACAACAACTTAGCGACCAAAATCTGCGGATTATTTAATAATATTAAATCACTTGTTCCGATGGGAAAATAAATATATATTGAATATTTATGAATTGTTTCATTTGAAAAAATCCTCGATCAGCTTTTCTTCCGTACTGATCGAGTAAAAAAGACTTTTTTTTCAGGTATTAAATATGGAATATTTAAATCACATTGACATTTCTCGAAAACAAGAAATAATACCAGTTTTAAATTTTCACAGTTTTTAGTCCTCCTCAAGGGCTTTCTATCGACACTACCCCCATATCCGGGGGACTGGGAATAAGGGAGCAATTTTCCTTTTTGTGTGACACTATACAGATTTGTATGGAAACAACGAAACTTTCAATCAAATATTTCTCGAAAACAAGAAATATTACCAATTTGAAATTTTTAGAGTTTGTAGTCCTCCTCAAGGACTTTCTATCGACACTAACCCCATATCCGGGGGACTGGGAATAAGGGAGAAATTAACCTTTTAAGCGGCCTATTTTGTGAATAAAAATGGTCGAAAAATGAAAAATGTTTAAGCAAATATTTCTCGAAAACAAGAAATATTACCAATTTGAAATTTTTACAGTTTGTAGTCCTCCTCAAGGACTTTCTATCGACACTGCCCCCATGCCCGGGGGACTGGGAATAAGGGAGAAATTAACCTTTTAAGCGGCCTATTTTGTGAATAAAAATGGTCGAAAAATGAAAAATGTTTAAGCAAATATTTCTCGAAAACAAGAAATATTACCAATTTGAAATTTTTACAGTTTGTAGTCCTCCTCAAGGACTTTCTATCGACACTGCCCCCATGCCCGGGGGACTGGGAATAAGGGAGAAATTAACCTTTTAAGCGGCCTATTTTGTGAATAAAAATGGTCGAAAAATGAAAAATGTTTAAGCAAATATTTCTCGTAAACAAGAAATATTACCAATTTAAAATTTTTACAGTTTGTAGTCCTCCTCAAGGACTTTCTATCGACACCACCCCCATACCCGGGGGACTGGGAATAAGGGAGAAATTAACCTTTTAAGCGGCCTATTTTGTGAATAAAAATGGTCGAAAAATGAAAAATGTTTAAGCAAATATTTCTCGTAAACAAGAAATATTACCAATTTGAAATTTTTACAGTTTGTAGTCCTCCTCAAGGACTTTCTATCGACACCACCCCCATACCCGGGGGACTGGGAATAAGGGAGAAATTAACCTTTTAAGCGGCCTATTTTGTGAATAAAAATGGTCGAAAAATGAAAAATGTTTAAGCAAATATTTCTCGTAAACAAGAAATATTACCAATTTGAAATTTTTACAGTTTGTAGTCCTCCTCAAGGACTTTCTATCGACACCACCCCCATATCCGGGGGACTGGGAATAAGGGAGAAATTAATATTTTAAGCGGCCTATTTTGTGAATAAAAATGGTCGAAAAATGAAAAATACTCAAGCAAATATTTCTCGAAAATAAGAAATATTACCAATTTGAAATTTTTACAGTTTGTAGTCCTCCTCAAGGACTTTCTATCGACACTACCCCCATACCCGGGGGACTGGGAATAAGGGCGACATCGACCCTTTTGTTTGTTAAAAAATACTTGGTATAAGAATTAATTTCTCGCTGGCATT
Organism: Chrysopilus asiliformis; assembly: GCA_964034945.1. Taxonomy (NCBI): domain Eukaryota; kingdom Metazoa; phylum Arthropoda; class Insecta; order Diptera; family Rhagionidae; genus Chrysopilus; species Chrysopilus asiliformis. Next base: position 99,092,693 of record OZ035961.1, read on the forward strand.
CGGCGAATCTTTTGCATTTGACTTGTTTAGGGTTCAGGTATTTGCTAACCCGCGTTGCATGGAATTTTTGACACAAACCATTTTTGATTTGAGTGACGTTTGACATATAGAAATTCCCGCCAAAATGAAAATAAATTAAATTTGCAATTTTCCTAATTTCTAAAAGAGGAAAATGCTTCGTTTTTATGCGTATCTATTTTGCAGGTATTTTCCCGTAAAACAGGTAAAAATCTGTGAAGAAAACAGCCCGGGAAGGACGAAAATCAGGGAAAATCTGACGGTGCATATAGAAAGGGGAAATTCATTTTTTAATTTTTCTATTTTCTTCCCATTTAATGGATAAAATTGAATAGAAATTGGCATTTTCAAAGCGAATTTGCATTTTCTAATCAAATCCCACAATTTGTATTAAAAATCTTTCGAAAAACTATGAAAACTTTTTGAATCAAATCAAGTTTACATTCGATGTTCATTTGCTTATCTTTCCATGTGAAAATTTCTTCGATTTTTTTAACGAAATTTTTCGATTTTCCAAACGACTTATGCTAGAGATTTGAAATTTTGCACAAATGCGAGTTTCGTAAAAAGAAAGAATTGGTGAAAAAATGGGAAAAATCGGATAACTCCTTCCCCCCTTACCGCTGAAAATTGATGTATTTGGCGATTTTCTCGAAAACGGTTTACCACATCAAAAAAGTTTCAAAGAAAAAAGTGTTTAGAATACAATTCTACATAATTTACCCATATATCATAAATTCGACCGACCGATATTTATGATGTTTTATGTCGCTCAAAGATTTTCGATTTTCTTCGAAGATTTTTTCCATGGCAGATTTACCTGAAATCAATTTTTTCCAAAAATTCATATCTTTTGATCTGTTCATCGTAGATACAGACTATTTACACCAAAATGTAGGGAAATTGTCTGAAATTTTCAAAAAAAGTATCATAAGAAAAAAATTCCATGCAAATTTTTTCAGGGCGAGGGAAAGTTTCGGTAAATTCGAAAAAACTCATTTGTTTGGTTACTTATTTCAATGATTTTTTTTACTATTAGATACTAAATATAATTCTCTACAACTTCTTTAAAGACATAAAGGTGGTATTTCAAACTGTTTTGGTGTTATGAACCGAAAACTGACCCGTAGTGGCAGAAATTTTATTGAAAAATTTAAAAAGGGGGGAAAGAGTGGTCAGTTTGAATTTTGGTATATGGGTAAATTATGTAGAATTGTATTCTAAACACTTTTTTCTTTGAAACTTTTTTGATGTGGTAAACCGTTTTCGAGAAAATCGCCAAATACATCAATTTTCAGCGGTAAGGGGGGAAGGAGTTATCCGATTTTTCCCATTTTTTCACCAATTCTTTCTTTTTACGAAACTCGCATTTGTGCAAAATTTCAAATCTCTAGCATAAGTCGTTTGGAAAATCGAAAAATTTCGTTAAAAAAATCGAAGAAATTTTCACATGGAAAGATAAGCAAATGAACATCGAATGTAAACTTGATTTGATTCAAAAAGTTTTCATAGTTTTTCGAAAGATTTTTAATACAAATTGTGGGATTTGATTAGAAAATGCAAATTCGCTTTGAAAATGCCAATTACTATTCAATTTTATCCATTAAATGGGAAGAAAATAGAAAAATTAAAAAATGAATTTCCCCTTTCTATATGCACCGTCAGATTTTCCCTGATTTTCGTCCTTCCCGGGCTGTTTTCTTCACAGATTTTTACCTGTTTTACGGGAAAATACCTGCAAAATAGATACGCATAAAAACGAAGCATTTTCCTCTTTTAGAAATTAGGAAAATTGCAAATTTAATTTATTTTCATTTTGGCGGGAATTTCTATATGTCAAACGTCACTCAAATCAAAAATGGTTTGTGTCAAAAATTCCATGCAACGCGGGTTAGCAAATACCTGAACCCTAAACAAGTCAAATGCAAAAGATTCGCCGAATGCCAGCGAGAAATTAATTCTTATACCAAGTATTTTTTAACAAACAAAAGGGTCGATGTCGCCCTTATTCCCAGTCCCCCGGGTATGGGGGTAGTGTCGATAGAAAGTCCTTGAGGAGGACTACAAACTGTAAAAATTTCAAATTGGTAATATTTCTTGTTTTCGAGAAATATTTGCTTCAACATTTTTCATTTTCCGACCATTTTTATTCACAAAATAGGCCGCTTAAAATATTAATTTCTCCCTTATTCCCAGTCCCCCGGATATGGGGTTAGTGTCGATAGAAAGTCCTTGAGGAGGACTACAAACTGTAAAAATTTCAAATTGGTAATATTTCTTGTTTTCGAGAAATATTTGCTTCAACATTTTTCATTTTTCGACCATTTTTATTCACAAAATAGGCCGCTTAAAAGGTTAATTTCTCCCTTATTCCCAGTCCCTCGGGTATGGGGGTAGTGTCGATAGAAAGTCCTTGAGGAGGACTACAAACTGTAAAAATTTCAAATTGGTAATATTTCTTGTTTTCGAGAAATATTTGCTTCAACATTTTTCATTTTCCGACCATTTTTATTCACAAAATAGGCCGCTTAAAATATTAATTTCTCCCTTATTCCCAGTCCCCCGGATATGGGGTTAGTATTGATAGAAAGTCCTTGAGGAGGACTACAAACTGTAAAAATTTCAAATTGGTAATATTTCTTGTTTTCGAGAAATATTTGATTGAAAATTTCGTTGTTTCCATACAAATCTGTATAGTGTCACACAAAAAGGAAAATTGCTCCCTTATTCCCAGTCCCCCGGATATGGGGGTAGTGTCGATAGAAAGCCCTTGAGGAGGACTAAAAACTGTGAAAATTTAAAACTGGTATTATTTCTTGTTTTCGAGAAATGTCAATGTGATTTAAATATTCCATATTTAATACCTGAAAAAAAAGTCTTTTTTACTCGATCAGTACGGAAGAAAAGCTGATCGAGGATTTTTTCAAATGAAACAATTCATAAATATTCAATATATATTTATTTTCCCATCGGAACAAGTGATTTAATATTATTAAATAATCCGCAGATTTTGGTCGCTAAGTTGTTGTTGTTGGTCGTTATGTTGTATTTGTAGGAATTTCATTGGCTAGACCAGCAGCGCCCCTAGCGGCGACTAACCGAAAAAAGTTGGTCGCTAACTTGGTCGGTAACTTCACATCGGTTATATTTTAATCTGTCATTTTTTTCTAGTATTGTGAGTTCTTTTGCCGGAGTTTTAATTTCTCTATAAAACACGATGTCGACCCGTTGGTATCCTATATTTCAGCGCGGGAATCCGCAGCTAAGAATATTTTTGCCCAACTTCTGGCTTAAGCTTGTGCGGCCGGAACTCGAACAGCCTCCAAATGTTGTGCAATTCTCATGCTCGATGGAAATGACGAAGAAAGATATTAGAAACTACTTAGAAAAAATTTACAAAATCCCAGTCGTCGAGGTGAGAACTAGGATAGCAATGGGGCCCACTAAAAGGGACAATATAGCCGGATACGTAGTCAAGGACGATGACGTGAAATATGCATTTGTTACTCTGGTAAGTATATATTCAGATTCCGTGACTATCCCAGTGCAGCGGCCCTTATGCAATTCTATTTTTAGCCAAAAGAAACGAAGTTCGAGTTCCCAGACCTTTTTCCAAAGAAGGATGTTGAGAAGCGGAATGAGGAAGAGAAAGCCCTCGAGGAATCGAAGAAGGGATACAAAAAGTATCTAGAACGAAACAAAGAACGACCAGGCACTCCTGGCTGGTTCTCTGTGTAGTTTTTCGAATTTTGTAAATAAATGTTATTTATTAGCTAGTAGTCTATCAAATGTATGACAATTTAATTTAATAAATTGTGTATTTGAAATTGTGTGTTTTATGCTTTTAAAATTCCATAGTCTTCCATGGAATGGAAAAGAAAAGTAGAAGACGGAAAAAATCCAGGTGAAAATTACTAAATTTGTTATAATTCAGAATCACATAATAAAGTGGTTTTTATTTATTAATTTAGATCAGATTTTTTTTTATTTATTTGAGTAACACAATCAGTCGAAGGGAAATGTTCTTTCTAAATCGCCCCTTCACCTCCTTGATTGTTCATAGAACTCTCATATGTAAACAGTAAGAAAAAAGTTTGATCAATAATTGTAACATCTGATTTATCACCATTCGTGTGAATTGTTACTTTCTAAAATCAAGAAAAAAAATAGTGCAGGGCAATGGCAAATGAACAAAAACGCCTTACCACCAATTTACATTTAACCAACATGTATGGAAGGTAGGAGGTCATTACCGCTGAGAAAAAGCACAAAAAATAGTGTTTTTTTACAAGAAATTTCATGAATTCGAAGCTAAAATAAATTAACTACACTTTTTACTTATTTTGGATTTTGTTTTAGAATTGGACCAACTGGCGGTACTCATGACCGAATTAAGATTTGCTTCTGCACTGACCTTGATAAATCGGTTTTAATTAATAATTTCGAGAAAAGGGGATGGTCTCAAGCGAGTGCTGACGACGATTGGAACTTCTATTGGGCTGGAGTTCAAACTTGCAGGAATATTTTCAGTGTAGATAGCGGATACCGAATGCATGATAATCAGTAAATTAAATTTTATTTACACAAATTGGTGCTTTCATAAAAAAAATACATCCTTTAGGATGATAAACCATTTTCCAAACCATTACGAACTTTCACGAAAGGATCTTCTGGTGAAGAATATCAAAAGGTATCGAAAGGACTTAGAACGAGATGGAAGTGCTTTAGCAGAAAAATCGGAAGGGAGTCATCAAGGAGGTGCTCGATACTTGTATTTGGACTTCATTCCCGTTACTTTCGTATTGCCTGCAGGTATAAAAGTCAATATATCTTAAAATTAAATATTTTCATCGTTTACATTTCAAGATTACAACATGTTTGTGGAAGAATATCGAAAAAACCCACAAAGTACATGGATTATGAAGCCATGCGGAAAATCTCAAGGTGCTGGAATTTTCCTCATAAATAAACTTTCTAAGCTTAAAAAATGGTCACGGGAAGCGAAAGGCCCATTTCATCCACAAATTGGGAAGGAAAGCTATGTTATCTCTAGGTAACAGTAAACTTAGCTAATGACTCAATAAATAAAAATATATGGTTTTAATAATACAACCTCGCACATACGCGTATTTTTATACCCGTATGGTGAAACCAAAGGGTATATTAACTTTGCCTTACCGTTTGTAACGCCAAGATCTCGTCATCGCACACAAAAATGAATTACACCAGTGTGTTTAGAATGATGAAAAAAGTTGAATTTAGCATGTCCGTCCGTCTGTCCGTCTGTCCGTCCGTCTGTCCGTCCGTCTGTCCGTCTGTCTGTCTGTGGCGCGGATTGCGGGCGCACGGATTGAGCTAGAGACTTGAAATTTTGCGCAGATCCGTTTTTCGTAAAATGCGAGGCTAAGTTCGTTAATGGGAAAAAACGGACCATTAGGGGGGGTACCCCTCATACGAACGAAAACGGTTTTTGTGAATATCTCAAAAACGGTGCATCGTATCAAAAAAGTCCAAGAATAAAAGTTATTTAGGATGTGATTCTACATAAAACTCCCATACATCAAAATCCGATTGGAATAAATTTTAAAAATTCTTATTGGAAAGTTTGACTTCAAAGTGGAATTTTGGTACAACTGTTCGAATTTTGATACGAATATCACCATACGGGTCTCCAATGATTGCCAGATTGGCAATTATAGCTTTTGTTATGTTTATATTTTATCGATTAAATAAGTAGAAAACTTCAAATTTAAACACCGCAATTAAATTAAATTTAATTGATTTGTTTTTGCCTTTATCAGTCGTGAATTTTTTTTTTGTTGGTTTATGTGAAGTTTTTCGTGAAGGCTTCGTTTCTCGCCTGAGCCCAAAACAGCAGCACTAAACCTATAGCCAGTTAACAGAAAAAACTTCACGGCTGATAAAGGCAAAAACAAAAGTAATTATTACGCACATTCAAAAACCATTCGCATTTACAAAAATGCACAAAGATATGAAGACTAATTTAAATTTAAATTGAATTTTGCTGTATGGAACAACCCGAATTTTAAACATATTTCCCTTTCAGATATATTGACAATCCCCTTCTTATTGGTGGAAAAAAGTTCGATTTACGACTTTATGTTCTAGTAACGTCTTTTCGGCCACTTAAGGCGTACCTTTTTAAATTAGGATTTTGTCGTTTTTGTACAGTAAAGTACGACACAAGTGTGACTGAATTAGACAATATGTACGTGCATTTAACCAACGTTAGTGTTCAAAAGCATGGGGTAACTAAAAACTTTTACAATTTATAATGAAACGTTTTAAAAATCATTTTAATTTCAGGGAGAATACAACAATCTTCATGGCGGAAAATGGTCAGTTCAGAATCTTCGTCTATTTCTAGAAGGCACCCGTGGAAAAGAAGTAACTGATCGTCTTTTTGGTTCAATAAATTGGCTAATAGTGCACTCATTGCGAGCAGTTGCTCCAGTTATGGCTAGCGATCGACATTGTTTTGAATGCTATGGTTACGACATCATAATTGATAATAATTTAAAGCCTTGGCTGGTTGAGGTCAATGCATCGCCGTCGTTAACATCAACAACTGTTAATGATCGAATCTTGAAATACAAATTAATCGATAATATTTTATCGGTTGTCCTACCACCGGATGGTATTCCAGAGTAAGAAGTTCATTTAGCATAGTAAAATAATTAAAACAGAAAGTAATTAAAATTGTTTTTACAATGTTTAGTGTCCGTTGGAACAAAATCCCGGGTACTGAATCATTGGGTAACTTTGAACTTTTACTGGATGAAGAACTCGCAGCTCAAGAGGATTCTCAAAATAGTACTGCCACCGGAAAAAATAAAAATAACGGAAGTCGTTGGAAATAAGTTAAAGTCGATGTAAATTTAAAAAATGTTTTTTTTTTTTAATTTTATCTATTTTATAATCTTATTTAAAATTGTTGTATTAAATTTTTAGTAACTACTTGTAATCTTCTTTATTAAAAAACCTAACAATGCAAATTTTTAAAGACATTTTTCCAAACTTGAGAAATATTCTTTCAAATTTTATGTCGTAAAATTTCTGTTTCTGGATTATTATTTACTCATTCTTCACATTTGATTTTTCTTAATTAATTAAGAGTTCTTTTCGCGGTTATTTTTTAACCGGGCTTTTCAAATAATTGTTATAGATTCGATTAATTTTTTAAATGACTACCTAAGTCTTTGGTAAATTCATTTTTGTACCGCAAAATTCAAATTAGTTTTTTTAAAAACCATTTTTGTAAATACATTTTTTTGATTCGTGAAAAAAAATTCTACTAGCACATATCTGTGACTAAATAACACACTTTTCTAGTGAAAGATAGGTGCCATACACCAAAAGTGCTAGTAAGGGTTGCTCGTGGCGATATTTTTTTTTTCATTTTCAATTAAAGATATTTTAATGCAGGTTTTTTGCTATTATTCAGATCATGTTCCTCACAATTTTTTCATGTTTAAAAATGTTTATCAAGCAAAAAAAACTTGTAAGAAAAATGCTCCAACATAGTTGTTTATGCAATTTATTTGTTACCCTCTTAAACTCATTGCCCGACTTTTATCCTTTCAAACGTAGGCAAGAAATGTAAAAATTAGCAACATTTAAATTTGATAAAAGATTTTCTCCTCATTTAAAATCAGTAATTTTTAGATAATTCATAGATATTAGTTGGGTACGTTCGATAAAAAAATCACTTATTAATTGAACGATAGATGAAAAAACCTTGAAATGGTGAAACAGATAACCTGTCGAAAGATGCACAAGTCAAGCAAAAAAAACCCACTCCGATGGATTCATATTAATGTACTTAAAATAATTTTCCTTTTAAAGACAAACCGTCAATTATGATACTTCGGTCTATATCGTTTTAAGAAGTAAGTGTGCCTCCAATCTCATATTAAAAGTTTGGCGGTTTGTGTTTTTATTTGGATATTTTTTCCGCGGTTTTACTAAACCCCGACCAGCTACTACTCCGATTGCCGGTCGGCCTCTTGTTCCATGACTGCTGCTACGCTAAAATTTGTTTCGATTTGAACGAGAAACAGCCTCGACAGGTATCTCGAACGTAGAACAGGTAAATGAATAACAGTTTAGCCCAAGATTTAGTCCGTTGCGGATGATGCCGTGCGAGCGATGCACGCGAATTATAGTACATAGTGCAATGTGTTAAAACGTAAACTGTTCCATTTCTATATTTGGGCAAAGGATGAAAAAAGTATCCCTTTTCTTTTTTTTACATATAATTTTGAATTTTGTGAATTTGGCCGTATTTCTTAGATACTGGTGAATCGTGGTGAATAGTGTTGAGTTTTTTATTTGAAAAAAAAAATCGTTCCTCTCGGTAATAATTTGAAAGTGAATTCGATTTTTGGACTTTTTTTTTGTGTGGATGAACTGAAAAATTAATTTTTCAACTTATACACAACTTGAAACAAGCAATCAAAGTTAATTTTTGAAGGCCAAGTGGCAGGCAGAAAGAATAGGATTTTCATACAAGTACAAGTGCTTTTTTTTATCAAAGTATATTTTTTGGATTTTCTTGTGGATTGTTGGTCAGATGCTGGTTCGCTTCGGTCCAATATTGATCGACCCTCTGTGATTGAGTTATTTTGATTGTACTCGGCCTCAGCGGCGTTCAGTGCACCTGTTTTCTTTTCATTTTGTTGGAAGTTAAGATTTTGGTCTTTTCGGTTATTGATCGGAAAGTGATTTTAGAGGAAATTTCTGTTCGCAAGTTTCACCACTTAATTGCGCAAAAATTCAATGAAGTCAAGCGATATTTGTAATACTTGTTGATTAATTTGCGTAACAACAATATTAACAAAGAAAGCCAATCAATAGTTCCGATCTACGCCAATTCACAAAAAAAATCATTATTTTATTAATTTTTATGGAAGTGAAAATTTTGATATGAATTCATATTTTCAATTTTCCTCAATTTTTGCCGGTTTTCGAAGTTTTAAGGATATACATATAAAAGTATAGAGATTTTTTTTGAATTTTAGTTTTCAAAAGGTTTAATTAACCTTTCAGTGATAAAAGTTTTTGAAGTTATACAAGAAACTTATATAAATTAATTTTTCAAATGTTTTTGTACAAATAGTTTAAGTAATCTTCAAGTTAAGAAAAAAAATATAATTCTTGAGTGCAGAGCGATATTTCTAATTTAAAAGTGTTAAATTGACGAGAAATTTTTTAAAATTTTTATTAGAAAACCATCAAATGTTCAACTATGAAAAATTACTTGTGATATTTGAAATAAAAGTGCAATGTAGTTTAGTTAATTTCTTTATTTCAAATCTTCAATTACCTGCAAAAGGATTTAAATAGAGGCGCTAATAAGGATTTAAATAAAGGCGCTAAAAAGGATACACTTAGAGTCAAAAAGGTATGTTTCAAATCTGTATTAAGGAATATTTATTTTTGATTGATGAACTGGGCCACGGTTTTTTTGTGGATTTTTTAACTTCTCCGCATTTTTATTAAATTTTTCTTTAAAATTAGTCAGAAAAAAATGTTTTCTACATTATGATGATTGATCATTTAAATTATTTGTTTAAAATTTTCCAAATTCTTTTTGAGTTTAGCTTCCTCCTAAAGATAAAATATTACCTTTTTTTAATTGAAAAATAAGTTTTGAATAAATCGCGCAAATTAACCACACAACTCTACACAAGATTGAATACAATTTTTAATATGCATTACAATAATATCTAGTATAACACCTCAAATTAAAATTAATTTTTCTCACCTTATAAATATGCGGGGTTAAAATTCTGTCAAGGATGGGAAATGTTATCCTAACGTAACGGAATAAAACATCCACAAAAATAAAAAAAAGTGCAAACATCCACAAAAATAATATGACATTTTCTTATAAGCCGAGAAATTTCAATAGAATAACGTAACAACAAAATGATTTCCCGTCTTTTTCTTCAAAATTACGTTATAAAGTTATAGACATTTAATTCCATTACAATAACGAAAAACGTGACATAAACCAAAAAAAATATTTCTTCTTTTCGTTATTTATTTATTTTTCCCTGATTTTATATCTGTACTATTTTTTTGTAAAATTTTCTACAAAAGTTCATGAAACCCCACAGAGCTGCCACTTGCATAAAATATCTATAAAAATATTGGAGTAATATTTTTAATTATATTTTGTTTCTAAGTCGTACTTTTTTTGGCAGATTTTTTTTTGCCTTACTTTTAGAGATACCAAAAAGAAAATATATTATTTTTTTGGTATCGAAAATATTTTCTTTTTCGTATCTCCAGTAGTACAGCGAATCTGGCCAAGACAAATTCGGATTCAGAATCAGCGACGTCAAAATATCCTAAAATTCAATATCTTTGGTAACACAAAAATGTCGTTTTTTAAAATAAACAAAACTTTTGTACGAGTTTTTTTATTTTTTTATTTTCATTTGTGTTTCCTTTTTATTAGCTTTCATTAATGTTTGTTATGTGCAGTGTTGGGGTTATCTAGATAATAATTATCTAGATGATCATCTAGATAAAAAAAAATGTTATCTTTATCTTATCTAGATAACACCCCAAAAAAGTTATCTTTATCTTATCTAGATAAAGGAAAATTCCATTTATCTAGAGATAATCGTTACCACCGAAAATCAAAAAATTAAATCTGAAAAAATGCTGAAACGAAATTGTTTTCTGCATACTTTTGAAAACCTAAAAACTTTTTTTAGGAACAGTTTTATACTTGGCAACAATTTTTGTTTACGGACAAGGAAGCGAAGTGTCACTCTTTCCCTCGCCTCTCTTCTCTTGTCCATAAAAAAAAAGTTCTGCCAGTAACTGTTGCCAAGTGTAAACCGGGCTATGAACGAAATAAAAAATCATAACGTTATAAATTTCCTTACGTAGCAAAATTAAACTTATATTTCGTGACGTTATTTCGTTTTGTATCGATAAAAAACTTAATTTCGTTACGTTATAATGTTATTATTCCGTTACACATTGAAACTGAAAACAAAACATAACAAAAGCTATAATTGCCAATCTGGCAATTATTGAAAACCCGTATGGTGATTTAAGTGAACAGTTGTACCAAAATTACACTTTGAAGTCAAAGCTTCCAATGAGATTTTTTAAAATTTGTTCCAATCGGATTTTGATGTATGGAAGTTTTATGTAGAATCATATCCTAAATAACTTTTGTTCTTGCACTTTGTTGATAAGATGCACCGTTTTTGAGGTATTCGCAAAAAACGTTTCCGTTCGTATGGGGGGTACCCCCCCTAATGGACCGTTTTTGCCCATTAACGAACTTAGCCTCGCATTTTACGAAAAACGCATCTGCGCAAAATTTCAAGTCTCTAGCTCAATCCGTGCGCCCGCAATCCGCGCCACAGACAGACAGACAGACAGACAGACGGACGGACGGACGGACGGACGGACGGACATGCTAAATTCAACTTTTTTTATCATTCTAAACACAATGGTGTAATTCATTTTTTTGTGTGATGACGGGATCTTGGCGTTACAAACGGTAAGGCAAAGTTAATATACCCTTTGGTTTCACCATACGGGTATAAAAAACGCACTGTAATAATAGTTTATCACAAAGTAATTCAGTTCAGTTTCCATAAAAATAAATTGTATAACAAATAATAAAACTCAGCAAAAAGAAAATACAAATAAAAACGGAAAAAAATGTGATTATTAAGTTAAAAAATCAATAAAAAATACAAAAGACAAAAAATCACACAAAAGTTTTGTTCATTAAAAAAAACTGTCTCCACAAAAGCGTGATTTTGATATCAAAGATATAGAATTTTTTTTATGGAATTTCGCTCTACTTCTGGAGTTACTAAAAAGAAAATCTTTTCGCTACCAAAAAACTTGCTTAGAAGATTTCCATTTTTGTATCTCCAGAAATAGAGTGAATCTGGCCAAAACAAAATCCGATTTAGAATCAAAATACGATTAAAAACTACTCCAATATTTTTGATTATATTTTATGTCTGTGGGGTTATACTTGATGAACTTTTGTGGGAAATTTCACAAAAAATAATACTGAACAAAACAAGGAAATACTAATAAACAACGAAAAAACGTAATATTTTTTTCGTTTTTCGTTATGGTAACGGAATTGAATTTCTATAACGTTCATTATAACGTAATTTTGAAGAAAAAGCCCGAAAATCATTTCGTTATTTCGTTACGTTACGATAACGTTTCTTATCCGTTTTCTTTTATTATTATTTCGTTTCTTATTATATTTAAATTGGAAATCAAGAAAAGCAAAAAATTTTGTGCTATTTTTTTTAGTATGTAATTTTGAATTTTGTGCAATGTCAAAATAAATATTTATCTAAAAATTATCTAGATAATTTGGCTTTTTATCTTATCTTATCTATTATCTTTCATATTTTCATTATCTATTATCTTATCTAGATAAACATTACGAGCATTTATCTTTATCTTTATCTAGATAAAAAAATAATTATCTGGCCCCAACACTGGTTATGTGTTTTAATATTTTTATTTTTATGCAACCTGAACTGAATTACAATGTGTTAAAAAACATTATTTTTCATCGTTACAAAACGAGATAACGTAACGAAACTAAATCGGAATTTCTTTCATAACGAAATGTATAAGGTTATGATTTTTTTTTCGTTTACCAAACCGAAAATTGTTAAAAACTCAATCAATTTTTTTTAAACTTAGAATTTTGAAAATATGAAACACCTAAGTATACGATTATTATTGAAGGATTATATTTACAAATAATACTATTTTGGATTTAGAAATTAAGAGCGTTTAAAGTATCTTTCGGATTTATTTATTAAAAAGGAATGTGCCTTAATTTTACTTGGAGTGAAAACCAAACTCGCTTTGCCTTCAACAGAAAATTAATTTCGATCGGTATTTGTAACTTTTATTCAAGAAATTACCTATAACAGAAAAAAAATAATCTTAAAAGGCATTTTTAGAGAAATGTAAAACCTCTTGGATCGTATGTAGGCCAGTGTGCGAAAGTACAAAAAAAAAACATGAATCCAGTGCACACAAATCGAACGACATGCATAAAAAATAAACAATTTCGATGCATTTCTACCTTTTTTTAATGAATATATATTAATATATATTTTTGCATTAAGTAATAATCGAAAGCAGGAAACCGGCCTATAACACAAACGCAAACTTATACAAAATATAGCGATCAAAAGTTAAAAAGAGTTTAAAACCAGTTCGTTACCGTTGCCGTGGACGTTTCGTTGTTTTCCGACTTTCTATCACATATGTATGATGGGGCCTGCCCAATCGATTGAAACATTTTTAGCTGAAAATGGCCACGACAGGATTTAAAGTAACGATCGACCAGCAACAACTGCTCCAAAACTCCCGAAATGAATAAAATCAACACGAAACTTATGCTCATGTATGTTTTCTAAATGTTCATTTCGATGCGGTACTTCAGTTTTACCAATAACGAAATATTAAAAAAAAGAGTTTACATTTTCGTTATCTAATTGTACTTCTCACATGTCGGTTTTGACTTCAGGTTCAGTTAGTCTTTTATTTTTTATGTGGATGACATAATTTTTTGAAAGTTATGCGTTAATTAATTTCTGTCGATTCGGGATTAATTGCAATAATGAATTTGTGTGGATATGGATTTTGTTCCGGACAAAACAAACGGTATTTACTTTATCCATAAAAACACTGGCAGGTATGGGCAATAAATCACATTACAATAATGTATAGCTATTGCGTTAATGCGACACATTACGTTTGAAAAAATTTAGGCTATATAAATATATCGAAAACACCGTTTTCCTGAACTTCAAAAAGCATTAGGTTTTTTGTGCATTTCCGGCTAAAATAAAGTGTGTGAAAAATCTTTGAAATATATCAATATCATCAACTGCCTGGCATCAGCCATTAGAAGGCTGTTTGGAATTTATTGTCAAAAAAGCAATTAAAACCCTAAATGTAGCCCACCTAAGCTTGCACCATCCGACTTTTAAGCGCTTGCTGGAGAATTTTTTTAAATGATTTGACTAAAAAGATCACAACCTTCTTAGGTTTTTTTTGTACCGCAGCCCTGAACTATATATTTTTTAAAGCAACTAATTTAAAAAAAATACGTTAATTAATTACATAAATTTATGAATTTAGCTTACTTAAAATATTTATCTAAATACCGGTACCAAATCACACTTTTTTAATGCTACTAAATAATATTAGTCAAATGTTGTCAAACAATCTGATTTTTTTAATAAAAAGAGTTATTAACGCAGCAATTATATGTAGGTAATGTGAAAATCTAGAAGCCAAACCTCAACCTTAGGGCATAAAAATTAACATAAATAGTCAATAAACCTCTACAGTTTTGACAGTGTTAAATTAGGAACTTATTATAAAAAAAAAGTTTCTAGGTCGATATTGGGATCATGAATGGTTAAGGTTAATTGAGTTTTAGGGACATTTGTTAATAGTAGCAAGGATAATTTGTCACATAATAATAAATAGACGAGTCAAAACACTATCAATAACAATTTCTTATTTGGATTTTTACCCGATTCCTTATTAAGATATTCACCAAACCATTTTTTTTGGTACCTGCTTGAAAATTGTATTATTATTTGTACGCACAATTAGTGGTAATTTGTTTGAATTGAACACTTGAAGTTTAAATTAGTGAAGATGTTCCAGTTAAGTTAATTTAATTTTTTTTCTTCTGTTTTTCTCTTTTACAGCCACGTTGTTGTGCAGTGCCTTGGGCGGTTTTTGTACTACAGATTCAATTATGTGGACTTCTCATCTGCCGAGCGCTATTTGTTTAGTGTTATGCTTTAGCTTCATCGGGGTAAGTTAATTATACATTGTTCATATTCTCACATATCCATCCAATATCTGAATGAGCATCCATCCAGATATCTTTCAATCTATTCATATATTTCACATGTTTTGAGTTATGATGTTTTGGATGAAATTTATCAATTTTGAGAGGTCGTACGAAAAAAATGTTTTTTTTTAAATCATGATTATCGTTGGAATTGGCAACAGGTCGAGTTGTAAAACGACTTTCGCTCTCTCCATTTGGCATTTTTGATTTTGATTTGACTCTAAGAAAACTTGGTTGGCATTTATATATATTTTCTTTAAAAATGTGGTTTTAAATCAAAAGATACCCGAGGCGTCTGCCCTGAACTACTGCTTTGGACCGCCGAACATCTATTCGCATATCAAGTGGCATATTTTTCCTTTCGTTTCATTTCTTTTGAAGGGGCGTTGAATGGTACGACACGATGTTTGACATCATGTATCGCGGTAATTACGGTAAATCTACCCACACTAAAATGGTTCATTTAGCGTTTTACCCGATGACTTGATCTTGAATTATAAATGAAAACAATTTCCTAATCGCAATTGTAATCAATGGAGAAAGTCAATGCACTCAACTTGTTAAATATTTTTATGTGCTTTTCGGTTCATTGAATTTAATATTAAAAATCCCTCTGTTTTTTATTCCATTCAGTTAGTATTATTTTAAGGAAATTTGAAGAGTCCGACCGAAGGTCAGTTTTTCGCAGAAGCCGAAACCGAAGCCGAACTTCGGCCTTTTCCCAACCTTCCATTGAAGCCAAAGCTGAAGGTTTGCATAAAAGTTCCTCAGATAAATATTTTCCGTAAGACCAAAGCAATTGCGTTACCGTTAAAAAGAATTGAAATATTTGACAAAATCAAAGCACAAACAATGCTTATCAATAATAAAGGAACATTTTGTTGTATTAAGAAAAAGTTTTTTTTAGTATCTTAAAAATAGTCATAATCAGTCAACTGAAGACGGAAAACAACGTGCTCTTAGAGTTTTTTGAAAATAGTTGTGTTGGAAAAAAAACGGAAATTCTATTTAACTTTCTACATCTAACAAAAAAGTTCATGTGTAAAACTCATTAGGAAAATGAATTTCCTCTAATTTTTCTTTATTTTAGGTCTCGATTAGACGTAAATTTCGCATATTTTCATGTCCTGCCATAAAATGTCTTGTGGAAGCAGCATTTTCCAAAACATTTCTAATTTCTTGGACAAAAATTATCGAAAAAAAATCTGTCTATAGTGTCATTTTAATCGAGACGAAATCTTACCATGGAAAATTTTCGGGTAAAATATTTTGAATTTATGAGGAAATTTCACTGGCAAATAAATCATTTCCTATGATAAGCCGTCATTCACCAAACACGAATTTTTAAGAAACTTGGGTTTCAAAAAAAATAAAAAAAATAAAAATTACGCTAAGACTAGGGATGCAACATCGTTCATAAAACCTCGATATATCGAAAATCGATATTTTTTTTAAGGCGACATCGATGTCAAAAAACATCGTCCTGAAAACATCGATACCTCGATGTTTTTCCGATGTTTTGAAAAGGTTAAATTTAATAAATAATTTAGCCACCTGGCGGATGCTCTACTGTAGTTGGAATGCACCCAGGTAGAATTAACACGGTTTTAATTCGTCTGATACGTTGAACCACCAAAAACCCGTTAGTTTTCGAGATATTCGCAAAAAACTAATTTTTTATAACGGAGTTCTAGTAAAAGACATAAAAGTAGCAAATTTTATTGTCTCCAAGTTTTGTAATAAAGACTACTGGAAAATGGTTAGTTTCGGAATAAATCGCAAAAAACCGCATAGTTTTTAAAAAGCCGTCGTTTTGGTTACTTCCGGTTAACGGATTTCCACAGGACCAAACTTCTCTGTAAAATTTCATGGCTAGCTCTGGTATTTTTTGCGAAATCTTGTAGAAAGATGAAACCGAAAATTGATACCAAAGAAAATTTTTAAGTAGAGTGGCTATATTAAATCTATCTAAAAACTTCCCTCTAGTTCTAGTTTCTCTACTAATTTTATGAAGAGTAATGTTCTAACATCGTGGACAACAACATCGATACCTCGATATATCGGCCTGTTCAACATCGAGATTAAAACTCGATATTTTTCAACGATACCTCGATGTTTTGCAAACATCGAGGTATCGTTTGCATCCCTACACTCTCGAAAAAATGGAGTCGATTACGCACCGAAAGCAGGGAACAACCATTATATAGAATGGAAAGTAAGGCCTTTCCTCATTAACTTCCACTAGAGTAAGCACTACACTATAGAAATCGGGTTTTTTATCTCACTTCCCCTTTCTGCTGTCATACACTCGACAAAAAAAAATCAAATAGAAAAACCTGTTACAATACATACACAAAAGTGCTGGCACTTTTGTTTACATTTTGCATGACATTTCATTGCACCGATTGATTTTGGTGTGTTTTGGTGGATAATGCACATTTTAGCGTGTTAACATTTCATAATTTCACATCAAAATGAATAAAGCACAAATTCACCACTGTTTAGTGAAGGAATGTTCCGCCAATTCAATTAAAAACCCAAATGGAAAGTTTTTCCGAGTCCCATCAACAACAGAAAGGTAAAATATAACGAAAGATCGACAGAATTGCACATGAATGGGCCTTAAAACCATTGAAAACTAAAACTAAATTAAATTTAACACCTTTCAACACATAAGAACATCGCTAATATTTAATGGAAATATTAAATTATCCATAAAACATTTCCATTACCCGGTTTTGTTTTGATTTGTTTTCATTTCAAGTGACAGATGGGAATCCATATTGCCACACACCACCAAATCGCTCAGTGTTCATGTACACTGTCATGTAACAGCTATAGAAATCCTCGGATGTACGCTCCCAACACAAAAAATTTTGTTAGAGCTTTCCATTCTATATAATGGTTGTTCCCTGCCGAAAGGGAGTCCATCACCTATTGGAGAAAATCGAGCACCGGGCTAGGAGTTCACAACAATTCCTTATGGGTGTTAATTTTTAACAATTTTTCGGTGTTAAACCAATTTATTACCAAGAAAAAAAACCTCACAAATTCTCTTTTTTTTGCAAGCATTTGATATGTTTTGAGTTTTTTTTCGTGTTTCCAAAGTTAATATTACTTGAAATGAACATTTGTTTTGTTTTAGCTTTGCCTTTATCAGTCGTGAAAGTTTTTTCTGTTAAACCTGAATTAGGTCCAGTGCAACTGTGGCACTGTGTTATCACCGTGAAGGTTCATGTTTGTTTCGGGCTCAGGGGAGTGACGAAGCCCTCTTCAGACCTGGACCTAATTCAGGTTTAACAGAGAAAACTTTCACGACTGATAAAGGCAAAGCTAAAACAAAACAAATGTTCATATCATTTGAATCACAGTCGAAAACCATTTGCATTGTCAATGCAAAAATCCACAATTAATATTACTTGTTAAAAACTTTTCTTACATGTCTCTGCCGGGACTCGAGAACACGGGACCTCTCGAATTGTAAACCATTTGCCTTCCCAATAGGCTGTTGAAGCCAATTGGCAAGCCTCTTCTAAACGTGAACACCCTTTACAATTAAATAACTCCTAAAAGGAGTTGTAGTGAATTTTTGACTCCTTTTCGGAGTTCATTTAAAATTTAGGTCAAAACGGTGTTAAATTGAATATTTAGCTCCGTAAAATACAAATGTAAAAATAACTCCGCGCTACGGTGTTAAATTTTTAGCTATGTTTTCAGGCGGAGTTAATTCGTCCCCGGATTTTTTCGAGAGTGTAGCTAAGACATGCAGCGGCTTGCTGTTGTTTTTTTTTTATATCAAAAAAGGTTTCGTTGTAAACATAAAGATTTCAACACAAGAGAAAAAATCGAAATAGTTTTAAATCACAAAAATATGTTTGTTTTAAAAAAATCATTTCAAATTTTTACGTGTTTACTTCTTTTAAACATCCATAAATCTTCAATGACTTGTTTTTTACCAAGTTAAAATTAGTATATGTATCAAAAACATATTTACCACTATGGTCACAATAACAAAAATGATGCTATGAAAAGTAAATTGAACCAGATTAAAATCTCCACGTAATTAACGATACAATGATTATAATTGAAACAACTTTCACATTGGTCCTTGAACGTTAACTTTTTATGTTTATTATACTCTTGATATAGTTAAGCCATTATAGTTAAATACCTTAAGTTAAAATATGAAAAATAATATGATCAAAACCAGTTTTACATACTTGTCTGAGGCAACAATTTTAAAGAACATCCTGTACAGCGTCAGTAGTCGGAAAAACATTTTAATCCGAATTAATTGAAATTGTTTCAATTCGAGGCAACCGCAATAATTTCTATGTGACAAGGACGATGCTCGTGTCGGTTATCTAAAATTGAATTGTTGCTGATTGTTTATCCAGCGGCAATACAATCCAAATGTTTAATAAACGAAATTAATTGAGCAGGCGAAAAGAATTGAATGTTTGAATGTTTGCTTTCAACAGGCTTTTTAATAAGATGATGGATAAAAGGTATATCTTGATTGAAAGTGAGGCTATATATTGGCACCAATTTGTATTTTGCAAGTGTCTCACTTGGTGGTAAATTAATATTTGCCATTTCATCGGATAATGCAATGAATTTGTCACCTGCAGTGTTGATTGACAAGAGGGTGGCGAACTGCAAGTCTTCTCAATTTATTAAACGTAATTTCTGCACTATCATTAAATAAAGTTTTCTTCGTTAATGCGACAAAATTTGCCACACTTCAGCAAAAATTCGATGGAATTACTATATTTAAGCAATTATCCAGCGATTTGTGTAATATTTTTAAAAGTGCCTTTCACTTGGGGTTTCTTTATCGTTTTTACAGCATTTTATAAACTTATAGATTTATATATCCGTTTATATTGATTGTTCATATCATTTGCCTTTTGCATAATTTTTCACATATTAAAACTACCTTATACCCTATTCCTCCTAAAATAAGACTTTAGTTCTTTTTGTTGAATATTAAAAATTTACTAAATTAAATAGATAAACATTTTTTTCAACCTGTGGCGGGAGTAATTCAACAATTAAACCTGCAGCAAGTAAAGTAAAGCATAATGAGCTGCACAGGTTGACCTGAGAAAGGTATTTCGTAGATGTAATGTCATGTAATGTGAGGATAACTCTGTCTGCCTGCTACAGGCCAGAGTTTACTTGTCAGAAAGATGACTTGCATCAGCTTTATTATTTTTTTGAGTGATAACGAGGACCGTATAATCGAAGTATGGGTGTACTGTACATAATATAAAGTTTTTATTATTAAAATGTCAAGGAATAGCAAAACTAGGTTTATAACTATTTAAATCAATATTTTAAGTTATCTCTCATTTCTGTGTTATTCCATTTGTTATGTATAAATAGTTATTATTAAAAATTCTCCTCCCTGGTTGTTTGTATTTTTTTTTTTGAAAGAGCTGTTTTACTTTGTTAAAAGAAAAATTCGAACAGTTTAAAATATTCAAAGCAAAATCCTTATAAATAGGACCCTTTCTAAAATCTTAGTTATAAAAACAATCATCATCAGAACTGATTTTAATATTGACGATTTTCTTAAGGTTCCTAATGTTGAGCTTAGAATTTTTTTTCTTGTTATTTTTTAAGGAAATGAAATCGGCAAAAATGAATAATTAGATCAATTTCAAAATTGGAATTAAACTCACATTGAGGCACACCCGTTGCCCAAATCAAACCATCGACATAAACATTTTATCTTCCATTGAATAATAACCTCTAATTTTGTAAAAAAAAATGACCGAATGTATTTTTATAGCGTAGATTGTACCCAATAAAATATTCGCCATATGTAGTAGCAATGGTCCAGCCCGTCCAACATTTTTGTTATAAAGTGAAGATATCGAGTATTTGTATCTGATGATCCTCAAAATAGTTTTATGTACCGCTTTCCAAATCTTTTTAGCAGCCACCTTATGTAAAATGCGTGAATTTCAAAATAAAAATCCATCAAAATCGTGAGAGCATCTAGAAATTAACATTTATGCAAATGTTCAGCTAGATTAGTTTAAGGTATTTCGTTGTTAATTTGATTTTTTTTTGTGACGAAAGGTTTTACCGCATACGAGTTCAAGCGCCCCAAAATACGAAAAAGTTTTATATCTTGAAGAATCAAAACTATGCCAAGTGAATGAAGAGTTACGATCTTGCTATCTTTATGTAAAACGTCTTAAAAAAATATGCTTGTAATTGAATGAAAGGAATTACAAGAGCTATATGATTTTGCATTTGATTCGATTTGATGTGAGACGACTTACAATTACCCCCATTACAGTGAAAAATTTCATTCTCCGACTCTGTAACGTTGCTGCACTGCATTCATATATGCACATTTGTTTTGTGCTGATTACTCGAATTGGAAAACTAAAACTGGTATAAATGAATTCGAAAGTGAATGTGCGTACATCTTGTAAGCGGGATGCTGATGAAATTGAAAGCCCGCCATCGTCGTCGTTGGTCCTGGAAAGCAAAAATACCAATAGTTAATTCAATCGCCGAGCAGGTTCTTTAGATTTCAGTTGATTTTACGAAATTTCGTTGCGTTTTTTATCGATCAAGATTCAAGTTTCATTAAAAATGCGTCGTTTAACGTGCTCTTGTACGTGCAACAGATCAGTGAACCGCATTTGGGCAATTATATGCAATCAAAGTTGCATGAGAAATTTGTTAAACACCGCTTGCAGCCTAAATTCAAGCCCTGCTTTTTTTGCCATACGCTTGAATTTTGTATGTGAATTTTGACGAGCAACCAGTCAAACCGGACATTTCTCGAATGAAATCGAAATCCAATCGAAAATTGCACCAGCATCAGTCATTCGCCGACAGTAGCTGGAAACATCGATAAGCTCCATTCAAACAATCATCATACCAGATTTTACCTGTGGAGATTTACCTGATGCCTGAGATCCAACCTTAGGCCATACGCGACAACGACGACAGCGATGGCTGTATAGATCTCAGAAATGAAAGCGAAATCACAAACGAGATTAAGTTCAACTGCTTTAATCGATTTTTTAACGGTCGCTTTTTACACGCTGGATATTTACAGGCGACTTGCAACCAGTTCTGTCTGATGCTGGAACAGCTGAACTAAAGGTTGAAAAAGTTGCTTGGCTGGTGGCTGTTGGACCAACATAACTCACCGTTACAAATGAACGTTAAAATTCAAATGCAAACTTCCGCGATATGAATCTCATGTGTGTAAGGCGAAGGTGTGAATGATCGGTTAACACTTACAAGAAAATCCAGATCACCATCGAAAGTGCATAAAATATCCAATTTTTCATAAAATTGCTGAAAACGGGTTAGTGAATGAGAAAGAGGACCAACCACACATGATTTTACTTTGCCATGATTTGGTCAGTTTCATTGCGTGAAAGTTTCGCATAAAAACCCATTATTACGACTTCGTCATATTCTGATCTACTACCACGATTGCTGCGTCGTCGTCGCCACCCAGATCGATGACCATTTCAAGAATGCACTTACAAGGGTGAAATTTAATAGCACCTGTTCAACTAACCGTTTGTTTTTTTCTGTCTTAAAATGCCACCAGCAACAGCTACAATATTAATATCAACCTACGCATTGAAGAAATTTTCGTCAAATGCGGCGAACTCTTCTTAACAAAAAAAAATTTGCATCTATTGGTATGGTTTTAATATGTATAACAATCACAATTACAATCGAAACATTCATTCAACAGAAAGAAAGCTACACTGCGGATTAAAATCTACTCAGATTGTTTATCAAAACAAAAGACTTAAGCGAGGAACTTCTGTTTGAACAAACTTATGCCGAAATTTCGAAATTTTAATCAAGTTTGTCGCTAAATCTTTTTTGCTTTGCAAAAATTGTCAGACTCTGATCACTGAACCATCACCAAAAATATGTACAACAATAATAGTCATATCAAAATATTATTTTATTTATGCTTGGACGAAATACACGAGTTAAATCGTCAAAGTTCACTAATGGTTTTAGAAAATAATCATTCAACTGTGTAATCTCTGTTTGATGTCTCTTTGGAAATGAAGCATATTTACAAAAAAATGTTTGATTCAAAATATCCATAAATATTTTATTTTAATTCATATTTTTGAGAACACTATTTTCTTAGATTTTGAGGAAAATCTTAGTTCAACTTAAATATTACAATCAGTCGCATAAATGGGGACTCGCAAATAACGAAGCCTAAGATTTAGGGACCCCCTGTATCCAGAGGGGAAAGGGGGAGGGAGATAAGGAAAGCAGGTCACCAAATCCCATTTTAAGGAAGGAAGTTATACAAAATAAATTTCCATGAATGATCCCTTTTTTGAGAGATTTTTCGACAAAGAAAGGATTTTTACTTTTTCGTAAGATTTTGCAGTGCGAATGTGAATGTAGATTGTACAAAAGAATCAGTTTCCTCTTTGATGTATTGTTTCAACGAAAGTTTTCGGAAAAACACTTTAAAGGTAAAATTTTGATACAAAAAGGAGCATGTAGGGCCAATGCAGTAAAAAGGCAGTTACAATAGGTGCAGCTTTTCAGGGCTCAGGGCTAAGAGTAGCCCATTAATTGTTTGAAAATCATCGACATTAACCTGAAGTTGATTCGTAAAAGATTTCAGCTGCAGAGCATATAATAATTTTTAGTTAAATCGTATTAAGGTTTTTGGTATCTAAAAAAAAAATTTTCAAATTTTTACACGTTGAAAGTAATTTTGAAAAACAAATACTGGATTTTTTGTGTGACGCCTAATTAAGTCGTAACAAATTGTAGCATATCAAAATCTCTTAAAGGATCACGAAATCTTGTTATCAGTTTCCGCTCGAACATAAATCTTCGAACTAAATAACAAAATCTTGTTATCACTCGCTAGACAACTTTTCCCAATTAGGCAACATTTCAGGTCGCCTTTGTCCTCTTTAAATGTCTATAAATTTTAAAATCTTCACAGCAAAGCGAATATTTTACATTTCACGTAACATATGAGTGAAGTGCAGTTTTTTCATCGCCCAGTTATGTATATCGGAGGAAAAAAATCACATCGAATCATGTTGGACAAAGCTCTGTCAAACAAAATTTTTGTAGCCATGATTTAAATAAGCAAAACTCAATGGAAACACTTTCATTTGAGATTTTTTATTAGGCCCTCTCATCGAATGATAAAAAACAAGTCAACGACTTTATTGCCATCCGGAGGAGTCGCAAAAGGTGCCCCCAAGTGACGGAACACCGCAATATGGATCCCTCCGACAAGGTAACAGACCAATTTCGTCGTAGCTGCCTCTGACCGCGGGTCATATAGTTGAATGTGATTTGCCCAAGTTGGAAATTTCGGATGAATATTGGAACGTGAATGCCAACTTTATGTGCTGCAGGTTGTTAAAGCGAAAGTTTTGGGCAGGCAAACTAGCATAACTTCTTTTTTTCACTCCTTTGTTTTTTCACCTCTGATACGGATCCACCAAAACCCCCATACCTCAGGTGTTTTTTTTTTCTTCCAAAAAAAAGTTCTTGTGGTTTGATTAAGAGCCAAAAATTTTGGTATTGCCATCCCATGATGTGAATTGGAACAGACAGAGAGAGAGAGAGAGAGAGAGTTGTGATTCGATGGCGATAATTTTTATAACCAAAAATGTTGTTAATTTAACGAAAATTAGTATTACGAGGAGAACTCATTAGTCAAAGATTGTCAATTACTTTCGCTGTAGAAAATCAAACATTTTAAAACTTTTACTAACGCTTAAAATCACGAATTGCGTTAAAACTTGTCAATATATCGTGTGAATTCATTGTTTCTTTTGATTTGAAAAGGTGCGGTTAAAGGCGTTCAATGATGGTCTGCTTCTATAATTTATGGCAACCTGAGGAGATTTTGTTGTCCACTGGGCCATTGAATTAAAAATGTTATACGCATGTATTCATGAAATTCGTATATCACAGATCACTTGAAAGATGAATATTTTGACAAATAGACTTCATTTATTGTGTTAAGCTATGAATTAGCTTTTACTTTTAATTGCGTAACATGTGTCAATTAGTGTTATAAGTTTTGTTTCACTATAGCAATACGTTCCATTAAATTTCTGGCATGAATTGACTAAATTGCTTCTATAAATATTCCGATAAAAACTCCCTACTTTATTGATTGTAAAAAAATATTTCAATTATAAAAGAGTTGTATTAAAACGACCGTTAAATTTGAATGAATGAGCTCGTTTATATGTTTTTATGCATTGATCTTGATTTATTTTGCTGTTAATACAATTGAGTGCTAGTGTTGTTAAAATGTTTCCGTTTCACAAGCTTTATTCAAAAACTGTATTTCCGGAAATGCTTCGAAAAACCCAAATAAACATCCTGATTTATTTATTTGTTTCCAATAATTTATTCGTACAATTTTTCCAAATTTTTTTGTAACATAAGCCTTTTTTTCCCTTCAGCTCTGGGCCCTAACTACATCCATCTGTTATAGTTCTCATTCTAAGAATTTTAACATTTGAAAGTAAAAAATAATAATCTGAGAGCCATGGTTCAAAATTTCTTTATCTATTGTCTTATATATTACATAAAAGGCATCCTTTCTCAAGTTTATTGCAAGTTTCTCAAAAATCTAATCTGATAGAAATCTGTCACTATTTTTCTGATAATGTAGTTATCAATTGTTTTTAGACAAACCATGTTAAAAACCTCTGCTACCTAGTGAAATTAATAAATTCAGTAAAAAATTAGAACAGACAAAACCATTTCTACTTGAAAAGAAAAAAGTATTAATGCATAAAGCATTCGAATTTTTTAAAAAAGAGGTATAAACATTTTAATTACCAGAGAAAACCTAATTTAGAATTTCCATAAAATATTGAAAATAAATGTATAATGTTTCTATTGATAAAAAGCACTCCACAAAAAGAAGAAGTATTTTCTACGGAACATTGACCATGAACGTTTTTCAATTTCGAATTATGTAACATTTCCAAATCGTGACTGAAATTTCCTTAGAAATTCTCTTTTCAGCTAAAATATTTTCTTTTTGTAAATAAATCGCAGACGCAATTTTTAAATATCATCGCGGTTATATAAATTATTTGCGTACAACCTCCTAATTTATCACTCAATTGGCAATTCGTCAACTTTGAAATTTAAATGAAATCGAAAACGCGCAGGAGGAGTTTACTGACCTAAGATACGAACCAAAGATAAACCGCCAACAATAAATAATTAAATATTTGCAACAGATGAAAAAAAAAATAATTAAAACCAGAAAGAGTAGTAAAACTATGACGGCACAAACAGAAACTAGAGCAATTCCTCAAATGCCATTTTTGCTTCAATTGCTGTTTATGTTTTATGTTTTGTTACGTTGTTTATTTATGTTAAAGCTTGCGTGAAATTTTAGACTTCCTAGTGACTAAATCGTACATCGGATTAAAGAGTCAGCGGTGCAGGCGATATATTTCATGTATAATTCACTTAAATGCAATGGAAAGCATTTCGTATTTTCACTCTCGTTATAATTTTATTTATTTTCCAATGAAAAACCGGCTTTGAACGGATTTTATCTGTCAATTTTGAAACATTTTAAATTGTTAGATCTCAAGTAGTTGCATGTTCTTTATTATTATTAGATAATTCATACTAATGTCGGCATGTATTTAAAAATGTTAGCTCGTTTCTCTGACAAGATTTTATTTAAATAACAAAATCGTTGATAAAAATCCAATGATAGCAACCAGAAAAACTTCCTGAACGTAAAGATCACCGACTTTAAATACTTTTATTTGACATGCTAAAAATTGATGCAGCCCGGAAGATTAAACGCTTGTGCCTCAATTAATCATTACCATTAGAAAAGTTAACAGACATTTAAATTTTAAATGTGATGCCATTTAAATCTTTATTATTTTCACTGTTTGTTTCAAATAAAAAAGACATTCAAAATAATAAGATATCACTCTCTCTCAATCTACCAACGTTAAATAAACCATTTTAAAGGCAAAAGCGATCTTAAGATCTTTCATTGTTTAGGAGCAATTTTCTAGCATTCAAACTCTTGTCTAATGCCCGAAAAACGATTTAAAAACCGTGAAAGGTGACAGAGTTTAATTTGATGCGGTTAAATGTTGAAGGGAATCGGAAAACTTCAATTACACTGCGTTGTTACAATAATAATTTTGATTTAGACAACCAAAGAAACGATATGCGTTTAGATTGGTTTTTTTGTTGTTGCAATTTTTATCCGCAGTTAACAATTCAGAGATTTTACTGAGAGAGAAAGTCAAAAATTGAACTACAATATAGTTTTTAAAATTAAATGACAAAGAATTTAATTATACAATGGGTAATAAATTTTAAATATTTTCACCAACGATAATATAATTAATTTTTTAATAACTTGTATAATTGCATTTCGTTCATATTTTCAATATCTTACCTACCCGTCGTTGCCGGGTTAAAGTTTCTTTGCATAAGTTTCTTTGGATAAAAAAAACATAAATACCTCAAAACTTTCGAATTTTGAAATTCTAACCCTGATTCGTGATCAGAGACCCCGAAAACTCCCGAGTGACATTTATCAGCCTCCTTACGAGCAGACTTGTAGGCTAAAAATCAATGTGTTACACACCAACCCCTTATTCACCCCCGGTTACCCCCTTTAAGGGTAGTATTTCTATAAATCCTAGGTTACAAAATTCACATCTGCATTTGTTTTCCATTTTCGTTCATTTGAGAACTTAAAACCAAAACTTTAGAATTTAAATTTTAGATTTCATGTTCCTAGTTGGACAAAAATGCCTACGAAATACTAAAATCCTTCTTAGGGGCCGTTTACATCTGACATTTTGCACAAACATTTACACTACGACACAAAATTCTGATATTTATTCCCAGAAGATGCCGGAAGTGTAATTTTTTCATATAAATTCGCCGAAATAAATTCAAATTCTGAGAATTTTTGCGTAAGCGAAGTTTTTCTGCAATAGAACTGTCGCAAAATAAGTTGTAAGTGTCATATTTCGACAAAAATTGCTTTTAGTATAACTTGGCTATTTTCATAAAAAATGTAACTACTTAGTAGTAAAATTTACTGTGATTAAATTGACTACTCGTATTTTGGTCATTGAAATTAATTTTAATTATAGCCCCGATTCCCATAATAAAATAATTAGAAAATAATTAGATTTAGTGTGTAAACACAGGTAGTTGTTTTTTCAGTTACACAATTATCTCTTAATAATAAAATTCTAGTAAAAATCATCGAAATATCCTAGTTCTACTTTTAATTAACACTTCATGAGTCTGTTTTTTTTAGGTATAATATACCTGGAAATATTAATTCTGAAGTGAATTGAAGGATAAATTTTTGAAAGTTTATTTGTTGTTTTAAACAGGAAAACCACAACAAATTTTTACAGATACAAAACTTTCAGTTCTGGTGTACGCACACTTTTTTTGCTTTTGAAACCAATGTTTTTTCGAATATTATTTGATGATTAATAAATTCCTTTCACACTCTCTAAAAAACTGATTATCGCGACATACCTGTCGACTTGGTGTACAAAAACCTTTCAATATTATATTGTAGCATAAAAAAGTCTTAACCAACGTACTATAAGCAAAAAATATTATTTCATGGCAATGCCAGAATCAAAACACCTAAAAAAAGACCATTGGGTCAGTCATGTAACGCAAGTTTAATTATTTTTCTTGAAAGTAAGTCGTGACATATATCTTTTTATGCAATTTTAGAGGTAAAATCAGATAAACGATTAAATTTGGAGCAGAACTTGCACCAGGCCACCAATTGCGACTACTTGGCTAAGTACTTGGCAACCAAATGCAAAACGTTTCTTAGCTTATGTGTTAAGTTGGGGTTTGAACCATTCCATTAACGTCAATGAACCGAAAAATGCCCAAAGTACCGAATAAATGTTGAAAACGTACGTTCGACTGCATGTTGGGTTCATTTGTAAATACAGTCACTGGCATACGCTGAACTTACCTATTCCACCTACCTTAACGCCACCTTCCTATCTATTTATGAATTTTGTCTATTTACAGTCGTAGACTATTGTTCAGGTTCAGACTCTAAATAACAATTCAGTTTTCTCAACAAGGTAAAATGCAAAACGGAGTGTGCTTCGATGATTTAAGATTAAAACGAATTTAACGGTGGTGGACGGTGATATCGACATGCATATCCGTAGCAAATTTAAAGCTAATTTAATTCGAATCGAGAATGTAAACCAAATGCAAGGTTACGATCAAATAAAACCATAAAAATAGTAAATAATCAAAAGTTCATTTCTCTTTGGAAACACCTTGATTCGTATACGATATAATTTTTCGTACAATAGCAAATTTATGAACTGTTTTACTCTATTTTAATTTCATTTTGGGTCAGTAAAAACTCCATTAATTTTCTAGAATGACAAAAAAGAATTCTACAAGAAAAGCCCCTTTTAAATTACGTTTTCTTGCAAAAAAAAAAATTAAATTAAATGCTTAACATAATGAGATTCCAGTTTTAATTTGCGTCCATGAACCAGATTGCGGACATGTTAACTGAAATTAAATATAATCCTTAAATTTCCTGAGGTTATCTAATAAAATCTCCAAGGGTAAATGACAAAAATTAATAAAACTGTGATTAGTATTGAAAAAAATGCTGTTGAAGATTGTTACAGTTTAATAGAGTAAAATGTCGGCTATTGTAATTTATTGAACGAACTTATTTATTTTCCTTTGATATGCTAAAATAATATTTAATTTGACTTACGACAGCAAGAAATATTGCACTGTCTGTTGGAACAGAATTCCTGCTTTTTATTAACTTTGATTTTTATAATCTGTATGGGAATCATGTAGTATTAGATTTAGTATACCGTCTGCATCGCATCGAACCAACCGTTGGACACAAAAATTAATTACACTAAGGTGTTTGGTATGACAATGATTTCCGGCTGCCCGTCTGGCTACCAGAACATATGTATATTTTAAATCATATTTCAAATAATGTACTAAGTATGTAAACAAATATGTTTATATTATAAAATCCAGAATCTTTTTTCAACGGGGTGCGAGAACGTAGTTGTGACACCAAGAGGTGAGGCCACTGAAAAAATTGGCAGCCACTCAAACAGAGTAATTGAAGATTGCCCTTGGCAATTGTAGTACAGTAGAATCCCGATAATTCGTATTTCAAGGGACCGACGTAAAAATACGAAGTATCGGGATATTCGAATTAGCGGGATTACGAATTATCGGAATTCTTTCAAGGGACCAGCAAATTCATACGAATTAGCGGGATATACGAATTATCGGGGTATGAATTATCGGGATTCTACTGTATTTTTATATTTAAAGTAAAAAACACTTTAAGAAAGTTTTCCGTTTTGGAAATCGCTAAGGAAATCTCTGAATTTTCGCAAAAAATGCGTGTATTTTTTTTAAATTCAAATAAAAGCATTCATGATTTGTGGAGGCTTTTCATCTAATGTCCCGAAATGAAGCAATAAATTTTTTATTTACTTCCTAAAAAGTACCTTCCCAATTAGGTTTCATTTTTTTATAAGTTGCAAACTAATTCATTACGTTAATTCATTTCGTAAACTCTTCACGTGAGCAAAAAAGTCTATAACTTTTTTGTTATATTTTTTTCTACAGAAAAAGAGCACTGTCTGCCTATGTCGGTACATGCATATTAAATATTTTTTGCAATAAACAATTTTGTACTTTCACTTAAATAAAATTAAACGTTTCCATTTATTGACAGAAAAGTCTAAATTACGTTCAGCAAATATGATTAAAAAAAATTATATATTTCTCCATTTATTGCCCATTCCCACGCCTAGCCGGAATTCGTCAACTGAATTCATCAAAATCGAAATCCAGTGAAGCGAATTTTTCTCAAAGTGGTCAGTTTTACCAGCAATTTACTTTCATTTAATAAACGATCTATAAAACCAACTACCGTCATAATTTTGTACAAGTACGGGATCAGCAGCGGTTCAGCAATAAACGCATGAGACACTTCGTATCATAGAGAACCTGACCAATGTAACCCATATATGATGTCGCTATCATGGACGCATCTATGCCGATGAAAGACACCCTAATAATAGTATAAAATTATGAATTAGAGAAATTTTCAAATGGCGTTTTTTGTAGGTTAAAAAATGTAAAACGTTGTGGTGGATCCGGATCGTATCACGATGCGAGGCATAAGAAAAATTCAAATATGGTGTTTTGACGGATGATTAATTTTTCCATCCATCTAGCCGGCAATAAAATTTGGGCTGCAACAGAGACCCGAGCTCAAATCTCTGGGAAATCATCTGTCACCGGTGGCAGGTGAAAGCTTGATGGAATAGAACCAAAAAAATTAAGTAATTTTGATTTGGCACAAAAACACGATGCAGACGTGTTTATTGGTAAATTGTACATCAACCACTGGGCATCGACAAGCTAGTGAAGTTGTCTGCGGAATGAGGAGTTTATATACTGTAGTTATTTTAAAGATACTTTATATGGTGATGTAGGTCTGAAACTGACGATGTGCCGAAAGCGCTCATAAATAATTGCTGAGCTGAGCCATAAATTACGGAAAGTGAACAAATAGTCACTTGCCTTTCCAAAGTATCTAACTTAGTGATAGTATACGAACTGGGTATTAAAATTACGCAATTTCTGGCAAGAACTGAACTGATTAATCGAGGTGGCAAATTATGACTTGCTCGTGATACATGAAGCCAATAAGGTTAATTAGACGTCTTTTCTTTCATACATTTTAATGCAGTTAAACAGTGACTTTGTAAAGTTGCTGTGATGTACAAAAGCTCATGAGATTTAAATATTACTCAACTTTATTGTAATTACCACAAATAGTCGACTTTGATGATTATTACTCAAAGAGGTAAAAAATTTAGAGCATTTTGCGAAAAAAAATATTGCTGATAATTGTCTATGCGTAAGAATGTTTACGAGTTTTGTGACGCAAAGCTACAATGTTCATAACTTCGTCATAAAACTTTTAGCAATGAAAAACTTGTAAAATATTCGTTCAAAAATTTCGCGACTGACGAGGGAAAATGTTTAATTATTTTCGCATAAATTCTACATACATACATTCCTACGTACATACATACATACAATCTACAGGTCTACATGTATTGGCATTTCCTTTAAATATTTGCAAAATTGGTTCGACAATCAACGTATCCTTTTTTTTATTTTGGAACTAAGTCCAAAATTTTGCAAGCTTAAAATGTTAAAACTCGATTTTCTCGACCAACATTTTTGACTTTTAGTGGATTTCGGTTGTAAGCCAACGATTTGTTTTAAAAATTGGTTTGATTTTGGATTGATTTTGTCATCTTTTTTTAAAAATGGTTGGTTTAGTTTTACTAAAATTTCAATGGTTCAGTGGTTTTTGGCTCGGTTGAAAAAACCGGTTTGTATCTCTGAAAATGAGTCCTTATATTTAAATTATGCTTCAATAAAGAAAATCAAAAACTAGACAGCGCACAAAAAAATAAAAAATAAATATTTTAATTTCAAAATTTTTTTAGGCACAACATCGGGGGAGGGTGAAATTTAATAAAGGAGCAGCGGTAGCAACTGAAGACTCAATAAGCTTTGAAGAATTCAGTACAGGAAGTAGTCGACAATTCGTCCGAACTCCGCGCAACCGAAGACCAATCGAATATGAGTCATCTTCAGTTCCAACGATAAGATCAAACCGTTTTCGAGTTAGAGAGCAGTCTTCGTCATTCGATGAAATTCCAGTGGCAGCGAGACAATCTCGAAGTCGTACGGAGAGAACGGTTCCACAAATTCAACGACGAAGCGATGTCGACAGATTTCAGAGCCTTACAGAGTCGCCAAGAACAACCAAATCAATCCTTCCAGCATTCGATTCGAATAACAACCCCACAAAAATTCAAATCCCTGTAAAATACGATCGTAATCCCACAGGTAGCCAGCGACGAAGAGCGGTTCCGCAGGCAGAGCCTACAGAAAACCTCAATGAGAAATCAACAACTCCCCGAAATAGACACGGAAATCATCAGCGAAGTGGAAAGGAGAACAACAAAGCATCTTCTAGGGATCGAAGACCATCAGTCGACAACATAACGACTGAAGTTGAGCAAAATGTGGCCACAACGACTAAAGTAACGTGGCGGGATGCGGGGCGGAAGCGTGGTACCGGAAAACCAAAATTGGCCGCAAAGACCAATTCCGACGAGATTGAAGATGAGAATTACCCAGAGCACTTTAAGCTTTTATTGAAGGCTAATAAGCAGAAATCCTCTGCAGATAATTACACCAAGAAGGCGACAATAGCAACCACAACACCAAGAACAACAACAAAAAAGATCACTACGACGAGAAAAACCACAACAACTAATTCACCGGTGCTAGAAGTAACTGCTCCTAGTAAGATGCTTTTCAAGCCCCGAAGGGCAGAGCCCTACCGTCCGAAGCCTACTAAAGCGGAGAAAGTCACCAACACGACACAGGCTTCTGCGTTGCGAACAGATAAGCAGGTTCGGCCGATTTACAAGCCCCGAGTCAACACCAAGTTGCAGTTTCCATCTCTGAGGACAAAGACTGCAATTAGCAGTACAGAAAATGTTGTGGAAGCTACTCTGGAGAATGAGATTCGCGAAGAAGCATCCGCGAAGCCTCCAAAGTTCAGTTCAAGGTTCTCTACGGATAAACCACCGCACCCAAGGTCCAGTCGAACATTCCAATCCCGGACATCTGAGCCGCGCAAGGCACAGCTTCGACGCACAGAGGTTTCATTAATTAAGGTAAAAATTGTTTTCCTGCTTTTAGATTGATTGCGAAAGGTTTCATAAAGTAATCAACGAGTTATTTTGTTTAATTATTGCAGACAGTACCAGCGAACAGAAAGTTCAGTGCTCGATACCGAGGCGATGGTCTCCAAAGCGCACTTAAGGAAAAAGATAATAAGAGTAAACCCGTGTACATCCCCACAGTTCCCTCTCTCACCACAGAACCGGTAAGTAATGTCATTTTTGCCATAGGTCGGAAGTGAGAATCAGCCAAACGTTAGTACATTTCGAAATGATGGATATTACATATTAGCTATATGCGACCAAAATTTATTCAAAAATCATAAAACGGAAGACAAAGAACAGTACAATAAACCGGAATTATATTTCGGCATACTTAAGTAAATTAATTAGTAAGAATTAGATCAAGTGAAAGTAATTATGTTTCATATGGAAAAATGAAAAAAAATGATTTTTTAAGTTAAATACATTTTGTTTGGAAAAATGAATTAAAATTGGATCCAAGGGTTTTGTGATTGATAAATTACCTGCATGATTAATAAAATTACTTTCACTTAAAATAAATATTAAAATTATTTATAAATTTTTGCCTCGATTTTGTCTAAAACATCTGAAGGTATTCGTCAAAATTTGGAACATTTATCCACTTCTGCGTTTGGAAATAGCATTTCAAAATTCTTCACAAAAAATCGAGGTTTTTCTTAAAAAAAAAATCCGTAGTTGGTAATAATTCTTATTTACAAACATAATTTTGATTCTAACAAAGGCAATTGGCTGGGAATGGTCCATCAGTCATCCTCCCCTAATGTTTGGTGGATCACATCATCATTTGGATCAGCAAAACTATCGCCCGTTCAAACATCATCACACCGATCTGCAGAAAAATCCATACAAACATCAACATCAAACATCCTCATTAAATCGCTTCCAACATCCAGCGCCACAGCAAAATCAGATCCACCAGTATTTGCCCGATACCTCTCCCGATTTAACCGAAGAGAATCTTTGGTCACTTCTACTCGTTCAACCAAATTGGGCATTCAATCGTCTATCACGAAGCCATGAACGGCCACCGAAAACATTTTCGTTTTAAAATCAACCCATTTTGATACCATTCGATTTTGTACAATTCAAATTAAGAATATTTTTTTATTTACATACGATATGAACTTAAGTTACACACAGTTTTTAGTTAATAGATTTATTTTTAGTTGCATTTAATATTATTTTTTATTAAATGGGGCATTGGCATACTAACGTTATAAAAATAAATTTTTTTTGTGCAAATGACATTAAGTGGTTTTTTCTTAAATTTTGGGAGAAGTCGCAGAACAACGTTTACAACCATATGTACTAATGTTTGGCTCTTACAACAATTTCTGAACAAAATTTTTTTTACCTTATTCCAACAGAAAAAAAAACAAATAAACGCATGAAAATTTGCTTATTAATCACTATTCCTATTTATTTCTCTTTTCATATAATAAATTACAAAATTTTTGGGACACATAACACAACACATATCTAAATTCTTCAAATCAAATACAAAAAATATCAAACAATCAAAAATTAAGATACAGAAACCAACTGAAAGTTATGAGTTTTACGAGAATGATGATGAATCAGCGGAATTGTGGAATATTGTTGAACCAATTCCTGGCGGGTTGATGAGAAGCGATATTGCTGTTGAAACTTCAAATCACTCACCATCGGTTACGGTTTCTATTTTCGGAGCTCTATCTGAAATTCTATCGAAAACCACAGAAAGTCTGGACTTTTTAACAACTTCGAATCCGGCTGACGCACAAGCTACGACTACAACTACAACAACAACGACCACCACAACTACAACAACCACTACAACAACAGAGTTGCCAGAAATATTTCGATTGAGTCAGGTACCATCCAATAATGATACAATTAGCCATCAGCACAAACTAGACAGCTTATCCACATCCGGCCCTGTAAATATGACTCCATACGACTTTGATACTAATCAGGGGCAAATTACATCCGCAAATGGTGTAGATATAAATCCTAAAAATAATTTTCCCAATCATAATCCCAACAATCACAGCCATCCAACAATTGAAGACCCGGTAAATATATCTGAAAGTCCAGACCTGCGACTGAAACAACGTCCAATTAGGACTCAGACGACACCTACAACGAAACGTTCAATAACAACAAGTACTGCACCAATAACAGTTACTCAAACAAAAAAACGAACAAACGACATTCCTATGCCATCAAAGTCATTATCATCATTAGTACAACCACAAAAACCCACTAACAGCACTGCATCCGTTGTGCCATTATTATTTTCAAATCTTGATAGTTTTAATCTTGCACATTTAACCACCAGCAATACTAACAACTTAACACACTCCACATTTGACCCTTTAGTTGTAAGTTCAACTGAAATGACGAAAGCCGTCGTCGATAGAAGTTTGGGTACTTCCGTACGGCCAAAAATTATCGAAAATCATACTAAACCACCTCACAAAACAACAACACCAATCCAATACCAAAATCCAACAGTCACAATCACTACTACCACACAACAGACCACACCAACGACATCTACATTGATACCAATTACAAGCAGCACCACAGAACAATTACTGACAATCGGACTTGCAGATATATTTAATATAAAGCCGCGTAAAATCAATTTTTCAACGGAAAAAGTTCTCGATTTACATCCGGTGTATGTAATGCCCAACGAATCGACAACACCAACATATAGTAACAAAAAAAATTATACCACTATCACCCCACAGCCAGGTTCAACCACAACACCAAGCCCCACAATCGACAGAGGTCCCAATCCAAAATCAGAATCAAATTACATAACCAACACTACCCTTGAGTGGACAACCATACAGTCAATAAATGCCCTTCTCCACACAAGTGAAGATCCTGATTTCAGTGATGAAATGTCAATGACAACGCTTTCCACAATCGGAAATGAAGATGCATTCCATGTGAAACCTTCACATAGTTCCAATATACCCTCAACCACAACTCCTTCCAGCAAATACATAACGACTCCGACCCAGTTTTATGTAGGTTCCACATTTCACAGCACTTCCGAACACGTCCCACACTCGTTGGAATTAACTACACCAGATTATAACGGGTCGAAATTTCAAACGATGCATTCTACAAATGCGTCTCCGCAGACAACAAAAGAAACCAATAATAGAATCCTCTTAACCACTATTCTTATTCCAAGTACATCCACAACAAAAATGCCTTCCAAGAAAATACTTTCCACAACAACCAAACCCCCAACCACCCCAATCAAGCAGAAAACCCAACCAACATTATCTCATACCAAAAACTACTCCCCTGCCCCAATAAACATCTTA
This sequence comes from Chrysopilus asiliformis, assembly GCA_964034945.1. NCBI lineage: Eukaryota > Metazoa > Arthropoda > Insecta > Diptera > Rhagionidae > Chrysopilus > Chrysopilus asiliformis. Next base: position 99,129,853 of record OZ035961.1, read on the forward strand.
AACGGCACTGCTACAACGGTGTCCATAACAAAATCCTATTCAAGTTCCACAACTCATCCGTTACCATCCACAACCCCGTTATACACCAGACCAATCACAACCGCTGCTAGTCCGACAACACCTTCAACAACATCAACCACACAAACGACATACATTCCACGCTTCGGCTCCCATCGGATCGCCATATCACCGCCAGGAGCCCGAACACCTTCAACGACGAAACGGGTTACGCCCAAGCGTGATTTTGTCATATACGGCCTACTACCAAATAACACAGTAGTGCGGAAGCGACCCACGGAACCCGCTTCAACGGAAGGTCCTTTAGTGGTCTACGGAATTCTGCCCAATCAAACGGTGGTACGGAAGTATCCAAATGGCACAGTGTTGCCAGTGCTGAGCACTAACGATGAACTTGAAATATTGGACATAGATCCAAAATCGCTTTTTAATCCGGACAGTGAACTATATCAGATGCAGTTCCCCGAACACTTTAATAAGCGTAACAAGACGAATAACATTAGCAATAATACCAGTATTAATAATAGTATTGATACTATCACAACTGACAGCTATGCAATCATCGAAAGCAATTTATTGCTATCAAATGATAGCAGTAGTAGTCCTGGTACTACCGGCAAATTTGGTAGTAGTACTAGTCCTGTGATTGGCTTCAGCGATAGCTTAACGGGAAAGAGCTCGACAATTGCTAATTTGTATACTACAAGTGCTCATAATAGTTCTACTATAACTACTACCACTACTGACCCAAATACGGTATGGCTTATTACTATAAGTTTATTAATTTAAAATAATATCAAAATTAATTCTAATCTGCATGTTTCCATCGCTTGTATTACTTTGTACTTAAATAAGCATTTCAAAAGTTTTTTTTCCCGTTTTTGTAATATATCAAAAAGAAAAATTTCGTTTTTATAAAAAATTTACCTCAATTAATTATAGTTTTTAATGAGTTTTTTTTTTTAAATATCGTAGTTGGGCAATATAGCCAATGTTTTTTTGTAAAATAGCTTTTTCCCTTCACAATCATTGCTGAATATTTTTCGCTAAGCATTTATCAAATTGTATTTTAAGCGAATTGCAAATATATTTTTTTGAATAATATATTAGGAATTCCTCAAGCCTTTTGAGGTGCTAAGCTACTGAACATCCCAGCGATTTAAAAAAAAAGTAAAAAATAATCGCTGGGATGTTAAAAAGAACTCTCAGTACATTTGAGATTAAGTTTATTAAGTTTAGCGAAAATTCATAAACAATATTTAAGATGTATTTACGAATTTAAAATTTAAAAAAATCACATAAAATTAAAACAAAACTGTTAATTTTGAGCTCAAAAAAAGAGAAGTCAGTATATCTTCGATTTTTATATTTCACGGTTCATCTTGTGAAATGCTTATTAGCAATTATTCAAAGTTCAAAGTCAAATTCAAATAAATTAACTGTTATTAACGATAAATTGGCAAGGAATTAACAGAAACTCACACGCTTTTTAAACTTTTAACGAAACTTCTCATGTTTTTTTCATGAAGTTCTAAGTTTTGCTTCGTAGAATTTAAAGAAAATAAAAGCAAAGCACAATTGGAGCTAAGGTAAGTGTACATAATTTGGATCGTTGTCCCAAATGTAGACCGCATCTCCTTCTTCTTTTGTAGAATAAGAAAACTAATCACCATTTCGAGCAATAAAGAATATTTATTCATTTTGTTATTGTTATTGTTTACCGTCAACAATTGATCATGTGCACTAGATTAACGAATCCATTTTTAAAATCTAAGTAATAACTAGTGGAAGGCATTTATGCTTTTTAATAGGAACAAAAAATTAAAAAAAAAATTGCTGTTATGTCCAAGGATTAAGGAAATAATTAAACAATCTTTGAAAAAAATTTCTTCAACCAATCAAACCACTGGAAGTATCCAAATGCCGCAGTGTTGCTAGTGCTGAGTACTAACGATGAGCTTGAAATATTGGACGTAGATCCAAAATCTACATTCAAACCTCGATGCCGTACATCCTCAGTTCTGAAAACTCCTTATTAGGTTCTGTGTATCTCTTCTGTATACCCCTCATATTTTGTTAAACGCCACATTTAAAAGTAAACTTACAGAAGTGTCACTCTCCGATTTTAATGAAACTTGGCACATTTGGAGAACTATGAAAAATGTTCGACTTCTATTTTTTTAATTGGGCAAAAATTCAATTTCAAGGAGGTTTTCCCTTAAGTGGGTGTCATGCCAAAAAAAACGTTTTTCGGCAATTACTCAAAACCTAACGGTCCGATTTGGATGAAACATAAATGTTATGAATGAATGAAAGATTTAAAAAATGTGGTGTATTGTATTTATAATTAAAACCATAAGAATATTTTCTTCCCGCAGTAGCGTATACTTCTCGATACTATACATACCTCACTGGTTTGATATCGATATATCGTATCGAGGTTTCAATGTACTATTATCCAATGTACGGCAGATGAAGAAACTCATGGTTAATTTACAGTTTACTCTGATCTCTTAACTTCATAAAACAGCGATCCAAATTATGTACACTTGCCTGACTGACAAAAAGATTTTTTTTTTTACCAAAATTCAAATAATTTCCCCAAAAAAAAAATGTTTTTTTTTTAACTTTAAATAATTGCACAAAGTTGAACAGATGGATACCTAACTAAGAGCCTGTTTCACTACTGCTGGATAAGTTTTATCTAGTATTTAAATACATCTCACCGACCTTGTGCCGTAAATTTATCCAGCAGTGGTGAAACAGGCCCTAAATTAAAGTTTAACCAACAAGATAATTAAAAAAATTAGAAAAAAAACTTCTAAGTTCTACAGCTTTACTAAAAATTTGTTTTTGGCTCAAAACTTATAATGATTTCCAATAAAAATTATTAAGGACAACGTATTAGTGGACATTTTAAAGAAGAAATATCTCAACACTGAGCCTGGTTCAAAGTCATCAAACGTCTTCAGTTTAACGACGTCAAGAAATCCAAGTGATATGAAAACGATGCCAACAAAAAGTGGGACTAGTCATACAGAAGAATCAATGAAAGGGCAAACGGTTTACGTTTCACCTGTAAATATTTTTTTTGTATGACAAAACCAAAAATAAAAACTCACAAAATCTAATTTTTTCCAGCCTATGAAAGAGACAACATCAACATCGACATCGACTTCAACAACACATTTACCGACAACTGTTTCAACCACGGAATCAACAACTACTTCCACAACGCAATCGAAACCAACAGAAGTGGAGCAGATTCGGAAAATAGAAAAAACTTCCACCCAATTTACTAGTACTGTTTATGAATCGGCTGAGACTTCTAGTCACAAAAACTCGTATGAGAATCCATCAAATCCAATAGCTTATCCTACGAGTGAAACAATCAGAGTAGAAACTTCCAGTAAACGCACGCAGGATAACACTGTACCAGATTCTGATATATCATTTAGAGACGATCTAAATAAACAAGAAAAGAGTACAAAGCCGATTATTATCTTACCAGAATCATTCCCGACGCTATCTTCGTCTCCTACTGTGATATCGATGAACTCTCAAAACACGAAATACGAAGTTCTTGATGAGTTTTCAGATACTAACCCAAAAGTTCACCAATACGAAATACCGTCATCTCCAAATTATTCACCAACATTTACTGTGCCAGCTTCACCAACAACCCAAGCGACAACGAAATTAATTCCAGTTTCAGTTACTTCTACCACGCCAACCACTCAAAAGCATTCAACACTGCAAACTATCAATCCGGCCACTCAAAATTTACTAATAACTAGAAGACCTGCAACAACTTCAACAACAATTTCTCCACAAAGTGAGTTGGAACGAAATATTCGATTGTTGCAGCAATTGCTAGGGCTTCAAAATAGTTTGAATGCTGCAACAGCTCCGAGTACTCGAAAAACTACAATTCCGACTACAAAATTAACAACTACTACAAGCACAACGACACCAAGGACTACTACTACAATAACTACTACAACGACTACTCCTGCCCCAACAACAACAACCACAAGTACAACGACACCAAGGACTACTACAACAACAACAACTACAACTACTCCAGCCCCAACAACTACTAGTACTACTACAACTACCACTACACCTGCACTAACTACCCGATCAACAACTACTCCCATACCGTCAACTTCAACGACTTCACGGATCAGAACTACTACGTATTCGGACACCGAGGATCTGAATTTCCTAACAAATTTGGTAAACATGAGTTTTTTTTCAGGACTTTTCTAAGTTAATTTAAAAAAAAAAATCTTGAATGCTTTTAAAATTCACGGGAAGTATAGTTCCTGCAGATATTTTTTTTAAAAGATAGTTCCCTTCGTGTTGAAAAAAGTATTAAAGTATCTGATGTGAACAGCCATGGAAGGTCATGGCAATATTTAAAGTTCCGGAAAAAACATATTTTTAACATTTTTCAAACATCTTAAAAGCCGTTAGAGATACGTTTTTTAACACTTTTTTAATAATTAACTAAAACTGTCTAATATGACCGAATTGCTTTTTTCAAATATTTACCCAAATTTAATATTTTACTCCAAGCGGTTAATACCATAATAAATTCTAGGAAAGTTGCAAAAAATGTTGCCATCTATTTTGTTGTTCTTTACAAATGTTTAACAAATAATACTATTTTACGACGATAATGGCTATTTTAATAGCAACTGTGAATACCCCTATTGGTAAAACTCATCCACAAGAAATTCTAGCTCAAGCCGTTCTCGAGTTATTTAAGATATGTACACCGGGCAGATCGACACACAGATGCACAAACATCCTCATCATTTTTCCGGAAACGGATTTCGTATTGATCAGAAATTTTCTATTTTCCCCCGTTCTGGAGTCGATCACCGCCATGAATACAATATTTTCCCCTATAGCTACGAAGAGAAAAGTAAAAACTGTAAAAAAATTATTTTTGATTTGGGGTTGTCCATAACATACGTCACTCTAATTTTCGGTATGGAGAAAATCAGAACTTATTTTAGTCCAATGAGTATTTTTTGCAAACTTGGGGAATTAAAAGCTATAGAAATAAAAAAAACTTTTTTATTAAAACAAATATAACACAATAACAATACACTGAATTTTAAAATATAATTTGCAGCGTCGTCTTCTTTTTGGGCAACAACAGCAAACTACAACAAAACGTGCACCTCCACGGACAACAACAACAACAACCACCACTACCACTACACCAAAACCCACCACTACAACCACAACACAAGCAACAACGTTGTCGACAACGACTACCCGAAATATTGAAGATCTTCTTAATAGCTTCCAAATCATTTCAACAAGTCCTCGGACAACGAAAGCAAATTTCTCAGATGCTGAGGATATTGCGTTTTTAAATTCCTTGGTAAGATTTCTGAGATAAAGTTCAAAGGATAGCTAACTTTTGTTATTATGTATTGATATTCTTCTCTCATTTACAAATTATTTCGATTTTCAAACAAAACTGAGTTGATTATTATTAAAAATGATATAAAAAATTCACATTGAACCCGAGCTTGCATATTCAAAAACGGAAACAAATAGGCTTTTTACACTGAGAAAAATTTTCCTCATAAAACCCATGAAAACATTACACAATCTACTTTGATTTCTAAATCAAAGTTTACAAAGTGTTTAAAATTTTAATAATTCTATAATGTCTTTCATTCTTTAACTACCTACTAAATTTAAAAAATATACATTTTTTCAGAGAGAAATAGCGAAAGTAGCAACAGTAACAACAGTCAGTCCACCTACCTTTTCCAATAGAATTATCGAATTGGCGCTCAGTCGAAGGGGTCAAACAAATGGAACAACTATATCGACAACGCCAACAACTCCACTCATCCTCAAATCAACTACTCCATCCAATGAAATACCAAAAGACAAAAACGATCTTTCACCAGTTGACCTTGATCTTTTGTCCAGCATTCTTGGCCGTCGCGTAACGCTCGAGGATCTTCCCAAGTTAACTAGTGGCCGAATACAAGTTGCTACTACAGCAAAACCCACTACAACTCCGAAGCCCAGAACCGACTTGTCACCTGAAGAAATCCTTCAGGGACAGCAGGATATCGTAGCTGTAAATCGAGATTTGGAGCTTCTTTCAGCACTTTTGGGCCGTAAAATAACCGCTGAAGAACTTCCTTTGCTAACACAACAAGTTGGCGGCAGCAAACGACAAAATCGACCAGCAACTACGCCTTCTACCACTACAACCAGGAGGACAACTACAACTACCACTACTACACCATTCCCATTCCCAATCCCACTAGGCACGACCAAGAAACCTCAACTTAGTCAGGATGATATTCTTGAACTACTAAGAGACCCATCCTTGACTACTGGAGGTGAAAAACCCGTAGACACATATGGTAAAACCAATGAAGCTGTGCTGGCTGCTGTTTTGAAACAGCGTGGAATCGGTCCAGCTCATAATAATATTCCAATAAATGTAAGAAATGCAGAAAATATGGATTGGGGGAAATTATAGACTCATTATGTTCTTCTATCTTAAATATTGCTCGAATTCGGCAAAAGAAAAATTCAGACAAAATGGCTGATGATACGTTTTCCCACCATAGTGGCTGAAAATCAAATATTAGTAATAAAAAATAATGTTAATATGGTAAAAATTTCAGGAACTTTTCCTGCAAAACCCTGCACCAACTCCCTACACAACATCAACCACCGCGCGAGCACCCCGAAGAGAACGTCCACCTACTCGCCAATCTCGACCAATTCTGGACGGATTAGCATGGCTTTGGAGGACGTGGCAGGACACAGCGCCAGCGGGTAGACCTTCACGCGCCCAAGCTCCCAATCGTGGTCCAGCCGTTTCTGTAAGTTTACAAAATAACGAGGGCTTGGATCCGGACATCGCTTTGGTTAGTAATAGAAATGCTTTGTTGTTTTTTGTAAATTGTGGTGATGCTTATATTTTTTTCTTACATTTTTTATATATTTTTCATTTATGCTTTGTGTTGTGTGGAAATTTTGAAATTGGCATAAAATTTAAAATGTTTGGCGGTTTGATATGTATGGCTTTTGGCTGCTATAAAAAATGTAGAGCGAGAGCGAGGATGAACCTTCGCTTGGAACGACAAATAGTAACACTGGTTTCAATCCAGGTGGGCTACTCAATGCGGCTATCGGGGTAACAAGGGCCGTTACACAGTTTTTGGGTGCTGCTCTACAGGTAATTTTGAGTGATTTTTATTTGTTTAACGGCTGCAATGAATGAAGTAAATGTAATAAAATAAATTTATACTTCTAGGGCGCTGCGCGATCTGTTCAAACCGCATGGTCACCGACTCCAACATCCAATCGAAACGATTATTATGCTCTGAGTGGGCGATAGCAATAGGCCATCAATTGATGATGGCTCAAATAATAAGAAATATGTCATTTTTTTTATGTATGAAATATTCTAATCGTCTTGAGTTGTGTTTTAGTTGATAATGTTGTGTAAAAAGTAGTTTTTTTAAACAAACAGCTGTTAGGAGGAAATTGGAGACTGTCATATTGAACTTTATTCAAATTTGTTAACTAATAGTTAGTGTGAATTGTTTAGCCTGTAAACAGGGGAGAAGTCAATGTAGTTGTAATTTGTATCATATAATAATTCATTTTAATTTTAGTTTTTTCGAGTGGTTGTGTGATTGGTAATTGCAGTTGATTGAAATTGTTTGTTGTGATCTAGAATTACTTTATTTTTAGAAACCTTATTTAATTGCTTTTATTTAAAATGTTTCCAATAAAATTTATGTGAAAAAATTACGTTTTTTCTTGTAAAGATTTAATTTAACACCTTTTTATGATTTTTTGCGATATTTAGAAAAAAAAACCCTGAAAAAAATCCATAAATATCAGTTTAAAGAAAACCAAAAGTTTTATATCCCATAATTTTACAGTGGAATCAATTTATTTAACAACGAAACATTTAATTAGGTTTTGTCTATGGCAGTAACATCGATAAAGTTATACATATTAAGTGTTTCTTCTTACAGAGTTTATATAAGACCCGTTAAAATTCTCTTAAATCTAAACATAAATATAAAATATTATTTTTTTAATTGCTATTTTTTGGATATTATTAAAGTTTTTTTTTGCCTAATTTTATGTTACAAACAATAAAAAATAATAATTGCAAGATCATCGACTAAAACATTTGATTAAAATTAAATATCACAATAAAAAATTAAGTTAACATGTATTGTTAGTTATTTTTATCTTTTAGGTGTTTGTTATCTAATGACTAAATTGTGATTTAGAAAAGTTTTGTTAAGGAGAACGAATCTTTTTATAGTCTTACATCATATGGATAAATGCCATCACTTGTGGATCCGTTTCGATCACTGGCAAAACGTATTCGTTTTTTCGAATGCACAGGACAATCTGATTGGCCGTAAATTAAACTAATTCCGTCGCCTGGCGGTGTGGTTGTACTAATTTCCGCTTGCGGTTCGTGTCTATAATCAATCAGACGGCTTGAATCGTGCACACGAACCGCAAATGATTGTCAATCGTCCGGATCTTTTAATTTAATGTACAAGCAAGATGACAAAATTATTCCAATCATGTGAATTAGACTGACACCCAGTGAGACAACTCCCAAAATGGATAAATGATGTCGAATCTCGTCGGACATTTTATAGATACAACCCTAAAAATTTAATGAAAATCAGTATAAAAAGAATAAGGAAAATAAACATTTTTTTACCGTGTAGGGAATGTTACTGGGATGGTCACGTCTTCCACATTCATCTGTTAACGTTATACAACATGAGTCTGGAACTAAACGGTTGTTAAACGAACGCAGACTATTGTTATCACCCGCTTTGAACCAGTGACTCTCCCGCCAATCCTCAAAACGTGTGGCTCCACAACATGCGTACTAAAACAATATTATTTTTGTATAATAAAGAATTATTTCTGGAAATGTTTTCAATTATTAATAGTTCAATTTGCTTGAAAAACAGTAAAAAAGTTTTTGTTTTCAGCGGTAAGGGAAGCTTCCGCAAAATCCACAAAAAAAGGCGCACTCACCTCTTGTTGCATTAAATCAATAGCATCTGTTCGCTCCTCATTTACGCCATAACTCGATAGGAATGTGTCAGTTAATGTTAAGTACAATTCTTCCTCAAAATGAATCTCATAAATATATGCAAAACTCCCAACAATCGCTTCAGTAACAAAGACTAGCACCAGCAAAAATATGTACTAAATTTTTTTATAACAATTGAAATCACAATTCATGATCATTTGATAGAAAATGTTTACAAATAAAATAATCGGACGTTGCTCGTAGATAATTCCACAGCATCCAAGTCCTCCCCCAATCAGCGCCAAACATCCAGCAACAGCCAAAGTGTACGTTCCAATAACATACGTTGATGTAGTTAAAAGTGATACATATTGATGCTTACAGAGAATCGTCCAAATTGCAATACCCAATAACGCCCCTCCAGAGATCTAAAAATAAATTTAAATAAATAACCACATTAAAAATATTTACTAAAATTCTTTCTCAGAATCACAACTAGAGGCGTGTTGTTATTCAATTTTGTTAATGCAATTTTATATCTAGAAAGTATTGAAGTCGCACAAAGCCTTTTATCAAGCGAAAAAAATCTATCAGTAATATCGACAACTTATAAACGGATGTGCATTATCTATTTTAAAATTACTCCGGCGTACATGAATTACTTCGTTATGTTATGAATAAATTAACGTAAATTATATTTAACCGAACCAAATTAACAAAAGGTTGGCCTAATTGATTTCCAACAAGTGTTTAAAACGTATGACAGCAGAATGTATTATTAGACGTTTGAATATTTTCAAATGAGTAAAATACCTGTCATATTTTGTTGAGAATATAAAAATGGAATGGTTACCAAATAAGTTTTGCCTCTATAATTGTATAGCAAATTTATTACCACAAACTTTTACCATTTTCGCAAAAAAATAATTTCAAATTTTATTGAAGTTAAATTTATTAAAGGTTTATAGAATAAGCAATTCAATGTTTTCTCGATTGGATTAATCAGACAAGATTTTTACTTTCCTCTGCTATAGAGGGAAAGTATTGTATTCATGACGGACACAGACTCGAGAACGGAGGCAGATAGAAACTTTCTGATCAGTACGAAATACGTTTCAGCCGAAATTATGAAGATGTCCGTGCATCTGTCTGTCGGTCTGTCCTTAAATGACTCGAGAACACGTTGACCTAGCGATTTGAAATTTTTTGTAAATAAATTTTAGAAAAATCTTGGTTTTCTGTCAACTTTTGGAAAAGTAACGGTACCTCCCATACATTTTTTTAAAGAAATACCGTTTTGTGAAAATTTCTCGGAAACTGTGTTCTATTATTAACAAGTGAATATAAGCAAATTCGAAGGAAATAAAATTTCCAGAATTTTTTCCTTTAACGTTTTACGTATCTTTAACGATTCTCAAGATATTTGAAAAAATATATTTTTTACATATTTTTAATATTGCAGAGGAAAGTTTTGTGCTGATCACAACTGATATTTTTCTATATTTTTTTATGAAACTAAGGTGCCGTTTACACCTGGCACATTTTTCCGTGAATTTTATTCTTAGACACTAAATTCAGAATTTTATTCCTGAAAGAAGGTTGAACTCGAATTTTTTCATATAAAACCCTCCGAATAAATATTGACAACTTTTACTAAATGATTTTATTCTGCGATAGATGAATAAAATTCGCGTAACAAATTCTGAACAAAATTCGCGAAGAAATTCAAGAAATAATCACAAGTGTAAATTGGACCTCAAGTTATTTTGTGGGTATTTTTTTATAGATAGAAAGAAAAAAATTTTATACATAGAAAAATAACTGTAGAAAAATTTCCAATATGATTTTTGGAATTTATTTTTCATTCAAAAATTCTTGAAATCTCAAACATTTTCACAGGAAATGAAAAAGTATTAGGAATTAACGAGAAATTTTTGTTTACTCAACGATTAGCAATAAAAAGTATTTTGCTTTTGCGCTCATACCCAGACAAAACAATTTTTTCTATTTTTAATTACGACACGTTCTAAATTACACAAGACTCCTGCAATGAAAAACAGCTGGCCTTTCGTCAGATCATAACAATAAAAGTTTAGCTAATTTTAAACGAAAACAAATCGTAAAAGAATTATAGCATTTTAGCACATTGTGTGGCATCTAATAGTAAAAGTTATAAAACTGTTTATCCCATCTGCAGTTTCCACATTAATTCTTGGTTAACATAATTGAATTTGAGCATTTGGGATGCAGATTTATCGATTCTTAATTGAAAAAAATTAACGCGCCTGTTAAAGAACTGATTTTTATTAGACAATTTAAATTAAAAGATAAGTTTATTAAAAATAGATTAATTTTTACTGTAAATATGGGTTTTTAACCCTAGACCCGTGTACTGGGCACTGAGTGCCCAGAACGATTTTTTCGGGTTATATTTTCTCACTGTATTTCTTACTTGTTTAACGAATAAACCACATTTTTATGATTTTTAAACAAACAAGCCATACATTTTCTATTAGAATTACATCTGGGCATTAGAAGTACACGATATAATGGAAGTTTTGTAGTACACGAGTCTAGGGGTAAGTAACCCTCAGTCCGAAGAAAATCTGTCTTTCTATATTCTGCTTGTTCGCATTTTGAGCTGAATCTACTGACCCGATCTTTCCCAAATCTGGCATGCCAAAGCGTAAACTAAACAAGTTACCCACTTTAATGATTTAAAAAAAAATTAATTTCAAGCTTCGAGTATTTTTTGTAAAAAAATCTGAACTTTTGTTAGAACTTACCAAAAATAGAAAGTTAAAAATGTGTAGTAAATTCTTTACGCATGAAACTCCACCACAAGTATTGGAGCCATTTTTGCTTTTTCGTCTTGTCGTTGACTTCGGCATTTTAGCTACTTCAATTTAAATTCGCTTAACTTAATAAATATTATCGACTTCATTCAAATTATTCGAATAATAAAATTGACTCGTCGAATCAGTTCCGCTTATCCATATGGGATTTGTGGACAAAACTAATTTGAGATAATTTGCGACAAGGTGTTAATTCTTCTCTAATTCGTATTTTTGAAGCAGAAATTCACGATTTCAGTCCACATTTTCAGCTTTACCTAAAAGAAAGAAAAAGAAAATCAATTTGGCTTATTGATCAAAATATTTTCAAAAAAAGTTTTGTGTAAAGTTTTTAATGAGAAACTTTCGGCTCAAACAAAAATTTACCATAAAACGAAAAAATTAGTGAAAAAAAAATCGGAAAAGGCGTAAAATTTGTGCCATTGATAAATTATCCAATAAAAATAAATTAAATAGAAACTGTAACGCAGTTTTATTTAAATATAAAAATTTCGATCTATTAGTGAAAATACATTAAACATCGCCCAACATGTTACTTTATTGAGAAATATAAAAATAGATTAGTTAATGTTAAAGGCGTTTGAAACGAATGGGAAAATGTGTAAATCCCACAATTTATTGTGAAATAAAACCCTACACTGCGCCCATTCATGTTTCTTTTTTTTTTTGTTCTTTATGTATAAGGAAATCTGAAACTTTTGTTAAACATCAGTTTATAGTTTTTCATTCCAATGTATTTTAATGTAGGTAAAAAATGAGAAGTATGCAGAATTGTGTGGTCTAATTACCGCTTCAAACTAAATAATTCCATCATGAGGATGCTCCAATGAAATGACCTTAAAAGATGAAATTTCTATAAAATAGTTTTCCACGTTCACGTGTCTATTCTTTTTACAATGAAACGTAAATGACGTAGAATTTAGAAAAGATAATTACGAGTTTAGTAAAATGTAGTAATGCCAAACCATCACTTTATTGGAATTGGAACAATCTAAGATCTAAAATATGTTAAAAACTCGAATTTTCTACTTGATTTTATCTCGATTTGCCTGAAAGTTTGCCTAGTCAGACCAAAAAAATGATTTTTTTGTAAATTATTTGTATTAAATATTTTATCCCTCACAAAATATAAAATATATAAAAAACCAACAGGTGAAAAAAATTCAATATTTTTATAAATCAGTTCATTTTTAGGCCGAATAAAATTCTTTCTACTTCGTAAAATATTTTTATCAAAATTCCACTGAAGTTTTCTATTTGGCAATTATTTTTAAAAGAATTGATAAGACTTGTTGCCACCCTTTTTCTAAAAAAAACTAAATTACAAAAAATACCCCTTATCGCAAATTATTGCAAAATATTACAAAAATACACATTAATACTGTTCTTATTTCTCTGGTAGTCGCATTCATTTGGGGGTTATGCAAAAATTCTAAAGATGGATAAAGCAAACTGTAGGGCAAAGCTAAAACTCGGCGTTGGAGCGAGCCCTGACCCAAAATGCTTGTTTTCCATTTGTGTGTGACTCAAGTTAATTTCTCCTTATCTTTATTACTTTTTGTTTACCTCCTCTTAGGTAATTTTATTATTTTAATATACATGAATGCTTGTTACGTTTTGTTATACAAGACTTGCCTTCATTTACATATTGCAAATATTGTTTGCTGCCATATTTAGCTATTTTATGCGTTTAGGAAGTTGATTTCCTTTGGGAAAATTGTTAAATTGGAAAATTGTAACTAAGCAAAGTACAAATTAATTGTCAGTTAAATAAATTACTTTAAGATAATGTTTCCAGTTAGTGAAAGAACCTGCAATTGTTAAAAATAATGGTAAACGAATTATTTCTTACTCCTTTTAAAAAAATGTTTTAACAGTCAACAGATGAAACACCTTTCGAATTACATTTATTTCAACACTTTGAAAAATCAAATTATTCAACGAAAAAAAAATTTGATTAAAATATCTTCACCAATATACATCGAAAACTTCAAATCACCTAATTTTATTAAGTGTTTTTCTTAACTTCTTAGTATACCCATCAAATAAACTCGGAAAAAATATTAGACAAAAATATATTGTATTTTCACACAAAATTCAAAAAAAGGTTAAGGCCAAGGATTTTCACTGACAAGTCATTAAAAAATATTAATTTTTACATCTGCTTTGCCTCGTCACATCACCTTCAAAGAATCTAATTTTAAATGTGAAAAGTTTCAGAAAAAAACCCACTCATTTAGAACAACTGTTGATGTTGTAATTATAAAACATTTATTTATTTTTGCCGAAAATTCTTTACAAAATGGTGTAAAATGACTAAAAACTCGTTAAACTAAATAATTTATTATAACAAAATAGACTGAAGGCCTGGCCTGGCTATAAAATCTGAAAATATATTTTCGTTGGCTTTTGAACTATTTGTAGAACGCGTTGCGGTCCACTAATGTGCATATTGTAGTCAAAGAATAACCATTTATCTTTTTCATTCATCAATTACACTGGCTAAAAATAGAAAATTTAATTTTTTCGAACAAGTGTTGTTTAGCTAAACCGATGATGATAGCCAAATATACTCAAATACACGCAACGAAACGCGACGCGACGCGAAGCCAGACAATACCATCTGACTAGATTCAGGTAATAATAAAAACTGTTTGAACAGCTTTTGGGTTAGATTTTCTTGGCTTCTCAGAATATGGAGCCATTGCCCCAAACGAAAAGCAGTTTCCGTCTCATCGCCAAAAAGTTCATTTCAAAAAGCATAAAAAAAATTAATGTCTAATTTCCTTAGCTCAAGCACTCAATCGCTATCTTCTAATGCACAAAAACATGAGCCATCACCGGTTTAACTTCCAAGTGTCGAACGTATTCCCCTCTGAAAAGCATTCAGAAAACGTTAAATTGATAAACTGCCAAAAAATTTACACATTTTCATACTCTCACCATAAGCTTTTATTCGCAAAAGAGCCAATTCTGCCCCATGTTCGGCCCCAGCCCCACAATACCGGCTTAGCTCCGCTTTTTTTAGCTTTTCTTTTCTAATAGATAATGCGAATCATTTTGGATTCAGGGGCGCACATAAAATACCAAGACCTTGCACCTTTAAACTTTTTATTATTATAATAAATGGCATGACATCACTAAACTTTTGAATCGTGTTTTATGTTTGAGATACCAATTTGGTCATTAGTTTTTGATTTATTGCTCAAATTGAACCGTTAATCTTTTGCAAATATTCACTTGATTAGATTCTCAAAAATGAACAAATATTGGATTTTAATTGACCACCTACACTTCGTTTATTGATGATTTGTTTTGGTATTGTTGAACTCTAATGGGAAATCAACATTTTCAAAGGGTAATTGACGGGCAGTATCTACAATAATAATGCTGTTAAATTTTCACTATACGTAAAATAATTAATCAAATCTTATAATTATCCCTTTTGTATAACTTTCAATTTAACTTCATTCAGAATTTAAATTGGTTTTAGTTTTTTTGTGTGAACATTTAATTTTTGGAATGAAATTGAATTTTAAATATTGTTATATGTAAATACGTTTTAGAAACATAAATATTTATATTACGAATTGGTAAGTTTTGCCGTATTTGTTAAATTTTCATTTAAAAAAATCTTGTCAAAGTGATATTACAAAAAAAAAAATCATAACACTAAAAACAAGTAAGGTAATCAAACAATGGCTAAATTTATCTATATAAAAATTTAAAATTTTAAAAGTATTTTTTTTTTATTTTAACTTTAATAACTTTTATATAAATAAAACCATTTTAAGTGTTTTGAGACATTTTAAGACGATCTGTAAAAAATTCTCAATTTAGGTTTGTTTGTTTGTCACAAGTAAACTTAGAAATGGCTGGACATAATTTAATTAAACTTCATAGTTAAGCTAATGATGTAGCAAGTTCAAACATAGGTTACAAATATTTGTGTGTGTACGTCTCCTTCAGGACGTCCCTGAAAGGTTTTTTGCGATTTTCTTGGAAACGGTGCGTCATATCGAAATAATTATAAAGACACAAAATGTTTAGAATATAGATTTACATATCCTTTCTATACTTGAAAATTAGATTGGAACACTTTATCTTACTTCCTCCATACACATATATTTTTTTGTAATTTTTTCAATCATGGTACATTTTGTTACTAAATTTATTCAATTAGAGTGAATATTTAAAAATGCCTTCGTATTTCAAGATACGTACTAAATTACATACATTAAAATAGATTTAATGGATTTTTTGTCAAGGCACTGACTTCCCGTTCGAAGATCTTTATACCCGATTTAGTCAACAATAAAAAAAATTGTTTAAAGAGATTTCCATATCTATTCCAAAAAACTTCTCAACGGCCATTCGTAGAAAGGTGAATTTTTAGCAGGCGCAGAAAGTAAAAACTAATTACGGTATCAGGTATCATTATTTCAATAAGAACTTAAAAATGAGTTTTTTTCATCAAGTTATTCAAAAAAAAATTTCAGTTGTGGTGATCAACACAAAAAACTTTCTTTAACAATATTTAGTTTCGGAAAAAATATGCAAAAAATAATATTTATCTTGAGAATCGTTAAAGACCCGTTAACGGAAAAAATGCACGAATTTTTATTTTTTTTTTTTAAATTTTGTTTGCCTCCGTTCTCAAGTCGGTCTCCGTCATGAATACAATACTTTCCCTCTATAGAAGAGGAAAGTAAAAATAAATAGTAGCCTTAATTGACTGTATCACATTTTAAATGACAAAAGTTCTTCTATAAAAGCTGAAGACTTAATACTCTTTAATTAGAATTATGACCTTAGTACAGCTTAATTACCAACAAAACTTGCTCAGATTTTCCTAAAATTATATTTTTTGGTATAAAAAATCCTCTGTAGTGAGATATAAAAATGTTTTTGTTGTGGCGTTTTTAGGATTAATGAATGCAATGAATAGTTTTGAATATTCAACACTTTTAATCTTTCTGACTGCCCAACAGATAAATGAGTTTTTTACAGTCAGATGCTTTGAAGCTCGCGTAAGCTGACAAAAAAAAATAATTTGTCAAAAATGTTGACTTTAAAAAAAAATCAATGTTAAAACCACAGAAAACTTTTTTTTAGTTTTAAAGAAAACAATTTTTTGTTAGAGAACAACCGTTCTAGGACCCAGTTTTTTTACGATATCGCCATTTTATCATTTTTTTCGTGCATATTGTGAAAGTAAACGAGAAAGCCCATCTAATACATATTAAAAGAATTCCATGCAAAATTTTCATCCGAAAAGCTTAAATCTGACTTTTTGTAATTCTTCGAAACTGAACCGGCGTGATGGAAGCAGCACGAATTTTAGATTTCTTTTGAATGAGTTGCCAACGAACTATACGCATTTATTAATCTACATAAAAAAAACTTAAATTTCCAAGATGTGGACGGAAATGGCCACTAGCCACTAGCCACTAGCCATTTGCGGCTGATGAAGCTGGTATATTAATTTTTCTCGTATGGACATACGGTGAGAAGTTCAGGCAAATTGTGGAGGTGTAACAATTCTCTGTAACAAAAATGATTCATCCGAAAGATCGAAACGAAGGTAAACAGCAACAGAAGTTGTTTGATTTTGTAGTCCGTTGAAAACTAAACAATTGTAAATAAGAATATAAAGAACTCCAGTGTCGACAGCATCAAAAGATCAATTAGACACATTCCAATGCAAACAGAATAATAATAATAGAATTAAAAGCAATCGAAAAAAAATTTATGTAATTGCATTAATCTAAGCAGATTTCAAGGATTTTCCTTCATATTGATTTATTTATCTATGGGCTATGATTATAAAAGCTGATCGTTAAAAAATGCGCAACGATCGAAACGTTTTTTTTTCTCTCAATACTACTTTAATTTGTACATTTACTTGCTGTAAGCAATATTTTATGAAAACCTTTTAAGAATTCGAATTTCGTGTTATTCTTTTTTTTTGTCAAAAATTGTTTAGATAATAAATAAATGAGAATATTGTGTTTGGAAAAGCGGCAAACCTTGAGATTATGACCACGTACATTTTAATGCTATAATCCTCCAAAAACCTAGGCTAGTCACGCAGTTCACTTTGGTTCAATTCAGCCTGGTTTAATTCCCGAAGTGCCGCCGCTATAAAACTTGAAGAAACTTTCAACTTGGCCGCGTCGTCGTCGTCTTTGCGGCTTAATATCAATTGAAACAAAGTTCTAACAAATTCGTTTAACTGCCAAACAAAACAATTGAATTGAAATTGAAATTTAAGCAAAGTGCGGGTATTTATTCCATTCATTCCACTTATGTCATCACGGCTTGGGTCAATTATTGTGTCATCATCACATCAGCATAACATCACTTCCATTGATTACACTTTGACGACTTTCAGTAAACCCTCAGTTCACTCATCAGAATCACTAACGAACATGAGATTTTCCTTCATTATGTTGACATCATAAAATCAATACTGGCCAAGATTTAGAAGCTATATTGAACGATAATTCGAAACAACTAAAGATGCTTCTTGCACTTGAAGAACACTAGTTTCCGTTAGCGAACACACGACTTCTCGTCAAAAATGGTCGATCACATTTGAACAAAAACGACTACCTTTAAATCAACACAGTTGATTAAAACTTTGCAATGGCAATGAACGTAACATAGTTGAGTGATTTATTTTTTGTGTTTGGATGTTTATGTGAACTGTTTATCAACATATCTTGCGGTGTACACACGACAAATCACACATCACTGATAACGTTTACTTCTGCCATATGGATAAGAGACGTGGCGGAAGGAACACATATCCGACTTAAGTTTAAACTTTTTACATAGAATACAGACTTGATTATGGCACTCGGAGTACTCTTACGTTGACTGATCTCAGTCGAACTAATTTGCTTCTAGCTCGGTTCTGTTCAGTGCCCCAACGTAGTCATCACAGCTATACATAAATGATCGGGGGAGCTCCGCTAGACGAGGCCCCGCAGCTTAATAGAGTCAAAGCTTTTTCTAATATCAAAGCTAAAAAGCAGTGACGTGCGTTTAACGATTGGAACTCGGAGAATTTTGTAACGAAAACCAGATACCAGATACATATGTAATCTTAATCTATTCAGAAATGTTTGAGAATAAAGGAATATCAATCAATCATTCAATGACAAGTAAAAAAATTGAAATTTAAAATTGATTTGGTGACAAATGAAAGATTTTTGAATTCGGTTTCATTTAAATTCTTTGAACCTAATAACATATTGAATATTTCTGAAAAGTTGTTGAGAAGATATTCGGAATCGCGATTAAAATATTCTAAGAATCAATAAAAATTTATGCCATAGCATTTCTAATGAAATATCTTTTGGAGACAGTTTAAAGTATATTTTATTCATTGTTTACTATCTGATTGATTTACTATCTATGTTATACAGATAAAATAATAAGTCAATCAGATTTTCGCATAAAAAAGGGATTCACGTACTTTTAATGAAAATCATCCCATCAAAATGGCAAAGGTATAATATACAGCGCAAGAGCATGTTTCATGGAGTTTTTTGTCCAATACATGCTTTTCCCTGAAACAAAAACCTTTTATAGACACAATTCAGACAAAAAATGATTAATCGGCCCAAATTAGTTAAGAAAATATTCTTTCCACGTTTGATACAGTGAAACCTTATTATTCAATTATAATTAATAACTGATAATTACAATTTCAAATGAAGATATGATATAATTCTGTTGCTCCTATTCTGGCAAATGAGTATTTAATAAATAGAATTTAAAGCAAAAATAAACAAAGGATAATATCAATAAATAGTAATAACAAAAATAATTAATTTTATTGACGAAAGAATATCATAAGGCGCTACCACGGAACAACTATTATATAGAATGGAAAGTAAGGCCTTTCCTCATTAACTTCCACTAGAGTAAGCACTACACTATAGAAATCGGGTTTTTTATCTCACTTCCCCTTTCTGCTGTCATACACTCGACCAAAAAAAATCAAATAGAATTCCCTTTTACAATACATACAGAAAAGTGCTGGCACTTTTGTTTACATTTTGCATGACATTTCATTGCAACATTGATTCATTTCATTGCAACGATTGATTTTGATGGATAATCACATTTTAGCGTGTTAACATTGCATAATTTCACAGGAAAATGAATAAATCACAAATTCACCACTATTTAGTGAAGGAATGTTCCGCTAATTCCATTAAAAACCCAAACAGAAAGTTTTTGCGAGTCCCATCAACAACAGAAAGGTAAAATATAACGAAAGATCGACAGAATTGCACATGAACGGGCCTTAAAACAATTAAAAACTAAAACTAAATTAAATTTAACACCTTTCAACACATAAGAACATTACTAATTTAATGGAAATAAAACATTTCCATTATCCGATTTTGTTTTGATTTGTTTTCATTTCAAGTGACACATGGGAATCCATATTGCCACACACCACCAAATCGCTCAGTGTTCATGTACACTGTCATGTAACAGCTATAGAAATCTTCGGATGTACGCTCCCAACACAAAAAATTTTGTTAGAGCTTTCCATTCTATAATAGTAATTGTTCAGTGGCGCTACATTATAAATTAGGTTTCTCTATGCTAAAGCGTCTTTTATAGAATTAGATAAGTTTGTGAAACTTTTTTCATTTAAATATTTGTTGAATTCAGTTACCACAATTTTTTCAGTTCCCGGGTCCTCCACCAGATAACGACCAGATTTTTTGGTTCCTTGAATATCAGTATAACCGACTTCCACTGTACCTCTTATTTAATTAATATTTATAAATCTGTCCATTTTATTTAGTAAAGTTAGAAATTAATGTTTGAAAAATATTAATTTTGAATTTATTCTGCGTAACAAAAACATTATTTTAAAAATTTATGGAAACCAAATTCTGTATTTCGCTCCCCAACGGCGATTTTTCAACAAAAATAATATTTAAAAAAACTGTATTTTATGAAAGCTTCAAATTTTGAAGGTGTTAAAATTTTAGTTTTGTAGAATTTTGTTATTTTGAAATAACTTTATGTTTTCCTTTTTTCTTCAAAAATCTAAAAAAAACACTGTACGGAAAGCTTCTAAAACTTAAATTCAATTTTTAAAATATTTTCAAGTCGTTTATTTGCAGCAAGCTGTCTTCCTCATTTAAGTACCTACTTCTATGGAATGGTATAGATAAAAAAAAATGGATAACAAACAGTCACACCGGCTGCAATGGTGAGATATGACAAAAGAGTACACAGCTTATGTCTTTGCTCAGCTAACTGCAATAAAAATCAATTTGTTTGGAAATCAAACTGTGTGATCGGTTCGGGCGGACACTTGAGGAGTCTCCAGAGATAGATGAACGGAACTGATGGAACTGCTTCAAAAACAACAACAAAAAACTTTCAAGAAGATGCGAGTTGAACCTGCTTTCAAAACGCACTGGATCCAGAATACCAGTGAATCTAGGAATGTGGGCCATTTTGGAGGCGATTCATAAGAGCCCGTTACCGTTTGAAAATATCTTGGAAGATACAAGACAGAAGATAAAAGATCCAGCATATAGCTATTATCATCGCTTTAGGGCGGCGTACGGATCTTAGTTATTCTCGGCGTCTAGTGAATGATATGGCATATGTGGGCATCTGATTTATGTTATGTAATCGATATATCGAAATCGGAAGAGCTTTGAGAAGGCATCCAGCCAGACTTCACTTAAATCCCTCAATGTACGTAAAACGGAACACGTCCAAAGTGCCATATGGGTTTTTAATGTTCTGGAGCCAATTACAATCGGTTTATGTTGCAAGAGAGGTGAGTAGTTTACATTATTTTTACCATAGACGAATTTTGGTGAACAATATATTGCTGTTCGATTTTGTGTGCTTTATTTAGATTTAAGGAGATTAGCAATGAAACCGATGGCATTTTTGATTTAGCTTTATTGTTACAAAGAGTTTCAAATAGTAATCATTCTTGGTACCGAAACAGTGTGTTAATAGTTTCATATTAAATTTGAATTCAGAAACTGTCAGATTAAAATTTAATCCGGAAAAATTATTTTGAGATCAAGGAGAAAATTCACTTGTATTCGAGAAGAAAACTGAGAAATATTGCTAACAACAAGTAGTTAAAAATTGGTCACTTACAATATTTCTCACCATAAAAGCCGATTGAATGATTATTTTATTGTGTTACCTCATACGCAATGGCATTTTGGAATAAAAAATTACAAAGTCTTGATTAAAAAAAAGTCAACTAAAAACATAACAAAAGCTATAATTGCCAATCTGGCAATTATTGAAAACCCGTATGGTGATATTTGTATCAAAATTCGAGAAGTTCTACCAAAATTCCACTTTGAAGTCAAACTTTCCAATAAGATTTTTTAAAATTTATTCCAATCGGATTTTGATGTATGGAAGTTTTATGTAAAATCATATCCTAAATAACTTTTGTTCTTGGAGTTTTTTGATAAGATGCACCGTTTTTGAGATATTCGCAAAAAACGTTTTCGTTCGTATGGGGGGTACCTCCCTAACGGTCCATTCTTGCCCATTAACGAACTTAGCCTCGCATTTTACGAAAAACGGATCTGCGCAAAATTTCAAGTCTCTAGCTCAATCCGTGTGCCCGCAATCCGCGCCACAGACAGACGGACAGACAGACGGACAGACGGACAGACGGACAGACAGACAGACGGACAGACAGACGGACAGACGGACGGACATGCAAAATTCAATTTTTTTTAATCATTCTAAACACACTGGTGTAATTCATTTTTGTGTGTGATGACGGGATCTTGGCGTTACAAACGGTAAAGCAAAGTTAATATACCCTTTGGTTTCACCATACGGGTATAAAAATTAATAGTTGTACAATAGCAAAAACATGCTCGTGCGAATAAAAGGGCCGTTGGCAAAACCTTCTTTTATGTAGCAATTGATTTCAACCGTGACGTTAGTGGTTGACAAAGGTCTTAACGAAATATGTCAATCGCTTATGTCGCGGTTGACATAAATGGTGCTTGGGAATTACTATCATACTAAAACATAAAAATTAAAGGGAAAAATACTTTTGTGACCAGCGAGAGGAGGGGGAGGGGATTCAAAAATTAACATGTCAATAGCCCCTAAATAACCAAATTGACTAATTTGGATAATACAGGCATCTCTCGATTGGAGACGCCATTATTTAAATTTTGCAACTCTATCATTTCCGTAGTGTACATACATAAAAAGGATACAAGGATTCGATATACAACGCAAAATCAAAAAAAAATTAACGTCCAAAAACGTCAGGAATCGAGTAATGCGTATATTTTCGTTTAAACATCATTGAGACATCTAGATATAAATAAAACTAGTAGATTGTTATTTACATTTGGCCGTCTTTTATTATACTATTAATCTAAATAATTCTTTTTTTATTTGCAGTACTTGGGCATTTAATTCAATTATGTAATATTAATAAAACCACAATCCACACGTTTACATAATTTTTGGGATTTAAAATTGTAGAAATAATACCGAAAAAAATATCGAAACGTCTAAATCTGAAATGAAATTTTCATATGTTTCAAATATTCGCGTTATTTACGCCAATAAAAATTTTTTGTTACCCTAAGTACGAAATGGAATCAAAAGTACGATGTAAAGCTTACACACTTTTTATAGACTATCTATCAGAAAAGTAAAAGTAATGCACCAAAATATCTATTACGTGTTTCTTGTTTTTACACTGAGAGAAATGAACATTTTAAAATTAAACAATTTCCACCCTAGATCTAAAAATCTAGTTACTTGTTTGATTTAAAAAGAAATATCCTAGAATCAGCAGAAAATTTTATTATTTAGTAACACATGATTTTAAATTAAAAAGCTTGTTTTTAGATTTAAAAACCCCAAAATGTTTAAATTTAAAATTGCCCCTACTAGAATTAAAAAACCAAAATGTTTAAATTTAAAATCTTTCTTTTTGATTCAAAAATGACCTTTTTAAATTTAAACAAGTGAATTTTAAAATTTAAATGCATTCTTTCAAGCGAGATAGAAACCATTCATGTTTAGACTCGCTTCGTTATTTTACTTCGGTGGCCGTATGCGTTGGCGAGTGGACTTCAAACCTTCAAACCTAGGGATCTCGGGTTCGAATCGCGGTAATGAGCAGGAGTTTTTCAACATTTAATTAATACGAAAGAAAATATTTATAATTTATAAATACTGTAAAAAGTAAAAAATTCTACTGGGAAATTGCTAAAATCTACTATTACTTATCGTAAAATCATGAAAAATGAAGGTTATATTTTTTTTTAAAAAGATAATGGCAGATTACTATAAATGTTGTAGCGCCCCGCTATAAATGTGATTTTTTCCCTCAGTGAAGCTTTTTAAATTCAAAAAGGTTTTCTTTTAAAATTAGTGTAAATCTTTTAGAATTAAAAGTCTCGTCTTTTAAATTTAAAGAAAAAAACACTAGATTTTAAAAGGGCTATCACTAGAATTAAAAAGAATGTGGTTTTTATTTTTAGTATGAACTTGTTTAGCTCGTACGCAAACAACAAATTACTAAAATCTAGAGCATTTCTTTTTGATTTTAGTATATTTTTCTCTGAGTGTATTGCAAATTACAACAAACTTACAAATTTTTGATGAAAGAATTAGGTAAGATCTAATTTGAACTCAATTGACTGAAGAAAATTGTGATCCGTATCTAATTAAGTCATATACGCAAAATCAAAAGTGAAAATATCATATTTTAAGTACGATTTAACACTGAAGTGACATCAAGATTAAATAAATTTTAACATGTGACACAAACAAACCATTAATGTATCCTTAACCTGCGATTAGAATTTTTATACATAACTGATAACAAATTTAGTAAACTACGGTAGCTCATATAAAAAATATTATTTCTGTTTCAACAAATCTACTATCACTAAATTTAGACAATAAATTTTAAAATAAATTATAATACATGAGTTTCCATTCAATCGACTAAAATTAAATTCAATATTGCGAAATTTGAATATATTTTGTATAAATTAAAACGTTCGAAAATTTTTAATATGTTAATTATCGGAACTTGAAGCAAGTTTTCTTTAACTAATTTGGTATACATTGAATTTTAAAGAGTTTTGTCTTCATCTACAAGTCATCGATAAACTGTGATATTAGCTAAAAAGCAATTTGACCTAAAGATTTAACAAAACTTTTGACAAAATTTTGATTCATGGTAATGGCGCCGGAAAAGCCCGGATCTTTAGATTGTCTGACATAACATAAATTAATTTGTCTGATAAACTTTCACAGCTATGAATTGTTTTTGATGCAAATGAAATTGCTTAAAATTAGTTCGAGTTTTTGATTATACTTCTATTATCTAGCTGGTATATTAATCCAATTTTAAAAAAATTGCCAATTGAATACTGAAAAGCTTTCCTGAACGCTAATTTCTTAAATGGATATTGTATATAAAATAGCTCACACTTTTACGGGGAGGAGGATCGACGGTAATGGGGCGACGGTACTAAACTCTGTATAAAAAATCGCAGAAAAGCGTGACGGAGGTAAGGCGGCGGTGCTAAATTGCATATAAAAAAGAAGGGGGTTGAAAAGAACCAAAGCTAGCGCGATGAATTTTATAGACAGCCTCTAGTCCATATAGTATTCAATTAAACCTCTAGTCCATATAGTATTCAATTAAACTTAGTATTCAATTAAACTTTGACTTAAGAAATCTTTTGTGACATTTTATCAACAATTCTTGCGAGTACAAAAATAAGAATTCATTAAAATTTGTACCACATTTTTTTAGGTCCGTTGACGAAAAAGTTGCTTTTTAGAACTTTGAAATTCAAAAAACCAGTTTTATTGAATTAAAATTTAATAATCTCCACTTCTTACTGAAAAAAATCGATTCCAATATGGATCTTTCTTTGCTCAAATAAGAAAGCATCGGTCAATTTGCAATTTTGCTGGTTTTCTCATTCCAATTTGATTTGGCGTGATCTCATTTGCAATTATTTATGCTATAGATTTGAATATTTGTAATATATAAATCTCAATCACAATTACCTTTCATTAGGGAATAGCTGGCAGCTATAGTGCAGTTAGATCTGTAATGGAATCTTCAATTAATTCTGATGATTCTTATGGCATACAAATATCAAACCAAAATTCATCGATAAAACGTTATGGATTAACACATTAAAATAGAGATTTTTGGAATATAATATTGGGTGGACAAAAAAGGGCAGCATCTTCTATTAGCCCCATGCTAGGTTAGTAAACGAAAGTGACTCGTTGGTTTTTTAGAAGCAGTCCATCCAGATAGCGAAGAATCATGATTACTACGAGTATAAAGAAGAAACAAATCTTAAGGTGATCTAGCAGCTGAGGAACGGGATACAAATAAATAGTAATAGATTTTTAGGCAAGATCAGATGGTTTTTTTTTGTTAGAGGTCAAACGCAGCTACGGATAAGATGGAAACAAAGTTAAACTTTTACCAGTTGATTATTGGGGAACTAACCAAACCAGGCAGCCAACTAAATAGTGAAACAGTCGTCAGATAGAGTTAACCATCCATCCAACCCAGCTGTAGAAACAGTGGGTAGATGATAGATATTCGCTAGAGAGACGTTAGATAGTTTTGATCGTCATCGATAGGCGCAAAAGTTTAGTTAAACCGTGATATTTTTTTTATCTGCATCCAAAATAGGTGAATTTCGAGACAAATCAGCAAAAAAACAACGTGTGCCAAATAGTTGACTAAAAACTTTCGCGAAGGTAGCACCCAAAGAATCAAACAAGAATTCTAATGCGGTACGATTTAATCGTTGCAGTTATATGCGCCTTTTGGATCGCCACAGAAGGAACCTTTTTGACCAGGTTCTTCTTCCAACGGACGATTTACTTCCGCGAGAGTCTGTAAGTAGGCGACAAAATTAACGACTTCAATCCAAATTATCAAGCAACTAGTGTGAATCATTATGTAGAAAAAGAGCTATCAAAATTATCAAAATACGTGTAAATGGATACGATTTTTATAACTTCGATTTATGGTGGTGATAACGCTTTAATGTGTTCAAGTTAAAATCGAAATAATAGTGTGCACAACCATATTTTTTAGTGTTTTTATTTGTTGCGGTATTAAAATAGTATTAAAATAGTCTAAACGCGGGAATTGATCTAAAAAAAATGTAATTTCGTGTTTTTTTTGCAGTTTAGTTGAATTTCTTTTCAAATTTTTCTTTAAATTTCTCTGCTAAAAAATTTAAATCGAAAATTCTAAAAATCTAGCTCTAAATAACTAACTAAATAACATGAATCTATTTCTTCGAATTGTTTTATCTCTCATAAATATGTAAATTAGGCTCGACAAATCTCTTTTTTACAAGTATAGTGAAATGAAATACACAGCTTAAAATCAGGTTTATTCCATAAAAAACTTGAATGCGTATATCAAATGGTATGTGAATTTATGTTAAATGCATAAAATAGTAATTCAAATGTGCATCCACAAACACACAAAATTTTTGGGAAAAAACCCAAACACGTGAAATGACACATTAGATTGAATACAACATCAAGTTCAAGTTTGTTTGAAAATAAAGCCTTGAAGGAAAATGCTGCGGGTTGATATTCATTACGTAAATCACCCGTTAAACTATGCCTTTGACAGTTATTAATTTACTATTCGTCATATTTTGACATTGACTTAATGTGTGATGAGCTTCTGTAAAACTCTAATTCAATAGTGATATTAAGATATTTTAAATTTAATGGTTATTAACATTATTGGGAAATTTGGGAATTTTAAAACGCGTTAACTTTTTAAAGTTGATTGTGGTGGTAAAAAACTAAATAAAAATCTCATATGTGGGAAATACACTATGGCGACCGAAAATGAAGGCATTTTTGCGTTTTTTTTATGTAACTTAACGATTGTAAGCTGAATTAAATCAAATTTTCAATGAAAAAAAATTTAACGCCTAATTAGTTATTCTAAAACTGAAAGTCTTTTTACCAAAGTTTTTGTTATTGCAGTCCCTATCGAAAGAGTAGAATTTTTTGGGTTTTTGATTTTTGTCAGAATGACATCATGTTGAAGATGCAGGTACATCTATGCTATACATTTTTCGCATTCAAAGTGACGAAAAAATCGAAATTTTTAAATCTCAGTTAAAAAATTTTTCTTGTCTTTTTAGTTTTTCAAAAAAAAAATTAAAGTATGCCCCATTAAACACCATTTACATCTGACACTTTATTCAGCGGATTTTATTCTACGATACTAAATTCAGATTTCATAGCTGTTTACATTATGACACAAAATTCTAATTTTTATTCCCGAAAGACGCAATAAAAAATTATGTGAATTTAAGACTTTTCAACAGTATAAAATCTAAAACGACCGTATCAAAAAATTAAATAAAACAATAAATAATTTCGACGATGCCATCTCAAATTAATTGATGAAAATTTTGGTCAAAAACTCAAAAATTCGTATTTAATCTTCACAAAAACGTTCACTGTCAAATTTAGGTGAATTAACTACCAATTAATTAGTAGTAAGCTTTAAATTCCTATTATTTATTATTAAAATGATGCACAATTTTTAAAGATATTAATTTTTAACAATCCGCCTTTTCAAAAAAAAACCGAAAAAATAGATACTTTTTCTGGTAATTTTCGAAAAAAAAAAACGTTTTTGTCAATGAATTGTTTGGTTCAGTGATAAGGTCACATATCTTTTTACAACTTAAAAGTTTCGCTTTACAATTTCAGAATAATAAAACTGTTGACCTTATGTAATGCCAAAAAGTTTTAACACTTTATTTTTTCATTAAATTTTTGTAGCGGATGTTACATCGGTAACTCAAGCAAATATGCAATCATTGTTCATGGATGGCGGGAAACTTGTGATGTTGATTGGGCTCGAAATTTAACATCAAGTAAAAATCTTATAAAAGTGTGTTAATTACCATTTAATGGAAAAAATTAAATTTTAGACTTGGAGCGATATCGGGAAGGTTGCGTTATTTGTATGGATTACAGGTTTTATGCGAAAACATTGGATTACTTCAAATTAGTTCGGCATATGAATGAGATATCAGCAGTTCTAAAGGATAAATTAGTCCAAATGGAAGAGCGGGGGTATGACCCCAGCAACGGATATCTGTTTGGGTTCAGTTTGGGAGCCAGAATTGCGCTGAAAGGTGGAATTTTGTATGGAAACCAAAAGATTGGTGAGATTGACCGTGAGTATTGTTATTATTTTTTAATTCAAAGAACCTAATTGATTGTATTTACAGTTTGTGATATGGCTGGACCTGGATTCGACAAATCACCACAACCAAACCCGAGAGACGCGGCTTTGAATGTTCAATGTATTTATACCAGTCGAGATAAAGGAACCAGATACCGTCAATGTCATCAAAACTGGAATATGGGTTACTGTGGGGAGCGGCAGGAGGCAGCTGGGAACCCCCCATTAGGATCTCATGGGTTGTGCCCTCGTTTCTACAACAGTGCATTCGAACATAATTTCTATGCTGAAATAACACCAAAACAGTGTTCAAAAAGTCGAACCAAGGTACCGATTCCGACCAATTTCAAAATGGGTTACATGGAGCGAAGGAAATTTAAAACTTGGGGAGATTTTTACGCATCAACAACCAAAAATTATCCATACACAGCTACCAACGAGTTTAAGATTAAGGCCATAACAGTATTACCTAGTTTTGGGAATAGTATTATTATGTACATCAAAGGACAGAAATATGTTATACAAAACTTTTACTATCTGCGTTTTATTTAGCATTCTACAGAATGCATACAAAATGGAAATTTATTTAAAAAAAACACCTGAATCCTATAGCAAACTTTGGAAACATTCCATTCCAAATGCAATTTCAATGCCGATCAGTATTTTTTCTAGTCAAAATTTCACAACAAATCTTCTCCTGTTTTGTGATAGTTGAAATAAAAGGCCTTGTACGGCATGGAATATTATTTAAAAAAGAAATAGTTTGCAAGTACGGTCAAAATAAAACAATTTCAATAAAAAAATTGTACCTCGGAAAGACCTTTTTTAATTTCCACATAAATAAATTATTTTCTGCTATTGTTTGGTTTAAATAATTTTTCTTTTTTTAAAAATGTCATACAAGTATTTTTAAAAAAAAATAACGTACGCACACATTAACATATAAGCATGCACCTTACCATTTGTAGTTTAATTATTCAAATGTTGTATTAAACATTCGTGACAAAATAATAAATTGCGACATTTTTTTTTACAGTAATAACCTTTTTTTTATAGGGTTCTTAACTTATTTTATGAAGATTTTAACTTCTCGCATTCGAAAAGACATTTTTCGGAAACAACACATTATCTTTGTCATAACTGTAAAAAGTTATTATTTATAAGAGACTTCCATATAAAAAAGAGTAAAAGAGATATTTTTGTAGTATAATTTTAAAAAAAGATTTCAAAGTTTGGACTTAATAGGTATTTCGTAACACTAACAACTTCCTCTAACAAATAACAATCAATTCTGATATCACTCAATCGCGTGACGTTAAAAATCAGGACGAGCAAAGGGGAATTAGGTAAATTTCAGGTGTGGCTATGAAGTCACATACAATTAACAAGCGAAACGCATTAAATTATCGATCTTGAGTACTACTGCATAGTAAATCATTTTTAATAGTTTACTTACACATTTCCAAGATAAAACTTTAAATAACAATTACAAAATTTTACTAACGTAAAATCTAATCTCACGAAAACGTGAATCCTACTTTACCGTTTCGATGTCGCAAATCTACTATGCGAAGGTAGAAAATTAGCAAAAGAAGAAAGTTTTCTATATTCAAATGACATCATAGATTCATATTCAAGAATTCCGTGAAAATAAATTTCAGCATGCTTTTTTATGCGTGGAAAATTGGAAGAAGGGTAAATATCTATAGGAAATCGAATTAGAACTGACCGAATTGAGGACAGTTCTTTAAGGACATCGATTTCTTCAACAGCGGGATTTCGTGATAAGGTAAACTTTGAATTACTTTAAAATTGTGTAATTTATTAATTTACACAATTTAAAAATTCTGTAAAACATTCTTTTGTTTAAAATAACACGAAAACTATGATTCGTTGTAAAACATGCTGGTTTTATAATGGAAATTGCTTATGTATTTAGTTAAAATAGCTCAAATAAATAAAAAATCAATTTTTTACTTAAATGCTTGATCTTTGAAAGAAAGTAAAATACATTTCCACACTTTTTGCTACAACGGCTGATTTTTTCTAAAAGTTTATAACAATTTTTATACAAAAAAAATCGTGTTTTTCTGTTTCGCCTAATAAAACTGGTTTGTGATCAAATAAAAAAAATTAAATTAACAACAAAAATTCTTCAGATAATTTAATATTTTAACTAATATGAAGAATTTAGCAAACAATTTATCATCCGATAAACATGAAAGATTGAAGAAATTATTACTATAGCCTATTATAATTAAATTAGGGAAAATTAGAATCTCAAAATTACTTCAAATCAGTTTTTATAAAAATTATAATTTGAATATACAAACATTCTATAATCTTCCCCTCAATATAATTAACGAAACAAAAAAAAACATATTACAAAAATATAACAAATTAAATCTATAAATTTTTTATAAGATATTTTTATTTCTTCTTATATTTTTATTAGTACCGATATTTTTATTTCTTTCAATAAAAAAAATCGGTAAAAAAACCTCAAAAAGTCAGTTGAAATCATAAAAACAAGCAGTTTGACTACCTTTGGGAAATGTGTTTCTGCAACTACTAGCAGCTGTTCCTCACTTTTTATTTTGGTGGTAACGAGCACGCAATCAGAGCAATCTTAGGACATTGCGATTGGTGTCTGTCATTCGAATTGTGTGAATAAAATTGGGAGTGTAAGTATCTTTTATATACCAAACGCCATCAAAACAAGGAAACGCAAAAAAAACTTCATCGTGACTGATCGCGAGATTGATTAATTGCTTCTTTCGATGATGAGATATTAGACGTCGCAAAAAGGAGTTAAATCATTTTTCTTTATCACTGACGTCATAAGGCGGTGCGCGAAAGCTAGTGAAATTCTTCGAGTGTTTTGTTTGCATTTCAAAGATTCAAAACATATATGCAGCTCGCATTTATTGGAGCGAATTAGTTAATTGTTTCAATCGACCTCCGCAGCATCCACGAGATTCGATTCTGGACAAGGTTAGTAGTTTAATTCTGTGCCACAAGCTCCTAGACGAGAGACAAATTGTTATCGCTGCAAACCAGAAATATTTACGCAACAACATCCACAGATTCAACCCTCATCCCCTGGAAATGTGTACTTCATGGTTAACCACATATTCATATAATTATTAATCTATCGGAAACCCTGTTTTCGACGTCAAAAAAATCGATAGGAGTTCAATTGTCTCGTCTGGGATGGTGGTCTGAGTTGGGGTAGAAAAAAACATTACTTTCCGAAGGGTGTTTGCTTGGTTTCCCTTTAAACCTATGCTTTTCGGGGGTGGCAAACCACTACTTATCACAGTGGGAGATTATATTTCCGACTTAAGCATAATTTGGCATATCCGAGAAACACGAAGATAAGTAGTTCGCTGGAAGCACACACATCGCCACACATTGTTCATTGCAGTTAAAAATTAGCCTAATCAACGACCAACCAGCATGCCATTTGCTCCAATTTATGTTCTACTTATTCTGCCTCTTCATAGTGCTAATACTCCTCTTTGTTTCATGGAATTAGCAGACATCGAGTGAGTCACTCAAATCTCTGCCGTTTGGAATTATTTTTATTACAAAACTATGTACAAAGAATTGAACTCCGCGGACATGTGTTGTTGTAATTGACCTTGCAAAGGTTCTATTCGTTCACATACAAGTAGATATACCCAGTGAAATTGATACCAGAAGTAGTTCCCACTTTGATTTACAATTTTGCAGATAAAAACCGTATATAGTTGCTCCCAAGACAGTTTAAAGTGATTAATTCAGTGATAACAAATGTCTACTACAAAACCACGATTTTCTAAAGTTACAATTTTGTCCATTAGCATTTCTAAATAATCTTTCTCGCTGGTATTAATACTTTCTTGGAGTAAATCATAAGTTTTCATAATCTAACAAGGCTGGTAATCTAAAAAAATTATATGATTAAACCATTATCTCTGCTGTAACATGAATCATTTTTTAAATTTATTCTTCTAGACAAGAAATATTAATAGTCATCTTTGATTTTACAGCGCTCAAATCAAAAACATTTTAATAATCCCTTGAAAAATATCCATAGTGTAAATTCAGCTTTACTGGAGAACCATTGGATCGATTTATATCCCGATTCTAATAGACTTCCCACTTGAAGAGTCACGAAGTAGAGCCTTCAAAGCGCAACTTGCGACCCCGGCGTATTTTGCTTCAATTTCCATCCATTCTTTTTAATATACATTTTCTTCATTAAAATTGTGTACAGTTAACCCTTCTAAAGCACGGTTTCGCTGTAACACGATAAGAAGTTTGTGGAAACCCTCATTCACTACTGAGTTTTCAGACGTGAACATTAGGTTTGAATACTGGCAAAGTGAGCAGGATTTCTTATGAAATATTAGCCTTGTTCCATTTACGTGGGAGTTTACGCCTGGAGTAAATCAAAAATTCACTGCAACATACTCTTTTGAAAAGCAGATGCTCTTGAGGAGTAAAATTGATAACTTTTGACACCAGATGGAATGTAGTTTATAACACATGGAAACCATATTTCCCAAGTTATGTTTTACTCCAGAATTAATTTTTCAGACGTCAATGAGATTGCAACGATCGACATTTTTTCCGATAAAAAGCCACAACTACACGAGTATCACGTCGTTGTGATTCTATTTGGATTAAAATTGGTAAAACTTTCGCACTACAGAGTCGCAAAAAATTGACGGATGACAGTCACTATCACTTGTCACCGTACCCGATTCCACCTCTGATTTCTTAATGGTATTAACCAAGACCCTCTACATACAAAGCCATGCACTAATAGAGTTACTACCACATATACATGGCCAAGTAGGGTCGCTTATGAATTGTCTAACATGGCGCCGGCATGAAGTTTCCGAATTTTTTTTGCGGTTCTATATCAATTAGGTTCCTATATTATCGTTTAAATAAATTTGGAGGGAATGCTAATGAAAACAAACCCCGTTTTCGTTATTTTATGATTTTTATTTAAAATCAAAACAAATTTACATATAATAGAAAAAAAATTGAGTATGGAATTCAAAAATATATCGTCAGCTTAAACCGGAATTGTGCTAAGTCCAAAATATCAAATTTTACAGAAGAGCAAAAAAAAACCTTGTAAAATCATTTTAATTCTCATTTAAGGAAAACTGAGTTTTTTTTTAAATTAGGATCAGTTTTCTTTAAATGAAACTCAGTTATCTTGAAATGGAAATTACAATGATTTAACAAGGTTCTTCTGCTCTTCTGTAAAAATTTGATATTTTGCACATTTTCACTTTAAGCTGATATTTAAAACAAACACTTTTTTATATTATATAATGACAATAACGGACAAAGTGGATTTGTGATACGAATTACAGCACGGCACACAGCAATTACGAGGCATTACGTTTAAATTGAATATTTAAAAAAAAAAACGAAATACATTTGCGGAAAAGCTGCAGTAAATAAGTCTCAGGAGTCTCCTAGCCCATGTTGCTTCCCCTGTCACAGCCCCTCTTGTAATGGATTCTTCGATCAGCCTTAAATTAAACGCAAAATTCGTGCGTTTTTTTAAATAATTTTATACTTATCTGGGGCCTTATTAAGGAACTCGAATCGAAAATGAAATGCACGGAAATGTTTGATGCGGTATCAGCTAACTCGAATTCAATCATATATTTGTCATTCATTTTCAGAAATTTACTCGAACACTTTTCAGTCGCCGGAAATGAAACTCGAAAGAAAAATTTATTCATTTCAATGTTTTTTTATGTAAAAATTTTTTTTCTTCCAAAACATTTAAATTGCTTGGAAAATCTATAAAAAATAAGAAAAAGTTGCCTCTAACATATAATATTTAGTTAATTACGATTTTAAACGAAGTCCATTCCGTATGATTTTTTTTACAATTCTTGGATTGAAAACGCCGTCATCACTTTCGTCACTTTTATCTGGCACTTATTTTACAATCATCACTTTTATCCGGTTCTTATTTCAATTTTTTTAAACTGCCGGCATTAATTTCACAAATAAGAAAACGCAAAAACTAATATCAAATTATTTACAACTATTCAATAATGACACTAAATATAAACACAAAATTTCTAAGTTACCAGCAAGTTGCTTTTTAGCAACTTTTAATTTTAACTTGTTGAGTTGTTTTTATTGCTGATTCACAATTATCAAACAAAACACAAACGATTATTAGTAATATACACCTTCAACTTATATATTTTACCGATTAAACTCTGAAAACTTGATAAAATTATTAACTTAATAACAAAACAAATCGAACTTTACGCGCGGTTTCCCATGTGATTTTGACAGTAGAGTTGCTACTTGACACTACTAGTGCACACATAGAAAAACTTTTGCATGGCTTTGTATGTAGAGGGTCTTGCTTTGTATGTAGAGGGTCTTGTATTAACACAAACAATCTGAAAGTTTCATTAACTAATATCAACCCATTTTGATAGTGGTTGTTAATGATTTTACGGTACATGGGATAGGGCAGGGAAACTTGGGTCAACTTATAACTTACAACACACTCCTTGATGCCATTAGGCTCCTCTGAAAATTTCATTCAAATCGATTCAGTGGTTCTCGAGTTTTAAGCGAACAAACAGACACACAGGCATATTATAGATGAAAACGAAGTTTCTGATAAAATTAAAAAAAAAAAAGTTCTAGGAACCTATCTACCGTCTTATGGGGAGTTACCAGCATTTATAATATTTTTGTTTAAATATTGATAAATAAAGTGAGAAAATCAAACGTAATTTCAAACAAGTCAAGTTGGTGAAATCACAGATTAAAATCGCGTTAAGCACAATCGTTATTAATAACTGCTTTATTTTATTTCAAAGCCCGTTAAAAAATAATGCAAACTTGTTGGAATGAAGTAAATTTCCCAGCATTGATCAGTTATTAAAAAAACCGTAATGAAATTCTATCAATTTTCAGAGATTTAAAAGTTTCAAATCAAAATGTCATCAATGGTACGTGCCTTATATGATTTTTCGGGAGAGCCAAGCACTTCCGAGATTACGATTCGGACAGGCGAAGTTCTTACGGTAACACGGACGGATGTTGGAGAAGGCTGGTGGGAGGGGAAGAATGCTCACGGCCAAATTGGTCTGTTCCCAGCAGCTTATGTTGAAGTCATGTCTGCCGCAGAAGCAGCACAGCAAATGAACGGTCTCGGCAGTAGTTCAACAGTGACTTCTCCAGCTGCTGGAACTTCTTCGACTCCGCCACCGCGATACGATCAAACTGCAGACGAGTGGAATGATAATCAGGACGAATGGGACGATGACTGGGATGACGACAATGAAACGTACTCAGAAATCGGTCCAGGCTCAACAGCACAAAATAATGCTAAGAAAATTCCTGCGTTTGCCCAACATCAAGGATCCACGAACTATGGTGATATGCATTTGCCGCCTACTCCATCCGATGATGCAGTGTCTCTGTCTGCACATTCCTCAGCAGGTAATTCTTCAACGATAAAGAAGTCGGGAATGTTTACGAAATCCGGTGACTCATATATCCTGGGAATGGTTCACGTTCCTGTTCCGGAATCTGAGAAAGCGATCATCATTCAAGCAGATAACGTCTACTACTGGCAGTCGTCCAATCAACCGTACACCGTAACTGTCGCTTCGCCGAAGAAGGAAACTAAATTTAAGGGAATGAAGAGCTTTATTGCTTATCAACTTACTCCGAGCTTTAATAATATTTCGGTTAGTTGTAATTGCATTGGTTAAAATCAAAAATTTTAAGAATTACTCATTTCCTAACCCATTTTTCAGGTTTCTCGCCGTTACAAACACTTTGATTGGCTGCACGAGCGTCTCGTGGAGAAATTCTCTGTTATTCCGATTCCTCCACTACCCGATAAGCAAATTTCCGGTCGCTACGAGGAGCAATTTATCGAACATCGACGAGTGCAACTTCAAGAGTTCGTAGATTGGGTGTGCCGCCATCCAATTCTATCAACTTGTGAAGTTTGGATGCATTTCCTAGCGTGTACCGATGAGAAGAAGTGGAAGACCGGCAAGCGAGCAGCGGAAAAGGATACACTTGTTGGCGTCGCTTACTGTTCCGCCGTATTCCCACCAGAAAAACAACTTTTGCATTCATTCCTTGATGGCCAAATCGATAGCTGCACTCTATTTGTGCCAGCCATGGATAACGCCGTCAAAAATTTGCTATCTGTCGCCAATGAGCAGACCAAACGATATCAAATGCAGAGTCGAAAAGAGTATCAGCGAATAGGTGAATGTTTCTCAGAGTTGGCTAGGGCTCTGGAAATCGATGAAAGACGAGTCACTACGAATGCTTCACTGGCGAGTAGTGTTGGCCGGACGGCTGGCTTCTTTATTGGAATGGGCCAAATATTTGGTGAACAGCCGAAACATGATTGGATTCCGTTTTCGGATCGATTACATATTTACAGGTAAAGCAATTATTGTGCGAAACAAAATACTGGTAAACGTATTTGAAATTCATATTTGCTGATCATACATTTTAGGGGGATTTTGGGCAGTTTTCCGGATGTCCTTTCAACTCAAAAAAGTGCAATGCAGAAACGTAAGGAATGTGAACGTTTGGCTGCCGAACAGAAAATGGGAAATGCTCAGTTAAGTGAAGTAGTCCGACGCACTGATATTATTTCCTATGCCACACTCGCTGAAATGTCACATTTCCGTGGTGAACGCGATGTACATCTAAAAACCACAATTAGAGATTTTATTGATGCCCAAATCCAATTCTATCAAGACTTAATAGTTAAACTACAAAGTGCCCAAAAGCAATTTCTATAATTATTTACTATACACTATTTAAAAAAAAAATCTTTTTTTTTTTAAATTATAATTATTTACTATACACTATTTTTAAAAAAAAAACTTTTTTTTAATTATAATTATTGCTACTTTTATCAATATTTGTTAACAGTTATATAAAAAAAATATTATTTTTGTAAAATATATTTCTAAAAGTGATAAGTGATGGAACATATTAAAAATTTACATGTACACAGAATTCATTGTAATTTTTTTTTATTGTTTCTACGATATTTTTAATTACAAAATTTCTTCTTTACTTTACATATAAGAACGGGTTTAAAATCACTTGAAAAACCGAATAAAAGGAGAGCCCGCGTACGTTACCGGGTCCTATTCTCTGAATTCCTAACGGATACATCATTGTTACTTTACTGTTCGTTGGTAAGAGTCTTTTTGAGTACTGTCATTTGGAGCCCAATTTATCAATGTCATATAAAATCTCTCGAGTCAGTCGAAAGAATAGTTACTCTCAATTTATCCTTTAAACATAAAATCCCGAGCAGTTATCGGAAAATCGCATTTTTTGCACGAAAGTTTCCTTTGCAAAATTTTCAATATTATTCCTAGTTCACTACCCCCAATCAATTGTCTTTATGTCAATGTTTTCGCCCTAACAGGCGCAGCATAATTTTTGACCCTCTAGCTTTAGTATTTTTCATTTAACCTTAGTGACAATTCAAAAAATTATGATAATCTAGATCTTGGTTCGCTAAACGTCCCTTTTGCCGTTTTTCGTACGAAGTGTAAAAAAATGGTTTTAAAATTACGTAATTCTTCTTGTTGTGATTTAGCTCAGTGCCTTTCAAAACCCCTATTTCTCTTTTGCTACGCTACTGCTTAGGAGCCTCTTATTTTAAATGCTTTTAAATTCGAAATTTTTACTTGTCGACACCCAGGCGAATTCGCCCTGTGAAGGTTGTGTTTTCAAGTCGTTTTGGTTTTTGAAGCGTTTAATTTTAAATTCCAGTTAAAAGCATTGTAAGAAAATTAATCTTTTTAAACGTCTTTTAACTAAGTAACAAATTTTACATTTAGTGGCATTCCATAAAATTCGAAAATATTAAAAACTTTGTAATGCGCCAACAAAGTCAAAGGCCTTGTATTAAAACCATAACACCCGTAATTACTCAGTTTTCAGTTCTATTTTAAACTTTGTTTAAAATGCTAATAATGGACTTTTCTGTAGATAAAAAATTTATTTACTCATCTTAGTCCAGTTTGGTTAATTCTTTTAATCCATTTGACTTCATAGAGTTTCAAATTCTCAATCAGTTAATTTCAAAGTGAATAATTTCGTTGTGGGTATTTTTTTGCATTTAAGTTAAATTCAAACCTTGCCATGTCCTACAAATCCTATAAGGCTGTTGTTTTGTACGATTTCACGGGAGATTCACAAAATTATGAAATTGTTTTGACTGCTGGAGAAATAGTAACAGTCACTGGAGACGAAATTGGTGAAGGATGGCTGGAAGGTATAAACTCCTTAGGCGAAAAAGGATATTTTCCACTGCAATACGTAAAACCAATGACTGAAGAATATAAAACATCTACAATTGCTACAGACAGGGATAGTGATAAATCGGAAAATGATGTTTTAGAAACACAATGGGAAGAAAATGCCAGTTGGATTCCAGACGTTGAAATTCAATTTGATAGTGGAATGTTAAGCGAAATTCGCCCCGCTCGCCTAAGAAATCATTTGGCTGAGGAAGTAAAAAAGGCAAATATTGTAGAAATTAATGGAATGTACTGCTGGGCTCCAATTTCTGATCCCTACACGGTCACGATTTATTCTACTTCAACAAAGTTCACCAAATATGCAGGGATGAAGAGTTTTATTTGCTACAAAGTTACACCCAGTTTTAATAACATCACAGTGAGTAATAGCATTTATTATAATGGAATTAAATTTCTACTAGAATGATTTTTAAGGTTCATCGACGATACAAACATTTTAATTGGCTTTATGACCGCTTGGTGACCAAATACGCAATTATTGCAATTCCTCCAATTCCCGAGAAGCAAATTTCTGGACGTTACGACAGCCAATTCATTGAACATCGACGTCAACAACTCCAGGAATTCGCAAACTGGATATGCAGGCATCCAGTTTTATCGAAATGTTCCATTTGGATGCATTTTATCACTTGCATTGATGTAGCGAAATGGAAAACGGGTAAAAGGGCAGCAGAAAAAGAGTGTGCTGTTGAAACGCCTATTTGCTCATGGGTTTCATTGCCAAAAACTCAATTGGAAAACTCCAACTGTGAAAATCAAATAAACACATTTTCATCTTTTGTCACCGTGTTCGAAAATGTTGTGGGAAATTTAATCACTGTGGCCAATATCCAAACTAGACGATTTCAAATGCAAATTAGAAGGGAATTGATAGGATTCAGTGAAAAACTTACAGAATTAGCATCGGCTTTGGAAGTTGATGAAAGGCGAGTGGTAGCAAGTAATCATCTCTCCGTTGGCATTCGAGCTGCCTCGAAAGCATTCTTGGAAATCAGTTTATTGTACAGCCACCAACCTAAAAACGACTGGATTCCATTTTCAGATCGATTAATTGTTCATAGGTAGATTATTGAAAAATTTATTTTCTTAGAAAATGTACTAAATTTGAATAAAAAAAATTCTTTTTTTAGGGATCTGGCTAGAAATTTCTTTTCAATTCTTGCTCTTCAAAAAAACGCGATTCAAAAACTAAGAGAAGGTGAACGTTTAATGGCTGAGAATAAAATTGAAAAAGATCAATTGGAGAAAATTCATGAGAATGCGATGACCATTCGTTATGCTGCAATGGCAGAAATATCACATTATTTTACAAAGCGCGACACTCATTTACACAATGCAATGCGAGAATTGATTAATGCGCAAATAGAGTTTTATCAGAAGATTATCAGCACATTGGCAAATATTAAATCGCAATATGAATTTTAAACTACAAGAATCTTTGTATGAAAGACCCAAAAGTTAATAAAAACTATTATTTAATCATCTCAACCTCTAGGATTTTCAATATTTCTTCCTGAAGGAATATTTTTATTTTGTTTCTCTCGAAACCATTTCAATTCAAGTAACAAAATGTCTTATAGCGAACATTTGAATACAATGAGAAATAAATTTAATTGAAACAATAAAAACTTTTTTTAATTTAATCTATAAACCTGTATAATACATTACAAAAAATTCACAAGTTTTTATTTTTAATAACATTTTTTTAAACTTAGAATAAAACATAAATCACAAATAAAAATCAATTTCTTAAAATCATTTAACAAAAAAATCAAATTCAGAATCCAGAACTTAAAAAAAAAACAAGAAACTTAGAAATAAATTTTACATTGTTCACAACAGGGTATCTCTGGAGATCCACACGCGCTAAAGTATTTCAAATTATCAATTTGAATCTAGGAAATTAAAATGAATACTTACAAAATAGTAACGCAGGTATTGCATAGCAGTTTTGAGCATTGGACACAGCTATATCCACAAAATTCGCATAATATCAAGTTGCAATTGTTGCATTCGGTCGATATGAACGAATCTTTCAAGCAACATTTTGATTGTTTCGGGGTGTCAGGAATACTAGACGGCTAAATTGCAATAAAAAAACACAATTGAAATTACATTTAACTAAATGGTAGATAAATGGGGAAAACTTACTTTTAGTTTGTTTTTAAATGTTATTTTTCCATTGCCGCACAAGTTAATTTCCTCAAATAGTTTTAAATTGCCGGCCAAAGTATCGTTTTTTTCTGATTTATCTAATTTGTTTATAGCATCAAATAGAATATGCACAGTCTTATCTAATATAACGAAATACAGTACAAAAAGAAATTTAAAAATTTAACAAAAGGATATGAACTAATCATTTTTATCATCGCTGAATGGAAAAGGAAAAACTTAAAAATAAATTTTTGTAAATATTTTACAAAACGAGGAAGCCTACGTTTTTTTTGTTCAAATTTCATAAAAATAAAATGAACATTTGTTTTGTTTTTTAGCTTTGCCTTTATCAGTCGTGAAAGTTTTTTCTGTTAAACCTGAATTAGGTCCAGTGCAACTGTGGCACTGTGTTATCACCGTGAAGGTTCATGTTTGTTTTGGGCTCAGGGGAGTGACGAAGCCCTCGTCAGACAGAGTAGTGTCAACTCCTCCTGAAATTGTTTATTGGATGGATCATGGGAACTTACAAGAAGTTTATATATTCACCATCTGATTTAATTCGGCTTGTGCGAATTATTTTAGAAATCTCCGGCTCGAGAACTTTATTGTGGATTTTTGCATTGACAATGCAAATGGTTTTCGACTGTGATTCAAATGAAATGAACATTTGTTTTGTTTTTTAGCTTTGCCTTTATCATAAAAATAGTTTATTAAAGAAACAGATTTCGTACTTACTACAAATTTCCCTCATTTTTTCACCGTCTTGAGAATGTATGAGCCTTTGAGTAACAAAAAACTTCGATTGAATTTCGAACGGTGCTGATTCAGATGATCTCATTCTTTTTCGTACTGCCCTGAGACCTGCTTCCGACATCTTCGTGAATTTAATCTTTAAAAAATATCAATTAATTTAAAGTTAGGAGCTAAAACCCCATTAACTGAACGCAAAAACTCAAAACAATTCTTTGGGCGCGAAAAAGTGAAATAATTTAGATGTCATCCGTTTCCAGTGTTGCCGATTAACATGGTTGTTGTAATTACCCTCATGGGTAATTATTATTGTTTTCAACCCTAAACTTTGATCTTTTTTTTTAAAAAAGAAAGATATTTGCTTTCCCGAAAACTACTTCTCCTTCCTTTGTTTCCATTGAATTTATTTCAAAATATTCAATTACTCGCATCCGGTAATTATTTTAAAAATTCTATTCCAAATAGTAGATGTAGATACCCAATAAACATATCGCATGAAAATTCGTTCCCATTTGAAACGACATTTCTCTTTAATAAATCCAAATTTATAGAATAAAACACAAAACTTTTATAGAATTAACACTAGACCACAGTATACAGTAAGCAAACTCGAAAATAACCCAATTTACTATGTAAGAGTAAAAAGAACATACCATATTCATAGGCAGAAAACACGAGAGCAAACAGCACAGTCATATATGCGTGTAACCGAAAATTTGTAAACAAAAGCGACACAGCTGATCGGTATCTTTTGCATTTCGCAATGTGTTTTGCGTGAAATTTAGTCGGCATAAAGATTAAAAGCTAAATAAAATATCAGCGGAATGCACGAAATAGTATGGAAACATACTAAATTATAAACTTTCTGTTTAAATCACTCACTTCATTTCACAGGAAATTGAGAAAAATAATGAAACCGAAATCCACCCGACTCGTTTCCCATCAAATCAGAGCAACTGAAAGAAACAATTGCAAGCGGCATTGCCGTATCTGATTTTTCTGCTGTTGATTTTATATTTCAGAGGAGGGAAATTTAAAAATTGAAATCTGTTTTGACCACCATTTCTTATAAAAGTACAAATATTCTTCATTTAAGGTTGAAAATTTGAATAGAAAATTTAAATTGTCAGGATTAGTAGAAAAGCAATTAATATCAAATCTTCGGTCCATCAAAATCATTTTACAAACGACGTGATGCTAATTTCAAAGCAATAATGACGTTTGAGAAAAAATGCAGTACCAGTTTGGACTGAATTTCTAATTTTCTATATTCAAACGAACATAATTTGCAACTTATTTTAGAATTGTATTTAATTTCTAAGGCAAAAAATACATTTCGCAACTGACTAATCTGGTAACGTCGTTGCGGCTCTCATCTTTAACAGTATATTTCTTTCTCTGTTTCACTTTTATTAGATTCCGTTGTGGTCATATTGCTTGTTCATTCTTTGTACCCCAAAAATTTAAGATTTTTCTAACCAATTAGAATGCCTAGATTTGGGTATTTCTGGGTTATTCGTTTTCGGTTACACAGGTTATTTTCACATTTAATGTATGAAGTTTGTTTACTGTATACTGTGACTAGACTATCAAATTAATACCATATAATGACGAACAAAACATCAGAAGCCACGCACAAAAACAAAACATATCGCACGGAAAACGAATCGAAAATAGTAACCCTCTGTCGAGGAATTGACGAAACGTTTATTGGCTAATAACTACAAAGTATTGAAAAATTTGAGGTCAAAACTATTTTTGAATACTGTAATAAAAATATTACGTGGAAAATATGCGAATGTTTCTACTTTACAGTAAAATGTGTCTAAAAACTTAAACTAAATCAACCAGGAAGCGTTCTTCCTGAATATCAGTACCTTTTAAGCTATACCATATCTCTTCAAATAAAATGACATTTTAAAACACTAAAATTAATCTTTATTAAAAAGCTAAAACACTTGTTTTTCGTTTGTACAGCACAATTTCTGAAATGAACAATAAGTAATAATTCGACTATTTTTATTTTGTTGCCCCTACTACAAGGTTTCAGGACATTCAAGTCAAAAATAAAAACCTGCAATCATAATTATTACATACGCTCTGCTAA
This sequence comes from Chrysopilus asiliformis, assembly GCA_964034945.1. Taxonomy (NCBI): domain Eukaryota; kingdom Metazoa; phylum Arthropoda; class Insecta; order Diptera; family Rhagionidae; genus Chrysopilus; species Chrysopilus asiliformis. Next base: position 99,174,473 of record OZ035961.1, read on the forward strand.
CACAAAAATATAAAAATGCAGCTGCACAGATATTTTCAAGAGAGCATCAAAGAAATTCAGTCTCAAATCAAAGGCGAATCAAAAAACATGAATTAGAACCATTGATTTCTGAGTGATTGGTCATAATCGGTCTGTTGTGCACGCAAATTAAACAAAAAACAGTAAATAGAGCTAGCCACTAGTGAGTGAATTTTGCAACACAATATTAAACGTGTTTAGTATTTTTTCATAACTTTTAGTAGTAATTTAAATATCTTAGATGTAAACTTAAATGCATATTAGACGTTTGTTAAAGATAAATTCCTCTCGTAAATGTTAGTTGTAAAAACTAGTGATTGAGGTTTATTAACACAGCAAAGATTTACGTCATCATCATTGAAATGTTTCTCCCAAGGAATGATTCAACATTTTTTCGATTTTGTTTTAAATGCGAATAGTAGTAGTGAACGAGTGCAATATCCAGCTGATACAAAAATTAATTGAATTGGCCACTATTCGATATATCCTCTCCAATCAGTGTTTTTTTTTTTTGTTTTGTTATTGTTTAAATGTAAATATAAGTCACATATTTGTTAGCTCCATTACTGACTAATAGTGTTAAAATGCATCCGTCTCTCTGGTTACACAAAACGATAAAAAACTGGCCTCTGGACGGGCTGAAGAATTTCAAATGTAATACAAACGCACAACCGATTTCGTAATTAACGTATCACCATCGTAGAAACTAGTCTCAATCGTCACATTACCACTGCAATGAGGAAAAAGAGTAAGGAGTTATCCTTGTTATCTAAAAATCAGAACTTACTTTAAAACTTTGGCAGGCATCATCTGGGACTCGGGCGCCGCTTCAATGGTCGATTGCCATGTGTTGGTCGTGTTGGGGCTCACCCAGCCCATCTCGAAGAACCACTCCTCCATTATTCTGCCCTTGAACAGGACCTTTTGGTCAAGACGAAAGTTCTCCATCGCCTCAACGGTGCTGAAGTTGATTTCTCTGGACACTGCTCGTAAGTCAAGGATTCTTACTGGAACTCGTGCTTCGTGCTCCACATCTGGTGATGAAAAGTCCTTGTTCTCCTGCCAAATAACGGTGCCAGTGTCCGCATCACGAAGAATCATCCAGTTTCTGTAAAAAAAGGATCTTTTTATTCGACACTTGAACTCACTGAGGCATAAACTTTTTCACATTTGAAATCCTCGCTGGATTTTCGCCCCTTTGGTCAGCTCTTCGGTGTCCATTGTGGAGCAATTAGTTACGTACTGGGCAATTATGATTTTATCACACTTATCGGCAATCAATAATCAAAAATGTTTAAAATTAGCCATACAAACCAGCACGCAAAGTCTTCTTCCCAAAGCACTCAAATACGCTCGAAGTTTTTTCCCCAAACAATGCTGTCAGCTCTCTTAATTTAATTGATTCAAATAAGCGCGATACACCACAAATTTTTATAAGTAAAATTAAATTCCAAGCAAAAAAATACAGTAAAAATCAATTCGATGCTAAAAAAACAAGGTATATTCTGTGAAGTTCATTATTTAAAATAAATACTGTACAATTAAATAGGGACGCATAAAAAGAAATAGCAGCTATGCAGAAAAATTAGTAAAATATTATTTCCAAGTGAATAAATAAATAAATGCTACCTGTTTAAAAAATCAATGCAGTAAATAAAAAAAACTTGTAAATCCTTGTGGAATGTCACGACCTAAAAAGCGACTGATAAATATTCATCCACTTTTAATATGATAGTCAAAGGGCGCGTCTAGACCGAACTAACTTGGTACTGTCAATTTGGTGGTGCTAAACTGGAAATGTATATTGCGTGGACTGTCAATTTTATGCATTTTTGTTCAATTTTTGCAGTCTATATCATGAAAAGGGCACAAAAGATAAGAAAAAGCAGCAATAAAATCCATAGCGCCAAAAGGTAAGTTTAAAGTAAAAATTTAACTTACAAACTAGTTAATTTTGCAGTTATATGTCAAGTTGTCAAGTAGAGTTAGCAGAGTTGAAATACCGCTGCTAAGCTAGCAGGCATTGCTGAATTAGAACGCATTTATACAGGTGCCACATTGAAAAAACTGCTAACTTAGCACCGGTCTAAATGCGCCCAAATAGATCACGAAATAAAATAGTTTTAAAAACACTGATTTTACGATAGAAATTAAAGTTTTTTCGTATTTTTTGGAACATGTTTACCGCGTAAAAAACAGTTTACTTAAATTTGTAAATTCCAAAATTATAATTTAGTAACATTGAAAAAGCCATCTGACAAGTTCTATTTTTGACAGTTTTTGAAATATCCCCCAAACCCTTCGTTCGTAGTCATTTATCGTCATATAAAATTTTTTGTTTTTTGCGATAAGAATTCTCAGTTTACATTTACCCCTAATGTCGGCTTTCATCTAGTTCTTTGTTACGCAAAGTGGTTCAGAGAGGTGAATTATGGAAGCCAGCCAAGAAAATGCTTCGTCAACGGATGGTAAAAATCAAAAAAACTTTTACTATTCAGTGTGACTTTCAATTTTCACTTTCCGCCTACTCCACAGAAAAAAAACCATCTGGAGATGAATCTGCGGACGACCCCAAGGATAGAAGGACCCCTGAAGCGACAGCAGTAGAGACCCCTAAGGATGCCAGGTACGCATAAGATTTGGTAGCCCTTCGCCTTATGTTCAGAAAAAAAAAAACACGAGAAGCAGCGAAGTGAAACTGTGTCCCAATTTCCATATTCATCGCAAGCCAGAGATTATCAAGTGGGAGTGATTTGAATACCAGTGAAAATATGGCTGGGATACTTGACTGGACATTATATTTTAATCTCTTTAAAAATTATAAAATATTGAGTGGACACCAGCATAGGAAAGAATCTTATCAATAAGAAGTTACGCAAATATTTACAACATTTATCACTGCTCCACTCACCTCGATTTTGTTTGTTTTATTTGCAATTTACTATTTGGCCTTTTATGTTTGCACAATGACCGATATCGTAAAAAAATCTGTGCAAACCGTTGGGGCATTTTTGTTTAAGTTGTGATAAAAAAAAGTTGTCGTCGTACCAGGGAGATAAACTCTCAAAATATATATGTATAGGTATCCTTGAATTGGGATAATTTGATAAAATTCTAAATTCACATTCATTCATTTTATTCGCATTTGCATAAACATTTAGCTAAGCTATAATAAAAGTGCATATTCAGTAGCAAATATATTATATTTAGTAGCTACTCGAAAGATAATTCAAAAGAGATGAATAACTTTTTAAAATATACTGTATTAGATTAGGATTTAATCAGTTTTTTATTTATATTGTTAATTTGTTCTGTTGAAAATTCCTGAAATAAATTATACAGTAGGGGATGCTTCGAAACACGTATAATTACACATAAAATTTGGGTCTCATACAAATATACACGAATAAATGCAACACGGTTGCATTAAATGCATAAATGTATCATTTTCAAGTTCACAAATGTCAAATTAACATTAAATTTTACACGCTTAAGTGCACATGTGCAAAAAATAAATATAATTGAATTGCAAATTTCGAAAAAGGCCCGACTCCGAAAATAAAAATTTTTCAGGAGACACAAAAAACTGAATTCTGTTGAATTATTTGAGTTTTTTGTTTTCTAAAATTTCCTTCCATCCCTCAGAGGGTTTTTCAAAACACTACTTCCTCCCTCCCCAATCCAAATTGATTTTTTAAAATTCATTTTTATAAGTGAGGGAGGATTATTAAACTTCAGGTAAAAACATGTTCATTTTTGGCACGCGTAAGTGCAAATTAATGTCCATCTATCCGTACAACGCATAACACGGATAAATGCAAGTAAATTGCAACAAAAATCGTTGTTCATTTAAGTGTGTTCTTCTGTAACAACAGTTTTTAATTTGATATTTTGTTTAAACAATTTAAATTTTATATCACCTTTATTAAAACATGAAACCGAATAGTTTTCCACTAAAATCACAATAAACAAAATTGAAACCAATCACTGTTTTTCTTAACTCACACTTGAAAAATTTTCACATACGTGAAAAATTAAAACAAATTCCTCGCACGATTAAGTTTTGTTTGAAAAACTTTTTAAAAATATTTACGACTTCGTGTCGGTATTATTTTCATAACAAGTTTTGTTCAAATTTATAGCTGTTGGTAAAGTACATCAAATAATATTTTATCTTTTGACTTAAAAGATTTTAATACATTCGAAAAATACGTGCGTATATCGAAATAGATAACGAAACACAAATTTAAACCAGGAAGCCCTTATCAAAACATTTATGGGTCTGTCCAGAAAGTACGTTACGCTAATTTTAACTTTTTGTATCCCTTCCCTTTCGTCACGCTTTATCTTAATTTTTGTATTGGGTTTAGTGCCGCCGTCATACTTCTATAGACACACCTAAACTTGTGACGTGTTTAATGAAAAGCCCTTTAGGTTTTTTCAATTTTTCTCCAACTCTCTGCTAATAACCATAGTACATCTCAATGCTTTGAAGAACAACAAGAAACTGAAGCATTCCAGATATGCAGTCTTTAGAAAATGTCTTTATTTTTTCAAAAGCATTACACGAATATTAGCATAATCAAAAACCGTCTTAGAAACAATAAACTTAAACTCGTAGCTTTCTTATTTTCCACAAAATTTTGTGGTTGCCGAGGGTTTTTTTTTGAAGCAATTACGTTATAAAGATAAGATCGTAATAAGCAAAAAAAAACAAACTCTTAAACCTGCATAAAAGCTTTACAAGTCGTAGTTGAGATTTGTATATTTTAAAAATAAATAAACATACAATAAAAAATATTGTTTCCTTTAACATTTACACTATTCCGTGTAAAATTTTAAACCAGAGTCTGGTTATTAAATTGATATAATAAATATCCCCATTTAGCATTCGAGAAACAACAAATTTAACGAAAAATCAGTTGCAATAACTAAAAAATAGAACGAGAAAAACAGAAAACAAACTTTCCGGTTGTAAATAAATATATTTTACTGTGCTCCACAAAAAAATCAGCTTTTTTACACAAATTAAAACATCATTACAGCTTTATTGAGGTGACAATGGAATTTCTCTACGTTTGAGATTGCAATATTAAAAAAAAATCAATTTGAAATTGTATCATTATTTACATTTCACGGTCTAAATAATTTTCATGCTTTTTTGTTACTGCATTTAAATTTTAATAAAACCATCATTAAGATATTTTTACTTACTAAATTAAAGTTTAAGAAAACGCATTTTGACACGTATTTTTTATGTAAACTGCCTGAAGCATATAAAAAGCATAAGACAACAATTTTCGTACGTTCATATCAAATCAAATTATTCGTCGATTAACATTTCACTGACTTTTCAAATAATCCTCTTATTCAATTGCCACCTTTCGTAAAAATATTGCATTCTTATCGAAAAGTCAATTATTTACAGACTGGTCAGGATTTGTTTTGCTTTACTAAAATACACAACTTTAATGTAGAAAAATTGTCTGGAATTCACATTGCGGTTTTCCACTATGATTTTATAGAGCAGATTTTAAATGTTATGAACAATTGTTGATAGATGACGATAAGTCATTGCTTATCGTCTTAAGACTCAAGTGTATATTCAATAATTAAGATAAGAAGAAATCTACCTTAATAAATTTTTCATCTGTTGTTCAGTCTTCAATTCGTCTTTCCATCGATCGCTTGGTAAACGAGATTTGAGTTTGAGATTTTTAAACTTGTTATTAAATCAACTTAACTTTGATATCAATCTAATTTTCGGGTTTAACCATAACTTCCGTCCATTGGAATTCATAAATTTATACTATTTCATGTTTTCTTATAGTTATAAAGTGGAGATTTTTGTGAGAAGTGATTAATTGCACTTTTCTTTTGCAAAAAAAAGGTTTCAGATCAATTTTACAAAATTGATTAAAAGTTTTTAGTACAAAATTGGATGTGCGTGAGGTTTGAATTAAACTAATTGCAGTTTCAAATGTATTGGAGTTATTAAAAATTAGCATGTCATTTTTTAAGAAGAAAAATACGCCTGGTTACGTGCTGTTGAATGGACACGAAGACAGACATTCATTGGGGATCGATAATCAAAGGTATATTAATCAGAGATCGAAAGTGTTAAAAATTCAGAATTATTTTGATAACGTAGACAATAGAAAATTCGAATGAATTGAGTACATAATATGTTACTTTATCGAACGAATTAGGTAGCATGACTTTGATATGTTTTTTTAAGATATTGTCTTGTCTATAATTCACTCTGTAATACAAACCCGTGCCAGTTTTAAGTCTCAGTTGAAATAAAAATAAACTATAATTAACCTCAATAAAAAAAAGCGTAAGTGAATTTGAGAAATTCAATATCTCCGAACACTTGAATTTAATCACAGTAAAAATAAATATCAGCAGAATTTACTTTTAATTATTGACATGAATTAACTTAAATATAGATAAAAGTCGTAGTACAAATCGATGTGAATTTTATTTCATTTCCGTTGGCTTTAAAGATTGTGTAAAGTTGATTCATTAAACTTTGCTTTAAAAAAGGTATCTTTATTATAACAGTTGTTATTAAAAAGTAAACACTGATTTAAGTGCAAAACATTGGGCGAAATGTGCACACCACTTGGCATATTTTCTCGATGAAAATTGAAATTGATTATAATAAGAAAAACTTGAGATAACCGCGTGCAAAATCCAATCGTTCTTATCGGTTTTTTAATATGATTACAACATAATGAAAATATGTCTGTGTTTGCAATAAATTACATGTTGATTCGCAATAATAATAATGTCACACTACAAAGGATATTTATTTTTTTTAAATTAAAATTTGAGAAAGAGGCTGTCCATAAAATACGTCACGGTGATTTTCGGCCTTTCGGAAGTTTACGATTAATTTTCTGTCTTCATCCTGTGCCGTTCGCCAACAAAAAACTAAATTCAGTATTTAGAAATTTTCTAGAAAATAAACGAAATTTTGTAGTGCTATTTTGTATGAAATTAGCTGTAAATGTCCTGAAATTGGTAACGGCAATCTTGTTTTTAAGTAAATTCTAGAAAGTGGGACTTGAGTGGTGCCATCCTAGATTACAATTTTTAAAGAAACTGCAATAAAATGAAGAGAAGTGATGGAGTGATCCAATTTGGGTATAAAACCAGTTAGTGCGGACCCGAGGTTTTCGGGTAAAGGTCCCCAAAAAATGAGTCTTCTAATTTTTGATCCCTAATGCCTCGTTTACATAGACAAAACTCGAAGAAATTTTGTTTTCGAATTTCAAGTAATCAACTTTTATATGAATTTTCTTGTAAAAAGATTCGCTGAGAACCAAAATTCTACGAGTTTACTTCAGCGGAAACGAGGCTCTAACCTATTTTAGGCTGGTTGGTGTTGCGTTTTCATAAGAGCATACTTAAAGTGTTTTACCCCCAACAGGTCAGGCATGTCTGCCCCGAACACCCATCAGGAGCCTGTTTCTGGTATGGAAGCTGGCTCACCGTCGTCAGAGCCTGCTTTACCAGCTTCCACGCAGACTTACAGGATTTTGGTGGAGTAAAACTCGATTCGAGTATTTATACTCCGATGCCACAAATACTCGAATCGAGTTTTACTCCACCAAAATCCTGTAAGCCTGCGTGGAAGCTGGTAAAGCAGGCTCTGACGACGGTGAGCCAGCTTCCATACCAGAAACAGGCTCCTGATGGGTGTTCGGGGCAGACATGCCTGACCTGTTGGGAGGAAATTTGGGCGTGAAAACATCCTCAAAAATAAATAACAATTTTGTTATATTTTTTGCAGACCTTATAAGCCGAGAAATTCCAATAGGATTCAATGCTAAAAGGTCGAGTATAAACCATGAATCAGAAATGGTTCAATGGTTAAACACTAAATATTAAAGTGTTTATATTTATCACTAGAGAAAAATATACGGATTTGCTTACTTTTTTCAAAATCACAGTTAAAACGTTTTTCTTTACGAAAATCGGGAGAAACCTGTGATCCTTTAACAATTACCTGTGAAAATTGATCTAAAAAAACACACTTTTTTTTAAATTTCCTCAAGGCTTTACAGGAAAGTTTTCTTGAAGCCCCTCCAAAAAAGGTCCGCATGATGAAATAACAAAAATTTGTTTTAAAAAATCAAAAGAAGGGTGTTAGCAAGAGTTTTAATTCACTAGGTCCCAAAATGCGTAGTGGCCCCGGTAGCAAAATATGAAAAACTATTCAGTACTCGCCATTTCATTAAAGTGAAAGTAAATTTGTTATAACCGTGAATAATTATTTTCTACTGTGAAAATAAAATCTATTATGCATAATTGTTCATCATTCCATGCTAATAACAACCACAGAATATCAGCGGAAACAATTCAATGATATATTTTAGTGACCTTGTCGTGATTTATATAAATGTATAGTAGTAACACTAATCAATTATATTACATATGTTATTCAAAAAATATTGAGTTCACTTATGGCCTCAGTTACCTTAACTTAATTCTGGCGCTATTGTTAAAATATCCACCAATATTGATAATCTGTCGTAATTATTGATTTTTGGATTAAATGATACGCACGTCAAACAAACAATATTTCATATTTATGATTACGCACTTAAATATCATTTCAGTATGTGCTTAAAAACATTTAAATTATGTTACAGATAATCTTAGTGCGTGAATGTAAGGCAGTTTCGAAAATTCCAGCCTGAAATTCTATCCAAAATATAATTCTATATGGAGCTGTTCTTTATTTTTTTACAACCGAAACTTTGCCTCTTTTATATCGTGCTGGATCTACTATCGTTAACTGTGGCCATTCACTTTCTTTTGATTGGAACGTGTCTCAATATTGTTCCCGGTCTGTCTGACTGATAATTTTTTTTTTTTTTTTTGGGAGGTAGTTGGTTTATATTTTATACAAAAAGTGAATTTCAGTAAGAAACCAGTTCGAGATAGTAAAGTCGTTACAGTCAAGTAATTTCGTGACCACTGGGCTACAATACCACCATCTTTTGGTGACTACCACTTCCAACATATCGGCTTGAGTTTGCCAGCTCCATTCCACACGACGCCAACATCTGAGGTGACTTTGTATAGTACTATTATTTTTGATTCCAGAATAAGAGTCGTGCCTAAAGTCAATTCGTTTGCTGTTTTTTTTTCATGTTGAAATTGGAATTTGTGGTACACAAAGCTTTTAAGTCAGTCATAGCTCTCGATTCGAATCGATAAGACAGACGTCGAGTTTAATTTAATTCCCAGTTATGCGCTTTTTTATTGTAGTATTATTGAAGTGTAATGGGACCTGAAAACGGATAAAGTCATACGATAGTTTCTGTGACGGAGTTTAGCTCCGTAAGTGGGGCTAGTTCATACTTTACTATTGTCTTTCTTACAGTAATTACGTTTAACTGGCCTTGTGTAGATGATCCGAAGGCTTGAATGTGCTTCGCCGAGATCATTTTTCTGAATTATACGACCGAGAAATTACTAAAAAAAATTAAAAAAAATTTCCAACATAGTGAAAATATTCAGTGGAGATCGTAAAACATGAAAATATCCCACATTTTCTTGTGAAATCAATTGATATGTTTGTGCTTTTATTGAAATAACATAAATTTTATTGTTTGTAATTCAAATATTTAGCCGATCTCTATTTTAACTTGCGTAAAGTGTGTTAAATTCTAATAAAGCTTTTTTGTCGTCAATTGAAATGTTTCACTTCATTGGAAAATACGTGAATTAAACTCTATAGCGACCTGTAAAGTAAATATAGGTAAGCATAACTCGTTTTGATTTACTCTTAAGCAACCACAGGTACAGACAAATGTTAATGACTAAATTGAAAGGTTTTTCACTCACATCTAGTGTTTTTTTTATTTCAATTACGTAAAAAAAGATTTGTATTTGAGATAGACTACTTTCGATCAGGTTTTGTGCGATTCCGCTCCAACTGTTGCCCGCTAAACCAAACCGGAACCCCAACATCAACTTTAGATAAAAGCACAATAAAGTTAATTTAGAATCTGTGTTTTGTTGAAATTGCTAAAATTTTGGAAATTACCCAAATCGTGTTCACCTCGGGAAATCTCCGCCTTAGTCATATTTTCTTATTAGCTTGATATTAAATTTATAATAGAATTGCGACACAAAATTCAATCTAAAATTTTCTCTATTCTAACGCTACACTTTTTTGCCAGTGTAATTCATTTTTTTTCATCAGTAATGAATTTTTCTTATTTTTACGACTTATTTTGCAAATGTTTGGGCACATTGATCTTTGTAGCCTTTTTTATTTGCAGATACCTTCAAAATTAAATCCGCCTTTGCGGAATGTGTTTAACGTACCGGCAATATTCAAATTTGAAAGATCATTTGTATGCCCGCTTTGTCTTGATTGCTTCGAATTTAAAAGAAGAAATTTAAATGAAAAGACATGAAACTAACATCGTGACTATTTTGGAATTAATTTCTTTGGGGGTTCAAACCATTATCAAAAAAAAATCTTAACAATAAAAACTTTTTTGTGAAGGTTTGTAGATTCTATTCGTAGATTGTTTTTTCTTCTCGAGATATCTTAATCTGGACATTTTTTATTTTAATTACTAGTGGTTTGGGTTTTTATTTCCTATTGCAAGAAAAAAGTCTTTTAAAATATTCAACTTGACTTACTGTAAAATAATATTTTACTGTAAGTCAAGTTAAATATTTTGCGTGACTTGGATTTCACATAAGATTTCCACCAGAACACTGTGTTTTTGAGGATCTCGCTAAAAAAACTAAATATTAGGTGCGGTCGGGTGACTATATTTATTTTAAATATAGTCACGCGGTTTGGGTTTGGCTATTTTCGAGAAATTTTAGATAAATCATCTGTAGTACCCTACAAGTCCTAGGAAAACCTTTATCTCTCTTTGAGTTTCGGGTAGACGAGCCTACATATCCTCTGTTGCCCAGCCTCAAGTATGCGAAGATTACTTATTTTAAATTCCAAATTTTTAAAGTTAAATTGTACATGGTGATATCATTTTTTTCCTATTTTATAGTAAAGCGATGGATGACTGCAGTGATTCAAAAGGTTTGCTAGAGCAGACGATTACATCCGTTCGATTGCCTATAATTGGCATGACATGCCAGTCATGTGTAAAAAATATCGAAGGCACAATTTCACAAAAACCGGGAATAATCAATATCAAAGTGATTCTCAGCGAAAATGCCGGCTACATCGATTACGATGCAAGTCAAACAGATCCCGGAAAGATCGCATTTGAAATCGAAGATATGGGATTCGATTGTCCATACTCAGATCAACCTGGAGCTGTTAACGGCGATCTCAACAAATCAACAACGATCATAAAAATAGAAGGAATGACATGTAACAGTTGCGTCCAAAATATCGAAGGCACGATTTCTCAAAAGCCTGGCATCCATTCGATTAGTGTTAGTTTAACTGAAAAATCTGCAACAGTCCGGTATGATGGTAGCCAACTGAAACCACAGCAAATTGCTGAAATGATCGACGATATGGGATTCGATGCGACACTGGAGAATAGTAGCAAAACATCAGAGAGTCAAAAGACTGCCCAAACTCCACTTAAATCACAAGATCTGACCTCAAAGCGAGCAGGACGACGATCAGTTTCGGAATCATTAGTTTTAATTGGGGGCAATGACTTCCCATCGAAATCAGGGAATGGTATTGTGAAAATCGGTGCCGAAGGACAATTGAGTAAATGCTTCCTGCACATCCAGGGGATGACGTGCGCTAGCTGTGTGACCGCCATCGAGAAACATTGCAAGAAACTTTATGGTAATGAGGATTCTAATGGGCTTTTCAAACCAAAAACTAATAAACAAAATATCCGTTTCAGGTGTTGATAGCATACTAGTGGCTCTTCTAGCTGCAAAAGCAGAAGTTAAATACAATCCAAACGTAATTAGTCCTCAGGACATCGCCCAATCTATTACAGAACTAGGGTTCCCATCGGAATTAATTGATGAGCCCGGTACGGAGGAGGGTGAAATCGAGATCGAAATCAAAGGAATGACATGCGCTTCCTGCGTGAATAAAATTGAACAGACCGCCCTACGGATTCCGGGCGTGACGTACGCCGCTGTAGCGCTAACAACGAGACGTGGACGATTCAAATTTAATAGCGAACAAACGGGAGCACGTTCCATTTGTGAAGCAATAACGGCACTAGGATTCGAAGCAAATCTCTTATCGAATAAGGATAAAATGGCACATAGCTATCTAGAACATAAGTTTGTTTTACACAATATTTTGCGCTTAAATAATTTTACTAAAATGAATTTTGTTTTAGGGAAGAAATTCGCAAATGGCGGAATGCATTTTTAATTTCTCTGATATTTGGCGGGCCCTGTATGGTAGCCATGATTTACTTTATGATCGAAATGGAAATCCATGGACACGAAGGGATGTGTTGTGTGTCTCCAGGACTTTCCCTCGAGAACTTGGTCATGTTTGTGCTGTCGACGCCTGTGCAATTCTTTGGCGGTTGGCACTTCTACGTGCAGGCCTATCGAGCTGTTAAACATGGAGCTACGAACATGGATGTCTTAATCACAATGGCTACCACAATTAGTTACATATATTCTCTTGGCGTTCTAATGGCGGCGATGATTTTAGAGGAAACTACATCACCCTTGACATTCTTTGACACACCACCGATGCTTCTAATTTTCATTTCTCTTGGCCGTTGGTTGGAGCATGTGGCCAAGGGTAAAACATCCGAAGCGCTTTCAAAGTTACTCTCTCTGAAGGCCACCGAAGCATTGTTGGTGACTATCACGGAAAACTTTGAGGTGCTTTCGGAAAAAGTAATATCAGTCGACTACGTGCAACGTGGCGATATTTTAAAAGTACTTCCTGGCTCTAAAGTTCCGGTAGACGGCAAAGTAATATTCGGCCATTCAACCTGCGATGAGAGTCTCATAACTGGTGAATCAATGCCGGTACCAAAAAAGAAAGGTTCTGTAATGATAGGTGGATCTATAAATCACAACGGAATGCTATTAATGGTTGCCACTCACACCGGAGAGAATACGACCTTAGCACAAATCGTACGTCTTGTAGAGGAAGCACAGACTTCGAAGGCTCCGATTCAACAGTTGGCAGACAAAATTGCTGGCTATTTTGTACCTTTGGTGATTCTAGTGTCGAGCATAACATTAATTGGCTGGACCATAACTGGATATGTGAATATTGATCTGTTGCCGATTTCTAACCATTCGAAAATCGGTCTCAACCGCGAGGAAATAATTTTCAGCTATGCTTTTCGATGTGCGCTGAGTGTTCTGGCGATTGCTTGCCCTTGCGCCCTCGGTTTAGCTACTCCCACTGCGGTGATGGTTGCGACAGGTGTTGGAGCATTGCACGGGGTGCTTGTTAAAGGTGCTGGTCCATTAGAGAATGCCCATAAGGTATACTATGTGAAATAATGTGAAACTTGTTCTAAATGAAATGTTTTGCCTTAGGTTAAAACGATTGTTTTCGATAAAACTGGAACAATAACTCATGGAATGCCAATGACCTCACGAATCTGCATGTTTGTTGAGCCAAAAGTCTGTTCGGTGTCCAGGGCTTTGGCGATTTTGGGTGCTGCAGAGAGTAATAGTGAACATCCGATTGCAACAGGTATGCTTAAAATCCGCGTTAGGTTTTTTATGAACATTCCCAAAGCGTATTAATTTATATTTTAGAAAAAAAACTTGAAATCTCTGATTTGCATAACTAAAAACGTTTTCAATTCATTTTCAGCCATTGTAAAATTCATTAAGGAAGTTTTAGAAATAGAATCGTTTGGTAAATGTGATGACTTCCAGGCAGTCCCTGGCTGCGGTATAAAATGCACAGTTTCCAACTACCGTCAGTCATTGACACAAGTTACAAACTCTGAAAAATTAATCAACTACATAAATTCCCTGGAATCAAATATGAATGGCGTTAATTACATTGGAGATGTCCCCGTAGAAATACTCATTCCACCGAAAACTCAATCCGAGAAGAATACCCAAGAGCTTGAACAACTTCTACAAATTGATAGTGAAAAATCGATCAAGGAACCTACAGAATTGTTAGCAGAAATTAATGAATACACAGTACTTATTGGCAATCGTGAATGGATGCATCGAAACGGAATAGTTGTGCCAATAGAGATCCACAATAAAATGGGAGACGAAGAAACAATGGGAAACACTGCAATTTTATTCGCATTGAATAGTCAACTTATTGCCATGGTCTCGGTGTCGGATATGGTGAAACCAGAAGCCCATTTGGCAGTCTACACACTGAAGAAAATGGGCATTGAAGTGATTCTATTGACCGGCGATAATAAAAACACAGCAGCTAGTATTGCACGGCAAGTTGGTATCCATCGGGTCTTCGCCGAAGTCTTACCATCACATAAAGTAGCGAAAATTCAAAGAATCCAAGAGACTGGCATTCGAGTGGCAATGGTAGGCGATGGTGTTAATGATAGTCCGGCATTGGCTCAGGCAGATGTTGGAATTGCAATAGCCGCTGGAACAGATGTCGCCGCCGAAGCAGCAGATGTTGTACTCATGAGGGTAGGCGGTAAACTTTTATTTTGCGAATCTTCTTTATTGAAATTTTTTTGCAGAATGATCTCATAGATGTGGTGGCTTGCCTAGATTTATCGCGACGAACAGTAAAACGTATCCGTCTAAACTTCCTTTTCGCCAGCTTGTATAATCTTCTTGGGATTCCCGTAGCGGCGGGTGTGTTTAGTCCGTTTGGGTTCCTTCTCCAGCCATGGATGGCTTCAGCTGCAATGGCCGCAAGTTCAGTATCCGTTGTGTGTTCGTCACTTCTCCTTAAAACGTACAAAAAACCAACAGAGGCATCGCTACGTACACCAGAATATCAAGAATTTTTAGCATCAAGCGCTTATTCGAATCTAGATACAGTTTCCATTCATCGTGGCTTGGAGGATATACCAAGACCAAATTTCAGTCGATCAAATAGCTCAACATTGTCAAGGTATGTAGCAATAAGCCGTTTTATGTGTGCACCATTTTTTAAAGGAAAAGTAATGATTCAATGGTAGACATAAATTGGTCATTCTTGTTTAAAAAATTTTGTAAAATCGACATTTGAAATTTATTTCTACCTGTTTATGAAAATTGATTACAAATTCACTCAATTCACGCTATTTGATGCTTTATTTTACAGCTTTTTCCGCACTCCTGCACGCAATTAGATGTATTACTAACTACAATAATTAACCATTTTGTATTCACTTAATTTAACATAGTTTAATTTCTAAATATTTTAATTTACTAACTTTAGTATTGCATGTTTTCGTAAAAACTCTAGAGATGTCATTATAAATAATTAAACCAAAAACGGTCAATGATTCGCGAAAAGCTTACAAAATCTGTATGAGAATGTCCAAAAAATACGTCATACAGAGGTCCAAAAAATACTATGTCTCTTCACGCTGTTCCAAAATCGGCGACCAAACCAAAGTAAATCTTAATACAGAATTATTTGTCAAAATGACATTCCACTAGTGCGGTTGGAAGTAAATTCACTGCCTATTAGAACCAGGGGCGACACAATATACAATGGGGATTCGACTGATTATGTTGAGTCTCGTCAACACCCACTAGCGAATTGTGGCTTTTTCTTTGCACTTACATTATCAAAAGGAACTGAAATTACTTGGGTTGTCTATATTTTGAGTAAAACTTTTGGTAGCAGATTCTTAAGCCTACTGAACATAGGGAAAATACCCCTTAACAAGGTTTCCAACTTAATTAGAGGGTCCAGGATACTAAAGAACCAGTATTAATATAGGCAGACTCTTCGCAAAAAGCACAATGGACTAAGCGCTTTTCGGGCCGACTTGAAAAAAAAATACAATCAAGGGAGGGGATAGGGTTTCGAACAGAAAAAAATAGTATGACGTATTTTAGGGACAGTTCCTAAAGTGTGGAAATTTTTTTGTCAATTCTTCGACGAATTTAAAAAATCTATCTTCCTCCCACTTAGCTTGCAAATCTATCCTTTTATTTTATTTCGTGAAAGCTGTAGTGGCGTAGATTTGTTTATTTTATTTGAAATTAATTTACGTATATTCAAATTGTTCAGTTTACTGGATTGGTCTCCTGAACATGAAATAAGTGATTAAAAATTGATTGCCAACCAGTAAGTCATTATAAAATATGTAATTTGGACTTCTGTTATCCGATTGTTTGATGATTTCGGTAGAAAAAGTGGCTGAATCGTGTGTGCAAAAAAAAAAAAAAGTTTTGGGCTGAAAAATAAACAAACAAAAAAGTTGTGGGCTGATTCCCTCTTCAAACTGCTTCCAAACCACTGTAAATAAGTTCCCAAACGTAAGAAAGTTGCTTGTTTGTTTTATTTATTTGAATAAAAATTTCCTTGGAATCATTTTAGTTGTCTGTGATTAAAAAAAAATCGTGATTAGAACAATTGTTGTCTGTGATTTGAAATCGTTCTTAAACCTATTAAAAAAATATTGTAAAAATCTTTTATTTCCCAACAAGTGTTTTAGGGGAAACCCTATCGCTAAAGTAACACTATTTCTTTTAAAACAAAAGTGCTACGATTTTGGAGGGCAACCGTCAAATATCTTATCAAAATTTCAACGGTATTCCGTTGGAATTTTTATAGAAATTCCAAAATTTGTTTATCTCTCTGTCTGTTGAATGCTAGGGCTCAATTTATATTGACAATTTTTTTTATGTGGGTGGAGTGACTTGCATTATAGACTATAGGACATTTTATATCTTTGTTTCTTAACCGGTGGGTGACACCTCGCCACTCCCTACAGTTTTACCTTTTACCCTAAACCGATATATTTTATCGTTATCGAGATTATTCAATTCTATGAAAAAAAAATCATGCTTTTACATCATACTAATAAAAATGAGTTGGTGTCTGTCTGTCTGTCTGTCTGTTCCTCTTTCACGCAAAAACGGCTGAACCGATTGACCTGAAATTTGGCATAGATGTTCGTCGGGGGTCTAGCCCCAACATAGACGCATTAAAAAGTAGCCCGAGAGGTGGGGGAGTAAGAAGAGGGGGTAAAGTAAATTAGAAACTTAGTTTTTGCGCTATGTTACTCTTTCGCGGGGAAACTACTGAACCGATTGGCCTGAAATTCGGCATAGATGTTCGTCGGGGGTCCAGCCCCAACATAGACCCATTAAAAAGTTTTTAAGTTCTTTCCGGTTTTCTTCGTATTCTAAAACTTAGACAAAAAACTTAACCCGGCAACGACGGGTATGCAAGCTAGTAAACTTATATTTATTTGTCGGATTATAGTGTAAATTGTACACAAACGTAAATTTTGTATAAGAGTCATGTGCTGTTCACATCAGACATTTTTGTTATTAAATAGCAACAGACAGTTACAAGCTTTTGACGCAAAAAAGATTCAACAAAATCAGTCAAAATGTAAGCGCCCTATATTTAGTACGGTGGCCATTTCTTTTAAATAATTTTTCAGTACGTCGTTTTATTTTAATCTTAAGGAGTCTTTCGATAAAGTTATCATCTTTTGACTATATTTAGAGAAGTCGTATGCTTTTATAGCTCTAAAACTCGAAAAAGTTTTTAACACGTTGGCTGCCAAAGCCTTTTCAGGATTTTGATCGTGCAGTGCCAACGTCTTTTCACGATTTTGGTCACCTGAGGCCAAAAACTTTTTTTTGTTATTTTTTGTTTCTTTGTGTCTAAAAATCATTTTTGACTATTCGCGACTTTATTATTGGTCCTAATTTTGCAGTTATAACGGTTTTTTTTGTGTTTTTTTTTACTACCCCAAAAACACCATAAAAAATACGCAGCGGCCATTAGAAATACACCAAAATGTTCACCACAGGCCAGAGAATCCAAATCCCATGTAAAATTCCATATCGAGTCGCACAAAAATGTGCGACGAGGCCTGAGGGTAACATTTAGGTGTCGCACGAAAATGTGCGACGCGGCCTCAGGGTAACATTTGGGTGTCGCACGAAAACGTGCGACATGGCAGCCAACGTGTTAAAAGATAGGTTGCGGGAAAAACAATGTTAGGAACCACTGCCTTATACCAATCCCCTTCGGCTCCCTTTAACCCGGCCCTTGATAGCCATTGAATGTTTTATTCCATCCGCTTTAATCTCTTATCCAGTTGTCTTCTAGAGAGATATTTATTTGGTTTTCTCTATGATCAGATAAAACCAAGTTCCACATACGATCTTCGATTTTAATAGTTGATGTAATGCTTTTGTCTCAATTAATTTTTTATCCTAATATCCAATTTTGTTTTTAACAAGAAATGCACTATCACGATCAAATATTTGCTTAATTTCTAATAACATCTCTTAGAACACAAAATATTTTGTTACATAGATATTTTAATTAATAGCATTGTTTTTAATTACTAACTGCTGCTAGAATAACTAATTTTATTTTAATATATTATAGATGTATGTAGATTAAGTCTATATTTGTTATAAAATATATTTTCTTTGCTTTTATTTATATTATTGCATTGTATAGATTCATATTACAATTGAAAATAAATTTTCTAGTTTATGGACAGCGGTTAAACTAAAAGGTTTCACTGGGGATGATAATGTTTAAATATAAACCTATATCGCATTTGTTAAAAACAATATTAAGGTCAGATTGGTGTTCCATTACTAAAACAAAGTTTTTTGAAAAGTGTCAATTAACAAACTTTATTAACGTATAGATTTTTTTTTCTTTTGTTTAGTAATTTTCTCACAAGATTCAATATATATTTTTCACATATTCTAATTAAGCACATTCGTATTATAATTTGAAATTAATAAAATGTTTGAATTTTTGCCCGACTGCGGGACAGTCAAAAATGAGGGTAATGTATTTACGCTAGTATACCCAAAATTGGACATTGATGTCAATCTGAGTTTTTTTTCCTCAAAAAACATTTTGAATGTGCCTGTTTTCCAAAAAAAAAATGCTACTACCCTTTACTCGAATAAAAAGTATGTTGTTTTTTGTAGCAAAATCAAAAAGGAATTTTTTTTTACAAAGTTCCATGACTTTATTAAAAAACAAATAAAATAAAAATACTAATGAAAGGTAGGTAATTTTTCATAAATCTGTACAATAAATTATTATTTTTTTATTTCATTTTAACAAAATCAAAAAGTATTGCACTAAAACTCTAAAGCTTTTTGATACTAACGTAGATATTATCGCTTATTTTGAATAACCCAACAATTCGTGTAGATTTATTGCATGGCTTTCCATTACTACAAAAACTGTGCAATTTAATAACAAAAATCTCATAAACTTTCAGACTATTTACCCGCTCCAACAAAATGGATTCCAATGAAGCCCACTTGCTATCAAATATCAACGATATCAATGACGATGAGGACAACTTTTATCGTGTTGAAATTGTCAAGAAGAAGACATTAAGGGATGTCCAAGAAATGCAAAAATTATGAGACATTGAAAAAATTATTTCTGCTATTTTAAAATCATTTTTCGTGTATTTACGAGACATCAAGGTGATATATTTTATAGAGTTATTTTTAAGGTATTAAGTTTTATAATTTACTAAAATCAAAGAGAATAATCTAACCAAATTTGACGTCCCTGAATTATTAGTTTTGTTCTATGAAGGTAATTTTATTTTGTCCATTAAAATTTATTACAACTGATCTGACCAAATAAAAAAAATTACGCTTAAGAAAAACTTAAAAAAAAAACATTTTTTCATCTTTCAATCTCAAGAAATTCATAGAAGTAATTTCTTCAGTGTCTGAGATTTTAATAAAAATTGTAATTTTTCTAAGAAATCCAAGTGTAGTCTGACAAGAAAATGTATGTCAACATTTATATCGATTCTTCGAAA
This sequence comes from Chrysopilus asiliformis, assembly GCA_964034945.1. NCBI lineage: Eukaryota > Metazoa > Arthropoda > Insecta > Diptera > Rhagionidae > Chrysopilus > Chrysopilus asiliformis. The sequence goes on from OZ035961.1 coordinate 99,194,398, forward strand.
TATTTACGTCAAGGCAAATAAAAATAATGAATTTAATGGAAAAATCTTAACCAAAACTAAGCAAAAGTTCTCAAAAGATAACATTTTTCCCATTTCTTTAACGGGGAATTTTTGACGAAAAAAATTTAAACAAATCTGTGTCAAGTACAATTTTCTTGAATTAAAAAAAAAGACTGTAGCCAGTGTACTAAAATGCTTCGTGGATCACAACTGCACAGAATAATGTCGATTTTCAGCCATAAATCGTCATTCATATTCTTGTTAAGCTTAATATTGTATCACGTTGAGTTGGTTTCAATTAAACTAGTATTCAGTTATTATTACATCACTATACTAATTAGCGACATTATCGAAACCAGTTACTTTTATAATGTTATTATCTCAATTTATGTTGTTATTATTGTCCACGATTCCAAAGAATGCCAATATCCTAAATTAAAAGATCCAAAATTAATTTAGTCTGTACTTAAATCATCTGTTCATTAACATTTCTAAAATATGATTTTATCATGATGAATATCAATCCATAACTTTAAAATTAAAATACTGAAATATATACATACAAATATAATAAAAATGTATTTTAGATTTCATATTTTCTTTATAATAAACACGTTTCTTTTGTACAAAGTTGGTTTTATTTAGAAACAAAGGGGTGCTTTCCCGGAAAACATAATTTTTCATGGGGTTATATTGGCGAATTCGATACGTCTGGTTCGAATCGTAATGTTGTTGTTAGTGTTTTATACCCACAACAACATTAAATGTTCGATTCGAATCAATCGTATCGTATTCACGTATCGAGCCCCTGAACGAAAAAAGGATATGTGCTTTAAAATACCCGTTTCTTTGTCATGTGCAGGTTTTCATATTTGGGCTCTACAAAGTTTTTTTTGTGCGGTACATCTCTAATCTCAATGCGCTATCGAAATCATCAAATAAACTCAATCACCCCTATTGCGAATGTCGTGTCGTTTTCGACAAGAGTCGTTTCACGTGTTCTTGTTAGTGGTTTTTTTACCAACAACAACACGTAAAACGACTCTTGTCGAAAACGACACGACAATCGTAATACGGGTAATTAAAAATTTAATTTAAGTGAAATCAAAAACTCCAAAAATTTTGCTGCCGGCAAGCAGCATTTTTGTCTTTGTTGTCGGCGTTGCTGAATGCTTTTTCTCCCGCCACAAATAATAAGAAAAAAAATGTCAATGCTAGCTCATGAAAATATTTCTATGAAAAAATTAAGTCCGATGTTGAAAAACGTTTGAACAACACAAAAGTTCCGATCGTCACAATTACGATCGTATTCTATAATAGGCCCCCAGACCTGTTTATTCACAAAAAGATTAATCATGCCTATTCTGAGATAAATGAAAGGCCAAACGTAACGCAATCGATTCAATCCGCAACATAACTTATATTCTTAAAACCGGCAAAAGTATCGCATGCAAAAAGTTTGTCCGAGACCAGCTGATTGCTGTTTATGTGAGCAAATAAGAAATTTAATGAATTTGGAAGTGAAAATGGACTCAACACATTTTTCCATGTTGCAGTGTATTTTAGATCAAATTTTGTGTTGCCCCGAAAAATTGCTCCTGGTCTTTCCTTCGTGTAACCTTTCGCACACGAAGTGAAAATTCGAACTGCTTATTCTTCGTATGAGTCTTCTTTACACTCCTATTAGAAAAAACCCCTTTATTCATTTCAAAAAACATTTATCAAATTTGCTTTTTGTCAATCACGGTCAACACCAAACGCGAAAAAAATGAAGCGGGTAGTTTTTCCTCAAAACATCACTTGATCGTTTCGCAGAACAAAAAAAAATGAAAAAAAAACTCAAGACCTTGATATACATACGCTATTTTGATATATTGGTAGATCGAACGATTTCTGTATTTTTACTTTTTGTTTAGTGAAGGTCAACCGTAGAGTTAAGCTTACCGGTATAGGCGAGTTATTGCGCTTACCAAAATTCATTTTCAAGTAGTCTCAGAACTTCATCTTTAAAAAAAAATCACTGAAAAGGGGACTGAATAGAAAGAAAAATGCACTTGTTTCCGGTTTCCTGATTCTATTTCCAAAGATCAAAACAAAAAATTGAATTAGTTACAAATTTTGGATGTTGATTTCTTTTTTGCTTTTACAAATTTTTGATTTTATTGTTTTTTTACTGATATAAATGTTAAAATAAACATACAAGAAAAATTGTTGTGTAAGAGATGTTAGAAATAAAGTTTTTTTTATCTATTTTTCATTTCGTTTTCAACGTAAAGGAGTATATGAAGATTTTTTTTACATTTTCTTTTATTTTTTCCAGTTCCTGAATTTTATTATTTTTTTTTATTAAAGTTACGCATCAACGAGCGGGGATTTGAATTTATAGTTTTTTTTCTATCATAACTTTTAGGTTGAACGTAATCTTTTTCTTTTTTTATTATTTTTTTTTGCGTTTTTTGGGTTTTTTTTAATAATTTGATTTATATATGATAGAGGAGTGTTATTTAATCCTCATCTTCTGATTCGGCTTGCTCGAGCCAAGTCAACCAGGAATTAACTTGGAACAGAGCGTCGCCCTTTCCAGGATAAACGTCAGTTACTTCCTCTTTCCAGCGTAAGAAGGCTTCTTCTTCAATTACATTTAAATCGTACAAGTTGGTAAACCATCGGCAAAGCATTCCTGTTGGAAAAAGAAAGGTATTGTGTTATTTACAGTATTTTAGACATATAAATTGATAAACAAATAGGCGTTAAATTTCCTACAAACCTTTGGGGAAATTGGCGCTATAGCAGAAAACTTGTAGAGCATAAATAGCGATCAATTGCAGATCGTTTTTGCCACCGAGGAATGCATTCAGGATGTTGCAGTATTTGCCGAGTAGAGCGTTCTCCTTTTCAGTAACTGATTTATCCGGATTCTTCTTAACATCGACGCCTTCGCCTAGGGTGCTTTCCTACAAATTTCAAACAAGAAAATTCATTATAATCAACGTTTACTTGAATTGAATATAATATTCGCATTTACCTGTGTTATGTATTTGAGTAAAACAGTCATTAATGAGGTTATAAAGCCTGGATCAGTGTAGTATTTCGAGTCGACATTTTCTTTGATCCATTTGTAGAAGTGTTGCGGATTCGATTCGAGTTGGATCTGTTTCAATAATTCCGATTGAACTTTGAGCAGTGGATACAAGAAGCTTAGATTGCGATCCTCAAGTATTTCTGCCATTCGATCCTTGGTGCGATCAACTTCCGGCAAACTGGTCATCAGATTCACTTTGCTCTGGGCGAACAGCTCACTGAGAGCTTCCGTACCCATAGTTTTGTGTAATTGCTGAAGGACAAGCATCAGCAATGGATAATGCTGGCCGTTCTCGGTATAACCGGCCACGTCCGATAGTTTGCATAGTACGGCAGTAACGGCACGTGCCAGCAGAGAGGCAACTAATGTTGCTACCCTCGGTATTGTTGCCTCCTTTTCGTTCATCCGATTGACGAGCTGACGGAAGGCCTCCACCATTGCATTGGCATTGATCTTGTTCTCCTTTCGTAGTTGCTGCAGGAACTCAATGCATAGTTCGCTCTGTTGATCGGTTTTATCAATCACTTCGTTAAGAATTAAAATGCATGAATCCTTCATAAATTTATCAGGCACTTTGAGCTCAAAGAATGCAGCAACTATATCGTCCATGTTCTTCTCATTAATAACATTATTATCGACAATGAGCTGTTCGTTAAGGAATGCCATAACCCGTTTCAATATCTCCTCCTTATTCGGACCCTTATCCTTCTTGTTCTGCTTGGTTGGTTTGTCCGCCGAGCCCTGTTTGATCAATATTGCCGATTCCTTGTTGTTGACCATATTTTGAATCGGAATACCACTCAAATTCGCTGACTGATTGGATTTTAGTGTGTTCTGTGAGATAGCAACTGAATTCAATGCTGTCTGCGATGGATTATTTTCAAGATTTGACGATGAATTCGGCCTGGATAGTGACGGTGCTGTGTTGTACGAGCTGTTTTGCTGCGATTGGATGTTGTGAGCCAATAATGAATTCGAATTCGAATTATTAGACGGAGCACTCATAGGCGGTGTTGAGATTGGCAAAACGGGAGGAGCCTTCATATTCATATTCGCTTTGAACAGCAAACTGTTGGCAGATGGTCGCATCTGATAATTTTCAACAGTATCCTGGGTAGCTGCCATTAGATTGCGTTTGAAACGGGGCGCCAAATCTTTGTTGTTCATCATGTTCGAATAAGATGAATTATTGTGCGAATTATTATGTTGGTTATGATTATTGTTGTGCTTGTTAAAACGATTATTGTAATTATTATGATGTAGATTTTGATTATTACGTTGATTGTGATGGCGGTTATTATTGTGGTTGTTATATCCGCCTCTGAAAATGAAAAAACAAAAATCATTAGAATTGTTGGATTTCTTGATCAACTCTAGAACTTACGGCGACATAATGTGTGATGGACTGGTAACACTCAAGCTGCTAAACATGTCGTTGTAGCCTGGCTGGAGATTGAGAGGAAATCTGTTCATCCAATTGTCATTGTCGCGTTCATTGTTACGCATATCGCGTGATCTAAAAAATGAATGCGAAAAATTTAAAATTTCTGTTTTTTAATCACGAAAAGAGATAGAGGAGGTATGAAAAAGTAAAAATTAGCGTGACGTTTTCCACGGACCAACCCCCAAATATTTAAAACTTTAAATGAAAGAAAAAATACGTCACACATCGGCTGATTAAGTGCAAGCGCGCACTGTGAATTGCTAAGCATATCGCTACTCCGGAGGAAGACTGTCACAACTCAAAAAATGTCGAATTTGTACTAAAGGTGCGGAAGAGTGGTAAATATGGTATATTTTGTTGTAGAAGTTGTAGAAGAGTGTCACAATTGTAACTTAAGCAAAAGCTTGTTACTGTAGATATTTTCTAAATATCAAAAATACTAACACAAAATATCAGAATAACTTTAAAACGTCATTTCCCAAAATTTACAATTTTTGAGTTGTGACAGTCTTCCTCCGGAGTAGCGATATGTCCGAAAGCAGCAATTTGCGTTCTTAAAACTGGTTGAAATCAGTATGGAATAATGGAGTAGAAGCACAATCAAATCCCGAATTCCATTCCTCGATATTTCGGGTTTTTTTTTCAATACTGATGAACTTGCCTTTGTTAACTCGATGTTATTTTGCTATCGACGATAACTCGAAACTAGTCCTCAATAAGTTTTACCAGTCTCTGGTCAAAAGCAATATAAACTAAAATTATCGTTTATTTCATTGCGTGGACGCCAAAAAGTTAGTCTCTTATCACGAACAAGATCGGGCCTTACTTTTTTTCAACTCCAAAATATGAGGAGTTTACGGTAGCGTGACGGTGGTACTAAACTATTATATACAAAAAATTATACTAAACTATTTACAAAAAATTGTGACAAAAACGTGTTGAAGAATAGGGAGTTGGAAAGGCCGAAAATTCGTGTGACGGATTTTATGGACAGCCGAAGTAATAATGAAATAATTTTCGTACATCAAGCCATGGTTTGTTTGGCTTTTGCTCTGCATATAACGAAATTTTATAAATTACTAGCTTGAAAACCCGTCGTTGCCGGGTAAAAGTTTTTTGCAAAAATTTTCTTGCGCCAAAAAACAAAGAAATAACTTAAAAACTTTTGAAAAAAATCGTTATGCTTTCAGGACCTTCCGTTCCGAATTTTAAAATTCTAACACCGGATTCGTGATCAGCGACCCCGAAAACCCCCAAGTGAAACTTTTCAGCCTCCTATTGAGCAGGATTAATGGCGAAAATCACGGTTTAAAAACACCCTAACCCCCTTTACCCCCCGTTCAACCCCTTAGGGGTAAAATTTCGGAAAACCCCGCCTTAGTGAGCGCCTACGCGATGGTTGGGACATACTGTGAAAGTTTCAAGTCTCTAGCTTCAGGGGTTTGGGCTGGGCGTTGATGAGTCCATCACTCAGTCAGTCAGATTCAAAGTGATTGAATTGAATTTTCAAAATGTCATTTGTCTCTTGTAAAAATTCATAAAAATTGTCAAAAAAAACATCTAATTAAACACTTTCCCGCAGCTATTGATATCAATTTTAATTGGTCTTAATTTTCAAAAAAATAATTCGATTTTTCCTGATGTTTTGAAATAAAAACTTTTTGTTGCTGCTTAAATGTACGTTCTTTATTTTATTAGAGCATTGTCTTATAGTTCGCCAAAAACCTGTAAAAAATTGTTATATGGATGTTCGATATGCGTTTAGCCATGAGGTTTTTTAGGCGTTTCAAAAACTCAAATTGCCGCTTTCGCTCCATTCTAAGTGCTCTTCCTCGTAGTGCGCGCCAGCACAAAAAAACCTGGGGTGGAATTCCGTAAGGCGATAGGTGAATCACGTAAAGCTAAGCTACAATTGCCGGAATGGGCAATAATTCTCAGATCACAGATATTTAGGTGTCGCTTTCGAATAAAAAGGCGAATTTGTATAGAAAAAATAAAAAAAAATTTTTAAAAAAAGCTTTTATTAAAAAAAATGCACTAAAAAGAAAAAAATAATTTTCTGGACGCTGTGTATCACAAATATAAAAGCTTTTAAAAAGCGAGATAAATGTTTATTTTATTGTTTTATGCTTTATCTCGCTTTTTAAAAGCTTTTATATTTGTGATACACAGCGTCCAGAAAATTATTTTTTTCTTTTTAGTGCATTTTTTTAATAAAAGCTTTTTTTAAAAAAAATTTTTTATTTTTTTTATTTTGTTCTTTTTAGTCTTCGAATATATAGTTTTACATTTGAGATGTCCTTACAGGCTTTTTAACTTGAGAATCGTATTCAGCGAACCCCAAAACCCGCAGAATATATTTTTTCCCGGAACAATTGAGAAAAAGGATAATCACGTTATCCTTACAGGACATTCCGTTATCCTTACAGACTTTTTAATGACAGATTCGGATTCAGCGACCCCAAAAACCCCAGAATAGATTTTTTTCCGGAAAATTTGGAGAAAAGGATAATCACGTTATCCTTACAGGACCTTCCGTTATCCTTACAGACTTTTTAATGACAGATTCGGATTCAGCGACCCCAAAAACCCCCAGGATAGAGTTTTTTCCGGAAAATTTGGAGAAAAGGATAATCACGTTATCCTTACAGGACCTTCCGTTATCCTTACAGACTTTTTGATGACAGATTCGGATTCAGCGACCCCAAAAACCCCAGAATAGATTTTTTTCCGGAAAATTTGGAGAAAAGGATAATCACGTTATCCTTACAGGACCTTCCGTTATCCTTACAGACTTTTTAATGACAGATTCGGATTCAGCGACCCCAAAAACCCCCAGAATAGATTTTTTTCCGGAAAATTTGGAGAAAAGGATAATCACGTTATCCTTACAGGACCTTCCGTTATCCTTACAGACTTTTTAATGACAGATTCGGATTCAGCGACTCCAAAAACCCCCAGGATAGATTTTTTTCCGGAAAATTTGGAGAAAAGGATAATCACGTTATCCTTACAGGACCTTCCGTTATCCTTACTGACTTTTTAATGACAGATTCGGATTCAGCGACCCCAAAAACCCCCAGGATAGATTTTTTTCCGGAAAATTTGGAGAAAAGGATAATCACGTTATCCTTACAGGACCTTCCGTTATCCTTACAGACTTTTTAATGACAGATTCGGATTCAGCGACTCCAAAAACCCCCAGGATAGATTTTTTTCCGGAAAATTTGGAGAAAAGGATAATCACGTTATCCTTACAGGACCTTCCGTTATCCTTACTGACTTTTTAATGACAGATTCGGATTCAGCGACCCCAAAAACCCCCAGGATAGATTTTTTTCCGGAAAATTTGGAGAAAAGGATAATCACGTTATCCTTACAGGACCTTCCGTTATCCTTATAAGGACGAAGTAGTGAAAATATTGTATTGTCATCGGACTTATATAAGTGTGCAAAATTTCAAGTCAATCGGACAAGTGGAAGTGGGTCAAAATTGGGTTGCAAGATTTGATCTGACAGACAGACAAACAGACAAACAAACAGACAAGATAGCGAGCTAAATAAAAGCTTTTAAAAACCACCGAATTTTATATTATTTTTAATAATTATCTACTTTCAGCCAATTTACAATCAAGTGCAGCTGGTGACAATTTACTGAGGAATCTCTGGAGTCAGCGAAATCAAATTAACATAAGAAGCAAAAGGGAGAAAAATTTTAATGTGAATGTTTCGATAAAATTTTTAAAGTTTGAAATGAATGGATGAAAAAAAAACTTAGGGGTCCATTATGGAATACGATCGTAATCGTAACGATCAGAAATTGTGTGTTGTTGTTAGTGTTTTATACCAACAACAACAGGTGAATCTCGATCGTTGCGATTACGATCGTATTCCTTAATGGACCCCTTATTTTCAAGTAAAAAAATGTTTTTTTCTTTGTGTAGTGATTTTTTTTCCTATTTCTTAAATTCTTGCGACAACTAAATTCGAGTGTACGAACGCCTTACGGATTTCCACCCAAAACTTTCCTATTTTGGTTCTATTTACAAATATTTTCATATAAAACAAATTTAATTTTGACTCACCTGTTAATATACGGTGGACGAATAATGTTATCATCGTCCGCTCGAATTTGTCTAATCGGTACTGGACCCTCAGTGTTAGCCACTTTACGCGGTATCCAATTATTCTTGCGCAATTCGATTATATCGCGCAACATAAACCGTATTCGTGGAGGATATTGCGGTGATTTCGAATTTTTTTCCATTTGTTCAAAGTATTGGTTCATCAACCCTTTGCCCTGAAAATTATCAATTCGATTTATTAATAATATCCGATTCAGAAATTCACTTTCAATATCTTATCAATTCTAAATAGTTTCTGTTTAAATTTATAAAAAAAACCCCCATTTACCTGTTCTGTATCCAAGTTCTTTCCGCAAGTTCTAATAAGCTGGCTGAGGCACTCCATGTCCTCGCACCTATCCTGTATAGTCGGACGATTTTTTTTATCAAGTAATGTCCATATACATGGATGTAATACTTTCTCGGATAGCATTTGTAATTTATTAAGTTCACCGATAAATTTAACATTGCCGAGCATTCGCTGTTTAGCCACATGTCGTTTCTCCTCCTCTTCTTGTGTAAGCTGGCCATCATGATTATTAAATTCACTATTTTTCGAACGATTATCAAATTTATCGCGACAAACATTTATAAGTAAACGTAAAAAAGTGCAAGTGTCTGATGGAGAATCAAAATTTGGTGCTTCTTTTGAGAGTCTCTTGCACAATTGTGCATACATAGACGAATATTTTGGTTCATCTAAAGCTTTTTCAAATATCAAATAAATAACACCATTTAATATAACTGATGTATTCAAATTGATTTTCAATAAATCATCACTTAATTCTTGAAATTTGTCTGGTGTGAGCTTGTTAAGAATACCTCGAACCTGCAAATAGATGGAGAGAAAACCACATAATATAAACACAAAATAATCTAAGCAATTTATAAATTTTATGTTTCTGAATTGCCTACGCAACTTACCTTTCGGAAAATAGCATCGTTTTTGGCCTCCTGAGTGAGTCCATGTTGTGGTCGCAATGATGGTGGGACCCAGCGTCTAGATGCGGGGGGGACTGCACTACTATCCCTCCCCGTTACACGAGACTCTGGCCCCGTTTGCCTGGGGGCTTCCGTTTTGAGTGGTGCGGAGTGACCGCGTTCCGAGCAATCGTTACTGTTGTCGCCGCCTTCTTCAACTCCACTACTGCCGTCGTTAAAACGTCTATGTTGTGGTGGTCCAGCGGAGGACGACGATAGGGATGAATTCTCGCTGCTGGTGCTACCCTTGTTATGATGGTGATTGCTGTTGCTGTTGTTGCTATTGCTCCGGTTGGAATCAGCTTGGAATTTCGGTTCGCGACGATCGTGATAATCCTGTCGACCGAAATGGGAGCCACCTCGGTAATCGCTTAATTCACTCGAAGATCCAATACCGCTACTACTGTTGCTGCTATTGGCGCCTCCGAAACGCTTGCTGTTGTCCGACTGATTTCTGGTATTAGCGTAACCGCCTGCACCGTGATAGTTATTTGACTGATAATGATGCTGCTGCTGCTGTCGTCCACCTCCGCCGGCCCGGCCGGTGCCAACAAAGCGATCCTCGTCGTAGCCGCCGCCTCCTCTCTTCTGCGTATTTTCCTCGCTCTTGGTGTTGTAGAAACGCGACGACGAATCGGTTTGAAACGGTCGTCGAGGTCGAGGGTTTACGTCTGGATCGTGTAGACGAATTTTGGCAAAGTTTCTGTTATTACTGCTAGAGAAATTTTTCGTCCTTTGCTGCGGCGGTTGGTTGTTGGTTTGGTGTTGTTGCTGATCGCTTTTGGCGGTGGTTCTTGGTTTCGTCTTATCACTTGCTTGATAAGCCGTATTTGCAGTCTTTGAGTTACTATTCACTTGCACAGAAAGAATTTTATTATTACTAAAATTATTATTGGCTAACGCTATGGATTCCGTATTAATTTTGTTTGGAATGATGGTGACTAAAGTGATCTGCTCTATCACTTGCTCTCTTCCTATTCTCTTGTCTTGTTTTGCTTCTAGTTTTCTGTTCTTTTGATTATTCTTTAGTCGAAAATTTCCGTTTTTAATAAAAACTTCAAGATCTCGATATATGTTTTGGGTTGTTTAATAATTGAAAAGACCTTTTTTTCGCTCGCTCTTTCACTTCTCTTTCTGAATTTTACTAAATAGGCGTGTGTGTTTTACAGAAAGTCTTAATATTTTTTTTTTAATTTCTTATAGATTAAAATAATAAGCAAATTTTAGTATTTTTTCCTAGTTTCGGTTTTCTTGTTAATTGCTAGTTTTTTTCTAGTATAATCGGCTTCCAGAGTTTAAAAACTGAAAGTAAAAATTTAAAAAAAAAATTATTTGATTGTACATTTTGAAATATGTTTTTTTTTTGTATGAAATGTCTTTCTCATGTCATTTAAAAAGGAAACATAATTTACAAGCGTTGATGTTTGCCGTTATCCAAAATACTGTTACTATAAAAATAAAAGAATAACGTATGTCTGTCTGTTTTGTTAAGTCCGTCAATTTTAAGTTTTTATTTTTATCCCTGCTCTACACTCTTCCTGAATGTAGGCAAATCGCACACCCTACACTATCGTTTGGTGGTGTTTATAAGGTAGACTTCCGCAGAATAAACGGGGATGTTTTGTTACTTTTAAGGGGTGGTGTCAATTATACTGGGTTACCGTTTTAACCAAATACTACTATAATTGACAATCCCTATAATTGACAATTACTATAATTGACAATTACTTCAAATTTAATTTATTACCATTTTTTAACACACATTTATGGCTTTTAGGGAAACGAAATCGTAGTTACGGGAAAAATGGCCTCTGCTATTTTTTTTATTTTGATTGTTTCTATTGTAAGTAACGTGAAAATATGATTATTCCGTATGTTATTAATCCAAACGTTTAAATTCTAATAGAAAGAACGAAAAATTAATATTAAAAACGGTCGGAAAAGCTTCGAAACATATTTATTTTTAATAAATTGAATTTTTGTTCCCTTTTTCTAATTTAGTCTTCAAAATGATTTGGAAATTCTTTAAATATTTCACAGGACAAAATTTTAAAACAAAGAAAACTGAAAACAAAGTCGAACCGATATCGAAGAAATATCGATTACCGTGAGTTGGTAAAAATCACTCTAATTTTTGGCTTTTTAAAAACAAATACTAAGTTGAATGCAGTTGTTTGGTTATTTTTCAAGGTCCATCAGGAATTAAACGAAACTTATCAATTCTTTTTCAACATTTTTACTTAATGCTTCAACATTTCGTCTACTGACGTCACACTTCTTCAAAACCACCTAACTCTCTTCCCGGACAGAAAACAAGAGAAATCTTCAACTAATCAAAATCGCCGAGTTTATAAAATGGCTAACAAATATTTAGATAAGATTTTTAGAATTATATGTTGTTTACCTACCACTCTCTATAAAGAAAAAACTATTTTGCGACATATGAATAATTCAATAAACAGCATTTTTAATAGGAAAATTTCTTTGCTTTAAAATTAACGTCAAACTCACCCTCTAAACGTAAAGCGACTTCCAATAGAAATTGAAATTATGTACAAGTAAAGCGAAAAATCTCTTTAATATTGAAGAAATTATGAAAAGGTCACTACGAAACTTGTTCACTGATAAAACAATACTAGCAGAACTCCAAGTCAAACTACTTGATAAGCCGGAGTGAACTTCTTCAAAGCAAAGCAGGTTAAACGAAAATAGGGCACAAGTATTGAAGACGGGATGATTTTAAAGAAATGCCAGGGACGAGAGAATCATTAAGTCGTCCCAGTTAAATTACTAAGGGCACGTAGTAACAATGCACTTGGCGTGGAAGGGATAGATTCCCGATTTCGTCCTGAAAATGGACTGAGCAGGTAGACAGACGACACAGGCAGAATGGACACACCTTAAGCCAAATGGAAACCTCCATTTGGCCTTCTGTCTCGCTCGTGCGCTGCTTCAATCATATGGAAGATTCCTTGAGTTTTAGCGAAAAGAACAGGACAAAGTGCGAAGCCCATCAACAGCAGTATTCTGTAAAACCCAAATTAGTCTGTCGTCTGTCGCTGGGTTGTCTGGGAATAATGAATTTACAAAGAAGCGAATAATTAAAGCGAACAAAATGACAAATTGAGTTCAGCGTGTGGAATTGATCGTTGCTGTGCTCCCGTACCACCTAAATTCCACAAATTCCAGTTATTTTCTCATCGTTTGCTTCTAGTTTTCTTAGAATTTAGAACTGCAAAAAGGAGAAAGTTTGACTTTATGCGAAATTAACCTATTTTCCACTGACTGTGCGCGTGGTCCCACTGGGAAAGGGAAAAAGGACTTACTTTGGGGGGTGAAACAGCAAAGTCGCAGAGAAATCAAACCAAACTCGAGAAACTCTTGAAAATCTTCTGTTATTGATTAAATTAAACAATTTCAAAAGTGTTACACGCCGCGAAACAAATCAAAATCACAAAAATTCCAGTTATTTTTCCCTCGACGGAAAGAAAAACAGATTCCCCGATTCAACTGGCGTCGACGGAAAGAAAATAAGAGATTCCCTGATTCGAACTGAGGACTGATCAATAGCCACTTCAAAGTCAGTGGAAACTTTTGGCAACACTACGCATTCTTCGTGCAAGTGTGGGTTGCTGTGAAAATGACTTTGCAGCGTATATCGACGCGTTTTCCAAAAGTGTGCGAACTGGACCCCCACACCACACACACTAACGAATCGTAGCCAATGAGCGGATGAACGAACTGAAATTGAACAAAGTTTTTTCTCTTTGAACTGAAATGAACCCGAAGAACAAACAATTAGCGAGAAAATGACGAAGTGAACCAAAAAAAAAATAACTTCTGATCATCAAACCAATTCACTAACATTTGGCAGCGATTTTCTTTGTTATCCGAAATGACGAATGGTCGCAATTTCTTCAATCCGACGACTGTTGCGAAATTCAATTAACGGCAAGACTTCTTGCGTTGTGCGAGGAATTTGGATGTCGATTCACACGAAACGAACAAGAAAATCGTTTTTTCTACTTCAGCACACTTTTCCGTGTGATGGCTGATTGGTTATCAATCAAAATATTCAGCGCTGCACTAACTGTGAGCACTGTGGAAACAAACTGAATCCATAAACCGTCAGTTGAGCAGCCAGCCGATTGCGACAGGGAAGGAAGGCCACGAAACACGTGCGGCTGTCTCGCTCGGGCGCCTCCATTACGTTGCAGTGTTGTCGTTTTCGCAGTGATTCGAGGTCAAATCAATGGAAAAATTGGGATTTAACCTATTTAACCAATTTCCATGAAACAAGGCTGATATCGAAGGTGGGTTTGGCCAACAATTCGCGAATTATGGAATTAAAAACATTTTCGTGTTGACACAATTTTGACGAAAAAAAACTTTTAGTTGTAAACTTCTCGAGTAAAAATCAATTCCAAAATCACAAATGACCTCAAACTAATAACGGCCCCTAGGTGCGTAACCTAGCTTATTATTTTAATAGTTATATTTTTTTCTCCAAAAAAGATTAAATACTAAGTTTATATTCAGCAAAAAAAACATCACAAAATGTTTTTATATACGCTGCAAATTACTTTTATCACATTTGTAATGTCAAATACAAATTGTAAACACATTAAACGTAGATTTGCTTATCTCAAGAGTAAGATCTATGCCAACAATTCAACAGCTGAAGGATGAGATAATAAGGCATATTCGTGGCATCAAGGAGCAATTATGCAGAGATGTCATCAAAAATTTTGACCATCAAGTGGAGGTGTATCGCCGAAGCCTTGGCGAACATTTGAGCGACATTATCTTTCACGCATAATTGTCATTTGCCAAATAACATGATTCAATAAAATGAAAAAAAAATAACATTGTCTTATTTTCTATTAACATCGGTCGAAGCCATTGGAGGAACACCCTGTATTTGTAGGAAGTTGGTTTTTTCCTGTGAAATGTTCTGTTGATAAAAAGAAGATACCATTAGTTTGACTTAAATATGTACCAACTTATCAATAGTTTAGATACAAAATTTTTCAATCGATTTGTTCAAAGATATTTTCATTAAAAAAAAAAGTTTAGAATATGTTCAATGAAATTGTTTTTGAAGGAAAACCTTGGGAAATTCTTTTTCTGGAAACTCGACAACACTGATTACTGTAAAATTCGGATTTCTGCAAACCGTCACAGTAGCTGTCTCCCCCGCACACATGTTTTTTTAAACTAGATCTGCCTTTGTTCGCCTCGAAACACTAGGTCTCTTTCTCAACCTTTGTGCCATTTGGATATTTTAATTTTTTTCGCAATGCATCTAGCTTGGTTTTCCAGAATTCTATACATGCGCTCAATGTGACGTCGATTTCTCGAGCTAACAAAGTACAAAGGCAAGGGGTTTGGGGAGATGAAGTTCTCCACGGCTCGTGTCTGGTCGAAGGTTTCTGCGAAGCGCGAAGAGGGGTTTTTTTATCAGACTCGCCCCCTTGCCGCTCCACACGTTTTTCGAATATCATTCGGTCAGCGGCCTCCACACCCCCCAGCCGACACAAGCGCAACCAATAAATCCACTTAATTGAAACGACTTTTGCCACCTTCAGCCTTCAGAAGAATAATCACGGGGCAAATCTCGGCTCTTCGAGACAAACCCGTGAAAATATGCCTGGAATTACTCAAGTCGCCTTCGCGGAAATGGAATTCGGATTTTTTTTTCTCACGAAAAGCAAAGTGCATGAATCACCAACAAAGAAGTTTGCTTCACGCGGCGAAACCCACCCCCTTCCACCTGTGCCTAACTCCAGAGTCGTTTTTAACACCGTCGAATTAATTTCAATTTTCGAGTTCCCCGACTTCCCATTTCCTGCGATTTCGTCAAAACTTCCGTCGCGAAGAACTCTCTGCGAATCTACCAAACCAAACCAAATTACCGGTGAAAACTACTTACAAGTCAACGCTAAAAATAACTGCGCGTTTTCGTAGTGAAACGGACCAGAAAATGCAAAAACTTATCACTTAAATTACCAGAAATTTTCGAGACTGGAAAAAGCCACCACTTACGGCAAGAAGGCCGATGAACAATATGGCGGACAAGCGAACATTGCCAGAATAAAACAGATATTCCAGTGGAACTTGCAGGGCTCGACGCATTTTCCAGTATAAAGCTTTCCATTGGAGACTGATGCAAGACTAGTACCTACTAGTAATGAAAGTTTAACCACGAATTTGTTTTTTTTTAAATGGTTACGAGATGAGTTTTAAACCGTTAATTTTCACGTAAAATAGAGTTTAAACAGAGCAGCTTTCGGGCTGGATCTTGGGCTGAATTTTAGTTATTGAAGTGTTTTAATTATCTGGAAAGAGTTACAAAAAAAAAAGTTTTAAACTGTTTTTTGTCTAAAAATTTTACGAAAAATTGCACCGGTACTTATTTTTGCATCTAGACATATTTAATAAAATCTGTACGTTATCCGAATCTCCTTTCAGAAGTTTTTTTTCCGACTTTCCAACAACTTAAAAGGCATAATGCAAAAAGTCTTAAAACATGAAATTTGATAACGGTGAGGATCTCTAGCTCAAAATAGGTTCCATCTCATACAAATTTTTCATTGATTTTTAAATTTTTAAATTTTCAATTTATGCTACGTTTACACGAATGACAAATTTGTAATTTTTTTCTTGTCATTATGTTAATTCCCGTGTAAATGGCATAATTTTTGTAATTTTTTCTGTCAGAAAATGTCAATCTCTCATAAAAGAATGAACTTGTCCATTCTTTTATGCCAGATTGTCATTCGTGCAAACGCAATATTAGTTATGACAACTTTAGTATTCAACTTTTGTCATAACTAATATTGCGTTTGTACGAATGACAATCTGGCATAAAAGAATGGACAAGTTCATTCTTTTATGAGAGATTGACATTTTCTGACAGAAAAAATTACAAAAATTATGCCATTTACACGGGAATTAACATAATGACAAGAAAAAAATGACAAATTTGTCATTCGTGTAAATGTAGCATAAGTTGTCAAAAATATTTTCAAATGTTCGAAGCGTGAGGTCAGTTACGAAATAATTTGAATGTGGCAAATGATATAATTTCGGCAGGTGACGGCAGACCAAAATATATTTTAAAAAACATCTGACATTTTTTTGCTCGAATTTTAGTTTTCGACCTAAATTCATAATCCATAACCGTTTACATTACAACACAAAATATAGAAATTTATTCCTGAAAGACAGTCCAACTCAATTTTTTCATATAAAGCCGCTGGAATAAATTCGAGTTATAAGAACTTTTGCTAAGTGATTTTATTCTGTAATACAGTAATCCCTGCATAATTGCACATGGGGAAAATCCTGGGTTTCTTGTGCAGTTACGAGAGCTTGCACTTATCTGATGCTCCTTTAACAGCAAAAATTGTGCACTTATGCGGGACTCATTTTACTGCACGAAATTGTGCACCCTACATGCAGAAAATAATGCATTTAGTTTCTAGGATTGTAAGATTACAACATAATTGCAATAGCTCCTATACTAAGAGAAAAGAATGGCGCCAAATGACATGAAATACGAATGATTTTACTGTTTTAAATATAAAACGGCGCGATTTACAACTCGAGTGGTAAAAATATGTGTATTAAATAGGGGAAGGTGGGGTATTCTGGACCGCTTTTTCATTTTGGCTAAAAAATCGTAAAAAAATAACTTTTTCTGAAAATTTCAGAGCTTGAATTTGTAGTACGATAAATAACCTCTCTTTGGGTCACAGCAGTTCGGTCAAATTGTATTAAATTATACAAGTTTTATCAGTTGCCGCAAAAATGGCGTTTTTGCGATTTTGAAAAATCTCGGGGTATTGTGGACCACTTTGTAAATCGATTAAAAATGGAAAAATGTGATAGACAAACTTTTTTTTTTGATTCATATATTTATTATATAACAGACAAAGTGAAATGAAGTGAAAAATTGCAATGAAAATCAGTCCGAAACGCAATGTTCGCAAGTCCAGTAACTTGCAGTCATTCCGGAGCATCCCAAGTGAACAGCTCGATCGCACACGTTGCAATGGATGGTATGGATGGATGGGTTCATTTTTTTTGGCATATTTTTCTTACAAATTATGCAGAAATCTATGTATTCTTCCACCTCACAATAGGTTGAAGATGGTTGTTTCTTCTGTGATGTCTTCGATTTGACACGATCTTTTTGCTTTTTCGATTATGGTTTATCACCTTTTCTCTCCAATCTCTTTCGCTTCATATCAGCCTTCTCACGAAGGTCATTTACATCCTCTGGCGATGTCAAAACGGCCGATTTAGAAACTAGCTTGTATACCCGTCGTTGCCGGGTTAAGCTTTTTGTCTAAATTTTAGAATACGAAGAAAACCGGAAAGAACTTAAAAACTTTTTAATGGGTCTATGTTGGGGCTGGACCCACGACGAACATCTATGCCAAATTTCAGGCTAATCGGTTCAGTAGTTTCCCCGCGAAAGAGTAACATAGAGGGAAAACTAAGTTTCGAAATCACTTTACCCCCTCCCCTTACTCCCCCCACCCCTCGCGCTACTTTTCCGTATGCCTATGTTGGATCTAGAACTACCACAGACACTCATGCCAAATTTGAAGTCAATCGGTTCAGCAGTTTTTGCGTGAAAGAGGAACAGACAGACAGACAGACAGACATACACCAACTCATTTTTATATATTAGTATGATTGCCGAAAATCTAATGCTGTGTTTTTGCATGAAAAAACACTTAAATGCATCAAATACACGAAGTTTGCTTGTCAAATGTCAAGAATTGAGTGGTCCATAATTCCCCGACAAAAGTGGTCCACAATTCCCCGAACGCTCTTTTTTACAATATGGCAGCTATTAGTAACACAATGCAAACTTCATGCAAAATTTTTTGTCAGTGTCGAATGCTTAAGGCTCCGTGAATATTATCAATATATTTACTTGAGTTGATTCTCGAAAAATGTGGGTAAATTTAAGCGAAACACAAAGTGAAAAAAAAAATTTCGAAGTATCACTTTTCTATTTGCTATCGAAGCGAGGTGATAGTGCGTATACACAAGTCGAGTACTGTTAGGAAAATTAGCTTAACATGAGGCAAACTGATTACAGTTATTTGCAGCTACCAACCACTACTAGGGGAAAAAAATGACGCTGGTCCGCAATTCCCCGTGGTCCAGAATACCCCAGTTTCCCCTATTATATTATATTTGAAAATTATAATTTTTTCCCTCCATGTGATAATTTTGTATTTAATAATCATGTTATTATATATAAACATACAGTTTTATATTGCAAATAGCACAATTGAACATTTTATACGAAAAATTTAATATTGAAGAATTTAATTTGGTTTGAATTTTGACCAAGAGTTTAGTTTTATATATTGTTTCTATTTTTAGAGATATCAGGGGATAGAATTCCCGGAATATTGGTGGTAGATCGACTATACAGAAAATAATTCGAAGTGAAATGGAATGAGGATGAATAAGGACCGAAACCACAAATATCTCATTCCTGGATTCTTAGAAAAAATCACAAGGAAATCGGTTAAGTAGTTTTGTAGGCCGCGATTATGCACGATTTTACTTTACATGAAAATTAAATTACTTCTCCACACAAATGAAAGAATTTTGAAATGAAAGAATTTTGAAATGAAAAAAATTTGAAATGAAAGAATTTCGGTAATTTCTGACCCGAACGCGTATCAGTTTTCATCTCACCGAAAATCTAAAATCTGGTAAGGTAGAGTGAATTTTCTCATTTAATTATAAACATTATAAAAATCGGTCAAACCAGTAAAAAGTTATGCGTGAACATATCTTAATATATAAAATCGTTGGTGGGTATGTTCGTCTGATCATCACGGCTGAACCACTGAAGCTATCCACCTCATATTCACACCATATGTTCATGTGGTGCTCCGATCGGTTTTTGTTTGCAAAAGACCCCGGTAGGTGGCGCTGGGGTCGAGTTCGAATTTCGAAAATTCGTATTTATGGACCGATTTTGTGCAAATTCATAACATATAACACTTAAATAAAGATTAAAATGTTGATAAAATTTAAACCCGATAGGTGGCGCTGGGGTCTAGAAATTAACGAAAATGTACTCCAATCGGATTTTGATGTATGGGAGTTTTATCTAGAATCATATCTCAAATAACTTTTGTTCTTGAACTTTTTTGATAAGGTGCACCGTTTTTGAGATATTCGCAAAAAATGTTTTCGTTTCGTTTTAGAGTTTATGTTGCGGAGCGGTTCGGGGCGGAGCCCCTAGTAGTATATAAAGAAAAATAAATAGTCGAATTGAGAAACTTTCCTTTTTTTTAAGTCGGTTAAAAAATAAAATTTTCTAATACACCTCTGGGTTACTACAAAAAAAAATGACTTTCAAAAAGTGTGAGTTTCTGAGGGACGGATGAAGTTAACTATGGGCATTTAGCTCGAGGCCGAAGTCCAAATAAAGAGAGCTCGAAATGCGTTGTAGGGGGATGAACCGCAAAGCAAGCGATTTGAGGCGTAGATCCTAGTAAGTACTGACCATTAGGCATTATGCCTTCCTTTTAATAGATAAATATAAAAAAAAAATGATCTCAATAATCTTATTAATAACTTAGAACATAAAAATTAATCCTTAATATCCATTTTTGATGCTACTCTTTTATTTCTACACATCATCTAAATAACTCTTAATTTCTAAAGAAGACAAATGGAAACAAAAAGAAAACTCTCAAAAACTTTTGTTGACACAAATTATATTTCATTGCTTACCGATTTTATAAGATTTTCCAACACCCGACTCGTTGCAAATTCAGGTTTCTCCAAAATGATTCTTACTATGAAACGCTTCTTTGTATTTTTTTTCTTTGCACAAATAAATAAAAACTATTTGAATTTTTATGAAACTATCAAACAGACAGAAAAACAGTGATATAAGAATTTTCTTTATAATTAATTTGAAATGATCAAGAATTTATAGTGTCACAATTTTTTTCAGAGAAGGAAACATTTTTTACAGTATTTTTGTATTTTTTGTAAATTGATTGGTTTAGTTTGGAACTGATTTTTTCGTGAAATTTTCTTACCAATGATAATAAATGGTCGGGCATTTGATTTTTCTAAAAAAAAACTTCGATATTAACACCAAGTAGTTTCTATTTCTATTATATAACATATTCAATTATATTTAAAAAACATAAATGTCTTCCAGTTTTTTTAAATTGGAAATCATTTATTTTTTAAGAGTATAAAGATCCATTCAGTCTATTCCAAGATCCATTCAGTCTATTCACTATACTTCTTCAAATTCCTGCTACCTGAAACGCAAGATTGTGACAGACGGACTAAATACACGAGAAAAAATCATACTAAATTATTTTTTTAATATATATATTTTGAATTTTCTCTTTTTTTATTTAGTTACATCACAAAAACAACAAAAATAAGGAGAAAAGTAATAATAAAATTATTAGAAAGTAGAGCGCGCGGTGAATTTCTATTTACAGTTATTCCTTAAAATATACATAATTTAATTAAAATATTATATGTGAAATTATGTGAAATAAAATTTTTATTTTCTTTTTATCTTTTTTTTTCAAATATTCTTTTTTTTTTTGTTTTTGCAAATTATCTTTCTCTCACATTATGTTTCTTTTTAATTTTTCTTATTTAAATCTTTCTTCATCTTAAATTCATTTATTTCTCTTTTATACACAATTGATTTATATAATTTTATTAAATATTTTCATCTAATATAACTTTTAATAACTCTCTCTTTATTTATTTTTTATTATTCATGTTTATTCTCTTTTATTTAGTAATAATTATGTTTTTTTTTATTAAAATTAATCTGCTTTTATTTATTGTTAGCTCCTGTTTTAAAAGCTAAATGTATAGTAATTTATTCATGTTTTCAAACCACTAATTGTTTGTTAATAATAGATCATTTTTATTTGTTTCATGTAGAGTTCTTTTTTTTTTGGTATTTTAACTTATATGGATAGTAAATAATTCTCTTCAAATCTCTAATAAATATAACGCTGTGTATATATATTTACTTTTTCATGTTTTACCTAGGTTTTTTTTACTTTTTCATTATTTGCAAATAGAAAACAAAGATAAAATATTATTTACACGCACACACGGAGCTACTAGTCAAGATTCGAAAACAAAGATCTATAAAACAGTTTTTTTTATTGTTATTTTTACTAAAAATTAGGACCAGCTCAAGATGCGTATGTTCTTGTGAAATCGCTGGCAGTTTTAGTTTTTTTTAGCAGTAGCAGTATTTTTTTGTGTGGTTCAATTTTTTTTCATACTTTAATTCGAGCCATAAATATGTAAAGAGTTTCTTAAGAAACCTAACGATTATGCTGATCATAGCTAAGTCATTACATCATTGACTAAATCACAATTTTTTTTTCTTGTTTATTTGAAAAAAATGTAAAATTTTAAGTTTGTTTTAGATTAAAAATTACATTAATTGTCATCAAGAATAGATATTTAGGAGTGTCGGATTTTACTACAGATATAAATTTAAGTTTGTCTTAGGCGTTTTTTCATATTAATTTGGATTTTTAATTCCATTCAAGGAAACGACGTCTGTCCCCGTAAATGTCGACATATTAAAGTTTGCCCGTAGTTTGAAAAATGTTTTCTCTTGCCTAAATTTTTTTTTTATATTTTCGAATATACATGCAAAAACTTCAAAAATATGATGGGAAAACGACTAAAACTCTAAAAGCAAAACACCCAAAAATTCTTAGTCAACAAAAGCAAAATCGAATTATTTGGCGAAGGAAATTGGCATCCGTTTGAATATTGTACAACGAAAACATAAAAGCTCCTCTATAGAAAATTTTCTGCTTCAAGCAATGGAGCACAATTGATGAAAAAATCAGGCTAAACTGAAATGACGAGCCGGAAAATCAGCGATAATTTAGTAGTAAGATCTATCAGACTCTATAGAACTTAAGATCACAATAGATAGAATAAAATCAAAACAGCAAGACATTCTAATAAAATATATTTTTAAACTACTTGGTACAGACGCCACTCCTTAGAAACTAATGCCACCATCACTCTTTGTTTCAGAAGGTCGAACCACAAGAAACACAAAGCATTTCGGTATCTGGATTTCGTAATAAATTTACACTGACAGCCAATAAACTAGGGAAGACAGAAAATTTTTAATTTTTTTTTTTTTAATAAAACCATCCAATTTGTTTAAAGGATCATATAATTTATTATGTACAATAAAAAATTAAAATTTTCAGTCTTACCTATTTTGGCACAGTAGTTTTTATGTCGTAGGATACAGTTTCTAAGTTAAGAAGATGAATTTAAATTTTCTGCATTACATAACAAATTTAGTGTACTTATTAAAGTTACATTTTATAAATTCCATCAAACTTGCATAAAGTGTTACCATTTTATCATAAAAACACGTCCGCATTCTACAAAAACAAAAACTTAAATGTCGAACGCAAAACTTAAAGACATTTATGAATTTCAATTTTTTCCCGACCGTATTCAATTATTTTTTCAAAAACAAGAAACAGAAAAGAATCAGCATGAAAAAAATGCATAAAACAAGTGAATTTTTTACTTTCGTTCTAGGAAGCGACACAAAAATTATTTCACTCTGGGTGGAAAATTTTTGTCAAATTGTTGACTGGGTTTCTTTCTATCACATTTATTAGCACAAATTATAAGAAAGGCTAAAAAGAAAGTCTAGTAATCATGGCTGGGCTTAGCGGTTCTAACGATCATCAAAAGTGCAATACAACTCTATTTCAAAAAGTTCAAAAACGACTTAAATTCAGTCAACACTAGCAATAAAAGTGGTACAAATTAATTGAAAAAACCAAAATTTTAAGTGTATCTTAGTATTTTAGAAATTTTGATGTTAGCAAACGAAACATTTTGCAATTTTGTTATTATTTAACGTTTGCAATAAGAATTTTTGTTAAAGTTGATCGATTATAATTATGCACTATAAAATTTTATATTATTGATCTCAAACTGACTTTAAGCTTTAACTATGGACATGCGATATGACAGACCCCAGCATGTTTCCGTTTTTCGCACAACAGCCCTCCATCGCCTCTCCCGTTTTTGTCCCTCTTAGTAATTTTTGTGATTAAGTTCTTTGAATGAAATTAGTTTTTATTTTTGTTTTTTTATATTTTAGTCTAAGTAAAGTAAGCAAATTTTAGATTTTTGTTTGTTTTGAAGAAAATATGTTTCTTCGAAGTACCTTGTGTCAAATAAGTCTGAAGGTTACCTAATATTGTTATTTTTTTCATAAGTATATATATAAAGAGAAGTCTGAATACGTTATGTTGTCTTTATTCACCAAAACATCCCTATGTATCGTCTTTGAAAAGTAGATCTAAAACTATAAGTTTTTGTAAAAGTTACAGGTCAATTTAAAAAGCGGTCTGAGGGACCGCCGTTTGAAAATAAAATCATATCCATAGTTAAAGGTTAACATCCTTGCAATTGGCAATTATATCACTATCAAACAGATGATAAAAATTCCAAACTAAAAACAAAACGGCATGAATATAAAAAGAAAACAATATATTAGAAAGGTTTCTAACTGGCAATCAATCATCAAATTAGAACTTATTTTATATTTTTGCTTTTAAATAATAAAATCTACCTGAGTTTATTTTAATTATTTTTCCATTATTGTGAAATTATAATTGTTAAATCATAAAAGTCCTGTACCTGCGTCCCATAAACAAGAAAATAAGTAAATTTAATGGTATTTTAATAGTAATCTAATGATAGTAATAAAAATGGGAATGAAGCATACTATATTCAAAAACTTTATGATTTTCATTTCCTTTGCTTCTTTTTTAGTTCTGTACGTAAATTTGTTCTTTGACCAATTTCTATAAGTTAATCATAAACACATATGAATGTATATTTAGAGATGTGTGTTGTGATTTGTTTCCTTTTTTTAAGTTACTAACTTCTATCGATCTATAGAGAAAAAGGCAAACTTTTCAAAAAGACTAAGCACAATGTGGTGAGCCAGAATTTAGGTTTTTTTTTTGTTATTACTTTGCTTGTTTATTTTACAAATATGCTCGATGACAATCTTTTAATGGGGTGATTTTGGCGGTGAACCATGATACCATGAGATGAGAACTTCAGATGAATGATTGATTTAATCATTGATTTGTTGTTTGCTGATAAAATGAGTAAAGTGTAATGCATGGATTCGTGTACCTAAGAATTATCATATGATGCAGTAAGAGTATGGAATTAACGTGTTGATGATTTTTTTGCTATTTATTTTTGGTTTGTTTGTATTGGCTTATCTATAATGAAAGCGGTGTGCTTTATTGTGTAATTAATGGTCTTGCTAATCACCACTTAATTTTTTTTTGTGAAAACATTTTAGTTGTAGATTTTAATGCATTAACTTTTTTTTTGCTCAATTTAAACAGTTATCCGCATTACATCCACGCGGGTATTTTCATCAAATTACTTAATGGTTTACTAGTTTCAGACATACGTTAAAATAAGATGAAACTAAACACTACCAATTACAGTCGATTCTCGATTTACGCACCAGGTAAAATTTAAGCCGTTTGCATAAATCAAGAAATTGCAACAATCGAATGTCCCAAAAAAATATGATGGGGAAACATGTTTACACATTTAATAGAATTTTATTTATGAATAAGAATAAATATTTTCTCTTGTGCGTAATTCGCACAAATGCATTTGCACAAATCGAGCATTGCGCAAATCGCCATTCTATATTTTAGTTCGGACATAAAACAAAGTCACCACGAAAGTTATGGTGTGTAGACAATTTTAAGGCTGGAGGAGGGTGGCTGGATACTTAAATTCGCGATGATCGAAAAAAGAATTAACAGTTAGTACGTCCACACAAAAATTTCGCAGGGCTTTTTTCGGCAAACGTCACCGATCACTTGATTTTTTTTAAAAAGAATATCAGTCCATTTTGTATTAAATACACTGTGCTATAAACACATTTTCGTTTTTAACAAGAAAATGTCCAAGTCCCCAGCCTAAATTTCAGGCAAATACGAAAAACAATTCAAAAATACAACAAACCACTTTCATTATACATTCCACCTGAGTAATATTATCGATTTTATGCTGTATAATTCTAAAATGTCGAATTAATTAATGACTATTGCACTACGTTCAAAAAATGAATGAATGCAATTTACTTGGGCTGCAATCAAAAATATATATTGTTGTTAATTGAATTTTTGTTTTATTTCATCTTTAGATTTTAATTTTAATCTCTATATATTTTAGTATTCAATTTTTTTTGCTTCTGTTTTTTAAAATCCATTCTGTGTTTTCTTTCTTCACATACAATTTTTTTCGTGAATTTTTTTTCAATGTTTTTTTTATATTTCCCACAATTGGTTTTAAATATATTTTCATAATTATATTTTGTTTCCTCTTTTAAATTAGATTAGAATATATTATAATTATTAACATAATTAACTAAATAATATTTTATAAACAAAACTATGCAGTTGTTGTAGTATGTGAATTATTACTACTACTGCTATTACTATTGTTGCACTGCAACAAGCTATTTGCAGTAATTGAGTGTGTGCTACTATTATTGTTATTATAATTCATTACATTGCCAATATGGCTACTATTAAGACCACCGCTATTGTTGCTGTAGCCAGCACCACCTCCCCCAGCGCCACCCCTTATATCCGATTGATCACTAATGCCCCTCATTGCTTCCGGCTGTGTGCAAATCGGCTGTACGGACGCATCACCGTCAATCAGGCCGCCAATTCCTTGATGCTGGTGATGATGTTGATGGTGCTGTAGTAAATTGCTATGCTCATCAGATTGCTGCGTTGCTGATCCTGTGACCGTTGTTGTACATCCTGATGTTGTTGTTGTTGTTGCTGTAGTAGCAGGATTTGTTGTCTGATCAATGCTACCGGGGCCACCTCCTTGAAGAGCACTTGTACTACCATCATCGGTTAAGCGAAGCGCCACCTCGAGATCGCGTAGGACATCGGTTTCTTTCTCATCAATGAGATTAAAGCGCCGATGAAGAGCTGTGAGATGGGCAAATGTTAAATTTAAATGGGTATGCAAACCTAATAATGCGATTTCGCGAAAATGCGCCGCATACAGATGAGCTATCACATGAAATTGCAAGCGAAGAATCTTTCTGGCAATACTTTCAAAAGAACTAGGAAACTCATTGGCATATTTGGTAGGGAATATTGACTCGTCGCTCACGGTTTTTTGGGTAAATGTCATAACATAATCGATGTATTGAGGTGCAGCTACGCGTGTCTTTTTGCCTTTCTCGTCAAACCATAAGTACGTTCTAAAAAAACAAAACGAAAAAAAGACAAGTTAATTTATGAACTGAGATGCCTTTTATACTATGTTTGATTAATAAACTTGACAGTGGAAATCGATTGTAACAACTGTAAAGCAAGCGCAGCACCTATGGGTTTTTTTAAGTTGTTTCCTATGGGTTTTTTGAATCTGGTATCACTTTTTACAAGTGTATTCGATAAAACTGTCGCTAGGATTAAAATTTTATCATTTTTTTTTATAAAAAGGGTACCTGATGTCCAAATAAACCTGGTGCATCGCTTAAACATAATAACATTTCATCGTTATATTCGATTTCCACTAAAATTTTTCACTGAATTCTCAATTCATTTCAGTGTTCTTTACAATCTTATTAAATTAGCTTGACTTACCTATTCCCCGGCCCTGTCATATCCGCGCAGCCAGATGTTGTACAAAATTCGCTAATTGTTCCATAAACTAAATTTACATGTTCGAATAGTGCCAGCGCTAAAAAAAATAAGAATTGAAAATTAATTAAAATGTAACGAAATATTAATAAGGGGCTAGGCGGGAGAAGGGGAAGGGTTAAAAGATAAATATTACACTTTGATTTTTTTAATAAATTCTACAGATTTTAAAATAATTGCTTCTAATCTTTTAACCCATTAAAAATGTATTTTTAATTGAGCTTAGCAAAATTTCATTCATTTTTATCTTCTAATTTAAACACTTCAGCACACATTTAACAGAATTTTATTCACAAAAAAAAAAATATTTAAAAGAAAAGAAATAAAAGCGAAATTACCCAAAATGAAACTTGGTCTAAATTCTTAATCAATTTCATATTTCGGACAATCAAAAAACAAAAAAAAATGCTAACTAAAAAATTACTCTAACAAAATTTCTGTTTTCCATCAACGGTGCCTTTTCTAGATTTATACTTTCAAGGTTGGAAGCGAATTTCTATAGAAAATTTTTTTTTACACAGTCCGTCCACTTCGAATTTCTAAATTCCATTCAATTTTAACAAGAACACAGCAATTTTGTGGTATTTTTAAGTATTGACCTTTTAAAAATCGATCGATTCGAATGTGAATTTCGTATTCGCGCAATTACTATTGTGCCCCCATTGGAAAAAAAATAAAAATTACTACACGGAAGATGACAAAATCCATAAACTTCATCAAGCATTGCTCTATATTTTTACGCATGTACTAAAATTTATAGTAAACTTGTAGAAAATATGAAAACTGTTTGTAATATCATCAATATCGCAATACAAAAGCTAGATTGAATTTGAATTTTTTCGTTTATTTGCTAAGATATTTATAGAAAAATACATTCGGTTCATAATGGCGAGCGAACTGTTTCACAGATTGTCAGCAATTTACAATTACCCAAAGAAATATTAACGATAAATTAACTTCGTAACATAAATATTAATAATATGAGATTATAAAATTCATTTCGCAATGACGCGGAAAATTTATTAATCTCGCTAATTGAATCTGAGAAGCTCTTCACTAACTCTACGTCGACCGTCTATAATTTGGTTGCGAAATTTTATTGAATGTTTGTGTGATTAATAAAGTCAATTCGTGTAAAAGTATTATGAGTAGTCTTTAGGATATGGTAATCCCAAACACACCGGAATAACGATTATATGTTAATACAATAAATCATACTCACTCTTGGTCTCATATTTTTAAAAATAAATAAAGTTTTCTTATCTTAAAATGACGTGGTGGGAATTAATTCAGATTACGAAAAAAAAATTGTCATAATCTTATTGGAGGAAGTTTTCAAAAAGATAAAACGTTTTCGTAAAATAACATTTATTTATTTATTAACTAATATCCCACCAAAAGAGGAAATCCCATATGGAAAAATTATATTATTTATACGATTTTTACTTACTATGAGATGCTAGCCATTCATTATAGTCTAATCCAGCTGGAAGATCAACTAAGGCTTTGAGATCAGCATCAGGAAGTTTGCGTTCTAGCACGCTTTCTTCCAAATAAAGTTTTGTATCTGTTGAATTTTGATCACCTTCCCGGTCTTTGCGGCGAGCTTTCCTAAAATATAAAAAAAAAACATGTTTAAATTAAGTTTATCTGAATTTTGAGCTAAAAAAGATAATTTCAAAAATATTTTTACTTTCAATGTTTTGAATACAAAGTGATAACGCAATCTCATCGCAAAAATCTGAATTTTCGGGTATCTTCCTATGGGGCTGCCCATAAAATACGTCACACTTTTAGGAGGCTCGACGGTAGTGCGATGGCGGTACTAAACTCCATACAAAAAATCACGAAAAAGCGTAACAAGAGCACGGGTAGAGGGTGGGGGGGGGGGGGGGGGGTAGTCGAAAGGCCGAACGTTAGTGTGACGTATTTTATGAACAGATCTAAATGTTTATTTTAGGAAGCTTCAATTCACAAAATGGTGGTGGTATCTAGTAGTATGACGATGGTAATACCCTCCAAACAAAACAAAAGAAAAATACAATTCACAATTTGACAATAGCTGCATACTCGCTGCATATAGCGATATTTTAAAAATCGCGAGTTGAATTTCTTCGGTACGAGGGGGGAAGGAGTTGTCCGATTTGGTCCGTTAACGACCTGGACCTCCAAATTTTCGAAAAAAAGGCTGTGTCAAATTTCAAGTCCCTAGCTTAATGGGGTCTCAAATTATGGTGTCAAGGCTGATAGGGAGTCTAAAAATCTAAAATTTGCGTCACGTTTTTCACGAACAGTCTAAACATACTATAAATCCTCAATACTTAAAAAATTGAAAATAGTTAAAATCCAAAAATGATGCAGTTATACATTTGTCAGCCACCGTTGACATTTGTGATTTTTTCTGGAATTTCAGAGAATTTTTTCTGGTAATTTTATTCATCTATCGTAAAATAAGTTGAACTTAGCAAATATGATCAAAATTTTTAAAGAATTCCGGCAATTTTGTATGAAAAAATTCCACTTCCGGCGTCTTTCAGGAATAAATTCCAGAATTTTATGTCGTAATGTAAAAGGTTATGCAATATGAATTTTGTGTCACAGAATAAAATTCATGGAATAAAGTGTCAGACTTAGCCGGCCCTTAGCCTTCCTGTTCCTAAAAGGTCTCGCGTGATTAATACATAACTTCTAGACAATCTGTTATCGCAATCACTAATTTTTTTCCTGAATTATTCGGTTACAGCCCATCGTATAGAATTACGAAAATAAACGCTGACTCAACGTTTCGATTATAAAAAACAATCTTTTTATATGTATTTGGACTTGAAAGCTTAAAGTAATATTTAAAAAAAAATACGACATAAATTTAAGAAAACATGCTGATAACACTCAAAATGTTCTAGCGCTTTTCACATAAGAAGTGCCAAATTTCTCACAAAACCTACCGCAATCTTTAACTCAAAGGAAGTGAATTTTCTTGTTCTTATAAGTAAAAGAAAATAAAAAGATTTGCTTAATCATTTCAAATAAACACTTTAAATTGCCGCCAAGGCAACATTTAGACTTTAATCACATTCACTTATTCTTCATTTAGCAATTTGTATCTTTGTGTGTCGCGTTAAATTACCACAATTAGGGCTTTTTCGTAGATTAAAAAAAAGTGTGAACAAAACTCGAGTTAATTAGCAGCTGTTAGTAACAGTATCAAATGATTTTCGTTAGTTAGTTACCCTTCATACATCCCTTGATCAAAATGGTAGCTAGCAACAGCATTGAAATGTTAAAATCTTAGAAATATACTTTTCGAGTGTAATTTCTAATGATATTTAACCAATTAATTAGCATTCATTATGAAAATGTTATTTTTAGTGTATATTTTCATTCGAAGAATTGATTTCATTTTTTTGTTGAATATATTGTAGACGATAGACTAACCAAAACAACAAATTTCTCGTGTGTTATCATATTTACATATGGAACAAATGAAAAAAAAAGAAAAATGAAAGAAAAAAAAATTAGAATAATTTACGAGTAGGTATTATCAACATAAATATGGCATGATGTTTTCTTGTCAAAATAAATTCAATTTGAAATTTAAGCTATTTGAAGTCAACAATTGCGAAATTTTAAATTTCTGGATGAAAAACTTAATACACATTTCCGGTTTAATATGTCAAATAATTGTTAATCTTAGCATTAACCGAAAGGTGATGATTTTCAAAAGAAAGCTTTTCAAGTATTTGTACTGATAAATTTTAGTAAACACTTGAATTATAATTTACTGTTGCTAATTTTCCCAGTATAATGCAAAACTTTCTCGTTATCGCTTTCGTATTAATTATTGTACTGCTTGCAGAAAGATATTTTTTATACAGTATCAAAAATCTAAACATGGTTTATTCAATTGATTAATTTTTGGAAAATGGTATGTTTTTGAAAATTTTGATACACGAGAATCCGAGTGTCTAAAATGACGTCTTCAATAACAAAAACTTTTTAGGGTGCACGGAGGTCCTGAATTTTTGAAGTTATGCCACTCCCCATACATACCCCCCTTCCCCTTCTCTTTTTCCCACTACATTCTAAACATCTTAAGAAATTGCTACTATATTTTTTCAAATATATCGAGAACCGTTAAAAATACGTAAAAACACCATACAGCATAATTTCCGAGACATTTTCAAAAAAAAAACTATATTTAAAAAAAATTGTATTCGAGGTACTAAAGTTGATAGAAAACTAAGATTTCTGTAAAACTCATTTACACAAAATTTCAAATCGCTAGCTTAACATGTTCTCAAGTTATCTAAGAGTACCAGGAAGACCGAGCCATGCTGGGCGACCTCAAAATCCTACTTTTGCGATTTTTGGGCAAAAACTAAATTCACATTATCTTCACAGGGCTTTTCCAGAGTTTTTAAATTCCCGACCTAGAAAGCTAGAACTAAAACTAACGCGCGATAACAAAATTTCATAGAAATCGGTTGAGTGGTTATTGAGTAATCGCTGTCACCGATTTTTGAAACGTTGTTATGAGACATCAGGTAAGGGTTATCGAGGGGAAGGAAAAGTCAGGTTTGTAGTGGAAAAACTGAAAGCCCTTAGCCCCCTTAGTAATACTGTAAAGTTTTATTAGGATCGGATCACCCAATTCGAAGACACCAGGCGAGGGGTATCGAGGGGAGGGAAAAGTCAGGATTGTAGTAGAAAAATCTAAAGCCCTTGGCCCCCTTAGTAATACTGTAAAGTTTCATTAAGATCGGACCACCCAATTCGAAGACACCAGGCGAGGGGTATTGAGGGGAATTTTCTCAGAGGTGAGACCTATCTAGATCGATTCCTTGTCCCCGAAAATCCCTAACTTAAAAAGTTTCGTGAAAATCGTTAGGCGGGTTTTCGAGATCGTTTGTGCAGACAGACAGACATACATTCCTCGTATTATATTATAGGATACGTAAAAGATCGACAAACAGACGGATAGACGTTCATCCCCATAATTTTGCCTGAAACGGATTTCGTGCTGATCACAAAATTTCTATTTGCCCCCGTTCTTTAGTCAGTCTCCGTCATGAATACAATACTTTTCCACTATAGCGGAGGAAAGTAAAAAAGTGATAAAAGGATTTAGGGATCATTTTTTTAAAGAGTTTAAGTTCTAGTGTTTTTAAACATCTTTTTCCACATAAATTTTTAGAAGTTTTAACATGTAAATTTGAAAATTCGGAAAAATACACACTAGTGCTAACAGAGTCCAAAAGTATAAATTTTAGGCGCCGTTTACATCTGTGATTTTTTCTTGAATTTTCCCACGATTTTTTTTCAGAATTTGTTTCTCAAATTTTATTTACTCATCAGTAGTTTACAAAATTTGAATTTATTCTTGGAATTTTCTATCAAAAAATGCTAGTTGCATTTAAATAAAATCATACTAATATATAAAAATGAGTTGGTGTCTGTCTGTCTGTCTGTTCCTTTTTCACGCAAAAACGGCTGAGCCGATTGACTTGAAATTTGGCATGAGTGTCTTTGGTAGTTCTGGTTCCAACATAGACATACGGAAAAGTAGTGCGGCGGGTGGGGGGAGTAAGGGGAGGGGGTAAAGTGATTTCGAAACTTAGTTTTTGCGCTATGTTACTCTTTCGCGGGGAAACTACTGAACCGATTGGCCTGAAATTTTGCATAGATGTTCGTCGGGGGGTCCCGCCCCAACATAGACCCATTAAAAAGTAGCCCGAGAGGTGGGGGAGGGGGTAAAGTGATATCGAAACTTAGCTCTTCTTCTATGTTACCCTTTCGCGGAGAAACTACCGAGCCGATTGGCCTGAAATTTAGCTCCAACATAGACCATAAAAAAAAATTTGAAAAAACTTAACTGTCAAAATTTGTATTAAATTAATCGCTTTTTGTACAAGTATTTCCGAAGATATTCAAAAAGTAGAGCAATATTTTACTTTTGAGTTTATTCAATGTTGTGTTTTCCGTGGCTGTCAACTTGTGGTAATAACATTTTTTTTTGGTATGGTGCGATGTTACTTTTAAAGTGTGAACGAGCTTGAATTTTATTCAAAGAATTCCGCGTTGAATATTATTCTTGAGATTTATTCCAAAAATTCGATTCTAAATGTAAACCCATGTGAATTTGGTGGTAATTTATTTTCTAGACTTATTTCTAGAATAAACTTCTGGAATTTTATGTCTTAATATAAACGGTTGTGAGGCTTGAATTTAGTGTTACAGAATAAAATTCGCGGAATAAATTGTCAGATGTAAACGACGCCTTAGAGAATATAATCAATCGTATTGCAATAATCTTTTATTGTTTTATTAAACTAAAATTATCGATCATTTCTTCAGAAATTAAAAAATAAATTATCAAAACAGATGGTATCTTCTTTACTAACATAAAGTAATTTGTTTTTGTTCCATCAAAAAGAAAGGTGATTTCGATTATCATTTTGTTTGAGTTTATCAAATTTCATTACAATAGAATTTCATTTGCACTCTAGTTTTTACTTGAATACCACCAACCAGCTGCAAATTTTTATCTGTTTTTCTTTCAACTTGGTATCTTATTTAACAGAAAGAAAACCCTACAACGGCTGGCCAAAGATCACTTGTTTTTATGGCAAAATGAACTACGATAAGACGTAGTGAAAAAAAATGCGGAAAATGCGTTTCTAATTCAAATTACTTACGCTGGACAAAAGAAAACATTGAGTGATTCCTGTGCGTATTTAACTATCGAACCAAGGGTGTCGCTTAGCCTCCTCGGTGCCGTTCCTACCTCCCACATGGGAGTGGAAAAACTCATCCGCACGTAAGTAAACAGGATTGCAAACTTTTTTTTCAATCCGGCTACACGAAAAACCAGACCACGATTAATTCTCTCTAATTAAAATTAAATTTTTTATACTGAAAGTTTATCATTTGACCGCATATTCAATCAACGCTAATATAAAAAAAATCGCTGGTGAGCGATAAGAACGGCAGACTTCCCGTCCAGAAAAAGTCACTTTAAGGCTGGAATCGAGGTTCCGAAAAGTTGCGGTTAAGAATTTTTAAATTTCCTTCAAACGTACGTTACCACCAACCGACGAGTTTCAGAATTCAATTTTCTTTTCAATTCTATGGAAATTCCTTGAGGAAAAATTTTCAGTCGAAATTTTTCCACACAAAAACGATGGAAAGGGGAAGAAATTGTTGCGGACGACAGCAAAATTCTTGAACGTGTGCCACGAAACTGAGAAAATTGTGCTTTTCTTCACAAGGGGAAAAATCACTTCTCACTCATCGTCATCATTCAAGTTCTTTCCTTAGTGCGTAGAATTTTTCACATCACAATATATCACAAACAAATAGCAAATAATTGTCAATCGTTCAGGGTCGGAATTTTTAACCAAATATTGTTGATATTGAAAAGAAGTTATCGGAGCGCGTAAAAATAAAGATGCTTAAAAATTTTATAAGCTTATCGGTTTCATGTTGTTCGATATTAAATTTTCATCTCACTTTCTTTCTAATTTATTTTTCTTAGTTTCAGCGATCGCGCAAGTCGGGGTTCTACTGGATTTTTGATTAATCGTTAAAAAAACACTTGCTCGTAAATTAGTTTCAGTTAAATATTTTTGAAACACAAAAAAAAAATTGAAATTTCGTGCAACTTGAAGTGCGTAAGTCGGGGTTTTTATAGATTAATAAATTAAATAAAGTAACTTGGAAAAGCTCTTTTACGACCGACGGAAAATATTAAAATGAATGTCTTTCAAGTTATTTTCTTAAAAAAAGTGATTTTTTTCGTAGAATAATCTCAAATGCACGTCAAAACCGCTTAAGTTGAGGAAATTCGGCTTGACTCTAAATTTAAGGTACCATCATATGTTTTTTTAATGTCAATCTTTTTCACGTTTTTATATGATCACGATTTTATTAAACGATTTTCCCGGACGACGTAAATCAGGGTTCCCGCACTTATGATTCAAAATCCTTTCACAGTAATTTGTGCACTCTTTTTAAAACATTTTTAAATTGAAACTTTTAAAAATTAATCCAACCGGAAATGACATGCCAAGATTATGCAATGAACTCAAGTATATCAAAAAGTCATAATCGACTGATGATGATTCACAGCTCTCGGTTTCACGATTTCGCGATATTAAACGAATATCGGATTAATGTTGCAACTGCAATTCATTTGACCTTCGTCTTATTCATGTAAGAATAAAAAAAACTATGTTTGAACCGAAAATAACTGACGTCGCAAGATCGATTTTTTGGCAATGGTGGTGCAATGACGAAAGCCACAATATATACAGGGAAGTAAAGAAATAGCGGCAAACACAAGCACCTGGAACCGCGACGTTACCCGTACCTGCGACAATAAATTTCACCAAATTTTGAAAATACCATAGAACCGCATACCTACCGTTTTTATTTAGCGATAGAAGACACCTGATCCCACACCACCCCGGAGATTCAAGTCACAAACGCCGTTTTGCTGCCGCCCTCTTCAACAAACTTGGAGGAGTCAAAAGATTATTTCGTTCTATGATAAGACTAGAGTCATAAATTTACTGGTTCGTTTGTTTCTGATAATAAAAATCTTATGTGGTCACCGCGTGAGTTTTCTATAAGTATTAAATATTCAATTTTCATAATATTGATGATAACTCGAGTAGAGTGAAATCTATCAAATTGCATAAATGGCAAGAAATGTGAAGAATTGTATTTGGAAAAAGGATATTTGATCAAGTTTTTGTTTGCTTCAACGATAAATATAATTTTTTTTGTCTTTGTAAAAATATAAAATTATTTTTCGAACAAAAAACGGATAACGACAAATTAAAAGAAATCCTAATGTATTCGTTAAGTATAAAATGCATTACTAGTTTTGAAAAAATAAAAAAATTAAAAGAAACGGACTGCCATTATTGAATCAGAGATGTCATAAGAACAATTTTCAGGTCGGAAATGTTTATAAACACAATACTGTATGCTATACTATTCCACTATGTATAAGAAAGTAACAAGATGAAAACGTTTTTAGTTTAGGTACGTATATATCGCCAGACCTTTTGCTGAATCGTCGCATTTTCGCACATTTATTTATATATGTATTTATTGCACTTTGGGTCAATTGAACTAAAAATTGTTTTTATACCCGTATGGTGAAACCAAAGGGTATATTAACTTTGCCTTACCGTTTGTAACGCCAAGATCCCATCATCGCACAAAAAAATGAATTACACCAGTGTGTTTAGAAGGACAAAAATATTTAATTTTTGCATGTCCGTCCGTCTGTCCGTCCGTCCGTCCGTCCGTCTGTCTGTCTGTGGCGCGGATTGCGGGCGCACGGATTGAGCTAGAGACTTGAAATTTTGCAAAGATTCGTTTTTCGTAAAATGCGAGGCTAAGTTCGTTAATGGGTAAAAATGGACCATTAGGGGGGGTACCCCCCATACGAACGAAATCGTTTTTTGTGAATATCTCAAAAACGGTGTATCTTATCAAAAAAGTCCAAGAACAAAAGTTATTTAGGATGTGATTCTACATAAAACTCCCATACATCAAAATCCGATTTGAATAAATTTTAAAAAAATCTTATTGGAAAGTTTGACTTCAAAGTGGAATTTTGGTATAACTGTTCGAATTTTGATACGAATATCACCATACGGGTCTCCAATGATTGCCAGATTGGCAATTATAGCCTTTGTTATGTTTAATATATAGCAAGGAAAGGGATTCCCCGGAGGCAAGGCTTCCCATTATTATGGAATAGGGCTTGAGTTTATATGTTGATAGAATTCTGGCTGTTGATTGGTTCCGCTTGGTTCGATTTCTAACATGACATGTTAAAAAAACATTATACTTTTCCCAGCTGATAAGATAATGGGAAAAATTATGTTCATGGTGGGAAAACTGCTCGCTTTATCAATTGCGAAATGATTAGAGCATTTTGTTTTGCTCTATTTACCACCATCGTTTAACAAAACATATGAAAATTGAAACAAAACACTACAGTTTTTTTCTTCTTTCGTCATTTTTTTTCCCTTCAGTTGACCGGACGATAAGAGAAGAGTGTCTACTAAATGATAACTCGCAATGCTTAGCAAAATATGAGTATCATAAAAGAGATACTCTACATTGTATAGAAAAATTTCAAAATGTTGGTTTATTATCAGAATATGAAATAAATACAAGAGCATATACAAAATAGCATATTTGATATTTCAGATAATTGATAAAAGTCTTACTTTGAAAGACCCTGGCTACTTCTTATATTGTGAAAGGAATTTCAAGACGTGTCCTTATTTCAAGATCTTTCACTTCTAAGTTTTGAAAAAAAAAACTCTGAAGTGAAATATCTTCTTTATTTCATAGTTTTATGTAGCATCAGCAAAAACCTAAATAGATTCACTTGGATTTCTTCTTCGCTGACGAAGATTTAAAAGATTGTTTGAAATATACGAAAGCAAAGCCGCGTCCAAGGCAAAACCTGTATCTGGCACTTCCCCCATCCCTTCTTGTCTCAAAAAAAAAACTTAATTTTTGTGTGCTTTTCAATCAGAGGGAAGAGCAATCGTTTAAATTTTTTTTATGATAAATTCGAAAAAGAAATTATACGCCGCAGGCAAACTGTCTAGAAAGAAATACCTTGCAATCAAAAATTAATTGCACTGCAAGCAAAAATTATTGATTGTCAATTTAAAATTCGGCATAGCAGTGATGTTGACAACCTTTGGAGTTGCGTTCGGAGTTGCTGCCCTCCCCCAGCACCTCCTTATGTAAGTACATGTGCAGGGAGAAAAAATCTTTTAAAAACGAAATTTTCATTATCTGATTATAAAATCATAATTAATACAAAACTTGTGTTAAAAATTTCTACAATTTTTATTTAATCTTTTTCTGCTGAAAACTTTTTGCATTTCTAGTTAAGAAATCCTTTAAACCCAATCGGTTTTTGAAGTTTTTACAAAAAATAATCGTAAATTTCCGTGCGCGCAAAATTTGAAAATTAGTTTTCCTATCCAATTAAGCTTTCAAGATTTCACAAGACTCAATTTTCTTTTTGACAAAAGTAGTCTGAATTTATTTTAGTCATTTAAATTTAAACCAATATTTGTTATCTGAAATTTAAAATTAAAACTTTTGATTTTTTTTAAATTTTCTAAAAATCATAACTCATTTATATTTTCGACAGCTGACATCGGTTTATTTTTATTCTTTTAATAATGAAATTTTTGCCATTCATTGCAGTTTCGTTGCTATGACTATAAATATTAATTTTGGTCAATACCAAGAAAATCTGTTTTGAAGACAAATTCCAAAAATGAGCCAATTTTGTACCAGTTCTGATAATTAAATTTCTATTATTGACAAAAATAAATTTTGTTTAACAGAAAATTAAATTTGTATTTCTAGATTGCCAACATCAACTTTGAGAAACCTACTAATGCTCCAGGACTTTGTCAGGTGGTACGTATTTTCCAAATTAAGCGGAGACTACTGCCAACAGTCCGAACATATCCTGAGGGTGAACTATACGTTGGCTGATCTGTGTTTTAGGGAGCAAATCAAATTAGCAAGTGCACATCGGGTACATCCCCAATGCAGTGGCAATGGCGTAATCTTCTAAGCAATCAATGAATTTACTGGGGATAAAAAATAAGGGTACATACGAGTGACCTTTTCCCCCCATTTTCGAAAAACGAACAGCAGCAATTCGTCGCTTCTTGTAGACACAGAGACAATAAATTCGTGCATGTCTCCTACCATATGTTAGCAAAACTGAAATTTTATGTGCACACGTCCCGGAGGTGACTATACTGTGTGCGCTCTGCTGGCATAGCCCAAAAGAAAATGAACAGTTGAGCGTAATTTAAAGCATGAGGCACAGGTGGTGGAAGGTAAATCGATGGATGGCGTTCAGTAGGACACAAGTTAGAGAGGAACCGCCGTATTGAGCGCAAGTTATGAGGAAGGCCAATTGCGGTAACGATGGAGACCTTTGCCAAAAAACTATTGGGTGCAGAGTTTGTGTTTCTAATGGGTTTCCTCGTGTGCCCTTCCTCCCGATCAATTCTTTCTATAACGAGTTTTTGGCACAGTGATCTAGTTCTTGTCACTGTAATGTAAACGATGAAAATCAAAAAAAAAATGTGAATTTTCAAATGCTGTTGTAGAATTTCAGGATATGAATTATGTATAAAATTTAAAGAAAATTGAAATTACTTTTGCCAAAAATGAGGCCTGAAAACTATACAAAACTGACTGAGCTAAAATTTAGATTCATAATTTAAAACATAACAAAAGCTATAATTGTCAATCTGGCATTTATTGAAAACCCGTATGGTGATATTCGTATCAAAATTCGAACAGTGTACCAAAATTCCACTTTGAAGTCTAACTTTCCAATAAGATTTTTGAAAATTTATTCCAATCGGATTTTTATGTATGGGAGTTTTATGTAGAATCATATCCTAAATAACTTTTGTTTTTGCACTTTTTTGATAAGATGCACCGTTTTTGAGATATTCGCAAAAAACGTTTTCGTTCGTATGGGGGGTACCCCCCCTAATGGTCCATTTTTGCCCTACTACGATTTTCGTAAGACTCATTTACAGAAAAAAAATCAAGTCACTAGCTCAACGCGTTCTCGAGACCGACAGACAGATGCACGGACATCCTGAAAATTTTTTTGAAACAGATTTCGTACTGATCAGAAAGTTTTCATTCGCCCCCGTTCTCGAGTCGGCCTCTATTATCAATACAAGAAGAGGAAAGTAAGAACTAAAGGCCCAACTATGATAGACATAAGAACGCATATGTAGCTGCATATGTCATTTCCAGAATAAGAAAGTCAATGTTATTACCCACAATAGACATGTGCCACTTTCAAACCTTCGTTAAACTTTCGTTAAGCATGAATAATTCGACACAAATGGAACTGGCATATGTAAATAGTGAACATAACCTAAAATTTTAGTGTGAATTTAATAATATTGTGGCCATAATAATTTCCACTTGAGGTAAAATGAAGATTAGCTTTTATGTTGACAGCTATGTATGTCAACATTCGTTGGGAATTTGACATTAACATATGCGTTCTTATGTCTATCATAGTTGAGCCTTTAGATTTTGTGTCGTTTTATTTTCGTTTTGATTAATAAAAACTTATAAATTGATCTGAGTTTGAAACACTCAAAATTGGCACAACTCTTTACCCGTTTATGTTTCATATTTTGCTACCAGAAAATAATTGCTACCAATTTATCCTAATCACCCGTCTGAGGGTTAGTTGATTTGAAAAAAATCAAATGGTGTTTCGACTTTGATTTCAGTGCAGTATTATAGTTTGCACCTGGTGGGTCATTTATTTTACCAGTGCGGTGTGCATGCTGCATTTTGCACGCTAATAAAAGTCATAAGAATCGGTAAAACGGGAGAAATGAGAAATGCGACAGAAAACTAAATGGTGTCAAATTCATTAATTATGGAATTGATAATCGTATGGTGCATTGTGGCAATAATAATCGGGCTTGCCCGTGTTGATTTTATTTTATTTCAATTTTTTTCGCTTCAATGTAATATTTTTGTTTTAAAATTTCTTTTTTTAAGTTTAACTTATAATAAATTAGCGATCTTTACTTTTGCGAAAATAAATTGTAAAAAATCGAATATTTTTTTGAAATATTCGTAAAGGCCTGTGTCCACATGGAAGTTTATTTGCAGAAGTCGCTTCTAGCAGAGATTTGAGTGTACCAGAACCAAATTTTGACGTCTTAGGAGCGAAAACCAAAAATCCAATTTATCCTTGAACCAAAACCAAACCACATTCAGAAAACTTGGGTTGCAAAAAAAAGAAAACTTTTGGTTTGCAAGACTTATAGCTTTTGAAAGCGATTTAAAGCCTGTTTTTAGGTTTGAAAATTATTTTTTCGTTCTTCCATTTTTTTTTAATTTTTCGACGTATGGAATAAACGAGTGGCGAAACAATTGCTAGGATAAAAATGCGCAATTGTGCGTTTACCAAGGACCAAAATGAGTTAACGCGCCTGAACATTCAATACGTTTCTCTGTAGAGCTCTAACATGCGTTCTATTTTATTTCAGCTGTTAATCATTTTTTTTCTTTCAAATACCATTTTCGACTTTTTGCAGTGACACAATTTCCACTTTTCTGAAAAAATCCACCAGCTGATATCATTTCATAAGACAATTCTGAGTGAAAACTTTTCAATTTGTAGAAATATTAGAAAATCCAAACACCTGGGTGTTAGTCATCGGCTACGAATATAATTTCCGAATTCGCTGATTTCATACTTGACGGCTTGAATTTACATTTACCTCATCTGAATGATTTGATCAGCCATCATCGACCACCTTCAGTCTGTCTTTCCAACCAATGATCATTTGTCAAATCGACCATCCACATTACCACATTCTGTAATGGTTGTTTGATCACTCGCAACTTCGACATCATCATCATCACCGTCATTAAAATCACGGTAACAGGTAATCCAGGTAATAATAATGCATACAGAAATTAAAGTGACAGCCAATGGCGGATTTCTCAGACGGGGACGGGGAATTGGATTTAAAATGCTGTGATAAAATAAATAAATTTTCATGTTGATATTAATGTTTGTGTTTACTGAAATGAATTTTTAATTTTATTGCCACTTCTGGTGTATCAATGACGCTTTAGGCAACGGACGGCGAAAAAAAAACATTCAAAGCGGTTATTTCGAATTTCTAACGTGGAAGAAACGGTGAATGCGCGCAGTAGCATAGATGCGGGTGGTTGTGATCTACTTTAAAAGCTTTTTTCCACTACCACTTTGTCTCTCTATCGTGTGTGTTTTGATTATTAAAGTAAAACTTTTACTATTCGATCGCGCGGTATTTTGTTTGTTTTCATAAACAGGAAATCTAAGCGCCTGTTTTGCATTTACTGCACATTTTGATGTTTTTCAATTGAAATAAGACATTGGTCACGTCTCAAAATGCTTGTTGATGTTTCGCAATAATTGCTTATTTGTAAATTAAACAAATCGTAATACGATATTCGATGGGAATTTCGCAATTGTCAGAAAGAAATCGTTTCAGTTTTGAGATTTAAGGAAGAAACAGTGATCGTTTTCCAGATGTGAGTCATTTAGAGGCATTTAACGGAATTCCCATTGCAATAAATATGAAGATTTTATTCAATTGCCTGTATAAAAATTTCTAGCCCATATATGTAGAAGAATTGAAGAAAAATTGACTGATTTTATCAGGTCCAAAATTAACAAATATTCTATCAATATGATAAAAATATTTTATAATTTTTTGGGGCGTAGAGAATGCAAGGAGGAATTTTTCTAGAAAATTAAAAAATAATCCTACTAGCCCCCATTTCCACTTGCGATTTTTTTTTAAATTTTCCGCGAATTTTAATAAAATCAATTAGCAATAGCCGTCAAAAATTGAATTTATTCGGACGGTTTTATATCAAAATATTCGAGTTCGAGCGTCGTTCAGGAATAAATTTTTGGATTTTGTGTCGTATTGTAAATGGTTTTGTAACAAAAATTTAGTGTTGCACAATAAAATTCGCGAAATAAAGTGTCAGGGGAAAACAGCGTTAATATTGCAAAACTCCAAACAAAATTTCTATTAAAATTCGGATTACAATGATTAAAATTACTCTCTGGCAATTGTAACTTTTCTTTTATTGTTATTTAAAAAAAAAGTCATTAAGCCCCTATTCTGATGAAATATATTCATAATTTCAGCATAAGAACTTAATACAAAATCGATGAGACGATTTATTGCTGTTGCAATAATTAAGATACCAGATAGTATGAAATCCACCATTTTGAGGGCAATTTGTGTACTACCGAAAACCACGAAAAGTATGTCAATCGCCCGGAACAATGCTATCCATTGAAGCGAACTTCTGAAGGGAGGTATTTATATGTGGTAGGGTATTTGGGGAGGTGGATTGATAAATTTATTTCAATATTATTGATTAGTTGGTTATCGAATCGATGATATTTTAGTAAAGTGTGTCGCATCGTATCAAAACTGATAAACATCAGATGGATGACTGAAATGAATATTAAACACAAAATGTATACGCAACTAGTCGAAAGCCTTTATTCTATATTCTATGGCGAACTAAATGTCGTACTTTGGTATGAAACTGCTTTATCTTCCAGCTATTCGACATATTTTAGTTTTTCCTTATTTCTGATTTGATTCATGTTGATGAAAGAAAGTGCGAGTTGAATTGATTGACCCATAATCGATGTTATGTATAGGTAGATATTAGATGACCAAATCAATGGATCGATTGTCCCGATAAGAGCGTTTAAAAAAGACAACTTTAACCTATTGCCCATAATCTGTTCCTAGTCCCGGTGCCCCAATGGCCTGGCCTCGTGGTCGATTGATTACCAAAGCAAAGTTAGCGATTGCTTTATGCGTGTCATTACAGTTGGAAATCAACATAAAAAGCCATTAAGAGATATTTTAGGAAAATTTTTCAATGAAACGGCCAGCAATCTATCACAGATATCTGT
Organism: Chrysopilus asiliformis; assembly: GCA_964034945.1. Classification (NCBI taxonomy): domain Eukaryota; kingdom Metazoa; phylum Arthropoda; class Insecta; order Diptera; family Rhagionidae; genus Chrysopilus; species Chrysopilus asiliformis. The sequence goes on from OZ035961.1 coordinate 99,238,403, forward strand.
TAGTTTTCGGAAGCTTTTTGGGCATACAAAAGCGTCTAACTGTCTGTAATATGTGCAGCTCCCCTTGCAGCTTTGCATCCCTTTTTTTATAAGCATAAGATTAGAAAAGCCGTCACAGTGACTCCTCTCAACTTTCGGTCTAATGCTTTCATTTGTTATGCTGAACTGAACGCCTCCCTAATTCTTTACGATGGAACTTTCCGTTTCCTTCATATTTTCATGATTTTTCTAATGGTTCCTTTGTGTTGTATAGTTTTCCCACTTTCCACAGAGATTAGCTTATGGTTATTATAGTCATGATGGAGTCGTTGTAAGCTCAACGGGATGACATAATGTTGGCCGATAGTCCGATGACATCATCCGATCCGACACTGGGTAGGCCATGTAATCTTTTAGCAAACAAAAAAAAACAACAAAAAGAAATACAAAAGCAGAGAAAAACTCACAGATGAAAAATTAGAAATGAAATCAAAGGCGAAGATTTTATTTTAAAAAAAAAGTCAATGAAGACATTGTTTAGGCGAGGAGGCAAATGGCAAATTAAAAGCTTCAAAAATAATAAACAAAGGAGTATGTGGCGTTTAATACTAAAAATTTCATCCAACCAGAAATCTCCACTATGACGGTTTCCTAGAAATAGGAAAATAGAACAGGAGAAGGCAACAGCATGCCAACCCAGATATTAATTCGAAAGTGGGTGTAACACGAGCAAAATTCATGTGGATCTCCTTCCGGAAAATTTCCAATCAGCTCCGATGGTTTTTGGGTGTGCTATTACCGTTTTTATGCCGTTCATAATGCAAATAATATCATCCGAGAAATATAAAAAAAATAAAAATGTAAAATGTTTTGGTTATAATTTTGGGTGGATTGCGACGATTTCTCTCTGATATTTTGCGACCAACCCCCGATTTAGTGAAATTGACAATAAAAGCCGATAAAAGTTGCAAAAATAGAATAATCGTCAGTGGGTAATAAATTCTACTGCAGAGATTCGTATGTTGGCTTAGGTAATAATAAAAGGATTTTATACTTTTTCATAAACATTTAAAAATAAAAAAACGATCAAAGGACAAACCACCAGACGAAAACAAATTTTTGTCAACAAAATCTGATGAATGAGGAATTAATTCCATTTCGGATTGAAAATTCTGTGTTTGATAAGAAAATGCGTGAGAAATTTCACAACCTCATGTTAAAACAATGTTATAACAATTTTTTCAAAAATAAATATGGGAAGACCCCAAATTTGGAAAGCCCGGAAACCTTCCAAAAACATAACCTAAATGTTACACAACTTAACCTCTTAGGTTTAGCTCGCAAATGCCAGAAAATTGCGCAATTTTTTATTTCAATTGAAATTTTGCTCAACAAAAATCATTTCAAATGTGTCTAGATTATTTCAAGCTCAAAGAATGAAATTTTCACAAATTTTCTTCAAAGCAAAACCAACGGAGAAAAACAATAGTAATTTCTGCTAAAAGTTCTGATATCAATGACTGTGTTTACATTAAGACTCACTTTGAGGCGTGTCTTTCCTCATTTTTCTGCCGTGTGCACACGGTTCGCCATTTTCATGTGCTAACCCGGTTTCATCAACAAAACTAAAGACACAGGATTCAACGACCAGACTCAAAAACCGGTTTGCGACCGATAATTTTAAGTGAATCTAAACTTCGTTCGCTCTTTTTGGTTTCCCTCCCCACTGCGTCCCTCACCCTCACGAATGACGTGCCGCCTCAAAGTGAGTCCTAATGTAAACACAGTCAATGATGAAATTCTAAGATTTTCCACTCACAAAAGAAACGAAAATCAAGTAAAACGAATTAAATAAAATGGCAAACAACCCCAAGCAAAACAAAGGCAAAGCAAACACGTTTAACTTTTACTTAACCCCTAAAGAAAAATAAATTTCGCATTTGTTTCAAGTATCAGCAGCAAGAAGGAGATACAAAAGTCAAAAAATGTTAAAAAAAAATGAAAATTGTTTAATTTCCCGTGAATATGTGAAATTCAAGATAATTCCGACCAAGCCCAATATTTCTCAACTTTTCCAATTCCAGTTGACGAAATGTAGTACCAACCAGTAACAGATTCTAATCCTCAAAGTTTGTCGTTCCAAATTCATAGTAAAACAAAATTCATAGGCCCCCAAATTTTTCTGTGTGCCGTGCATTCATTCATTTAAGAAGTAAGCGCTGGCATCATGTCCGAATTTCTTAACATCATCTAGAATTTTACCCCCAGCCTCCCCCGAACCAATGAATTTTTCATGTTTTCCGGACTACAGAGAGATACATAGCTTGCCACATCGTCAGTCTTTCGCGACACGGGGTTCACCCATTAAATTTCAAATCTCGTTTATCGATTTTTTTGTTGACGAAAATTTTTAGACCAAATGCTTAATTTGCCATGAAAAGTGACGTTCAATGGCGAGATTTATGGATTTAGTCCGCGAATTGGAACTAAACTGAGAAAAAATTAAATCGTATTTGAAATGTTCCGCGAAATAGAATTATTATTGGTCGCAATTAATAAATTATTATTAATTTTATTGATGGAACGTGCCTAACGAAACGAATCCAAAAATTTGTTTCAGGGGAGCGGTTGACCCGGAGGATTTTATAGAATAACAAAAATATAGAATATCTAATTAATGAATTGGCAACATATTTCATGCGTCAAAAGTTCCACGTGTGTTTTCTTCTAACTGAAAAACAGACAATTTGCGGAATTTAAACGAAAAATTTACTCAAAAAATCAAACCGAATTTTAAAAAAAATCAAATCCCGCACACTAAACGGAAATCAAGTAAATAAAAATTAATTCAAAATTGAAAAATGTTCTACACTGCATCTCGTTAAATGGTTATTTAATTGATTGCACTCAATTTTCATTAAAACAATTTTTTCTTCTCTGTGGCTCGTATAATAATAAAATTTAGGCATCTTACTTGACCATTAATCAAATTTCTATAATATCTAAGCATGTGTACATTTTATTAATGGCTGGCTGAAATATCTGGAAAAAATATAACAAAAAAAAATGTTGTTGATGGGAAAGCATTAAATTTCACGCAATATTCAGAGGTGTCAGACAATACAGAAAACGAAAAACCAACAGGCAGTAGATACAGGAGTGAAGGGAATAAAAGCGGCAGTAGCTATATAATTCTTCAACGAAAATTAATCACACATAAAAATAATTAAATGATAAATTGATAATAGCCTCACCCCATTTTCGTTGTCTCCTCCTTCAAGTTGAAATGGAAAAGGTCAAGTTTTTTCTTTATGATTTTTCTATAAGGTTTATTAAATTCATAGGTGACGAATTGGACGGTGAAAATACATATAAGTACGGTCGACTAGGCTAATGTCAAGTTCAATGTGTTAACTTAAACCAAAATAAGATATACGCAGAATGACATCAAATAACTTTCAGTTAACTTCATTAATAATATTTTATGTATTTTGCATTGCGTAAATATTTTACTGCAAAATTGTTTATACACTCGTAATAAATTTACGCAACACGATTTTATTAAAGGTCATGACTTATGTTTAAGTTGGTCAGATGTTGACTTTAATTGAGTGACTTTTTGGATCAGTTTATTGTGCTTTACGTCTTTAAATATTCGGCGTATATAAAAGTATTCGAAAAGATGCGGAAGCGGAAAAACTTTGTCACAGTGTCTTTTGTTCAGCCTCATGTTAACTGTCAACTAATTTTTATAAAATGCTCAGATTAGTGGTTGATGAAAAATAACCAGAAATCAGAAACAAATTGCGGAAAATTTATTAAGGGAAATGAATAATTGAAAAATAATAAGAAAATTCAAGTGGGTTCTTGAGGGGTCACAAATTCCTAAAATATATCCAAAACATGTATTTTTTTTCAACCTCAACGGCATAAAATCTGTGGAAGAAAAGCCAAAACATCTTAAGTCAATTTTCAGGTGGAGCCAACATGATCTGTCTAGAAATGCAAATACAGAACACTTTGATTTCGCCTGAAAATCGACTTAAGATTGTTTAACTTTTTGCTACATAAATATGTACAGACTTGAAAAAAAATTATGAACAACGCCTTTAATTTTAGGTTTCGATTACACATAAATTACGCCTACCATTAAAATGAAACTTTTTTTCCAAACATTTCTGCCCAAGATATCAGAAATGTTCTAAAAAGTGCATTTTTTCGACAGGACATGAAAATTGACGAAATTTTTGTCTGATTGGGAAGACGTCTAACTACACTCTCGCCGAATTCACTCAAATCACGCAAACGCGAGAGTGTAGATTAAGCGTTTGCTCAGATTTGCTGTGATTTGCCTAAGTTTGCATACGATCGGCTTAAGTCGGATGAATTTTTTACCCGCTCTCATCCTTATACTCTTTGTCTAAATGAATTTATTTCTTTGTTTGACTTCTAATTGTATAGAGCGTAGTGATGTGGAGTTTCGTTACTTTTAAGTAACGATAACGAATCATTACTTTTGATGACGGTAATCATTACTTTTATTTCGTTACTCGTTACTTCATTACTTTGCCTGTGATTTCAGTAAACTCCATATTCTTTCTATCGCAAGTCATTGAGATTCATTAGTCGCGAAGTTGGGAACCAGTTTCTCTGCAAAAATAGCTACGTTTATGTTCATTAAGCCTTAAAAATTGGTTAAAAGATGATAATAAACTTCCGTTCATCTTCACATTGATACAGAAACCACAATAACAGTGTTCATGGATCAAAATCTTAAAATAGTTTAAATAGAAAAAATTCTTTAAAAAAAGTGGAAACAAAGATGATTTTTAAACAAATTTTTCGAAATAAGACTTCGAAAATTCCTTACTCTCTAATTTTTCGTGATATGCTAAAGTAATGAAAACGAAAACGTTACATAAAGTAACGAAACAAAATGAAATCATTCCTTCAGCAGTATCGTTACTTGTTGGGCTCACGGGACGAATATCGCACAAAGCAGAGAAGAAAAATTCAATGGGGCCGAAGCACGGCACGAACAAGCACGACCAGAGCGGCCGACGCATGTTCATTTTGAGTAACACGGTGTAACACCGTGTCTTGACTTGGGATTTTTCATCGCAGAGATTTTATAATTGACCAATCAGAGCTCGAGTTGATGACGATATCGCCGTCAAGACGCGGTGTAAGAAATTTTGTGCTGGGAGAAAGAACGATGTAACGAAAGTGAAAAGTAATGATTTCTCTTCTTAGTAACGATTTCATATCGTTACTTGTGAGTAATCATTACTTTTAAATCGTTCATTACTTTTTGAACATCTCTAATAGAGCGCCAAACGCGAAAATATTCGAATTTTTGTTATGGAAAATTTTTTATGATGTGGGAAAAAAACTGAAGCCGCAACGCCATTTTTACATAATTTTCGATAATTGAATGACGACTGGATGCATTTGCCAAATGTAGGCGAGAATGTGGATGTGATTTGCAGATTCGCTTTCGCCTAAATCCATCGAACCGCTCACCAAAGTTTGATTCGCCTACATTCGGCGAGAGTGTAACGGCGAGATTAAGGTTTCCCGGTATTAAAAACAACCTAAATATATATGTTGTACTCTTTTTTTTTTAACTAAACCATCATTCTTCTGAGCTTCACTTCCAGAAAATTTTCAGAAAAAACTTTTTGAAATTTTTTCGTCAAAACAATAGTTTGTACGTTACTTTTATGAAAATCGTATAAAGTGGCTAATTTTAATAATTTTAATTCCTGATAAACATTTTGATTAATACTAAACCTGGTTTGACATATTTATCACCAAAAATTCAATCCAACGTGAAAGACACTTACCTAAAACAAAAAGAAAAAGTGATTTTTAATATTTTTGCACACATTTTTGCTAAAAATAAATAAAACCATATGAAAAAGAGTAAGAAAAATGTTCTAATTTCACAAAAATGTTCTTCTATTTGTAATTTCCGCAGCACATTGATGTTGCTATAAACTTTTGAGTGAGTAAAAAAAAAATGTGAAATCCACGTCACGCTCATTAAATAATCAAATAAAATTTCCTTTAGAAATGAGGCCACCATAATCTAAAGATTAAGGGCCAAAGGACGGAAAAGTGGTAAAATATGACAAAAAAAATCGTTAATTTTCTGCATTAACTTTTAGCTATTGGTGGCCTCTTTTAAGTATTGCTTAGGCCTTTAATAGGCAAGGTCCTTAAATTGAAAGCAATAAACTAAATTCGTGCGGTAATGTTAAAGGATGTTTAACATTAATTCAGCCTTGACGCGGTTTATAAACGACAGGGGTCAAAAGATGACGATCAACATTAAATGGTGGAATCTCACCCCCGTCAATTCAAAGCAATTTATCTTTTTATGAGTTTTTCCTTTGACTTTTGTGCTATTTGTGAGGAAAACTCCGTGGTTTACACATAGCTGTTAGTACAACAATTTCCCACCATAGTGTTTTCTTCTTGAGTTCAAGTTGAGTTTTTTTTATTATGTATTTTATCAAAAATGTTAAGAACGGAAAGATTTTCTTTTGTATTCATTCTTGCAAAAATGAATTGCATGGCACAAAAAATTATTTCTGTGACACTAAAGTATGCCAATCACGTTCGATAGTTGTATAATAAAATGGAAAATGTTGGGAAAATCAGGAAAATTCCCTTTGGCAAAGCTCCTGTATAACTGTCTGGGTCCCTAATCTGCCAATTTCGATCTTTTTGACGGCCTACGTATGAAGAGTACAAATTCTATGCTCATCCATATTGAAAGCGTTCGATAGCAATAAATGCCGGCTACTTGAGTTCCTGCTTGGGAATTGGTTCATTTCAAGTCAAACTGATGGGAATTCGAATTCTCTTTAAATTTATCGTCCGACTGGGAAGAATCCAGATAATTTTTCTTCCATAATGAGTGTTAACTTGGTGGGTTCTAGAATGAATTGCTAATAACACTAAATAAATTAAAGGTTAAATTCAAAAAATTTTGTTATTTTAAGCATTTTATATAATTTTTATACTCTACTATATATGAGACTCTTAAGATTTGGCCGACCAAAAAAATTGACTACTTTAGGATGTCTGGGATGAATTTTTTTTTTAATTTTCGCCTTCCGTCTGTTCGTGAACACGAAAACTTTTAAAGATACACTCAGAAGAATATTAAATCTGATCCAAATTAACTTTTTGACAAATCAACTCTAACCTGTAGCAGGCAGGCGGAGTTATCTATTAAATGGCATTACATCCTAGAAATACCTATCTCAGATCAACCCGTGCATATCCTGACGCCCTACTTTACTTGCTGCAGGTTTAATGAATAACCCCGTCTGCCTGTTACAGGTCAGAGTTGACTTGTCAACTTTTTTTAATGGTTTTATATTCCCTCGCCACAGGCTGACAAATTTTTACTTTTCCTAACGCAGGTAAACACACTCCTAGCATAAGTTAAATTTTCCTGCATAAGTCTTACACAAAGAAACTTTGAAGAGCATCACTTTTGGCAATTATCTTTCAACACCAAAAATAAGACTTTTTTGTAATAACTGTTTCTCCTCAGCTAAATTTGCAGATATCCCTGATGAATAAATCCTAGTTATATTTTCTTAAACTTTTTATTTATAATCCATAATTAGCAGAAATATAATTATTAGTTCTAATGAGATCAAATTTGTAAAATTCCAAAAATAGATCAAAAGATTTGGCTACTTCCCATGTAAAAAATGCTGATAATAAAATTACTGTCTTCCGTTTTTAGTTTACCATCGCGCGTTCCTAATTTGGGAAAAATTTTCCTCCTAACGTAAAATGTAAATATCGTTCAACAGCACCTTTATGAAAATCACACGGAATTTGTAAATTGAAACTGGGGCCGATGAGAATAGTGCCATTAAGTCAAAGTTTTACTATTATTGTCTTAAGATATTTTGTTGCTCATTCTCGTTCTTATTACAGGCCAAGTAACGACAGCGCAGACAGACATCGAATATGTAATAACAATGCAAATTTCAATAGGCGGTCCACTAATTTTGTATAGTCAAGCTAAGAAACCCGTAGAGCCAGACCAGAGAGAGGTAAGTTTTCACAGGTAAGTTGGTTACCTGATGCCTGCCTAGCAGATAGCAAGCAGTGAGGTGAACATACATTCGATGGCAGAGTAAGTATGGCTTGTTGGTATTGCTGGTACCGTTTACTTTTGAATCGAAAATTATAATTCACGTTTTCTGTTATAATTGAACTTTACTTGGATTGCTAGCAACGATCAACGAAAGATTGAAAAATTCCCATTCCAAAGAAACATTGAACTAAATTGTAGGCAAACTGTGGCCAGTAAACGAAGGTAAAGGCGCCGCCACACCGCCGCTACTGTTGGCTGATCTCATCGAGACGTGGAAAATCACTATAAAATGTAAGTAAAGTATAGTATTTTAATTGAACTTACAAGTACAGGTGAGAATCGCCAAAGTCGCCGGAAAAGAAGGTAGCGAAAAATAGGCGGAGTACAATTTTGTTTAGTTTTGATATGGAAACATGTTAGATGGTTAGGGGTTGTCCAGCAGATATTTTTTGCGTACTATGGAAGATATAATGAATGGAGGATAGCCTCTCTTTTCACATTTAATGAAAGGAAAATTGAAAACGTACGAAATTTTTCTTCAATTCAGGTCTGTTTCAATGATGGTCGTGCATCATGAAAACTTCCTCATCAAGTTCACTGGAGCGCATGCTGTTTGTGATTCGCGCGATTCAAATTCAACTCCGCAAGTACCATAAGTTCTTATATAGATTCAACTATTTTTCTTATATTCGTAGTATGAGGACGAGTAGATTTCTTAAAGTTTCATTTCGTTTTTTTTCCATTCATTTTCCATTTAATTCTGTTGTTTTTTTTTTCGTGCGCCGAACGCAATTATTTCCGCCTTTGGACTATATAGAAAATTGCT